>OX392462.1:101765645-104165645 GCA_947623515.1 Neoascia interrupta
CCTTTTTCCCTGCCCATGACATTTTTTTGACTTTCGGTAATTTTTTTTTTCTAGTGCACCTAACAATACTTAATAAAAATTGCTAGACAAGTTACCCGAAAAACCCACAGATTTTATGATACTTGGGAAATTCCATAGCAGGTAAAATTATGAAAAACTCTTTTCACGAAGCCGCGACAGGTATAAGGTGGAAATATGATTTGTTACCTACTTTTTTAACCGCAATTGACAACAAGAACGATTTTTTGACTATGTATTAATAATTTGCGTAGGTTTTAGAGCATGCATTTTTATTAGACTACCTGATAAAAAGGTGATTTCCCTATCATTTTTCTGTTAAATCCCAAAAAGGACTAAGTTTGAGGTTGGTCGCCTAGTTGGAAAATTTACCTAATGTAAATTGGTTAGAAAACAAAATTTAATCCATCAAAGTCATTTTTGAAGCCGAGGTGACACAACAGTTGTTAAGAAACCCTACTTGAAATGGCATCTTTTACAAACGAAGAATACGCCGATATTATCTACGTTTATGGGATGTGCAACGGAAGTTCTATTAAAGCACAACAAAGATACCATCAGCTTTATCCTAACCGAAGAGTAACTAATCCCCGCGTATTTACAAATTCGTTTCGAAGACTTCGGGAAACGGGATCTGTTTCAACAAGACGACCTAACGCAGGAGCTTCACCAGGAAGAATTGCAGTTGATGAAAGAATACTGGAAGCGGTTGCAAATGATCCATCAATCAGCATCAGGCGCTTATCCTTGCGATTTAATGTTTCAACACATAAAATTGTTCGTCTCCTGCATACGGAAAACTTGTATCCATACCACCATACACCTGTGCAGGAACTGCTTCCGAGTGATTTGGAGCCGAGACTTGAGTTTTGCAACTGGTTGTTAGAGCGGAACTTGGATGACAACGGTTTTATAAGCAGAATCCTATGGACGGACGAATCTCAATTTACTAGAGATGGGATTATAAATTTTCACAATCTACACACATGGGCTGCGGAAAACCCACACACAAGGAGAGAGTCATCATTTCAACACAGATTTAGCGTCAATTTGTGGGCAGGTGTTATTGGAAACAACTTAATCGGTCCCTTCAAACTGCCTCCCACACTGAATTCTGCAAACTATCTGGAATTTTTGCGCAATGATTTAACAGATCTACTGGAGGATGTTCCGGTAACTCAACGAGCTTCGTCATATTTTCAACAGGATGGAGCCCCAGCCCACTTTGGTCGCGAGGTTAAGAATTGGCTGGATGAAAAGAACGCTGGTCGTTGGATAGGAAGAAATGGACCAGTTCACTGGCCTGCAAGATCTCCAGACCTTACAATTATGGATTTTTTTGTATGGGGGAGAATGAAAGAACTTGTTTATTC
This sequence comes from Neoascia interrupta, assembly GCA_947623515.1. Lineage (NCBI taxonomy): Eukaryota > Metazoa > Arthropoda > Insecta > Diptera > Syrphidae > Neoascia > Neoascia interrupta. The sequence continues at coordinate 101,767,037 of OX392462.1, forward strand.
TACAGAAATATCAACTCTAAATGATTTAGAAGATCGTATTCTCCAAGCCTCGTCACAAGTGAGGCAGGAGTTATCCTCAATAAACGTTGACAGCGTAATCCAAAAACGGGCTCTAGCATGCATACAAAATGGAGGAGGACACTTTGAACACCTTATTTGATTGTAAAGTTAACTTAATGAAATAAAAAAAAACATAAACCAAACACAAACATTTTTATTCAGAATAATAGGAATTGAACACTATGAATCGAGTTTTTCATAATTTTACCTGCTATGGAATTTCCCAAGTATCATAAAATCTGTGGGTTTTTCGGGTAACTTGTCTTAGCAATTTTTATTAAGTATTGTTAGGTGCACTAGGAAAAAAAAATTACCGATATGTTTAATACGCATTTTTCGCAGAAATGTGTCTTGAAAGTCAAAAAAATGTCATGGGCAGGGAAAAAGGATCCGACTTAAAAGCAAATATCTCGAAAGTTAAAAAAGTCATTAATTTTATTTTAATGCAGTTAAAAGGAGTACTATTTCTTCTAAAATTTAAGTCCTAAATGAAGTACCTGTTGTAAGTGTCAGCGGAGATATTTGTGTTAGTATGGGTCAAGGTACCTCAAAGTAGGTGTTTTCTTAAATTCCCAATAAGTGGTATCAAAATTTGAGATAGGCCCATACTGTAGAACAATTTTTTTCTTCAAATATACCCAAGAATCTTGTGTCAAAATATTTGCATCGAATTTGGAAACACCCTGTATACTATAGACATCATCTGTACTATAGACATCATCTATACTATAGACGTCATCTATACTATAGACGTCATCTATACTATAGAAGTCATCTCTACTAAAGACGTCATCTATACTATAGACGTCATCTATACTATAGACGTCATCTATATTATTGACATCATCTATACTATAGACATCATCTATACTATAGACATCATCTATACTATAGACGTCTCTATACTATAGACGTCATCTCTACTAAAGACGTCATCTATATTATTGAAGTCATTTATACTATTGACGTCATCTATACTATAGACGTCATCTATACTAAAAACGTCATCTAAACTTTAGACGTCATCTTTACTATAGAAGTCATATATACTATAGACGTCATCTATACTATAGACGTCATCTATACTATAGACGTCATCTATACTATAGACGTCATCTATACTATAGACGTCATCTATACTATAGACGTCATCTATACTATAGACGTCATCTATACTATAGACGTCATCTATACTATAGAAGTCATCTATACTATAGACGTCATCTATACTATAGACGTCATCTATACTATAGACGTCATCTATACTATAGACGTCATCTTTACTATAGAAGTCATATATACTATAGACGTCATCTTTACTATAGAAGTCATATATACTATAGACGTCATCTATACTATAGACGTCATCTATACTATAGACGTCATCTATACTATAGACGTCATCTATACTATAGACGTCATCTTTACTATAGAAGTCATATATACTATAGACGTCATCTTTACTATAGAAGTCATATATACTATAGACGTCATCTATACTATAGATGTCATCTATACTATAGACGTCATCTATACTATAGACGTCATCTATACTATAGACGTCATCTATACTATAGACGTCATCTATACTAAAGGCGTCATCTTTACTATAGACGTCATTTATACTATAGACGTCATCTATACTATAGACGTCATCTATATTATTGACATCATCTATACTATAGACATCATCTATACTATAGACATCATCTATACTATAGACGTCATCTATTCTATAGACGTCATCTATACTATAGACGTCATCTATATTATTGACGTCATTTATACTATTGACGTCATCTATACTATAGACGTCATCTATACTAAAGACGTCATCTATACTATAGACGTCATCTATACTATAGGCGTCATCTATACTATAGACGTCATCTATACTAAAGACGTCATCTTTACTATAGACGTCATTTATACTATAGACGTGATCTATACTATAGACGTCATCTATACTATAGACGTCATCTATACTATAGACGTCATCTATACTATAGACGTCGTCTAAACTACAGACGTCATCTAAACTACAGACGTCATCTATACTATAGACGTCATCTATACTATAGACGTCATCTATGCTATAGACGTCATCTATACTATAGACGTCATCATATGTCTATAGTATAGATGATGTCTATAGTATAGATGACGTATATAGACGTCATCTATACTATAGACGTCATCTATACTATAGACGTCATCTATACTATAGACGTCATCTATACTATATACGTCATCTATACTATAGACATCATCATATGTCTATAGTATAGATGATGTCTATAGTATAGATGACGTATATAGTATAGATGACGTCTATAGTATAGATGACGTCTATAGTATAGATGACGTCTATAGTCACGTCATCTATACTATAGACGTCTATAGTATAGACGTCATCTGTACTATAGACGTCATCTATACTAAAGACGTCATCTATACTATAGACATCATCAATACTATAGACGTCATCTATACTATACACATCATCTATACTATACACATCATCTATACTATAGACGTCATATATACTATAGACGTCATATATAGACTAGTATATATATCATCATAGACGTCATATATACTATAGACGTCATCTATACTATAGAAGTCATCTACACTATAGACGTCATCTATACTAAAGACGTCTATAGTATAGATGACGTCTATAGTATAGATGACGTCTATAGTATAGATGACGTCTATAGTATATATGATGTCTATAGTACAGATGATGTCTATAGTATAGATGATGTCAATAATATAGATGACGTCTATATTATAGATGACGTCTATAGTATAAATGACGTCTATAGTAAAGATGACGTCTTTAGTATAGATGACGTCTATAGTATAGATGACGTCTATAGTATAGATGACGTCTATGGTATATATGACGTCTATAGTAAAGATGACGTCTTTAGTATAGATGACGTCCATAGTATAGATGACGTCTATAGTATAGATGACGTCTATAGTATAGATGACGTCTATAGTATAGATGACGTCTATAGTATAGATGACGTCTATAGTATAAATGACGTCAATAATATAGATGACGTCTTTAGTAGAGATGACGTCTATAGTATAGATGACGTCTATAGTATAGATGATGTCTATACTAAAGACATCATCTATACTTTAGACGTCATCTATACTATAGACGTCATCTATACTATAGACGTCATCTAGACTAAAGACGTCATCTTTACTATAGACGTCATTTATACTATAGACGTGATCTATACTATAGACGTCATCTATACTACAGACGTCATCTATACTATAGACGTCATCTATACTATAGACGTCATCTATGCTATAGACGTCATCTATACTATAGACGTCATCTATGCTATAGACGTCATCTATACTATAAACGTCATCTATACTATAGACGTCATCTATACTATAGACGTCATCTATACTATAGACGTCATCTATACTATAGACGTCATCTATACTATAGACGTCATCTATACTATAGACGTCATCTATACTTTAGACGTCATCTAAACTAAAGACGTCTATAGACGTCATCTATACTATAGACATCATCTATACTATAGACGTCATCTATACTATAGACGTCATCTATACTATAGACGTCATCTATACTATAGACGTCATCTATACTATAGACGTCATCTATACTATAGACGTCATCTATACTATAGACGTCATCTATACTATTGACGTCATCTATACTATATACGTCATCTATACTATACACATCATCTATACTATAGACGTCATATATACTATAGACGTCATCTATACTATAGACGTCATCTATACTATAGACGTCATCTATACTATAGAAGTAATCTACACTATAGACGTCATCTATACTAAAGACGTCTATAGTATAGATGACGTCTATAGTATAGATGACGTCTATAGTCATCTACTATAGACGTCATATATACTATAGACGTCATCTATACTATAGACGTCATCTATACTATAGACGTCATCTATACTATAGACGTCATCTATACTATAGAAGTCATCTACACTATAGACGTCATCTATACTAAAGACGTCTGTAGTATAGATGACGTCAATAGTATAAATGACGTCAATAATATAGATGACGTCTATAGTATAGATGACGTCTATAGAATAGATGACGTCTATAGTATAGATGATGTCTATAATATAGATGATGTCTATAGTATAGATGATGTCAATAATATAGATGACGTCTATAGTATAGATGACGTCTATAGTATAAATGACGTCTATAGTAAAGATGACGTCTTTAGTATAGATGACGTCTATAGTATAGATGACGTCTATAGTATAGATGATGTCAATAATATAGATGACGTCTATATTATAGATGACGTCTATAGTATAAATGACGTCTATAGTAAAGATGACGTCTTTAGTATAGATGACGTCTATAGTATAGATGACGTCTATAGTATAGATGACGTCTATAGTATAGATGACGTCTATAGTATAGATGACGTCTATAGTATAAATGACGTCAATAATATAGATGACGTCTTTAGTAGAGATGACCTCTATAGTATAGATGACGTCTATAGTATAGATGATGTCTATAGTATAGATGACGTATATAGTATAGATGACATCTATAGTATAGATGACGTCTATACTATAGACATCTATACTAAGGACATCATCTATACTTTAGACGTCATCTATACTATAGACGTCATCTATACTATAGACGTCAACTATACTATAGACGTCATCTATACTAAAGACGTCATCTTTACTATAGACGTCATTTATACTATAGACGTCATCTATTATATAGACGTCATCTATATTATTGACATCATCTATACTATAGACATCATCTGTACTATAGACATCATCTATACTATAGACGTCATCTATACTATAGACGTCATCTGTACTATAGACGTCATCTCTACTAAAGACGTCATCTATACTATAGACGTCATCTATACTATAGACGTCATCTATATTATTGACATCATCTATACTATAGACATCATCTATACTATAGACATCATCTATACTATAGACGTGATCTATACTGTAGACGTCATCTATACTATAGACGTCATCTATACTATAGACGTCATCTATACTATAGACGTCATCTATACTATAGACGTCGTCTAAACTACAGACGTCATCTAAACTACAGACGTCATCTATACTATAGACGTCATCTATACTATAGACGTCATCTATGCTATAGACGTCATCTATACTATACTATCTATAGACTATCTATACTATACTAGTATAGATGACGTCTATAGTATAGATGATGTCTATAGTACAGATGATGTCTATAGTACAGATGATGTCAATAATATAGATGACGTCTATATTATAGATGACGTCTATAGTATAAATGACGTCTATAGTAAAGATGACGTCTTTAGTATAGATGACGTCTATAGTATAGATGACGTCTATAGTATAGATGACGTCTATGGTATAAATGACGTCTATAGTAAAGATGACGTCTTTAGTATAGATGACGTCTATAGTATAGATGACGTCTATAGTATAGATGACGTCTATAGTATAGATGACGTCTATAGTATAGATGACGTCTATAGTATAAATGACGTCAATAATATAGATGACGTCTTTAGTAGAGATGACGTCTATAGTATAGATGACGTCTATAGTATAGATGATGTCTATAGTATAGATGACGTATATAGTATAGATGACATCTATAGTATAGCTGACGTCTATACTATAGACATCTATACTAAAGACATCATCTATTCTTTAGACGTCATCTATACTATAGACGTCATCTATACTACAGACGTCATCTAGACTAAAGACGTCATCTTTACTATAGACGTCATTTATACTATAGACGTGATCTATACTATAGACGTCATCTATACTATAGACTTCGTCTAAACTACAGACGTCATCTAAACTACAGACGTCATTTATACTATAGACGTCATCTATACTATAGACGTCATCTATGCTATAGACGTCATCTATACTATAAACGTCATCTATACTATAGACGTCATCTATACTATAGACGTCATCTATACTATAGACGTCATCTATACCATAGACATCATCTATACTAAAGACGTCATCTATACTATAGACGTCATCTAGACTAAAGACGTCATCTTTACTATAGACGTCATCTATACTATAGACGTCATCTATACTATAGACGTCATCTATACTAAAGACGTCATCTTTACTATAGACGTCATTTATACTATAGACGTGATATATACTATAGACGTCATCTATACTATAGACGTCATCTATACTATAGACGTCATCTATACTATAGACGTCATCTATACTATAGACGTCATCTATACTATAGACGTCATCTATACTATAGACGTCATCTATACTATAGACGTCTATACTATAGACGTCATCTATACTATAGATATCATCTATACTATAGACGTCATCTATACTATAGACGTCATCTATATTATAGACGACATCTATACTATAGACGTCATCTATACTAAAGACGTCATCTTTACTATAGACGTCATTTATACTATAGACGTTTTCTATAATATAGACGTCATCTATATTATTGACATCATCTATACTATAGACGTCATCTATACTATAGACGTCATCTATACTATAGACGTCATCTATACTATAGACGTCATCTATACTATAGACGTCTTTAGTATAGATGACGTCTATAGTGTAGATGACTTCTATAGTATAGATGACGTCTATAGTATAGATGACGTCTATAGTATAGATGACGTCTATAGTATAGATGACGTCTATAGTATATATGACGTCTATAGTAGATGACTATAGACGTCATCTATACTATAGACGTCATCTATACTATAGACGTCTTTAGTATAGATGACGTCTATAGTGTAGATGACTTCTATAGTATAGATGACGTCTATAGTATAGATGACGTCTATAGTATAGATGACGTCTATAGTATATATGACGTCTATAGTATAGATGATGTGTATAGTATAGATGACGTATATAGTATAGATGACGTCTATAGTATAGATGACGTCTATAGTATAGATGACGTCTATAGTATAGATGACGTCTATAGTATAGATGACGTCTATAGTATAGATGACGTCTATAGTATAGATGACGTCTATAGTATAGATGACGTCTATAGTATAGATGACGTCTATAGTATAGATGACGTCTATAGTATAGATGATGTCTATAGTATAGATGATGTATAGATGACGTATATAGACGTCATCTATACTATAGACGTCATCTATACTATAGACGTCATCTATACTATAGACGTCACCTATACTATATACGTCATCTATACTATAGACATCATCATATGTCTATAGTATAGATGATGTCTATAGTATAGATGACGTATATAGTATAGATGACGTCTATAGTATAGATGACGTCTATAGTCACGTCATCTATACTATAGACGTCTATAGTATAGACGTCATCTATACTATAGACGTCATCTATACTAAAGACGTCATCTATACTATAGACATCATCAATACTATAGACGTCATCTATACTATACACATCATCTATACTATACACATCATCTATACTATAGACGTCATATATACTATAGACGTCATATATAGACTAGTATATATATCATCATAGACGTCATATATACTATAGACGTCATCTATACTATAGAAGTCATCTACACTATAGACGTCATCTATACTAAAGACGTCTATAGTATAGATGACGTCTATAGTATAGATGACGTCTATAGTATATATGATGTCTATAGTACAGATGATGTCTATAGTATAGATGATGTCAATAATATAGATGACGTCTATATTATAGATGACGTCTATAGTATAAATGACGTCTATAGTAAAGATGACGTCTTTAGTATAGATGACGTCTATAGTATAGATGACGTCTATAGTATAGATGACGTCTATGGTATATATGACGTCTATAGTAAAGATGACGTCTTTAGTATAGATGACGTCCATAGTATAGATGACGTCTATAGTATAGATGACGTCTATAGTATAGATGACGTCTATAGTATAGATGACGTCTATAGTATAAATGACGTCAATAATATAGATGACGTCTTTAGTAGAGATGACGTCTATAGTATAGATGACGTCTATAGTATAGATGATGTCTATACTAAAGACATCATCTATACTTTAGACGTCATCTATACTATAGACGTCATCTATACTATAGACGTCATCTAGACTAAAGACGTCATCTTTACTATAGACGTCATCTCTACTAAAGACGTCATCTATAGTATAGATGACGTCTATAGTATAGATGACGTATATATCTATACTATAGAAGTCATCTACACTATAGACGTCATCTATACTATAGAAGTCATCTACACTATAGACGTCATCTATACTATAGACGTCATCTACACTATAGACGTCATCTATACTATAGACGTCATCTATACTATAGACGTCATCTATACTATAGACGTCATCTATAGTATAGACGATATACGTCTATAGTATAGATGACGTCTATAGTGTAGATGACGTCTATAGTATAGATGACGTCTATAGTGTAGATGACTTCTATAGTATAGATGACGTCTATAGTGTAGATGACTTCTATAGTATAGATGACGTCTATAGTATAGATGACGTCTATAGTATAGATGATGTCAATAATATAGATGACGTCTATATTATAGATGACGTCTATAGTATAAATGACGTCTATAGTAAAGATGACGTCTTTAGTATAGATGACGTCTATAGTATAGATGTCGTCTATAATATAGATGACGTCTATAGTATAGATGACGTCTATAGTATAGATGACATCTATAGTATAGATGACGTCTATAGTATAGATGACATCTATAGTATAGATGACGTCTATAGTATAGACGTCTATAGTATAGATGACGTCTATAGTATAGATGACGTCTATAGTATAGATGACGTCTTTAGTATAGATGACGTCTATAGTATAGATGACGTCAATAGTATAAATGACGTCAATAATATAGATGACGTCTATAGTATAGATGACGTCTATAGAATAGATGACGTCTATAGTATAGATGATGTCTATAGTATAGATGATGTCTATAGTATAGATGATGTCAATAATATAGATGACGTCTATAGTATAGATGACGTCTATAGTATAAATGACGTCTATAGTAAAGATGACGTCTTTAGTATAGATGACGTCTATAGTATAGATGACGTCTATAGTATAGATGATGTCAATAATATAGATGACGTCTATATTATAGATGACGTCTATAGTATAAATGACGTCTATAGTAAAGATGACGTCTTTAGTATAGATGACGTCTATAGTATAGATGACGTCTATAGTATAGATGACGTCTATAGTATAGATGACGTCTATAGTATAGATGACGTATATAGTATAGATGACGTCTATAGTATAGATGACGTCTATAGTATAGATGACGTCTATAGTATATATGAGTTCTATAGTAAAGATGACGTCTATAGTATAGATGACGTCTATAGTATAGATGACGTCTATAGTATAGATGACGTCTATAGTATAGATGACTTCTATAGTATAGATGACGTCTATAGTATAGATGACGTCTATAGTATAGATGACATCTATAGTATAGATGACGTAAATAGTATAGATGACGTCTATAGTATAGATGACGTCTACAGTGACGTCATCTATACTATAGACGTCTATAGTATAGACGTCATCTATACTATAGACGTCATCTATACTAAAGACGTCATCTATACTATAGACATCATCAATACTATAGACATCATCTATACTATAGACATCATCTATACTATAGACATCATCTATACTATAGACGTCATCTATACTATACACATCATCTATACTATACACATCATCTATACTAAAGACGTCATATATACTATAGACGTCATATATAGACTAGTATATATATCATCATAGACGTCATATATACTATAGACGTCATCTATACTATAGAAGTCATCTACACTATAGACGTCATCTATACTAAAGACGTCTATAGTATAGATGACGTCTATAGTATAGATGACGTCTATAGTATAGATGATGCCTATAGTACAGATGATGTCTATAGTACAGATGATGTCAATAATATAGATGACGTCTATATTATAGATGACGTCTATAGTATAAATGACGTCTATAGTAAAGATGAAGTCTTTAGTATAGATGACGTCTATAGTATAGATGACGTCTATAGTATAGATGACGTCTATGGTATAAATGACGTCTATAGTAAAGATGACGTCTTTAGTATAGATGACGTCTATAGTATAGATGACGTCTATAGTATAGATGACGTCTATAGTATAGATGACGTCTATAGTATAAATGACGTCAATAATATAGATGACGTCTTTAGTAGAGATGACGTCTATAGTATAGATGACGTCTATAGTATAGATGATGTCTATAGTATAGATGACGTATATAGTATAGATGACGTCTATAGTATAGATGACGTCTATACTATAGACATCTATACTAAAGACATCATCTATTCTTTAGACATCTATACTATAGACGTCATCTAGACTAAAGACGTCATCTTTACTATAGACGTCATTTATACTATAGACGTGATCTATACTATAGACGTCATCTATACTATAGACTTCGTCTAAACTACAGACGTCATCTAAACTACAGACGTCATTTATACTATAGACGTCATCTATACTATAGACGTCATCTATGCTATAGACGTCATCTATACTATAAACGTCATCTATAGTATAGGTGACGTCTATAGTTTAGATGACGTCTTTAGTATAGATGACGTCTATAGTATAGATGACGTCAATAGTATAAATGACGTCAATAATATAGATGACGTCTTTAGTAGAGATGACGTCTATAGTATAGATGACGTCTATAGTATAGATGATGTCTATAGTATAGATGATGTCTATAGTATAGATGATGTCAATAATATAGATGACGTCTATAGTATAGATGACGTCTATAGTATAGATGACGTCTTTAGTAGAGATGACGTCTTTAGTAGAGATGACGTCTATAGTATAGATGACGTCTATAGTATAGATGACGTCTATAGTATAGATGACGTCTATAGTATAGATGATGTCTATAGTACAGATGATGTCTATAGTATAGATGATGTCAATAATATAGATGACGTCTATATTATAGATGACGTCTATAGTATAAATGACGTCTATAGTAAAGATGACGTCTTTAGTATAGATGACGTCTATAGTATAGTTGACGTCTATAGTATAGATGACGTCTATGGTATAAATGACGTCTATAGTAAAGATGACGTCTATAGTATAGATGACGTCTATAGTATAGATGACGTCTATAGTATAGATGACGTCTATAGTATAGATGACGTCTATAGTATAGATGACGTCTATAGTATAGATGACGTCTATAGTATAGATGACGTCTATAGTATAGATGACGTCTATAGTCACGTCATCTATACTATAGACGTCTATAGTATAGACGTCATCTATACTATAGACGTCATCTATACTAAAGACGTCACCTATACTATAGACATCATCAATACTATAGACACCATCTATACTATAGACATCATCTGTACTATAGACGTCATCTATACTATACACATCATCTATACTATACACATCATCTATACTATAGACGTCATATATACTATAGACGTCATCTATAATATAGACGTCATCTATATTATTGACATCATCTATACTATAGACATCATCTGTACTATAGACGTCATCTTTACTATAGACGTCATATATACTATAGACGTCATCTATAATATAGACGTCATCTATATTATTCTCATCATCTATACTATAGACATCATCTGTACTATAGACGTCATCTATACTATAGACGTCATCTATACTATAGACGTCATCTATACTATAGACGTCATCTATACTATAGACGTCGTCTAAACTACAGACGTCATCTAAACTACAGACGTCATCTATACTATAGACGTCATCTATACTATAGACGTCATCTATGCTATAGACGTCATCTATACTATAGACGTCATCTATACTATAGACGTCATCTATACTATAGACGTCATCTATACTATAGACGTCATCTATACTATATACGTCATCTATACTATAGACATCATCATATGTCTATAGTATAGATGATGTCTATAGTATAGATGACGTATATAGTATAGATGACGTCTATAGTATAGATGACGTCTATAGTCACGTCATCTATACTATAGACGTCTATAGTATAGACGTCATCTATACTATAGACGTCATCTATACTAAAGACGTCATCTATACTATAGACATCATCAATACTATAGACATCATATATACTATAGACATCATCTATACTATAGACATCATCTATACTATAGACGTCATCTATACTATACACATCATCTATACTATACACATCATCTATACTATAGACGTCATATATACTATAGACGTCATATATAGACTAGTATATATATCATCATAGACGTCATATATACTATAGACGTCATCTATACTATAGAAGTCATCTACACTATAGAAGTCATCTATACTAAAGACGTCTATAGTATAGATGACGTCTATAGTATAGATGACGTCTATAGTATAGATGATGTCTATAGTACAGATGATGTCTATAGTATAGATGATGTCAATAATATAGATGACGTCTATATTATAGATGACGTCTATAGTATATATGACGTCTATAGTATAGATGATGTGTATAGTATAGATGATGTGTATAGTATAGATGACGTCTATAGTATAGATGATGTCTATAGTATAGATGATGTCTATAGTATTGATGATGTCTATAGTATAGGTGACGTCTTTAGTATAGATGACGTCTATAGTATAGATGACGTCTATACTATAGACGTCTATAGTATAGATGACGTGACTATAGACGTCATCTATACTATAGACGTCATCTATACTATAGACGTCATCTATACTATATACGTCATCTATACTATAGACATCATCTAAACTATAGACATATGATGATGTCTATAGTATAGATGACGTATATAGTATAGATGGCGTCTATAGTATAGATGACGTCTATAGTATAGATGACGTCTATAGTATAGATGACGTCTATAGTATAGATGACGTCTATAGTATAAATGACGTCTATAGTAAAGATGACGTCTTTAGTCTAGATGACGTCTATAGTATAGATGACGTCTATAGTATAGATGACGTCTAAAGTATAGATGATGTCTTTAGTATAGATGTCTATAGTATAGACGTCATCTATACTATAGACATCATCTATACTATATACGTCATCTATACTATAGACATCATATATACTATAGACGTCATCTATACTATAGACGTCATCTATACTATAGACGTCATCTATACTATATACGTCATCTATACTATATACGTCATCTATACTATAGACATCATCTATACTATAGACATATGATGATGTCTATAGTATAGATGACTATATACGTCATCTATACTATAGACATCATATATACTATAGACGTCATCTATACTATAGACGTCATCTATACTATAGACGTCATCTATACTATATACGTCATCTATACTATGTAGATAGAGTCTGTAGTTTAGATGACGTCTGTAGTTTAGACGACGTCTATAGTATGGATGACGTCTATAGTATAGATGACGTCTATAGTATAGATGACGTCTATAGTATAGATGACGTCTATAGTATAGATGACGTCTTTAGTATAGATGACGTCTGTAGTTTAGATGACGTCTGTAGTTTAGACGACGTCTATAGTATAGATGACGTCTATAGTATAGATGACGTCTATAGTATAGATGACGTCTATAGTATAGATGACGTCTATAGTATAGATGACGTCTATAGTATAGATGACGTCTATAGTATAGATGACGTCTATAGTATAGATGACGTCTATAGTATAGATGACGTCTATAGTATAGATGACGTCTATATACGTCATCTATACTATAGACATCATCTATACTATAGACATATGATGACGTCTATAGTATAGATGACGTCTATAGTATAGATGACGTCTATAGCATAGATGACGTCTATAGTATAGATGATGTCTATAGTACAGATGATGTCTATAGTATAGATGATGTCAATAATATAGATGACGTCTATATTATAGATGACGTCTATAGTATATATGACGTCTATAGTATAGATGATGTGTATAGTATAGATGATGTGTATAGTATAGATGACGTCTATAGTATAGATGATGTCTATAGTATAGATGATGTCTATACTATAGACGTCATCTATACTATAGACGTCATCTATACTATAGACGTCATCTATACCATAGACATCATCTATACTATAGACGTCATCTATACTATAGACGTCATCTAGACTAAAGACGTCATCTTTACTATAGACGTCATCTATACTATAGACGTCGTCTAAACTACAGACGTCATCTAAACTACAGACGTCATCTATACTAAAGACGTCATCTATACTATAGACGTCATCTATACTATAGACGTCATCTATACTAAAGACGTCATCTTTACTATAGACGTCATTTATACTATAGACGTGATCTATACTATAGACGTCATCTATACTATAGACGTCATCTATACTATAGACGTCATCCATACTATAGACGTCGTCTAAACTACAGACGTCATCTAAACTACAGACGTCTTCTATACTATAGACGTCATCTATACTATAGACGTCATCTATGCTATAGACGTCATCTATACTATAGACGTCATCTATACTATAGACGTCATCTATACTATAGACGTCATCTATACTATAGACGTCATCTATACTATATACGTCATCTATACTATAGACATCATCATATGTCTATAGTATAGATGATGTCTATAGTATAGATGACGTATATAGTATAGATGACGTATATAGTATAGATGACGTCTATAGTATAGATGACGTCTATAGTATAGATGACGTCTATAGTATAGATGACGTCTATAGACATCATCAATACTATAGACATCATCTATACTATAGACATCATCTATACTATAGACGTCATCTATACTATACACATCATTTATACTATAGACGTCATATATACTATAGACGTCATATATAGACTAGTATATATATCATCATAGACGTCATATATACTATAGACGTCATCTATACTATAGAAGTCATCTACACTATAGACGTCATCTATACTAAAGACGTCTATAGTATAGATGACGTCTATAGTATAGATGACGTCTATAGTATAGATGATGTCTATAGTACAGATGATGTCTATAGTATAGATGATGTCAATAATATAGATGACGTCTATAGTATAAATGACGTCTATAGTAAAGATGACGTCTTTAGTATAGATGACGTCTATAGTATAGATGACGTCTATAGTATAGATGACGTCTATAGTATAGATGACGTCTATGGTATAAATGACGTCTATAGTAAAGATGACGTCTTTAGTATAGATGACGTCTATAGTATAGATGACGTCTATAGTATAGATGACGTCTATAGTATAGATGACGTCAATAGTATAGATGACGTCTATAGTATAGATGACGTCTATAGATGATGTCTATAGTATAGATGATGTCTATAGTATAGATGATGTCAATAATATAGATGACGTCTATAGTATAGATGACGTCTATAGTATAGATGACGTCCTTAGTAGAGATGACGTCTATAGTATAGATGACGTCTATAGTATAGATGACGTCTATAGTATAGATGACGTCTATAGTATAGATAATGTCTATAGTACAGATGATGTCTATAGTATAGATGATGTCAATAATATAGATGACGTCTATATTATAGATGACGTCTATAGTATAAATGACGTCTATAGTAAAGATGACGTCTTTAGTAGAGATGACGTCTATAGTATAGATGACGTCTATAGTATAGATGATGTCTATGGTATAGATGACGTCTGTAGTATAGATGACGTCTATAGTATAGATGACGTCTATAGTATAGATGACGTTTATAGTATAGATGACGTCTATAGCATAGATGACGTCTATAGTATAGATGACGTCTGTAGTATAGATGACGTCTGTAGTTTAGATGACGTCTGTAGTTGAGACGAAGTCTATAGTATAGATGACGTCTATAGTATAGATCACGTCTATAGTATAAATGACGTCTATAGTATAGATGACGTCTAAAGTATAGATGATGTCTTTAGTATAGATGTCTATAATATAGACGTCATCTATACTATAGACGTCATCTATACTATATACGTCATCTATACTATAGACATCATCTATACTATAGACGTCATCTATACTATAGACGTCATCTCTACTAAAGACGTCATCTATATTATTGACGTCATTTATACTATAGACGTCATCTATACTATAGACGTCATCTATACTATAGACGTCATCTATACTATAGACGTCATCTATACTATAGACGTCATCTATACTAAAGACGTCATCTTTACTATAGACGTCATTTATACCATAGACGTCAAATATACTATAGACGTCACCTATACTATAGACGTCATCTATACTAAAGACGTCATCTTTACTATAGACGTCATTTATACTATAGACGTCATCTATAATATAGACGTCATCTATATTATTGACATCATCTTTACTATAGACATCATCTGTACTATAGACATCATCTATACTATAGACGTCATCTATACTATAGACGTCATCTATACTATAGACGTCATCTATACTATAGACGTCATCTATACTATAGACGTCATCTATACTATAGACGTCTTTAGTATAGATGACGTCTATAGAGTAGATGACTTCTATAGTATAGATGACGTCTATAGTATATATGACGTCTATGATGATATATATACTAGTCTATATATGACGTCTATAGTATATATGACGTCTATAGTATAGATGATGTGTACAGTATAGATGATGTGTATAGTATAGATGACGTCTATAGTATAGATGATGTCTATAGTATAGATGATGTCTATAGTATTGATGATGTCTATAGAATAGATGACGTCTTTAGTATAGATGACGTCTATAGTTAAGATGACGTCTATACTATAGACGTCTATAGTATAGATGACGTGACTATAGACGTCATCTATACTATAGACGTCATCTATACTATATACGTCATCTATACTATAGACATCATCTATACTATAGACGTCATCTATACTATAGACGTCGTCTAAACTACAGACGTCATCTAAACTACAGACGTCATCTATACTATAGACGTTATCTATACTATAGACGTCACCTATGCTATAGACGTCATCTATACTATAGACGTCATCTATACTATAGACGTCATCATATGTCTATAGTATAGATGATGTCTATAGTATAGATGACGTATATAGTATAGATGACGTCTATAGTATAGATGACGATATATACTATAGACGTCATCTATACTATAGACGTCATCTTTACTATAGACGTCATTTATACTATAGACGTGATCTATACTATAGACGTCATCTATACTATAGACGTCATATAGTATAGATGACGTCTATAGTATAGATGACGTCTATAGTATAGATGACGTCTATAGTATATATGATGTCTATAGTATAGATGACGTATATAGTATAGATGACGTCTATAGTATAGATGATGTCTATAGTATAGATGATGTCTATAGTATTGATGATGTCTATAGTATAGGTGACGTCTTTAGTATAGATGACGTCTATAGTATAGATGACGTCTATACTATAGACGTCTATAGTATAGATGACGTGACTATAGACGTCATCTATACTATAGACGTCATCTATACTATATACGTCATCTATTCTATAGACATCATCTATACTATAGACATATGATGATGTCTATAGTATAGATGACGTATATAGTATAGATGGCGTCTATAGTATAGATGACGTCTATAGTATAGATGACGTCTATAGTATAGATGACGTCTATAGTATAGATGACGTCTATAGTATAAATGACGTCTATAGTAAAGATGACGTCTTTAGTCTAGATGACGTCTATAGTATAGATGACGTCTATAGTATAGATGACGTCTAAAGTATAGATGATGTCTTTAGTATAGATGTCTATAGTATAGACGTCATCTATACTATAGACATCATCTATACTATATACGTCATCTATACTATAGACATCATATATACTATAGACGTCATCTATACTATAGACGTCATCTATACTATAGACGTCATCTATACTATATACGTCATCTATACTATATACGTCATCTATACTATAGACATCATCTATACTATAGACATATGATGATGTCTATAGTATAGATGACTATATACGTCATCTATACTATAGACATCATATATACTATAGACGTCATCTATACTATAGACGTCATCTATACTATAGACGTCATCTATACTATATACGTCATCTATACTATATACGTCATCTATACTATAGACATCATCTATACTATAGACATATGATGATGTCTATAGTATAGGTGACGTATATAGTATAGATGACGTCTATAGTATAGATGACGTCTATAGTATAGATGACGTCTATAGTATAGTTGACGTCTATAGTATAGATGACGTCTATAGCATAGATGACGTCTATAGTATAGATGACGTCTATAGTATAGATGACGTCTGTAGTTTAGATGACGTCTGTAGTTTAGACGACGTCTATAGTATGGATGACGTCTATAGTATAGATGACGTCTATAGTATAGATGACGTCTATAGTATAGATGACGTCTTTAGTATAGATGACGTCTGTAGTTTAGATGACGTCTGTAGTTTAGACGACGTCTATAGTATAGATGACGTCTATAGTATAGATGATGTCTATAGTATAGATGATGTCTATAGTATTGATGATGTCTATAGAATAGATGACGTCTTTAGTATAGATGACGTCTATAGTTAAGATGACGTCTATACTATAGACGTCTATAGTATAGATGACGTGACTATAGACGTCATCTATACTATAGACGTCATCTATACTATATACGTCATCTATACTATAGACATCATCTATACTATAGACGTCATCTATACTATAGACGTCGTCTAAACTACAGACGTCATCTAAACTACAGACGTCATCTATACTATAGACGTTATCTATACTATAGACGTCACCTATGCTATAGACGTCATCTATACTATAGACGTCATCTATACTATAGACGTCATCATATGTCTATAGTATAGATGATGTCTATAGTATAGATGACGTATATAGTATAGATGACGTCTATAGTATAGATGACGATATATACTATAGACGTCATCTATACTATAGACGTCATCTTTACTATAGACGTCATTTATACTATAGACGTGATCTATACTATAGACGTCATCTATACTATAGACGTCATATAGTATAGATGACGTCTATAGTATAGATGACGTCTATAGTATAGATGACGTCTATAGTATATATGATGTCTATAGTATAGATGACGTATATAGTATAGATGACGTCTATAGTATAGATGATGTCTATAGTATAGATGATGTCTATAGTATTGATGATGTCTATAGTATAGGTGACGTCTTTAGTATAGATGACGTCTATAGTATAGATGACGTCTATACTATAGACGTCTATAGTATAGATGACGTGACTATAGACGTCATCTATACTATAGACGTCATCTATACTATATACGTCATCTATACTATAGACATCATCTATACTATAGACATATGATGATGTCTATAGTATAGATGACGTATATAGTATAGATGGCGTCTATAGTATAGATGACGTCTATAGTATAGATGACGTCTATAGTATAGATGACGTCTATAGTATAGATGACGTCTATAGTATAAATGACGTCTATAGTAAAGATGACGTCTTTAGTCTAGATGACGTCTATAGTATAGATGACGTCTATAGTATAGATGACGTCTAAAGTATAGATGATGTCTTTAGTATAGATGTCTATAGTATAGACGTCATCTATACTATAGACATCATCTATACTATATACGTCATCTATACTATAGACATCATATATACTATAGACGTCATCTATACTATAGACGTCATCTATACTATAGACGTCATCTATACTATATACGTCATCTATACTATATACGTCATCTATACTATAGACATCATCTATACTATAGACATATGATGATGTCTATAGTATAGATGACTATATACGTCATCTATACTATAGACATCATATATACTATAGACGTCATCTATACTATAGACGTCATCTTTACTATAGACGTCATCTATACTATATACGTCATCTATACTATATACGTCATCTATACTATAGACATCATCTATACTATAGACATATGATGATGTCTATAGTATAGGTGACGTATATAGTATAGATGACGTCTATAGTATAGATGACGTCTATAGTATAGATGACGTCTATAGTATAGTTGACGTCTATAGTATAGATGACGTCTATAGCATAGATGACGTCTATAGTATAGATGACGTCTATAGTATAGATGACGTCTGTAGTTTAGATGACGTCTGTAGTTTAGACGACGTCTATAGTATGGATGACGTCTATAGTATAGATGACGTCTATAGTATAGATGACGTCTATAGTATAGATGACGTCTTTAGTATAGATGACGTCTGTAGTTTAGATGACGTCTGTAGTTTAGACGACGTCTATAGTATAGATGACGTCTATAGTATAGATGACGTCTATAGTAAAGATGACGTCTATAGTATAGATGACGTCTATAGTATAGATGACGTCTATATACGTCATCTATACTATAGACATCATCTATACTATAGACATATGATGACGTCTATAGTATAGATGACGTCTATAGTATAGATGACGTCTATAGCATAGATGACGTCTATAGTATAGATGATGTCTATAGTACAGATGATGTCTATAGTATAGATGATGTCAATAATATAGATGACGTCTATATTATAGATGACGTCTATAGTATATATGACGTCTATAGTATAGATGATGTGTATAGCATAGATGATGTGTATAGTATAGACGTCATCTATACTATAGACGTCATCTATACTATAGACGTCATCTATACCATAGACATCATCTATACTATAGACGTCATCTATACTATAGACGTCATCTAGACTAAAGACGTCATCTTTACTATAGACGTCATCTATACTATAGACGTCGTCTAAACTACAGACGTCATCTAAACTACAGACGTCATCTATACTAAAGACGTCATCTATACTATAGACGTCATCTATACTATAGACGTCATCTATACTAAAGACGTCATCTTTACTATAGACGTCATTTATACTATAGACGTGATCTATACTATAGACGTCATCTATACTATAGACGTCATCTATACTATAGACGTCATCCATACTATAGACGTCGTCTAAACTACAGACGTCATCTAAACTACAGACGTCTTCTATACTATAGACGTCATCTATACTATAGACGTCATCTATGCTATAGACGTCATCTATACTATAGACGTCATCTATACTATAGACGTCATCTATACTATAGACGTCATCTATACTATAGACGTCATCTATACTATATACGTCATCTATACTATAGACATCATCATATGTCTATAGTATAGATGATGTCTATAGTATAGATGACGTCTATAGTATAGATGACGTCTATAGTCACGTCATCTATACTATAGACGTCATCTATACTAAAGACGTAATCTATACTATAGACATCATCAATACTATAGACATCATCTATACTATAGACATCATCTATACTATAGACGTCATCTATACTATACACATCATCTATACTATAGACGTCATATATACTATAGACGTCATATATAGACTAGTATATATATCATCATAGACGTCATATATACTATAGACGTCATCTATACTATAGAAGTCATCTACACTATAGACGTCATCTATACTAAAGACGTCTATAGTATAGATGACGTCTATAGTATAGATGACGTCTATAGTATAGATGATGTCTATAGTACAGATGATGTCTATAGTATAGATGATGTCAATAATATAGATGACGTCTATAGTATAAATGACGTCTATAGTAAAGATGACGTCTTTAGTATAGATGACGTCTATAGTATAGATGACGTCTATAGTATAGATGACGTCTATAGTATAGATGACGTCTATGGTATAAATGACGTCTATAGTAAAGATGACGTCTTTAGTATAGATGACGTCTATAGTATAGATGACGTCTATAGTATAGATGACGTCTATAGTATAGATGACGTCAATAGTATAGATGACGTCTATAGTATAGATGACGTCTATAGATGATGTCTATAGTATAGATGATGTCTATAGTATAGATGATGTCAATAATATAGATGACGTCTATAGTATAGATGACGTCTATAGTATAGATGACGTCCTTAGTAGAGATGACGTCTATAGTATAGATGACGTCTATAGTATAGATGACGTCTATAGTATAGATGACGTCTATAGTATAGATAATGTCTATAGTACAGATGATGTCTATAGTATAGATGATGTCAATAATATAGATGACGTCTATATTATAGATGACGTCTATAGTATAAATGACGTCTATAGTAAAGATGACGTCTTTAGTAGAGATGACGTCTATAGTATAGATGACGTCTATAGTATAGATGATGTCTATGGTATAGATGACGTCTGTAGTATAGATGACGTCTATAGTATAGATGACGTCTATAGTATAGATGACGTTTATAGTATAGATGACGTCTATAGCATAGATGACGTCTATAGTATAGATGACGTCTGTAGTATAGATGACGTCTGTAGTTTAGATGACGTCTGTAGTTTAGACGAAGTCTATAGTATAGATGACGTCTATAGTATAGATCACGTCTATAGTATAAATGACGTCTATAGTAAAGATGACGTCTTTAGTCTAGATGACGTCTATAGTATAGATGACGTCTATAGTATAGATGACGTCTAAAGTATAGATGATGTCTTTAGTATAGATGTCTATAGTATAGACGTCATCTATACTATAGACGTCATCTATACTATATACGTCATCTATACTATAGACATCATCTATACTATAGACGTCATCTATACTATAGACGTCATCTCTACTAAAGACGTCATCTATATTATTGACGTCATTTATACTATAGACGTCATCTATACTATAGACGTCATCTATACTATAGACGTCATCTATACTATAGACGTCATCTATACTATAGACGTCATCTATACTATAGACGTCATCTATACTAAAGACGTCATCTTTACTATAGACGTCATTTATACCATAGACGTCATCTATACTATAGACGTCACCTATACTATAGACGTCACCTATACTAAAGACGTCATCTTTACTATAGACGTCATTTATACTATAGACGTCATCTATAATATAGACGTCATCTATATTATTGACATCATCTATACTATAGACATCATCTGTACTATAGACATCATCTATACTATAGACGTCATCTATACTATAGACGTCATCTATACTATAGACGTCTTTAGTATAGATGACGTCTATAGTGTAGATGACTTCTATAGTATAGATGACGTCTATAGTATATATGACGTCTATGATGATATATATACTAGTCTATATATGACGTCTATAGTATATATGACGTCTATAGTATAGATGATGTGTACAGTATAGATGATGTGTATAGTATAGATGACGTCTATAGTATAGATGATGTCTATAGTATAGATGATGTCTATAGTATTGATGATGTCTATAGAATAGATGACGTCTTTAGTATAGATGACGTCTATAGTAAAGATGACGTCTATACTATAGACGTCTATAGTATAGATGACGTCTATAGTCACGTGACGTATATAGTATAGATGACGTCTATAGTATAGATGACGTCTATAGTCACGTCATCTATACTATAGACGTCATCTATACTATATACGTCATCTATACTATAGACATCATCTATACTATAGACGTCATCTATACTATAGACGTCGTCTAAACTACAGACGTCATCTAAACTACAGACGTCATCTATACTATAGACGTCATCTATACTATAGACGTCACCTATGCTATAGACGTCATCTATACTATAGACGTCATCTATACTATAGACGTCATCATATGTCTATAGTATAGATGATGTCTATAGTATAGATGACGTATATAGTATAGATGACGTCTATAGTATAGATGACGTCTATAGTATAGATGACGTCTATAGTATAGATGACGTCTATAGTATAGATGACGTCTATAGTATAGATGACGTCTATAGTATAGATGACGTCTATATACGTCATCTATACTATAGACATCATCTATACTATAGACGTCATCTATACTATAGACGTCATCTTTACTATAGACGTCATTTATACTATAGACGTGATCTATACTATAGACGTCATCTATACTATAGACGTCATCTATACTATAGACGTCATCTATACTATAGACGTCGTCTAAACTACAGACGTGTTCTAAACTACAGACGTCATCTATACTATAGACGTCATCTATACTATAGACGTCATCTATGCTATAGACGTCATCTATACTATAGACGTCATCTATACTATAGACGTCATCATATGTCTATAGTATAGATGATGTCTATAGTATAGATGACGTATATAGTATAGATGACGTCTATAGTATAGATGACGTCTATAGTATAGATGACGTCTATAGTATAGATGACGTCTATAGTATAGATGACGTCTGTAGTTTAGATGACGTCTGTAGTTTAGACGACGTCTATAGTATAGATGACGTCTATAGTATAGATGACGTCTATAGTATAGATGACGTCTATAGTATAGATGACGTCTATAGTATAGATGACGTCTATAGTATAGATGACATCTATAGTATAGATGACGTCTATAGTATTGATGACGTCTATAGTATAGATGACGTCTTTAGTATAGATGACGTCTATAGTATAGATGATGTCTATAGTATAGATGACGTCTATAGTATAGATGACGTCTATAGTATAGATGACGTCTATAGTATAGATGACGTCTATAGTATAGATGACGTCTATAGTATAGATGACGTCTATATACGTCATATGACATATGATGACGTCTATAGTATAGATGACGTCTTTAGTATAGATGACGTCTATAGCATAGATGACGTCTATAGTATAGATGACGTCTATAGTATAGATGACGTCTGTAGTTTAGATGACGTCTGTAGTTTAGACGACGTCTATAGTATAGATGACGTCTATAGTATAGATGACGTCTACAGTATAGATGACGTCTATAGTATAGATTACGTCTATAGTATAAATGACGTCTATAGTAAAGATGACGTCTTTAGTATAGATGACGTCTATAGTATAGATGACGTCTATAGTATAGATGACGTCTATAGTATAGATGACGTCCTTAGTATAGATGACGTCTATAGTATAGATGACGTCAATAGTATAAATGACGTCAATAATATAGATGACGTCTATAGTATAGATGACGTCTATAGAATAGATGACGTCTATAGTATAGATGATGTCTATAGTATAGATGATGTCTATAGTATAGATGATGTCTATAGTATAGATGATGTCAATAATATAGATGACGTCTATAGTACAGATGACGTCTATAGTATAAATGACGTCTATAGTAAAGATGACGTCTTTAGTATAGATGACGTCTATAGTATAGATGACGTCTATAGTATAGATGACGTCTATAGTATAGATGACGTCTATAGTATAGATGACGTCTATAGTATAGATGACATCTATAGTATAGATGACGTCTATAGTATAGATGACGTCTATAGTATAGATGACGTCTATAGTATAGATGACGTCTATAGTATAGATGACGTCTATAGTATAGATGACGTCTATAGTATAGATGTCGTCTATAGTATATATGACTTCTATAGTAAAGATGACGTCTATAGTATAGATGACGTCTATAGTATAGATGACGTCTATAGTATAGATGACGTCTATAGTATAGGTGACGTCTATAGTTTAGATGACGTCTTTAGTATAGATGACGTCTATAGTATAGATGACGTCAATAGTATAAATGACGTCAATAATATAGATGACGTCTTTAGTAGAGATGACGTCTATAGTATAGATGACGTCTATAGTATAGATGATGTCTATAGTATAGATGATGTCTATAGTATAGATGATGTCAATAATATAGATGACGTCTATAGTATAGATGACGTCTATAGTATAGATGACGTCTTTAGTAGAGATGACGTCTATAGTATAGATGACGTCTATAGTATAGATGACGTCTATAGTATAGATGACGTCTATAGTATAGATGATGTCTATAGTACAGATGATGTCTATAGTATAGATGATGTCAATAATATAGATGACGTCTATATTATAGATGACGTCTATAGTATAAATGACGTCTATAGTAAAGATGACGTCTTTAGTATAGATGACGTCTATAGTATAGTTGACGTCTATAGTATAGATGACGTCTATGGTATAAATGACGTCTATAGTAAAGATGACGTCTATAGTATAGATGACGTCTATAGTATAGATGACGTCAATAGTATAGATGACGTCTATAGTATAGATGACGTCTATAGTATAGATGACGTCTATAGTCACGTCATCTATACTATAGACGTCTATAGTATAGACGTCATCTATACTATAGACGTCATCTATACTAAAGACGTCACCTATACTATAGACATCATCAATACTATAGACATCATCTATACTATAGACATCATCTATACTATAGACGTCATCTATACTATACACATCATCTATACTATACACATCATCTATGCTATAGACGTCATATATACTATAGACGTCATCTATAATATAGACGTCATCTATATTATTGACATCATCTATACTATAGACATCATCTGTACTATAGACGTCATCTTTACTATAGACGTCATATATACTATAGACGTCATCTATAATATAGACGTCATTTATATTATTCACATCATCTATACTATAGACATCATCTGTACTATAGACGTCATCTATACTATAGACGTCATCTATACTATAGACGTCATCTATACTATAGACGTCGTCTAAACTACAGACGTCATCTAAACTACAGACGTCATCTATACTATAGACGTCATCTATACTATAGACGTCATCTATGCTATAGACGTCATCTATACTATAGACGTCATCTATACTATAGACGTCATCTATACTATAGACGTCATCTATACTATAGACGTCATCTATACTATATACGTCATCTATACTATAGACATCATCATATGTCTATAGTATAGATGATGTCTATAGTATAGATGACGTATATAGTATAGATGACGTCTATAGTATAGATGACGTCTATAGTCACGTCATCTATACTATAGACGTCTATAGTATAGACGTCATCTATACTATAGACGTCATCTATACTAAAGACGTCATCTATACTATAGACATCATCAATACTATAGACATCATATATACTATAGACATCATCTATACTATAGACATATGATGATGTCTATAGTATAGATGACGTATATAGTATAGATGACGTCTATAGTATAGATGACGTCTATAGTCACGTCATCTATACTATAGACGACTATAGTATAGACGTCATCTATACTATAGACGTCATCTATACTATAGACATCATCTATACTATAGACGTCATCTATACTATAGACGCCATCTATACTATACACATCATCTATACTATAGACGTCATATATACTATAGTCTTTAGCCTAGATGACGTCTATAGTATAGATGACGTCTATAGTATAGATGATGTCTATAGTATAGATGATGTCTATAGTATTGATGATGTCTATAGTATAGGTGACGTCTTTAGTATAGATGACGTCTATAGTATAGATGACGTCTATACTATAGACGTCTATAGTATAGATGACGTGACTATAGACGTCATCTATACTATAGACGTCATCTATACTATAGACGTCATCTATACTATATACGTCATCTATACTATAGACATCATCTATACTATAGACATATGATGATGTCTATAGTATAGATGACGTATATAGTATAGATGGCGTCTATAGTATAGATGACGTCTATAGTATAGATGATGTCTATAGTATAGATGACGTCTATAGTATAGATGACGTCTATAGTATAGATGACGTCTATAGTATAAATGACGTCTATAGTAAAGATGACGTCTTTAGTCTAGATGACGTCTATAGTATAGATGACGTCTGTAGTATAGATGACGTCTAAAGTATAGATGATGTCTTTAGTATAGATGTCTATAGTATAGACGTCATCTATACTATAGACATCATCTATACTATATACGTCATCTATACTATAGACATCATATATACTATAGACGTCATCTATACTATAGACGTCATCTCTACTAAAGACGTCATCTATATTATTGACGTCATTTATACTATAGACGTCATCTATACTATAGACGTCATCTATACTATAGATGTCATCTATACTATTGACGTCATCTATACTATAGACGTCATCTATACTATAGACGTCATCTATACTATAGACGTCATCTATACTATAGACGTCATCTATACTATAGTTGTCATCTATACTAAAGACGTCATCTTTACTATAGACGTCATTTATACCATAGACGTCATCTATACTATAGACGTCATCTATACTATAGACGTCATCTATACTATAGACGTCATCTATACTAAAGACGTCATCTTTACTATAGACGTCATTTATACTATAGACGTCATCTATATTATTGACATCATCTATACTATAGACATCATCTGTACTATAGACATCATCTATACTATAGACGTCATCTATACTATAGACGTCATCTATACTATAGACGTCTTTAGTATAGATGACGTCTATAGTGTAGATGACTTCTATAGTATAGATGACGTCTATAGTATATATGACGTCTATGATGATATATATACTAGTCATATAGTATAGATGACGTCTATAGTATATATGACGTCTATAGTATAGATGACGTCTATAGTATAGATGACGTCTATACTATAGACATCATCTATACTATAGACGTCATCTATACTATAGACGTCATCTATACTATATACGTCATCTATACTATAGACATCATCATATGTCTATAGTATAGATGATGTCTATAGTATAGATGACGTATATAGTATAGATGACGTATATAGTATAGATGACGTCTATAGTATAGATGACGTCTATAGTATAGATGACGTCTATAGTATAGATGACGTCTATAGTCACGTCATCTATACTATAGACGTCTATAGTATAGACGTCATCTATACTATAGACGTCATCTATACTAAAGACGTAATCTATACTATAGACATCATCAATACTATAGACATCATCTATACTATAGACATCATCTATACTATAGACGTCATCTATACTATACACATCATCTATACTATAGACGTCATATATACTAAAGACGTCTATAGTATAGATGACGTCTATAGTATAGATGACGTCTATAGTATAGATGATGTCTATAGTACAGATGATGTCTATAGTATAGATGATGTCAATAATATAGATGACGTCTATAGTATAAATGACGTCTATAGTAAAGATGACGTCTTTAGTATAGATGACGTCTATAGTATAGATGACGTCTATAGTATAGATGACGTCTATGGTATAAATGACGTCTATAGTAAAGATGACGTCTTTAGTATAGATGACGTCTATAGTATAGATGACGTCTATAGTATAGATGACGTCTATAGTATAGATGACGTCAATAGTATAGATGACGTCTATAGTATAGATGACGTCTATAGTATAGATGACGTCTATAGTATAAATGACGTCAATAATATAGATGACGTCTTTAGTAGAGATGACGTCTATAGTATAGATGACGTCTATAGTATAGATGATGTCTATAGTATAGATGACGTATATAGTATAGATGATGTCTATAGTATAGATGACGTCTATACTATAGACATCTATACTAAAGACATCATCTATACTTTACTATACTATACTATACTATACTATGTCTATACTATAGACATCTATACTAAAGACATCATCTATACTTTAGACGTCATCTATACTATAGACGTCATCTATACTATAGACGTCATCTAAACTAAAGACGTCATCTTTACTATAGACGTCATTTATACTATAGACGTCATATATACTATAGACGTCATCTATACTATAGACGTCATCTATACTATAGACGTCATCTATACTATAGACGTCATCTATACTATAGACGCCATCTATACTATATACGTCATCTATACTATAGACATCATCATATGTCTATAGTATAGATGATGTCTATAGTATAGATGACGTATATAGTATAGATGACGTCTATAGTATAGATGACGTCTATAGTATAGACGTCTATAGTATAGACGTCATCTATACTATAGACGTCATCTATACTATAGACGTCATCTATACTATATGACTAGTATATATATCATCATAGACGTCATATATACTATAGACGTCATCTATACTATAGAAGTCATCTACACTATAGACGTCATCTATACTAAAGACGTCTATAGTATAGATGACGTCTATAGATAGATGACGTCTATAGTATAGATGATGTCTATAGTACAGATGATGTCTATAGTATAGATGATGTCAATAATATAGATGACGTCTATAGTATAAATGACGTCTATAGTCAAGATGACGTCTTTAGTATAGATGACGTCTATAGTATAGATGACGTCTATAGTATAGATGACGTCTATAGTATAGATGACGTCTATGGTATAAATGACGTCTATAGTAAAGATGACGTCTTTAGTATAGATGACGTCTATAGTATAGATGACGTCTATAGTATAGATGACGTCTATAGTATAGATGACGTCAATAGTATAGATGACATCTATAGTATAGATGACGTCTATAGTATAGATGACGTCTATAGTATAAATGACGTCAATAATATAGATGACGTCTATAGTATAAATGACGTCAATAATATAGATGACGTCATTAGTAGAGATGACGTCTATAGTATAGATGACGTCTATAGTATGTATGATGTCTATAGTATAGATGACGTATATAGTATAGATGATGTCTATAGTATAGATGACGTCTATACTATAGACATCTATACTAAAGACATCATCTATACTTTAGACGTCATCTATACTATAGACGTCATCTATACTATAGACGTCATCTAGACTAAAGACGTCATCTTTACTATAGACGTCATTTATACTATAGACGTCATCTATACTATAGACGTCATCTATACTATAGACGTCATCTATACTATAGACATCATCTATACTATAGACGTCATCTATACTATAGACGCCATCTATACTATAGATGTCATCTATACTATTGACGTCATCTATACTATAGACGTCATCTATACTATAGATGATCTACGTCTATAGTATAGATGACGTCTATACTATAGACGTCATCTATACTATAGACATCATCTATACTATAGACATATGATGATGTCTATAGTATAGATGACGTATATAGTATAGATGGCGTCTATAGTATAGATGACGTCTATAGTATAGATGACGTCTATAGTATAGATGACGTCTATAGTATAGATGACGTCTATAGTATAGATGACGTCTATAGTATAGATGACGTCTATAGTATAGATGACGTCTATAGTATAAATGACGTCTATAGTAAAGATGACGTCTTTAGTCTAGATGACGTCTATAGTATAGATGACGTCTATAGTATAGATGACGTCTAAAGTATAGATGATGTCTTTAGTATAGATGTCTATAGTATAGACGTCATCTATACTATAGACATCATCTATACTATATACGTCATCTATACTATAGACATCATCTATACTATAGACGTCATCTATACTATAGACGTCATCTCTACTAAAGACGTCATCTATATTATTGACGTCATTTATACTATAGACGTCATCTATACTATAGACGTCATCTATACTATAGACGTCATCTATACTATTGACGTCATCTATACTATAGACGTCATCTATACTATAGACGTCATCTATACTATAGACGTCATCTCTACTAAAGACGTCATCTATATTATTGACGTCATTTATACTATAGACGTCATCTATACTATAGACGTCATCTATACTATAGACGTCATCTTTACTATAGACGTCATTTATACCATAGACGTCATCTATACTATAGACGTCATCTATACTATAGACGTCATCTATACTATAGACGTCATCTATACTAAAGACGTCATCTTTACTATAGACGTCATTTATACTATAGACGTCATCTATATTATTGACATCATCTATACTATAGACATCATCTGTACTATAGACATCATCTATACTATAGACGTCATCTATACTATAGACGTCATCTATACTATAGACGTCTTTAGTATAGATGATAGTCTATAGTATAGTCTATAGTATAGTCTACGTCTATAGTATAGATGACGTCTATAGTATAGATGACGTCTATAGTATAGATGACGTCTATAGTATAGATGACGTCTATAGTATAGATGACGTCTATAGTATAGATGATGTCTATAGTACAGATGATGTCTATAGTATAGATGATGTCAATAATATAGATGACGTCTATAGTATAGATGACGTCAATAGTATAGATGACATCTATAGTATAGATGACGTCTATAGTATAGATGACGACTATAGTATAAATGACGTCAATAATATAGATGACGTCTATAGTATAAATGACGTCAATAATATAGATGACGTCTTTAGTAGAGATGACGTCTATAGTATAGATGACGTCTATAGTATATATGATGTCTATAGTATAGATGACGTATATAGTATAGATGATGTCTATAGTATAGATGACGTCTATACTATAGACATCTATACTAAAGACATCATCTATACTTTAGACGTCATCTATACTATAGACGTCATCTATACTATAGACGTCATCTAGACTAAAGACGTCATCTTTACTATAGACGTCATTTATACTATAGACGTCATCTATACTATAGACGTCATCTATACTATAGACGTCATCTATACTATAGACATCATCTATACTATAGACGTCATCTATACTATAGACGCCATCTATACTATAGATGTCATCTATACTATTGACGTCATCTATACTATAGACGTCATCTATACTATAGATGATCTACGTCTATAGTATAGATGACGTCTATACTATAGACGTCATCTATACTATAGACATCATCTATACTATAGACATATGATGATGTCTATAGTATAGATGACGTATATAGTATAGATGGCGTCTATAGTATAGATGACGTCTATAGTATAGATGACGTCTATAGTATAGATGACGTCTATAGTATAGATGACGTCTATAGTATAGATGACGTCTATAGTATAAATGACGTCTATAGTAAAGATGACGTCTTTAGTCTAGATGACGTATATAGTATAGATGACGTCTATAGTATAGATAACGTCTAAAGTATAGATGATGTCTTTAGTATAGATGTCTATAGTATAGACGTCATCTATACTATAGACATCATCTATACTATATACGTCATCTATACTATAGACATCATCTATACTATAGACGTCATCTATACTATAGACGTCATCTATACTATTGACGTCATCTATACTATAGACGTCATCTATACTATAGACGTCATCTATACTATAGACGTCATCTATACTAAAGACGTCATCTTTACTATAGACGTCATTTATACCATAGACGTCATCTATACTATAGACGTCATCTATACTATAGACATCATCTATACTATATACGTCATCTATACTATAGACATCATCTATACTATAGACGTCATCTATACTATAGACGTCATCTCTACTAAAGACGTCATCTATATTATTGACGTCATTTATACTATAGACGTCATCTATACTATAGACGTCATCTATACTATAGACGTCATCTTTACTATAGACGTCATTTATACCATAGACGTCATCTATACTATAGACGTCATCTATACTATAGACGTCATCTATACTATAGACGTCATCTATACTATAGACGTCATCTATACTAAAGACGTCATCTTTACTATAGACGTCATTTATACTATAGACGTCATCTATATTATTGACATCATCTATACTATAGACATCATCTGTACTATAGACATCATCTATACTATAGACGTCATCTACACTATAGACGTCATCTATACTATAGACGTCTTTAGTATAGATGATAGTCTATAGTATAGTCTATAGTATAGTCTACGTCTATAGTATAGATGACGTCTATAGTATAGATGACGTCTATAGTCACGTCTAAAGACGTAATCTATACTAAAGACATCATCTATACTTTAGACGTCATCTATACTATAGACGTCATCTATACTATAGACGTCATCTAGACTAAAGACGTCATCTTTACTATAGACGTCATTTATACTATAGACGTCATCTATACTATAGACGTCATCTATACTATAGACGTCATCTATACTATAGACGTCATCTATACTATAGACGTCATCTATACTATAGACGCCATCTATACTATATACGTCATCTATACTATAGACATCATCATATGTCTATAGTATAGATGATGTCTATAGTATAGATGACGTATATAGTATAGATGACGTCTATAGTATAGATGACGTCTATAGTATAGACGTCATCTATACTATAGACGTCATCTATACTATAGACGTCATCTATACTATAGACGTCATCTATACTATATGACTAGTATATATATCATCATAGACGTCATATATACTATAGACGTCATCTATACTATAGAAGTCATCTACACTATAGACGTCATCTATACTAAAGACGTCTATAGTATAGATGACGTCTATGGTATAAATGACGTCTATAGTAAAGATGACGTCTTTAGTATAGATGACGTCTATAGTATAGATGACGTCTATAGTATAGATGACGTCTATAGTATAGATGACGTCAATAGTATAGATGACATCTATAGTATAGATGACGTCTATAGTATAGATGACGTCTATAGTATAAATGACGTCAATAATATAGATGACGTCTATAGTATAAATGACGTCAATAATATAGATGACGTCTTTAGTAGAGATGACGTCTATAGTATAGATGACGTCTATAGTATATATGATGTCTATAGTATAGATGACGTATATAGTATAGATGATGTCTATAGTATAGATGACGTCTATACTATAGACATCTATACTAAAGACATCATCTATACTTTAGACGTCATCTATACTATAGACGTCATCTATACTATAGACGTCATCTAGACTAAAGACGTCATCTTTACTATAGACGTCATTTATACTATAGACGTCATCTATACTATAGACGTCATCTATACTATAGACGTCATCTATACTATAGACATCATCTATACTATAGACGTCATCTATACTATAGACGCCATCTATACTATATACGTCATCTATACTATAGACATCATCATATGTCTATAGTATAGATGATGTCTATAGTATAGATGACGTATATAGTATAGATGACGTCTATAGTATAGACGTCATCTATACTATAGACGTCATCTATACTAAAGACGTCACCTATACTATAGACATCATCAATACTATAGACATCATCTATACTATAGACATCATCTATACTATAGACGTCATCTATACTATACACATCATCTATACTATACACATCATCTATACTATAGACGTCATATATACTATAGACGTCATCTATAATATAGACGTCATCTATATTATTGACATCATCTATACTATAGACATCATCTGTACTATAGACGTCATCTATACTATAGACGTATTATACTATAGACGTCATCTATACTATATACGTCATCTATACTATAGACATCATCTATACTATAGACATATGATGATGTCTATAGTATAGATGACGTATATAGTATAGATGACGTCTATAGTATAGATGACGTCTATAGTATAGATGACGTCTATAGTATAGATGACGTCTATAGTATAGATGACGTCTATAGTATAGATGACGTCTATAGCATAGATGACGTCTATAGTATAGATGACGTCTATAGTATAGATGACGTCTGTAGTTTAGATGACGTCTGTAGTTTAGACGACGTCTATAGTATAGATGACGTCTATAGTATAGATGACGTCTATAGTATAGATGACGTCTATAGTATAGATGACGTCTATAGTACAGATGATGTCTATAGTATAGATGATGTGAATAATATAGATGACGTCTATATTATAGATGACGTCTATAGTATATATGACGTCTATAGTAAAGATGACGTCTATAGTACAGATGATGTCTATAGTATAGATGATGTCAATAATATAGATGACGTCTATATTATAGATGACGTCTATAGTATATATGACGTCTATAGTATAGATGATGTGTATAGTATAGATGATGTGTATAGTATAGATGACGTCTATAGTATAGATGATGTCTATAGTATAGATGATGTCTATAGTATTGATGATGTCTATAGTATAGGTGACGTCTTTAGTATAGATGACGTCTATAGTATAGATGACGTCTATACTATAGACGTCTATAGTATAGATGACGTGACTATAGACGTCATCTATACTATAGACGTCATCTATACTATAGACGTCATCTATACTATTGACGTCATCTATACTATAGACGTCATCTATACTATAGACGTCATCTTTACTATAGACGTCATTTATACCATAGACGTCATCTATACTATAGACGTCAACTATACTATAGACGTCATCTATACTAAAGACGTCATCTTTACTATAGACGTCATTTATACTATAGACGTCATCTATAATATAGACGTCATCTATATTATTGACATCATCTATACTATAGACATCATCTGTACTATAGACATCATCTATACTATAGACGTCATCTATACTATAGACGTCATCTATACTATAGACGTCATCTATACTATAGACGTCATCTCTACTAAAGACGTCATCTATACTATAGACGTCATCTATACTATAGACGTCATCTATATTATTGACATCATCTATACTATAGACATCATCTATACTATAGACATCATCTATACTATAGACGTCATCTATACTATAGACGTCATCTCTACTAAAGACGTCATCTATATTATTGACGTCATTTATACTATTGACGTCATCTATACTATAGACGTCATCTATACTAAAGACGTCATCTAAACTATAGACGTCACCTATACTATAGACGTCATCTATACTATAGACGTCATCTATACTATAGACGTCATCTTTACTATAGAAGTCATATATACTATAGACGTCATCTATACTATAGACGTCATCTATACTATAGACGTCATCTATACTATAGACGTCATCTATACTATAGATGTCATCTATACTATAGACGTCATCTATACTATAGACGTCATCTATACTATAGACGTCATCTATACTATAGACGTCATCTATACTAAAGACGTCATCTTTACTATAGACGTCATTTATACTATAGACGTCATCTGTACTATAGACGTCATCTATATTATTGACATCATCTATACTATAGACATCATCTATACTATAGACATCATCTATACTATAGACATCATCTATACTATAGACGTCATCTATACTATAGACGTCATCTATATTATTGACGTCATTTATACTATTGACGTCATCTATACTATAGACGTCATCTATACTAAGGACGTCATCTATACTATAGACGTCATCTATACTATAGACGTCATCTATACTATAGACGTCATCTATACTAAAGACGTCATCTTTACTATAGACGTCATTTATACTATAGACGTGATCTATACTATAGACGTCATCTATACTATAGACGTCATCTATACTATAGACGTCATCTATACTATAGACGTCGTCTAAACTACAGACGTCATCTAAACTACAGACGTCATCTATACTATAGACGTCATCTATACTATAGACGTCATCTATGCTATAGACGTCATCTATACTATAGACGTCATCTATACTATAGACGTCATCATATGTCATATGACGTATATAGACGTCATCTATACTATAGACGTCATCTATAATATAGACGTCATCTATACTATAGACGTCATCTATACTATAGACGTCATCTATACTATAGACGTCATCTATACTATAGACATCATCTATACTATAGACGTCATCTATACTAAAGACGTCATCTATACTATAGACGTCATCAATACTATAGACGTCATCTATACTATAGACGTCATCTATACTATAGACGTCATCTATACTAAAGACGTCATCTTTACTATAGACGTCATTTATACTATAGACGTGATCTATACTATAGACGTCATCTATACTATAGACGTCATCTATACTATAGACGTCATCTATACTATAGACGTCGTCTAAACTACAGACGTCATCTAAAATACAGACGTCATCTATACTATTGACGTCATCTATACTATAGACGTCATCTATGCTATAGACGTCATCTATACTATAGACGTCATCTATACTATAGACGTCATCATATGTCTATAGTATAGATGATGTCTATAGTATAGATGACGTCTATATACGTCATCTATACTATAGACATCATCTATAGACGTCATCTATACTATAGACGTCATCTATACTATAGACGTCATCTATACTATAGACGTCATCTATACTATAGACGTCATCTATACTATATACGTCATCTATACTATAGACATCATCTATACTATAGACATATGATGACGTCTATAGTATAGATGACGTCTATAGTATAGATGACGTCTATAGCATAGATGACGTCTATAGTATAGATGACGTCTATAGTATAGATGACGTCTGTAGTTTAGAACACGTCTGTAGTTTAGACGACGTCTATAGTATAGATGACGTCTATAGTATAGATGACGTCTATAGTATAGATGACGTCTATAGTATAGATCACGTCTATAGTATAAATGACGTCTATAGTAAAGATGACGTCTATAGTATAGATGACGTCTATAGTATAGATGATGTCTATAGTATAGATGACGTCTATATACGTCTATATACGTCATCTATACTATAGACATCATCTATACTATAGACGTCATCTATACTATAGACGTCATCTATACTATAGACGTCATCTATACTATAGACGTCATCTATACTATAGACGTCATCTATACTATATACGTCATCTATACTATAGACATCATCTATACTATAGACATATGATGACGTCTATAGTATAGATGACGTCTATAGTATAGATGACGTCTATAGCACAGGTGACGTCTATAGTATAGATGACGTCTATAGTATAGATGACGTCTGTAGTTTAGATGACGTCTGTAGTTTAGACGACGTCTATAGTATAGATGACGTCTATAGTATAGATGATGTCTATAGTATAGATGACGTATATAGTATAGATGACGTCTATAGTATAGATGACGTCTATAGTCACGTCATCTATACTATAGACGTCTATAGTATAGACGTCATCTTTACTATAGACGTCATCTATACTAAAGACGTCATCTATACTATAGACATCATCAATACTATAGACATCATCTATACTATAGACATCATCTATACTATAGACGTAATCTATACTATACACATCATCTATACTGTACACATCATCTATACTATAGACGTCATATATACTATAGACGTCATATATAGACTAGTATATATATCATCATAGACGTCATATATACTATAGACGTCATCTATACTATAGAAGTCATCTACACTATAGACGTCATCTATACTAAAGACGTCTATAGTATAGATGACGTCTATAGTATAGATGACGTCTATAGTATAGATGATGTCTATAGTACAGATGATGTCTATAGTATAGATGATGTCAATAATATAGATGACGTCTATATTATAGATGACGTCTATAGTATAAATGACGTCTATAGTAAAGATGACGTCTTTAGTATAGATGACGTCTATAGTATAGGTGACGTCTATAGTATAGATGACGTCTATGGTATAAATGACGTCTATAGTAAAGATGACGTCTTTAGTATAGATGACGTCTATAGTATAGATGACGTCTATAGTATAGATGACGTCTATAGTATAGATGACGTCTATAGTATAGATGACGTCTATAGTATAGATGACGTCTATAGTATAGATGACGTCTATAGTATAAATGACGTCAATAATATAGATGACGTCTTTAGTAGAGATGACGTCTATAGTATAGATGACGTCTATAGTATAGATGATGTCTATAGTATAGATGACGTATATAGTATAGATGACGTCTATAGTATAGATGACGTCTATACTATAGACATCTATACTAAAGACATCATCTATACTTTAGACGTCATATATACTATAGACGTCATCTATACTATAGACGTCATCTAGACTAAAGACGTCATCTTTACTATAGACGTCATTTATACTATAGACGTGATCTATACTAAAGACGTCATCTAAACTATAGACTTCGTCTAAACTACAGACGTCATCTAAACTACAGACGTCATCTATACTACAGACGTCATCTATACTATAGACGTCATCTATGCTACAGACGTCATCTATACTACAGACGTCATCTATACTATAGACGTCATCTATGCTATAGACGTCATCTATACTATAGACGTCATCTATACCATAGACATCATCTATACTATAGACGTCATCTATACTATAGACGTCATCTATACTATAGACGTCATCTAGACTAAAGACGTCATCTTTACTATAGACGTCATCTATACTATAGACGTTGTCTAAACTACAGACGTCATCTAAACTACAGACGTCATCTATACTAAAGACGTCATCTATACTATAGACGTCATCTATACTATAGACGTCATCTATACTAAAGACGTCATCTTTACTATAGACGTCATTTATACTATAGACGTCATCTATAATATAGACGTCATCTATATTATTGACATCATCTATACTATAAACATCATCTGTACTATAGACATTATCTATACTATAGACGTCATCTATACTATAGACGTCATCTATACTATAGACGTCATCTATACTATAGACGTCATCTCTACTAAGGACGTCATCTATACTATAGACGTCATCTATACTATAGACGTCATCTATATTATTGACATCATCTATACTATAGACATCATCTATACTATAGACATCATCTATACTATAGACGTCATCTATACTATAGACGTCATCTCTACTAAAGACGTCATCTATATTATTGACGTCATTTATACTATTGACGTCATCTATACTATAGACGTCATCTATACTAAAGACGTCATCTAAACTATAGACGTCATCTTTACTATAGAAGTCATATATACTTTAGACGTCATCTATACTATAGACGTCATCTATACTATAGACGTCATCTATACTATAGAAGTCATCTATACTATAGACGTCATCTATACTATAGAAGTCATCTATACTATAGACGTCACCTATACTATAGACGTCATCTATACTATAGACGTCATCTATACTATAGACGTCATCTATACTATAGACGTCATCTTTACTATAGAAGTCATATATACTATAGACGTCATCTATACTATAGACGTCATCTATACTATAGACGTCATCTATACTATAGACGTCATCTATACTATAGACGTCATCTATACTATAGATGTCATCTATACTATAGACGTCATCTATACTATAGACGTCATCTATACTATAGACGTCATCTATACTATAGACGTCATCTATACTAAAGACGTCATCTTTACTATAGACGTCATTTATACTATAGACGTCATCTATACTATAGACGTCATCTATATTATTGACATCATCTATACTATAAACATCATCTATACTATAGACATCATCTATACTATAGACATCATCTATACTATAGACGTCATCTATTCTATAGACGTCATCTATATTATTGACGTCATTTATACTATTGACGTCATCTATACTATAGACGTCATCTATACTAAGGACGTCATCTATACTATAGACG
Source organism: Neoascia interrupta (assembly GCA_947623515.1). NCBI lineage: Eukaryota > Metazoa > Arthropoda > Insecta > Diptera > Syrphidae > Neoascia > Neoascia interrupta. The sequence continues at coordinate 101,808,925 of OX392462.1, forward strand.
TCATCTATACTATAGACGTCATCTATACTATAGACGTCATCTATACTAAAGACGTCATCTTTACTATAGACGTCATTTATACTATAGACGTGATCTATACTATAGACGTCATCTATACTATAGACGTCATCTATACTATAGACGTCATCTATACTATAGACGTCGTCTAAACTACAGACGTCATCTAAACTACAGACGTCATTTATACTATAGACGTGATCTATACTAAAGACGTCATCTAAACTATAGACTTCGTCTAAACTACAGACGTCATCTAAACTACAGACGTCATCTATACTACAGACGTCATCTATACTATAGACGTCATCTATGCTACAGACGTCATCTATACTACAGACGTCATCTATACTATAGACGTCATCTATGCTATAGACGTCATCTATACTATAGACGTCATCTATACCATAGACATCATCTATACTATAGACGTCATCTATACTATAGACGTCATCTATACTATAGACGTCATCTAGACTAAAGACGTCATCTTTACTATAGACGTCATCTATACTATAGACGTTGTCTAAACTACAGACGTCATCTAAACTACAGACGTCATCTATACTAAAGACGTCATCTATACTATAGACGTCATCTATACTATAGACGTCATCTATACTAAAGACGTCATCTTTACTATAGACGTCATTTATACTATAGACGTCATCTATAATATAGACGTCATCTATATTATTGACATCATCTATACTATAAACATCATCTGTACTATAGACATTATCTATACTATAGACGTCATCTATACTATAGACGTCATCTATACTATAGACGTCATCTATACTATAGACGTCATCTCTACTAAGGACGTCATCTATACTATAGACGTCATCTATACTATAGACGTCATCTATATTATTGACATCATCTATACTATAGACATCATCTATACTATAGACATCATCTATACTATAGACGTCATCTATACTATAGACGTCATCTCTACTAAAGACGTCATCTATATTATTGACGTCATTTATACTATTGACGTCATCTATACTATAGACGTCATCTATACTAAAGACGTCATCTAAACTATAGACGTCATCTTTACTATAGAAGTCATATATACTTTAGACGTCATCTATACTATAGACGTCATCTATACTATAGACGTCATCTATACTATAGAAGTCATCTATACTATAGACGTCATCTATACTATAGAAGTCATCTATACTATAGACGTCACCTATACTATAGACGTCATCTATACTATAGACGTCATCTATACTATAGACGTCATCTATACTATAGACGTCATCTTTACTATAGAAGTCATATATACTATAGACGTCATCTATACTATAGACGTCATCTATACTATAGACGTCATCTATACTATAGACGTCATCTATACTATAGACGTCATCTATACTATAGATGTCATCTATACTATAGACGTCATCTATACTATAGACGTCATCTATACTATAGACGTCATCTATACTATAGACGTCATCTATACTAAAGACGTCATCTTTACTATAGACGTCATTTATACTATAGACGTCATCTATACTATAGACGTCATCTATATTATTGACATCATCTATACTATAAACATCATCTATACTATAGACATCATCTATACTATAGACATCATCTATACTATAGACGTCATCTATTCTATAGACGTCATCTATATTATTGACGTCATTTATACTATTGACGTCATCTATACTATAGACGTCATCTATACTAAGGACGTCATCTATACTATAGACGTCATCTATACTATAGACGTCATCTATACTATAGACGTCATCTATACTAAAGACGTCATCTTTACTATAGACGTCATTTATACTATAGACGTGATCTATACTATAGACGTCATCTATACTATAGACGTCATCTATACTATAGACGTCATCTATACTATAGACGTCGTCTAAACTACAGACGTCATCTAAACTACAGACGTCATCTATACTATAGACGTCATCTATACTATAGACGTCATCTATACTATAGACGTCGTCTAAACTATAGACGTCGTCTAAACTACAGACGTCATCTAAACTACAGACGTCATCTATACTATAGACGTCATCTATACTATAGACGTCATCTATGCTATAGACGTCATCTATAATATAGACGTCATCTATACTATAGACGTCATCATATGTCTATAGTATAGATGATGTCTATAGTATAGATGACGTATATAGACGTCATCTATACTATAGACGTCATCTATACTATAGACGTCATCTATACTATAGACGTCATCTATACTATAGACGTCATCTATACTATAGACGTCATCTATACTATAGACGTCATCTATACTATAGACGTCATCTATACTATAGACGTCATCTATACTATAGACGTCATCTATACTATAGACGTCATCTATACTATAGACATCATCTATACTATAGACGTCATCTATACTAAAGACGTCATCTATACTATAGACGTCATCTATACTATAGACGTCATCTATACTATAGACGTCATCTATCCATAGACGCCATCTATACTAAAGACGTCATCTTTACTATAGACGTCATTTATACTATAGACGTGATCTATACTATAGACGTCATCTATACTATAGACGTCATCTATACTATAGACGTCATCTATACTATAGACGTCGTCTAAACTACAGACGTCATCTAAACTACAGACGTCATCTATACTATAGACGTCATCTATACTATAGACGTCATCTATGCTATAGACGTCATCTATGCTATAGACGTCATCTATACTATAGACGTCATCTATACTATAGACGTCATCCTATGTCTATAGTATAGATGATGTCTATAGTATAGATGACGTATATAGACGTCATCTATACTATAGACGTCATCTATACTATAGACGTCATCTATACTATAGACGTCATCTATACTATAGACGTCATCTATACTATAGACGTCATCTATACTATATACGTCATCTATACTATAGACATCATCATATGTCTATAGTATAGATGATGTCTATAGTATAGATGACGTATATAGTATAAATGACGTCTATAGTATAGATGACGTCTATAGTCACGTCATCTATACTATAGACGTCATCTTTACTATAGACGTCATCTATACTATACACATCATCTATACTATACACATCATCTATACTATAGACGTCATATATACTATAGACGTCATCTATACTATAGACGTCATCTATACTATAGACGTCATCTATACTAAAGACATCATCAATACTATAGACATCATCTACACTATAGACATCATCTATACTATAGACGTCATCTATACTATACACATCATCTATACTATACACATCATCTATACTATAGACGTCATATATACTATAGACGTCATCTATACTATAGACGTCATCTATACTATAGACGTCATCTATACTATAGACGTCATCTATACTATAGAAGTCATCTACACTATAGACGTCATCTATACTAAAGACGTCTATAGTATAGATGACGTCTATAGTATAGATGACGTCTATAGTATAGATGATGTCTATAGTACAGATGATGTCTATAGTATAGATGATGTCAATAATATAGATGACGTCTATATTATAGATGACGTCTATAGTATAAATGACGTCTATAGTAAAGATGACGTCTTTAGTATAGATGACGTCTATAGTATAGGTGACGTCTATAGTATAGATGACGTCTATGGTATAAATGACGTCTATAGTAAAGATGACGTCTTTAGTATAGATGACGTCTATAGTATAGATGACGTCTATAGTATAGATGACGTCTATAGTATAGATGACGTCTATAGTATAAATGACGTCAATAATATAGATGACGTCTTTAGTAGAGATGACGACTATAGTATAGATGACGTCTATAGTATAGATGACGTATATAGTATAGATGACGTCTATAGTATAGATGACGTCTATACTATAGACATCTATACTAAAGACATCATCTATACTTTAGACGTCATCTATACTATAGACGTCATCTATACTATAGACGTCATCTAGACTAAAGACGTCATCTTTACTATAGACGTCATTTATACTATAGACGTGATCTATACTATAGACGTCATCTATACTATAGACTTCGTCTAAACTACAGACGTCATCTAAACTACAGACGTCATCTATACTATAGACGTCATCTATACTATAGACGTCATCTATGCTATAGACGTCATCTATACTATAAACGTCATCTATACTATAGACGTCATCTATACTATAGACGTCATCTATACTATAGACGTCATCTATACCATAGACATCATCTATACTATAGACGTCATCTATACTATAGACGTCATCTATACTATAGACGTCATCTAGACTAAAGACGTCATCTTTACTATAGACGTCATCTATACTATAGACGTCGTCTAAACTACAGACGTCATCTAAACTACAGACGTCATCTATACTAAAGACGTCATCTATACTATAGACGTCATCTATACTATAGACGTCATCTATACTATAGACGTCATCTATACTATAGACGTCATCTATACTAAAGACGTCATCTTTACTATAGACGTCATTTATACTATAGACGTTATCTATACTATAGACGTCATCTATACTATAGACGTCGTCTATACTATAGACGTCGTCTAAACTATAGACGTCGTCTAAGCTACAGACGTCATCTAAACTACAGACGTCATCTATACTATAAACGTCATCTATACTATAGACGTCATCTATGCTATAGACGTCATCTATACTATAGACGTCATCTATACTATAGACGTCATCTATACTATAGACGTCATCTATACTATAGACGTCATCTATACTATAGACGTCATCTATACTATAGACGTCGTCTAAACTACAGACGTCATCTAAACTACAGACGTCATCTATACTATAGACGTCATCTATACTATAGACGTCATCTATACTATAGAAGTCATCTACACTATAGACGTCATCTATACTATAGAAGTCATCTACACTATAGACGTCATCTATACTATAGACGTCATCTTTACTATAGACGTCATCTATACTATAGACGTCATCTATACTATAGACGTCATCTATACTATAGACGTCATCTATACTATAGACGTCATCTATACTATAGACGTCATCTATACTATAGACGTCATCTATACTATAGGCGTCAACTATACTATAGACGTCATCTATACTATAGACGTCATCTATACTATAGACGTCATCTATACTATAGACGTCATCTATACTATAGACGTCATCTATACTATAGACGTCATCTTTACTATAGACGTCATTTATACCATAGACGTAATCTATACTATAGACGTCAACTATACTATAGACGTCATCTATACTAAAGACGTCATCTTTACTATAGACGTCATTTATACTATAGACGTCATTTATACTATAGACGTCATCTATATTATTGACATCATCTATACTATAGACATCATCTATACAATAGACGTCATCTATACTATAGACGTCATCTATACTATAGACGTCATCTATACTATAGACGTCGTCTAAACTACAGACGTCATCTAAACTACAGACGTCATCTATACTATAGACGTCATCTATACTATAGACGTCATCTATGCTATAGACGTCATCTATACTATAGACGTCATCTATACTATAGACGTCATCATATATCTATAGTATAGATGATGTCTATAGTATAGATGACGTATATAGGCGTCATCTATACTATAGACGTCATCTATACTATAGACGTCATCTATACTATAGACGTCATCTATACTATAGACGTCATCTATACTATAGACGTCATCTATACTATAGACGTCATCTATACTATAGACGTCATCTATACTATAGACGTCATCTATACTATAGACGTCATCTATACTATAGACGTCATCTATACTATAGACGTCATCTATACTATAGACGTCATCTATACTATAGACGTCATCTATACTATAGACGTCATCTATACTATAGACGTCATCTATGCTATAGACGTCATCTATACTATAAACGTCATCTATACTATAGACGTCATCTATACTATAGACGTCATCTATACTATAGACGTCATCTATACTATAGACGTCATCTATACCATAGACATCATTTATACTATAGACGTCATCTATACTATAGACGTCATCTATACTATAGACGTCATCTAGACTAAAGACGTCATCTTTACTATAGACGTCATCTATACTATAGACGTCGTCTAAACTACAGACGTCATCTAAACTACAGACGTCATCTATACTAAAGACGTCATCTATACTATAGACGTCATCTATACTATAGACGTCATCTATACTATAGACGTCATCTATACTATAGACGTCATCTATACTATAGACGTCATCTATACTATAGACGTCATCTATACTATAGACGTCATCTATACTATAGACGTCATCTATACTATAGACGTCATCTATACTATAGACGTCATCTATACTATAGACGTCATCTATACTATAGACGTCATCTATACTATAGACGTCATCTATACTATAGACGTCATCTATACTATAGACGTCATCTATACTATAGACGTCATCTATACTATAGACGTCATCTATACTATAGACGTCATCTATGCTATAGACGTCATCTATACTATAAACGTCATCTATACTATAGACGTCATCTATACTATAGACGTCATCTATACTATAGACGTCATCTATACTATAGACGTCATCTATACTATAGACGTCATCTATACTATAGACGTCGTCTAAACTACAGACGTCATCTAAACTACAGACGTCATCTATACTATAGACGTCATCTATACTATAGACGTCATCTATACTATAGAAGTCATCTACACTATAGACGTCATCTATACTATAGAAGTCATCTACACTATAGACGTCATCTATACTATAGACGTCATCTATACTATAGACGTCATCTATACTATAGACGTCATCTATACTATAGACGTCATCTATACTATAGACGTCATCTATACTATAGACGTCATCTATACTATAGACGTCATCTATACTATAGACGTCATCTATACTATAGACGTCATCTATACTATAGACGTCATCTATACTATAGACGTCATCTATACTATAGACGTCAACTATACTATAGACGTCATCTATACTATAGACGTCATCTATACTATAGACGTCATCTATACTATAGACGTCATCTATACTATAGACGTCATCTTTACTATAGACGTCATTTATACCATAGACGTCATCTATACTATAGACGTCAACTATACTATAGACGTCATCTATACTAAAGACGTCATCTTTACTATAGACGTCATTTATACTATAGACGTCATTTATACTATAGACGTCATCTATATTATTGACATCATCTATACTATAGACATCATCTATACAATAGACGTCATCTATACTATAGACGTCATCTATACTATAGACGTCATCTATACTATAGACGTCGTCTAAACTACAGACGTCATCTAAACTACAGACGTCATCTATACTATAGACGTCATCTATACTATAGACGTCATCTATGCTATAGACGTCATCTATACTATAGACGTCATCTATACTATAGACGTCATCATATATCTATAGTATAGATGATGTCTATAGTATAGATGACGTATATAGACGTCATCTATACTATAGACGTCATCTATACTATAGACGTCATCTATACTATAGACGTCATCTATACTATAGACGTCATCTATACTATAGACGTCATCTATACTATAGACGTCATCTATACTATAGACGTCATCTATACTATAGACGTCATCTATACTATAGACGTCATCTATACTATAGACTTCATCTATACTATAGACGTCATCTATACTATAGACGTCATCTATACTATAGACGTCATCTATACTATAGACGTCATCTATACTATAGACGTCATCTATACTATAGACGTCATCTATACTATAGACGTCATCTATACTATAGACATCATCTATACTATAGACGTCATCTATACTAAAGACGTCATCTATACTATAGACGTCATCTATACTATAGACGTCATCTATACTATAGACGTCATCTATACTATAGACGTCATCTATACTATAGACGTCATCTATACTAAAGACGTCATCTTTACTATAGACGTCATTTATACTATAGACGTCATCTATAATATAGACGTCATCTATATTATTGACATCATCTATACTATAGACATTATCTGTACTATAGACATCATCTATACTATAGACGTCATCTATACTATAGACGTCATCTTTACTATAGACGTCATTTATACTATAGACGTGATCTATACTAAAGACGTCATCTTTACTATAGACGTCATTTATACTATAGACGTCATCTTTACTATAGACATATGATGATGTCTATAGTATAGATGACGTATATAGTATAGATGACGTCTATAGTATAGATGACGTCTGTAGTTTAGATGACGTCTGTAGTTTAGACGACGTCTATAGTATAGATGACGTCTATAGTATAGATGACGTCTATAGTATAGATGACGTCTATAGTATAGATGACGTCTATAGTATAGATGACGTCTATATACGTCATCTATACTATAGACATCATCTATACTATAGACGTCATATAGACGTATATAGACGTATATAGACGTATATAGACGTATATAGACGTATAGATGACGTCTATAGTATAGATGACGTCTATATACGTCATCTATACTATAGACATCATCTATACTATAGACGTCATCTATACTATAGACGTCATCTATACTATAGACGTCCTCTAAACTACAGACGTCATCTAAACTACAGACGTCATCTATACTATAGACGTCATCTATACTATAGACGTCATCTATACTATAGACGTCATCTATACTATAGACGTCATCTATACTATAGACGTCATCTATACTAAAGACGTCATCTTTACTATAGACGTCATTTATACTATAGACGTCATCTATAATATAGACGTCATCTATATTATTGACATCATCTATACTATAGACATTATCTGTACTATAGACATCATCTATACTATAGACGTCATCTATACTAAAGACGTCATCTATACTATAGACGTCATCTATACTATAGACGTCATCTATACTATAGACGTCATCTATACTATAGACGTCATCTATACTAAAGACGTCATCTTTACTATAGACGTCATTTATACTATAGACGTCATCTATAATATAGACGTCATCTATATTATTGACATCATCTATACTATAGACATTATCTGTACTATAGACATCATCTATACTATAGACGTCATCTATACTATAGACGTCATCTTTACTATAGACGTCATTTATACTATAGACGTGATCTATACTAAAGACGTCATCTTTACTATAGACGTCATTTATACTATAGACGTCATCTTTACTATAGACATATGATGATGTCTATAGTATAGATGACGTATATAGAATAGATGACGTCTATAGTATAGTTGACGTCTATAGTATAGATGACGTCTATAGTATAGATGACGTCTATAGTATAGATGACGTCTATAGTATAGATGACGTCTATTGATGATGTATAGATGATGTATAGATGATGTCTATAGTATAGATGATGTCTATAGTATAGATGATGTCAATAATATAGATGACGTCTATAGTATAGATGATGTCTATGGTATAGATGACGTCTATAGTATAGATGACGTCTATAGTAAAGATGACGTCTTTAGTCTAGATGACGTCTATAGTATAGATGACGTCTATAGTATAGATGACGTCTATAGTATAGATGATGTCTATAGTATAGATGACGTATATAGTATAGATGACGTCTATAGTATAGATGACGTCTATACTATAGACATCTATACTAAAGACATCATCTATACTTTAGACGTCATCTATACTATAGACGTCATCTATACTATAGACGTCATCTAGACTAAAGACGTCATCTTTACTATAGACGTCATTTATACTATAGACGTGATCTATACTATAGACGTCATCTATACTATAGACTTCGTCTAAACTACAGACGTCATCTAAACTACAGACGTCATCTATACTACAGACGTCATCTATACTAAAGACGTCATCTATGCTATAGACGTCATCTATACTATAGACGTCATCTATACTATAGACGTCATCTATACTATAGACGTCAACTATACTATAGACTTCGTCTAAACTACAGACGTCATCTAAACTACAGACGTCATCTATACTACAGACGTCATCTATACTATAGACGTCATATATACTATAGACGTCATCTATACTATAGACGTCATCTATACCATAGACATCATCTATACTATAGACGTCATCTATACTATAGACGTCATCTATACTATAGACGTCATCTAGACTAAAGACGTCATCTTTACTATAGACGTCATCTATACTATAGACGTTGTCTAAACTACAGACGTCATCTAAACTACAGACGTCATCTATACTAAAGACGTCATCTATACTATAGACGTCATCTATACTATAGACGTCATCTATACTAAAGACGTCATCTTTACTATAGACGTCATTTATACTATAGACGTCATCTATAATATAGACGTCATCTATATTATTGACATCATCTATACTATAGACATCATCTGTACTATAGACATCATCTATACTATAGACGTCATCTATACTATAGACGTCATCTATACTATAGACGTCATCTATACTATAGACGTCATCTCTACTAAAGACGTCATCTATACTATAGACGTCATCTATGCTATAGACGTCATCTATATTATTGACATCATCTATACCATAGACATCATCTATACTATAGACATCATCTATACTATAGACGTCATCTATACTATAGACGTCATCTTTACTAAAGACGTCATCTATATTATTGACGTCATTTATACTATTGACGTCATCTATACTATAGACGTCATCTATACTAAAGACGTCATCTAAACTATAGACGTCATCTTTACTATAGAAGTCATATATACTATAGACGTCATCTATACTATAGACGTCATCTATACTATAGACGTCATCTATACTATAGAAGTCATCTATACTATAGACGTCACCTATACTATAGACGTCATCTCTACTAAAGACGTCATCTATATTATTGACGTCATTTATACTATTGACGTCATCTATACTATAGACGTCATCTATACTAAAGACGTCATCTAAACTATAGACGTCATCTTTACTATAGAAGTCATATATACTATAGACGTCATCTATACTATAGACGTCATCTATACTATAGACGTCATCTATACTATAGAAGTCATCTATACTATAGACGTCACCTATACTATAGACGTCATCTATACTATAGACGTCATCTATACTATAGACGTCATCTATGCTATAGACGTCATCTTTACTATAGAAGTCATATATACTATAGACGTCATCTATACTATAGACGTCATCTATACTAAAGACGTCATCTATACTATAGACGTCATCTATACTATAGATGTCATCTATACTATAGACGTCATCTATACTATAGACGTCATCTATACTATAGACGTCATCTATACTATAGACGTCATCTATACTAAAGACGTCATCTTTACTATAGACGTCATTTATACTATAGACGTCATCTATACTATAGACGTCATCTATATTATTGACATCATCTATACTATAAACATCATCTATACTATAGACATCATCTATACTATAGACATCATCTATACTATAGACGTCATCTATTCTATAGACGTCATCTATATTATTGACGTCATTTATACTATTGACGTCATCTATACTATAGACGTCATCTATACTAAGGACGTCATCTATACTATAGACGTCATCTATACTATAGACGTCATCTATACTATAGACGTCATCTATACTAAAGACGTCATCTTTACTATAGACGTCATTTATACTATAGACGTGATCTATACTATAGACGTCATCTATACTATAGACGTCATCTATACTATAGACGTCATCTATACTATAGACGTCGTCTAAACTACAGACGTCATCTAAACTACAGACGTCATCTATACTATAGACGTCATCTATACTATAGACGTCATCTATGCTATAGACGTCATCAATACTATAGACGTCATCTATACTATAGACGTCATCATATGTCTATAGTATAGATGATGTCTATAGTATAGATGACGTATATAGACGTCATCTATACTATAGACGTCATCTATACTATAGACGTCATCTATACTATAGACGTCATCTATACTATAGACGTCATCTATACTATAGACGTCATCTATACTATAGACGTCATCTATACTATAGACGTCATCTATACTATAGACGTCATCTATACTATAGACGTCATCTATACTATAGACGTCATCTATACTATAGACGTCATCTATACTATAGACGTCATCTATACTATAGACGTCATCTATACTATAGACATCATCTATACTATAGACGTCATCTATACTAAAGACGTCATCTATACTATAGACGTCATCTATACTATAGACGTCATCTATACTATAGACGTCATCTATACTATAGACGTCATCTATACTATAGACGTCATCTATACTATAGACGTCATCTATACTAAAGACGTCATCTTTACTATAGACGTCATTTATACTATAGACGTGATCTATACTATAGTATATATCTATATCTATAGTATAGATGACGTCTATAGTCACGTCATCTATACTATAGACGTCTATAGTATAGACGTCATCTTTACTATAGACGTCATCTATACTAAAGACGTCATCTATACTATAGACATCATCAATACTATAGACATCATCTATACTATAGACATCATCTATACTATAGACGTCATCTATACTATACACATCATCTATACTATACACATCATCTATACTATAGACGTCATATATACTATAGACGTCATCTATACTATAGACGTCATCTATACTATAGACGTCATCTATACTATAGAAGTCATCTACACTATAGACGTCATCTATACTAAAGACGTCTATAGTATAGATGACGTCTATAGTATAGATGACGTCTATAGTATAGATGATGTCTATAGTACAGATGATGTCTATAGTATAGATGATGTCAATAATATAGATGACGTCTATATTATAGATGACGTCTATAGTATAAATGACGTCTATAGTAAAGATGACGTCTTTAGTATAGATGACGTCTATAGTATAGGTGACGTCTATAGTATAGATGACGTCTATGGTATAAATGACGTCTATAGTAAAGATGACGTCTTTAGTATAGATGACGTCTATAGTATAGATGACGTCTATAGTATAGATGACGTCTATACTAAAGACGTCATCTTTACTATAGACGTCATTTATACCATAGACGTCATCTATACTATAGACGTCACCTATACTATAGACGTCATCTATACTAAAGACGTCATCTTTACTATAGACGTCATTTATACTATAGACGTCATCTATAATATAGACGTCATCTATATTATTGACATCATCTATACTATAGACATCATCTGTACTATAGACATCATCTATACTATAGACGTCATCTATACTATAGACGTCTTTAGTATAGATGACGTCTATAGTGTAGATGACTTCTACAGTATAGATGACGTCTATAGTATAGATGACGTCTATAGTATAGATGACGTCTATAGTATATATGACGTCTATAGTATAGATGATGTGTATAGTATAGATGATGTGTATAGTATAGATGACGTCTATAGTATAGATGATGTCTATAGTATAGATGATGTCTATAGTATTGATGATGTCTATAGTATAGATGAGGTCTTTAGTATAGATGACGTCTATAGTAAAGATGACGTCTATACTATAGACGTCTATAGTATAGATGACGTGACTATAGACGTCATCTATACTATAGATATAGATATATACTATAGTATAGATCACGTCTATAGTATAAATGACGTCTATAGTAAAGATGACGTCTTTAGTATAGATGACGTCTATAGTATAAATGACGTCTATAGTAAAGATGACGTCTTTAGTATAGATGACGTCTATAGTATAGATGACGTCTATAGTATAGATGACGTCTATAGTATAGATGACGTCTATAGTATAGATGACGTCTATAGTATAGATGACGTCTTTAGTATAGATGACGTCTATAGTATAGATGATGTCTATAGTATAGATGACGTCTATAGTATAGATGACGTCTATAGTATAGATGACGTCTATAGTATAGATGACGTCTATAGTATAGATGACGTCTATAGTATAGATGACGTCTATAGTATAGATGACGTCTATAGTATAGATGACGTCTATAGTATAGATGACGTCTATAGTATAGATGACGTCTATAGTATAGATGACGTCTATAGTATAGATGACGTCTATATACGTCATCTATACTATAGACATCATCTATACTATAGACATATGATGACGTCTATAGTATAGATGACGTCTATAGTATAGATGACGTCTATAGCATAGATGACGTCTATAGTATAGATGACGTCTATAGTATAGATGACGTCTGTAGTTTAGACGACGTCTATAGTATAGATGACGTCTATAGTATAGATGACGTCTATAGTATAGATGACGTCTATAGTATAGATCACGTCTATAGTATAAATGACGTCTATAGTAAAGATGACGTCTTTAGTATAGATGACGTCTATAGTATAGATGACGTCTATAGTATAGATGACGTCTATAGTATAGATGACGTCCTTAGTATAGATGACGTCTATAGTATAGATGACGTCAATAGTATAAATGACGTCAATAATATAGATGACGTCTATAGAATAGATGACGTCTATAGTATAGATGATGTCTATAGTATAGATGATGTCTATAGTATAGATGATGTTTATAGTATAGATGATGTCAATAATATAGATGACGTCTATAGTATAGATGACGTCTATAGTATAAATGACGTCTATAGTAAAGATGACGTCTTTAGTATAGATGACGTCTATAGTATAGATGACGTCTATAGTATAGATGACGTCTATAGTATAGATGACGTCTATAGTATAGATGACATCTATAGTATAGATGACGTCTATAGTATAGATGACGTCTTTAGTATAGATGACGTCTATAGTATAGATGACGTCTATAGTATATATGACTTCTATAGTAAAGATGACGTCTATAGCATAGATGACGTCTATAGTATAGATGACGTCTATAGTATAGATGACGTCTATAGTATAGGTGACGTCTATAGTATAGATGACTTCTATAGTATAGATGACGTCTATAGTATAGATGACGTCTATAGTATAGATGACGTCTATAGTATATATGACTTCTATAGTAAAGATGACGTCTATAGTTTAGATGACGTCTTTAGTATAGATGACGTCTATAGTATAGATGACGTCAATAGTATAAATGACGTCAATAATATAGATGACGTCTTTAGTAGAGATGACGTCTATAGTATAGGTGACGTCTATAGTATAGATGACTTCTATAGTATAGATGACGTCTATAGTATAGATGACGTCTATAGTATAGATGACGTCTATAGTATATATGACTTCTATAGTAAAGATGACGTCTATAGTTTAGATGACGTCTTTAGTATAGATGACGTCTATAGTATAGATGACGTCAATAGTATAAATGACGTCAATAATATAGATGACGTCTTTAGTAGAGATGACGTCTATAGTATAGATGACGTCTATAGTATAGATGATGTCTATAGTATAGATGATGTCTATAGTATAGATGATGTCAATAATATAGATGACGTCTATAGTATAGATGACGTCTATAGTATAGATGACGTCTTTAGTAGAGATGACGTCTATAGTATAGATGACGTCTATAGTATAGATGACGTCTATAGTATAGATGATGTCTATAGTACAGATGATGTCTATAGTATAGATGATGTCAATAATATAGATGACGTCTATATTATAGATGACGTCTATAGTATAAATGACGTCTATAGTAAAGATGACGTCTTTAGTATAGATGACGTCTATAGTATAGATGACGTCTATAGTATAGATGACGTCTTTAGTATAGATGACGTCTGTAGTTTAGATGACGTCTGTAGTTTAGACAACGTCTATAGTATAGATGACGTCTATAGTAAAGATGACGTCTTTAGTCTAGATGACGTCTATAGTATAGATGACGTCTATAGTATAGATGACGTCTATAGTATAGATGATGTCTATGGTATAGATGACGTCTATAGTATAGATGACGTCTATAGTATATATGACGTCTATAGTATAGATGACGTTTATAGTATAGATGACGTCTATAGCATAGATGACGTCCTTAGTATAGATGACGTCTGTAGTATAGATGACGTCTGTAGTTTAGATGACGTCTGTAGTTTAGACGAAGTCTATAGTATAGATGACGTCTATAGTATAGATCACGTCTATAGTATAAATGACGTCTATAGTAAAGATGACGTCTTTAGTCTAGATGACGTCTATAGTATAGATGACGTCTATAGTATAGATGACGTCTAAAGTATAGATGATGTCTTTAGTATAGATGTCTATAGTATAGACGTCATCTATACTATAGACGTCATCTATACTATATACGTCATCTATACTATAGACATCATCTATACTATAGACGTCATCTATACTATAGACGTCATCTATACTATAGACGTCATCTAGACTAAAGACGTCATCTTTACTATAGACGTCATCTATACTATAGACGTCATCTATACCATAGACATCATCTATACTATAGACGTCATCTATATTATTGACATCATCTATACTATAGACATCATCTATACTATAGACATCATCTATACTATAGACGTCATCTATACTATAGACGTGATCTATACAATAGACGTCAGATGACGTTTATAGTATAGATGACGTCTATAGCATAGATGACGTCTTTAGTATAGATGACGTCTGTAGTATAGATGACGTCTGTAGTTTAGATGACGTCTGTAGTTTAGACGAAGTCTATAGTATAGATGACGTCTATAGTATAGATCACGTCTATAGTATAAATGACGTCTATAGTAAAGATGACGTCTTTAGTCTAGATGACGTCTATAGTATAGATGACGTCTATAGTATAGATGACGTCTAAAGTATAGATGATGTCTTTAGTATAGATGTCTATAGTATAGACGTCATCTATACTATAGACGTCATCTATACTATATACGTCATCTATACTATAGACATCATCTATACTATAGACGTCATCTATACTATAGACGTCATCTATACTATAGACGTCATCTAGACTAAAGACGTCATCTTTACTATAGACGTCATCTATACTATAGACGTCATCTATACCATAGACATCATCTATACTATAGACGTCATCTATATTATTGACATCATCTATACTATAGACATCATCTATACTATAGACATCATCTATACTATAGACGTCATCTATACTATAGACGTGATCTATACAATAGACGTCATCTATACTATAGACGTCATCTATACTATAGACGTCATCTATACTATAGACGTCATCTATACTATAGACGTCATCTATACTATAGACGTCAACTATACTATAGACGTCATCTATACTATAGACGTCATCATATGTCTATAGTATAGATGATGTCTATAGTATAGATGACGTATATAGACGTCATCTATACTATAGACGTCATCTATACTATAGACGTCATCTATACTATAGACGTCATCTATACTATAGACGTCATCTATACTATAGACGTCGTCTAAACTACAGACGTCATCTAAACTACAGACGTCATCTATACTATAGACGTCATCTATACTATATACGTCATCTATACTATAGACATCATCATATGTCTATAGTAAAGATGACGTCTATAGTATAAATGACGTCTATAGTAAAGATGACGTCTTTAGTATAGATCACGTCTATAGTATAAATGACGTCTATAGTAAAGATGACGTCTATAGTATAGATGACGTCTATAGTATAGATGATGTCTATAGTACAGATAATGTCTATAGTATAGATGATGTCAATAATATAGATGACGTCTATATTATAGATGACGTCTATAGTATAAATGACGTCTATAGTAAAGATGACGTCTTTAGTATAGATGACGTCTATAGTATAGATGACGTCTATAGTATAGATGACGTCTATAGTATAGATGACGTCTATAGTATAGATGACGTCTTTAGTATAGATGACGTCTATAGTATAGATGATGTCTATAGTATAGATGACGTCTATAGTATAGATGACGTCTATAGTATAGATGACGTCTATAGTATAGATGACGTCTATAGTATAGATGACGTCTATAGTATAGATGACGTCTATAGTATAGATGACGTCTATAGTATAGATGACGTCTATAGTATAGATGACGTCTATAGTATAGATGACGTCTATAGTATAGATGACGTCTATAGTATAGATGACGTCTATAGTATAGATGACGTCTATAGTATAGATGACGTCTATATACGTCATCTATACTATAGACATCATCTATACTATAGATATATGATGACGTCTATAGTATAGATGACGTCTATAGTATAGATGACGTCTATAGCATAGATGACGTCTATAGTATAGATGACGTCTATAGTATAGATGACGTCTATAGTATAGATGACGTCTATAGTATAGATGATGTCTATAGTACAGATGATGTCAATAATATAGATGACGTCTATATTATAGATGACGTCTATAGTATAAATGACGTCTATAGTAAAGATTACGTCTTTAGTATAGATGACGTCTATAGTATAGGTGACGTCTATAGTATAGATGACGTCTATGGTATAAATGACGTCTATAGTAAAGATGACGTCTTTAGTATAGATGACGTCTATAGTATAGATGACGTCTATAGTATAGATGACGTCTATAGTATAGATGACGTCTATAGTATAGATGACGTCTATAGTATAAATGACGTCAATAATATAGATGACGTCTTTAGTAGAGATGACGTCTATAGTATAGATGACGTCTATAGTATAGATGATGTCTATAGTATAGATGACGTATATAGTATAGATGACGTCTATAGTATAGATGACGTCTATACTATAGACATCTATACTAAAGACATCATCTATACTTTAGACGTCATCTATACTATAGACGTCATCTATACTATAGACGTCATCTAGACTAAAGACGTCATCTTTACTATAGACGTCATTTATACTATAGACGTGATCTATACTATAGACGTCATCTATACTATAGACTTCGTCTAAACTACAGACGTCATCTAAACTACAGACGTCATCTATACTATAGACGTCATCTATACTATAGACGTCATCTATGCTATAGACGTCATCTATACTATAAACGTCATCTATACTATAGACGTCATCTATACTATAGACGTCATCTATACTATAGACGTCATCTATACCATAGACATCATCTATACTATAGACGTCATCTATACTATAGACGTCGTCTAAACTACAGACGTCATCTAAACTACAGACGTCATCTATACTAAAGACGTCATCTATACTATAGACGTCATCTATACTATAGACGTCATCTTTACTATAGACGTCATCTATACTAAAGACGTCATCTATACTATATACGTCATCTATACTATAGACATCATCTATACTATAGACGTCATCTATACTATAGACGTCATCTCTACTAATACGTCATCTATATTATTGACGTCATTTATACTATAGACGTCATCTATACTATAGACGTCATCTAGACTAAAGACGTCATCTTTACTATAGACGTCATCTATACTATAGACGTCGTCTAAACTACAGACGTCATCTAAACTACAGACGTCATCTATACTAAAGACGTCATCTATACTATAGACGTCATCTATACTATAGACGTCATCTATACTATAGACGTCATCTATACTATAGACGTCATCTAGACTAAAGACGTCATCTTTACTATAGACGTCATCTATACTATAGACGTCGTCTAAACTACAGACGTCATCTAAACTACAGACGTCATCTATACTAAAGACGTCATCTATACTATAGACGTCATCTATACTATAGACGTCATCTATACTATAGACGTCATCTATACTAAAGACGTCATCTATACTATATACGTCATCTATACTATAGACATCATCTATACTATAGACGTCATCTATACTATAGACGTCATCTCTACTAATACGTCATCTATATTATTGACGTCATTTATACTATAGACGTCATCTATACTATAGACGTCATCTATACTATAGACGTCATCTATACTATAGAAGTCATCTACACTATAGACGTCATCTATACTAAAGACGTCTATAGTATAGATGACGTCTATAGTATAGATGATGTCTATAGTACAGATGATGTCTATAGTATAGATGATGTCAATAATATAGATGACGTCTATATTATAGATGACGTCTATAGTATAAATGACGTCTATAGTAAAGATGACGTCTTTAGTATAGATGACGTCTATAGTATAGGTGACGTCTATAGTATAGATGACGTCTATGGTATAAATGACGTCTATAGTAAAGATGACGTCTTTAGTATAGATGACGTCTATAGTATAGATGACGTCTATAGTATAGATGACGTCTATAGTATAGATGACGTCTATAGTATAAATGACGTCAATAATATAGATGACGTCTTTAGTATAGATGACGTCTATAGTATAGATGACGTCTATAGTATAGATGATGTCTATAGTATAGATGACGTATATAGTATAGATGACGTCTATAGTATAGATGACGTCTATACTATAGACATCTATACTAAAGACATCATCTATACTTTAGACGTCATGTATACTATAGACGTCATCCATACTATAGACGTCATCTAGACTAAAGACGTCATCTTTACTATAGACGTCATTTATACTATAGACGTGATCTATACTATAGACGTCATCTATACTATAGACTTCGTCTAAACTACAGACGTCATCTAAACTACAGACGTCATCTATACTATAGACGTCATCTATACTATAGACGTCATCTATGCTATAGACGTCATCTATACTATAAACGTCATCTATACTATAGACGTCATCTATACTATAGACGTCATCTATACTATAGACGTCATCTATACCATAGACATCATCTATACTATAGACGTCATCTATACTATAGACGTCATCTATACTATAGACGTCATCTAGACTAAAGACGTCATCTTTACTATAGACGTCATCTATACTATAGACGTCGTCTAAACTACAGACGTCATCTAAACTACAGACGTCATCTATACTAAAGACGTCATCTATACTATAGACGTCATCTATACTATAGACGTCATCTATACTATAGACGTCATCTATACTAAAGACGTCATCTTTACTATAGACGTCATTTATACTATAGACGTTATCTATACTATAGACGTCATCTATACTATAGACGTCGTCTAAACTACAGACGTCATCTAAACTACAGACGTCATCTATACTATAGACGTCATCTATGCTATAGACGTCATCTATGCTATAGACGTCATCTATACTATAGACGTCATCTATAGTATAGACGTCATCTATACTATAGACGTCATCTATACTATAGACGTCATCTATACTATAGACGTCATCTATACTATAGACGTCATCTATACTATAGACGTCGTCTATACTATAGACGTCATCTATACTATAGACGTCATCTATACTATAGACGTCATCTATACTATAGACGTCATCTATACTATAGAAGTCATCTACACTATAGACGTCATCTATACTATAGAAGTCATCTACACTATAGACGTCATCTATACTATAGACGTCATCTATACTATAGACGTCATCTATACTATAGACGTCATCTATACTATATACGTCATCTATACTATAGACGTCATCTATACTATAGACGTCATCTATACTATAGACGTCATCTATACTATAGACGTCATCTATACTATAGACGTCATCTATACTATAGACGTCAACTATACTATAGACGTCATCTATACTATAGACGTCATCTATACTGTAGACGTCATCTATACTATAGACGTCATCTATACTATAGACGTCAACTTTACTATAGACGTCATCTATACTATAGACGTCATCTATACTATAGACGTCATCTATACTATAGACGTCATCTATACTATAGACGTCATCTTTACTATAGACGTCATTTATACCATAGACGTCATCTATACTATAGACGTCAACTATACTATAGACGTCATCTATACTAAAGACGTCATCTTTACTATAGACGTCATTTATACTATAGACGTCATCTATAATATAGACGTCATCTATATTATTGACATCATCTATACTATAGACATCATCTATACAATAGACGTCATCTATACTATAGACGTCATCTATACTATAGACGTCATCTCTACTAAAGACGTCATCTATACTATAGACGTCATCTATACTATAGACGTCATCTATATTATTGACATCATCTATACTATAGACATCATCTATACTATAGACATCATCTATACTATAGACATCATCTATACTATAGACGTCATCTATACTATAGACGTCATCTCTACTAAAGACGTCATCTATATTATTGTCGTCATTTATACTATTGACGTCATCTATACTATAGACGTCATCTATACTAAAGACGTCATCTAAACTATAGACGTCATCTTTACTATAGAAGTCATATATACTATAGACGTCATCTATACTATAGACGTCATCTATACTATAGACGTCATCTATACTATAGAAGTCATCTATACTATAGACGTCATCTATACTATAGACGTCAACTATACTATAGACGTCATCTATACTATAGACGTCATCTATACTATAGACGTCATCTATACTATAGACGTCATCTTTACAATAGAAGTCATATATACTATCGACGTCATCTATACTATAGACGTCATCTATACTATAGACGTCATCTATACTATAGACGTCATCTATACTATAGATGTCATCTATACTATAGACGTCATCTATACTATAGACGTCATCTATACTATAGACGTCATCTATACTATAGACGTCATCTATACTATAGACGTCATCTATACTAAAGACGTCATCTTTACTATAGACGTCATTTATACTATAGACGTCATCTATCCTATAGACGTCATCTATATTATTGACATCATCTATACTATAGACATCATCTATACTATAGACATCATCTATACTATAGACATCATCTATACTATAGACATCATCTATACTATAGACGTCATCTATTCTATAGACGTCATCTATACTATAGACGTCATCTATATTATTGACGTCATTTATACTATTGACGTCATCTATACTATAGACGTCATCTATACTAAGGACGTCATCTATACTAAAGACGTCATCTATACTATAGACGTCATCTATACTATAGACGTCATCTATACTATAGACGTCATCTATACTAAAGACGTCATCTATACTATAGACGTCATCTATACTATAGACGTCATCTATACTATATACGTCATCTATACTATAGACATCATCATATGTCTATAGTATAGATGATGTCTATAGTATAGATGACGTATATAGTATAGATGACGTCTATAGTATAGATGACGTGACTATAGACGTCTATCTATACTATAGACGTCATCTATACTAAAGACGTCATCTATACTATAGACGTCATCTATACTAAAGACGTCATCTATACTATAGACATCATCAATACTATAGACATCATCTATACTATAGACATCATCTATACTATAGACGTCATCTATACTATACACATCATCTGTACTATACACATCATCTATACTATAGACGTCATATATACTATAGACGTCATATATAGACTAGTATATATATCATCACAGACGTCATATATACTATAGACGTCATCTATACTATAGACGTCATCTATACTAAAGACGTCATCTATACTATAGACGTCATCTATACTATAGACGTCATCTATACTAAAGACGTCATCTATACTATAGACGTCATCTATACTAAAGACGTCATCTATACTATAGACATCATCAATACTATAGACATCATCTATACTATAGACATCATCTATACTATAGACGTCATCTATACTATACACATCATCTATACTATACACATCATCTATACTATACACATCATCTATACTATAGACGTCATATATACTATAGACGTCATATATAGACTAGTATATATATCATCATAGACGTCATATATACTATAGACGTCATCTATACTATAGAAATCATCTACACTATAGACGTCATCTATACTAAAGACGTCATCTATACTATAGACATCATCAATACTATAGACATCATCTATACTATAGACATCATCTATACTATAGACGTCATATATACTATAGACGTCATATATAGACTAGTATATATATCATCATAGACGTCATATATACTATAGACGTCATCTATACTATAGAAATCATCTACACTATAGACGTCATCTATACTAAAGACGTCTATAGTATAGATGACGTCTATAGTATAGATGACGTCTATATTATAGATGACGTCTATAGTATAAATGACGTCTATAGTAAAGATGACGTCTTTAGTATAGATGACGTCTATAGTATAGATGACGTCTATAGTATAGATGACGTCTATGGTATAAATGACGTCTATAGTAAAGATGACGTCTTTAGTATAGATGACGTCTATAGTATAGATGACGTCTATAGTATAGATGACGTCTGTAGTTTAGATGACGTCTGTAGTTTAGACGACGTCTATAGTATAGATGACGTCTATAGTATAGATGACGTCTATAGTATAGATGAAGTCTATAGTATAGATCACGTCTATAGTATAGATGACGTATATAGTATAGATGACGTCTATAGTATAGTACGTCATCTATACTATAGACGTCATCTATACTATAGACGTCATCTATACTATAGACGTCATCTATACTATAGACGTCGTCTAAACTACAGACGTCATCTAAACTACAGACGTCATCTATACTATAGACGTCATCTATACTATAGACGTCATCTATACCATAGACGTCATCTATGCTATAGACGTCATCTATACTAGAGACGTCATCTATACTATAGACGTCATCATATGTCTATAGTATAGATGATGTCTATAGTATAGATGACGTATATAGACGTCTATGACGTATATGATGTCTATAGTATAGATGACGTATATAGACGTCATCTATACTATAGACGTCATCTATACTATAGGCGTCATCTATACTATAGACGTCATCTATACTATAGACGTCGTCTATACTATAGACGTCATCTATACTATAGACGTCGTCTAAACTACAGACGTCATCTAAACTACAGACGTCATCTATACTATAGACGTCATCTATACTATATACGTCATCTATACTATAGACATCATCATATGTCTATAGTATAGATGATGTCTATAGTATAGATGACGTATATAGTATAGATGACGTCTATAGTATAGATGACGTCTATAGTCACGTCATCTATACTATAGACGTCATCTATACTATAGACGTCATCTATACTATAGACGTCATCTATACTAAAGACGTCATCTATACTATAGACATCATCAATACTATAGACATCATCTATACTATAGACATCATCTATACTATAGACGTCATCTATACTATACACATCATCTATACTATACACATCATCTATACTATAGACGTCATATATACTATAGACGTCATATATAGACTAGTATATATATCATCATAGACGTCATATATACTATAGACGTCATCTATACTATAGAAGTCATCTACACTATAGACGTCATCTATACTATAGACGTCATCTATACTATAGACGTCATCTATACTATAGACGTCATCTATACTATAGACGTCATCTATACTATAGACTTCATCTATACTATAGACGTCATCTATACTATAGACGTCATCTATACTATAGACGTCGTCTAAACTACAGACGTCATCTAAACTACAGACGTCATCTATACTATAGACGTCATCTATACTATAGACGTCATCTATACTATAGACGTCATCTATGCTATAGACGTCATCTATACTATAGACGTCATCTATGCTATAGACGTCATCTATACTATAGACGTCATCTATACTATAGACGTCATCTATACTATAGACGTCATCTATACTATAGACGTCATCTATACTATAGACGTCATCTATACTATAGACGTCATCTATACTATATACGTCATCTATACTATAGACATCATCATATGTCTATAGTATAGATGATGTCTATAGTATAGATGACGTATATAGTATAGATGACGTCTATAGTATAGATGACGTCTATAGTCACGTCATCTATACTATAGACGTCATCTATACTAAAGACGTCATCTATACTATTGACATCATCAATACTATAGACATCATCTATACTATAGACATCATCTATACTATAGACGTCATCTATACTATACACATCATCTATACTATACACATCATCTATACTATAGACGTCATATATACTATAGACGTCATATATAGACTAGTATATATATCATCATAGACGTCATATATACTATAGACGTCATCTATACTATAGAAGTCATCTACACTATAGACGTCATCTATACTAAAGACGTCTATAGTATAGATGACGTCTATAGTATAGATGACGTCTATAGTATAGATGATGTCTATAGTACAGATGATGTCTATAGTATAGATGATGTCAATAATATAGATGACGTCTATATTATAGATGACGTCTATAGTATAAATGACGTCTATAGTAAAGATGACGTCTTTAGTATAGATGACGTCTATAGTATAGATGACGTCTATAGTATAGATGACGTCTATGGTATAAATGACGTCTATAGTAAAGATGACGTCTTTAGTATAGATGACGTCTATAGTATAGATGACGTCTATAGTATAGATGACGTCTATAGTATAGATGACGTCAATAGTATAGATGACGTCTATAGTATAGATGACGTCTATAGTATAGATGACGTCTATAGTATAGATGACGTCTATAGTATAGATGACGTCTATAGTATAGATGACGTCTATAGTATAGATGACGTCTATAGTATAGATGACGTCTATAGTATAGATGACGTCTATAGTATAAATGACGTCAATAATATAGATGACGTCTTTAGTAGAGATGACGTCTATAGTATAGATGACGTCTATAGTATAGATGATGTCTATAGTATAGATGACGTATATAGTATAGATGACGTCTATAGTATAGATGACGTCTATACTATAGACATCTATACTAAAGACATCCTCTATACTTTAGACGTCATCTATACTATAGACGTCATCTATACTATAGACGTCATCTAGACTAAAGACGTCATCTTTACTATAGACGTCATTTATACTATAGACGTGATCTATACTATAGACGTCATCTATACTATAGACTTCGTCTAAACTACAGACGTCATCTAAACTACAGATGTCATCTATACTATAGACGTCATCTATACTATAGACGTCATCTATGCTATAGACGTCATCTATACTATAAACGTCATCTATACTATAGACGTCATCTATACTATAGACGTCATCTATACTATAGACGTCATCTATACCATAGACATCATCTATACTATAAACGTCATCTATACTATAGACGTCATCTATACTATAGACGTCATCTATACTATAGACGTCATCTAGACTAAAGACGTCATCTTTACTATAGACGTCATCTATACTATAGACGTCGTCTAAACTACAGACGTCATCTAAAGACGTCATCTACACTATAGACGTCATCTATACTATAGACGTCATCTAGACTAAAGACGTCATCTTTACTATAGACGTGATTTATACCATAGACGTCATCTATACTATAGACGTCAACTATACTATAGACGTCATCTATACTAAAGACGTCATCTTTACTATAGACGTCATTTATACTATAGACGTCATCTATAATATAGACGTCATCTATATTATTGACATCATCTATACTATAGACATCATCTGTACTATAGACATCATCTATACCATAGACGTCATCTATACTATAGACGTCATCTATACTATAGACGTCATCTATACTATAGACGTCATCTCTACTAAAGACGTCATCTATACTATAGACGTCATCTATACTATAGACGTCATCTATATTATTGACATCATCTATACTATAGACATCATCTATACTATAGACGTCATCTATACTATAGGCGTCATCTCTACTAAAGACGTCATCTATATTATTGACGTCATTTATACTATTGACGTCATCTATACTATAGACGTCATCTATACTAAAGACGTCATCTAAACTATAGACGTCATCTTTACTATAGAAGTCATATATACTATAGACGTCATCTATACTATAGACGTCATCTATACTATAGACGTCATCTATACTATAGACGTCATCTATACTATAGAAGTCATCTATACTATAGACGTCATCTATACTGTAGACGTCATCTATACTATAGACGTCATCTATACTATAGACGTCATCTATACTATAGACGTCATCTATACTATAGACGTCATCTTTACTATAGAAGTCATATATACTATAGACGTCATCTATACTATAGACGTCATCTATACTATAGACGTCATCTATACTATAGATGTCATCTATACTATAGACGTCATCTATACTATAGACGTCATCTATACTATAGACGTCATCTATACTATAGATGTCATCTATACTATAGACGTCATCTATACTATAGACGTCATCTATACTATAGACGTCATCTATACTATAGACGTCATCTATACTATAGACGTCATCTATACTATAGACGTCATCTATACTAAAGACGTCATCTTTACTATAGACGTCATTTATACTATAGACGTCATCTATTCTATAGACGTCATCTATATTATTGACATCATCTATACTATAGACATCATCTATACTATAGACGTCATCTATTCTATAGACGTCATCTATACTATAGACGTCATCTATATTATTGACGTCATTTATACTATTGACGTCATCTATACTATAGACGTCATCTATACTAAAGACGTCATCTATACTATAGACGTCATCTATACTATAG
Source organism: Neoascia interrupta (assembly GCA_947623515.1). NCBI lineage: Eukaryota > Metazoa > Arthropoda > Insecta > Diptera > Syrphidae > Neoascia > Neoascia interrupta. The sequence goes on from OX392462.1 coordinate 101,837,792, forward strand.
ACGTCATCTATACTATAGACGTCATCTATACTAAAGACGTCATCTTTACTATAGACGTCATTTATACTATAGACGTGATCTATACTATAGACGTCATCTATACTATAGACGTCATCTATACTATAGACGTCATCTATACTATAGACGTCGTCTAAACTACAGACGTCATCTAAACTACAGACGTCATCTATACTATAGACGTCATCTATACTATAGACGTCATCTATGCTATAGACGTCATCTATACTATAGACGTCATCTATACTATAGACGTCATCTATACTACAGACGTCATCTATACCATACCCATCATCTATACTATAGACGTCATCTATACTATAGACGTCATCTATACTATAGACGTCATCTATACTATAGACGTCATCTATACTATAGACGTCATCTATACTATAGACGTCATCTATACTATAGACGTCATCTATACTATAGACGTCATCTATACTATAGACGTCATCTATACTATAGACGTCATCTATAGTATAGATGACGTCTATAGTATAGATGACGTCTATACTATAGACGTCATCTATAGTATAGATGACGTCTATAGTATAGATGACATCTATACTATACGTCATACATCTATAGTATAGATGACGTCTATAGTATAGATGACGTCTATACTATAGACGTCATCTATAGTATAGATGACGTCTATAGTATAGATGACGTCTATAGTATAGATGACGTCTATATTATAGACATCTATACTAAAGACGTCATCTATACTTTAGACGTCATCTATACTATAGACGTCATCTATACTATAGACGTCATCTATACTATAGACGTCATCTATAATAAAGACGTCATCTTTACTATATACGTCATCTATACTATAGACATATGATGATGTCTATAGTATAGATGATGTCTATAGTATAGATGATGTCAATAATATAGATGACGTCTATAGTATAGATGACGTCTATAGTATAGATGACGTCTATAGTATAGATGACGTCTATAGTATAGATGACGTCTATAGTATAGATGACGTCTATAGTATATATGACTTCTATAGTATAGATGACGTCTATAGTAAAGATGACGTCTATAGTATAGATGACGTCTTTAGTATAGATGACGTCTATAGTATAGATGACGTCAATAGTATAAATGATGTCAATAATATAGATGACGTCTTTAGTAGAGATGACGTCTATAGTATAGATGACGTCTATAGTATAGATGACGTCTATAGTATAGATGATGTCTATAGTACAGATGATGTCTATAGTATAGATGATGTCAATAATATAGATGACGTCTATATTATAGATGACGTCTATAGTATAAATGACGTCTATAGTAAAGATGACGTCTTTAGTATAGATGACGTCTATAGCATAGTTGACGTCTATAGTATAGATGACGTCTATGGTATAAATGACGTCTATAGTAAAGATGACGTCTTTAGTATAGATGACGTCTATAGTATAGATGACGTCTATAGTATAGATGACGTCTATAGTATAGATGACGTCTATAGTATAGATGACGTCTATAGTATAGATGACGTCTATAGTATAGATGACGTCTATAGTGTAGATGACTTCTATAGTATAGATGACGTCTATAGTGTAGATGACTTCTATAGTATAGATGACGTCTATAGTATAGATGACGTCTATAGTATAGATGACGTCTATAGTATAGATGACGTCTATAGTATATATGACATCTATAGTATAGATGACGTCTATGATGTCTATAGTATAGATGATGTCTATAGTATTGATGATGTCTATAGTATAGATGACGTCTTTAGTATAGATGACGTCTATAGTATAAATGACGTCAATAATATAGATGACGTCTATAGTATAGATGATGTCTATAGTATAAATGATGTCTATAGTATTGATGATGTCTATAGTATAGATGACGTCTTTAGTATAGATGACGTCTATAGTATAGATGACATCTATAGTATAGATGACGTCTATGATGTCTATAGTATAGATGATGTCTATAGTACTGATGATGTCTATAGTATAGATGACGTCTTTAGTATAGATGACGTCTATAGTATAGATGACGTCTATAGTATAGATGACGTCTATAGTATAGTATAGTACATATATACTATAGACGTCATCTATACTATAGACGTCATCTATACTATAGACGTCATCTATACTATAGACGTCATCTATACTATAGACGTCATCTATACTATAGACGTCATCTATACTATAGACGTCATCTATACTATAGACGTCATCTATACTATAGACGTCATCTATACTATAGACGTCATCTATACTATAGACGTCATCTATACTATAGACGTCATCTATACTATAGACGTCATCTATACTATAGACGTCATCTATACTATAGACGTCATCTATACTATAGACGTCATCTATACTATAGACGTCATCTATACTATAGACGTCATCTATACTATAGACGTCATCTATACTATAGACGTCATCTATACTATAGACGTCATCTATACTATAGACGTCATCTATACTATAGAAGTCATCTACACTATAGACGTCATCTATACTATGAAGTCATCTACACTATAGATGTCATCTATACTATAGACGTCATCTATACTATAGACGTCATCTATACTATAGACGTCATCTATACTATAGACGTCATCTATACTAAAGACGTCATCTTTACTATAGACGTAATTTATACCATAGACGTCATCTATACTATAGACGTCAACAATAGATGACGTCTATAGATGACGTCTATAGAGACGTCAACTATAGATGACGTCTATAGTATAGATGACGTCTATAGTATAGATGACGTCTACAGTATAGATGACGTCTATAGTATAAATGACGTCAATAATATAGATGACGTCTATAGTATAGATGACGTCTATAGTATAGATGACGTCTATAGTATAGATGACGTCTATAGTATAGATGACGTCTATAGTATAGATGACGTCTATAGTATAGATGACGTCTATAGTATAGATGACGTCTATAGTATAGATGACGTCTATAGTATAGATGACGTCTATAGTATAGATGACGTCTATAGTATAGATGACGTCTATAGTATAGATGACGTCTATAGTATAGATGATGTCTATAGTATAGATGATGTCTATAGTATAGATGATGTCTATAGTATAGATGATGTCTATGGTATAGATGACGTCTATAGTATAGATGACGTCTATAGTATAGATGACGTCTATAGTACAGATGACGTTTATAGTATAGATGACGTCTGTAGTTTAGATGACGTCTGTAGTTTAGACGAAGTCTATAGTATAGATGACGTCTATAGTATAGATCACGTCTATAGTATAGATGACGTCTATAGTATAGATGACGTCTATAGTATAGATGACGTCTATAGTATAGATGACGTCTTTAGTATAGATGTCTATAATATAGACGTCATCTATACTATAGACGTCATCTATACTATATACGTCATCTATACTATAGACATCATCATATGTCTAGACGTCATCTATACTATATACGTCATCTATACTATAGACATCATCATATGTCTATAGTATAGATTACGTATATAGTATAGATGACGTCTATAGTATAGATGACGTCTATAGTATAGATGACGTCTATAGTATAGATGACGTCTTAAGTATAGATGACGTCTTTAGTATAGATGTCTATAATATAGACGTCATCTATACTATAGACGTCATCTATACTATATACGTCATCTATACTATAGACATCATCATATGTCTATAGTATAGATGACGTATATAGTATAGATGACGTCTATAGTATAGATGACGTCTATAGTATAGATGACGTCTATAGTATAGATGACGTCTATAGTATAGATGACGTCTATAGTATAGATGACGTCTAAAGTATAGATGACGTCTTTAGTATAGTTGTCTATAATATAGACGTCATCTATACTATAGATGTCATCTATACTATATACGTCATCTATACTATAGACATCATCATATAGACATCATCATATGTCTATAGTATAGATGACGTATATAGTATAGATGACGTCTATAGTATAGATGACGTCTATATTATAGACAACTATACTAAAGACGTCATCTATACTTTAGACGTCATCTATACTATAGACGTCATCTATACTATAGACGTCATCTATACTATAGACGTCATCTATACTATAGACGTCATCTATACTATAGACGTCATCTATACTATATACGTCATCTATACTATAGACATATGATGATGTCTATAGTATAGATGACGTATATAGTATAGATGACGTCTATAGTATAGATGACGTCTATATTATAGACATCTATACTAAAGACGTCATCTATACTTTAGACGTCATCTATACTATAGACGTCATCTATACTATAGACGTCATCTATACTATATACGTAATCTATACTATAGACATATGATGATGTCTATAGTATAGATGACGTATATAGTATAGATGACGTCTAGACATATGATGATGTCTATAGTATAGATGACGTATATAGTATAGATGACGTCTATAGTATAGATGACGTCTATATTATAGACATCTATACTAAAGACGTCATCTATACTATAGACGTCATCTATACTATAGACGTCATCTATACTATAGACGTCATCTATACTATAGACGTGATCTATACTATAGACGTCATCTATACTATAGACTTCGTCTAAACTACAGACGTCATCTAAACTACAGACGTCATCTATACTATAAACGTCATCTGTACTATAGACGTCATCTATACTATAGACGTCATCTATACTATAGACGTCATCTATACCATAGACATCATCTATACTATAGACATCATCTATACTATAGACATCATCTATACTATAGACATCATCTATACTATAGACGTCATCTATACTATAGACGTCATCTATACTATAGACGTCATCTATACTATAGACGTCATCTATACTATAGACGTCATCTATACTATAGACGTCATCTATACTATAGACGTCATCTATACTATAGACGTCATCTATACTATAGACGTCATCTATACTATAGACGTCATCTATACTATAGACGTCATCTATACTATAGACGTCATCTATACTATAGACGTCATCTATACTATAGACGTCATATATACTATAGACGTCATATATAGACTAGTATATATATCATCATAGACGTCATATATACTATAGACGTCATCTATACTATAGAAGTCATCTACACTATAGACGTCATCTATACTAAAGACGTCTATAGATGACGTCTATAGTATAGATGATGTCTATAGTACAGATGATGTCTATAGTATAGATGATGTCAATAATATAGATGACGTCTATATTATAGATGACGTCTATAGTATAAATGACGTCTATAGTAAAGATGACGTCTTTAGTATAGATGACGTCTATAGTATAGATGACGTCTATAGTATAGATGACGTCTATGGTATAAATGACGTCTATAGTAAAGATGACGTCTTTAGTATAGATGACGTCTATAGTATAGATGACGTCTATAGTATAGATGACGTCTATAGTATAGATGACGTCTATAGTATAGATGACGTCTATAGTATAGATGACGTCTATAGTATAGATGACGTCTATAGTATAGATGACGTCTATAGTATAGATGACGTCTATAGTATAAATGACGTCAATAATATAGATGACGTCTTTAGTAGAGATGACGTCTATAGTATAGATGACGTCTATAGTATAGATGATGTCTATAGTATAGATGACGTATATAGTATAGATGACGTCTATAGTATAGATGACGTCTATACTATAGACATCTATACTAAAGACATCCTCTATACTTTAGACGTCATCTATACTATAGACGTCATCTAGACTAAAGACGTCATCTTTACTATAGACGTCATTTATACTATAGACGTGATCTATACTATAGACGTCATCTATACTATAGACTTCGTCTAAACTACAGACGTCATCTAAACTACAGACGTCATCTATACTATAGACGTCATCTATACTATAGTCTATAGTACGTCTATAGTATAGATGACGTCTATGGTATAAATGACGTCTATAGTAAAGATGAAGTCTTTAGTATAGATGACGTCTATAGTATAGATGACGTCTATAGTATAGATGACGTCTATAGTATAGATGACGTCTATAGTATAGATGACGTCTATAGTATAGATGACGTCTATAGTGTAGATGACTTCATAGTATAGATGACGTCTATAGTGTAGATGACTTCTATAGTATAGATGACGTCTATAGTATAGATGACGTCTATAGTATAGATGACGTCTATAGTATAGATGACGTCTATAGTATAGATGACGTCTATAGTATAGATGACGTCTATAGTATAGATGACGTCTATAGTATAGATGACGTCTATAGTATAGATGACGTCTATAGTATAGATGACGTCTATAGTATAGATGACGTCTATAGTATAGATGACGTCTATAGTATAGATGACGTCTATAGTATAGATGACGTCTATAGTATAGATGACGTCTATAGTATAGATGACGTCTATAGTATAAATGACGTCTATAGTATAGATCACGTCTATAGTATAGATGACGTCTATAGTATAGATGACGTCATCTATACTATATACGTCATCTATACTATAGACATCATCATATGTCTATAGTATAGATTACGTATATAGTATAGATGACGTCTATAGTATAGATGACGTCTATAGTATAGATGACGTCTATAGTATAGATGACGTCTAAAGTATAGATGACGTCTTTAGTATAGATGTCTATAATATAAACGTCATCTATACTATAGACGTCATCTATACTATGTACGTCATCTATACTATAGACATCATCATATGTCTATAGTATAGATGACGTATATAGTATAGATGACGTCTATAGTATAGATGACGTCTATAGTATAGATGACGTCTATAGTATAGATGACGTCTATAGTATAGATGACGTCTATAGTATAGATGACGTCTATAGTATAGATGACGTCTAAAGTATAGATGACGTCTTTAGTATAGTTGTCTATAATATAGACGTCATCTATACTATAGACGTCATCTATACTATATACGTCATCTATACTATAGACGTCATCTATACTATAGACGTCATCTATACTATATACGTCATCTATACTATAGACATATGATGATGTCTATAGTATAGATGACGTACATAGTATAGATGACGTCTATAGTATAGATGACGTCTATATTATAGACATCTATACTAAAGACGTCATCTATACTTTAGACGTCATCTATACTATAGACGTCATCTATACTATAGACGTCATCTATACTATAGACGTCATCTATACTATATACGTAATCTATACTATAGACATATGATGATGTCTATAGTATAGATGACGTATATAGTATAGATGACGTCTAGACATATGATGATGTCTATAGTATAGATGACGTATATAGTATAGATGACGTCTATAGTATAGATGACGTCTATATTATAGACATCTATACTAAAGACGTCATCTATACTATAGACGTCATCTATACTATAGACGTCATCTATACTATAGACGTCATCTATACTATAGACGTGATCTATACTATAGACGTCATTTATACTATAGACGTCATCTATACTATAGACGTCATCTATACTATAGACGTCATCTATACTATAGACGTCATCTATACTATAGACGTCATCTATACTATAGACGTCATCTATACTATAGACGTCATCTATACTATAGACGTCATCTATACTATAGACGTCATCTATACTATAGACGTCATCTATACTATAGACGTCATCTATACAATAGACGTCATCTATACTATAGAAGTCATCTACACTATAGACGTCATCTATACTATGAAGTCATCTACACTATAGACGTCATCTATACTATAGACGTCATCTATACTATAGACGTCATCTATACTATAGACGTCATCTATACTATAGACGTCATCTATACTATAGACGTCATCTATACTAAAGACTTCATCTTTACTATAGACGTCATTTATACCATAGACGTCATCTATACTATAGACGTACTATAGACTATAGTATAGATGACGTCTATAGTATAGATGACGTCTGTAGTTTAGATGACGTCTGTAGTTTAGACGAAGTCTATAGTATAGATGACGTCTATAGTATAGATCACGTCTATAGTATAAATGACGTCTATAGTAAAGATGACGTCTTTAGTCTAGATGACGTCTATAGTATAGATGACGTCTAAAGTATAGAGGATGTCTTTAGTATAGATGTCTATAGTATAGATGACGTATATAGTATAGATGACGTCTATAGTATAGATGACGTCTATAGTATAGATGACGTCTATAGTATAGATGACGTCTATAGTATAGATGACGTCTATAGTATAGATGACGTCTATAGTATAGATGACGTCTATAGTATAGATGACGTCTATAGTATAGATGACGTCTATAGTATAGATGACGTCTAAACTATACTATAGACGTCATCTATACTATAGACGTCATCTATACTATAGACGTCATCTATACTATAGACGTCATCTATACTAAAGACGTCATCTTTACTATATAAGTCATCTATACTATAGACGTCATCTATACTATAGACATATGATGATGTCTATAGTATAGATGACGTATATAGTATAGATGACGTCTATAGTATAGATGACGTCTATATTATAGACAACTATACTAAAGACGTCATCTATACTTTAAACGTCATCTACACTATAGACGTCATCTATACTATAGACGTCATCTATACTATAGACGTCATCTATACTATAGACGTCATCTATACTATAGACGTCATCTATACTATAGACGTCATCTATACTATAGACGTCATCTATACTATAGACGTCATCTATACTATATACGTCATCTATACTATAGACATATGATGATGTCTATAGTATAGATGACGTATATAGTATAGATGACGTCTATAGTATAGATGACGTCTATATTATAGACATCTATACTAAAGACGTCATCTATACTTTAGACGTCATCTATACTATAGACGTCATCTATACTATAGACGTCATCTATACTATAGACGTCATCTATACTATATACGTAATCTATACTATAGACATATGATGATGTCTATAGTATAGATGACGTATATAGTATAGATGACGTCTAGACATATGATGATGTCTATAGTATAGATGACGTATATAGTATAGATGACGTCTATAGTATAGATGACGTCTATATTATAGACATCTATACTAAAGACGTCATCTATACTATAGACGTCATCTATACTATAGACGTCATCTATACTATAGACGTGATCTATACTATAGACGTCATCTATACTATAGACTTCGTCTAAACTACAGACGTCATCTAAACTACAGACGTCATCTATACTATAAACGTCATCTGTACTATAGACGTCATCTATACTATAGACGTCATCTATACTATAGACGTCATCTATACCATAGACATCATCTATACTATAGACATCATCTATACTATAGACATCATCTATACTATAGACGTCATCTATACTATAGACGTCATCTATACTATAGACGTCATCTATACTATAGACGTGATCTATACTATAGACGTCATCTATACTATAGACTTCGTCTATACTATAGACTTCGTCTAAACTACAGACGTCATCTATACTATAGACGTCATCTATACTATAGACGTCATCTATACTATAGACGTCATCTAAACTATAGACGTCATCTATACTATAGACGTCATCTATACTATAGACATCATCTATACTATAGACATTATCTATACTATAGACATCATCTATACTATAGACGTCATCTATACTATAGACGTCATCTATACTATAGACGTCATCTATACTATAGACGTCATCTATACTATAGACGTCATCTATACTATAGACGTCATCTATACTATAGACGTCATCTATACTATAGACGTCATCTATACTATAGACGTCATCTATACTATAGACGTCATCTATACTATAGACGTCATTTATACTATAGATGACGTCTATAGTATAGATGACGTCTATGGTATAAATGACGTCTATAGTAAAGATGACGTCTTTAGTATAGATGAAGTCTATAGTATAGATGACGTCTATAGTATAGATGACGTCTATAGTATAGATGACGTCTATAGTATAGATGACGTCTATAGTATAGATGACGTCTATAGTATAGATGACGTCTATAGTATAGATGACGTCTATAGTGTAGATGACTTCATAGTATAGATGACGTCTATAGTGTAGATGACTTCTATAGTATAGATGACGTCTATAGTATAGATGACGTCTATAGTATAGATGACGTCTATAGTATAGATTACGTCTATAGTATAGATGACGTCTATAGTATAGATGACGTCTATAGTATAGATGACGTCTATAGTATAGATGACGTCTATAGTATAGATGACGTCTATAGTATAGATGACGTCTATAGTATAGATGACGTCTATAGTATAGATGACGTCTATAGTATAGATGACGTCTATAGTATAGATGACGTCTATAGTATAGATGACGTCTATAGTATAGATGACGTCTATAGTATAGATGACGTCTATAGTATAGATGACGTCTATAGTATAGATGACGTCTATAGTATAGATGACGTCTTTAGTATAAATGACGTCTATAGTATAGATGACGTCTTTAGTATAGATGTCTATAATATAGACGTCATCTATACTATAGTCGTCATCTATACTATATACGTCATCTATACTATAGACATCATCATAGACATCATCATAGTATAGATGACGTCTATAGTATAGATGACGTTTAAAGTATAGATGACGTCTTTAGTATAGATGTCTATAATATAGACGTCATCTATACTATAGACGTCATCTCTACTATAGACGTCATCTATACTATAGACGTGATCTATACTATAGACGTCATCTATACTATAGACTTCGTCTAAACTACAGACGTCATCTAAACTACAGACGTCATCTATACTATAGACGTCATCTATACTATAGACGTCATCTATACTATAGACGTCATCTATACTATAGACGTCATCTATACTATAGACGTCATCTATACTATAGACGTCATCTATACTATAGACGTCATCTATACCATAGACATCATCTATACTATAGACATCATCTATACTATAGACATCATCTATACTATAGACGTCATCTATACCATAGACATCATCTATACTATAGACATCATCTATACTATAGACATCATCTATACTATAGACATCATCTATAGTATAGATGATATATAGATGACGTCTATAGTATAGATGATGTCTATAGTATAGATGATGTCTATGGTATAGATGACGTCTATAGTATAGATGACGTCTATAGTATAGATGACGTCTATAGTATAGATGACGTCTATAGTATAGATGACGTCTATAGTATAGATGACGTCTATAGAATAGATGACGTCTATAGTATAGATGACGTATATAGTATAGATGACGTCTATAGTATAGATGACGTCTATAGTATAGATGACGTCTATAGTATAGATGACGTCTATAGTATAGATGACGTCTATAGTATAGATGACGTCTATAGTATAGATGACGTCTATAGTATAGATGACGTCTATAGTATAGATGACGTCTATAGTATAGATGACGTCTATAGTATAGATGACGTCTTTAGTATAGATGACGTCTATAGTATAGATGACGTCTTTAGTATAGATGTCTATAATATAGACGTCATCTATACTATAGTCGTCATCTATACTATATACGTCATCTATACTATAGACATCATCATAGACATCATCATAGTATAGATGACGTCTATAGTATAGATGACGTTTAAAGTATAGATGACGTCTTTAGTATAGATGTCTATAATATAGACGTCATCTATACTATAGACGTCATCTATACTATAGACGTCATCTATACTATAGACGTGATCTATACTATAGACGTCATCTATACTATAGACTTCGTCTAAACTACAGACGTCATCTAAACTACAGACGTCATCTATACTATAGACGTCATCTATACTATAGACGTCATCTATACTATAGACGTCATCTATACTATAGACGTCATCTATACTATAGACGTCATCTATACCATAGACATCATCTATACTATAGACATCATCTATACTATAGACATCATCTATACTATATACATCATCTATACTATAGACGTCATCTATACTATAGACATCATCTATACTATAGACATCATCTATACTATAGACGTCATCTATATATCATCTATACTATAGATGATGTCTATAGTATAGATGATGTCTATAGTATAGATGATGTCTATAGTATAGATGATGTCTATGGTATAGATGACGTCTATAGTATAGATGACGTCTATAGTATAGATGACGTCTATAGTATAGATGACGTCTATAGTATAGATGACGTCTGTAGTTTAGATGACGTCTGTAGTTTAGACGAAGTTTATAGTATAGATGACGTCTATAGTATAGATCACGTCTATAGTATAGATGACGTCTATAGTATAGATGTCGTCTATAGTATAGATGACGTCTATAGTATAGATGACGTCTTTAGTATAGATGTCTATAATATAGACGTCATCTATACTATAGATGACGTCTATAGTATAGATGACGTCTTTAGTATAGATGTCTATAATATAGACGTCATCTATACTATAGACGTCATCTATACTATATACGTCATCTATACTATAGACATCATCATATGTCTAGACGTCATCTATACTATATACGTCATCTATACTATAGACATCATCATATGTCTATAGTATAGATTACGTATATAGTATAGATGACGTCTATAGTATAGATGACGTCTATAGTATAGATGACGTCTATAGTATAGATGACGTCTAAAGTATAGATGACGTCTTTAGTATAGATGTCTATAATATAGACGTCATCTATACTATAGACGTCATCTATACTATATACGTCATCTATACTATAGACATATGATGATGTCTATAGTATAGATGACGTATATAGTATAGATGACGTCTAGACATATGATGATGTACTATAGACGTCATCTATACTATAGACGTCATCTATACTATAGACTTCATCTATACTAAAGACGTCATCTTTACTATATAAGTCATCTATACTATAGACATATGATGATGTCTATAGTATAGATGACGTATATAGTATAGATGACGCCTATAGCATAGATGACGTCTATATTATAGACATCTATACTAAAGACGTCATCTATACTTTAGACGTCATCTATACTTTAGACGTCATCTATACTTTAGACGTCATCTATACTATAGACGTCATCTATACTATAGACGTCATCTATACTATAGACGTCATCTATACTATAGACGTCATCTATACTATATACGTCATCTATACTATAGACATCATCATATGTCTATAGTATAGATGACTTATATAGTAAAGATGACGTCTTTAGTATAGATGAAGTCTATAGTATAGATGACGTCTATAGTATAGATGACGTCTATAGTATAGATGACGTCTATATTATAGACATCTATACTAAAGACGTCATCTATACTTTAGACGTCATCTATACTATAGACGTCATCTATACTATAGACGTCATCTATACTATAGACGTCATCTATACTAAAGATGATACGTCTATAGATACGTCTATAGTATAGATGACGTCTGTATTATAGACATCTATACTAAAGACGTCATCTATACTTTAGACGTCATCTATACTTTAGACGTCATCTATACTATAGACGTCATCTATACTATAGACGTCATCTATACTATAGACGTCATCTATACTATAGACGTCATCTATACTAAAGACGTCATCTTTACTATATACGTCATCTATACTATAGACATATGATGATGTCTATAGTATAGATGACGTATATAGTATAGATGACGCCTATAGCATAGATGACGTCTATATTATAGACATCTATACTAAAGACGTCATCTATACTTTAGACGTCATCTATACTTTAGACGTCATCTATACTTTAGACGTCATCTATACTATAGACGTCATCTATACTATAGACGTCATCTATACTATAGACGTCATCTATACTATAGACGTCATCTATACTATAGACGTCATCTATACTATAGACGTCATCTATACTATAGACGTCATCTATACTATAGACGTCATCTATACTATAGACGTCATCTATACTATAGACGTCATCTATACTATAGACGTCATCTATACTATAGACGTCATCTATACTATAGACGTCATCTATACTATAGACGTCATCTATACTATAGACGTCATCTATACTATAGACGTCATCTATACTATAGACGTCATCTATACTATAGACGTCATCTATACTATAGACGTCATCTATACTATAGACGTCATCTATACTATAGACGTCATCTATACTATAGACATATGATGATGTCTATAGTATAGATGACGTATATAGTATAGATGACGTCTATAGTATAGATGACGTCTATATTATAGACATCTATACTAAAGACGTCATCTATACCATAGACGTCATCTATACTATAGACGTCATCTATACTATAGACGTCATCTATACTATAGACGTCATCTATACTATAGACGTCATCTTTACTATAGACGTCATCTATACTATAGACATATGATGATGTCTATAGTATAGATGACGTATATAGTATAGATGAAGTCTATAGTATAGATGACGTCTATATTATAGACATCTATACTAAAGACGTCATCTATACTTTAGACGTCATCTATACTATAGACGTCATCTATACTATAGACGTCACCTATACTATAGACGTCATCTATACTATAGACGTCATCTATACTATATACGTCATCTATACTATAGACATATGATGATGTCTATAGTATAGATGACGTATATAGTATAGATGACGTCTAGACATATGATGATGTCTATAGTATAGATGACGTATATAGTATAGATGACGTCTATAGTATAGATGACGTCTATATTATAGACATCTATACTAAAGACGTCATCTATACTTTAGACGTCATCTATACTATAGACGTCATCTATACTATAGACGTCATCTATACTATAGACGTGATCTATACTATAGACGTCATTTATACTATAGACTTCGTCTAAACTACAGACGTCATCTAAACTACAGACGTCATCTATACTATAGACGTCATCTATACTATAGACGTCATCTATGCTATAGACGTCATCTATACTATAGACGTCATCTATACTATAGACGTCATCTATACTTTAGACGTCATCTATACCATAGACATCATCTATACTATAGATGTCATCTATACTATAGACGTCATCTATACTATAGACGTCATCTATACTATAGACGTCATCTATACTATAGACGTCATCTATACTATAGACGTCATCTATACTATAGACGTCATCTATACTATAGACGTCATCTATACTATAGACGTCATCTATACTATAGACGTCATCTATACTATAGACGTCATCTATACTATAGACGTCATCTATACTATAGACGTCATCTATACTATAGACGTCATCTATACTATAGACGTCATCTATACTATAGACGTCATCTATACTATAGACGTCATCTATACTATAGACGTCATCTATACTATAGACGTCATCTATACTATAGACGTCATCTATATTATTGACGTCATTTATACTATAGACGTCATCTATACTGTAGACGTCATCTATACTATAGACGTCATCTATACTATAGACGTCATCTATACTATAGACGTCATCTATAGTTGACGTCTATAGTATAGATGACGTCTATGGTATAAATGACGTCTATAGTAAAGATGACGTCTTTAGTATAGATGACGTCTATAGTATAGATGACGTCTATAGTATAGATGACGTCTATAGTATAGATGACGTCTATAGTATAGATGACGTCTATAGTATAGATGACGTCTATAGTATAGATGACGTCTATAGTATAGATGACGTCTATAGTGTAGATGACTTCTATAGTATAGATGACGTCTATAGTATAGATGACGTCTATAGTATAGATGACGTCTATAGTATAGATGACGTCTATAGTATAGATGACGTCTATAGTATAGATGACGTCTATAGTATAGATGACGTCTATAGTATAGATGACGTCTATAGTATAGATGACGTCTATAGTATAGATGACGTCTATAGTATAGATGACGTCTATAGTATAGATGACGTCTATAGTATAGATGACGTCTATAGAATAGATGACGTCTATAGAATAGATGACGTCTATAGTATAGATGACGTCTATAGTATAGATGATGTCTATAGTATAGATGATGTCTACAGTATTGATGATGTCTATAGTATAGATGACGTCTTTAGTATAGATGACGTATATGGTATAGATGACGTCTATAGTATAGATGACGTCTATAGTCACGTCATCTATACTATAGACGTCATCTATACTATAGACGTCATCTATACTATAGACGTCATCTATACTATAGACGTCATCTATACTAAAGACGTCATCTATACTATAGACATCATCAATACTATAGACATCATCTATACTATAGACATCATAGACGTCATCTATACTATAGACGTCATCTATACTATAGACGTCAGTATATACTATACGTCATCTACACTATAGACGTCATCTATACTATAGACGTCATCTATACTAAAGACGTCATCTATACTATAGACATCATCAATACTATAGACATCATCTATACTATAGACATCATAGACGTCATCTATACTATAGACGTCATCTATACTATAGACGTCAGTATAGTATAGATGACGTCTATAGTATAGATGACGTCTATAGTATAGATGACGTCTATAGTATAGATGACGTCTAAAGTATAGATGACGTCTAAAGTATAGATGACGTCTTTAGTATAGATGTCTATAATATAGACGTCATCTATACTATAGACGTATCTATAGACGTATCATCTTTAGTATAGATGCCGTATATAGTAAAGATGACGTCTTTAGTATAGATGACGTCTATAGTATAGATGACGTCTATAGTATAGATGACGTCTATAGTATAGATGACGTCTATATTATAGACATCTATACTAAAGACGTCATCTATACTTTAGACGTCATCTATACTATAGACGTCATCTATACTATAGACGTCATCTATACTATAGACGTCATCTATACTATAGACGTCATCTATACTATAGACGTCATCTATACTAAAGATGATACGTCTATAGATACGTCTATAGTATAGATGACGTCTATATTATAGACATCTATACTAAAGACGTCATCTATACTTTAGACGTCATCTATACTTTAGACGTCATCTATACCATAGACGTCATCTATACTATAGACGTCATCTATACTATAGACGTCATCTATACTAAATACGTCATCTTTACTATATACGTCATCTATACTATAGACATATGATGATGTCTATAGTATAGATGACGTATATAGTATAGATGACGCCTATAGTATAGATGACGTCTATATTATAGACATCTATACTAAAGACGTCATCTATACTTTAGACGTCATCTATACTTTAGACGTCATCTATACTATAGACGTCATCTATACTATAGACGTCATCTATACTATAGACGTCATCTATACTATAGACGTCATCTATACTATAGACGTCATCTATACTATATACGTCATCTATACTATAGACACATGATGATGTGTCTTCTGATGACATCTATAGTATAGATGACGTCTAGACATATGATGATGTCTATAGTATAGATGACGTATATAGTATAGATGACGTCTATAGTATAGATGACGTCTATATTATAGACATCTATACTAAAGACGTCATCTATACTTTAGACGTCATCTATACTATAGACGTCATCTATACTATAGACGTCATCTATACTATAGACGTGATCTATACTATAGACGTCATCTATACTATAGACTTCGTCTAAACTACAGACGTCATCTAAACTACAGACGTCATCTATACTATAGACGTCATCTATACTATAGACGTCATCTATGCTTTAGACGTCATCTATACTATAGACGTCATCTATACTATAGACGTCATCTATACTATAGACGTCATCTATACTATAGACGTCATCTATACCATAGACATCATCTATACTATAGATGTCATCTATACTATAGACGTCATCTCTACTATAGACGTCATCTATACTATAGACGTCATCTATACTATAGACGTCATCTATACTATAGACGTCATCTATACTATAGACGTCATCTATACTATAGACGTCATCTATACTATAGACGTCATCTATACTATAGACGTCATCTATATTATTGACGTCATTTATACTATAGACGTCATCTATACTGTAGACGTCATCTATACTATAGACGTCATCTATACTATAGACGTCATCTATACTATAGACGTCATCTATACTATAGACGTCATCTATACTATAGACGTCATCTATAGTTGACGTCTATAGTATAGATGACGTCTATAGTATAGATAGTACATTTATACCATAGACGTCATCTATACTATAGACGTCATCTATAGTTGACGTCTATAGTATAGATGTCATCTATACTATAGACGTCATCTATAGTTGTCATCTATACTATAGACGTCATCTATAGTTGACGTCTATAGTATAGATGACAACTATAGATGACGTCTATAGTATAGATGACATCTATACTATAGACGTCAACTATAGATGACGTCTATAGTATAGATGACGTCTATGGTATAAATGACGTCTATAGTAAAGATGACGTCTTTAGTATAGATGACGTCTATAGTATAGATGACGTCTATAGTATAGATGACGTCTATAGTATAGATGACGTCTATAGTATAGATGACGTCTATAGTATAGATGACGTCTATAGTATAGATGACGTCTATAGTATAGATGACGTCTATAGTATAGATGACGTCTATAGTATAGATGACGTCTATAGTATAGATGACGTCTATAGTATAGATGACGTCTATAGTATAGATGACGTCTATAGTATAGATGACGTCTATAGTATAGATGACGTCTATAGTATAGATGACGTCTATAGTATAGATGACGTCTATAGTATAGATGACGTCTATAGTATATATGTCGTCTATAGTATAGATGATGTGTATAGTATAGATGATGTGTATAGTATAGATGACGTCTATAGTATAGATGATGTCTATAGTATAGATGACGTCTTTAGTATAGATGACGTATATAGTATAGATGACGTCTATAGTATAGATGACGTCTATAGTCACGTCATCTATACTATAGATGACGTGACTATATCTATAGTTGACGTCTATAGTATAGATGACGTCTATGGTATAAATGACGTCTATAGTAAAGATGACGTCTTTAGTATAGATGACGTCTATAGTATAGATGACGTCTAGAGTATAGATGACGTCTATAGTGTAGATGACTTCTATAGTATAGATGCCGTCTATAGTGTAGATGACTTCTATAGTATAGATGACGTCTATAGTATAGATGACGTCTATAGTATAGATGACGTCTATAGTATAGATGACGTCTATAGTATAGATGACGTGACTATAGACGTCATCTATACTATAGACGTCATCTATACCATATACGTCATCTATACTATAGACGTCATCTATACTATAGACGTCATCTATACTATAGAAGTCATCTACACTATAGACGGCATCTATACTATAGAAGTCATCTACACTATAGACGTCATCTATACTCTAGACGTCATCTATACTATAGACGTCATCTATACTAAAGACGTCATCTTTACTATAGACGTCATTTATACCATAGACGTCATCTATACTATAGACGTCAACTATACTATAGACGTCATCTATACTAAAGACGTCATCTTTACTATAGACGTCATTTATACTATAGACGTCATCTATAATATAGACGTCATCTATATTATTGACATCATCTATACTATAGACATCATCTGTACTATAGACATCATCTATACTATAGACGTCATCTATACTATAGACGTCATCTATACTATAGACGTCATCTCTACTAAAGACGTCATCTATATTATTGACATTATTTTTACTATTGACGTCATCTATACTATAGACGTCATCTATACTAAAGACGTCATATATACTATAGACGTCATCTATACTATAGACGTCATCTATATTATTGACATCATCTATACTATGGACATCATCTATACTATAGACATCATCTATACTATAGACGTCATCTATACTATAGACGTCATCTCTACTAAAGACGTCATCTATATTATTGACGTCATTTATACTATTGACGTCATCTATACTATAGACGTCATCTATACTAAAGACGTCATCTATACTATAGACGTCATCTTTACTATAGAAGTCATATATACTATAGACGTCATCTATACTATAGACGTCATCTATACTATAGACGTCATCTATACTACAGAAGTCATATATACTATAGACGTCATCTATACTATAGACGTCATCTATACTATAGACATCATCTATACTATAGACATCATCTATACTATAGACGTCATCTATACTATAGACGTCATCTCTACTAAAGACGTCATCTATATTATTGACGTCATTTATACTATTGACGTCATCTATACTATAGACGTCATCTATACTAAAGACGTCATCTATACTATAGACGTCATCTATACTATAGACGTCATCTATACTATAGACGTCATCTATACTATAGACGTCATCTATATTATTGACGTCATTTATACTATTGACGTCATCTATACTATAGACGTCATCTTTACTATAGAAGTCATATATACTATAGACGTCATCTATACTATAGACGTCATCTATACTATAGACGTCATCTATACTATAGACGTCATCTATACTATAGACGTCATCTATACTATAGACGTCATCTATATTATTGACATCATCTATACTATAGACATCATCTGTACTATAGACATCATCTATACTATAGACGTCATCTATACTATAGACGTCATCTATACTATAGACGTCATCTCTACTAAAGACGTCATCTATATTATTGACATTATTTTTACTATTGACGTCATCTATACTATAGACGTCATCTATACTAAAGACGTCATATATACTATAGACGTCATCTATACTATAGACGTCATCTATATTATTGACATCATCTATACTATGGACATCATCTATACTATAGACATCATCTATACTATAGACGTCATCTATACTATAGACGTCATCTCTACTAAAGACGTCATCTATATTATTGACGTCATTTATACTATTGACGTCATCTATACTATAGACGTCATCTATACTAAAGACGTCATCTATACTATAGACGTCATCTTTACTATAGAAGTCATATATACTATAGACGTCATCTATACTAAAGACGTCATCTATACTATAGACGTCATCTTTACTATAGAAGTCATATATACTATAGACGTCATCTATACTATAGACGTCATCTATACTATAGACGTCATCTATACTACAGAAGTCATATATACTATAGACGTCATCTATACTATAGACGTCATCTATACTATAGACGTCATCTATACTATAGACGTCATCTATACTATAGACGTCATCTATACTATAGACATCATCTATACTATAGACATCATCTATACTATAGACATCATCTATACTATAGACGTCATCTATACTATAGACGTCATCTCTACTAAAGACGTCATCTATATTATTGACGTCATTTATACTATTGACGTCATCTATACTAAAGACGTCATCTATACTATAGACGTCATCTTTACTATAGACGTCATCTATACTATAGAAGTCATATATACTATAGACGTCATCTATACTATAGACGTCATCTATACTATAGACGTCATCTATACTATAGACATCATCTATACTATAGACGTCATCTATACTATAGACGTCATCTATACTATAGACGTCATCTATACTATAGACGTCATCTATACTATAGACGTCATCTATACTATAGACGTCATCTATACTATAGACGTCATCTATACTATAGACGTCATCTATACTATAGACGTCATCTATACTATAGACGTCATCTATACTATAGACGTCATCTATACTATAGACGTCATCTATACTATTGACGTCATCTATACTATTGACGTCATCTATACTATAGACGTCATCTATACTATTGACGTCATCTATACTATAGACGTCATCTATACTATAGACGTCATCTATACTATAGACGTCATCTATACTATAGACGTCATCTATACTATAGACGTCATCTATACTATAGACGTCATCTATACTATAGACGTCATCTATACTATAGACGTCATCTATACTATAGACGTCATCTATACTATAGACGTCATCTATACTATAGACGTCATCTATACTATAGACGTCATCTATACTATAGACGTCATCTATACTATAGACGTCATCTATACTATAGACGTCATCTATACTATAGACGTCATCTATACTATAGACGTCATCTATACTATAGACGTCATCTATACTATAGACGTCATCTATACTATATACGTCATCTATACTTAAGGCGTCATCTATACTATAGACATCATCTATACTATAGACATCATCTATACTATAGAAATCATCTATACTATAGAAATCATCTATACTATAGACATCATCTATACTATAGACGTCATCTATACTATAGACGTCATCTATACTATAGACGTCATCTATACTATAGACGTCATCTATACTATAGACGTCATCTATACTATAGACGTCATCTATACTATAGACGTCATCTATACTATAGACGTCATCTATACTATAGACGTCATCCATACTATAGACGTCATCTATACAATAGACGTCATCTATACTATAGACGTCATCTATACTATAGACGTCATCTATACTATAGACGTCATCTATACTATAGACATCATCATATGTCTATAGTATAGATGATGTCTATAGTATAGATGACGTATATAGTACAGATGACGTCTATAGTATAGATAATGTCTATAGTCACGTCATCTATACTTTAGACGTCTATAGTATAGACGTCATCCATACTATAGACGTCATCTATACTAAAGACGTCATCTATACTATAGACATCATCAATACTATAGACATCATCTATACTATAGACATCATCTATACTATAGACGTCATCTATACTATACACATCATCTATACTATACACATCATCTATACTATAGACGTCATATATAGATTAGTATATATATCATCATAGACGTCATATATACTATAGACGTCATCTATACTATAGAAGTCATCTACACTATAGACGTCATCTATACTAAAGACGTCTATAGTATAGATGACATCTATAGTATAGATGACATCTATAGTATAGATGACGTCTATAGTATAGATGATGTCTATAGTACAGATGATGTCTATACTATAGATGATGTCAATAACATAGATGACGTCTATATTATAGATGACGTCTATAGTATAAATGACGTCTATAGTAAAGATGACGTCCTTAGTATAGATGACGTCTATAGTATAGATGACGTCTATAGTATAGATGACGTCTATGGTATAAATGACGTCTATAGTAAAGATGACGTCTTTAGTATAGATGACGTCTATAGTATAGATGACGTTATAGTATAGATGACGTCTATAGTATAGATGACGTCTATAGTATAGATGACGTCTATAGTATAGATGACGTCTATAGTATAAATGACGTCAATAATATAGATGACGTCTTTAGTAGAGATGACGTCTATAGTATAGATGAAGTCTATAGTATAGATGATGTCTATAGTATAGATGACGTCTATAGTATAGATGTCATCTATACTATAGACGTCATCTATACTACAGAAGTCATATATACTATAGACGTCATCTATACTATAGACGTCATCATATGTCTATAGTATAGATGATGTCTATAGTATAGATGACGTATATAGACGTCATCTATACTATAGACGTCATCTATACTATAGACGTCATCTATACTATAGACGTCATCTATACTATAGACGTCATCTATACTATAGACGTCATCTATACTATAGACGTCATCTATACTATAGACGTCATCTATACTATAGACGTCATCTATACTATAGACATCATCTATACTATAGACGTCATCTATACTAAAGACGTCGTCTATACTATAGACGTCATCTATACTATAGACATCATCTATACTATAGACGTCATCTATACTATAGACGTCATCTATACTAAAGACGTCATCTTTACTATAGACGTCATTTATACTATAGACATATGATGATGTCTATAGTATAGATGACGTATATAGACGTCATCTATACTATAGACGTCATCTATACTATAGACGTCATCTATACTATAGACGTCATCTATACTATAGACGTCATCTATACTATAGACGTCATCTATACTATAGACGTCATCTATATTATAGACGTCATCTATACTATAGACGTCATCTATACTATAGACGTCATCTATACTATAGACGTCATCTATACTTAAGGCGTCATCTATACTATAGACATCATCTATACTATAGACATCATCTATACTATAGAAATCATCTATACTATAGAAATCATCTATACTATAGACATCATCTATACTATAGACGTCATCTATACTATAGACGTCATCTATACTATAGACGTCATCTATACTATAGACGTCATCTATACTATAGACGTCATCTATACTATAGACGTCATCTATACTATAGACGTCATCTATACTATAGACGTCATCTATACTATAGACGTCATCCATACTATAGACGTCATCTATACAATAGACGTCATCTATACTATAGACGTCATCTATACTATAGACGTCATCTATACCATAGACATCATCATATGTCTATAGTATAGATGATGTCTATAGTATAGATGACGTATATAGTACAGATGACGTCTATAGTATAGATAATGTCTATAGTCACGTCATCTATACTTTAGACGTCTATAGTATAGACGTCATCCATACTATAGACGTCATCTATACTAAAGACGTCATCTATACTATAGACATCATCAATACTATAGACATCATCTATACTATAGACATCATCTATACTATAGACGTCATCTATACTATACACATCATCTATACTATACACATCATCTATACTATAGACGTCATATATAGACTAGTATATATATCATCATAGACGTCATATATACTATAGACGTCATCTATACTATAGAAGTCATCTACACTATAGACGTCATCTATACTATAGACGTCATCTATACTATAGACATCATCTATACTATAGACGTCATCTATACTAAAGACGTCATCTATACTATAGACGTCATCTATACTATAGACGTCATCTATACTATAGACGTCATCTATACTATAGACGTCATCTATACTAAAGACGTCATCTTTACTATAGACGTCATTTATACTATAGACGTGATCTATACTATAGACGTCATCTATACTATAGACGTCATCTATACTATAGACGTCATCTATACTATAGACGTCATCTATACTATAGACGTCATCTATACTTTAGACGTCATCTATACTATAGACGTCATCTATACTATAGACGTCATCTATACTATAGACGTCATCTATACTATAGACGTCATCTATACTATAGACGTCATCTATACTATAGACGTCATCTATACTATAGACGTCATCTATACTATAGACGTCATCTATACTATAGACGTCATCTATACTATAGACGTCATCTATACTATAGACGTCATCTATACTATAGACGTCATCTATACTAAAGACGTCATCTATACTATAGACGTCATCTATACTAAAGACGTCATCTATACTATAGACGTCATCTATACTATAGACGTCATCTATACTATAGACGTCATCTATACTATAGACGTCATCTATACTAAAGACATCATCTTTACTATAGACGTCATTTATACTATAGACGTCATCTTTACTATAGACATATGATGATGTCTATAGTATAGATGACGTATATAGACGTCATCTATACTATAGACGTCATCTATACTATAGACGTCATCTATACTATAGACGTCATCTATACTATAGACGTCATCTATACTATAGACGTCATCTATACTATAGACGTCATCTATACTATAGACGTCATCTATACTATAGACATCATCTATACTATAGACATCATCTGTACTATAGACATCATCTATACTATAGACGTCATCTATACTATAGACGTCATCTTTACTATAGACGTCATTTATACTATAGACGTGATCTATACTAAAGACGTCATCTTTACTATAGACGTCATTTATACTATAGACGTCATCTTTACTATAGACATATGATGATGTCTATAGTATAGATGACGTATATAGTATAGATGACGTCTATAGTATAGATGACGTCTGTAGTTTAGATGACGTCTGTAGTTTAGACGACGTCTATAGTATAGATGACGTCTATAGTATAGATGACGTCTATAGTATAGATGACGTCTATAGTATAGATGACGTCTATAGTATAGATGACGTCTATATACGTCATCTATACTATAGACATCATCTATACTATAGACATATGATGACGTCTATAGTATAGATGACGTCTATAGTATAGTTGACGTCTATAGTATAGATGACGTCTATAGTATAGAGGACGTCTATAGTATAGATGACGTCTACAGTATAGATGACGTCTATTGTATAGATCACGTCTATAGTATAGATGACGTCTATAGTATAGATGATGTCTATAGTATAGATGATGTCTATAGTATAGATGATGTCAATAATATAGATGACGTCTATAGTATAGATGATGTCTATGGTATAGATGACGTCTATAGTATAGATGACGTCTATAGTAAAGATGACGTCTTTAGTCTAGATGACGTCTATAGTATAGATGACGTCTATAGTATAGATGACGTCTATAGTATTGATGATGTCTATAGTATAGATGACGTATATAGTATAGATGACGTCTATAGTATAGATGACGTCTATACTATAGACATCTATACTAAAGACATCATCTATACATTAGACGTCATCTATACTATAGACGTCATCTATACTATAGACGTCATCTAGACTAAAGACGTCATCTTTACTATAGACGTCATTTATACTATAGACGTGATCTATACTATAGACGTCATCTATACTATAGACTTCGTCTAAACTACAGACGTCATCTATACTACAGACGTCATCTATACTAAAGACGTCATCTATGCTATAGACGTCATCTATACTATAAACGTCATCTATACTATAGACGTCATCTATACTATAGACGTCATCTATACTATAGACGTCATCTATACTATAGACGTCATCTATACCATAGACATCATCTATACTATAGACGTCATCTATACTATAGACGTCATCTATACTATAGACGTCATCTAGACTAAAGACGTCATCTTTACTATAGACGTCATCTATACTATAGACGTTGTCTAAACTACAGACGTCATCTAAACTACAGACGTCATCTATACTAAAGACGTCATCTATACTATAGACGTCATCTATACTATAGACGTCATCTATACTAAAGACGTCATCTTTACTATAGACGTCATTTATACTATAGACGTCATCTATAATATAGACGTCATCTATAATATAGACGTCATCTATATTATTGACATCATCTATACTATAGACATCATCTGTACTATAGACATCATCTATACTATAGACGTCATCTATACTATAGACGTCATCTATACTATAGACGTCATCTATACTATAGACGTCATCTCTACTAAAGACGTCATCTATACTATAGACGTCATCTATATTATTGACATCATCTATACTATAGACATCATCTATACTATAGACATCATCTATACTATAGACGTCATCTATACTATAGACGTCATCTCTACTAAAGACGTCATCTATATTATTGACGTCATTTATACTATTGACGTCATCTATACTATAGACGTCATCTATACTATAGACGTGATCTATACTATAGAAGTCATCTATACTATAGACGTCATCTATACTATAGAAGTCATCTATACTATAGATGTCATCTATACTATAGACGTCATCTATACTATAGACGTCATCTTTACTATAGAAGTCATATATACTATAGACGTCATCTATACTATAGACGTCATCTATACTATAGACGTCATCTATACTATAGACGTCATCTATACTATAGATGTCATCTATACTATAGACGTCATCTATACTATAGACGTCATCTATACTATAGACGTCATCTATACTATAGACGTCATCTATACTAAAGACGTCATCTTTACTATAGACGTCATTTATACTATAGACTTCGTCTAAACTACAGACGTCATCTATACTACAGACGTCATCTATACTAAAGACGTCATCTATGCTATAGACGTCATCTATACTATAAACGTCATCTATACTATAGACGTCATCTATACTATAGACGTCATCTATACTATAGACGTCATCTATACTATAGACGTCATCTATACCATAGACATCATCTATACTATAGACGTCATCTATACTATAGACGTCATCTATACTATAGACGTCATCTAGACTAAAGACGTCATCTTTACTATAGACGTCATCTATACTATAGACGTTGTCTAAACTACAGACGTCATCTAAACTACAGACGTCATCTATACTAAAGACGTCATCTAAACTACAGACGTCATCTATACTAAAGACGTCATCTATACTATAGACGTCATCTATACTATAGACGTCATCTATACTAAAGACGTCATATTTACTATAGACGTCATTTATACTATAGACGTCATCTATAATATAGACGTCATCTATATTATTGACATCATCTATACTATAGACATCATCTGTACTATAGACATCATCTATACTATAGACGTCATCTATACTATAGACGTCATCTATACTATAGACGTCATCTATACTATAGACGTCATCTCTACTAAAGACGTCATCTATACTATAGACGTCATCTATATTATTGACATCATCTATACTATAGACATCATCTATACTATAGACATCATCTATACTATAGACGTCATCTATACTATAGACGTCATCTCTACTAAAGACGTCATCTATATTATTGACGTCATTTATACTATTGACGTCATCTATACTATAGACGTCATCTATACTATAGACGTGATCTATACTATAGAAGTCATCTATACTATAGACGTCATCTATACTATAGAAGTCATCTATACTATAGACGTCATCTATACTATAGACGTCATCTATACTATAGACGTCATCTTTACTATAGAAGTCATATATACTATAGACGTCATCAATACTATAGACGTCATCTATACTATAGACGTCATCTATACTATAGACGTCATCTATACTATAGACGTCATCTATACTATAGATGTCATCTATACTATAGACGTCATCTATACTATAGACGTCATCTATACTATAGACGTCATCTATACTATAGACGTCATCTATATTATTGACATCATCTATACTATAAACATCATCTATACTATAGACATCATCTATACTATAGACATCATCTATACTATAGACGTCATCTATTCTATAGACGTCATCTATATTATTGACGTCATTTATACTATTGACGTCATCTATACTATAGACGTCATCTATACTAAGGACGTCATCTATATTATAGACGTCATCTATACTATAGACGTCATCTATACTATAGACGTCATCTATACTAAAGACGTCATCTTTACTATAGACGTCATTTATACTATAGACGTGATCTATACTATATACGTCATCTATACTATAGACGTCATCTATACTATAGACGTCATCTATACTATAGACGTCGTCTAAACTACAGACGTCATCTAAACTACAGACGTCATCTATACTATAGACGTCATCTATACTATAGACGTCATCTATGCTATAGACGTCATCTATACTATAGACGTCATCTATACTATAGACGTCATCATATGTCTATAGTATAGATGATGTCTATAGTATAGATGACGTATATAGACGTCATCTATACTATAGACGTCATCTATACTATAGACGTCATCTATACTATAGACGTCATCTATACTATAGACGTCATCTATACCATAGACGTCATCCATACTATAGACGTCATCTATACTATAGACGTCATCTATACTATAGACGTCATCTATACTATAGACGTCATCTATACTATAGACGTCATCTATACTATAGACATCATCTATACTATAGACGTCATCTATACTAAAGACGTCATCTATACTATAGACGTCATCTATACTATAGACGTCATCTATACTATAGACGTCATCTATACTATAGACGTCATCTATACTAAAGACGTCATCTTTACTATAGACGTCATTTATACTATAGACGTGATCTATACTATAGACGTCATCTATACTATAGACGTCATCTATACTATAGACGTCATCTATACTATAGACGTCGTCTAAACTACAGACGTCATCTAAACTACAGACGTCATCTATACTATAGACGTCATCTATACTATAGACGTCATCTATGCTATAGACGTCATCTATGCTATAGACGTCATCTTTACTATAGACGTCATCTATACTATAGACGTCATCCTATGTCTATAGTATAGATGATGTCTATAGTATAGATGACGTATATAGACGTCATCTATACTATAGACGTCATCTATACTATAGACGTCATCTATACTATATACGTCATCGATGACGTCTATAGTATAGATGACGTCTGTAGTTTAGATGACGTCTGTAGTTTAGACGAAGTCTATAGTATAGATGACGTCTATAGTATAGATCACGTCTATAGTATAGATCACGTCTATAGTATAAATGACGTCTATAGTAAAGATGACGTCTTTAGTCTAGATGACGTCTATAGTATAGATGACGTCTATAGTATAGATGACGTATATAGTATAGATGACGTCTATAGTATAGATGACGTCTAAACTATAGACATCTATACTAAAGACATCATCTATACTTTAGACGTCATCTATACTATAGACGTCATCTATACTATAGACGTCATCTATACTATAGACGTCATCTAGACTAAAGACGTCATCTTTACTATAGACGTCATTTATACTATAGACGTGATCTATACTATAGACGTCATCTATACTATAGACTTCGTCTAAACTACAGACGTCATCTAAACTACAGACGTCATCTATACTATAGACGTCATCAATACTATAGACGTCATCTATGCTATAGACGTCATCTATACTATAAACGTCATCTATACTATAGACGTCATCTATACTATAGACGTCATCTATACTATAGACGTCATCTATACTATAGACGTCATCTATACCATAGACATCATCTATACTATAGACGTCATCTATACTATAGACGTCATCTATACTATAGACGTCATCTAGACTAAAGACGTCATCTTTACTATAGACATCATCTATACTATAGACGTCGTCTAAACTACAGACGTCATCTAAACTACAGACGTCATCTATACTAAAGACGTCATCTATACTATAGACGTCATCTATACTATAGACGTCATCTATACTATAGACGTCATCTATACTAAAGACGTCATCTATACTATATACGTCATCTATACTATAGACATCATCTATACTATAGACGTCATCTCTACTAAAGACGTCATCTATATTATTGACGTCATTTATACTATAGACGTCATCTATACTATAGACGTCATCTATACTATAGACGTCATCTATACTATAGAAGTCATCTACACTATAGACGTCATCTATACTAAAGACGTCTATAGTATAGATGACGTCTATAGTATAGATGACGTCTATAGTATAGATGATGTCTATAGTACAGATGATGTCTATAGTATAGATGATGTCAATAATATAGATGACGTCTATATTATAGATGACGTCTATAGTATAAATGACGTCTATAGTAAAGATGACGTCTTTAGTATAGATGACGTCTATAGTACAGGTGACGTCTATAGTATAGATGACGTCTATGGTATAAATGACGTCTATAGTAAAGATGACGTCTTTAGTATAGATGACGTCTATAGTATAGATGACGTCTATAGTATAGATGACGTCTATAGTATAGATGACGTCTATAGTATAGATGACGTCTATAGTATAAATGACGTCAATAATATAGATGACGTCTTTAGTAGAGATGACGTCTATAGTATAGATGACGTCTATAGTATAGATGATGTCTATAGATGATGTATAGATGATGTATAGATGATGTCTATAGTATAGATGACGTATATAGTATAGATGACGTCTATAGTATAGATGACGTCTATACTATAGACATCTATACTAAAGACATCATCTATACTTTAGACGTCATCTATACTATAGACGTCATCTATACTATAGACGTCATCTAGACTAAAGACGTCATCTTTACTATAGACGTCATTTATGCTATAGACGTGATCTATACTATAGACGTCATCTATACTATAGACTTCGTCTAAACTACAGACGTCATCTAAACTACAGACGTCATCTATACTATAGACGTCATCTATACTATAGACGTCATCTATGCTATAGACGTCATCTATACTATAAACGTCATCTATACTATAGACGTCATCTATACTATAGACGTCATCTATACTATAGACGTCATCTATACCATAGACATCATCTATACTATAGACGTCATCTATACTATAGACGTCATCTATACTATAGACGTCATCTATACTATAGACGTCATCTACACTAAAGACGTCATCTTTACTATAGACGTCATCTATACTATAGACGTCGTCTAAACTACAGACGTCATCTATACTAAAGACGTCATCTATACTAAAGACGTCATCTATACTATAGACGTCATCTATACTATAGACGTCATCTATACTATAGACGTCATCTATACTATAGACGTCATCTATACTAAAGACGTCATCTTTACTATAGACGTCATTTATACTATAGACGTTATCTATACTATAGACGTCATCTATACTATAGACGTCGTCTATACTATAGACGTCGTCTAAACTACAGACGTCATCTAAACTACAGACGTCATCTATACTATAGACGTCATCTATACTATAGACGTCATCTATGCTATAGACGTCATCTATACTATAGACGTCATCTATACTATAGACGTCATCTATACTATAGACGTCATCTATACTATAGACGTCATCTATACTATAGACGTCATCTATACTATAGACGTCATCTATACTATAGACGTCATCTATACTATAGACGTCATCTATACTATAGACGTCGTCTATACTATAGACGTCATCTATACTATAGACGTCATCTATACTATAGAAGTCATCTACACTATAGACGTCATCTATACTATAGAAGTCATCTACACTATAGACGTCATCTATACTATAGACGTCATCTATACTATAGACGTCATCTATACTATAGACGTCATCTATACTGTAGACGTCATCTATACTATAGACGTCATCTATACTATAGACGTCATCTATACTATAGACGTCATCTATACTATAGACGTCATCTATACTATAGACGTCATCTATACTATAGATGTCATCTATACTATAGACGTCATCTATACTATAGACGTCATCTATACTATAGACGTCATCTATACTATAGACGTCATCTATACTATAGACGTCATCTATACTATAGACGTCATCTTTACTATAGACGTCATTTATACCATAGACGTCATCTATACTATAGACGTCAACTATACTATAGACGTCATCTATACTAAAGACGTCATCTTTACTATAGACGTCATTTATACTATAGACGTCATCTATAATATAGACGTCATCTATATTATTGACATCATCTATACTATAGACATCATCTATACAATAGACGTCATCTATACTATAGACGTCATCTATACTATAGACGTCATCTCTACTAAAGACGTCATCTATACTATAGACGTCATCTATACTATAGACGTCATCTATATTATTGACATCATCTATACTACAGACATCATCTATACTATAGAAATCATCTATACTATAGACGTCATCTATACTACAGACGTCATCTCTACTAAAGACGTCATCTATATTATTGACGGCATTTATACTATTGACGTCATCTATACTATAGACGTCATCTATACTAAAGACGTCATCTAAACTATAGACGTCATCTTTACTATAGAAGTCATATATACTATAGACGTCATCTATACTATAGACGTCATCTATACTATAGACGTCATCTATACTATAGAAGTCATCTATACTATAGACGTCATCTATACTATAGACGTCAACTATACTATAAACGTCATCTATACTATAGACGTCATCTATACTATAGACGTCATCTATACTATAGACGTCATCTATACTATAGACGTCATCTTTACTATAGAAGTCATATATACTATCGACGTCATATATACTATAGACGTCATCTATACTATAGACGTCATCTATACTATAGACGTCATCTATACTATAGATGTCATCTATACTATAGACGTCATCTATACTATAGACGTCATCTATACTATAGACGTCATCTATACTATAGACGTCATCTATACTAAAGACGTCATCTTTACTATAGACGTCATTTATACTATAGACGTCATCTATCCTATAGACGTCATCTATATTATTGACATCATCTATACTATAGACATCATCTATACTATAGACATCATCTATACTATAGACATCATCTATACTATAGACGTCATCTATTCTATAGACGTCATCTATTCTATAGACGTCATCTATACTATAGACGTCATCTATATTATTGACGTCATTTATACTATTGACGTCATCTATACTATAGACGTCATCTATACTAAAGACGTCATCTATACTAAAGACGTCATCTATACTATAGACGTCATCTATACTATAGACGTCATCTATACTATAGACGTCATCTATACTAAAGACGTCATCTATACTATAGACGTCATCTATACTATAGACGTCATCTATACTATATACGTCATCTATACTATAGACATCATCATATGTCTATAGTATAGATGATGTCTATAGTATAGACGTCATCTATACTAAAGACGTCATCTATACTATAGACGTCATCTATACTAAAGACGTCATCTATACTATAGACATCATCAATACTATAGACATCATCTATACTATAGACATCATCTATACTATAGACGTCATCTATACTATACACATCATCTATACTATACACATCAACTATACTATAGACGTCATATATACTATAGACGTCATATATAGACTAGTATATATATCATCATAGACGTCATATATACTATAGACGTCATCTATACTATAGACGTCATCTATACTAAAGACGTCATCTATACTATAGACGTCATCTATACTATAGACGTCATCTATACTAAAGACGTCATCTATACTATAGACGTCATCTATACTAAAGACGTCATCTATACTATAGACATCATCAATACTATAGACATCATCTATACTATAGACATCATCTATACTATAGACGTCATCTATACTATACACATCATCTATACTATACACATCATCTATACTATACACATCATCTATACTATAGACGTCATATATACTATAGACGTCATATATAGACTAGTATATATATCATCATAGACGTCATATATACTATAGACGTCATCTATACTAAAGACGTCTATAGTATAGATGACGTCTATAGTATAGATGACGTCTATAGTATAGATGATGTCTATAGTACAGATGATGTCTATAGTATAGATGATGTCAATAATATAGATGACGTCTATATTATAGATGACGTCTATAGTATAAATGACGTCTATAGTAAAGATGACGTCTTTAGTATAGATGACGTCTATAGTATAGATGACGTCTATAGTATAGATGACGTCTATGGTATAAATGACGTCTATAGTAAAGATGACGTCTTTAGTATAGATGACGTCTATAGTATAGATGACGTCTATAGTATAGATGACGTCTATAGTATAGATGACGTCTATAGTATAGATGACGTCTATAGTATAGATGACGTCTATAGTATAGATGACGTCTATAGTATAAATGACGTCAATAATATAGATGACGTCTTTAGTAGAGATGACGTCTATAGTATAGATGACGTCTATAGTATAGATGATGTCTATAGTATAGATGACGTATATAGCATAGATGACGTCTATAGTATAGATGACTTCTATACTATAGACATCTATACTAAAGACATCATCTATACTTTAGACGTCATCTATACTATAGACGTCATCTATACTATAGACGTCATCTATACTATAGACATCATCTATACTATAGACGTCATCTATACTATAGACATCATCTATACTATAGACGTCATCTATACTATAGACGTCATCTCTACTAAAGACGTCATCTATATTATTGACGTCATTTATACTATTGACGTCATCTATACTATAGACGTCATCTATACTTAAGACGTCATCTAAACTATAGACGTCATCTTTACTATAGAAGTCATATATACTATAGACGTCATCTATACTATAGACGTCATCTATACTATAGACGTCATCTATACTATAGAAGTCATCTATACTATAGACGTCATCTATACTATAGACGTCAACTATACTATAGACGTCATCTATACTATAGACGTCATCTATACTATAGACGTCATCTATACTATAGACGTCATCTTTACTATAGAAGTCATATATACTATCGACGTCATCTATACTATAGACGTCATCTATACTATAGACGTCATCTATACTATAGACGTCATCTATACTATAGATGTCATCTATACTATAGACGTCATCTATACTATAGACGTCATCTATACTATAGACGTCATCTATACTATAGACGTCATCTATACTAAAGACGTCATCTTTACTATAGACGTCATTTATACTATAGACGTCATCTATCCTATAGACGTCATCTATATTATTGACATCATCTATACTATAGACATCATCTATACTATAGACATCATCTATACTATAGACATCATCTATACTATAGACATCATCTATACTATAGACATCATCTATACTATAGACGTCATCTATTCTATAGACGTCATCTATTCTATAGACGTCATCTATTCTATAGACGTCATCTATACTATAGACGTCATCTATATTATTGACGTCATTTATACTATTGACGTCATCTATACTATAGACGTCATCTATACTAAAGACGTCATCTATACTAAAGACGTCATCTATACTATAGACGTCATCTATACTATAGACGTCATCTATACTATAGACGTCATCTATACTAAAGACGTCATCTATACTATAGACGTCATCTATACTATAGACGTCATCTATACTATATACGTCATCTATACTATAGACATCATCATATGTCTATAGTATAGATGATGTCTATAGTATAGATGACGTATATAGTATAGATGACGTCTATAGTATAGATGACGTGACTATAGACGTCTATCTATACTATAGACGTCATCTATACTAAAGACGTCATCTATACTATAGACGTCATCTATACTAAAGACGTCATCTATACTATAGACATCATCAATACTATAGACATCATCTATACTATAGACATCATCTATACTATAGACGTCATCTATACTATACACATCATCTATACTATACACATCATCTATACTATAGACGTCATATATACTATAGACGTCATATATAGACTAGTATATATATCATCATAGACGTCATATATACTATAGACGTCATCTATACTATAGACGTCATCTATACTAAAGACGTCATCTATACTATAGACGTCATCTATACTATAGACGTCATCTATACTAAAGACGTCATCTATACTATAGACGTCATCTATACTAAAGACGTCATCTATACTATAGACATCATCAATACTATAGACATCATCTATACTATAGACATCATCTATACTATAGACGTCATCTATACTATACACATCATCTATACTATACACATCATCTATACTATACACATCATCTATACTATAGACGTCATATATACTATAGACGTCATATATAGACTAGTATATATATCATCATAGACTATACTATAGAAATCATCTACACTATAGACGTCATCTATACTAAAGACGTCATCTATACTATAGACATCATCAATACTATAGACATCATCTATACTATAGACATCATCTATACTATAGACGTCATATATACTATAGACGTCATATATACTATAGACGTCATATATAGACTAGTATATATATCATCATAGACGTCATATATACTATAGACGTCATCTATACTATAGACGTCATCTATACTAAAGACGGCATCTATACTATAGACGTCATCTATACTATAGACGTCATCTATACTAAAGACGTCATTAATACTATAGACGTCATCTATACTAAAGACGTCATCTATACTATAGACATCATCAATACTATAGACATCATCTATACTATAGACATCATCTATACTATAGACGTCATCTATACTATGCACATCATCTATACTATACACATCATCTATACTATACACATCATCTATACTATAGACGTCATATATACTATAGACGTCATATATAGACTAGTATATATATCATCATAGACGTCATATATACTATAGACGTCATCTATACTATAGAAGTCATCTACACTATAGACGTCATCTATACTAAAGACGTCTATAGTATAGATGACGTCTATAGTATAGATGACGTCTATAGTATAGATGACGTCTATAGTATAGATGACGTCTATAGTATAGATGATGTCTATAGTACAGATGATGTCTATAGTATAGATGATGTCAATAATATAGATGACGTCTATATTATAGATGACGTCTATAGTATAAATGACGTCTATAGTAAAGATGACGTCTTTAGTATAGATGACGTCTATAGTATAGATGACGTCTATAGTATAGATGACGTCTATGGTATTAATGACGTCTATAGTAAAGATGACGTCTTTAGTATAGATGACGTCTATAGTATAGATGACGTCTATAGTATAGATGACGTCTATAGTATAGATGACGTCTATAGTATAGATGACGTCTATAGTATAGATTACGTCTATAGTATAAATGACGTCAATAATATAGATGACGTCTTTAGTAGAGATGACGTCTATAGTATAGATGACGTCTATAGTATAGATGATGTCTATAGTATAGATGACGTATATAGCATAGATGACGTCTATAGTATAGATGACTTCTATACTATAGACATCTATACTAAAGACATCATCTATACTTTAGACGTCATCTATACTATAGACGTCATCTATACTATAGACGTCATCTATACTATAGACATCATCTATACTATAGACGTCATCTATACTATAGACATCATCTATACTATAGACGTCATCTATACTATAGACGTCATCTCTAATAAAGACGTCATCTATATTATTGACTATCTATAGTAAAGATGACGTCTTTAGTATAGATGACGTCTATAGTATAGATGACGTCTATAGTATAGATGACGTCTATAGTATAGATGACGTCTATAGTATAGATGACGTCTATAGTATAGATGACGTCTATAGTATAAATGACGTCAATAATATAGATGACGTCTTTAGTAGAGATGACGTCTATAGTATAGATGACGTCTATAGTATAGATGATGTCTATAGTATAGATGACGTATATAGCATAGATGACGTCTATAGTATAGATGACTTCTATACTATAGACATCTATACTAAAGACATTATCTATACTTTAGACGTCATCTATACTATAGACGTCATCTATACTATAGACGTCATCTATACTATAGACATCATCTATACTATAGACGTCATCTATACTATAGACATCATCTATACTATAGACGTCATCTATACTATAGACGTCATCTCTACTAAAGACGTCATATATATTATTGACGTCATTTATACTATTGACGTCATCTATACTATAGACGTCATCTATACTAAAGACGTCATCTAAACTATAGACGTCATCTTTACTATAGAAGTCATATATACTATAGACGTCATCTATACTATAGACGTCATCTATACTATAGACGTCATCTATACTATAGAAGTCATCTATACTATAGACGTCATCTATACTATAGACGTCAACTATACTATAGACGTCATCTATACTATAGACGTCATCTATACTATAGACGTCATCTATACTATAGACGTCATCTTTACTATAGAAGTCATATATACTATCGACGTCATCTATACTATAGACGTCATCTATACTATAGACGTCATCTATACTATAGACGTCATCTATACTATAGATGTCATCTATACTATAGACGTCATCTATACTATAGACGTCATCTATACTATAGACGTCATCTATACTATAGACGTCATCTATACTAAAGACGTCATCTTTACTATAGACGTCATTTATACTATAGACGTCATCTATCCTATAGACATCATCTATACTATAGACATCATCTATACTATAGACATCATCTATACTATAGACGTCATCTATTCTATAGACGTCATCTATTCTATAGACGTCATCTATACTATAGACGTCATCTATATTATTGACGTCATTTATACTATTGACGTCATCTATACTATAGACGTCATCTATACTAAAGACGTCATCTATACTAAAGACGTCATCTATACTATAGACGTCATCTATACTATAGACGTCATCTATACTATAGACGTCATCTATACTAAAGACGTCATCTATACTATAGACGTCATCTATACTATAGACGTCATCTATACTATATACGTCATCTATACTATAGACATCATCATATGTCTATAGTATAGATGATGTCTATAGTATAGATGACGTATATAGTATAGATGACGTCTATAGTATAGATGACGTGACTATAGACGTCTATCTATACTATAGACGTCATCTATACTAAAGACGTCATCTATACTATAGACGTCATCTATACTAAAGACGTCATCTATACTATAGACATCATCAATACTATAGACATCATCTATACTATAGACATCATCTATACTATAGACGTCATCTATACTATACACATCATCTATACTATACACATCATCTATACTATAGACGTCATATATACTATAGACGTCATATATAGACTAGTATATATATCATCATAGACGTCATATATACTATAGACGTCATCTATACTATAGACGTCATCTATACTAAAGACGTCATCTATACTATAGACGTCATCTATACTATAGACGTCATCTATACTAAAGACGTCATCTATACTATAGACGTCATCTATACTAAAGACGTCATCTATACTATAGACATCATCAATACTATAGACATCATCTATACTATAGACATCATCTATACTATAGACGTCATCTATACTATACACATCATCTATACTATACACATCATCTATACTATACACATCATCTATACTATAGACGTCATATATACTATAGACGTCATATATAGACTAGTATATATATCATCATAGACTATACTATAGAAATCATCTACACTATAGACGTCATCTATACTAAAGACGTCATCTATACTATAGACATCATCAATACTATAGACATCATCTATACTATAGACATCATCTATACTATAGACGTCATATATACTATAGACGTCATATGTACTATAGACGTCATATATAGACTAGTATATATATCATCATAGACGTCATATATACTATAGACGTCATCTATACTATAGACGTCATCTATACTAAAGACGGCATCTATACTATAGACGTCATCTATACTATAGACGTCATCTATACTAAAGACGTCATTAATACTATAGACGTCATCTATACTAAAGACGTCATCTATACTATAGACATCATCAATACTATAGACATCATCTATACTATAGACATCATCTATACTATAGACGTCATCTATACTATGCACATCATCTATACTATACACATCATCTATACTATACACATCATCTATACTATAGACGTCATATATACTATAGACGTCATATATAGACTAGTATATATATCATCATAGACGTCATATATACTATAGACGTCATCTATACTATAGAAGTCATCTACACTATAGACGTCATCTATACTAAAGACGTCTATAATATAGATGACGTCTATAGTATAGATGACGTCTATAGTATAGATGATGTCTATAGTACAGATGATGTCTATAGTATAGATGATGTCAATAATATAGATGACGTCTATATTATAGATGACGTCTATAGTATAAATGACGTCTATAGTAAAGATGACGTCTTTAGTATAGATGACGTCTATAGTATAGATGACGTCTATAGTATAGATGACGTCTATGGTATAAATGACGTCTATAGTAAAGATGACGTCTTTAGTATAGATGACGTCTATAGTATAGATGACGTCTATAGTATAGATGACGTCTATAGTATAGATGACGTCTATAGTATAGATGACGTCTATAGTATAGATGACGTCTATAGTATAAATGACGTCAATAATATAGATGACGTCTTTAGTAGAGATGACGTCTATAGTATAGATGACGTATATAGCATAGATGACGTCTATAGTATAGATGACTTCTATACTATAGACATCTATACTAAAGACATCATCTATACTTTAGACGTCATCTATACTATAGACGTCATCTATACTATAGACGTCATCTATACTATAGACATCATCTATACTATAGACGTCATCTATGCTATAGACATCATCTATACTATAGACGTCATCTATACTATAGACGTCATCTCTAATAAAGACGTCATCTATATTATTGACGTCATTTATACTATTGACGTCATCTATACTATAGACGTCATCTATACTAAAGACGTCATCTAAACTATAGACGTCATCTTTACTATAGAAGTCATATATACTATAGACGTCATCTATACTATAGACGTCATCTATACTATAGACGTCATCTATACTATAGAAGTCATCTATACTATAGACGTCATCTATACTATAGACGTCATCTATACTATAGACGTCATCTATACTATAGACGTCATCTATACTATAGACGTCATCTTTACTATAGAAGTCATATATACTATCGACGTCATCTATACTATAGACGTCATCTATACTATAGACGTCATCTATACTATAGACGTCATCTATACTATAGATGTCATCTATACTATAGACGTCATCTATACTATAGACGTCATCTATACTATAGACGTCATCTATACTATAGACGTCATCTATACTAAAGACGTCATCTTTACTATAGACGTCATTTATACTATAGACGTCATCTATCCTATAGACGTCATCTATATTATTGACATCATCTATACTATAGACATCATCTATACTATAGACATCATCTATACTATAGACATCATCTATACTATAGACATCATCTATACTATAGACGTCATCTATTCTATAGACGTCATCTATTCTATAGACGTCATCTATACTATAGACGTCATCTATATTATTGACGTCATTTATACTATTGACGTCATCTATACTATAGACGTCATCTATACTAAAGACGTCATCTATACTAAAGACGTCATCTATACTATAGACGTCATCTATACTATAGACGTCATCTATACTATAGACGTCATCTATACTAAAGACGTCATCTATACTATAGACGTCATCTATACTATAGACGTCATCTATACTATATACGTCATCTATACTATAGACATCATCATATGTCTATAGTATAGATGATGTCTATAGTATAGATGACGTATATAGTATAGATGACGTCTATAGTATAGATGACGTGACTATAGACGTCTATCTATACTATAGACGTCATCTATACTAAAGACGTCATCTATACTATAGACGTCATCTATACTAAAGACGTCATCTATACTATAGACATCATCAATACTATAGACATCATCTATACTGTAGACATCATCTATACTATAGACGTCATCTATACTATACACATCATCTATACTATACACATCATCTATACTATAGACGTCATATATACTATAGACGTCATATATAGACTAGTATATATATCATCATAGACGTCATATATACTATAGACGTCATCTATACTATAGACGTCATCTATACTAAAGACGTCATCTATACTATAGACGTCATCTATACTATAGACGTCATCTATACTAAAGACGTCATCTATACTATAGACGTCATCTATACTAAAGACGTCATCTATACTATAGACATCATCAATACTATAGACATCATCTATACTATAGACATCATCTATACTATAGACGTCATCTATACTATACACATCATCTATACTATACACATCATCTATACTATACACATCATCTATACTATAGACGTCATATATACTATAGACGTCATATATAGACTAGTATATATATCATCATAGA
This sequence comes from Neoascia interrupta, assembly GCA_947623515.1. Taxonomy (NCBI): domain Eukaryota; kingdom Metazoa; phylum Arthropoda; class Insecta; order Diptera; family Syrphidae; genus Neoascia; species Neoascia interrupta. Next base: position 101,881,853 of record OX392462.1, read on the forward strand.
CGTCATATATACTATAGACGTCATCTATACTATAGAAATCATCTACACTATAGACGTCATCTATACTAAAGACGTCATCTATACTATAGACATCATCAATACTATAGACATCATCTATACTATAGACATCATCTATACTATAGACGTCATATATACTATAGACGTCATATATAGACTAGTATATATATCATCATAGACGTCATATATACTATAGACGTCCTCTATACTATAGAAATCATCTACACTATAGACGTCATCTATACTAAAGACGTCTATAGTATAGATGACGTCTATAGTATAGATGACGTCTATATTATAGATGACGTCTTTAGTAGAGATGACGTCTATAGTATAGATGACGTCTATAGTATAGATGATGTCTATAGTATAGATGACGTCTATAGTATAGATGACGTCTATAGTATAGATGACGTCTAAAGTATAGATGATGTCTTTAGTATAGATGTCTATAGTATAGAAGTCATCTATACTATAGACGTCATCTATACTATATACGTCATCTATACTATAGACATCATCTATACTATAGACGTCATCTATACTATAGACGTCATCTCTACTAAAGACGTCATCTATATTATTGACGTCATTTATACTATAGACGTCATCTATACTATAGATGTCATCTATACTATAGACGTCATCTATACTATAGACGTCATCTATACTATAGACGTCATCTATACTAAAGACGTCATCTTTACTATAGACGTCATTTATACCATAGACGTCATCTATACTATAGACGTCATCTATACTATAGACGTCATCTATACTAAAGACGTCATCTTTACTATAGTGGTCATTTATACTATAGACGTCATCTATAATATAGACGTCATCTATATTATTGACATCATCTATACTATAGACATCATCTGTACTATATAGACGTATATAGACGTCATCTATACTATAGACGTCATCTATACTATAGACGTCATCTATACTATAGACGTCATCTATACTATAGACGTCATCTATACTATAGACGTCATCTATACTATAGACGTCATCTATACTATATACGTCATCTATACTATAGACATCATCATATGTCTATAGTATAGATGATGTCTATAGTATAGATGACGTATATAGTATAGATGACGTCTATAGTATAGATGACGTCTATAGTATAGATGACGTCATCTATACTATAGAAGTCATCTACACTATAGACGTCATCTATACTAAAGACGTCTATAGTATAGATAACGTCTATAGTATAGATGACGTCTATAGTATAGATGATGTCTATAGTACAGATGATGTCTATAGTATAGATGATGTCAATAATATAGATGACGTCTATATTATAGATGACGTCTATAGTATAAATGACGTCTATAGTAAAGATGACGTCTTTAGTATAGATGACGTCTATAGTATAGATGACGTCTATAGTATAGATGACGTCTATGGTATAAATGACGTCTATAGTAAAGATGACTTCTTTAGTATAGATGACGTCTATAGTATAGATGACGTCTATAGTATAGATGACGTCTATAGTATAGATGACGTCTATAGTATAGATGACGTCTATAGTATAGATGACGTCTATAGTATAGATGACGTCTATAGTATAGATGACGTCTATAGTATAGATGACGTCTATAGTATAGATGACGACTATAGTATAGATGACGTCTATAGTATAGATGACGTCTATAGTATAAATGACGTCAATAATATAGATGACGTCTTTAGTAGAGATGACGTCTATAGTATAGATGACGTCTATAGTATAGATGATGTCTATAGTATAGATGACGTATATAGTATAGATGACGTCTATAGTATAGATGACGTCTATACTATAGACATCTATACTAAAGACATCCTCTATACTTTAGACGTCATCTATACTATAGACGTCATCTATACTATAGACGTCATCTAGACTAAAGACGTCATCTTTACTATAGACGTCATCTATACTATAGACTTCGTCTAAACTACAGACGTCATCTAAACTACAGACGTCATCTATACTATAGACGTCATCTATACTATAGACGTCATCTATGCTATAGACGTCATCTATACTATAAACGTCATCTATACTATAGACGTCATCTATACTATAGACGTCATCTATACTATAGACGTCATCTATACCATAGACATCATCTATACTATAGACGTCATCTATACTATAGACGTCATCTATACTATAGACGTCATCTAGACTAAAGACGTCATCTTTACTATAGACGTCATCTATACTATAGACGTCGTCTAAACTACAGACGTCATCTAAAGACGTCATCTACACTATAGACGTCATCTATACTATAGACGTCATCTAGACTAAAGACGTCATCTTTACTATAGACGTCATTTATACCATAGACGTCATCTATACTATAGACGTCAACTATACTATAGACGTCATCTATACTAAAGACGTCATCTTTACTATAGACGTCATTTATACTATAGACGTCATCTATAATATAGACGTCATCTATATTATTGACATCATCTATACTATAGACATCATCTGTACTATAGACATCATCTATACTATAGACGTCATCTATACTATAGACGTCATCTATACTATAGACGTCATCTCTACTAAAGACGTCATCTATACTATAGACGTCATCTATACTATAGACGTCATCTATATTATTGACATCATCTATACTATAGACATCATCTATACTATAGACGTCATCTATACTATAGGCGTCATCTCTACTAAAGACGTCATCTATATTATTGACGTCATTTATACTATTGACGTCATCTATACTATAGACGTCATCTATACTAAAGACGTCATCTAAACTATAGACGTCATCTTTACTATAGAAGTCATATATACTATAGACGTCATCTATACTATAGACGTCATCTATACTATAGACGTCATCTATACTATAGACGTCATCTATACTATAGACGTCATCTATACTATAGAAGTCATCTATACTATAGACGTCATCTATACTGTAGACGTCATCTATACTATAGACGTCATCTATACTATAGACGTCATCTATACTATAGACGTCATCTATACTATAGACGTCATCTATACTATAGAAGTCATATATACTATAGACGTCATCTATACTATAGACGTCATCTATACTATAGACGTCATCTATACTATAGATTTCATCTATACTATAGACGTCATCTATACTATAGACGTCATCTATACTATAGACGTCATCTATACTATAGACGTCATCTATACTATAGACGTCATCTATACTAAAGACGTCATCTTTACTATAGACGTCATTTATACTATAGACGTCATCTATTCTATACACGTCATCTATATTATTGACATCATCTATACTATAGACATCATCTATACTATAGACGTCATCTATTCTATAGACGTCATCTATACTATAGACGTCATCTATATTATTGACGTCATTTATACTATTGACGTCATCTATACTATAGACGTCATCTATACTAAAGACGTCATCTATACTATAGACGTCATCTATACTATAGACGTCATCTATACTATAGACGTCATCTATACTATAGACGTGATCTATACTATAGACGTCATCTATACTATAGACGTGATCTATACTATAGACGTCATCTATACTATAGACGTCATCTATACTATAGACGTCATCTATACTATAGACGTCGTCTAAACTACAGACGTCATCTAAACTACAGACGTCATCTATACTATAGACGTCATCTATACTATAGACGTCATCTATGCTATAGACGTCATCTATACTATAGACGTCATCTATACTAAAGACGTCATCTATACTACAGACGTCATCTATACCATACCCATCATCTATACTATAGACGTCATCTATACTATAGACGTCATCTATACTATAGACGTCATCTATACTATAGACGTCATCTATAGTCTATATTATAGACATCTATACTAAAGACGTCATCTATACTTTAGACGTCATCTATACTATAGACGTCATCTATACTATAGACGTCATCTATACTATAGACGTCATCTATAATAAAGACGTCATCTTTACTATATACGTCATCTATACTATAGACATATGATGATGTCTATAGTATAGATGATGTCTATAGTATAGATGATGTCAATAATATAGATGACGTCTATAGTATAGATGACGTCTATAGTATAGATGACGTCTATAGTATAGATGACGTCTATAGTATATATGACTTCTATAGTATAGATGACGTCTATAGTAAAGATGACGTCTATAGTATAGATGACGTCTTTAGTATAGATGACGTCTATAGTATAGATGACGTCAATAGTATAAATGATGTCAATAATATAGATGACGTCTTTAGTAGAGATGACGTCTATAGTATAGATGACGTCTATAGTATAGATGACGTCTATAGTATAGATGATGTCTATAGTACAGATGATGTCTATAGTATAGATGATGTCAATAATATAGATGACGTCTATATTATAGATGACTTCTATAGTATAAATGACGTCTATAGTAAAGATGACGTCTTTAGTATAGATGACGTCTATAGTATAGTTGACGTCTATAGTATAGATGACGTCTATGGTATAAATGACGTCTATAGTAAAGATGACGTCTTTAGTATAGATGACGTCTATAGTATAGATGACGTCTATAGTATAGATGACGTCTATAGTGTAGATGACTTCTATAGTATAGATGACGTCTATAGTGTAGATGACTTCTATAGTATAGATGACGTCTATAGTATAGATGACGTCTATAGTATAGATGACGTCTATAGTATAGATGACGTCTATAGTATATATGACATCTATAGTATAGATGACGTCTATGATGTCTATAGTATAGATGATGTCTATAGTATTGATGATGTCTATAGTATAGATGACGTCTTTAGTATAGATGACGTCTATAGTATAAATGACGTCAATAATATAGATGACGTCTATAGTATAGATGATGTCTATAGTATAGATGATGTCTATAGTATTGATGATGTCTATAGTATAGATGACGTCTTTAGTATAGATGACGTCTATAGTATAGATGACATCTATAGTATAGATGACGTCTATGATGTCTATAGTATAGATGATGTCTATAGTATTGATGATGTCTATAGTATAGATGACGTCTTTAGTATAGATGACGTCTATAGTATAGATGACGTCTATAGTATAGATGACGTCTATAGTATAGTATAGTACATATATACTATAGACGTCATCTATACTATAGACGTCATCTATACTATAGACGTCATCTATACTATAGACGTCATCTATACTATAGACGTCATCTATACTATAGACGTCATCTATACTATAGACGTCATCTATACTATAGACGTCATCTATACTATAGACGTCATCTATACTATAGACGTCATCTATACTATAGACGTCATCTATACTATAGACGTCATCTATACTATAGACGTCATCTATACTATAGACGTCATCTATACTATAGACGTCATCTATACTATAGACGTCATCTATACTATAGACGTCATCTATACTATAGACGTCATCTATACTATAGACGTCATCTATACTATATACGTCATCTATACTATAGACATCATCATATGTCTATAGTATAGATGACGTCTATCGACATCATCAATACTATAGACATCATCTATACTATAGACATCATAGACGTCATCTATACTATAGATGTCATATATACTATAGACGTCATCTATACTATAGACGTCATCTATACTATAGACGTCATCTATACTATAGACGTCATCTATACTATAGACGTCATCTATACTATAGACGTGATCTATACTATAGACGTCATCTATACTATAGACTTCGTCTAAACTACAGACGTCATCTAAACTACAGACGTCATCTATACTATAAACGTCATCTGTACTATAGACGTCATCTATACTATAGACGTCATCTATACTATAGACGTCATCTATACCATAGACATCATCTATACTATAGACATCATCTATACTATAGACATCATCTATACTATAGACATCATCTATACTATAGACGTCATCTATACTATAGACGTCATCTATACTATAGACGTGATCTATACTATAGACGTCATCTATACTATAGACTTCGTCTAAACTACAGACGTCATCTAAACTACAGACGTCATCTATACTATAGACGTCATCTATACTATAGACGTCATCTATACTATAGACGTCATCTATACTATAGACGTCATCTATACCATAGACATCATCTATACTATAGACATCATCTATACTATAGACATCATCTATACTATAGACATCATCTATACTATAGACGTCATCTATACTATAGACGTCATCTATACTATAGACGTCATCTATACTATAGACGTCATCTATACTATAGACGTCATCTATACTATAGACGTCATCTATACTATAGACGTCATCTATACTATAGACGTCATCTATACTATAGACGTCATCTATACTATAGACGTCATCTATACTATAGACGTCATCTATACTATAGACGTCATCTATACTATAGACGTCATCTATACTATAGACGTCATCTATACTATAGACGTCATCTATACTATAGACGTCATCTATACTATAGACTTCGTCTAAACTACAGACGTCATCTAAACTACAGACGTCATCTATACTATAGACGTCATCTATACTATAGACGTCATCTATACTATAGACGTCATCTATACCATAGACATCATCTATACCATAGACATCATCTATACTATAGACATCATCTATACTATAGATATCATCTATACTATAGACATCATCTATACTATAGACGTCATCTATACTATAGACGTCATCTATACTATAGACGTCATCTATACTATAGACGTCATCTATACTATAGACGTCATCTATACTATAGACGTCATCTATACTATAGACGTCATCTATACTATAGACGTCATCTATACTATAGACGTCATCTATACTATAGACGTCATCTATACTATAGACGTCATCTATACTATAGACGTCATCTATACTATAGACGTCATCTATACTATAGACGTCATCTATACTATAGACGTCATCTATACTATAGACGTCATCTATACTATAGACGTCATCTATACTATAGACGTCATCTATACTATAGACGTCATCTATACTATAGACGTCATCTATACTATAGACGTCATCTATACTATAGACGTCATCTATACTATAGACGTCATCTATATTATTGACGTCATTTATACTATAGACGTCATCTATACTGTAGACGTCATCTATACTATAGACGTCATCTATACTATAGACGTCATCTATACTATAGACGTCATCTATAGTTGACGTCTATAGTATAGATGACGTCTATGGTATAAATGACGTCTATAGTAAAGATGACGTCTTTAGTATAGATGAAGTCTATAGTATAGATGACGTCTATAGTATAGATGACGTCTATAGTATAGATGACGTCTATAGTATAGATGACGTCTATAGTATAGATGACGTCTATAGTATAGATGACGTCTATAGTATAGATGACGTCTATAGTATAGATGACGTCTATAGTATAGATGACGTCTATAGTATAGATGACGTCTATAGTATAGATGACGTCTATAGTATAGATGACGTCTATAGTATAGATGACGTCTAAAGTATAGATGACGTCTATAGTATAGATGACGTCTATAGTATAGATGACGTCAGCTATACTTTAGACGTCATCTATACTATAGACGTCATCTATACTATAGACGTCATCTATACTAAAGACGTCATCTTTACTATATAAGTCATCTATACTATAGACGTCATCTATACTATAGACATCATAGACGTCATCTATACTATAGATGTCATCTATACTATAGACGTCATCTATACTAAAGACGTCATCTATACTATAGACATCATCAATACTATAGACATCATCTATACTATAGACATCATCTATACTATAGACGTCATCTATATTATTGACGTCATTTATACTATAGACGTCATCTATACTAAAGACGTCATCTATACTATAGACATCATCAATACTATAGACATCATCTATACTATAGACATCATAGACGTCATCTATACTATAGATGTCATATATACTATAGACGTCATCTATACTATAGACGTCATCTATACTATAGACGTCATCTATACTATAGACGTCATCTATACTATAGACGTGATCTATACTATAGACGTCATCTATACTATAGACTTCGTCTAAACTACAGACGTCATCTAAACTACAGACGTCATCTATACTATAAACGTCATCTGTACTATAGACGTCATCTATACTATAGACGTCATCTATACTATAGACGTCATCTATACCATAGACATCATCTATACTATAGACATCATCTATACTATAGACATCATCTATACTATAGACATCATCTATACTATAGACGTCATCTATACTATAGACGTCATCTATACTATAGACGTGATCTATACTATAGACGTCATCTATACTATAGACTTCGTCTAAACTACAGACGTCATCTAAACTACAGACGTCATCTATACTATAGACGTCATCTATACTATAGACGTCATCTATACTATAGACGTCATCTATACTATAGACGTCATCTATACCATAGACATCATCTATACTATAGACATCATCTATACTATAGACATCATCTATACTATAGACATCATCTATACTATAGACGTCATCTATACTATAGACGTCATCTATACTATAGACGTCATCTATACTATAGACGTCATCTATACTATAGACGTCATCTATACTATAGACGTCATCTATACTATAGACGTCATCTATACTATAGACGTCATCTATACTATAGACGTCATCTATACTATAGACGTCATCTATACTATAGACGTCATCTATACTATAGACGTCATCTATACTATAGACGTCATCTATACTATAGACGTCATCTATACTATAGACGTCATCTATATTATTGACGTCATTTATACTATAGACGTCATCTATACTGTAGACGTCATCTATACTATAGACGTCATCTATACTATAGACGTCATCTATACTATAGACGTCATCTATAGTTGACGTCTATAGTATAGATGACGTCTATGGTATAAATGACGTCTATAGTAAAGATGACGTCTTTAGTATAGATGAAGTCTATAGTATAGATGACGTCTATAGTATAGATGACGTCTATAGTATAGATGACGTCTATAGTATAGATGACGTCTATAGTATAGATGACGTCTATAGTGTAGATGACTTCATAGTATAGATGACGTCTATAGTGTAGATGACTTCTATAGTATAGATGACGTCTATAGTATAGATGACGTCTATAGTATAGATGACGTCTATAGTATAGATGACGTCTATAGTATAGATGACGTCTATAGTATAGATGACGTCTATAGTATAGATGACGTCTATAGTATAGATGACGTCTATAGTATAGATGACGTCTATAGTATAGATGACGTCTATAGTATAGATGACGTCTATAGTATAGATGACGTCTATAGTATAGATGACGTCTATAGTATAGATGACGTCTATAGTATAGATGACGTCTATAGTATAGATGACGTCTATAGTATAGATGACGTCTATAGTATAGATGACGTCTATAGTATAGATGACGTCTATAGTATAGATGACGTCTATAGTATAGATGACGTCTATAGTATAGATGACGTCTATAGTATAGATGACGTCTATAGTATAGATGACGTCTATAGTATAGATGACGTCTATAGTATAGATGACGTCTATAGTATAGATGACGTCTATAGTATAGATGACGTCTATAGTATAGATGACGTCTATAGTATATATGTACTATACTATACTATAGACGTCATCTATACTATAGACGTCATCTATACTATAGACGTCATCTATACTATAGACGTCATCTATACTAAAGACGTCATCTATACTATAGACATCATCAATACTATAGACATCATCTATACTATAGACATCATAGACGTCATCTATACTATAGATGTCATCTATACTATAGACGTCATCTATACTAAAGACGTCATCTATACTATAGACATCATCAATACTATAGACATCATCTATACTATAGACATCATCTATACTATAGACGTCATCTATATTATTGACGTCATTTATACTATAGACGTCATCTATACTAAAGACGTCATCTATACTATAGACATCATCAATACTATAGACATCATCTATACTATAGACATCATAGACGTCATCTATACTATAGATGTCATATATACTATAGACGTCATCTATACTATAGACGTCATCTATACTATAGACGTCATCTATACTATAGACGTCATCTATAGTATAGAAGTCATCTACACTATAGACGTCATCTATACTATAGAAGTCATCTACACTATAGACGTCATCTATACTATAGACGTCATCTATACCATAGACGTCATCTATACTATAGACGTCATCTATACTATAGACGTCATCTATACTATAGACGTCATCTATACTAAAGACGTCATCTTTACTATAGACGTCATTTATACCATAGACGTCATCTATACTATAGACGTCAACTATACTATAGACGTCATCTATACTAAAGACGTCATCTTTACTATAGACGTCATTTATACTATAGACGTCATCTATACTATAGACATCATCTGTACTATAGACATCATCTATACTATAGACGTCATCTATACTATAGACGTCATCTATACTATAGACGTCATCTCTACTAAAGACGTCATCTATATTATTGACATCATTTATACTATTGACGTCATCTATACTATAGACGTCATCTATACTAAAGACGTCATCTATACTATAGACGTCATCTTTACTATAGACGTCATCTATACTATAGAAGTCATATATACCATAGACGTCATCTATACTATAGACGTCATCTATACTATAGACGTCATCTATACTATAGACGTCATCTATACTATAGACGTCATCTATACTATAGACGTCATCTATATTATTGACATCATCTATACTATAGACATCATCTATACTATAGACATCATCATATGTCTATAGTATAGATGACGTATATAGTAAAGATGACGTCTTTATTATAGATGACGTCTATAGTATAGATGACGTCTATACTATATAGACTATAGACGTCATCTATACTATAGACGTCATCTATACTATAGACGTCATCTATACTATAGACGTCATCTATACTATAGACGTCATCTATACTATAGACGTCATCTATACTATAGACGTCATCTATAATAAAGACGTCATCCTTACTATATACGTCATCTATACTATAGACATATGATGATGTCTATAGTATAGATGATGTCTATAGTATAGATGATGTCAATAATATAGATGACGTCTATAGTATAGATGACGTCTATAGTATAGATGACGTCTATAGTATAGATGACGTCTATAGTATAGATGACGTCTATAGTATAGATGACGTCTATAGTATAGATGACGTCTATAGTATATATGACTTCTATAGTATAGATGACGTCTATAGTAAAGATGACGTCTATAGTATAGATGACGTCAATAGTATAAATGATGTCAATAATATAGATGACGTCTTTAGTAGAGATGACGTCTATAGTATAGATGACGTCTATAGTATAGATGACGTCTATAGTATAGATGATGTCTATAGTACAGATGATGTCTATAGTATAGATGATGTCAATAATATAGATGACGTCTATATTATAGATGACGTCTATAGTATAAATGACGTCTATAGTAAAGATGACGTCTTTATTATAGATGACGTCTATAGTATAGATGACGTCTATAGTAAAGATGACGTCTTTATTATAGATGACGTCTATAGTATAGATGACGTCTATAGTATAGATGACGTCTATAGTATAGATGACGTCTATAGTATAGATGACGTCTAAAGTATAGATGACGTCTTTAGTATAGATGTCTATAATATAGACGTCATCTATACTATAGACGTCATCTATACTATAGACGTCATCTATACTATAGACGTCATCTATACTATAGACGTCATCTATACTATAGACGTCATCTATACTATAGACGTCATCTTTACTATAGACGTCATTTATACCATAGACGTCATCTATACTATAGACGTCATCTATACTATAGACGTCATCTATACTATAGACGTCATCTATACTATAGACGTCATCTATACTATAGACGTCATCTATACTATAGACGTCATCTATACTATAGACGTCATCTATACTATAGACGTCATCTATACTATAGACGTCATCTATACTATAGACGTCATCTATACTATAGACGTCATCTATACTATAGACGTCATCTATACTATAGACGTCATCTGTACTATAGACGTCATCTATACTATAGAAGTCATCTACACTATAGACGTCATCTATACTATAGAAGTCATCTACACTATAGACGTCATCTATACTATAGACGTCATCTATACTATAGACGTCATCTATACTATAGACGTCATCTATACTATAGACGTCATCTATACTATAGACGTCATCTATACTATAGACGTCATCTATACTAAAGACGTCATCTTTACTATAGACGTCATTTATACCATAGACGTCATCTATACTATAGACGTCAACTATAAATGACGTCTATAGTATAGATGACGTCTATAGTATAGATGACGTCTACAGTATAGATGACGTCTATAGTATAAATGACGTCAATAATATAGATGACGTCTATAGTATAGATGACGTCTATAGTATAGATGACGTCTATAGTATAGATGACGTCTATAGTATAGATGACGTCTATAGTATAGATGACGTCTATAGTATAGATGACGTCTATAGTATAGATGACGTCTATAGTATAGATGACGTCTATAGTATAGATGACGTCTATAGTATAGATGACGTCTATAGTATAGATGACGTCTATAGTATAGATGACGTCTATAGTATAGATGACGTCTATAGTATAGATGACGTCTATAGTATAGATGACGTCTATAGTATAGATGACGTCTATAGTATAGATGACGTCTATAGTATAGATGACGTCTATAGTATAGATGACGTCTATAGTATAGATGACGTCTATAGTATAGATGATGTCTATAGTATAGATGATGTCTATAGTATAGATGATGTCTATGGTATAGATGACGTCTATAGTATAGATGACGTCTATAGTATAGATGACGTCTATAGTATAGATGACGTCTATAGTATAGATGACGTCTATAGTATAGATGACGTCTATAGTATAGATGACGTCTATAGTATAGATGACGTCTATAGTATAGATGACGTCTATAGTATAGATGACGTCTGTAGTTTAGATGACGTCTGTAGTTTAGACGAAGTCTATAGTATAGATGACGTCTATAGTATAGATCACGTCTATAGTATAGATGACGTCTATAGTATAGATGACGTCTATAGTATAGATGACGTCTTTAGTATAGATGTCTATAATATAGACGTCATCTATACTATAGACGTCATCTATACTATATACGTCATCTATACTATAGACCTCATCATATGTCTAGACGTCATCTATACTATATACGTCATCTATACTATAGACATCATCATGTGTCTATAGTATAGATTACGTATATAGTATAGATGACGTCTATAGTATAGATGACGTCTATAGTATAGATGACGTCTATAGTATAGATGACGTCTAAAGTATAGATGACGTCTTTAGTATAGATGTCTATAATATAGACGTCATCTATACTATAGACGTCATCTATACTATATACGTCATCTATACTATAGACATCATCATATGTCTATAGTATAGATGACGTATATAGTATAGATGACGTCTATAGTATAGATGACGTCTATAGTATAGATGACGTCTATAGTATAGATGACGTCTATAGTATAGATGACGTCTATAGTATAGATGACGTCTATAGTATAGATGACGTCTATAGTATAGATGACGTCTAAAGTATAGATGACGTCTTTAGTATAGTTGTCTATAATATAGACGTCATCTATACTATAGACGTCATCTATACTATATACGTCATCTATACTATAGACATCATCATATGTCTATAGTATAGATGACGTATATAGTATAGATGACGTCTATAGTATAGATGACGTCTATAGTATAGATGACGTCTATAGTATAGATGACGTCTATAGTATAGAGGACTTCTATAGTATAGATGACGTCTATAGTATAGATGACGTCTATAGTATAGATGACGTCTATAGTATAGATGACGTCTAAAGTATAGATGACGTATTTAGTATAGAAGTCTATAATATAGACGTCATCTATACTATATACGTCATCTATACTATAGACATCATCATATGTCTATAGTATAGATGACTTATATAGTAAAGATGACGTCTTTAGTATAGATGACGTCTATAGTATAGATGACGTCTATAGTATAGATGACGTCTATAGTATAGATGACGTCTATATTATAGACATCTATACTAAAGACGTCATCTATACTTTAGACGTCATCTATACTTTAGACGTCATCTATACTATAGACGTCATCTATACTATAGACGTCATCTATACTATAGACGTCATCTATACTAAAGATGATACGTCTATAGATACGTCTATAGTATAAATGACGTCTGTATTATAGACATCTATACTAAAGACGTCATCTATACTTTAGACGTCATCTATACTTTAGACGTCATCTATACTATAGACGTCATCTATACTATAGACGTCATCTATACTATAGACGTCATCTATACTATAGACGTCATCTATACTATAGACGTCATCTATACTAAAGACGTCATCTTTACTATATACGTCATCTATACTATAGACATATGATGATGTCTATAGTATAGATGACGTATATAGTATAGATGACGCCTATAGCATAGATGACGTCTATATTATAGACATCTATACTAAAGACGTCATCTATACTTTAGACGTCATCTATACTTTAGACGTCATCTATACTTTAGACGTCATATATACTATAGACGTCATCTATACTATAGACGTCATCTATACTATAGACGTCATCTATACTATAGACGTCATCTATACTATAGACGTCATCTATACTATAGACGTCATCTATACTATATACGTCATCTATACTATAGACACATGATGATGTCTATAGTATAGATGACGTATATAGTATAGATGACGTCTATAGTATAGATGACGTCTATATTATAGACATCTATACTAAAGACGTCATCTATACTATAGACGTCATCTATACTATAGACGTCATCTATACTATAGACGTCATCTATACTATAGACATCATCATGTGTCTATAGTATAGATGACGTATATAGTATAGATGACGTCTATAGTATAGATGACGTCTATAGTATAGATGACGTCTATAGTATAGATGACGTCTATAGTATAGATGACGTCTATAGTATAGATGACGTCTATAGTATAGATGACGTCTATATTATAGACATCTATACTAAAGACGTCATCTATACCTTAGACGTCATCTATACTATAGACGTCATCTATACTATAGACGTCATCTATACTATAGACACATGATGATGTCTATAGTATAGATGACGTCTATAGTATAGATCACGTCTATAGTATAGATGACGTCTATAGTATAGATGAGTCTATAGTATAGATGACGTCTAAAGTATAGATGACGTCTTTAGTATAGATGTCTATAATATAGACGTCATCTATACTATAGACGTCATCTATACTATATACGTCATCTATACTCATCTATAGATGACGTATATAGTATAGTATAGATGACGTATATAGTATAGTATAGACTTTAGTATAGATGTCTATAATATAGACGTCATCTATACTATAGACGTCATCTATACTATATACGTCATCTATACTATAGACATCATCATATGTCTAGACGTCATCTATACTATAGATGTCATCAGAAGACACATCATCATGTGTCTATAGTATAGATGACGTATATAGTATAGATGACGTCTATAGTATAGATGACGTCTATAGTATAGATGACGTCTATAGTATAGATGTCGTCTATAGTATAGATGACGTCTATAGTATAGATGACGTCTATAGTATAGATGACGTCTATAGTATAGATGACGTCTATAGTATAGATGACGTCTAAAGTATAGATGACGTCTAAAGTATAGATGACGTCTTTAGTATAGATGTCTATAATATAGACGTCATCTATACTATAGGCGTCATCTATACTATATAAGTCATCTATACTATAGACATCATCATATGTCTATAGTATAGATGACGTATATAGTAAAGATGACGTATTTAGTATAGATGACGTCTATAGTATAGATGACGTCTATAGTATAGATGACGTCTATGGTATAGATGACGTCTAAAGTATAGATGACGTCTAAAGTATAGATGACGTCTTTAGTATAGATGTCTATAATATAGACGTCATCTATACTATAGACGTATCTATAGACGTATCATCTTTAGTATAGATGACGTCTATAGTAAAGATGACGTCTATAGTATAGATGACGTCTATAGTATAGATGACGTCTATAGTATAGATGACGTCTATAGTATAGATGACGTCTATAGTATAGATGACGTCTATAGTATAGATGACGTCTATAGTATAGATGACGTCTATAGTATAGATGACGTCTATAGTATAGATGACATCTATAGTATAGATGATGTCTATGGTATAGATGACGTCTATAGTATAGATGACGTCTATAGTATAGATGACGTCTATAGTATAGATGACGTCTATAGCATAGATGACGTCTATAGTATAGATGACGTCTATAGTATAGATGACGTCTGTAGTTTAGATGACGTCTGTAGTTTAGACGAAGTCTATAGTATAAATGACGTCTATAGTATAGATCACGTCTATAGTATAGATGACGTCTATAGTATAGATGACGTCTATAGTATAGATGACGTCTAAGGTATAGATGACGTCTTTAGTATAGATGTCTATAATATAGACGTCATCTATACTATAGACGTCATCTATACTATATACGTCATCTATACTATAGACATCATCATATGTCTAGACGTCATCTATACTATATACGTCATCTATACTATAGACATCATCATATGTCTATAGTATAGATGACGTATATAGTATAGATGACGTCTATAGTATAGATGACGTCTATAGTATAGGTGACGTCTATAGTATAGATGACGTCTATAGTATAGATGACGTCTATAGTATAGATGACGTCTAAAGTATAGATGACGTCTTTAGTATAGATGTCTATAATATAGACGTCATCAATACTATAGACGTCATCTATACTATATACGTCATCTATACTATAGACATCATCATATGTCTATAGTATAGATGACGTCTATAGTATAGATGACGTCTATAGTATAGATGACGTCTATAGTATAGATGACGTCTATAGTATAGATGACGTCTATAGTATAGATGACGTCTTTAGTATAGATGTCTATAATATAGACGTCATCTATACTATAGACGTCATCTATACTATATACGTCATCTATACTATAGACATCATCATGTGTCTATAGTATAGATGACGTATATAGTATAGATGACGTCTATAGTATAGATGACGTCTATAGTATAGATGACGTCTATAGTATAGATGACGTCTATAGTATAGATGACGTCTATAGTATAGATGACGTCTATAGTTTAGATGACGTCTAAAGTATAGATGACGTCTAAAGTATAGATGACGTCTAAAGTATAGATGACGTCTTTAGTATAGATGTCTATAATATAGACGTCATCTATGCTATAGGCGTCATCTATACTATATACGTCATCTATACTATAGACATCATCATATGTCTATAGTATAGATGACGTATATAGTAATAGATGACGTCTATACTATAGACGTCATCTATACTATAGACGTCATCTATACTATAGACGTCATCTATACTATAGACGTCATCTATACTATAGACGGCATCTATACTATAGAAGTCATCTACACTATAGACGTCATCTATACTATAGACGTCATCTATACTATAGACGTCATCTATACTATAGACGTCATCTATACTATAGACGTCATCTATACTATAGACGTCATCTATACTAAAGACGTCATTTATACCATAGACGTCATCTATACTATAGACGTCAACTATACTATAGACGTCATCTATACTAAAGACGTCATCTTTACTATAGACGTCATTTATACTATAGACGTCATCTATAATATAGACGTCATCTATATTATTGACATCATCTATACTATAGACATCATCTGTACTATAGACATCATCTAAACTATAGACGTCATCTATACTATAGACGTCATCTATACTATAGACGTCATCTCTACTAAAGACGTCATCTATATTATTGACATTATTTATACTATTGACGTCATCTATACTATAGACGTCATCTATACTAAAGACGTCATCTATACTATAGACGTCATCTATACTATAGACGTCATCTATATTATTGACATCATCTATACTATGGACATCATCTATACTATAGACATCATCTATACTATAGACGTCATCTATACTATAGACGTCATCTCTACTAAAGACGTCATCTATATTATTGACGTCATTTATACTATTGACGTCATCTATACTATAGACGTCCTCTATACTCAAGACGTCATCTATACTATAGACGTCATCTTTACTATAGAAGTCATATATACTATAGACGTCATCTATACTATAGACGTCATCTATACTATAGACGTCATCTATACTATAGACGTCATCTATACTACAGAAGTCATATATACTATAGACGTCATCTATACTATAGACGTCATCTATACTATAGACGTCATCTATATTATTGACATCATCTATACTATAGACATCATCTATACTATAGACATCATCTATACTATAGACGTCATCTATACTATAGACGTCATCTCTACTAAAGACGTCATCTATATTATTGACGTCATTTATACTATTGACGTCATCTATACTATAGACGTCATCTATACTAAAGACGTCATCTATACTATAGACGTCATCTTTACTATAGAAGTCATATATACTATAGACGTCATCTATACTATAGACGTCATCTATACTATAGACGTCATCTATACTATAGAAGTCATATATACTATAGACGTCATCTATACTATAGACGTCATCTATACTATAGACGTCATCTATACTATAGACGTCATCTATACTATAGACGTCATCTATACTATAGACGTCATCTATACTATAGACGTCGTCTATACTATAGACGTCATCTATACTATAGACGTCATCTATACTATAGACGTCATCTATACTATAGACGTCATCTATACTATAGACATCATCTATACTATAGACATCATCTATACTATAGACGTCATCTATACTATAGACGTCATCTCTACTAAAGACGTCATCTATATTATTGACGTCATTTATACTATTGACGTCATCTATACTATAACGTCATCTATACTAAAGACGTCATCTATACTATAGACGTCATCTTTACTATAGACGTCATCTATACTATAGAAGTCATATATACTATAGACGTCATCTATACTATAGACGTCATCTATACTATAGACGTCATCTATACTATAGACGTCATCTATACTATAGACATCATCTATACTATAGACGTCATCTATACTATAGACGTCATCTATACTATAGACATCATCTATACTATAGACGTCATCTATACTATAGACGTCATCTATACTATAGACGTCATCTATACTATAGACGTCATCTATACTATAGACGTCATCTATACTATAGACGTCATCTATACTATAGACGTCATTTATACTATAGACGTCATCTATACTATAGACGTCATCTATACTATAGACGTCATCTATACTATAGACGTCATCTATACTATAGACGTCATCTATACTATAGACGTCATCTATACTATAGACGTCATCTATACTATAGACGTCATCTATACTATAGACGTCATCTATACTATAGACGTCATCTATACTAAAGGCGTCATCTATACTATAGACATCATCTATACTATAGACATCATCTATACTATAGAAATCATCTATACTATAGACATCATCTATACTATAGACGTCATCTATACTATAGACGTCATCTATACTATAGACGTCATCTATACTATAGACGTCATCTATACTATAGACGTCATCCATACTAAAGACGTCATCTATACAATAGACGTCATCTATACTATAGACGTCATCTATACTATAGACGTCATCTATACTATAGACGTCATCTATACTATAGACATCATCATATGTCTATGTATAGATGATGTCTATAGTATAGATGACGTATATAGTACAGATGACGTCTATAGTATAGATAATGTCTATAGTCACGTCATCTATACTTTAGACGTCTATAGTATAGACGTCATCTATACTATAGACGTCATCTATACTAAAGACGTCATCTATACTATAGACATCATCAATACTATAGACATCATCTATACTATAGACATCATCTATACTATAGACGTCATCTATACTATACACATCATATATACTATACACATCATCTATACTATAGACGTCATATATAGACTAGTATATATATCATCATAGACGTCATATATACTATAGACGTCATCTATACTATAGAAGTCATCTACACTATAGACGTCATCTATACTAAAGACGTCTATGGTATAGATGACATCTATAGTATAGATGACGTCTATAGTATAGATGATGTCTATAGTACAGATGATGTCTATAGTATAGATGATGTCAATAACATAGATGACGTCTATATTATAGATGACGTCTATAGTATAAATGACGTCTATAGTAAAGATGACGTCTTTAGTATAGATGACGTCTATAGTATAGATGACGTCTATAGTATAGATGACGTCTATGGTATAAGTGACGTCTATAGTAAAGATGACGTCTTTAGTATAGATGACGTCTATAGTATAGATGACGTTATAGTATAGATGACGTCTATAGTATAGATGACGTCTATAGTATAGATGACGTCTATAGTATAGATGACGTCTATAGTATAAATGACGTCAATAATATAGATGACGTCTTTAGTAGAGATGACGTCTATAGTATAGATGAAGTCTATAGTATAGATGATGTCTATAGTATAGATGACGTATATAGTATAGATGACGTCTATAGTATAGATGTCATCTATACTATAGACGTCATCTATACTACAGAAGTCATATATACTATAGACGTCATCTATACTATAGACGTCATCTATACTATAGACGTCATCTATACTATAGACGTCATCTATATTATTGACATCATCTATACTATAGACATCATCTATACTATAGACATCATCTATACTATAGACATCATCTATACTATAGACGTCATCTATACTATAGACGTCATCTCTACTAAAGACGTCATCTATATTATTGACGTCATTTATACTATTGACGTCATCTATACTATAGACGTCATCTATACTAAAGACGTCATCTATACTATAGACGTCATCTTTACTATAGAAGTCATATATACTATAGACGTCATCTATACTATAGACGTCATCTATACTATAGACGTCATCTATACTATAGAAGTCATATATACTATAGACGTCATCTATACTATAGACGTCATCTATACTATAGACGTCATCTATACTATAGACGTCATCTATACTATAGACGTCGTCTATACTATAGACGTCATCTATACTATAGACGTCATCTATACTATAGACGTCATCTATACTATAGACGTCATATCTACTATAGACATCATCTATACTATAGACATCATCTATACTATAGACGTCATCTATACTATAGACGTCATCTCTACTAAAGACGTCATCTATATTATTGACGTCATTTATACTATTGACGTCATCTATACTATAACGTCATCTATACTAAAGACGTCATCTATACTATAGACGTCATCTTTACTATAGACGTCATCTATACTATAGAAGTCATATATACTATAGACGTCATCTATACTATAGACGTCATCTATACTATAGACGTCATCTATACTATAGACATCATCTATACTATAGACGTCATCTATACTATAGACGTCATCTATACTATAGACGTCATCTATACTATAGACGTCATCTATACTATAGACGTCATCTATACTATAGACGTCATCTATACTATAGACGTCATCTATACTATAGACGTCATCTATACTATAGACGTCATCTATACTATAGACGTCATCTATACTATTGACGTCATCTATACTATTGACGTCATCTATACTATAGACGTCATCTATACTATAGACGTCATCTATACTATAGACGTCATCTATACTATAGACGTCATCTATACTATAGAAGTCATATATACTATAGACGTCATCTATACTATAGACGTCATCTATACTATAGACGTCATCTATACTATAGACGTCATCTATACTATAGACGTCGTCTATACTATAGACGTCATCTATACTATAGACGTCATCTATACTATAGACGTCATATCTACTATAGACATCATCTATACTATAGACATCATCTATACTATAGACATCATCTATACTATAGACATCATCTATACTATAGACATCATCTATACTATAGACGTCATCTATACTATACACATCATCTATACTATACACATCATCTATACTATAGACGTCATATATAGACTAGTATATATATCATCATAGACGTCATATATACTATAGACGTCATCTATACTATAGAAGTCATCTACACTATAGACGTCATCTATACTAAAGACGTCTATGGTATAGATGACATCTATAGTATAGATGACGTCTATAGTATAGATGATGTCTATAGTACAGATGATGTCTATAGTATAGATGATGTCAATAACATAGATGACGTCTATATTATAGATGACGTCTATAGTATAAATGACGTCTATAGTAAAGATGACGTCTTTAGTATAGATGACGTCTATAGTATAGATGACGTCTATAGTATAGATGACGTCTATGGTATAAGTGACGTCTATAGTAAAGATGACGTCTTTAGTATAGATGACGTCTATAGTATAGATGACGTTATAGTATAGATGACGTCTATAGTATAGATGACGTCTATAGTATAGATGACGTCTATAGTATAGATGACGTCTATAGTATAAATGACGTCAATAATATAGATGACGTCTTTAGTAGAGATGACGTCTATAGTATAGATGAAGTCTATAGTATAGATGATGTCTATAGTATAGATGACGTATATAGTATAGATGACGTCTATAGTATAGATGTCATCTATACTATAGACGTCATCTATACTACAGAAGTCATATATACTATAGACGTCATCTATACTATAGACGTCATCTATACTATAGACGTCATCTATACTATAGACGTCATCTATATTATTGACATCATCTATACTATAGACATCATCTATACTATAGACATCATCTATACTATAGACATCATCTATACTATAGACGTCATCTATACTATAGACGTCATCTCTACTAAAGACGTCATCTATATTATTGACGTCATTTATACTATTGACGTCATCTATACTATAGACGTCATCTATACTAAAGACGTCATCTATACTATAGACGTCATCTTTACTATAGAAGTCATATATACTATAGACGTCATCTATACTATAGACGTCATCTATACTATAGACGTCATCTATACTATAGAAGTCATATATACTATAGACGTCATCTATACTATAGACGTCATCTATACTATAGACGTCATCTATACTATAGACGTCATCTATACTATAGACGTCGTCTATACTATAGACGTCATCTATACTATAGACGTCATCTATACTATAGACGTCATCTATACTATAGACGTCATATCTACTATAGACATCATCTATACTATAGACATCATCTATACTATAGACGTCATCTATACTATAGACGTCATCTCTACTAAAGACGTCATCTATATTATTGACGTCATTTATACTATTGACGTCATCTATACTATAACGTCATCTATACTAAAGACGTCATCTATACTATAGACGTCATCTTTACTATAGACGTCATCTATACTATAGAAGTCATATATACTATAGACGTCATCTATACTATAGACGTCATCTATACTATAGACGTCATCTATACTATAGACATCATCTATACTATAGACGTCATCTATACTATAGACGTCATCTATACTATAGACGTCATCTATACTATAGACGTCATCTATACTATAGACGTCATCTATACTATAGACGTCATCTATACTATAGACGTCATCTATACTATAGACGTCATCTATACTATAGACGTCATCTATACTATAGACGTCATCTATACTATAGACGTCATCTATACTATTGACGTCATCTATACTATTGACGTCATCTATACTATAGACGTCATCTATACTATAGACGTCATCTATACTATAGACGTCATCTATACTATAGACGTCATCTATACTATAGACGTCATCTATACTATAGACGTCATCTATACTATAGACGTAATCTATACTATAGACGTCATCTATACTATAGACGTCATCTATACTATAGACGTCATCTATACTATATACGTCATCTATACTATAGACATCATCTATACTATAGACATCATCTATACTATAGACATCATCTATACTATAGAAATCATCTATACTATAGACATCATCTATACTATAGACGTCATCTATACTATAGACGTCATCTATACTATAGACGTCATCTATACTATAGACATCATCATATGTCTATAGTATAGATGATGTCTATAGTATAGATGACGTATATAGTACAGATGACGTCTATAGTATAGATAATGTCTATAGTCACGTCATCTATACTTTAGACGTCTATAGTATAGACGTCATCTATACTATAGACGTCATCTATACTAAAGACGTCATCTATACTATAGACATCATCAATACTATAGACATCATCTATACTATAGACATCATCTATACTATAGACGTCATCTATACTATACACATCATCTATACTATACACATCATCTATACTATAGACGTCATATATAGACTAGTATATATATCGTCATAGACGTCATATATACTATAGACGTCATCTATACTATAGAAGTCATCTACACTATAGA
This sequence comes from Neoascia interrupta, assembly GCA_947623515.1. NCBI lineage: Eukaryota > Metazoa > Arthropoda > Insecta > Diptera > Syrphidae > Neoascia > Neoascia interrupta. The sequence goes on from OX392462.1 coordinate 101,906,818, forward strand.
CGTCATCTATACTAAAGACGTCTATAGTATAGATGACATCTATAGTATAGATGACGTCTATAGTATAGATGATGTCTATAGTACAGATGATGTCTATAGTATAGATGATGTCAATAACATAGATGACGTCTATATTATAGATGACGTCTATAGTATAAATGACGTCTATAGTAAAGATGACGTCTTTAGTATAGATGACGTCTATAGTATAGATGACGTCTATAGTATAGATGACGTCTATGGTATAAATGACGTCTATAGTAAAGATGACGTCTTTAGTATAGATGACGTCTATAGTATAGATGACGTTATAGTATAGATGACGTCTATAGTATAGATGACGTCTATAGTATAGATGACGTTTATAATATAAATGACGTCAATAATATAGATGACGTCTTTAGTAGAGATGACGTCTATAGTATAGATGAAGTCTATAGTATAGATGATGTCTATAGTATAGATGACGTATATAGTATAGATGACGTCTATAGTATAGATGACGTCTATACTATAGACATCTATACTAAAGACATCATCTATACTTTAGACGTCATCTATATTATAGACGTCATCTATACTATAGACGTCATCTATACTATAGACGTCATCTATACTAAAGACGTCATCTTTACTATAGACGTCATTTGTACTATAGACGTGATCTATACTATAGACGTCATCTATACTATAGACGTCATCTATACTATAGACGTCATCTATACTATAGACGTCATCTATACTATAGACGTCATCTATACTATAGACGTCATCTCTACTAAAGACGTCATCTATATTATTGACGTCATTTATACTATAAACGTCATCTAAACTACAGACGTCATCTATATTATACTATAGACGTCATCTATACTATAGACGTCATCTATGCTATAGACGTCATCTATACTATAGACGTCATCTATACTATAGACGTCATCTATACTATAGACGTCATCTGTACTATAGACGTCATCTATACTATAGACGTCATCTATACTATAGACGTCATCTATACTATAGACGTCATCTATACCATAGACATCATCTATACTATAGACGGCATCTATACCATAGACATCATCTATACTATAGATGTCATCTATACTATAGACGTCATCTATACTATAGACGTCATCTATACTATAAACGTCATCTATACTATAGACGTCATCTATACTAAAGACGTCATCTATACTATAGACGTCATCTATACTATAGACGTCATCTATACTATAGACGTCATCTATACTATAGACGTCATCTATACTATAGACGTCATCTGTACTATAGACGTCATCTATACTATAGACGTCATCTATACTATAGACGTCATCTATACTATAGACGTCATCTATACTATAGACGTCATCTATACTATAGACGTCATCTATACTAAAGACGTCATCTTTACTATTGACGTCATTTATACCATAGACGTCATCTATACTATAGACGTCATCTATACTATAGACGTTATCTATACTAAAGACGTCATCTTTACTATAGACGTCATTTATACTATAGACGTCATCTATAATATAGACGTCATCTATATTATTGACATCATCTATACTATAGACGTCATCTATACTATAGACATCATCTATACTATAGACGTCATCTATACTATAGACGTCATCTATACTATAGACGTCATCTATACTATAGACGTCATCTATACTATAGACGTCATCTCTACTAAAGACGTCATCTATATTATTGACGTCATTTATAATATTGACGTCATCTATACTATAGACGTCATCTATACTAAAGACGTCATCTATACTATAGACGTCATCTTTACTATAGACGTCATCTATACTATAGAAGTCATATATACTATAGACGTCATCTATACTATAGACGTCATCTATACTATAGACGTCATCTATATTATTGACATCATCTATACTATAGACATCATCTATACTATAGACGTCATCTATACTATAGACGTCATCTCTACTAAAGACGTCATCTATACTATAGACGTCATCTCTACTAAAGACGTCATCTATATTATTGACGTCATTTATACTATTGACGTCATCTATACTATAGACGTCATCTATACTAAAGACGTCATCTATACTATAGACGTCATCTTTACTATAGACGTCATCTATACTATAGAAGTCATATATACTATAGACGTCATCTATACTATAGACGTCATCTATACTATAGACGTCATCTATACTATAGACGTCATCTATACTATAGACGTCATCTATACTATAGACATTATCTATACTATAGACGTCATCTATACTATAGACGTCATCTCTACTAAAGACGTCATCTATATTATTGACGTCATTTATACTATTGACGTCATCTATACTATAGACGTCATCTATACTATAGACGTCATCTATACTAAAGACGTCATCTATGCTATAGACGTCATCTTTACTATAGACGTCATCTATACTATAGAAGTCATATATACTCTGGACCTCATCTATACTATAGAAGTCATATATACTATAGACGTCATCTATACTATAGACGTCATCTATACTATAGACGTCATCTATACTATAGACGTCATCTATACTATAGACGTCATCTATACTATAGACGTCATCTATACTATAGACATCATCTATACTATAGACATCATCTATACTATAGACATCATCTATACTATAGTCGTCATCTATACTATAGACGTCATCTCTACTAAGGTCGTCATCTATACTATAGACGTCATCTATACTATAGACGTCATCTATACTATAGACGTCATCTATACTATAGACATCATCTATACTATAGACGTCATCTATACTAAAGACGTCATCTATATTATAGACATCATCAATACTATAGACATCATCTATACTATAGACATCATCTATACTATAGACGTCATCTATACTATAGACGTCATCTATACTATACACATCATCTATACTATACACATCATCTATACTATAGACGTCATATATACTATAGACGTCATCTATACTATACACATCATCTATACTATACACATCATCTATACTATAGACGTCATATATACTATAGACGCCATATATAGACTAGTATATATATCATCATAGACGTCATATATACTATAGACGTCATCTATACTATAGACGTCATCTATACTATAGACGTCATCTATACTATAGACGTCATCTACACTATAGACGTCATCTATACTATAGACGTCACCTATACTATAGACGTCATCTATACTATAGACGTCATCTATACTATAGACGTCATCTATACTATAGACGTCATCTATACTATAGACGTCATCTATACTATAGACGTCATCTATACTAAAGACGTCATCTATACTAAAGACGTCATCTTTACTATAGACGTCATCTATACTAAAGACGTCGTCTTTACTATAGACGTCATTTATACTATAGACGACATCTATACTATAGACGTCATCTATATTATTGACATCATCTATACTATAGACATCATCTATACGATAGACATCATCTATACTATAGACGTCATCTATACTATAGACGTCATCTATACTATAGACGTCATCTCTACTAAAGACGTCATCTATATTATTGACGTCGTTTATACTATTGACGTCATCTATACTATAGACGTCATCTATACTAAAGGCGTCATCTATACCATAGACGTCATCTTTACTATAGACGTCATCTATACTATAGACGTCATCTATACTAAAAACGTCATCTTTACTATAGACGTCATTTATACTATAGACGTCATCTATACTATAGACGTTATCTATATTATTGACATCATCTATACTATAGACATCATCTATACTATAGACCTCATCTATACTATAGACCTCATCTATACTATAGACCTCATCTATACTATAGACGTCATCTATACTATAGACGTCATCTATACTATAGACGTCATCTCTACTAAAGACGTCATCTATACTATAGACGTCATCTCTACTAAAGACGTCATCTATATTATTGACATCATTTATACTATAGACGTCATCTATACTATAGACGTCATCTATACTATAGACGTCATCTATACTAAAGACGTCATCTTTACTATAGACGTCATTTATACTATAGACGTCATCTATACTATAGACGTCATCTATATTATTGACATCATCTATACTATAGACATCATCTATACGATAGACATCATCTATACTATAGACGTCATCTATACTATAGACGTCATCTATACTATAGACGTCATCTCTACTAAAGACGTCATCTATATTATTGACGTCGTTTATACTATTGACGTCATCTATACTATAGACGTCATCTATACTAAAGGCGTCATCTATACCATAGACGTCATCTTTACTATAGACGTCATCTATACTATAGACGTCATCTATACTAAAAACGTCATCTTTACTATAGACGTCATTTATACTATAGACGTCATCTATACTATAGACGTTATCTATATTATTGACATCATCTATACTATAGACATCATCTATACTATAGACCTCATCTATACTATAGACCTCATCTATACTATAGACCTCATCTATACTATAGACGTCATCTATACTATAGACGTCATCTATACTATAGACGTCATCTCTACTAAAGACGTCATCTATACTATAGACGTCATCTCTACTAAAGACGTCATCTATATTATTGACATCATTTACACTATTGACGTCATCTATACTATAAACGTCATCTATACTATAGACGTCATCTATATTATTGACGGCATTAATACTATTGACGTCATCTATACTATAGACGTCATCTATACTAAAGACGTCATCTTTACTATAGACGTCATTTATACTATAGACGTCATTTATACTATAGACGTCGTCTCTACTAAAGACGTCATCTATAATATTGACGTCATTTATACTATAGACGTCATCTATACTATAGACGTCATCTATACTATAGACGTCATCTATACTATAGACGTCATCTATACTATAGACGTCATCTATACTATAGACGTCATCTATACTATAGACGTCATCTATACTATAGTATACTATAGATGACGTCTATAGTATAGATGACGTCTATAGTATAGATGACGTCTATAGTATAGATGACGTCTATAGTATAGATGACATCTATAGTATAGATGACGTCTATAGTATAGATGACGTCTATAGTATAGATGACGTCTATAGTATAGATGACGTCTATAGTATAGATGACGTCTATAGTATAGATGACGTCTATAGTATAGATGACGTCTATAGTATAGATGACGTCTATAGTATAGATGACGTCTATAGTATTGATGACGTCTATAGTATAGATGACGACTATAGTATAGATGACGTCTATAGTATAGATGACGTCTATAGTATAGATGACGTCTATAGTATAAATGACGTCAATATTATAGATTACGTCTTTAGTAGAGACGACGTCTATAGTATAAATGACGTCTATAGTATAAATGACGTCTATAGTAAAGATGACGTCTTTAGTATAGATGACGTCTATAGTATAGATGACGTCAATAGTATTAATGCCGTCAATAATATAGATGACGTCTATAGTATAGATGACGTTTATAGTATAGATGACGTCAATAGTATAAATGATGTCAATAATATAGATGACGTCTTTAGTAGAGATGACGTCTATAGTATAGATGACGTCTTTAGTAGAGATGACGTCTATAGTATAGATGACGTCTATAGTATAGATGACGTCTATAGTATAGATGAGGTCTATAGTATAGATGAGGTCTATAGTATAGATGAGGTCTATAGTATAGATGATGTCTATAGTATAGATGATGTCAATAATATAGATAACGTCTATAGTATAGATGACGTCTATAGTATAAATGACGTCTATAGTAAAGATGACGTTTTTAGTATAGATGACGTCTATAGTATAGATGACGTCTATAGTAAAGATGACGTCTATGGTATAGATGACGCCTTTAGTATAGATGACGTCTATAGTATAGATGACGTCAATAGTATAAACGACGTCAATAATATAGATGACGTCTTTAGTAGAGATGACGTCTATAGTATAGATGACGTCTATAGTATAGATGACGTCTATAGTATAGATGATGTCTATCGTATAGATGATGTCTATAGTATAGATGATGTCAATAATATAGATGACGTCTATAGTATAGATGACGTCTATAGTATAAATGACGTCTATAGTAAAGATGACGTCTTTAGTATAGATGACGTCTATAGTATAGATGACGTCTATAGTATAGATGACGTCTATAGTATAAATGACGTCTATAGTAAAGATGACGTCTTTAGTATAGATGACGTCTATAGTATAGATGACGTCTATAGTATAGATGACGTCTATAGTATAGATGACGTCTATAGTATAGATGACGTCTATAGTATAGATGACGTCTATAGTATAGATGACGTCTATAGTATAGGTGACGTCTATAGTATAGATGACGTCTATAGTGTAGATGACGTCTATAGTATAGATGACGTCTATAGTATAGATGACGTCTATAGTATATATGACGTCTATGATGATATATATACTAGTCTATATATGGCGTCTATAGTATATATGACGTCTATAGTATAGATGATGTGTATAGTATAGATGATGTGTATAGTATAGATGACGTCTATAGTATAGATGACGTCTATAGTATAGATGATGTCTATAGTATAGATGATGTCTATAGTATTGATGATGTCTATAATATAGATGACGTCTTTAGTATAGATGACGTCTATAGTATAGATGATGTCTATAGTATAGATGACGTCTATAGTATAGATGACGTCTATAGTATAGATGACGTCTATAGTATAGATGACGTCTATAGTATAGATGACGTCAATAGGATAAATGACGTCAATAATATAGATGACGTCCTTAGTAGAGATGACGTCTATAGTATAGATGACGTCTATAGTATAGATGATGTCTATAGTATAGATGATGTCTATAGTATAGATGATGTCTATAGTATAGATGACGTCTATAGTATAGATGACGTCTATAGTATAGATGACGTCTATAGTATAGATGACGTCTATAGTATAGATGACGTCTATAGTATAGATGACGTCTATAGTATAGATGACGTCTATAGTATAGATGACGTCTATAGTATATATGACTTCTATAGTATATATGACTTCTATAGTATAGATGAGGTCCAGAGTATATATGACTTCTATAGTATAGATGACGTCTATAGTAAAGATGACTTCTATAGTATAGATGAGGTCCAGAGTATATATGACTTCTATAGTATAGATGACGTCTTTAGTAAAGATGACGTCTATAGCATAGATGACGTCTTTAGTATAGATGACGTCTATAGTATAGATGACGTCTATAGTATAGATGACGTCAATAGTATAAATGACGTCAATAATATAGATGACGTCTTTAGTAGAGATGACGTCTATAGTATAGATGACGTCTATAGTATAGATGACGTCTATAGTATATATGACTTCTATAGTATAGATGACGTCTATAGTAAAGATGACGTCTATAGTATAGATGACGTCTTTAGTATAGATGACGTCTATAGTATAGATGACGTCAATAGTATAAATGACGTCAATAATATAGATGACGTCTTTAGTAGAGATGACGTCTATAGTATAGATGATGTCTATAGTATAGATGATGTCTATAGTATAGATGATGTCTATAGTATAGATGACGTCTATAGTATAGATGACGTCTATAGTATAGATGACGTCTATAGTATAGATGACGTCTATAGTATAGATGACGTCTATAGTATAGATGACGTCTATAGTATAGATGACGTCTATAGTATAGATGACGTCTATAGTATAGATGAGGTCTATAGTATATATGACTTCTATAGTATAGATGACGTCTATAGTATAGATGACGTATATAGTATAGATGACGTCTATAGTATATATGACTTCTATAGTAAAGATGACGTCTATAGTATAGATGACGTCTTTGGTATAGATGACGTCTATAGTATAGATGACGTCAATAGTATAAATGACGTCAATAATATAGATGACGTCTTTAGTAGAGATGACGTCTATAGTATAGATGACGTCTATAGTATAGATGATGTCTATAGTATAGATGATGTCAATAATATAGATGACGTCTATAGTATAGATGACGTCTATAGTATAGATGACGTCTATAGTATATATGACTTCTATAGTATAGATGACGTCTATAGTAAAGATGACGTCTATAGTATAGATGACGTCTTTAGTATAGATGACGTCTATAGTATAGATGACGTCAATATTATAAATGACGTCAATAATATAGATGACGTCTTTAGTAGAGATGACGTCTATAGTATAGATGACGTCTATAGTATAGATGACGTCTATAGTATAGATGACGTCTATAGTATAGATGACGTCTATAGTATAGATGATGTCTATAGTATAGATGACGTCTATAGTATAGATGATGTCAATAATATAGATGACGTCTATATTATAGATGACGTCTATAGTATTAATGACGTCTATAGTAAAGATGACGTCTTAAGTATAGATAACGTCTATAGTATAGATGACGTCTATAGTATAGATGACGTCTATGGTATAAATGACGTCTATAGTAAAGATGACGTCTTTAGTATAGATGACGTCTATAGTATAGATGACGTCTATAGTATAGATGACGTCTATAGTATAGATGACGTCTATAGTATAGATGACGTCTATAGTATAGATGACGTCTATAGTATAGATGACGTCTATAGTATAGATGACGTCTATAGTATAGATGACGTCTATAGTATAGATGACGTCTATAGTATAGATGACGTCTATAGTATAGATGACGTCTATAGTATAGATGACGTCTATAGTATAGATGACGTCTTTAGTATAGATGACGTCTATAGTATAGATGACGTCTATAGTATAGATGACGTCTATAGTATAGATGACGTCTATAGTATAGATGACATCTATAGTATAGATGATGTCTTTAGTATAGATGACGTCTATAGTATAGATGACGTCTATAGTATAGATGACGTCTATAGTATAGATGACGTCTATAGTATAGATGACATCTATAGTATAGATGATGTCTATGGTATAGATGACGTCTATAGTATAGATGATGTCTATGGTATAGATGACGTCTATAGTATAGATGACGTCTATAGTATAGATGACGTCTATAGTATAGATGACGTCTATAGTATAGATGACGTCTATAGTACAGATGACGTCTATAGTATAGATGACGTCTATAGTATAGATGACGTCTATAGTATAGATGACGTCTATAGCATAGATGACGTCTATAGTATAGATGACGTCTATAGTATAATATAGATGACGTCTGTAGTTTAGATGACGTCTGTAGTTTAGACGAAGTCTATAGTATAGATGACGTCTATAGTATAGATCACGTCTATAGTACAAATGACGTCTATAGTAAAGATGACGTCTTTAGTATAGATGACGTCTATAGTATAGATGACGTCTATAGTATAGATGACGTCTATAATATAGATGACGTCTAAAGTATAGATGATGTCTTTAGTATAGATGTCTATAGTATAGACGTCATCTATACTATAGACGTCATCTATACTATATACGTCATCTATACTATAGACATCATCTATACTATAGACTTCATCTATACTATAGACGTCATCTCTACTAAAGACGTCATCTATATTATTGACGTCATTTATACTATAAACGTCATCTATACTATAGACGTCATCTATACTATAGACGTCATCTATACTATAGACGTCATCTATACTATAACGTCATCTATACTATAGACGTCATCTATACTAAAGACGTCATCTTTACTATAGACGTCATTTATACCATAGACGTCATCTATACTATAGACGTCATCTATACTATAGACGTCATCTATACTAAAGACGTCATCTTTACTATAGACGTCATTTATACTATAGACGTCATCTATAATATAGACGTCATCTATGTTATTGACATCATCTATACTATAGACATCATCTGTACTATAGACATCATCTATACTATAGACGTCATCTATACTATAGATGTCATCTATACTATAGACGTCTTTAGTATAGATGACGTCTATAGTGTAGATGACTTCTATAGTATAGATGACGTCTATAGTATATATGACGTCTATGATGATATATATACTAGTCTATATATGACGTCTATAGTATAGATGATGTGTATAGTATAGATGATGTGTATAGTATAGATGACGTCTATAGTATAGATGATGTCTATAGTATAGATGATGTCTATAGTATTGATGATGTCTATAGTATAGATGACGTCTTTAGTATAGATGACGTCTATAGTATAGATGACGTCTATACTATAGACGTCTAAAGTATAGATGACGTGACTATAGACATTATCTATACTATAGACGTCATCTGTACTATATACGTCATCTATACTATAGACATCATCTATACTATAGACATATGATGATGTCTATAGTATAGATGACGTCTATAGTATAGATGACGTCTATAGTATAGATGACGTCTATTGTATAGATGACGTCTATAGTATAGATGACGTCTATAGTATAGATGACGTCTATAGTATAGATGACGTCTATAGTATAGATGACGTCTATAGTATAGATGACGTCTATAGTATAGATGACGTCTATAGTATAGATGATGTCTATAGTATAGATGATTTCTATAGTATAGATGACGTCTTTAGTATAGATGACGTCTATAGTATAGATGACGTCTATAGTATAGATGACGTCTATAGTATAGATGACGTCTATAGTATAGATGACGTCTATAGTGTAGATGACGTCTATAGTGTTGATGACGTCTATAGTATAGATGATGTGTATAGTATAGATGATGTGTTGATGACGTCTATAGTAAAGATGACGTCTATAGTATAGATGACGTCTATAGTATATATGACGTCTATAGTATAGATGATGTGTATAGTATAGATGATGTGTGTAGTATAGATGATGTGTATAGTATAGATGATGTCTATAGTATAGATGATGTCTATAGTATAGACGACGACAACATCGTCTATACTATAGACGTCATCTATACTATAGACGTCATCTATACTATAGACGTCATCTATACTATAGACGTCATCTATACTATAGACGTCATCTATACTATAGACGTCATCTATACTATAGACGTCATCTATACTATAGACGTCATCTATACTATAGACGTCATCTATACTATAGACGTCATCTATACTAAAGACGTCGTCTATACTATAGACGTCATCTATACTAAAGACGTCGTCTATACTATAGACGTCATCTATACTAAGGACGTCGTCTATACTATAGACATCATCTATACTATAGACATCATCTATACTATACACATCATCTATACTACACACATCATCTATACTATACACATCATCTATACTATAGACATCATCTATACTATACACATCATCTATACTACACACATCATCTATACTATACACATCATCTATACTATAGACGTCATATATACTATAGACGTCATCTATACTATAGACGTCATCTTTACTATAGACGTCATCAACACATCATCTATACTATACACATCATCTATACTATAGACGTCATCAACACTATAGACGTCATCTACACTATAGACGTCATCTATACTATAGACGTCATCTATACTATAGACGTCATCTATACTATAGACGTCATCTATACTATAGACGTCATCTATACTATAGACGTCATCTATACTATTGACGTCATCTATACTATTGACGTCATCTATACTATTGACGTCATCTATACTATAGACGTCATCTATACTATAGACGTCATCTATACTATAGACGTCATCTATACTATAGACGTCATCTATACTATAGACGTCATCTATACTATAGACGTCATCTAAACTATAGACGTCATCTATACTATAGACGTCATCTAAACTATAGACGTCATCTATACTATAGACGTCATCTATACTATAGACGTCATCTATACTATAGACGTCATCTATACTATAGACGTCATCTATACTATAGACGTCATCTATACTATAGACGTCATCTATACTATAGACGTCATCTATACTATAGACGTCATCTATACTATAGACGTCATCTATACTATAGACGTCATCTATACTATAGACGTCATCTATACTATAGACGTCATCTATACTATAGACGTCATCTATACTATAGACGTCATCTATACTATAGACGTCATCTATACTATAGACATCATCTATACTATACACATCATCTATACTATACACATCATCTATACTATAGACGTCATATATACTATAGACGTCATCTATACTATAGACGTCATCTTTACTATAGACGTCATCTTTACTATAGACGTCATCTTTACTATAGACGTCATCTATACTATAGACGTCATCTATATTATAGACGTCATCTATACTATAGACGTCATCTATACTATAGACGTCATCTATACTATAGACGTCATCTATACTATAGACGTCATCTATACTATAGACGTCATCTATACTATAGACGTCATCTATACTATAGACGTCATCTATACTATAGACGTCATCTATACTATTGACGTCATCTATACTATTGACGTCATCTATACTATTGACGTCATCTGTACTATAGACGTCATCTATACTATAGACGTCATCTATACTATAGACGTCATCTATACTATAGACGTCATCTACACTATAGACGTCATCTACACTATAGACGTCATCTATACTATAGACGTCATCTATACTATAGACGTCATCTATACTATAGACGTCATCTATACTATAGACGTCATCTATACTATAGACGTCATCTATACTATAGACGTCATCTATACTATAGACGTCATCTATACTATAGACGTCATCTATACTATAGACGTCATCTATACTATAGACGTCATCTATACTATAGACGTCATCTATACTATAGACGTCATCTATACTATAGACGTCATCTATACTATAGACGTCATCTATACTATTGACTTCATCTATACTATAGACGTCATCTATACTATAGACGTCATCTATACTATAGACGTCATCTATACTATTGACGTCATCTACACTATAGACGTCATCTATACTATAGACGTCATCTATACTATAGACGTCATCTATACTATTGACGTCATCTATACTAGAGACGTCATCTATACTATAGACGTCATCTATACTATTGACGTCATCTATACTATAGACGTCATCTATACTATAGACGTCATCTATACTATAGACGTCATCTATACTATAGACGTCATCTATACTATAGACGTCATCTATACTATAGACGTCATCTATACTATAGACGTCATCTATACTATAGACGTCATCTATACTATAGACGTCATCTATACTATAGACGTCATCTATACTATAGACGTCATCTATACTATAGACGTCATCTATACTATTGACGTCATCTATACTATAGACGTCATCTATACTATTGACGTCATCTATACTATTGACGTCATCTATACTATAGACGTCATCTATACTATTGACGTCATCTATACTATAGACGTCATCTATACTATAGACGTCATCTATACTATAGACGTCATCTATACTATAGACGTCATCTATACTATAGACGTCATCTATACTATAGACGTCATCTATACTATAGACGTCATCTATACTATAGACGTCATCTATACTATAGACGTCATCTATACTATTGACGTCATCTACACTATAGACGTCATCTATACTATAGACGTCATCTATACTATAGACGTCATCTATACTAGAGACGTCATCTATACTATAGACGTCATCTATACTATTGACGTCATCTATACTATAGACGTCATCTATACTATAGACGTCATCTATACTATAGACGTCATCTATACTATAGACGTCATCTATACTATAGACGTCATCTATACTATAGACGTCATCTATACTATAGACGTCATCTGTACTATAGACGTCATCTATACTATAGACGTCATCTATACTATAGACGTCATCTATACTATAAACGTCATCTATACTATAGACGTCATCTATACTATTGACGTCATCTATACTATAGACGTCATCTATACTATTGACGTCATCTATACTATAGACGTCATCTATACTATAGACGTCATCTATACTATAGACGTCATCTATACTATAGACGTCATCTATACTATAGACGTCATCTATACTATAGACGTCATCTATACTATAGACATCATCTATACTATTGACGTCATCTATACTATTGACGTCATCTATACTATTGACGTCATCTATACTATAGACGTCATCTATACTATAGACGTCATCTATACTATAGACGTCATCTATACTATAGACGTCATCTATACTATAGACGTCATCTATACTATAGACGTCATCTATACTATAGACGTCATCTATACTATAGACGTCATCTATACTATAGACGTCATCTATACTATAGACGTCATCTATACTATAGACGTCATCTATACTATAGACGTCATCTATACTATAGACGTCATCTATACTATAGACGTCATCTATACTATAGACGTCATCTATACTATAGACGTCATCTATACTATAGACGTCATCTATTCTATAGACGTCATCTATACTATAGACGTCATCTATACTATAGACGTCATCTATACTATAGACGTCATCTATACTATAGACATCATCTATACTATACACATCATCTATACTATACACATCATCTATACTATAGACGTCATATATACTATAGACGTCATATATACTATAGACGTCATATATACTATAGACGTCATCTTTACTATAGACGTCATCTTTACTATAGACGTCATCTATACTATAGACGTCATCTACACTATAGACGTCATCTATACTATAGACGTCATCTACACTATAGACGTCATCTATACTATAGACGTCATCTATACTATAGACGTCATCTATACTATAGACGTCATCTATACTATAGACGTCATCTATACTATAGACGTCATCTATACTATAGACGTCATCTATACTATAGACGTCATCTATACTATAGACGTCATCTATACTATAGACGTCATCTATACTATAGACGTCATCTATACTATAGACGTCATCTACACTATAGACGTCATCTATACTATAGACGTCATCTATACTATAGACGTCATCTATACTATAGACGTCATCTATACTATAGACATCATCTATACTATTGACGTCATCTATACTATTGACGTCATCTATACTATAGACGTCATCTATACTATAGACGTCATCTATACTATAGACGTCATCTATACTATAGACGTCATCTATACTATAGACGTCATCTATACTATTGACGTCATCTATACTATAGACGTCATTTTTACTATAGACGTCATCTATACTATAGACGTCATCTATACTATTGACGTCATCTACACTATAGACGTCATCTATACTATAGACGTCATCTATACTATAGACGTCATCTATACTATTGACGTCATCTATACTAGAGACGTCATCTATACTATAGACGTCATCTATACTATTGACGTCATCTATACTATAGACGTCATCTATACTATAGACGTCATCTTTACTATAGACGTCATCTATACTATAGACGTCATCTATACTATAGACGTCATCTATACTAGAGACGTCATCTATACTATAGACGTCATCTATACTATTGACGTCATCTATACTATAGACGTCATCTATACTATAGACGTCATCTATACTATAGACGTCATCTATACTATAGACGTCATATATACTATAGACGTCATCTATACTATAGACGTCATCTATACTATAGACGTCATCTATACTATAGACGTCATCTATACTATAGACGTCATCTATACTATAGACGTCATCTATACTATAGACGTCATCTATACTATTGACGTCATCTATACTATAGACGTCATCTATACTATAGACGTCATCTATACTATTGACGTCATCTATACTATAGACGTCATCTATACTATTGACGTCATCTATACTATAGACGTCATCTATACTATAGACGTCATCTATACTATAGACGTCATCTATACTATAGACGTCATCTATACTATAGACTTCATCTATACTATAGACATCATCTATACTATAGACATCATCTATACTATAGACGTCGTCTCTACTAAAGACGTCATCTATATTATTGAAACAACTTAATCGGTCCCTTCAAACTGCCTCCCACACTGAATTCTGCAAACTATCTGGAATTTTTGCGCAATGATTTAACAGATCTACTGGAGGATGTTACGGTAACTCAACGAGCTTCGTCATATTTTCAACAGGATGGAGCCCCAGCCCACTTTGGTCGCGAGGTTAAGAATTGGCTGGATGAAAAGTACGCTGGTCGTTGGATAGGAAGAAATGGACCAGTTCACTATCCTGCAAGATCTCCAGACCAGGGGGAGAATGAAAGAACTTGTTTATTCTACAGAAATATCAACTATAAATGATTCAGAAGATCGCATTCTCCTCGCAAGCCTCGTCACAAGTGAGGCAGGAGTTATCCTGTATAAACGTTGGCAGCGCAATCCAAAAACGGGCTCTAGCATGCATACAAAATGGAGGAGGACACTTTGAACACCTTATTTGATTGTAAAGTTAACTTAATGAAATGAAAAAAAAACATAAACCAAACACAAGCATTTTTATTCAGAATAATAGGAATTGAACACTATGAATCGAGTTTTTCATAATTTTACCTCCTATGGAATTTCCCAAGTATCATAAAATCTGTGGGTTTTTCGGGTAACTTATCTTAGCAATTTTTATTAAGTATTGTTAGGTGCACTAGAAAAAAAAAATTACCGATATGTTTATTACGCATTTTTAGCAGAAATGTGTCATGAAAGTCAAAAAAATGTCATGGGCAGGGAAAAAGGATCCGACTTAAAAGCAAATATCTCGAAAGTTCAAAAAGTCATCAATTTTATTTTAACGCATTTAAAAGGAGTACTATTTTTTTCTAAATTTTAAGTCCTAAATGAAGTACCTGTTGCAAGTGTTAGCAGAGATATTTGTGTAAGTATGGGTCAAGGTACCTCAAAGTAGGTGTTTTCTTAGATTCCCAATAAGTGGTATCAAAATTTGAGACAGGCCCAAACTGTAGAACAATTTTTTTCTTCAAATATACCCAAGAATCTTGTGTCAAAATATTTGCATCGAATTTGGAAACACCCTGTATACGTCATCTATACTATAGACGTCATCTATACTATAGACGTTATCTATACTAAAGACGTCATCTATACTATAGACATCATCTATACTATAGACATCATCTATACTATAGACATCATCCATACTATACACCTCATCTATACTATACACATCATTTATACTATAGACGTCATCTATACTATAGACGTCATCTATACTATAGACGTCATCTATACTATAGACGTCATCTTTACTATAGACGTCATCTACACTATAGACGTCATCTATACTATAGACGTCATCTACACTATAGACGTCATCTACACTATAGACGTCATCTACACTATAGACGTCATCTATACTATAGACGTCATATATACTATAGACGTCATATGTACTATAGACGTCATCTATACTATAGACGTCATCTATACTGTAGACGTCATCTTTACTATAGACGTCATCTATACTATAGACGTCATCTATACTATAGACGTCATCTATACTATAGACGTCATTTATACTATAGACGTCATCTATACTAAAGACGTCATCTATACTAAAGACGTCGTCTATACTATAGACGTCATCTATACTAAAGACGTCGTCTATACTATAGACGTCATCTATACTAAAGACGTCATCTATACTAAAGACGTCGTCTATACTATAGACGTCATCTATACTAAAGACGTCATCTATACTAAGGACGTCGTCTATACTATAGACGTCATCTATACTATAGACGTCATCTATACTATAGACATCATCTATACTATAGACATCATCTATACTATACACATCATCTATACTATAGACGTCATCTATACTATACACATCATCTATACTATAGACGTCATCTTTACTATAGACATCATCTATACTATAGACATCATCTATACTATACACATCATCTATACTATAGACGTCATCTTTACTATAGACGTCATCAACACTATAGACGTCATCTATACTATAGACGTCATCTACACTATAGACGTCATCTATACTATAGACGTCATCTATACTATAGACGTCATCTATACTTTAGACGTCATCTATACTATAGACGTCATCTATACTATAGACGTCATCTTTACTATAGACGTCATCAACACTATAGACGTCATCTATACTATAGACGTCATCTACACTATAGACGTCATCTATGCTATAGACGTCATCAACACTATAGACGTCATCTATACTATAGACGTCATCTACATTATAGACGTCATCTATACTATAGACGTCATCTATACTATAGACGTCATCTACACTATAGACGTCATCTATTCTATAGACGTCATCTATACTATAGACGTCATCTATACTATAGACGTCATCTATACCATAGACGTCATCTATACTATAGACGTCATCTATACTATTGACGTCATCTATACTATTGACGTCATCTATACTATAGACGTCATCTATACTATAGACGTCATCTATACTATAGACGTCATCTATACTATAGACATCATCTATACTATAGACGTCATCTATACTATAGACGTCATCTACACTAAAGACGTCATCTATACTATAGACGTCATCTATACTATAGACGTCATCTATACTATAGACGTCATCTATACTATAGACGTCATCTATACTATAGACGTCATCTATACTATAGACGTCATCTATACTATAGACGTCATCTATACTATAGACGTCATCTATACTATAGACGTCATCTATACTATTGACGTCATCTATACTATTGACGTCATCTATACTATAGACGTCATCTATACTATAGACGTCATCTATACTATAGACGTCATCTATACTATAGACGTCATCTATACTATAGACGTCATCTATACTATAGACGTCATCTATACTATAGACGTCATCTATACTATAGACGTCATCTATACTATAGACGTCATCTATACTATAGACGTCATCTATACTATAGACGTCATCTATACTATAGACGTCGTCTATACTATAGACGTCATCTATTCTATAGACGTCGTCTATACTATAGACGTCATCTATACTATAGACGTCATCTATACTATAGACGTCATCTATACTATAGACGTCGTCTATACTATAGACGTCATCTATACTATAGACGTCATCTATACTATAGACGTCGTCTATACTATAGACGTCATCTATACTATAGACGTCATCTATACTATAGACGTCATCTATACTATGGACGTCATCTATACTATAGACGTCATCTATACTATAGACGTCATCTATACTATAGACGTCATCTATACTATAGACGTGATCTACATAGATGACGTCATCTAGATGACGTCATACTATAAACGTCATCTATACTATAGACGTCATCTATACTATAGACGTCATCTATACTATAGACGCCATCTATACTAAGGACGTCGTCTATACTATAGACATCATCTATACTAAAGACGTCATCTATACTATAGACATCACCTATAATATACACATCATCTATACTATAGACGTCATCTATACTATAGACGTCATCTATACTATAGACGTCATCTATACTATAGACGTCATCTATACTATAGACATCATCTATACTATAGACGTCATCTATACTATAGACGTCATCTATACTATAGACGTTATCTATACTATAGACGTCATCTATACTATAGACGTCATCTATACTATAGACGTCATCTATACTATAGACGTCATCTATACTATAGACGTCATCTATACTATAGACGTCATCTATACTATAGACGTCATCTATACTATAGACGTCATCTATACTATAGACGTCATCTATACTATTGACGTCATCTATACTATAGACTTCATCTATACTATAGACGTCATCTATACTATAGACTTCATCTATACTATAGACGTCATCTATACTATAGACGTCATCTATACTATAGACGTCATCTATACTATAGACGTCCTATACTATAGACGTCATCTATACTATAGACGTCATCTATACTATAGACGTCCTATACTATGGACGTCATCTATACTATAGACGTCATCTATACTATAGACGTCATCTATACTATAGACGTCATCTATACTCGTCATCTATACTATAGACTTCATCTATACTATTGGTGTCATCTATACTATTGACGTCATCTATACTATTGACGTCATCTATACTATTGACGTCATCTATACTATAGACGTCATCTATACTATAGACGTCATCTATACTATAGACGTCATCTATACTATAGACGTCATCTATACTATAGACGTCATCTATACTATAGACGTCATCTATACTATAGACGTCATCTATACTATAGACGTCATCTATACTATAGACATCATCTATACTATAGACGTCATCTATACTATAGACGTCATCTATACTATAGACGTCATCTATACTATAGACGTCATCTATACTATAGACGTCATCTACACTATAGACGTCATCTATACTATAGACGTCATCTACACTATAGACGTCATCTATACTATAGACGTCATCTACACTATAGACGTCATCTATACTATAGACGTCATCTACACTATAGACGTCATCTATACTATAGACGTCATCTATACTATAGACGTCATCTATACTATTGACGTCATCTATACTATTGACGTCATCTATACTATAGACGTCATCTATACTATAGACGTCATCTATACTATAGACGTCATCTATACTATAGACGTCATCTATACTATAGACGTCATCTATACTATAGACGTCATCTATACTATAGACGTCATCTATACTATAGACGTCATCTATACTATAGACGTCATCTATACTATAGACGTCATCTATACTATAGAGTCATCTATACTATAGACGTCTTCTATACTATAGACGTCATTTATACTATAGACGTCATCTATACTATAGACGTCATCTATACTATAGACGTCATCTATACTATAGACGTCATCTATACTATAGACGTCATCTATACTATAGACGTCATCTATACTATAGACGTCATCTATACTATTGACGTCATCTATACTATTGACGTCATCTATACTATAGACGTCATCTATACTATTGACGTCATCTATACTATTGACGTCATCTATACTATAGACGTCATCTATACTATAGACGTCATCTATACTAAAGACGTCGTCTATACTATAGACGTCATCTATACTAAAGACGTCGTCTATACTATAGACGTCATCTATACTAAAGACGTCATCTATACTAAAGACGTCGTCTATACTATAGAAGTCATCTATACTAAAGACGTCATCTATACTAAGGACGTCGTCTATACTATAGACGTCATCTATACTATAGACGTCATCTATACTATAGACATCATCTATACTATAGACATCATCTATACTATACACATCATCTATACTATAGACGTCATCTATACTATACACATCATCTATACTATAGACGTCATCTTTACTATAGACGTCATCTATACTATAGACGTCATCTTTACTATAGACGTCATCAACACTATAGACGTCATCTATACTATAGACGTCATCTACACTATAGACGTCATCTATACAATAGACGTCATCTATACTATAGACGTCATCTACACTATAGACGTCATCTATACTATAGACGTCATCTATACTTTAGACGTCATCTATACTATAGACGTCATCTATACTATAGACGTCATCTATACTATAGACGTCATCTATACTATAGACGTCATCAACACTATAGACGTCATCTATACTATAGACGTCATCTACACTATAGACGTCATCTATGCTATAGACGTCATCAACACTATAGACGTCATCTATACTATAGACGTCATCTATACTATAGACGTCATCTACACTATAGACGTCATCTATACTATAGACGTCATCTATACTATAGACGTCATCTATACTATAGACGTCATCTATACTATAGACGTCATCTATACTATAGACGTCATCTATACTATAGACGTCATCTATACTATAGACGTCATCTATACTATAGACGTCATCTATACTATTGACGTCACCTATACTATTGACGTCATCTATACTATAGACGTCATCTATACTATAGACGTCATCTATACTATAGACGTAATCTATACTATAGACGTCATCTATACTATAGACGTCATCTATACTATAGACGTCATCTATACTATAGACGTCATCTATACTATAGACGTCATCTATACTATAGACGTCATCTATACTATAGACGTCATCTATACTATAGACGTCATCTATACTATAGACGTCATCTATACTATAGACGTCATCTATACTATTGACGTCATCTATACTATAGACGTCATCTATACTATAGACGTCATCTATACTATAGACGTCATCTATACTATAGACGTCATCTATACTATAGACGTCATCTATACTATAGACGTCATCTATACTATTGACGTCATCTATACTATAGACGTCATCTTTACTATAGACGTCATCTATACTATAGACGTCGTCTATACTATAGACGTCATCTATACTATAGACGTCGTCTATACTATAGACGTCATCTATACTATAGACGTCATCTATACTATAGACGTCATCTATACTATAGACGTCATCTATACTATAGACGTCATCTATACTATAGACGTCGTCTATACTATAGACGTCATCTATACTATAGACGTCATCTATACTATAGACGTCATCTATACTATAGACGTCATCTATACTTTAGACGTCATCTATACTATAGACGTCATCTATACTATAGACGTCATCTATACTATAGACGTCATCTATACTATTGACGTCATCTATACTATTGACGTCATCTATACTATGGACGTCATCTATACTATAGACGTCATCTATACTATAGACGTCATCTATACTATAGACGTCATCTATACTATAGACGTCATCTATACTATAGACGTCATCTATACTATAGACGTCATCTATACTATAGACGTGATCTACATAGATGACGTCATCTAGATGACGTCATACTATAAACGTCATCTATACTATAGACGTCATCTATACTATAGACGTCATCTATACTATAGACGCCATCTATACTAAGGACGTCGTCTATACTATAGACATCATCTATACTAAAGACGTCATCTATACTATAGACATCACCTATAATATACACATCATCTATACTATAGACGTCATCTATACTATAGACGTCATCTATACTATAGACGTCATCTATACTATAGACGTCATCTATACTATAGACGTCATCTATACTATAGACGTCATCTATACTATAGACGTCATCTATACTATAGACGTCATCTATACTATAGACGTCATCTATACTATAGACGTCATCTATACTATAGACGTCATCTATACTATAGACGTCATCTATACTATAGACGTCATCTATACTATAGACGTCATCTATACTATAGACGTCATCTATACTATAGACGTCATCTATACTATAGACGTCATCTATACTATAGACGTCATCTATACTATTGACGTCATCTATACTATAGACTTCATCTATACTATAGACGTCATCTATACTATAGACTTCATCTATACTATAGACGTCATCTATACTATAGACGTCATCTATACTATAGACGTCATCTATACTATAGACGTCATCTATACTATAGACGTCATCTATACTATAGACGTCATCTATACTATAGACGTCATCTATACTATAGACGTCATCTATACTATAGACGTCATCTATACTATAGACGTCATCTATACTATAGACGTCACCTATACTCGTCATCTATACTATAGACGTCATCTATACTATTGGTGTCATCTATACTATTGACGTCATCTATACTATTGACGTCATCTATACTATTGACGTCATCTATACTATAGACGTCATCTATACTATAGACGTCATCTATACTATAGACGTCATCTATACTATAGACGTCATCTATACTATAGACGTCATCTATACTATAGACGTCATCTATACTATAGACATCATCTATACTATAGACGTCATCTATACTATAGACGCCATCTATACTATAGACGTCATCTATACTATAGACGTCATCTATACTATAGACGTCATCTATACTATAGACGTCATCTATACTATAGACGTCATCTATACTATAGACGTCATCTATACTATAGACGTCATCTATACTATAGACGTCATCTATACTATAGACGTCATCTATACTATAGACGTCATCTATACTATAGACGTCATCTATACTATAGACGTCATCTACACTATAGACGTCATCTATACTATAGACGTCATCTATACTATAGTCGTCATCTATACTATTGACGTCATCTATACTATAGACGTCATCTATACTATAGACGTCATCTATACTATAGACGTCATCTATACTATAGACGTCATCTATACTATAGACGTCATCTATACTATAGACGTCATCTATACTATAGACGTCATCTATACTATAGACGTCATCTATACTATAGACGTCATCTATACTATAGACGTCATCTATACTATAGACGTCATCTATACTATAGACGTCATCTATACTATAGACGTCATCTATACTATAGACGTCATCTATACTATAGACGTCATCTATACTATAGACGTCATCTGTACTAAAGACGTCATTTATACTATTGACGTCATCTATACTATAGACGTCATCTATACTAAAGACGTCATCTATACTATAGACGTCATCTTTACTATAGACGTCATCTACACTATAGAAGTCATATATACTATAGACGTCATCTATACTATAGACGTCATCTATACTATAGACGTCATATATACTATAGACGTCATCTATACTATAGACGTCATCTATACTATAGACATCATCTATACTATAGACATCATCTATACTATAGACGTCATCTATACTATAGACGTCATCTCTACTAAGGACGTCATCTATATTATTGACGTCATTTATACTATTCACGTCATCTATACTATAGACGTCATCTATACTATAGACGTCATCTATACTATAGACGTCATCTATACTATAGACGTCATCTATACTATAGACGTCATCTATACTATAGACGTCATCTATACTATAGACGTCATCTATACTATAGACGTCATCTATACTATAGACGTCATCTATACTATAGACGTCATCTATACTATAGACTTCATCTATACTATAGACGTCATCTATACTATAGACGTCATCTATACTATAGACGTCATCTATACTATAGACGTCATCTATACTATAGACGTCATCAATACTATAGACGTCATCTATACTATAGACGTCATCTATACTATAGACGTCATCTATACTATAGACGTCATCTATACTATAGACGTCATCTATACTATAGACGTCATCTATACTATAGACGTCATCTATACTATAGACGTCATCTATACTATAGACATCATCTATACTATAGACATCATCTATACTATAGACGTCATCTATACTATAGACGTCATCTCTACTAAGGACGTCATCTATATTATTGACGTCATTTATACTATTGACGTCATCTATACTATAGACGTCATCTATACTATAGACGTCATCTATACTATAGACGTCATCTATACTATAGACGTCATCTATACTAAAGACGTCATCTATACTATAGACGTCATCTATACTAAAGACGTCATCTATAGTATAGACATCATCAATACTATAGACATCATCTATACTATAGACATCATCTATACAATAGACGTCATCTATACTATACCCATCATCTATACTATACACATCATCTATACTATAGACGTCATATATACTATAGACGTCATATATACTAAAGACGTCATATATACTATAGACGTCATATATAGACTAGTATATATATCATCATAGACGTCATATATACTATAGACGTCATCTATACTATAGACGTCATCTACACTATAGACGTCATCTATACTATAGACGTCATCTATACTATAGACGTCATCTATACTATAGACGTCATCTATACTATAGACGTCATCTATACTATAGACGTCATCTATACTAAAGACGTCATCTTTACTATAGACGTCATTTATACTATAGACGTCATCTATACTATAGACGTCATCTATACTATAGACGTCATATATACTATAGACGTCATCTATACTAAAGACGTCATCTTTACTATAGACGTCATTTATACTATAGACGTCATCTATTCTATAGACGTCATCTATATTATTGACATCATCTATACTATAGACATCATCTATACGATAGACATCATCTATACTATAGACGTCATCTATACTATAGACGTCATCTCTACTAAAGACGTCATCTATACTATAGACGTCATCTTTACTATAGACGTCATCTATACTATAGACGTCATCTATACTAAAGACGTCATCTTTACTATAGACGTCATTTATACTATAGACGTCATCTATACTATAGACGTCATCTATATTATTGACATCATCTATACTATAGACATCATCTATACTATAGACATCATCTATACTATAGACCTCATCTATACTATAGACGTCATCTATACTTTAGACGTCATCTCTACTAAAGACGTCATCTATACTATAGACGTCATCTCTACTAAAGACGTCATCTATATTATTGACGTCATCTATACTATAGACGTCATCTATACTATAGACGTCATCTCTACTACAGACGTCATCTATATTATTGACGTCATTTATACTATTGACGTCATCTATACTATAGACGTCATCTATACTAAAGACGTCATCTATACTATAGACGTCATCTTTACTATAGACGTCATCTATACTATAGACGTCATCTTTACTATAGACGTCATCTATACTATAGAAGTCATCTATACTATAGACGTCATCTATACTAAAGACGTCATCTTTACTATAGACGTCATTTATACTATAGACGTCATTTATACTATAGACGTCATCTATACTATAGACGTCATCTATACTATAGACGTCATCTTTACTATAGACGTCATCTATACTATAGAAGTCATATATACTATAGACGCCATCTATACTATAAACGTCATCTATACTATAGACGTCATCTATACTATAGACGTCATCTATACTATAGACATCATCTATACTATAGACGTCATCTACACTATAGACGTCGTCTCTACTAAAGACGTCATCTATATTATTGACGTCATTTATACTATAGACGTCATCTATACTATAGACGTCATCTATACTATTGACGTCATCTATACTATTGACGTCATCTATACTATTGACGTCATCTATACTATTGACGTCATCTATACTATAGACGTCATCTATACTATAGACGTCATCTATACTATAGACGTCATCTATACTATAGACGTCATCTATACTATAGACGTCATCTATACTATAGACGTCATCTATACTATAGACGTCATCTATACTATAGACGTCATCTATACTATAGACGTCATCTATACTATAGACGTCATCTATACTATAGACGTCATCTATACTATAGACGTCATCTATACTATAGACGTCATCTATACTATAGACGTCATCTATACTATAGACGTCATCTATACTATAGACGTCATCTATACTATAGACGTCATCTATACTATAGACGTCATCTATACTATAGACATCATCTATACTATAGACGTCATCTCTACTAAAGACGTCATCTATATTATTGACGTCATTTATACTATAGACGTCATCTATACTATAGACGTCATCTATACTATAGACGTCATCTATACTATAGACGTCATCTTTACTATAGACGTCATCTATACTATAGAAGTCATATATACTATAGACGTCATCTATACTATAGACGTCATCTATACTATAGACGTCATCTATACTATAGAAGTCATATATACTATAGACGTCATCTATACTATAGACGTCATCTTTACTATAGACGTCATCTATACTATAGACGTCATCTATACTATAGACGTCATCTATACTATAGACATCATCTATACTATAGACATTATCTATACTATAGACGTCATCTATACTTTAGACGTCATCTATACTATAGACGTCATCTATACTATAGACGTCATCTATACTATAGACGTAATCTATACTATAGACGTCATCTATACTATAGACGTCATCTATACTATAGACGTCATCTATACTATAGACGTCATCTATACTATAGACGTCATCTGTACTAAAGACGTCATCTATATTATTGACGTCATTTATACTATTGACGTCATCTATACTATAGACGTCATCTATACTAAAGACGTCATCTATACTATAGACGTCATCTATACTATAGACGTCATCTTTACTATAGACTTCATCTATACTATAGACGTCATCAATACTATAGACGTCATCTATACTATAGAAGTCATATATACTATAGACGTCATCTATACTATAGACGTCATCTATACTATAGACGTTATCTATACTATAGACATCATCTATACTATAGACATCATCTATACTATAGACGTCATCTATACTATAGACGTCATCTCTACTAAGGACGTCATCTATATTATTGACGTCATTTATACTATAGACGTCATCTATACTATAGACGTCATCTATACTATAGACGTCATCTATACTATAGACGTCATCTATACTAAAGACGTCATCTATACTATAGACGTCATCTATACTAAAGACGTCATCTATAGTATAGACATCATCAATACTATAGACATCATCTATACTATAGACATCATCTATACTATAGACGTCATCTATACTATACCCATCATCTATAATATACACATCATCTATACTATAGACGTCATATATACTATAGACGTCATATATACTATAGACGTCATCTATACTATAGACGTTATCTATACTATAGACATCATCTATACTATAGACATCATCTATACTATAGACGTCATCTATACTATAGACGTCATCTCTACTAAGGACGTCATCTATATTATTGACGTCATTTATACTATAGACGTCATCTATACTATAGACGTCATCTATACTATAGACGTCATCTATACTATAGACGTCATCTATACTAAAGACGTCATCTATACTATAGACGTCATCTATACTAAAGACGTCATCTATAGTATAGACATCATCAATACTATAGACATCATCTATACTATAGACATCATCTATACTATAGACGTCATCTATACTATACCCATCATCTATAATATACACATCATCTATACTATAGACGTCATATATACTATAGACGTCATATATACTATAGACGTCATATATACTATAGACGTCATATATAGACTAGTATATATATCATCATAGACGTCATATATACTATAGACGTCATCTATACTATAGACGTCATCTACACTATAGACGTCATCTATACTATAGACGTCATCTATACTATAGACGTCATCTATACTATAGACGTCATCTATACTATAGACGTCATCTATACTATAGACGTCATCTATACTAAAGACGTCATCTTTACTATAGACGTCATTTATACTATAGACGTCATCTATACTATAGACGTCATATATACTATAGACGTCATCTATACTAAAGACGTCATCTTTACTATAGACGTCATTTATACTATAGACGCCATCTATTCTATAGACGTCATCTATATTATTGACATCATCTATACTATAGACATCATCTATACGATAGACATCATCTATACTATAGGCGTCATCTATACTATAGACGTCATCTCTACTTAAGACGTCATCTATACTATAGACGTCATCTTTACTATAGACGTCATCTATACTATAGACGTCATCTATACTAAAGACGTCATCTTTACTATAGACGTCATTTATACTATAGACGTCATCTATACTATAGACGTCATCTACATTATTGACATCATCTATACTATAGACATCATCTATACTATAGACCTCATCTATACTATAGACGTCATCTATACTATAGACGTCATCTCTACTAAAGACGTCATCTATACTATAGACGTCATCTCTACTAAAGACGTCATCTATATTATTGACGTCATCTATACTATAGACGTCATCTATACTATAGACGTCATCTCTACTAAAGACGTCATCTATATTATTGACGTCATTTATACTATTAACGTCATCTATACTATAGACGTCATCTATACTAAAGACGTCATCTATACTATAGACGTCATCTTTACTATAGACGTCATCTATACTATAGACGTCATCTTTACTATAGACGTCATCTATACTATAGAAGTCATCTATACTATAGACGTCATCTATACTAAAGTCGTCATCTTTACTATAGACGTCATTTATACTATAGACGTCATTTATACTATAGACGTCATCTATACTATAGACGTCATCTATACTATAGACGTCATCTTTACTATAGACGTCATCTATACTATAGAAGTCATATATACTATAGACGCCATCTATACTATAAACGTCATCTATACTATAGACGTCATCTATACTATAGACGTCATCTTTACTATAGACATCATCTATACTAAAGACGTCATCTATACTATAGACGTCATCTTTACTATAGACGTCATCTATACTATAGACGTCATCTATACTATAGACGTCATCTATACTATAGACGTCATCTATACTATAGACGTCATCTATACTATAGACGTCATCTATACTATAGACGTCATCTATACTATAGACATCATCTATACTATAGACATCATCTATACTATAGACGTCATCTACACTATAGACGTCGTCTCTACTAAAGACGTCATCTATATAATTGACGTCATTTATACTATAGAAGTCATATATACTATAGACGTCATCTATACTATAGACGTCATCTATACTATAGACGTCATCTATACTATAGACGTCATCTATACTATATAGGTCATCTATACTATAGACGTCATCTATACTATAGACGTCATCTATACTATAGACGTCATCTATACTATAGACGTCATCTATACTATTGACGTCATCTATACTATTGACGTCATCTATACTATTGACGTCATCTATACTATTGACGTCATCTATACTATTGACGTCATCTATACTATTGACGTCATCTATACTATAGACGTCATCTATACTATAGACGTCATCTATACTATAGACGTCATCTATACTATAGACGTCATCTATACTATAGACGTCATCTATACTATAGACGTCATCTATACTATAGACGTCATCTATACTATAGACGTCATCTATACTATAGACGTCATCTATACTATAGACGTCATCTATACTATAGACGTCATCTATACTATAGACGTCATCTATACTATAGACGTCATCTATACTATAGACGTCATCTATACTATAGACGTCATCTATACTATAGACGTCATCTATACTATAGACGTCATCTATACTATAGACGTCATCTATACTATAGACGTCATCTATACTATAGACGTCATCTATACTATAGACGTCATCTATACTATAGACGTCATCTATACTATAGACGTCATCTATACTATAGACGTCATCTCTACTAAAGACGTCATCTATATTATTGACGTCATTTATACTATTGACGTCATCTATACTAAAGACGTCATCTATACTAAAGACGTCATCTATACTATAGACGTCATCTATACTATAGAAGTCATATATACTATAGACGTCATCTATACTATAGACGTCATCTATACTATAGACGTCATCTATACTATAGAAGTCATATATACTATAGACGTCATCTATACTATAGACGTCATCTTTACTATAGACGTCATCTATACTATAGACGTCATCTATACTATAGACGTCATCTATACTATAGACATCATCTATACTATAGACATCATCTATACTATAGACGTCAATTATACTATAGACGTCATCTCTACTAAGGACGTCATCTATATTATTGACGTCATTTATACTATTGACGTCATCTATACTATAGACGTCATCTATACTATAGACGTCATCTATACTATAGACGTCATCTATATTATAGACGTCATCTATGCTAAAGACGTCATCTATACTATAGACATTATCAATACTATAGACATCATCTATACTATAGACATCATCTATACTATAGACGTCATCTATACTATACACATCATCTATACTATACACATCATCTATACTATAGACGTCATATATAGACTAGTATATATATCATCATAGACGTCATATATACTATAGACGTCATCTATACTATAGACGTCATCTACACTATAGACGTCATCTATACTATAGACGTCATCTATACTATAGACGTCATCTATAGTATAGACGTCATCTATACTATAGACGTCATCTATACTATAGACGTCATCTATACTATAGACGTCATCTATACTATAGACGTCATCTATACTATAGACGTCATCTATACTATAGACGTCATCTATACTATAGACGTCATCTATACTATAGACGTCATCTATACTAAAGACGTCATCTTTACTATAGACGTCATTTATACTATAGACGTCATCTATACTATAGAAGTCATCTATACTATAGACGTCATCTATACTAAAGACGTCATCTTTACTATAGACGTCATTTATACTATAGACGTCATCTATACTATAGACGTCATCTATATTATTGACATCATCTATAATATAGACATCATCTATACGATAGACATCATCTATACGATAGACATCATCTATACTATAGACGTCATCTATACTATAGACGTCATCTATACTATAGACGTCATCTCTACTAAAGACGTCATCTATATTATTGACGTCATTTATACTATTGACGTCATCTATACTATAGACGTCATCTATACTAAAGACGTCATCTTTACTATAGACGTCATTTATACTATAGACTTCATCTATACTATAGACGTCATCTATATTATTGACATCATCTATACTATAGACATCATCTATACTATAGACCTCATCTATACTATAGACGTCATCTATACTATAGACGTCATCTCTACTAAAGACGTCATCTATACTATAGACGTCATCTCTACCAAAGACGTCATCTATATTATTGACGTCATCTATACTATAGACGTCATCTATACTATAGACGTCATCTCTACTAAAGACGTCATCTATATTATTGACGTCATTTCTACTATTGACGTCATCTATACTATAGACGTCATCTATACTAAAGAAGTCATCTATACTATAGACGTCATCTTTACTATAGACGTCATCTATACTATAGACGTCATCTTTACTATAGACGTCATCTATACTATAGACGTCATCTATACTATAGACGTCATCTATACTATAGACGTCATCTTTACTATAGACGTCATCTATACTATAGAAGTCATATATACTATAGACGCCATCTATACTATAAACGTCATCTATACTATAGACGTCATCTATACTATAGACGTCATCTTTACTATAGACATCATCTATACTAAAGACGTCATCTATACTATAGACGTCATCTTTACTATAGACGTCATCTATACTATAGACATCATCTATACTAAAGACGTCATCTATACTATAGACGTCATCTTTACTATAGACGTCATCTATACTATAGAAGTCATATATACTATAGACGCCATCTATACTATAAACGTCATCTATACTATAGACGTCATCTATACTATAGACGTCATCTTTACTATAGACATCATCTATACTAAAGACGTCATCTATACTATAGACGTCATCTTTACTATAGACGTCATCTATACTATAGAAGTCATATATACTATAGACGCCATCTATACTATAGAAGTCATATATACTATAGACGTCATCTATACTATAGACGTCATCTATACTTTAGACGTCATCTATACTATATACGTCATCTATACTATAGACGTCATCTATACTATAGACGTCATCTATACTA
Organism: Neoascia interrupta; assembly: GCA_947623515.1. Lineage (NCBI taxonomy): Eukaryota > Metazoa > Arthropoda > Insecta > Diptera > Syrphidae > Neoascia > Neoascia interrupta. The sequence continues at coordinate 101,940,502 of OX392462.1, forward strand.
AAGACGTCATCTATACTATAGACATCATCTATAATATAGACATCATCTATACTATAGACGTCATCTATACTATAGACGTCATCTATACTATAGACGTCATCTATACTATAGACGTCATCTATACTATAGACGTCATCTATACTATAGAAGTCATATATACTATAGACGTCGTCTATACTATAGAAGTCATATATACTATAGACGTCGTCTATACTATAGAAGTCATATATACTATAGACGTCGTCTATACTATAGAAGTCATATATACTATAGACGTCGTCTATACTATAGAAGTCATATATACTATAGACGTCGTCTATACTATAGACGTCATCTATACTATAGACGTCGTCTATACTATAGACGTCATCTATACTATAGACGTCGTCTATACTATAGACGTCATCTATACTATAGACGTCGTCTATACTATAGACGTCATCTATACTATAGACGTCGTCTATACTATAGACGTCATCTATACTATAGACGTCATCTATACTATAGACGTCATCTATACTATAGACGTCATCTATACTATAGACGTCATCTATACTATAGACGTCATCTATACTATAGACGTCATCTATACTATAGACGTCATCTATACTATAGACGTCATCTATACTATAGACGTCATCTATACTATAGACGTCATCTATACTATAGACGTCATCTATACTATAGACGTCATCTATACTATAGACGTCATCTATACTATAGACGTCATCTATACTATAGACGTCATCTATACTATAGACGTCATCTATACTATAGACGTTATCTATACTATAGACGTCATCTATACTATAGACGTCATCTATACTATAGACGTCATCTATACTATAGACGTCATCTATACTATAGACGTCATCTATACTATAGACGTCATCTATACTAAAGACGTCATCTATACTATAGACATCATCTATACTAAAGACGTCATCTATACTATAGACATCATCTATACTATAGACATCATCTATACTATAGACATCATCTATACTATAGACATCATCTATACTATACACCTCATCTATACTATACACATCATCTATACTATAGACGTCATCCATACTATAGACGTCATCTATACTATAGACGTCATCTATACTATAGACGTCATCTATACTATAGACGTCATCTTTACTATAGACGTCATCTACACTGTAGACGTCATCTATACTATAGACGTCATCTACACTATAGACGTCATCTACACTATAGACGTCATCTATACTATAGACGTCATCTATACTATAGACGTCATATATACTATAGACGTCATCTATACTATAGACGTCATCTATACTATAGACGTCATCTATACTATAGACGTCAACTTTACTATAGACGTCATCTATACTACAGACGTCATCTATACTATAAACGTCATCCATACTATAGACGTCATCTATACTATAGACGTCATCTATACTATAGACGTCATCTATACTATAGACGTCATCTATACTATAGACGTCATCTATACTATAGACGTCATCTATACTATAGAAGTCATCTATACTATAGACGTCATCTATACTATAGACGTCATCTATACTATAGACGTTTTTTTTTTTTTTTATAATTTACTCGCGAATAAAGGGATTGGCTACCCTTTTAATGTTACACATCTCACGAGCGGAAAGGATTAGAAAAAGAGGAAAAGGAGGAGAGGTACCGATGCACTCTTGTTTTGAACAGTTGCGGGTTGTAATGTGACGGAAAGACTGAACTTGGGAGAACATTCCACATTCGCGTTGAGCGGCTTATGAAGGAACTTCTAAACTTGACTGTACATCCGAAAGTGGGCTCGAGGGTAAACTGATGTGCATTCGATCTTTGGCGAGTATCACGGTTGAAAGTCTTAAGGGGCGGAATGCAATTGGCTATTTCGATGGAACACTGTTTGTAGAAAAAGCGATAGAACAGTGAAAGGCAAGAGACATTGCGTCGATGTTCTAATGAGTCAATTGACTGCGCAATATTTCTGTCTCCACATAGTTTTATCGCCCGTTTTTGTATCCTGTCTAGCAGGTGCAATGCTGTTTTTGGAGCACCAGCCCAGACATGGGAATTATATTCCAGCTTGGGGCGGATGTAGGCCTTATATAAAATAGCCAAATCAGAAGGGGTGAAATATTTCTTACATCTTTTGAGAAAACCTAGGCATTTCGCAGCGTTCTTGGCGACGTCGAATATGTGGTCATTCCAACTAAGGTTTTTATTAACACACATACCTAGAATGGAAAGCGTTTCGGTTTCGTGGATGCAAGTGCCATTTATGGATAATGGCTGAGTGTTTCGGTTTTGCTTCAATGACAGAAGACAGCATTGAGTTTTAGAAGCATTAAACTCTACTCTGTTAAGAGATCCCCATGATACAATGCTGTTAAGATCAGAGTTTAATGAGTTTGACATACGCTGCCGTTTCCAGTTCTACGTCCGAAGATCAGGGGCGAGGAACCGAGAACGAATATGAGAAACTGAGGTTACTGTCATCGGCAAAGGAGTGAATTGGATTAGTAGTAGCAGACAAGAGATCGTTTATGAAAACGAGGAAGAGAGTCGGAGACAAAACAGAGCCCTGGGGAACCCCAGCATTTATTTTTTGAACTGCAGACTTGAAGCCGTCCAAAACAACTTGAATTGAACGGTTCGAAAGGTAATTACTAATCCACTGAATAAGAGATTCGTCGATTCCAAATGCACGCATTTTCGACAAAAGAGCTTGGTGCCAAACTCTGTCAAATGCTTTTGAAATATCAAGCGCAACAATCTTGCTTTCACCAAGAAGATGCAAGGAATGGTTCCACTTTTCGGTGAGATATGCCATCAGATCACCAGTGGACCTTTTGGTACGAAAACCATATTGCCGGTCATTAAGTAGTTTTCGTGATTCGAGATATTTCATGAGCTGGAAGTTAATCAGCGTTTCCATGACCTTAGAAAGAAGGGAAGTTAGTGCAATTGGACGATAGCTTGAGGGAGAAGAAGAATCGCCTTTTTTAGGGACGGGCTGGACAAATGCTGTTTTCCATCTACTCGGAAAGAGGCCAGAGGAGTAGGACCGATGAAAAAGCTTACACAATGGTTTTGCCAGCGTGGAAGAACACCTCTTCAGAACAATCGGGGGTATACCATCTGGACCAGCGGATTTGTGAATGTTGAGATCCTTAAGTACTTTTTTGACTGTACGAGTGCGAAAGTGAATGTGTCCCATAGTGCATTCAACGCGCTCAGGTACAGGCGGAGGCAATACGCAATCTGGTAGCGTGGAGCTGGCAGCAAAATGTGCTGCGAGGAGATTGGCTTTGTCTAGGGAACTGACAGCTGGAATGCCATTGCAGACGAGCGTTGGGATGGAGGATGAGGCACAATTTTTCACATTTTTGACGAAAGACCAAAAGTTTTTACTACCTTTGGGACAATGTAGTATTTTATGCCTCAACTTTTGGTCGTACATGAATTTCACACGACGGATATGAGCATTGCAGGCATTTCTGGCTTGTTTGAACTTATTTCGGTTTACTAGAGAGGGATTGTCCTTGTAAGACCGAAAGTAAGATTCCTTCAAATTTATTGCCTCTTTACAGCTCAGGTCAAACCACGAGTTCTCCTTCGGTTTGATACTCTTAACCCTGTGGGGGATAAAAGATCTCATTCCTAGAAGAATTATATTTGTGATCATATCGGCAGCGGCGTTTACATTGATGTCGAGAAAGCAAAGCGACCAGTTAAAACTTTCGAAAAAGTTGTTAAGGCCGTCCCAATTTGCATCCTCGTATCGCCAAACAGTTCTCTTGGGAATTGGAACTTTGGTAGGTTGGTTGCCAACGAAAAAATTTGCCGAAATGACACAGTGGTCTGACGAGCCTAGAGGAGATAGAACATCGACGGTGTATTTGTCGGGATGGGAGGTCAAAAACAAGTCCAGTGTGTTGGCGGTATGATCGGCAATGTCAGGTATCCGTGTGGGCTCGTCTACAAGTTGGGTCAGATTGTTTAGAGCACTAAAGATTTCAACATACCTTCCTTCGGGTGTTGTCTGACCAGAATGTCGAAGCCAACTAGAATTGTGAATATTGAAATCGCCCGTATTCACGATTTCATTATTGGGATTCAGGGTGACAATTCTTTGGATGGAATCAGACAGTGCATCGAACTCATTACAAGTTAATGCACTGCCCAACTTTGGACTTCTGTAAAGAAAACAGTAATGAATTGTTTGTCTACGGACGGTGAAATCGATCCACTTGAAATTAAATTCCGGATTGGTACAGGTGTTTATTTGTGGAGGAATGCGGTAGACTATATCATTACGTATATAAATGGCGAGGCCACGATGTGGGAAGAATAATGGCTCTAAGCGATAGCCAGGGAGTTCAAAACTCGGGTCAGGGTGACCAGTGGCAGGATCTATGCCTAATACCTGGGTCTCGCTGAGGGCCAAAACAGCTGGGCTGTAAGTACAGAGGTGGACATACACCGCAGTAAAGTTCTTTCTCAGCCCACGAACATTACAAATGTCCACACGAAAGTCCTTCATCACGAACACAAACAACAACTATTCAAAACAATTTTTAAGCGATAAGCACTAAGCAGAGTTGTTGCGTAAAAATTCTCACAAAGAAACACCTATAGACGTCACCTATACTATAGACGTCATCTATACTATAGACGTCATCTATACTATAGACGTCATCTATACTATAGACGTCATCTATACTATAGACGTCATCTATACTATTGACGTCATCTATACTATTGACGTCATCTATACTATAGACGTCATCTATACTATTGACGTCATCTATACTATAGACGTCATCTATACTATAGACGTCATCTATACTATAGACGTCATCTATACTATAGACGTCATCTATACTATAGACGTCATCTATACTAAAGACGTCGTCTATACTACTATAGACGTCATCTATACTAAAGACGTCGTCTATACTATAGACGTCATCTATACTAAAGACGTCGTCTATACTATAGACGTCATCTATACTAAGGACGTCGTCTATACTATAGACATCATCTATACTATAGACATCATCTATACTACACACATCATCTATACTATACACATCATCTATACTATACACATCATCTATACTATACACATCATCTATACTATAGACGTCATATAAACTATAGACGTCATCTATACTATAGACGTCATCTTTACTATAGACGTCATCAACACTATAGACGTCATCTATACTATAGACGTCATCTACACTATAGACGTCATCTATACTATAGACGTCATATTATAGACGTCATCTATACTATAGACGTCATCTATACTATAGACGTCATCTATACTATAGACGTCATCTATACTATAGACGTCATCTATACTATAGACGTTATCTATACTATTGACGTCATCTATACTATAGACGTCATCTATACTATAGACGTCATCTATACTATAGACGTTATCTATACTATAGACGTCATCTATACTATAGACGTCATCTATACTATAGACGTCATCTATACTATAGACGTCATCTATACTATAGACGTCATCTATACTATAGACGTCATCTATACTATAGACGTCATCTATACTATAGACGTCATCTATACTATAGACGTCATCTATACTATAGACGTCATCTATACTATAGACGTCATCTATACTATAGACGTCATCTATACTATAGACGTCATCTATACTATAGACGTCATCTATACTATAGACGTCATCTATACTATAGACGTCATCTATACTATAGACGTCATCTATACTATAGACGTCATCTATACTATAGACGTCATCTATACTATAGACGTCATCTATACTATAGACGTCATCTATACTATAGACGTCATCTATACTATTGACGTCATCTATACTATTGACGTCATCTATACTATTGACGTCATCTATACTATAGACGTCATCTATACTATAGACGTCATCTATACTATAGACGTCATCTATACTCTAGACGTCATCTATACTATAGACGTCATCTATACTATAGACGTCATCTATACTATAGACGTCATCTATACTATAGACGTCATCTATACTATAGACGTCATCTATACTATAGACGTCATCTATACTATAGACGTCATCTATACTATAGACGTCATCTATACTATAGACGTCATCTTTAATATAGACCTCATCTATACTATAGACGTGATCTATACTATAGACGTCATCTATACTATAGACGTGATCTATACTATAGACGTCATCTATACTATAGACGTGATCTATACTATAGACGTCATCTACATAGATGACGTCATACTATAAACGTCATCTATACTATAGACGTCATCTATACTATAGACGTCATCTATACTAAAGACGTCGTCTATACTACTATAGACGTCATCTATACTAAAGACGTCGTCTATACTATAGACGTCATCTATACTAAAGACGTCGTCTATACTATAGACGTCATCTATACTAAGGACGTCGTCTATACTATAGACATCATCTATACTATAGACATCATCTGTACTATACACATCATCTATACTATACACATCATCTATACTATACACATCATCTATACTATACACATCATCTATACTATAGACGTCATATATACTATAGACGTCATCTATACTATAGACGTCATCTTTACTATAGACGTCATCAACACTATAGACGTCGTCTATACTATAGACGTCATCTACACTATAGACGTCATCTATACTATAGACGTCATCTACACTATAGACGTCATCTATACTATAGACGTCATCTATACTATAGACGTCATCTATACTATAGACGTCATCTATACTATAGACGTCATCTATACTATAGACGTCATCTATACTATAGACGTCATCTATAGTATAGACGTCATCTATACTATTGACGTCATCTATACTATAGACGTCATCTATACTATAGACGTCATCTATACTATAGACGTCATCTATACTATAGACGTCATCTATATTATAGACGTGATCTATACTATAGACGTCATCTATACTATAGACGTCATCTATACTATTGACGTCATCTATACTATAGACGTCATCTATACTATAGACGTCATCTATACTATAGACGTCATCTATACTATAGACGTCATCTATACTATAGACGTCATCTATACTATAGACGTCATCTATACTATAGACGTCATCTATACTATAGACGTCATCTATACTATAGACGTCATCTATACTATAGACGTCATCTATACTATAGACGTCATCTATACTATAGACGTCATCTATACTATAGACGTCATCTATACTATAGACGTCATCTATACTATAGACGTCATCTATACTATAGACGTGATCTATACTATAGACGTCATCTATACTATAGACGTGATCTATATTATAGACGTCATCTACATAGATGACGTCATACTATAAACGCCATCTATACTATAGACGTTATCTATACTATAGACGTCATCTATACTATAGACGTCATCTATACTATAGACGTCATCTATACTATAGACGTCATCTATACTATAGACGTCATCTATACTATAGACGTCATCTATACTATAGACGTCATCTATACTATAGACGTCATCTATACTAAAGACGTCGTCTATACTATAGACATCATCTATACTAAAGACGTCATCTATACTATAGACATCACCTATACTATACACATCATCTATACTATAGACGTCATCTATACTATAGACGTCATCTATACTATAGACGTCATCTATACTATAGACGTCATCTATACTATAGACGTCATCTATACTATAGACGTCATCTATACTATAGACGTCATCTATACTATAGACGTCATCTATACTATAGACGTCATCTATACTATAGACGTCATCTATACTATAGACGTCATCTATACTATAGACGTCATCTATACTATAGACGTCATCTATACTATAGACGTCATCTAAACTATAGACGTCATCTATACTATAGACGTCATCTATACTATAGACGTCATCTATACTATAGACGTGATCTATACTATAGACGTCATCTATACTATAGACGTGATCTATACTATAGACGTCATCTATACTATAGACGTGATCTATACTATAGACGTCATCTACATAGATGACGTCATCTAGATGACGTCATACTATAAACGTCATCTATGCTATAGACGTCATCTATACTATAGACGTCATCTATACTATAGACGTCATCTATACTATAGACGTCATCTATACTAAAGACGTCGTCTATACTATAGACATCATCTATACTAAAGACGTCATCTATACTATAGACATCACCTATACTATACACATCATCTATACTATAGACGTCATCTATACTATAGACGTCATCTATACTATAGACGTCATCTATACTATAGACGTCATCTATACTATAGACGTCATCTATACTATAGACGTCATCTATACTATAGACGTCATCTATACTATAGACGTCATCTATACTATAGACATCATCTATACTATAGACGTCATCTATACTATAGACGTCATCTATACTATAGACGTCATCTATACTATAGACGTCATCTATACTATAGACGTCATCTATACTATAGACGTCATCTATACTATTAACGTCATCTATACTATTGACGTCATCTATACTATTGACGTCATCTATACTATAGACGTCATCTATACTATAGACGTCATCTATACTATAGACGTCATCTATACTATAGACGTCATCTATACTATAGACGTCATCTATACTATAGACGTCATCTATACTATAGACGTCATCTATACTATAGACGTCATCTATACTATGAACGTCATCTATACTATAGACGTCACCTATACTATAGACGTCATCTATTCTATAGACGTCATCTATACTATAGACGTCATCTATACTATAGACGTCATCTATACTATGGACGTCATCTATACTATAGACGTCATCTATACTATAGACGTCATCTATACTATAGACGTCATCTATACTATAGACGTCATCTATACTATAGACGTCATCTATACTATAGACGTCATCTATACTATAGACGTCATCTATACTATAGACGTCATCTATACTATAGACGTCATCTATACTATAGACGTCATCTATACTATAGACGTCATCTATACTATAGACGTCATCTATACTATAGGCGTCATCTATACTATAGACGTCATCTATACTATAGACATCATCTATAATATACACATCACCTATACTATAGACGTCATCTATACTATACACATCACCTATACTATACACATCACCTATACTATACACATCATCTATACTATACACATCATCTATACTATAGATGTCATCTATACTATAGACGTCATCTATACTATAGATGTCATCTATACTATAGACGTCATCTATACTATAGATGTCATCTATACTATAGACGTCATCTATACTATAGACGTCATCTATACTATAGACGTCATCTATACTATAGACGTCATCTATACTATAGACGTCATCTATACTATAGACCTCATCTATACTATAGACGTCATCTATACTATAGACGTCATCTATACTATAGACGTCATCTATACTATAGACGTCATCTATACTATAGACGTCATCTATACTATAGACGTCATCTATACTATAGACGTCATCTATACTATAGACGTCATCTATACTATAGACGTCATCTATACTATAGACGTCATCTATACTATAGACGTCATCTATACTATAGACGTCATCTATACTATAGACGTCATCTATACTATAGACGTCATCTATACTATAGACGTCATCTATACTATAGACGTTATCTATACTATAGATGTCATCTTTACTATAGACGTCATCTATACTATAGATGTCATTTATACTATAGATGTCATCTATACTATAGATGTCATCTATACTATAGATGTCATCTATACTATAGACGTCATCTATACTATAGATGTCATCTATACTATAGATGTCATCTATACTATAGATGTCATCTTTACTATATACGTCATCTATACTATAGATGTCATCTATACTATAGATGTCATCTATACTATAGATGTCATCTATACTATAGATGTCATCTATACTATAGATGTCATCTATACTATAGACGTCATCTATACTATAGACGTCATCTATACTATAGACGTCATCTATACTATAGACGTCATCTATACTATAGACGTCATCTATACTATAGACGTCATCTATACTATAGACGTCATCTATACTATAGACGTCATCTATACTATAGACGTCATCTATACTATAGACATCATCTATACTATAGACGTCATCTATACTATAGACGTCATCTATACTATAGACGTCATCTATACTATAGACGTCATCTATACTATAGACGTCATCTATACTATAGACGTCATCTATACTATTAACGTCATCTATACTATTGACGTCATCTATACTATTGACGTCATCTATACTATAGACGTCATCTATACTATAGACGTCATCTATACTATAGACGTCATCTATACTATAGACGTCATCTATACTATAGACGTCATCTATACTATAGACGTCATCTATACTATAGACGTCATCTATACTATAGACGTCATCTATACTATGAACGTCATCTATACTATAGACGTCACCTATACTATAGACGTCATCTATTCTATAGACGTCATCTATACTATAGACGTCATCTATACTATAGACGTCATCTATACTATAGACGTCATCTATACTATGGACGTCATCTATACTATAGACGTCATCTATACTATAGACGTCATCTATACTATAGACGTCATCTATACTATAGACGTCATCTATACTATAGACGTCATCTATACTATAGACGTCATCTATACTATAGACGTCATCTATACTATAGACGTCATCTATACTATAGACGTCATCTATACTATAGACGTCATCTATACTATAGACGTCATCTATACTATAGACGTCATCTATACTATAGACGTCATCTATACTATAGACGTCATCTATACTATAGACATCATCTATAATATACACATCACCTATACTATAGACGTCATCTATACTATACACATCACCTATACTATACACATCACCTATACTATACACATCATCTATACTATACACATCATCTATACTATAGATGTCATCTATACTATAGACGTCATCTATACTATAGATGTCATCTATACTATAGACGTCATCTATACTATAGATGTCATCTATACTATAGACGTCATCTATACTATAGACGTCATCTATACTATAGACGTCATCTATACTATAGACGTCATCTATACTATAGACGTCATCTATACTATAGACGTCATCTATACTATAGACGTCATCTATACTATAGACGTCATCTATACTATAGACGTCATCTATACTATAGACGTCATCTATACTATAGACGTCATCTATACTATAGACGTCATCTATACTATAGACGTCATCTATACTATAGACGTCATCTATACTATAGACGTCATCTATACTATAGACGTCATCTATACTATAGACGTCATCTATACTATAGACGTCATCTATACTATAGACGTCATCTATACTATAGACGTCATCTATACTATAGACGTTATCTATACTATAGATGTCATCTTTACTATAGACGTCATCTATACTATAGATGTCATTTATACTATAGATGTCATCTATACTATAGATGTCATCTATACTATAGATGTCATCTATACTATAGACGTCATCTATACTATAGATGTCATCTATACTATAGATGTCATCTATACTATAGATGTCATCTATACTATAGATGTCATCTATACTATAGACGTCATCTATACTATAGACATCATCTATAATATAGACGTCATCTATACTATACACATCACCTATACTATACACATCATCTATACTATACACATCATCTATACTATAGACGTCATCTATACTATAGATGTCATCTATACTATAGACGTCATCTATACTATAGATGTCATCTATACTATAGACGTCATCTATACTATAGACGTCATCTATACTATAGACGTCATCTATACTATAGACGTCATCTATACTATAGACGTCATCTATACTATAGATGTCATCTATACTATAGATGTCATCTATACTATAGATGTCATCTTTACTATATACGTCATCTATACTATAGATGTCATCTATACTATAGATGTCATCTATACTATAGATGTCATCTATACTATAGATGTCATCTATACTATAGATGTCATCTATACTATAGACGTCATCTATACTATAGACGTCATCTATACTATAGACGTCATCTATACTATAGACGTCATCTATACTATAGACGTCATCTATACTATAGACGTCATCTATACTATAGACGTCATCTATACTATAGACGTCATCTATACTATAGACGTCATCTATACTATAGACATCATCTATACTATAGACGTCATCTATACTATAGACGTCATCTATACTATAGACGTCATCTATACTATAGACGTCATCTATACTATAGACGTCATCTATACTATAGACGTCATCTATACTATTAACGTCATCTATACTATTGACGTCATCTATACTATTGACGTCATCTATACTATAGACGTCATCTATACTATAGACGTCATCTATACTATAGACGTCATCTATACTATAGACGTCATCTATACTATAGACGTCATCTATACTATAGACGTCATCTATACTATAGACGTCATCTATACTATAGACGTCATCTATACTATGAACGTCATCTATACTATAGACGTCACCTATACTATAGACGTCATCTATTCTATAGACGTCATCTATACTATAGACGTCATCTATACTATAGACGTCATCTATACTATAGACGTCATCTATACTATGGACGTCATCTATACTATAGACGTCATCTATACTATAGACGTCATCTATACTATAGACGTCATCTATACTATAGACGTCATCTATACTATAGACGTCATCTATACTATAGACGTCATCTATACTATAGACGTCATCTATACTATAGACGTCATCTATACTATAGACGTCATCTATACTATAGACGTCATCTATACTATAGACGTCATCTATACTATAGACGTCATCTATACTATAGACATCATCTATAATATACACATCACCTATACTATAGACGTCATCTATACTATACACATCACCTATACTATACACATCACCTATACTATACACATCATCTATACTATACACATCATCTATACTATAGATGTCATCTATACTATAGACGTCATCTATACTATAGATGTCATCTATACTATAGACGTCATCTATACTATAGATGTCATCTATACTATAGACGTCATCTATACTATAGACGTCATCTATACTATAGACGTCATCTATACTATAGACGTCATCTATACTATAGACGTCATCTATACTATAGACGTCATCTATACTATAGACGTCATCTATACTATAGACGTCATCTATACTATAGACGTCATCTATACTATAGACGTCATCTATACTATAGACGTCATCTATACTATAGACGTCATCTATACTATAGACGTCATCTATACTATAGACGTCATCTATACTATAGACGTCATCTATACTATAGACGTCATCTATACTATAGACGTCATCTATACTATAGACGTCATCTATACTATAGACGTCATCTATACTATAGACGTCATCTATACTATAGACGTTATCTATACTATAGATGTCATCTTTACTATAGACGTCATCTATACTATAGATGTCATTTATACTATAGATGTCATCTATACTATAGATGTCATCTATACTATAGATGTCATCTATACTATAGACGTCATCTATACTATAGATGTCATCTATACTATAGATGTCATATATACTATAGACGTCATCTATACTATAGATGTCATCTATACTATAGATGTCATCTATACTATAGATGTCATCTATACTATAGATGTCATCTATACTATAGATGTCATCTATACTATAGATGTCATCTATACTATAGATGTCATCTATACTATAGATGTCATCTATACTATAGATGTCATCTATACTATAGATGTCATCTATACTATAGATGTCATCTATACTATAGACGTCATCTATACTATAGATGTCATCTATACTATAGACGTCATCTATAGTATAGACGTCATCTATACTATAGACGTCATCTATACTATAGACGTCATCTATACTATAGACGTCATCTATACTATAGACGTCATCTATACTATAGACGTCATCTATACTATAGACGTCATCTATACTATAGACGTCATCTATACTATAGACGTCATCTATACTATAGACATCATCTATAGTATAGACGTCATCTATACTATAGACGTCATCTATACTATAGACGTCATCTATACTATAGACGTCATCTATACTATAGGCGTCATCTATACTATAGACGGCATCTATACTATAGACGTTATCTATACTATAGATGTCATCTTTACTATAGACGTCATCTATACTATAGATGTCATTTATACTATAGACGTCATCTATACTATATATGTCATTTATACTATAGACGTCATCTATACTATAGACGTCATCTATACTATAGACGTCATCTATACTATAGACGTCATCTATACTATAGACGTCATCTATACTATAAACGCCATCTATACTATAGACGTCATCTATACTATAGATGTCATCTATACTATAGACGTCATCTATACTATAGACGTCATCTATACTATAGACGTCATCTATACTATAGACGTCATCTATACTATAGACGTCATATATACTAAAGACGTCATCTATACTATAGACGTCATCTATACTAAAGACGTCGTCTATACTATAGACATCATCTATACTATACACATCACCTATACTATACACATCATCTATACTATACACATCATCTATACTATACACATCATCTATGCTATAGACGTCATCTATACTATAGACGTCATCTATACTATAGACGTCATCTATACTATTGACGTCATCTATACTATAGACGTCATCTATACTATTGACGTCATCTATACTATAGACGTCATCTATACTATAGACGTCATCTATACTATAGACGTCATCTATACTATAGATGTCATCTATACTATAGATGTCATCTATACTATAGACGTCATCTAAACTGTAGACGTCATCCATACTATAGACGTCATCTATACTATAGATGCCATCTATACTTTAGACGTCATCTATACTATAGACGTCATCTATACTATAGACGTCATCTATACTATAGACGTCATCTATACTATAGACGTCATCTATACTATAGACGTCATCTATACTATAGACGTCATCTATACTATAGACGTCATCTATACTATAGACGTCATCTATACTATAGACGTCATCTATACTATAGACGTCATCTATACTAAAGACGTCGTCTATACTATAGACGTCATCTATACTATAGACGTCATCTATACTTAAGACGTCATCTATAGTATAGACGTCATCTATACTTAAGACGTCATCTATACTATAGACGTCGTCTATACTATAGACATCATCTATACTATAGACATCATCTATACTATACACATCATCTATACTATAGACGTCATATATACTATAGACGTCATATATACTATAGACGTCATCTACACTATAGACGTCATCTATACTATAGACGTCATCTATACTATAGACGTCATCTATACTATAGACGTCATCTATACTATAGACGTCATCTATACTATAGACGTCATCTATACTATAGACGTCATCTATACTATAGACGTCATCTATACTATTGACGTCATCTATACTATTGACGTCGTCTATACTATTGACGTCGTCTATACTATTGACGTCATCTATACTATAGACGTCATCTATTCATCTATACTATAGACGTCATCTATACTATAGACGTCATCTATACTATAGACGTCATCTATACTATAGACGTCATTTATACTATAGACGTCATTTATACTATAGACGTCATCTATACTATAGACGTCATCTATACTATAGACGTCATCTATACTATAGACGTCATCTATACTATAGACGTCATCTATACTATAGATGTCATCTATACTATAGATGTCATCTATACTATAGATGTCATCTATACTATAGACGTCATCTTACTATAGACGTCATCTATACTATAGACGTCATCTATACTATAGACGTCATCTATGCTATAGACGTCATCTATGCTATAGACGTCATCTATGCTATAGACGTCATCTATACTATAGACGTCATCTATACTATAGACGTCATCTATACTATAGACGTTATCTGTACTATAGACGTCATCTATACTATAGACGTCATCTATACTATAGACGTCATCTATACTATAGACGTCATCTATACTATAGACGTCATCTATACTATAGACGTCATCTATACTAAAGACGTCATCTATACTATAGACGTCATCTATACTATAGACGTCATCTATACTATAGACGTCATCTATACTATAGACGTCATCTATACTATAGACGTCATCTATACTATAGACGTCATCTATACTATAGACGTCATCTATACTATAGACGTCATCTATACTATAGACGTCATCTATACTATAGACGTCATCTATACTATAGACGTCATCTATACTATAGACGTCATTTATACTATAGACGTCATCTATACTATAGACGTCATCTATACTTTAGACGTCATCTATACTATAGACGTCATCTATACTATAGACGTCATCTATCCTATAGACTTCATCTATGCTATAGACGTCATCTATAATATAGACGTCATCTTTACTATAGACGTCATCTTTACTATAGACGTCATCTTTACTATAGACGTCATCTTTACTATAGACGTCATCTATACTATAGACGTCATCTTTACTATAGACGTCATCTATACTATAGACGTAATCTATACTATAGACGACATCTATACTATAGACGTCATCTATACTATAGACGTCATCTATACTATAGACGTCATCTATACTATAGACGTCATCTATACTATAGACGTCATCTATACTATAGACGTCATCTATACTATAGACGTCATCTATACTATAGACGTCATCTATACTATAGACGTCATTTATACTATAGACGTCATCTATACTATAGACGTCATCTATACTATAGACGTCATCTATACTATAGACGTCATCTATACTATAGACGTCATCTATCCTATAGACTTCATCTATACTATAGACGTCATCTATACTATTGACGTCATCTTTACTATAGACGTCATCTTTACTATAGACGTCATCTTTACTATAGACGTCATCTTTACTATAGACGTCATCTATACTATAGACGTCATCTTTACTATTGACGTCATCTATACTATAGACGTCATCTATACTATAGACGTCATCTATACTATAGACGTCATCTATACTATAGACGTCATCTATACTATAGACGTCATCTATACTATAGACGTCATCTTTACTATAGACGTCATCTATGCTATAGACGTCATCTATACTATAGACGTCATCTATACTATAGACGTCATCTTTATTATAGACGTCATCTTTACTATAGACGTCATCTTTACTATAGACGTCATCTATACTATAGACGTCATCTATACTATAGACGTCATCTATACTATAGACGTCATCTATACTATAGACGTCATCTATACTATAGACGTTATCTATACTATAGACGTGATCTTTACTATAGACGTCATATTTACTATAGACGTCATCTTTACTATAGACGTCATCTATACTATAGACGTCATCTATACTATAGACGTCATCTATACTATAGACGTCATCTATACTATAGACGTTATCTATACTATAGACGTCATCTTTACTATAGACGTCATCTTTACTATAGACGTCATCTTTACTATAGACGTCATCTATACTATAGCCGTCATCTATACTATAGACGTCATCTATACTATAGATGTCATCTATGCTATAGGCGTTATATAATACATAGACGTCATCTATACCATAGCCGTCATCTATACTATAGACGTCATCTATACTATAGACGTCATCTATACTATAGACGTCATCTATACTATAGACGTCATCTATACTATAGACGTCATCTATACTATAGACGTCATCTATACTATAGACGTCATCTATACTATAGACGTCATCTATACTATAGACGTCATCTATACTATAGACGTCATCTATACTATAGACGTCATCTATACTATAGACGTCATATATACTATAGACGTCATCTATACTATAGACGTCATCTATACTATAGACGTCATCTATACTATAGACGTCATCTATACTATACGTCTATAGTATAGATGTCATCTATACTATAGACGTCTTCTACACTATAGACGTCATCTATACTATAGACGTCATCTATGCTACAGACTTCATCTATACTATAGACGTCATCTATGCCATAGGCGTTATATAATACATAGACGTCATCTATACTATAGCCGTCATCTATACTATAGACGTCATCTATACTATAGACGTCATCTATACTATAGACGTCATCTATACTATAGACGTCATCTATACTATAGACGTCATCTATACTATAGACGTCATCTATACTATAGACGTCATCTATACTATAGACGTCATCTATACTATAGACTTCATCTATACTATAGACGTCATCTATACTATAGACGTCATCTTTACTATAGACGTCTTCTATACTATAGACGTCATCTATACTATAGACGTCATCTTTACTATGGACGTCATCTTTACTATAGACGTCATCTATACTATAGACGTCATCTATACTATAGACGCCATCTATGCAATAGACGTCATCTATACTATAGACGTCATCTATACTATAGACGTCATCTATACTATAGACGTCATCTATACTATAGACGTCATCTATACTATAGACGTCATCTATACTATAGACGTCATCTATACTATAGACGTCATCTATACTATAGACGTCATCTATACTATAGACGTCATCTATACTATAGACGTCATCTATAATATAGACGTCATCTATACTATAGACGTCATCTATACTATAGACGTCATCTATACTATAGACGTCATCTATACTATAGACGTCATCTATACTATAGACGTCATCTATACTATAGAGTCATCTATACTATAGAGTCATCTATACTATAGACGTCATCTATACTATAGACGTCATCTATACTATAGATGTCATCTATGCAATGGACTTCATCTATAATATAGACGTCATCTATGCTATGGCCGTCATCTATACTAAAGACGTCATCTATACTATAGACATCATCTATACTATAGACATCATCTATAATATACACATCATCTATACTATACACATCATCTATACTATACACATCATCTATACTATAGACGTCATATATACTATAGACGTCATCTACACTATAGACGTCATCTATACTATAGACGTCATCTATACTATAGACGTCATCTATACTATAGACGTCATCTATACTATAGACGTCATCTATACTATAGACGTCATCTATACTATAGACGTCATCTATACTATAGACGTCATCTATACTATAGGCGTCATCTATACTATGGACGTCATTTATACTATAGACGTCATCTATACTATAGACGTCATCTATACTATAGACGTCATCTATAGTATAGACGTCATCTATTCTTTAGACGTCATCTATTCTATAGACGTCATCTTTAGTATAGACGTCATCTTTAGTATAGACGTCATCTATTCTATAGACGTCATCTTTAGTATAGACGTCATCTATTCTATAGACGTAATCTATAGTATAGACGTCATCTATACTATAGACGTCATCTATACTATAGACGTCATCTATACTATAGACGTCATCTATACTATAGACGTCATCTATACTATAGACGTCATCTATACTATAGACGTCATCTCTACTATAGACGTCATCTATAGTAAAAGACGTCATCTATACTATAGACGTCATCTATACTACAGACGTCATCTATACTATAGACATCATCTATATTATAGACGTCATCTATACTATAGACGTCATCTATACTATAGACGTCATCTATACTATAGACGTCATCTATACTATAGACGTCATCTATACTATAGACGTCATCTATACTATAGACGTCATCTATACTATAGACGTCATCTATACTATAGACGTCATCTATACTATAGACGTCATCTATACTACAGACGTCATCTATACTATAGACATCATCTATATTATAGACGTCATCTATACTATAGACGTCATCTATACTATTGACATCATCTATCGTTATCTATACTATAGACGTCATCTATACTATAGACGTCATCTATACTAAAGACGTCATCTATACTATAGACGTCATCTACACTATAGACGTCATCTACACTATAGACGTCATCTATACTATACACATCATCTATACTATAGACGTCATATATACTATAGACGTCATCTACACTATAGACGTCATCTATACTATAGACGTCATCTATACTATAGACGTCATCTATATTATAGACGTCATCTATACTATAGACGTCATCTATACTATAGACGTCATCTATACTATAGACGTCATCTATACTATAGATAGATCATCTATATTATAGACGTCATCTATACTATAGACGTCATCTATACTATAGACGTCTTCTACACTATACACGTCATCTATACTATAGACGTCATCTATACTATAGATGTCATCTATGCTATAGGCGTTATATAATACATAGACGTCATCTATACTATAGACGTCATCTATACTATAGACGTCATCTATACTATAGTCGTCATCTATACTATAGACGTCATCTATACTATAGACGTCATCTATACTATAGACGTCATCTATACTATAGACGTCATCTATACTATAGACGTCATCTATACTATAGACGTCATCTATACTATAGACGTCATCTATACTATAGACGTCATCTATACTATAGACGTCATCTATACTATAGACGTCATCAATACTATAGACGTCATCTATACTATAGACGTCATCTATACTATAGACGTCATCTATACTATAGACGTCATCTATACTATAGACGTCATCTATACTATAGACATCATCTATACTATAGACGTCATCTATACTATAGACGTCATCTATACTATAGACGTCATCTATACTATAGACGTCATCTATACTATAGACGTCATCTATACTATAGACGTCATCTATACTATAGACGTCATCTATACTATAGACGTCATCTATACTATAGACGTCATCTATACTATAGACGTCATCTATACTATAGACGTCATCTATACTATAGACGTCATCTATACTATAGACGTCATCTATACTATAGACGTCATCTATACTATAGACGTCATCTATACTATAGACGTCATCTATACTATAGACGTCATATATACTATAGACGTCATCTATACTATAGACGTCATATATACTATAGACGTCATCTATACTATAGACGTCATATATACTATAGACGTCATCTATACTATAGACGTCATATATACTATAGACGTCATCTATACTATAGACGTCATCTATACTTTAGACGTCATCTATACTATCTATACTATAGCCGTCATCTATACTATAGACGTCATCTATACTATAGACGTTATCTTTACTATAGACGTCATCTATACTATAGACGTCATCTATACTATAGACGTCATCTATACTATAGACGTCATCTATACTATAGACGTCATCTATACTATAGACGTCATCTATACTATAGACGTCATCTATACTATAGACGTCATCTTTACTATAGACGTCATCTTTACTATAGATGTCATCTATACTATAGACGTCATCTATACTATAGACGTCATCTATACTATAGACGTCATCTATACTATAGACGTCATCTATACTATAGACGTCATCTATACTATAGACGTCATCTACACTATAGACGTCATCTATACTATAGACGTCATCTATACTATAGATGTCATCTATGCTATAGACTTCATGTATACTATAGACGTCATCTATGCTATAGGCGTTATATAATACATAGACGTCATCTATACTATAGCCGTCATCTATACTATAGATGTCATCTATACTATAGACGTCATCTATGCTATAGGCGTTATATAATACATAGACGTCATCTATACTATAGCCGTCATCTATACTATAGACGTCATCTATACTATAGACGTCATCTATACTATAGACGTCATCTATACTATAGACGTCATCTATACTATAGACGTCATCTATACTATAGACGTCATCTATACTATAGACGTCATCTATACTATAGGCGTCATCTATACTATAGACGTCATCTATACTATAGACGTCATATATACTATAGACGTCATCTATACTATAGACGTCATATATACTATAGACGTCATCTATACTATAGACGTCATATATACTATAGACGTCATCTATACTATAGACGTCATATATACTATAGACGTCATCTATACTATAGACGTCATATATACTATAGACGTCATCTATACTATAGACGTCATCTATACTTTAGACGTCATCTATACTATAGACGTCATCTATACTTTAGACGTCATCTATACTATAGACGTCTTCTACACTATAGACGTCATCTATACTATAGATGTCATCTATGCTATAGACTTCATCTATACTATAGACGTCATCTATGCTATAGGCGTTATATAATACATAGACGTCATCTATACTATAGCCGTCATCTATACTATAGACTTCATCTATACTATAGACTTCATCTATACTATAGACGTCATCTATACTTTAGACGTCATCTATACTATAGACGTCATCTATACTTTAGACGTCATCTATACTATAGACGTCTTCTACACTATAGACGTCATCTATACTATAGATGTCATCTATGCTATAGACTTCATCTATACTATAGACGTCATCTATGCTATAGGCGTTATATAATACATAGACGTCATCTATACTATAGCCGTCATCTATACTATAGACTTCATCTATACTATAGACGTCATCTATACTATAGACGTCATCTATACTATAGACGTCATCTATACTATAGACGTCATCTATACTATAGACGTCATCTATACTATAGACGTCATCTTTACTATAGACGTCATCTTTACTATAGATGTCATCTATACTATAGACGTCATCTATACTATAGACGTCATCTATACTATAGACGTCATCTATACTATAGACGTCATCTATACTATAGACGTCATCTATACTATAGACGTCATCTATACTATAGACGTCATCTATACTATAGACGTCATCTATACTATAGACGTCATCTATACTATAGACATCATCTATACTATAGACGTCATCTATACTATAGACGTCATCTATACTATAGACGTCATCTATACTATAGACGTCATCTATACTATAGACGTCATCTATACTATAGACGTCATCTATACTATAGACGTCATCTATACTATAGACGTCATCTATACTATAGACGTCATCTATACTATAGACGTCATCTATACTATAGACGTCATCTATACTATAGACGTCATCTATACTATAGACGTCATATATACTATAGACGTCATCTATACTATAGACGTCATATATACTATAGACGTCATCTATACTATAGACGTCATATATACTATAGACGTCATCTATACTATAGACGTCATATATACTATAGACGTCATCTATACTATAGACGTCATATATACTATAGACGTCATCTATACTATAGACGTCATCTATACTTTAGACGTCATCTATACTATCTATACTATAGCCGTCATCTATACTATAGACGTCATCTATACTATAGACGTTATCTTTACTATAGACGTCATCTATACTATAGACGTCATCTATACTATAGACGTCATCTATACTATAGACGTCATCTATACTATAGACGTCATCTATACTATAGACGTCATCTATACTATAGACGTCATCTTTACTATAGACGTCATCTTTACTATAGATGTCATCTATACTATAGACGTCATCTATACTATAGACGTCATCTATACTATAGACGTCATCTATACTATAGACGTCATCTATACTATAGACGTCATCTATACTATAGACGTCATCTATACTATAGACGTCATCTATACTATAGACGTCATCTACACTATAGACGTCATCTATACTATAGACGTCATCTATACTATAGATGTCATCTATGCTATAGACTTCATGTATACTATAGACGTCATCTATGCTATAGGCGTTATATAATACATAGACGTCATCTATACTATAGCCGTCATCTATACTATAGATGTCATCTATACTATAGACGTCATCTATGCTATAGGCGTTATATAATACATAGACGTCATCTATACTATAGCCGTCATCTATACTATAGACGTCATCTATACTATAGACGTCATCTATACTATAGACGTCATCTATACTATAGCCGTCATCTATACTATAGACGTCATCTATACTATAGACGTCATCTATACTATAGACGTCATCTATACTATAGACGTCATCTATACTATAGACGTCATCTATACTATAGACGTCATCTATACTATAGACGTCATCTATACTATAGACGTCATCTATACTATAGACGTCATCTATACTATAGGCGTCATCTATACTATAGACGTCATCTATACTATAGACGTCATATATACTATAGACGTCATCTATACTATAGACGTCATATATACTATAGACGTCATCTATACTATAGACGTCATATATACTATAGACGTCATCTATACTATAGACGTCATATATACTATAGACGTCATCTATACTATAGACGTCATCTACACTATAGACGTCATCTATACTATAGACGTCATCTATACTATAGATGTCATCTATGCTATAGACTTCATGTATACTATAGACGTCATCTATGCTATAGGCGTTATATAATACATAGACGTCATCTATACTATAGCCGTCATCTATACTATAGATGTCATCTATACTATAGACGTCATCTATGCTATAGGCGTTATATAATACATAGACGTCATCTATACTATAGCCGTCATCTATACTATAGACGTCATCTATACTATAGACGTCATCTATACTATAGACGTCATCTATACTATAGACGTCATCTATACTATAGACGTCATCTATACTATAGACGTCATCTATACTATAGACGTCATCTATACTATAGGCGTCATCTATACTATAGACGTCATCTATACTATAGACGTCATATATACTATAGACGTCATCTATACTATAGACGTCATATATACTATAGACGTCATCTATACTATAGACGTCATATATACTATAGACGTCATCTATACTATAGACGTCATATATACTATAGACGTCATCTATACTATAGACGTCATATATACTATAGACGTCATCTATACTATAGACGTCATCTATACTTTAGACGTCATCTATACTATAGACGTCATCTATACTTTAGACGTCATCTATACTATAGACGTCTTCTACACTATAGACGTCATCTATACTATAGATGTCATCTATGCTATAGACTTCATCTATACTATAGACGTCATCTATGCTATAGGCGTTATATAATACATAGACGTCATCTATACTATAGCCGTCATCTATACTATAGACTTCATCTATACTATAGACGTCATCTATACTTTAGACGTCATCTATACTATAGACGTCATCTATACTTTAGACGTCATCTATACTATAGACGTCTTCTACACTATAGACGTCATCTATACTATAGATGTCATCTATGCTATAGACTTCATCTATACTATAGACGTCATCTATGCTATAGGCGTTATATAATACATAGACGTCATCTATACTATAGCCGTCATCTATACTATAGACTTCATCTATACTATAGACGTCATCTATACTATAGACGCCATCTATACTATAGACGTCATCTATACTATAGACGTCATCTATACTATAGACGTCATCTATACTATAGACGTCATCTTTACTATAGACGTCATCTTTACTATAGATGTCATCTATACTATAGACGTCATCTATACTATAGACGTCATCTATACTATAGACGTCATCTATACTATAGACGTCATCTATACTATAGACGTCATCTATACTATAGACGTCATCTATACTATAGACGTCATCTATACTATAGACGTCATCTATACTATAGACGTCATCTATACTATAGACATCATCTATACTATAGACGTCATCTATACTATAGACGTCATCTATACTATAGACGTCATCTATACTATAGACGTCATCTATACTATAGACGTCATCTATACTATAGACGTCATCTATACTATAGACGTCATCTATACTATAGACGTCATCTATACTATAGACGTCATCTATACTATAGACGTCATCTATACTATAGACGTCATCTATACTATAGACGTCATCTATACTATAGACGTCATCTATACTATAGACGTCATCTATACTATAGACGTCATCTATACTATAGACGTCATATATACTATAGACGTCATCTATACTATAGACGTCATATATACTATAGACGTCATCTATACTATAGACGTCATATATACTATAGACGTCATCTATACTATAGACGTCATATATACTATAGACGTCATCTATACTATAGACGTCATATATACTATAGACGTCATCTATACTATAGACGTCATCTATACTTTAGACGTCATCTATACTATCTATACTATAGCCGTCATCTATACTATAGACGTCATCTATACTATAGACGTTATCTTTACTATAGACGTCATCTATACTATAGACGTCATCTATACTATAGACGTCATCTATACTATAGACGTCATCTATACTATAGACGTCATCTATACTATAGACGTCATCTATACTATAGACGTCATCTATACTATAGACGTCATCTTTACTATAGACGTCATCTTTACTATAGATGTCATCTATACTATAGACGTCATCTATACTATAGACGTCATCTATACTATAGACGTCATCTATACTATAGACGTCATCTATACTATAGACGTCATCTATACTATAGACGTCATCTACACTATAGACGTCATCTATACTATAGACGTCATCTATACTATAGATGTCATCTATGCTATAGACTTCATGTATACTATAGACGTCATCTATGCTATAGGCGTTATATAATACATAGACGTCATCTATACTATAGCCGTCATCTATACTATAGATGTCATCTATACTATAGACGTCATCTATGCTATAGGCGTTATATAATACATAGACGTCATCTATACTATAGCCGTCATCTATACTATAGACGTCATCTATACTATAGACGTCATCTATACTATAGACGTCATCTATACTATAGACGTCATCTATACTATAGACGTCATCTATACTATAGACGTCATCTATACTATAGGCGTCATCTATACTATAGACGTCATCTATACTATAGACGTCATATATACTATAGACGTCATCTATACTATAGACGTCATATATACTATAGACGTCATCTATACTATAGACGTCATATATACTATAGACGTCATCTATACTATAGACGTCATATATACTATAGACGTCATCTATACTATAGACGTCATATATACTATAGACGTCATCTATACTATAGACGTCATCTATACTTTAGACGTCATCTATACTATAGACGTCATCTATACTTTAGACGTCATCTATACTATAGACGTCTTCTACACTATAGACGTCATCTATACTATAGATGTCATCTATGCTATAGACTTCATCTATACTATAGACGTCATCTATGCTATAGGCGTTATATAATACATAGACGTCATCTATACTATAGCCGTCATCTATACTATAGACTTCATCTATACTATAGACGTCATCTATACTATAGACGTCATCTATACTATAGACGTCATCTATACTATAGACGTCATCTATACTATAGACGTCATCTATATTAAAGACGTCATCTATACTATAGACGTCATCTATACTATAGACGTCATCTATACTAAAGACGTCATCTTTACTATAGACGTCATCTATACTAAAGACGTCATCTTTACTATAGACGTCATCTTTACTATAGACGTCATCTTTACTATAGACGTCATCTATACTATTGACGTCATCTATACTATTGACGTCATCTATACTATTGACGTCATCTATACTATAGACGTCATCTATACTATAGACGTCATCTATACTATACACTATAGACGTCTTCTATACTATAGACGTCATCTATACTATAGACGTCATCTATACTATAGACGTCATCTATACTATAGACGTCATCTATACTATAGACGTCATCTTTACTATAGACGTCATCTATACTATAGACGTCATCTATACTATAGACGTCATCTATACTATAGACGTCATCTATACTATAGACGTCATGTATACTATAGACGTCATCTATACTATAGAGTCATCTATACTATAGACGTCATCTATACTATAGACCTCATCTACACTTTAGACGTCATCTATACTATAGACGTCATCTATACTATAGATGTCATCTATGCTATAGACTTCATCTATACTATAGACGTCATCTATGCTATAGGCGTTATATAATACATAGACGTCATCTATACTATAGCCGTCATCTATACTATAGACGTCATCTATACTATAGACGTCATCTATACTATAGACGTCATCTATACTATAGACGTCATCTATACTATAGAAGTCATATATACTATAGACGTCATCTATACTTTAGACGTCATCTATACTATAGACGTCTTCTACACTATAGACGTCATCTATACTATAGATGTCATCTATGCTATAGTCTTCATCTATACTATAGACGTCATCTATGCTATAGGCGTTATATAATACATAGACGTCATCTATACTATAGCCGTCATCTATACTATAGACGTCATCTATACTATAGACGTCATCTATACTACAGACGTCATCTATACTATAGACGTCATCTATACTATAGACGTCATATATACTATAGACGTCATCTATACAATAGACGTCATATATACTTTAGACGTCATCTATACTATAGATGTCATCTATACTTTAGACGTCATCTATACTATAGACGTCTTCTACACTATAGACGTCATCTATACAATAGATGTCATCTATGCTATAGACTTCATCTATACTATAGATGTCATCTATGCTATAGACTTCATCTATACTATAGACGTCATCTATGCTATAGGCGTTATATAATACATAGACGTCATCTATACTATAGCCGTCATCTATACTATAGACTTCATCTATACTATAGACGTCATCTATACTATAGACGTCATCTATACTACAGACGTCATCTATACTATAGACGTCATCTATACTATAGACGTCATCTATACTATAGACGTCATCTATACTATAGACGTCATCTATATTATAGACGTCATCTATACTATAGACGTCATCTATACTAAAGACGTCATCTTTACTATAGACGTCATCTATACTAAAGACGTCATCTTTACTATAGACGTCATCTATACTAAAGACGTCATCTTTACTATAGACGTCATCTTTACTATAGACGTCATCTTTACTATAGACGTCATCTTTACTATAGACGTCATCTTTACTATAGACGTCATCTATACTATAGACGTAATCTATACTATAGACGTCATCTATACTATAGACGTCATCTATACTATAGACGTCATCTATACTATAGACGTCATCTATACTATAGACGTCAACTATACTATAGACGTCATCTATACTATAGAGTCATCTATACTATAGACGTCATCTATACTATAGACGTCATCTATACTATAGATGTCATCTTTGCTATAGACTTCATCAATACTATAGACGTCATCTATGCTATAGGCGTTATATAATACATAGACGTCATCTATACTATAGCCGTCATCTATACTATAGACGTCATCTATACTATAGACGTCATCTATACTATAGACGTCATCTATACTATAGACGTCATCTATACTATAGACGTCATCTATACTATTGACGTCATCTATACTATAGCCGTCATATATACTATAGACGTCATCTATACTATAGACGTCATATATACTATAGACGTCATCTATACTATAGACGTCATATATACTATAGACGTCATCTATACTATAGACGTCATCTATACTATAGACGTCAACTATACTATAGACGTCATCTATACTATAGAGTCATCTATACTATAGACGTCATCTATGCTATAGGCGTTATATAATACATAGACGTCATCTATACTATAGCCGTCATCTATACTATAGACGTCATCTATACTATAGACGTCAACTATACTATAGACGTCATCTATACTATAGACGTCATCTATACTATAGACGTCATCTATACTATAGACGTCATCTATACTATAGACGTCATCTATACTATAGACGTCATATATACTATAGACGTCATCTATACTATAGACGTCATATATACTATAGACGTCATCTATACTATAGACGTCATATATACTATAGACGTCATCTATACTATAGACGTCATATATACTATAGACGTCATCTATACTATAGACGTCATATATACTATAGACGTCATCTATACTGTAGACGTCATCTCTACTTTAGACGTCATCTATACTATAGACGTCATCTATACTTTAGACGTCATCTATACTATAGACGTCATCTATACTATAGACGTCATCTATACTATAGACGTCATCTATACTATAGACGTCATCTATACTAAAGACGTCATCTATACTATAGACGTCATCTATAGTATAGACGTCATCTATACTATAGACGTCATATATACTATAGACGTCATCTACACTATAGACGTCATCTATACTATAGACGTCATCTATAGTATACACGTCATCTATACTATAGACGTCAACTATACTATAGATGTCATTTATACTATAGACGTCATCTATACTATAGACGTCATCTATACTATAGACGTCATCTATACTATAGACGTCATCTATACTATAGACGTCATCTATACTATAGACGTCATCTATACTATAGACGTCATCTATACTATAGACGTCATCTATACTATAGACGTCATCTATACTATTGACGTCATCTATACTATAGCCGTCATATATACTATAGACGTCATCTATACTATAGACGTCATCTATACTATAGACGTCATCTATACTAAAGACGTCATCTATACTATAGACGTCATCTATACTATAGACGTCATCTATACTATAGACGTCATCTATACTATAGACGTCATCTATACTATAGACGTCATCTACACTATAGACGTCATCTATACTATAGACGTCATCTATACTATAGATGTCATCTATGCTATAGACTTCATGTATACTATAGACGTCATCTATGCTATAGGCGTTATATAATACATAGACGTCATCTATACTATAGCCGTCATCTATACTATAGATGTCATCTATACTATAGACGTCATCTATGCTATAGGCGTTATATAATACATAGACGTCATCTATACTATAGCCGTCATCTATACTATAGACGTCATCTATACTATAGACGTCATCTATACTATAGACGTCATCTATACTATAGACGTCATCTATACTATAGACGTCATCTATACTATAGACGTCATCTATACTATAGGCGTCATCTATACTATAGACGTCATCTATACTATAGACGTCATATATACTATAGACGTCATCTATACTATAGACGTCATATATACTATAGACGTCATCTATACTATAGACGTCATATATACTATAGACGTCATCTATACTATAGACGTCATATATACTATAGACGTCATCTATACTATAGACGTCATATATACTATAGACGTCATCTATACTATAGACGTCATCTATACTTTAGACGTCATCTATACTATAGACGTCATCTATACTTTAGACGTCATCTATACTATAGACGTCTTCTACACTATAGACGTCATCTATACTATAGATGTCATCTATGCTATAGACTTCATCTATACTATAGACGTCATCTATGCTATAGGCGTTATATAATACATAGACGTCATCTATACTATAGCCGTCATCTATACTATAGACTTCATCTATACTATAGACGTCATCTATACTATAGACGTCATCTATACTATAGACGTCATCTATACTATAGACGTCATCTATACTATAGACGTCATCTATATTAAAGACGTCATCTATACTATAGACGTCATCTATACTATAGACGTCATCTATACTAAAGACGTCATCTTTACTATAGACGTCATCTATACTAAAGACGTCATCTTTACTATAGACGTCATCTTTACTATAGACGTCATCTTTACTATAGACGTCATCTATACTATTGACGTCATCTATACTATTGACGTCATCTATACTATTGACGTCATCTATACTATAGACGTCATCTATACTATAGACGTCATCTATACTATACACTATAGACGTCTTCTATACTATAGACGTCATCTATACTATAGACGTCATCTATACTATAGACGTCATCTATACTATAGACGTCATCTATACTATAGACGTCATCTTTACTATAGACGTCATCTATACTATAGACGTCATCTATACTATAGACGTCATCTATACTATAGACGTCATCTATACTATAGACGTCATGTATACTATAGACGTCATCTATACTATAGAGTCATCTATACTATAGACGTCATCTATACTATAGACCTCATCTACACTTTAGACGTCATCTATACTATAGACGTCATCTATACTATAGATGTCATCTATGCTATAGACTTCATCTATACTATAGACGTCATCTATGCTATAGGCGTTATATAATACATAGACGTCATCTATACTATAGCCGTCATCTATACTATAGACGTCATCTATACTATAGACGTCATCTATACTATAGACGTCATCTATACTATAGACGTCATCTATACTATAGAAGTCATATATACTATAGACGTCATCTATACTTTAGACGTCATCTATACTATAGACGTCTTCTACACTATAGACGTCATCTATACTATAGATGTCATCTATGCTATAGTCTTCATCTATACTATAGACGTCATCTATGCTATAGGCGTTATATAATACATAGACGTCATCTATACTATAGCCGTCATCTATACTATAGACGTCATCTATACTATAGACGTCATCTATACTACAGACGTCATCTATACTATAGACGTCATCTATACTATAGACGTCATATATACTATAGACGTCATCTATACAATAGACGTCATATATACTTTAGACGTCATCTATACTATAGATGTCATCTATACTTTAGACGTCATCTATACTATAGACGTCTTCTACACTATAGACGTCATCTATACAATAGATGTCATCTATGCTATAGACTTCATCTATACTATAGATGTCATCTATGCTATAGACTTCATCTATACTATAGACGTCATCTATGCTATAGGCGTTATATAATACATAGACGTCATCTATACTATAGCCGTCATCTATACTATAGACTTCATCTATACTATAGACGTCATCTATACTATAGACGTCATCTATACTACAGACGTCATCTATACTATAGACGTCATCTATACTATAGACGTCATCTATACTATAGACGTCATCTATACTATAGACGTCATCTATATTATAGACGTCATCTATACTATAGACGTCATCTATACTAAAGACGTCATCTTTACTATAGACGTCATCTATACTAAAGACGTCATCTTTACTATAGACGTCATCTATACTAAAGACGTCATCTTTACTATAGACGTCATCTTTACTATAGACGTCATCTTTACTATAGACGTCATCTTTACTATAGACGTCATCTTTACTATAGACGTCATCTATACTATAGACGTAATCTATACTATAGACGTCATCTATACTATAGACGTCATCTATACTATAGACGTCATCTATACTATAGACGTCATCTATACTATAGACGTCAACTATACTATAGACGTCATCTATACTATAGAGTCATCTATACTATAGACGTCATCTATACTATAGACGTCATCTATACTATAGATGTCATCTTTGCTATAGACTTCATCAATACTATAGACGTCATCTATGCTATAGGCGTTATATAATACATAGACGTCATCTATACTATAGCCGTCATCTATACTATAGACGTCATCTATACTATAGACGTCATCTATACTATAGACGTCATCTATACTATAGACGTCATCTATACTATAGACGTCATCTATACTATTGACGTCATCTATACTATAGCCGTCATATATACTATAGACGTCATCTATACTATAGACGTCATATATACTATAGACGTCATCTATACTATAGACGTCATATATACTATAGACGTCATCTATACTATAGACGTCATCTATACTATAGACGTCAACTATACTATAGACGTCATCTATACTATAGAGTCATCTATACTATAGACGTCATCTATGCTATAGGCGTTATATAATACATAGACGTCATCTATACTATAGCCGTCATCTATACTATAGACGTCATCTATACTATAGACGTCAACTATACTATAGACGTCATCTATACTATAGACGTCATCTATACTATAGACGTCATCTATACTATAGACGTCATCTATACTATAGACGTCATCTATACTATAGACGTCATATATACTATAGACGTCATCTATACTATAGACGTCATATATACTATAGACGTCATCTATACTATAGACGTCATATATACTATAGACGTCATCTATACTATAGACGTCATATATACTATAGACGTCATCTATACTATAGACGTCATATATACTATAGACGTCATCTATACTGTAGACGTCATCTCTACTTTAGACGTCATCTATACTATAGACGTCATCTATACTTTAGACGTCATCTATACTATAGACGTCATCTATACTATAGACGTCATCTATACTATAGACGTCATCTATACTATAGACGTCATCTATACTAAAGACGTCATCTATACTATAGACGTCATCTATAGTATAGACGTCATCTATACTATAGACGTCATATATACTATAGACGTCATCTACACTATAGACGTCATCTATACTATAGACGTCATCTATAGTATACACGTCATCTATACTATAGACGTCAACTATACTATAGATGTCATTTATACTATAGACGTCATCTATACTATAGACGTCATCTATACTATAGACGTCATCTATACTATAGACGTCATCTATACTATAGACGTCATCTATACTATAGACGTCATCTATACTATAGACGTCATCTATACTATAGACGTCATCTATACTATAGACGTCATCTATACTATAGACGTCATCTATACTATAGACGTCATCTATACTATAGACGTCATCTATACTATAGACGTCATCTATACTATAGACGTCATCTATACTATAGACGTCATCTATACTATAGACGTCATCTATACTATAGACGTCATCTATGCTATAGACGTCATCTATACTATAGACGTCATCTATACTATAGACGTCATCTATGCTATAGACGTCATCTATACTATAGACGTCATCTATACTATAGACGTCATCTATACTATAGACGTCATCTATACTATAGACGTCATCTATACTATAGACGTCATCTATACTATAGACGTCATCTATACTATAGACGTCATCTATACTATAGACGTCATCTATACTATAGACGTCATCTTTACTATAGACGTCATCTTTACTATAGACGTCATCTATACTATAGACGTCATCTATACTATAGACGTCATCTATATTATAGACGTCATCTATACTATAGACGTCATCTATACTATAGACGTCATCTATACTATAGACGTCATCTATACTATAGACGTCATCTATACTATAGACGTCATCTATACTATAGACGTCATCTATACTATAGACGTCATCTATACTATAGACGTCATCTATACTATAGACGTCATCTATACTATAGACGTCATCTATACTATAGACGTCATCTATACTATAGACGTCATCTATACTATAGACGTCATCTATACCATAGCCGTCATCTATACTATAGACGTCATCTATACTATAGACGTCATCTATACCATAGCCGTCATCTATACTATAGACGTCATCTATACTATAGACGTCATCTATACTATAGACGTCATCTATACTATAGACGTCATCTATACTATAGACGTCATCTATACTATAGACGTCATCTATACTATAGACGTCATCTATACTATAGACGTCATCTATACTATAGACGTCATCTATACTATAGACGTCATCTATACTATAGACGTCATCTATACTATAGACGTCATCTATACTATAGACGTCATCTATACTATAGACGTCATCTATACTATAGACGTCATCTATACTATAGACGTCATCTATACTATAGACGTCATCTATACTATAGACGTCAACTATACTATAGATGTCATTTATATTATAGACGTCATCTATACTATAGACGTCATCTATACTATAGACGTCATCTATACTATAGACGTCATCTATACTATAGACGTCATCTATACTATAGACGTCATCTATACTATAGACGTCATCTATACTATAGACGTCATCTATACTATAGACGTCATCTATACTATAGACGTCATCTATACTATAGACGTCATCTATACTATAGACGTCATCTATGCTATAGACGTCATCTATACTATAGACGTCATCTATACTATAGTCGTCATCTATACTATAGACGTCATATATACTATAGACGTCATCTATACTATAGACGTCATATATACTATAGACGTCATCTATACTATAGACGTCATATATACTATAGACGTCATCTATACTATAGACGTCATCTATACTATAGACGTCAACTATACTATAGACGTCATCTATACTACAGACGTCATCTATACTATAGACGTCATCTATACTATAGACGTCATCTATGCTATAGGCGTTATATAATACATAGACGTCATCTATACTATAGCCGTCATCTATACTATAGACGTCATCTATACTATAGACGTCATCTATGCTATAGGCGTTATATAATACATAGACGTCATCTATACTATAGCCGTCATCTATACTATAGACTTCATCTATACTATAGACGTCATCTATGCTATAGGCGTTATATAATACATAGACGTCATCTATACTATAGCCGTCATCTATACTATAGACTTCATCTATACTATAGACGTCATCTATACTATAGACGTCATCTATACTACAGACGTCATCTATACTATAGACGTCATCTATACTATAGACGTCATCTATACTATAGACGTCATCTATACTATAGACGTCATCTATATTATAGACGTCATCTATACTATAGACGTCATCTATACTAAAGACGTCATCTTTACTATAGACGTCATCTATACTAAAGACGTCATCTTTACTATAGACGTCATCTATACTAAAGACGTCATCTTTACTATAGACGTCATCTTTACTATAGACGTCATCTTTACTATAGACGTCATCTTTACTATAGACGTCATCTTTACTATAGACGTCATCTATACTATAGACGTAATCTATACTATAGACGTCATCTATACTATAGACGTCATCTATACTATAGACGTCATCTATACTATAGACGTCATCTATACTATAGACGTCAACTATACTATAGACGTCATCTATACTATAGAGTCATCTATACTATAGACGTCATCTATACTATAGATGTCATCTTTGCTATAGACTTCATCAATACTATAGACGTCATCTATGCTATAGGCGTTATATAATACATAGACGTCATCTATACTATAGCCGTCATCTATACTATAGACGTCATCTATACTATAGACGTCATCTATACTATAGACGTCATCTATACTATAGACGTCATCTATACTATAGACGTCATCTATACTATTGACGTCATCTATACTATAGACGTCATATATACTATAGACGTCATCTATACTATAGACGTCATATATACTATAGACGTCATCTATACTATAGACGTCATATATACTATAGACGTCATCTATACTATAGACGTCATCTATACTATAGACGTCAACTATACTATAGACGTCATCTATACTATAGAGTCATCTATACTATAGACGTCATCTATGCTATAGGCGTTATATAATACATAGACGTCATCTATACTATAGCCGTCATCTATACTATAGACGTCATCTATACTATAGACGTCAACTATACTATAGACGTCATCTATACTATAGACGTCATCTATACTATAGACGTCATCTATACTATAGACGTCATCTATACTATAGACGTCATCTATACTATAGACGTCATATATACTATAGACGTCATCTATACTATAGACGTCATATATACTATAGACGTCATCTATACTATAGACGTCATATATACTATAGACGTCATCTATACTATAGACGTCATATATACTATAGACGTCATCTATACTATAGACGTCATATATACTATAGACGTCATCTATACTGTAGACGTCATCTCTACTTTAGACGTCATCTATACTATAGACGTCATCTATACTTTAGACGTCATCTATACTATAGACGTCATCTATACTATAGACGTCATCTATACTATAGACGTCATCTATACTATAGACGTCATCTATACTAAAGACGTCATCTATACTATAGACGTCATCTATAGTATAGACGTCATCTATACTATAGACGTCATATATACTATAGACGTCATCTACACTATAGACGTCATCTATACTATAGACGTCATCTATAGTATACACGTCATCTATACTATAGACGTCAACTATACTATAGATGTCATTTATACTATAGACGTCATCTATACTATAGACGTCATCTATACTATAGACGTCATCTATACTATAGACGTCATCTATACTATAGACGTCATCTATACTATAGACGTCATCTATACTATAGACGTCATCTATACTATAGACGTCATCTATACTATAGACGTCATCTATACTATAGACGTCATCTATACTATAGACGTCATCTATACTATAGACGTCATCTATGCTATAGACGTCATCTATACTATAGACGTCATCTATACTATAGACGTCATCTATGCTATAGACGTCATCTATACTATAGACGTCATCTATACTATAGACGTCATCTATGCTATAGACGTCATCTATACTATAGACGTCATCTATACTATAGACGTCATCTATACTATAGACGTCATCTATACTATAGACGTCATCTATACTATAGACGTCATCTATACTATAGACGTCATCTATACTATAGACGTCATCTATATTATAGACGTCATCTATACTATAGACGTCATCTATACTATAGACGTCATCTATATTATAGACGTCATCTATACTATAGACGTCATCTATACTATAGACGTCATCTATACTATAGACGTCATCTATACTATAGAAGTCATATATACTATAGACGTCATCTATACTTTAGACGTCATCTATACTATAGACGTCTTCTACACTATAGACGTCATCTATACTATAGATGTCATCTATGCTATAGTCTTCATCTATACTATAGACGTCATCTATGCTATAGGCGTTATATAATACATAGACGTCATCTATACTATAGCCGTCATCTATACTATAGACGTCATCTATACTATAGACGTCATCTATACTACAGACGTCATCTATACTATAGACGTCATCTATACTATAGACGTCATATATACTATAGACGTCATCTATACAATAGACGTCATATATACTTTAGACGTCATCTATACTATAGATGTCATCTATACTTTAGACGTCATCTATACTATAGACGTCTTCTACACTATAGACGTCATCTATACAATAGATGTCATCTATGCTATAGACTTCATCTATACTATAGATGTCATCTATGCTATAGACTTCATCTATACTATAGACGTCATCTATGCTATAGGCGTTATATAATACATAGACGTCATCTATACTATAGCCGTCATCTATACTATAGACTTCATCTATACTATAGACGTCATCTATACTATAGACGTCATCTATACTACAGACGTCATCTATACTATAGACGTCATCTATACTATAGACGTCATCTATACTATAGACGTCATCTATACTATAGACGTCATCTATATTATAGACGTCATCTATACTATAGACGTCATCTATACTAAAGACGTCATCTTTACTATAGACGTCATCTATACTAAAGACGTCATCTTTACTATAGACGTCATCTATACTAAAGACGTCATCTTTACTATAGACGTCATCTTTACTATAGACGTCATCTTTACTATAGACGTCATCTTTACTATAGACGTCATCTTTACTATAGACGTCATCTATACTATAGACGTAATCTATACTATAGACGTCATCTATACTATAGACGTCATCTATACTATAGACGTCATCTATACTATAGACGTCATCTATACTATAGACGTCAACTATACTATAGACGTCATCTATACTATAGAGTCATCTATACTATAGACGTCATCTATACTATAGACGTCATCTATACTATAGATGTCATCTTTGCTATAGACTTCATCAATACTATAGACGTCATCTATGCTATAGGCGTTATATAATACATAGACGTCATCTATACTATAGCCGTCATCTATACTATAGACGTCATCTATACTATAGACGTCATCTATACTATAGACGTCATCTATACTATAGACGTCATCTATACTATAGACGTCATCTATACTATTGACGTCATCTATACTATAGCCGTCATATATACTATAGACGTCATCTATACTATAGACGTCATATATACTATAGACGTCATCTATACTATAGACGTCATATATACTATAGACGTCATCTATACTATAGACGTCATCTATACTATAGACGTCAACTATACTATAGACGTCATCTATACTATAGAGTCATCTATACTATAGACGTCATCTATGCTATAGGCGTTATATAATACATAGACGTCATCTATACTATAGCCGTCATCTATACTATAGACGTCATCTATACTATAGACGTCAACTATACTATAGACGTCATCTATACTATAGACGTCATCTATACTATAGACGTCATCTATACTATAGACGTCATCTATACTATAGACGTCATCTATACTATAGACGTCATATATACTATAGACGTCATCTATACTATAGACGTCATATATACTATAGACGTCATCTATACTATAGACGTCATATATACTATAGACGTCATCTATACTATAGACGTCATATATACTATAGACGTCATCTATACTATAGACGTCATATATACTATAGACGTCATCTATACTGTAGACGTCATCTCTACTTTAGACGTCATCTATACTATAGACGTCATCTATACTTTAGACGTCATCTATACTATAGACGTCATCTATACTATAGACGTCATCTATACTATAGACGTCATCTATACTATAGACGTCATCTATACTAAAGACGTCATCTATACTATAGACGTCATCTATAGTATAGACGTCATCTATACTATAGACGTCATATATACTATAGACGTCATCTACACTATAGACGTCATCTATTTCTATAGACGTCATCTATACCATAGCCGTCATCTATACTATAGACGTCATCTATACTATAGACGTCATCTATACTATAGACGTCATCTATACTATAGACGTCATCTATACTATAGACGTCATCTATACCATAGCCGTCATCTATACTATAGACGTCATCTATACTATAGACGTCATCTATACTATAGACGTCATCTATACTATAGACGTCATTTATACTATAGACGTCATCTATACTATAGACGTCATCTATACTATAGACGTCATCTATACTATAGACGTCATCTATACTATAGACGTCATCTATACTATAGACGTCATCTATACTATAGACGTCATCTATACTAAAGACGTCATCTATACTATAGACGTCATCTATGCTATAGACGTCATCTATACTATAGACGTCATCTATACTATAGACGTCATCTATACTATAGACGTCATATATACTATAGACGTCATCTATACTATAGACGTCATATATACTATAGACGTCATCTATACTATAGACGTCATATATACTATAGACGTCATATATACTATAGACGTCATCTATACTATAGACGTCATCTATACTATAGACGTCATCTATACTATAGACGTCATCTATACTATAGACGTCATCTATACTATAGATGTCAACTATACTATAGACGTCATCTATACTATAGACGTCATCTATACTATAGACGTCATCTATACTATAGACGTCATCTATACTATAGACGTCATCTATACTATATACGTCATCTATACTATAGACGTCATCTATACTATAGACGTCATATATACTATAGACGTCATATATACTATAGACGTCATCTATACTATAGACGTCTTATATACTATAGACGTCATCTATACTATAGACGTCATATATACTATAGACGTCATCTATACTATAGACGTCATCTCTACTTTAGACGTCATCTATACTATAGACGTCATCTATACTTTAGACGTCATCTATACTATAGACGTCATCTATACTATAGACGTCATCTATACTATAGACGTCATCTATACTATAGACGTCATCTATACTAAAGACGTCATCTATACTATAGACGTCATCTATAGTATAGACGTTATCTATACTATAGACGTCATATATACTATAGACGTCATCTATACTATAGACGTCATCTATACTATAGACGTCATCTACACTATAGACGTCATCTATACTACAGACGTCTACTATACTATACACGTCATCTATACTATAGTCGTCATCTACACTATAGACGTCATCTATACTACAGATGTCATCTATACTATACACGTCATCTATACTATAGACGTCATCTATACTATAGACGTCAACTATACTATAGATGTCATTTATACTATAGATGTCATCTATACTATAGACGTCATCTATACTATAGACGTCATCTCTACTTTAGACGTCATCTATACTATAGACGTCATCTATACTTTAGACGTCATCTATACTATAGACGTCATCTATACTATAGACGTCATCTATACTATAGACGTCATCTATACTATAGACGTCATCTATACTAAAGACGTCATCTATACTATAGACGTCATCTATAGTATAGACGTTATCTATACTATAGACGTCATCTATACTATAGACGTCATCTATACTATAGACGTCATCTATACTATAGACGTCATCTATACTATAGACGTCATCTATACTATAGACGTCATCTATACTATAGACGTTATCTATACTATAGACGTCATCTATACTATAGACGTCATCTATACTATAGACGTCATCTATACTATAGACGTCATCTATACTATAGACGTCATCTTTACTATAGACGTCATCTATACTATAGACGTCATCTATACTATAGACGTCATCTATACTATAGACGTCATCTATACTATAGACGTCATCTATACTATAGACGTCATCTATACTATAGACGTCATCTATACTATAGACGTCATCTATACTATAGACGTCA
Organism: Neoascia interrupta; assembly: GCA_947623515.1. Classification (NCBI taxonomy): domain Eukaryota; kingdom Metazoa; phylum Arthropoda; class Insecta; order Diptera; family Syrphidae; genus Neoascia; species Neoascia interrupta. The sequence continues at coordinate 101,983,544 of OX392462.1, forward strand.
TCTATACTATAGACGTCATCTATACTATAGACGTCATCTATACTATAGACGTCATCTATACTATAGACGTCATCTATACTATAGACGTCATCTATACTATAGACGTCATCTATACTATAGACGTCATCTATACTATAGACGTCATCTATACTATAGACGTCATCTATACTATAGACGTCATCTATACTATAGACGTCATCTATACTATAGACGTCATCTATACTATAGACGTCATCTATACTATAGACGTCATCTATACTATAGACGTCATCTATACTATAGACGTCATCTATACTATAGACGTCATCTATACTATAGACGTCATCTATACTATAGACGTCATCTATACTATAGACGTCATCTATACTATAGACGTCATCTATACTATAGACGTCATCTATACTATAGACGTCATCTATTCTATAGACGTCATCTATACCATAGCCGTCACCTATACTATAGACGTCATCTATACTATAGACGTCATCTATACTATAGACGTCATCTATACTATAGACGTCATCTATACTATAGACGTCATCTATACTATAGACGTCATCTGTACTATAGACGTCATCTATACTATAGACGTCATCTATACTATAGACGTCATCTATACTATAGACGTCATCTATACTATAGACGTCATCTATACTATAGACGTCATCTATACTATAGACGTCATCTATACTATAGACGTCATCTATACTATAGACGTCATCTATACTATAGACGTCATCTATACTATAGACGTCATCTATACTATAGACGTCATCTATACCATAGCCGTCATCTATACTATAGACGTCATCTATACTATAGACGTCATCTATACTATAGACGTCATCTATACTATAGACGTCATCTATACTATAGACGTCATCTATACTATAGACGTCATCTATACTATAGACGTCATCTATACTATAGACGTCATCTATACTATAGACGTCATCTATACTATAGACGTCATCTATACTATAGACGTCATCTATACTATAGACGTCATCTATACTATAGACGTCATCTATACTATAGACGTCATCTATACTATAGACGTCATCTATACTATAGACGTCATCTATACTATAGACGTCATCTATACTATAGACGTCATCTATACCATAGCCGTCATCTATACTATAGACGTCATCTATACTATAGACGTCATCTATACTATAGACGTCATCTATACTATAGACGTCATCTATACTATAGACGTCATCTATACTATAGACGTCATCTATACTATAGACGTCATCTATACTATAGACGTCATCTATAGCCGTCATCTATACTATAGACGTCATCTATACTATAGACGTCATCTATACTATAGACGTCATCTATACTATAGACGTCATCTATACTATAGACGTCATCTATACTATAGACGTCATCTATACTATAGACGTCATCTATACTATAGACGTCATCTATACTATAGACGTCATCTATACTATAGACGTCATCTATACTATAGACGTCATCTATACTATAGACGTCATCTATACTATAGACGTCATCTATACTATAGACGTCATCTATACTATAGACGTCATCTATACTATAGACGTCATCTATACTATAGACGTCATCTATACTATAGACGTCATCTATACCATAGACGTCATCTATACTATAGACGTCATCTATACTATAGACGTCATCTATGCTATAGACGTCATCTATACTATAGACGTGATCTATACTATAGACGTCATCTATACTATAGCCGTCATCTATACTATAGACGTCATCTATACTATAGACGTCATCTATACTATAGACGTCATCTATACTATTGACGTCATCTATACTATAGACGTCATGTATACTATAGACGTCATCTATACTATAGAGTCATCTATACTATAGACGTCATCTATACTATAGACGTCATCTATACTATAGACGTCATCTATACTATAGACGTCATCTATACTATAGACGTCATCTATACTATAGACGTCATCTACACTATAGACGTCTTCTATACTATAGACGTCATCTATACTATAGACGTCATCTTTACTATAGACGTCATCTTTACTATAGACGTCATCTTTACTATAGACGTCATCTTTACTATAGACGTCATCTATACTATAGACGTCATCTATACTATAGACGTCATCTATACTATAGACGTCATCTATACTATAGACGTCATGTATACTATAGACGTCATCTATACTATAGAGTCATCTATACTATAGACGTCATCTATACTATAGACCTCATCTACACTTTAGACGTCATCTATACTATAGACGTCATCTATACTATAGATGTCATCTATGCTATAGACGTCATCTATGCTATAGGCGTTATATAATACATAGACGTCATCTATAATATAGCCGTCATCTATACTATAGACGTCATCTATACTATAGACGTCATCTATACTATAAACGTCATCTATACTATAGACGTCATCTATACTATACGTCATCTATACTATAGACGTCATCTATACTATAGACGTCATCTATACTATAGACGTCATATATACTATAGACGTCATCTATACTATAGACGTCATCTATACTATAGACGTCATCTATACTAAAGACGTCATCTATACTATAGACATCATCTATACTATAGACATCATCTATAATATACACATCATCTATACTATACACATCATCTATACTATACACATCATCTATACTATAGACGTCATATATACTATGGACGTCATCTATACTATAGACGTCATATATACTATAGACGTCATCTACACTATAGACGTCATCTACACTATAGACGTCATCTATACTATAGACGTCATCTATACTATAGACGTCATCTATACTATAGACGTCATCTATGCTATAGACGTCATCTATACTATAGACGTCATCTATACTATAGGCGTCATCTATACTATAGACGTCATCTATACTATAGACGTCATCTTTACTATAGAAGTCATCTTTACTATAGACGTCATCTATACTATAGACGTCATCTATACTATAGACGTCATCTATACTATAGACGTCATCTATACTATAGACGTCATCTATACTATAGGCGTCATCAATACTATAGACGTCATCTATATTATAGACGTCATCTATACTATTGACGTCATCTATACTATAGACGTCATCTATACTATAGACGTCATCTATACTATAGACGTCATCTATACTATAGACGTCATCTATAATATAGACGTCATCTATACTATAGACGTCATCTATACTATAGACGTCATCTATACTATAGACGTCATCTATACTATAGACGTCATCTATACTATAGACGTCATCTATACTATAGACGTCATCTATACTATAGACGTCATCTATACTATAGACGTCATCTATACTATAGACGTCATCTATACTATAGACGTCATCTATACTATAGACGTCATCTATACTATAGACGTCATCTATACTATAGACGTCATCTATACTATAGACGTCATCTATACTATAGACGTCATCTATACTATAGACGTCATCTATACTATAGACGTCATCTATACTATAGACGTCATCTATACCATAGCCGTCATCTATACTATAGACGTCATCTATACTATAGACGTCATCTATACTATAGACGTCATCTATACTATAGACGTCATCTATACTATAGACGTCATCTATTCTATAGACGTCATCTATACCATAGCCGTCATCTATACTATAGACGTCATCTATACTATAGACGTCATCTATACTATAGACGTCATCTATACTATAGACGTCATCTATACTATAGACGTCATCTATACTATAGACGTCATCTATACCATAGCCGTCATCTATACTATAGACGTCATCTATACTATAGACGTCATCTATACTATAGACGTCATCAATACTATAGACGTCATCTATACTATAGACGTCATCTATACTATAGACGTCATCTATACTATAGACGTCATCTATACTATAGACGTCATCTATACTATAGACGTCATCTATACTATAGACGTCATCTATACTATAGACGTCATCTATACTATAGACGTCGTCTATACTATAGACGTCATCTATACTATAGACGTCATCTATACTATAGACGTCGTCTATACTATAGACGTCATCTATACTATAGACGTCATCTATACTATAGACGTCATCTATACTATAGACGTCATCTATACTATAGACGTCATCTATACTATAGACGTCATCTATACCATAGACGTCATCTATACTATAGACGTCATCTATACTATAGACGTCATCTATGCTATAGACGTCATCTATACTATAGACGTGATCTATACTATAGACGTCATCTATACTATAGCCGTCATCTATACTATAGACGTCATCTATACTATAGACGTCATCTATACTATAGACGTCATCTATACTATTGACGTCATCTATACTATAGACGTCATCTATACTATAGACGTCATCTATACTATAGACGTCATCTACACTATAGACGTCTTCTATACTATAGACGTCATCTATACTATAGACGTCATCTTTACTATAGACGTCATCTTTACTATAGACGTCATCTTTACTATAGACGTCATCTTTACTATAGACGTCATCTATACTATAGACGTCATCTATACTATAGACGTCATCTATACTATAGACGTCATCTATACTATAGACGTCATCTATACTATAGACGTCATGTATACTATAGACGTCATCTATACTATAGAGTCATCTATACTATAGACGTCATCTATACTATAGACCTCATCTACACTTTAGACGTCATCTATACTATAGACGTCATCTATACTATAGATGTCATCTATGCTATAGACGTCATCTATGCTATAGGCGTTATATAATACATAGACGTCATCTATACTATAGCCGTCATCTATACTATAGACGTCATCTATACTATAGACGTCATCTATACTATAAACGTCATCTATACTATAGACGTCATCTATACTATACGTCATCTATACTATAGACGTCATCTATACTATAGACGTCATCTATACTATAGACGTCATATATACTATAGACGTCATCTATACTATAGACGTCATCTATACTAAAGACGTCATCTATACTATAGACATCATCTATACTATAGACATCATCTATAATATACACATCATCTATACTATACACATCATCTATACTATACACATCATCTATACTATAGACGTCATATATACTATAGACGTCATCTATACTATAGACGTCATATATACTATAGACGTCATCTACACTATAGACGTCATCTATACTATAGACGTCATCTATACTATAGACGTCATCTATACTATAGGCGTCATCTATACTATAGACGTCATCTATACTATAGACGTCATCTTTACTATAGACGTCATCTTTACTATAGACGTCATCTTTACTATAGACTCATCTATACTATAGACGTCATCTATACTATAGACGTCATCTATACTATAGACGTCATCTATACTATAGACGTCATCTATACTATAGACGTCATCTATATTATAGACGTCATCTATACTATAGACGTCATCTATATTATAGACGTCATCTATACTATAGACGTCATCTATACTATAGACGTCATCTATACTATAGACGTCATCTATACTATAGACGTCATCTATACTATAGACGTCATCTATACTATAGACGTCATCTATACTATAGACGTCATCTATACTATAGACGTCATCTATACTATAGACGTCATCTATACTATAGACGTCATCTATACTATAGACGTCATCTATACTATAAACGTCATCTATACTATAGACGTCATCTATACTATACGTCATCTATACTATAGACGTCATCTATACTATAGACGTCATATATACTATAGACGTCATCTATACTATAGACGTCATCTATACTATAGACGTCATCTATACTATTGACGTCATCTATACTATAGACGTCATCTATACTATAGACGTCATCTATACTATAGACGTCATCTACACTATAGACGTCTTCTATACTATAGACGTCATCTATACTATAGACGTCATCTTTACTATAGACGTCATCTTTACTAGACGTCATCTATACTATAGACGTCATCTATACTATAGACGTCATCTATACTATAGACGTCATGTATACTATAGACGTCATCTATACTATAGAGTTATCTATACTATAGACGTCATCTATACTATAGACCTCATCTACACTTTAGACGTCATCTATACTATAGACGTCATCTATACTATAGATGTCATCTATGCTATAGACGTCATCTATGCTATAGGCGTTATATAATACATAGACGTCATCTATACTATAGCCGTCATCTATACTATAGACGTCATCTATACTATAGACGTCATCTATACTATAAACGTCATCTATACTATAGACGTCATCTATACTATACGTCATCTATACTATAGACGTCATCTATACTATAGACGTCATATATACTATAGATGTCATCTATACTATAGACGTCATCTATACTAAAGACGTCATCTATACTATAGACATCATCTATACTATAGACATCATCTATAATATACACATCATCTATACTATACACATCATCTATACTATACACATCATCTATACTATAGACGTCATATATACTATAGACGTCATCTATACTATAGACGTCATATATACTATAGACGTCATCTACACTATAGACGTCATCTATACTATAGACGTCATCTATACTATAGACGTCATCTATACTATAGACGTCATCTATGCTATAGACGTCATCTATACTATAGCCGTCATCTATACTATAGGCGTCATCTATACTATAGACGTCATCTATACTATAGACGTCATCTTTACTATAGACGTCATCTTTACTATAGACGTCATCTTTACTATAGACTCATCTATACTATAGACGTCATCTATACTATAGACGTCATCTATACTATAGACGTCATCTATACTATAGACGTCATCTATACTATAGACGTCATCTATACTATAGACGTCATCAATACTATAGACGTCATCTATATTATAGACGTCATCTATACTATAGACGTCATCTATACTATAGACGTCATCTATACTATAGACGTCTTCTACACTATAGACGTCATCTATACTATAGACGTCATCTATACTATAGACGTCATCTATACCATAGACGTCATCTAGAGTATAGACGTCATCTATACCATAGATGTCATCTATACTATAGACGTCATCTATGCTATAGACGTCATCTATACTATAGACGTGATCTATACTATAGACGTCATCTATTCTATAGACGTCATCTATACTATACGTCTATAGTATAGATCTCATCTATAGTATAGATGTCATCTATACTATAGACGTCGTCTATACTATAGACGTCTTCTACACTATAGACGTCATCTATACTATAGACGTCATCTACGCTACAGACTTCATCTATACTATAGACGTCATCTATGCTATAGGCGTTATATAATACATAGACGTCATCTATACTATAGCCGTCATCTATACTATAGACGTCATCTATGCTATAGACGTCATCTATGCTATAGGCGTTATATAATACATAGACGTCATCTATACTATAGCCGTCATCTATACTATAGACGTCATCTATACTATAGACGTCATCTATACTATAAACGTCATCTATACTATAGACGTCATCTATACTATACGTCATCTATACTATAGACGTCATCTATACTATAGACGTCATCTATACTATAGACGTCATATATACTATAGATGTCATCTATACTATAGACGTCATCTATACTAAAGACGTCATCTATACTATAGACATCATCTATACTATAGACATCATCTATAATATACACATCATCTATACTATACACATCATCTATACTATACACATCATCTATACTATAGACGTCATATATACTATAGACGTCATCTATACTATAGACGTCATATATACTATAGACGTCATCTACACTATAGACGTCATCTATACTATAGACGTCATCGATACTATAGACGTCATCTATACTATAGACGTCATCTATGCTATAGACGTCATCTATACTATAGCCGTCATCTATACTATAGGCGTCATCTATACTATAGACGTCATCTATACTATAGACGTCATCTTTACTATAGACGTCATCTTTACTATAGACGTCATCTTTACTATAGACTCATCTATACTATAGACGTCATCTATACTATAGACGTCATCTATACTATAGACGTCATCTATACTATAGACGTCATCTATACTATAGACGTCATCAATACTATAGACGTCATCTATATTATAGACGTCATCTATACTATAGACGTCATCTATACTATAGACGTCATCTATACTATAGACGTCATCTATACTATAGACGTCATCTATACTATAGACGTCATCTATACTATAGACGTCATCTATACTATAGACGTCATCTATACTATAGACGTCATCTATACTATAGACGTCATCTATACTATAGACGTCATCTATACTATAGACGTCATCTATACTATAGACGTCATCTATACTATAGACGTCATCTATACTATAGACGTCATCTATACTATAGACGTCATCTATACTATAGACGTCATCTATACTATAGACGTCATCTATACCATAGCCGTCATCTATACTATAGACGTCATCTATACTAAAGACGTCATCTATACTATAGACGTCATCTATACTATAGACGTCATCTATACTATAGACGTCATCTATACTATAGACGTCATCTATACTATAGACGTCATCTATACCATAGCCGTCATCTATACTATAGACGTCATCTATACTATAGACGTCATCTATACTATAGACGTCATCTATACTATAGACGTCATCTATACTATAGACGTCATCTATACTATAGACGTCATCTATACCATAGCCGTCATCTATACTATAGACGTCATCTATACCATAGCCGTCATCTATACTATAGACGTCATCTATACTATAGACGTCATCTATACTATAGACGTCATCTATACTATAGACGTCATCTATACTATAGACGTCATCTATACTATAGACGTCATCTATACTATAGACGTCATCTATACTATAGACGTCATCTATACTATAGACGTCATCTATACTATAGACGTCATCTATACTATAGACGTCATCTATACCATAGACGTCATCTATACTATAGACGTCATCTATGCTATAGACGTCATCTATACTATAGACGTGATCTATACTATAGACGTCATCTATACTATAGCCGTCATCTATACTATAGACGTCATCTATACTATAGCCGTCATCTATACTATAGACGTCATCTATACTATAGACGTCATCTATACTATTGACGTCATCTATACTATAGACGTCATCTATACTATAGACGTCATCTATACTATAGACGTCATCTACACTATAGACGTCTTCTATACTATAGACGTCATCTATACTATAGACGTCATCTTTACTATAGACGTCATCTTTACTAGACGTCATCTATACTATAGACGTCATGTATACTATAGACGTCATCTATACTATAGAGTCATCTATACTATAGACGTCATCTATACTATAGACCTCATCTACACTTTAGACGTCATCTATACTATAGGCGTCATCTATACTATAGATGTCATCTATGCTATAGACGTCATCTATGCTATAGGCGTCATCTATACTATAGACGTCATCTATACTATAGACGTCATATATACTATAGATGTCATCTATACTATAGACGTCATCTATACTAAAGACGTCATCTATACTATAGACATCATCTATACTATAGACATCATCTATAATATACACATCATCTATACTATAGACATCATCTATAATATACACATCATCTATACTATACACATCATCTATACTATACACATCATCTATACTATAGACGTCATATATACTATAGACGTCATCTATACTATAGCCGTCATCTATACTATAGACGTCATCTATGCTATAGACGTCATCTATGCTATAGGCGTTATATAATACATAGACGTCATCTATACTATAGCCGTCATCTATACTATAGACGTCATCTATACTATAGACGTCATCTATACTATAAACGTCATCTATACTATAGACGTCATCTATACTATACGTCATCTATACTATAGACGTCATCTATACTATAGACGTCATCTACACTATAGACGTCTTCTATACTATAGACGTCATCTACACTATAGACGTCTTCTATACTATAGACGTCATCTATACTATAGACGTCATCTATACTATAGACGTCATCTATACTATAAACGTCATCTATACTATAGACGTCATCTATACTATACGTCATCTATACTATAGACGTCATCTATACTATAGACGTCATCTATACTATAGACGTCATATATACTATAGATGTCATCTATACTATAGACGTCATCTATACTAAAGACGTCATCTATACTATAGACATCATCTATACTATAGACATCATCTATAATATACACATCATCTATACTATACACATCATCTATACTATACACATCATCTATACTATAGACGTCATATATACTATAGACGTCATCTATACTATAGACGTCATATATACTATAGACGTCATCTACACTATAGACGTCATCTATACTATAGACGTCATCTATACTATAGACGTCATCTATACTATAGACGTCATCTATGCTATAGACGTCATCTATACTATAGCCGTCATCTATACTATAGGCGTCATCTATACTATAGACGTCATCTATACTATAGACGTCATCTTTACTATAGACGTCATCTTTACTATAGACGTCATCTTTACTATAGACTCATCTATACTATAGACGTCATCTATACTATAGACGTCATCTATACTATAGACGTCATCTATACTATAGACGTCATCTATACTATAGACGTCATCAATACTATAGACGTCATCTATATTATAGACGTCATCTATACTATAGACGTCATCTATACTATAGACGTCATCTATACTATAGACGTCTTCTACACTATAGACGTCATCTATACTATAGACGTCATCTATACTATAGACGTCATCTATACCATAGACGTCATCTAGACTATAGACGTCATCTATACCATAGACGTCATCTATACTATAGACGTCATCTATGCTATAGACGTCATCTATACTATAGACGTGATCTATACTATAGACGTCATCTATTCTATAGACGTCATCTATACTATACGTCTATAGTATAGATGTCATCTATAGTATAGATGTCATCTATACTATAGACGTCGTCTATACTATAGACGTCTTCTACACCATAGACGTCATCTATACTATAGACGTCATCTACGCTACAGACTTCATCTATACTATAGACGTCATCTATGCTATAGGCGTCATCTATACTATAGCCGTCATCTATACTATAGGCGTCATCTATACTATAGACGTCATCTATACTATAGACGTCATCTTTACTATAGACGTCATCTTTACTATAGACGTCATCTTTACTATAGACTCATCTATACTATAGACGTCATCTATACTATAGACGTCATCTATACTATAGACGTCATCTATACTATAGACGTCATCTATACTATAGACGTCATCAATACTATAGACGTCATCTATATTATAGACGTCATCTATACTATAGCCGTCATCTATACTATAGGCGTCATCTATACTATAGACGTCATCTATACTATAGACGTCATCTTTACTATAGACGTCATCTTTACTATAGACGTCATCTATACTATAGACGTCATCTATACTATAGACGTCATCTATACTATAGACGTCATCTATACTATAGACGTCATCAATACTATAGACGTCATCTATATTATAGACGTCATCTATACTATAGACGTCATCTATACTATAGACGTCATCTATACTATAGACGTCTTCTACACTATAGACGTCATCTATACTATAGACGTCATCTATACTATAGACGTCATCTATACCATAGACGTCATCTAGACTATAGACGTCATCTATACTATAGACGTCATCTATACTATAGACGTCATCTATACTATAGACGTCATCAATACTATAGACGTCATCTATATTATAGACGTCATCTATACTATAGACGTCATCTATACTATAGACGTCATCTATACTATAGACGTCTTCTACACTATAGACGTCATCTATACTATAGACGTCATCTATACTATAGACGTCATCTATACCATAGACGTCATCTAGACTATAGACGTCATCTATACCATAGACGTCATCTATACCATAGACGTCATCTATACTATAGACGTCATCTATACTATAGACGTCATCTATACTATAGACGTCATCTATACTATAGACGTCATCTACACTATAGACGTCTTCTATACTATAGACGTCATCTATACTATAGACGTCATCTTTACTATAGACGTCATCTTTACTATAGACGTCATCTATACTATAGACGTCATCTATACTATAGACGTCATCTATACTATAGACGTCATCTATACTATAGACGTCATCTATACTATAGACGTCATCTATACTATAGACGTCATCTATACTATAGACGTCATGTATACTATAGACGTCATCTATACTATAGAGTCATCTATACTATAGACGTCATCTATACTATAGGCCTCATCTACACTTTAGACGTCATCTATACTATAGACGTCATCTATACTATAGATGTCATCTATGCTATAGACTTCATCTATACTATAGACGTCATCTATGCTATAGGCGTTATATAATACATAGACGTCATCTATACTATAGCCGTCATCTATACTATAGACGTCATCTATACTATAGACGTCATCTATACTATAGACGTCATCTATACTATAGACGTCATCTATACTATAGACGTCATCTATACTATAGACGTCATCTATACTATAGACGTCATCTATACTATAGACGTCATATATACTATAGACGTCATCTATACTATAGACGTCATCTATACTAAAGACGTCATCTATACTATAGACATCATATATACTATAGACATCATCTATAATATACACATCATCTATACTATACACATCATCTATACTATACACATCATCTATACTATAGGCGTCATATATACTATAGACGTCATCTATACTATAGACGTCATATATACTATAGACGTCATCTACACTATAGACGTCATCTATACTATAGACGTCATCTATACTATAGACGTCATCTATACTATAGACGTCATCTATACTATAGACGTCATCTATACTATAGACGTCATCTATGCTATAGACGTCATCTATACTATAGACGTCATCTATACTATAGGCGTCATCTATACTATAGACGTCATCTATACTATAGACGTCATCTTTACTATAGACGTCATCTTTACTATAGACGTCATCTTTACTATAGACTCATCTATACTATTGACGTCATCTATACTATTGACGTCATCTATACTATAGACGTCATCTATACTATAGACGTCATCTATACTATAGACGTCATCTATACTATAGACGTCATCTATATTATAGACGTCATCTATGCTATAGACGTCATCTATACTATAGACGTCTTCTACACTATAGACGTCATCTATACTATAGACGTCATCTATACTATAGACGTCATCTATACTATAGACGTCATCTATACTATAGACGTCATCTATACTATAGACGTCATCTATACTATAGACGTCATCTATACTATAGACGTCATCTATACTATAGACGTCATCTATACTATAGACGTCATCTATACTATAGACGTCATCTATACTTTAGACGTCATCTATACTATAGACGTCATCTATACTATAGACGTCATCTATACTATAGACGTCATCTATACTATAGACGTCATCTATACTATAGACGTCATCTATACTATAGACGTCATCTATACTATAGACGTCATCTATACTATAGACGTCAACTAAACTATAGACGTCATCTATACTATAGACGTCATCTACACTATAGACGTCATCTATACTATAGACGTCATCTATACTATAGATGTCATCTATGCTATAGACTTCATCTATACTATAGACGTCATCTATGCTATAGGCGTTATATAATACATAGACATCATCTATACTATAGCCGTCATCTATACTATAGACGTCATCTATACTATAGACGTCATCTATACTATAGACGTCAACTAAACTATAGACGTCATCTATACTATAGACGTCATCTATACTATAGACGTCATCTATACTATAGACGTCATCTATACTATAGACGTCATCTATACTATAGACGTCATCTATACTATAGACGTCATCTATACTATAGACGTCATCTATACTATAGACGTCATCTATACTATAGACGTCATCTATACTTTAGACGTCATCTATACTATAGACGTCATCTATACTATAGACGTCATCTATACTATAGACGTCATCTATACTATAGACGTCATCTATACTATAGACGTCATCTATACTATAGACGTCATCTATACTATAGACGTCATCTATACTATAGACGTCAACTAAACTATAGACGTCATCTATACTATAGACGTCATCTACACTATAGACGTCATCTATACTATAGACGTCATCTATACTATAGATGTCATCTATGCTATAGACTTCATCTATACTATAGACGTCATCTATGCTATAGGCATTATATAATACATAGACATCATCTATACTATAGCCGTCATCTATACTATAGACGTCATCTATACTATAGACGTCATCTATACTATAGACGTCATCTATACTATAGACGTCATATATACTATAGACGTCATCTATACTATAGACGTCATATATACTATAGACGTCATCTATACTATAGACGTCATCTATACTATAGACGTCATCTATACTATAGACGTCATATATACTATAGACGTCATCTATACTATAGACGTCATATATACTATAGACGTCATCTATACTATAGACGTCATATATACTATAGACGTCATCTATACTATAGACGTCATCTATACTATAGACGTCATCTATACTATAGACGTCATCTATACTATAGACGTCATATATACTATAGACGTCATCTATACTATAGACGTCATCTATACTGTAGACGTCATCTATACTATAGACGTCATCTATACTATAGACGTCATCTATACTATAGACGTCATCTATACTATAGACGTCATCTATACTATAGACGTCATCTATACTATAGACGTCATCTATACTATAGACGTCATATATACTATAGACGTCATCTATACTATAGACGTCATCTATACTAAAGACGTCATCTATACTATAGACGTCATCTATACTATAGACGTCATCTAGACTATAGACGTCATCTATACTATAGACGTCATCTACACTATAGACGTCATCTATACTATAGACGTCATCTATACTATTGATGTCATCTGTGCTATAGACTTCATCTATACTATAGACGTCATCTATGCTATAGGCGTTATATAATACATAGACGTCATCTATACTATAGCCGTCATCTATACTATAGACGTCATCTATACTATAGACGTCATCTATACTATAGACGTCATCTATACTATAGACCTTATCTATACTATAGACGTCATCTATACTATAGACCTTATCTATACTATAGACGTCATCTATACTATAGACGTCATCTATACTATAGACGTCAACTATACTATAGATGTCATTTATACTATAGACGACATCTATACTATATATGTCATTTATACTATAGATGTCATCTATACTATAGATGTCATCTATACTATAGACGTCATCTATACTATAGACGTCATCTATACTATAGACGTCATCTATACAATAGACGTCATCTATACTATAGACGTCATCTATACTATAGACGTCATCTATACTATAGACGTCATCTGTACTATAGACGTCATCTATACTATAGACGTCATCTATACTATAGACGTCATCTATACTATAGACGTCATCTATACTATAGACGTCATCTATACTATAGACGTCATCTTTACTATAGACGTCATCTTTACTATAGACGTCATCTATACTATAGACGTCATCTATACTATAGACGTCATCTATACTATAGACGTCATCTATACTATAGACGTCTTCTACACTATAGACTTCATCCATACTATAGACGTCATCTATACTATAGATGTCATCTATGCTGTAGGCGTTATATAATACATAGACGTCATCTATACCATAGCCGTCATCTATACTATAGACGTCATCTATACTATAGACGTCATCTATACTATAGACGTCATCTATACTATAGACATCATCTATACTATAGACGTCATCTATACTATAGACGTCATCTATACTATAGACGTCATCTATACTATAGACGTCATCTATACTATAGACGTCATCTATACTATAGACGTCATCTATACTATAGACGTCATCTATACTATAGACGTCATCTATACTATAGACATCATCTATACTATAGACGTCATCTATACTATAGACGTCATCTATACTATGGACGTCATCTATACCATAGACGTCATCTATACTATAGACGTCATCTATACTATAGACGTCATCTATACTATAGACGTGATCTATACTATAGACGTCATCTATACTATAGACGTCATCTATACTATACGTCTATAGTATAGATGTCATCTATACTATAGACGTCGTCTATACTATAGACGTCTTTTACACTATAGACGTCATCTATACTATAGACGTCATCTATACTATAGACGTCATCTATGCTATAGACGTCATCTATACTATAGACGTCTTCTACACTATAGACGTCATCTATACTATAGACGTCATCTATACTATAGACGTCATCTATACTATAGATGTAATCTATATTATAGACGTCATCTATACTATAGACGTCATCTATACTATAGACGTCATCTATACTATAGACGTCATCTATACTATAGACGTCATCTATACCATAGACTTCATCTATACCATAGACGTCATCTATACTATAGACGTCATCTATACTATAGACGTCATCTATACTATAGACGTCATCTATACTATAGACGTCATCTATACTATAGACGTCATCTATACTATAGACGTCATCTATACTATAGACGTCATCTATACTATAGACGTCATCTATACTATAGACGTCATCTATACTATAGACGTCATCTATACTATAGACGTCATCTATACTATAGACGTCATCTTTACTATAGACGTCATCTATACTATGGACGTCATCTATACCATAGACGTCATCTATACTATAGACGTCATCTATACTATAGACGTCATCTATACTATAGACGTGATCTATACTATAGACGTCATCTATACTATAGACGTCATCTATACTATACGTCTATAGTATAGATGTCATCTATACTATAGACGTCGTCTATACTATAGACGTCTTTTACACTATAGACGTCATCTATACTATAGACGTCATCTATGCTATAGACTTCATCTATACTATAGACGTCATCTATGCTATAGGCGTTATATAATACATAGACGTCATCTATACTATAGCCGTCATCTATACTATAGACGTCATCTATACCATAGACGTCATCTATACTATAGACGTCATCTATACTATACACGTCATCTATACTATAGACGTCATCTATACTATAGACGTCATCTATACTATAGACGTCATCTATACTATAGACGTCATCTATACTATAGACGTCATCTACACTATAGACGTCTTCTATACTATAGACGTCATCTATACTATAGACGTCATCTATACTATAGACGTCATCTATACTATAGACGTCATCTATACCATAGACGTCATCTATACTATAGACGTCATCTATACTATAGACGTCATCTATGCTATAGACGTCATCTATACTATAGACGTCATCTATGCTATAGACGTCATCTATACTATAGACGTGATCTATACTATAGACGTCATCTATTCTACAGACGTCATCTATACTATAGACGTCATCTATACTATAGACGTCATCTATACTATAGACGTCATCTATACTATAGACGTCATCTATACTATAGACGTCATCTATACTATAGACGTCATCTATACTATAGACGTCATCTATACTATAGACGTCATCTATACTATAGACGTCATCTATACTATAGACGTCATATATACTATAGACGTCATCTATACTATAGACGTCATCTATACTAAAGACGTCATCTATACTATAGACATCATCTATACTATAGGCATCATCTATAATATACACATCATCAATACTATACACATCATCTATACTATACACATCATCTATACTATAGACGTCATATATACTATAGAAATCATCTACACTATAGACGTCATCTATACTATAGACGTCATCTACACTATAGACGTCATCTATACTATAGACGTCATCTATACTATAGACGTCATCTATACTATAGACGTCATCTATACTATAGACGTCATCTATACTATAGACGTCATCTATACTATAGACGTCATCTATACTATAGACGTCATCTATACTATAGACGTCATCTATACTATAGACGTCATCTATACTATAGACGTCATCTATACTATAGACGTCATCTATACTATAGACGTCATCTATACTATAGACGTCATCTATACTATAGACGTCATCTATACTATAGACGTCTTCTACACTATAGACGTCATCTATACTATAGACGTCATCTATACTATAGATGTCATCTATATTATAGACGTCATCTATACTATAGACGTCATCTATACTATGGACGTCTTCTACACTATAGACGTCATCTATACTATAGACGTCATCTATACTATAGATGTCATCTATGCTATAGACGTCATCTATACTATAGACGTCATCTATACTATAGACGTCATCTATACTATAGACGTCATCTATATTATAGACGTCATCTATTCTATAGACGTCATCTATACTATAGACGTCATCTATACTATAGACGTCATCTATACTATAGACGTCATCTATACTATAGTCGTCATCTATACTATAGACGTCATCTATACTATAGACGTCATATAGACGTCATCTATATTATAGACGTCATCTATACTATAGACGTCATCTATACTATGGACGTCTTCTACACTATAGACGTCATCTATACTATAGACGTCATCTATACTACAGATGTCATCTATGCTATAGACGTCATCTATACTATAGACGTCATCTATACTATAGACGTCATCTATACTATAGACGTCATCTATATTATAGACGTCATCTATTCTATAGACGTCATCTATACTATAGACGTCTTCTACACTATAGACGTCATCTATACTATAGACGTCATCTATACTATAGATGTCATCTATATTATAGACGTCATCTATACTATAGGCGTCATCTATACTATAGACGTCATCTATACTATAGACGTCATCTTTACTATAGACGTCATCTTTACTATAGACGTCATCTTTACTATAGACTCATCTATACTATAGACGTCATCTATACTATAGACGTCATCTATACTATAGACGTCATCTATACTATAGACGTCATCTATACTATAGACGTCATCTATACTATAGACGTCATCTATATTATAGACGTCATCTATACTATAGACGTCATCTATACTATAGACGTCTTCTACACTATAGACGTCATCTATACTATAGACGTCATCTATACTATAGATGTAATCTATATTATAGACGTCATCTATACTATAGACGTCATCTATACTATAGACGTCATCTATACTATAGACGTCATCTATACTATAGACGTCATCTATACCATAGACGTCATCTATACTATAGACGTCATCTATACTATAGACGTCATCTATGCTATAGACGTCATCTATACTATAGACGTGATCTATACTATAGACGTCATCTATTCTACAGACGTCATCTATACTATACGTCTATAGTATAGATGTCATCTATAGTATAGATATCATCTATACTATAGACGTCGTCTATACTATAGACGTCTTCTACACTATAGACGTCATCTATACTATAGACGTCATCTACGCTACAGACTTCATCTATACTATAGACGTCATCTATGCTATAGGCGTTATATAATACATAGACGTCATCTATACTATAGCCGTCATCTATACTATAGACGTCATCTATACTATAGACGTCATCTATACTATAGACGTCATCTATACTATAGACGTCATCTATACTATAGACGTCATCTATACTATAGACGTCATCTATACTATAGACGTCATCTATACTATAGACGTCATCTATACTATAGACGTCATCTATACTATAGACGTCATCTATACTATAGACGTCATCTATACTATAGACGTCATCTATACTATGGACGTCATCTATACCATAGACGTCATCTATACTATAGACGTCATCTATACTATAGACGTCATCTATACTATAGACGTGATCTATACTATAGACGTCATCTATACTATAGACGTCATCTATACTATACGTCTATAGTATAGATGTCATCTATACTATAGACGTCGTCTATACTATAGACGTCTTTTACACTATAGACGTCATCTATACTATAGACGTCATCTATGCTATAGACTTCATCTATACTATAGACGTCATCTATGCTATAGGCGTTATATAATACATAGACGTCATCTATACTATAGCCGTCATCTATACTATAGACGTCATCTATACCATAGACGTCATCTATACTATAGACGTCATCTATACTATAGACGTCATCTATACTATAGACGTCATCTATACTATAGACGTCATCTATACTATAGACGTCATCTACACTATAGACGTCTTCTATACTATAGACGTCATCTATACTATAGACGTCATCTATACTATAGACGTCATCTATACTATAGACGTCATCTATACCATAGACGTCATCTATACTATAGACGTCATCTATACTATAGACGTCATCTATGCTATAGACGTCATCTATACTATAGACGTCATCTATGCTATAGACGTCATCTATACTATAGACGTGATCTATACTATAGACGTCATCTATTCTACAGACGTCATCTATACTATAGACGTCATCTATACTATAGACGTCATCTATACTATAGACGTCATCTATACTATAGACGTCATCTATACTATAGACGTCATCTATACTATAGACGTCATCTATACTATAGACGTCATCTATACTATAGACGTCATATATACTATAGACGTCATCTATACTATAGACGTCATCTATACTAAAGACGTCATCTATACTATAGACATCATCTATACTATAGGCATCATCTATAATATACACATCATCAATACTATACACATCATCTATACTATACACATCATCTATACTATAGACGTCATATATACTATAGACGTCATCTACACTATAGACGTCATCTATACTATAGACGTCATCTACACTATAGACGTCATCTATACTATAGACGTCATCTATACTATAGACGTCATCTATACTATAGACGTCATCTATACTATAGACGTCATCTATACTATAGACGTCATCTATACTATAGACGTCATCTATACTATAGACGTCATCTATACTATAGACGTCATCTATACTATAGACGTCATCTATACTATAGACGTCATCTATACTATAGACGTCTTCTACACTATAGACGTCATCTATACTATAGATGTCATCTATATTATAGACGTCATCTATACTATAGACGTCATCTATACTATGGACGTCTTCTACACTATAGACGTCATCTATACTATAGACGTCATCTATACTATAGATGTCATCTATGCTATAGACGTCATCTATACTATAGACGTCATCTATACTATAGACGTCATCTATACTATAGACGTCATCTATATTATAGACGTCATCTATTCTATAGACGTCATCTATACTATAGACGTCATCTATACTATAGACGTCATCTATACTATAGACGTCATCTATACTATAGTCGTCATCTATACTATAGACGTCATCTATACTATAGACGTCATATAGACGTCATCTATATTATAGACGTCATCTATACTATAGACGTCATCTATACTACAGATGTCATCTATGCTATAGACGTCATCTATACTATAGACGTCATCTATACTATAGACGTCATCTATACTATAGACGTCATCTATATTATAGACGTCATCTATTCTATAGACGTCATCTATACTATAGACGTCTTCTACACTATAGACGTCATCTATACTATAGACGTCATCTATACTATAGATGTCATCTATATTATAGACGTCATCTATACTATAGGCGTCATCTATACTATAGACGTCATCTATACTATAGACGTCATCTTTACTATAGACGTCATCTTTACTATAGACGTCATCTTTACTATAGACTCATCTATACTATAGACGTCATCTATACTATAGACGTCATCTATACTATAGACGTCATCTATACTATAGACGTCATCTATACTATAGACGTCATCTATACTATAGACGTCATCTATATTATAGACGTCATCTATACTATAGACGTCATCTATACTATAGACGTCTTCTACACTATAGACGTCATCTATACTATAGACGTCATCTATACTATAGACGTCATCTATACTATAGATGTAATCTATATTATAGACGTCATCTATACTATAGACGTCATCTATACTATAGACGTCATCTATACTATAGACGTCATCTATACTATAGACGTCATCTATACTATAGACGTCATCTATACCATAGACGTCATCTATACTATAGACGTCATCTATACTATAGACGTCATCTATGCTATAGACGTCATCTATACTATAGACGTGATCTATACTATAGACGTCATCTATTCTACAGACGTCATCTATACTATACGTCTATAGTATAGATGTCATCTATAGTATAGATGTCATCTATACTATAGACGTCGTCTATACTATAGACGTCTTCTACACTATAGACGTCATCTATACTATAGACGTCATCTATGCTATAGGCGTTATATAATACATAGACGTCATCTATACTATAGCCGTCATCTATACTATAGACGTCATCTATACTATAGACGTCATCTATACTATAGACGTCATCTATACTATAGACGTCATCTATACTATAGACGTCATCTACACTATAGACGTCTTCTATACTATAGACGTCATCTTTACTATAGACGTCATCTTTACTATAGACGTCATCTTTACTATAGACGTCATCTTTACTATAGACGTCATCTATACTATAGACGTCATCTATACTATAGACGTCATCTATACTATAGACGTCATCTATACTATAGACGTCATCTATACTATAGACGTCATCTATACTATAGACGTCATCTATACTATAGACGTCATGTATACTATAGACGTCATCTATACTATAGAGTCATCTATACTATAGACGTCATCTATACTATAGATCTCATCTACACTTTAGACGTCATCTATACTATAGACGTCATCTATACTATAGATGTCATCTATGCTATAGACTTCATCTATACTATAGACGTCATCTATGCTATAGGCGTTATATAATACATAGACGTCATCTATACTATAGCCGTCATCTATACTATAGACGTCATCTATACTATAGACGTCATCTATATATAGACGTCATCTATATATAGACGTCATCTATACTATAGACGTCATCTATACTATAGACGTCATCTATACTATAGACGTCATCTATACTATAGACGTCATCTATATATAGACGTCATCTATATATAGACGTCATCTATACTATAGACGTCATCTATACTATAGACGTCATCTATACTATAGACGTCATGTATACTATAGACGTCATCTATACTATAGAGTCATCTATACTATAGACGTCATCTATACTATAGATCTCATCTACACTTTAGACGTCATCTATACTATAGACGTCATCTATACTATAGATGTCATCTATACTATAGACTTCATCTATACTATAGACGTCATCTATGCTATAGGCGTTATATAATACATAGACGTCATCTATACTATAGCCGTCATCTATACTATAGACGTCATCTATACTATAGACGTCATCTATACTATAGACGTCATCTATACTATAGACGTCATCTATACTAAAGACGTCATCTATACTATAGACATCATCTATACTATAGACATCATCTATAATATACAATCATCTATACTATACACATCATCTATACTATACACATCATCTATACTATAGACGTCATATATACTATAGACGTCATCTATACTATAGACGTCATATATACTATAGACGTCATCTACACTATAGACGTCATCTATACTATAGACGTCATCTATACTATAGACGTCATCTATACTATAGACGTCATCTATGCTATAGACGTCATCTATACTATAGACGTCATCTATACTATAGGCGTCATCTATACTATAGACGTCATCTATACTATAGACGTCATCTTTACTATAGACGTCATCTTTACTATAGACGTCATCTTTACTATAGACTCATCTATACTATAGACGTAATCTTTACTATAGACGTCATCTATACTATAGACGTCATCTATACTATAGACGTCATCTATACTATAGACGTCATCTATACTATAGACGTCATCTTTACTATAGACGTCATCTATACTATAGACGTCATCTATACTATAGACGTCATCTATACTATAGACGTCATCTATACTATAGACGTCATCTATACTATAGACGTCATCTATACTATAGACGTCATCTATACTATAGACGTCATCTATACTATAGACGTCATCTATACTATAGACGTCATCTATACTATAGACGTCATCTATACTATAGACGTCATCTATACTATAGACGTCATCTATACTATAGACGTCATCTATACTATAGACGTCATCTATACTATAGACGTCATCTATACTATAGACGTCATCTATACTATAGACGTCATCTACACTATAGACGTCATCTATACTATAGACGTCATCTATACTATAGATGTCATCTATGCTATAGACTTCATCTATACTATAGACGTCATCTATGCTATAGGCGTTATATAATACATAGACATCATCTATACTATAGCCGTCATCTATACTATAGACGTCATCTATACTATAGACGTCATCTATACTATAGACGTCATCTATACTATAGACGTCATCTATACTATAGACGTCATCTATACTATAGACGTCATCTATACTATAGACGTCATCTATACTATAGACGTCATCTATACTATAGACGTCATCTATACTATAGACGTCATCTATACTATAGACGTCATCTATACTATAGACGTCATCTATACTATAGACGTCATCTATACTATAGACGTCATCTATACTATAGACGTCATATATACTATAGACGTCATCTATACTATAGACGTCATCTATACTAAAGACGTCATCTATACTATAGACGTCATCTATACTATAGACGTCATCTATACTATAGACGTCATTTATACTATAGACGTCATCTACACTATAGACGTCATCTACACTATAGACGTCATCTATACTATAGACGTCATCTATACTATAGATGTCATCTGTGCTATAGACTTCATCTATACTATAGACGTCATCTATGCTATAAGCGTTATATAATACATAGACGTCATCTATACTATAGCCGTCATCTATACTATAGACGTCATCTATACTATAGACGTCATCTATACTATAGACGTAATCTATACTATAGACGTCATCTATACTATAGACCTTATCTATACTATAGACGTCATCTATACTATAGACGTCATCTATACTATAGACGTCAACTATACTATAGATGTCATTTATACTATAGACGACATCTATACTATAGATGTCATTTATACTATAGATGTCATCTATACTATAGACGTCATCTATACTATAGACGTCATCTATACTATAGACGTCATCTATACTATAGACGTCATCTATACTATAGACGTCATCTTTACTATAGACGTCATCTTTACTATAGACGTCATCTTTACTATAGACGTCATCTTTACTATAGACGTCATCTATACTATAGACGTCATCTATACTATAGACGTCATCTATACTATAGACGTCATCTATACTATAGACGTCATCTATACTATAGACGTCATCTATACTATAGACGTCATCTATACTATAGACGTCATCTATACTATAGACGTTATCAATACTATAGGCGTCATCTTTACTATAGACGTCATCTTTACTATAGACGTCATCTATACTATAGACGTCATCTATACTATAGACGTCATCTATACTATAGACGTCATCTATACTATAGACGTCATCTATACTATAGACGTCTTCTACACTATAGACGTCATCCATACTATAGACGTCATCTATACTATAGATGTCATCTATGCTATAGGCGTTATATAATACATAGACGTCATCTATACCATAGCCGTCATCTATACTATAGACGTCATCTATACTATAGACGTCATCTATACTATAGACATCATCTATACTATAGACGTCATCTATACTATAGACGTCATCTATACTATAGACGTCATCTATACTATAGACGTCATCTATACTATAGACGTCATCTATACTATAGACGTCATCTATACTATAGACGTCATCTATACTATAGACGTCATCTATACTATAGACGTCATCTATACTATAGACGTCATCTATACTATGGACGTCATCTATACCATAGACGTCATCTATACTATAGACGTCATCTATACTATAGACGTCATCTATACTATAGACGTGATCTATACTATAGACGTCATCTATACTATAGACGTCATCTATACTATAGACGTCTTCTACACTATAGACGTCATCCATACTATAGACGTCATCTATACTATAGATGTCATCTATGCTATAGGCGTTATATAATACATAGACGTCATCTATACCATAGCCGTCATCTATACTATAGACGTCATCTATACTATAGACGTCATCTATACTATAGACATCATCTATACTATAGACGTCATCTATACTATAGACGTCATCTATACTATAGACGTCATCTATACTATAGACGTCATCTATACTATAGACGTCATCTATACTATAGACGTCATCTATACTATAGACGTCATCTATACTATAGACGTCATCTATACTATAGACGTCATCTATACTATGGACGTCATCTATACCATAGACGTCATCTATACTATAGACGTCATCTATACTATAGACGTCATCTATACTATAGACGTGATCTATACTATAGACGTGATCTATACTATAGACGTGATCTATACTATAGACGTCATCAATACTATAGACGTCATCTATACTATAGACGTCATCTATACTATAGATGTCATCTATGCTATAGGCGTTATATAATACATAGTCGTCATCTATACTATAGCCGTCATCTATACTATAGACGTCATCTATACTATAGACGTCATCTATACTATAGACGTCATCTATACTATAGACGTCATCTATACTATAGACGTCATCTATACTATAGACGTCATCTATACTATAGACGTCATCTATACTATAGACGTCATCTATACTATAGACGTCATCTATACTATAGACGTCATCTATACTATAGACGTCATATATACTATAGACGTCATCTATACTATAGACGTCATCTATACTAAAGACGTCATCTATACTATAGACATCATCTATACTATAGACATCATCTATAATATACACATCATCTATACTATACACATCATCTATACTATACACATCATCTATACTATAGACGTCATAT
The DNA here is from genome assembly GCA_947623515.1 of Neoascia interrupta. Lineage (NCBI taxonomy): Eukaryota > Metazoa > Arthropoda > Insecta > Diptera > Syrphidae > Neoascia > Neoascia interrupta. Next base: position 102,010,921 of record OX392462.1, read on the forward strand.
ATACTATAGACGTCATCTACACTATAGACGTCATCTATACTATAGACGTCATCTACACTATAGACGTCATCTATACTATAGACGTCATCTATACTATAGACGTCATCTATACTATAGACGTCATCTATACTATAGACGTCATCTATACTATAGACGTCATCTATACTATAGACGTCATCTATACTATAGACGTCATCTATACTATAGACGTCATCTATACTATAGACGTCATCTATATTATAGACGTCATCTATACTATAGACGTCATCTATACTATGGACGTCTTCTACACTATAGACGTCATCTATACTATAGACGTCATCTATACTATAGATGTCATCTATGCTATAGGCGTTATATAATACATAGACGTCATCTATACTATAGCCGTCATCTATACTATAGACGTCATCTATACTATAGACGTCATCAATACTATAGACGTCATCTATACTATAGACGTCATCTATACTATAGACGTCATCTATACTATAGACGTCATCTATACTATAGACGTCATCTATACTATAGACGTCATCTATACTATAGACGTCATCTATACTATAGACGTCATCTATACTATAGACGTCATCTATACTATAGACGTCATCTATACTATAGACGTCATCTATACTATAGACGTCATCTATACTATAGACGTAATCTATACTACAGACGTCATCTATACTATAGACGTCATCTATACTATAGACGTCATCTATACTATAGACGTCATCTATACTATAGACGTCATCTATACTATAGACGTCATCTATACTAAAGACGTCATCTTTACTATAGACGTCATCTTTACTATAGACGTCATCTTTACTATAGACGTCATCTATACTATAGACGTCATCTTTACTATAGACGTCATCTATACTATAGACGTCATCTATACTATAGACGTCATCTATACTATAGACGTCATCTATACTAAAGACGTCATCTATACTATAGACGTCGTCTATACTATAGACGTCATATTTACTATAGACGTCATCTATACTATAGACGTCATCTATACTAAAGACGTCATCTATACTATAGACATCATCTATACTATAGACATCACCTATACTATACACATCATCTATACTATACACATCATCTATACTATACACATCATCTATACTATAGACGTCATCTGTACTACAGACGCCATCTATACTATAGACGTCATCTATACTATAGACGTCATCTTTACTATAGACGTCATCTTTACTATAGACGTCATCTATACTAAAGACGTCATCTTTACTATAGACGTCATCTTTACTATAGACGTCATCTTTACTATAGACGTCATCTATACTATAGACGTCATCTTTACTATAGACGTCATCTATACTATAGACGTCGTCTATACTATAGACGTCATATTTACTATAGACGTCATCTATACTATAGACGTCATCTATACTAAAGACGTCATCTATACTATAGACATCATCTATACTATAGACGTCATCTATACTATAGACGTCATCTATACTATAGACGTCATCTATACTATAGACGTCATCTATACTATAGACGTCATCTATACTATTGACGTCATCTTTACTATAGACGTCATCTATACTATGGACGTCATCTATACCATAGACGTCATCTATACTATAGACGTCATCTATACTATAGACGTCATCTATACTATAGACGTGATCTATACTATAGACGTGATCTATACTATAGACGTGATCTATACTATAGACGTCATCAATACTATAGACGTCATCTATACTATAGACGTCATCTATACTATAGACGTCATCTATACTATAGATGTCATCTATGCTATAGACTTCATCTATACTATAGACGTCATCTATGCTATAGGCGTTATATAATACATAGTCGTCATCTATACTATAGCCGTCATCTATACTATAGACGTCATCTATACTATAGACGTCATCTATACTATAGACGTCATCTATACTATAGACGTCATCTATACTATAGACGTCATCTATACTATAGACGTCATCTATACTATAGACGTCATCTATACTATAGACGTCATCTATACTATAGACGTCATCTATACTATAGACGTCATCTATACTATAGACGTCATCTATACTATAGACGTCATCTATACTATAGACGTCATATATACTATAGACGTCATCTATACTATAGACGTCATCTATACTAAAGACGTCATCTATACTATAGACATCATCTATACTATAGACATCATCTATAATATACACATCATCTATACTATACACATCATCTATACTATACACATCATCTATACTATAGACGTCATATATACTATAGACGTCATCTACACTATAGACGTCATCTATACTATAGACGTCATCTACACTATAGACGTCATCTATACTATAGACGTCATCTATACTATAGACGTCATCTATACTATAGACGTCATCTATACTATAGACGTCATCTATACTATAGACGTCATCTATACTATAGACGTCATCTATACTATAGACGTCATCTATACTATAGACGTCATCTATACTATAGACGTCATCTATACTATAGACTTCATCTATACTATAGACGTCATCTATACTATAGACGTCATCTATACTATAGACGTCATCTATACTATAGACGTCATCTATACTATAGACGTCATCTATACTATAGACGTCATCTATACTATAGACGTCATCTATACTATAGACGTCATCTATACTATAGACGTCATCTATACTATAGACGTCATCTATATTATAGACGTCATCTATACTATAGACGTCATCTATACTATGGACGTCATCTATACTATAGACGTCATCTATACTATAGATGTCATCTATGCTATAGGCGTTATATAATACATAGACGTCATCTATACTATAGCCGTCATCTATTCTATAGACGTCATCTATACTATAGACGTCATCAATACTATAGACGTCATCTATACTATAGACGTCATCTATACTATAGACGTCATCTATACTATAGACGTCATCTATACTATAGACGTCATCTATACTATAGATGTCATCTATACTATAGACGTCATCTATACTATAGACGTCATCTATGCTATAGACGTCATCTATACTATAGACGTCATCTATACTATAGACGTCATCTATACTATAGACGTCATCTATACTATAGACGTCATCTATACTATAGACGTCATCTTTACTATAGACGTCATCTTTACTATAGACGTCATCTATACTAAAGACGTCATCTGTACTACAGACGCCATCTATACTATAGACGTCATCTATACTATAGACGTCATCTGTACTACAGACGCCATCTATACTATAGACGTCATCTTTACTATAGACGTCATCTATACTAAAGACGTCATCTTTACTATAGACGTCATCTTTACTATAGACGTCATCTATACTATAGACGTCATCTTTACTATAGACGTCATCTATACTATAGACGTCATCTATACTATAGACGTCATCTATACTATAGACGTCATCTATACTATAGACATCATCTGTACTATACACATCATCTATACTATACACATCATCTATACTATACACATCATCTATACTATAGACGTCATCTGTACTACAGACGCCATCTATACTATAGACGTCATCTATACTATAGACGTCATCTATACTATAGACGTCATCTATACTATAGGCGTCATCTATACTATAGACGTCATCTATACTATAGACGTCATCTATACTATAGACGTCATCTATACTATAGACGTCATCTATACTATAGACGTCATCTATACTATAGACGTCATCTATACTATAGACGTCATCTATACTATAGACGTCATCTATACTATAGACGTCATCTATACTATAGACGTCATCTATACTATAGACGTCATCTATACTATAGACGTCATCTATACTATAGACGTCATCTATACTATAGACGTCATCTATACTATAGACGTCATCTATACTATAGACGTCATCTTTACTATAGACGTCATCTATACTATAGACGTCATCTATACTATAGACGTCATCTATACTATAGACGTCATCTATACTATAGACGTCATCTATACTATAGACGTCATCTATACTATAGACGTCATCTATACTATAGACGTCATCTATACTAAAGACGTCATCTTTACTATAGACGTCATCTTTACTATAGACGTCATCTTTACTATAGACGTCATCTATACTATAGACGTCATCTATACTATAGACGTCATCTATACTATAGACGTCATCTATACTATAGACGTCATCTATACTATAGACGTCATCTATACTATAGACGTCATCTATACTATAGACGTCATCTATACTATAGACGTCATCTATACTATAGACGTCATCTATACTATAGACGTCATCTATACTATAGACGTCATCTATACTATAGACGTCATCTATACTATAGACGTCATCTATACTATAGAGTCATCTAAACTATAGACGTCATCTACACTATAGACGTCATCTATACTATAGACGTCATCTATACTATAGATGTCATCTATGCTATAGACTTCATCTATACTATAGACGTCATCTATGCTATAGGCATTATATAATATATAGACGTCATCTATACTATAGCCGTCATGTATACTATAGACGTCATCTATACTATAGACGTCATCTATACTATAGACGTCATCTATACTATAGACGTCATCTATACTATAGACGTCATCTATACTACAGACGTCATCTATACTATAGACGTCATCTATACTACAGACGTCATCTATACTATAGACGTCGTCTATACTATAGACGTCGTCTATACTATAGACGTCATATATACTATAGACGTCATCTATACTATAGACGTCATCTATACTAAAGACGTCATCTATACTATAGACATCATCTATACTATAGACATCATCTATACTATACACATCATCTATACTATACACATCATCTATACTATACACATCATCTATACTATAGACGTCATCTGTACTACAGACGCCATCTATACTATAGACGTCATCTATACTATAGACGTCATCTATACTATGGACGTCATCTATACTATAGACGTCATTTATACTATAGACGTCATCTATACTATAGACGTCATCTATACTATAGACGTCATCTATACTATAGACGTCATCTATACTATAGACGTCATCTATACTATAGACGTCATCTATACTATAGACGTCATCTATACTATAGACGTCATCTATACTACAGACGCCATCTATACTATAGACATCATCTATATTATAGACGTCATCTATACTATAGACGTCATCTATACTATAGACATCATCTATACACGTCATCTATACTATATACGTCATCTATACTATAGACGTCATCTATGCTAAAGACGTCATCTATACTATAGACGTCATCTACACTATAGACGTCATCTACACTATAGACGTCATCTATACTATAGACGTCATCTATACTATAGACGTCATCTATATTATAGACGTCATCTATACTATAGACGTCATCTATATTATAGACGTCATCTATACTATAGACGTCATCTATACTATAGACGTCATCTATACTATAGACGTCATCTATACTATAAACGTCATCTATACTATAGACGTCATCTATACTATAGACGTCATCTATACTATAGACGTCATCTATACTATAGACGTCATCTATACTATAGACGTCATCTATACTATAGACGTCATCTATACTATAGACGTCATCTATTCTATAGACGTCATCTATACTATAGACGTCATCTATACTATAGACGTCATCTATACTATAGACGTCATCTATACTATAGACGTCATCTATACTAAAGACGTCATCTATACTATAGACGTCATCTATACTATAGACGTCATCTATACTATAGACGTCATCTACACTATATACGTCATCTACACTATAGACGTCATCTACACTATAGACGTCATCTATACTATAGACGTCATCTATACTATAGATGTCATCTATACTATAGACGTCATCTATACTATAGACGTCATCTATACTAAAGACGTCATCTATACTATAGACATCATCTATACTATAGACATCATCTATACTATACACATCATCTATACTATACACATCATCTATACTATACACATCATCTATACTATAGACGTCATATATACTATAGACGTCATCTACACTATAGACGTCATCTATACTATAGACGTCATCTACACTATAGACGTCATCTATACTATAGACGTCATCTATACTATAGACGTCATCTATACTATAGATGTCATCTATACTATAGACGTCATCTATACTATAGACGTTATCTATACTATAGACGTCATCTATACTATAGACGTCATCTATACTATAGACGTCATCTATACTATAGACGTCATCTATACTATAGACGTCATCTATACTATAGACGTCATCTATACTATAGACTTCATCTATACTATAGACGTCATCTATACTATAGACGTCATCTATACTATAGACGTCATCTATACTATAGACGTCATCTATACTATAGACGTCATCTATACTATAGACGTCATCTATACTATAGACGTCATCTATACTATAGACGTCCTCTATACTATAGACGTCATCTATACTATAGACGTCATCTATACTATAGACGTCATCTATACTATAGACGTCATCTGTACTATAGACGTCATCTATACTATAGACGTCATCTATACTATAGACGTCATCTGTACTATAGACGTCATCTGTACTATAGACGTCATCTATACTATAGACGTCATCTGTACTATAGACGTCATCTATACTATAGACGTCATCTGTACTATAGACGTCATCTATACTATAGACGTCATCTGTACTATAGACGTCATCTATACTATAGACGTCATCTATACTATAGACGTCATCTATACTATAGACGTCATCTGTACTATAGACGTCATCTATACTATACACGTCATCTATACTATACACGTCATCTATACTATAGACGTCATCTATACTATAGACGTCATCTATACTATAGACGTCATCTATACTATAGACGTCATCTATACTATAGACGTCATCTATACTATAGACGTCATCTATACTATAGACGTCATCTATACTATAGACGTCATCTATACTATAGACGTCATCTATACTATAGACGTCATCTATACTATAGACGTCATCTATACTATAGACGTCATCTATACTATAGACGTCATCTATACTATAGACGTCATTTATACTATAGACGTCATCTATACTATAGACCTCATTTATACTATAGACGTCATTTATACTACAGACGTCATTTATACTATAGACGTCATCTATACTATAAACGTCATCTATACTATAGACGTCATCTATACTACAGACGTCATCTATACTATAGACGTCATCTATACTATAGACGTCATCTATACTATAGTCTATACTATAGTCTATACTATAGTCTATAGTACAGATGACGTCTATAGTATAGATGGCGATAGACTATAGACTATAGTATATAGTCTATACTATAGTCTATAGTATAGATGACGTCTATAGTATAGATGGCGTCTATAGTATAGATGACGTCTATAGTATAGATGACGTGTATAGTATAGATGACGTGTATAGTATAGATGACGTGTATAGTATAGATGACGTCTATAGTATAGATGACGTCTATAGTATAGATGATGTCTAAAGTATAGATGACGTCTAAAGTATAGATGACGTCTATAGTATAGATGACGTCTATAGTACAGATGACGTCTATAGTATAGATGACGTCTATAGTATAGATGACGTCTATAGTATAGATGACGTCTATAGTATAGATGACGTCTATAGTATAGATGACGTCTATAGTATAGATGACGTCTATAGTATAGATGACGTCTATAGTATAGATGACGTCTATAGTATAGATGACGTCTATAGTATAGATTACGTCTATAGTATAGATGACGTCTCTAGTATAGATGACGTCTATAGTAAAGATGACGTCTATAGTATAGATGACGTCTATAGTAAAGATGACGTCTATAGTAAAGATGACGTCTATAGTAAAGATGACGTCTTTATACTATAGACGTCATCTATACTATAAACGTCATCTATACTATAGACGTCATTTAAACTATAGACGCCATTTAAACTATAGACGTCATCTATACTATAGACGTCATCTATACTATAGACGTCATCTATACTATAGACGTCATCTATACTATAGACGTCATCTATACTATAGACGTCATCTATACTATAGACATCATCTATATTATATACGTCATCTATACTATAGACGTCATCTATACTATAGACATCATCTATATTATAGACATCATCTATACTATAGACATCATCTATACTATACACATCATTTATACTATACACATCATCTATACTATAGACGTCATATATACTATAGACGTCATCTATACTATATACGTCATCTATACTTTAGACGTCATCTATACTTTAGACGTCATCTATACTATAGACATCATCTATACTATAGACATCATCTATACTATACACATCATCTATACTATACACATCATCTATACTATACACATCATCTATACTATACACATCATCTATACTATAGACGTCATATATACTATAGACGTCGTCTATACTATAGACGTCATATATACTATAGACATCATCTATACTATACACATCATCTATACTATACACATCATCTATACTATACACATCATCTATACTATACACATCATCTATACTATAGACGTCATATATACTATAGACGTCGTCTATACTATAGACGTCGTCTATACTATAGACGTCATATATACTATAGACGTCATCTATACTATAGACGTCATCTATACTATAGACGTCATCTATACTATACACATCATCTATACTATACACATCATCTATACTATACACATCATATATACTATAGACGTCATATATACTATAGACGTCGTCTATACTATAGACGTCATATATACTATAGACGTCATCTATACTATAGACGTCATCTATACTATAGACGTCATCTATACTATAGACGTCATCTATACTATAGACGTCATCTATACTATAGACGTCATCTATACTATAGACGTCATCTATACTATAGACGTCATCTATACTATAGACGTCATCTATACTATAGACGTCATCTATACTATAGACGTCATCTATACTATAGACGTCATCTATACTATAGACGTCATCTATACTATAGACGTCATCTATACTATAGACGTCATCTATACTATAGACGTCATCTATACTATAGACGTCATCTATACTATAGACGTCATCTATACTATAGACGTCATCTATACTATAGACGTCATCTATACTATAGACGTCATCTATTCTATAGACGTCATCTATACTATAGACGTCATCTTTTCTATAGACGTCATCTATACTATAGACGTCATCTATACTATAGACGTCATCTATACTATAGACGTCATCTATACTATAGACGTCATCTATACTATAGACGTCATCTATACTATAGACGTCATCTATACTATAGACGTCATCTATACTATAGACGTCATCTATACTATAGACGTCATCTATACTATAGACGTCATACATATATACTATAGCCGTCATCTATACTATAGACGTCATACATATATACTATAGCCGTCATCTATACTATAGACGTCATACATATATACTATAGCCGTCATCTATACTATAGACGTCATCTATACTATAGACGTCATCTATACTATAGACGTCATCTATACTATAGACGTCATCTATACTATAGACGTCATCTATACTATAGACGTCATTTATACTATAGACGTCATCTATACTGTAGACGTCATCTATTCTATAGACGTCATCTATACTACAGACGTCATCTATACTATAGACGTCATCTTTACAATAGAGTCATCTATACTATAGACGTCATCTATAATATAGACGTCATCTGTACTATAGACGTCATCTATACTATAGACGTCATCTATACTATGTACGTCATCTATACTATAGACGTCATCTATACTAAAGGCGTCATCTATACTATAGACATCATCTATATAGACATCATCTATACTATACACATCATCTATACTATAGACATCATCTATACTATAGACGTCATATATACTATACACATCATCTATACTATAGACGTCATCTATGCTATAGACGTCATCTATACTATAGACGTCATCTATACTATAGCCGTCATCTATACTATAGACGTCATCAATACTATAGACGTCATCTATACTATAGACGTCATCTATACTATAGACATCATCTATATTATAGACGTCATCTATACTATAGACGTCATATATACTATAGACATCATCTATACTATACACATCATCTATACTATACACATCATCTATACTATACACATCATTTATACTATACACATCATCTATACTATACACATCATTTATACTATACACATCATCTATACTATAAACGTCATATATACTATAAACGTCATATATACTATAGACGTCATCTATACTATATACGTCATATATACTATAGACGTCATCTATACTATAGACGTCATCTATACTATAGACGTCATCTATACTATAGACGTCATCTATACTATAGACGTCATCTATACTATAGACGTCATCTATACTAGAGACGTCATCTATACTATAGACGTCATCTATACTATAGACGTCATCTATACTATAGACGTCATCTATACTATAGACGTCATCTATACTATAGACGTCATCTATACTATAGACGTCATCTATACTATAGACGTCATCTATACTATAGACGTCATCTATACTATAGACGTCATCTATACTATAGACGTCATCTATACTATAGACATCATCTATATTATAGACATCATCTATAATATAGACATCATCTATACTATACACATCATTTATACTATACACATCATCTATACTATAGACGTCATATATACTATAGACGTCATCTATACTATATACGTCATCTATACTTTAGACGTCATCTATACTATAGACATCATCTATACTATAGACATCATCTATACTATACACATCATCTATACTATACACATCATCTATACTATACACATCATCTATACTATACACATCATCTATACTATACACATCATCTATACTATAGACGTCATATATACTATAGACGTCGTCTATACTATAGACGTCATATATACTATAGACATCATCTATACTATAGACATCATCTATACTATACACATCATCTATACTATACACATCATCTATACTATACACATCATCTATACTATACACATCATCTATACTATAGACGTCATATATACTATAGACGTCGTCTATACTATAGACGTCATATATACTATAGACGTCGTATATACTATAGACGTCATCTATACTAGAGACGTCATCTATACTATAGACGTCATCTATACTATAGACGTCATCTATACTATAGACGTCATCTATACTATAGACGTCATCTATACTATAGACGTCATCTATACTATAGACGTCATCTATACTATAGACGTCATCTATACTATAGACGTCATCTATACTATAGACGTCATCTATACTATAGACGTCATCTATACTATAGACGTCATCTATACTATAGACGTCATCTATACTATAGACGTCATCTATACTATAGACGTCATCTATACTATAGACGTCATCTATACTATAGACGTCATCTATACTATAGACGTCATCTATACTATAGACGTCATCTATACTATAGACGTCATCTATACTATAGACGTCATCTATACTATAGACGTCATCTATACTATAGACGTCATCTATACTATAGACGTCATCTATACTATAGACGTCATCTATACTATAGACGTCATCTATACTATAGACGTCATCTATACTATAGACGTCATCTATACTATAGACGTCATCTATACTATAGACGTCATATATACTATAGACGTCATACATATATACTATAGCCGTCATCTATACTATAGACGTCATACATATATACTATAGCCGTCATCTATACTATAGACGTCATCTATACTATAGACGTCATCTATACTATAGACGTCATCTATACTATAGACGTCATCTATACTATAGACGTCATCTATACTATAGACGTCATTTATACTATAGACGTCATCTATACTGTAGACGTCATCTATTCTATAGACGTCATCTATACTACAGACGTCATCTACACTACAGACGTCATCTTTACAATAGAGTCATCTATACTATAGACGTCATCTATAATATAGACGTCATCTGTACTATAGACGTCATCTATACTATAGACGTCATCTATATTATGTACGTCATCTATACTATAGACGTCATCTATACTATGTACGTCATCTATACTATAGACGTCATCTATACTAAAGGCGTCATCTATACTATAGACATCATCTATATAGACATCATCTATATTATACACATCATCTATACTATAGACATCATCTATACTATAGACGTCATATATACTATACACATCATCTATACTATAGACGTCATCTATGCTATAGACGTCATCTATACTATAGACGTCATCTATACTATAGACGTCATCTATACTATAGACGTCATCAATACTATAGACGTCATCTATACTATAGACGTCATCTATACTATAGACATCATCTATATTATAGACATCATCTATACTATAGACATCATCTATACTATGCACATCATCTATACTATAGACGTCATCTATACTATAGACGTCATCTATACTATAGAAGTCATCTATACTATATACGTGATCTATACTATAGACGTCATCTATACTATAGACGTCATCTATACTAAAGACGTCATCTATACTGTAGACGTCATCTATACTGTAGACGTCATCTATTCTATAGACGTCATCTATACTACAGACGTCATTTATACTATAGGCGTCATCTATACTATAGAGTCATCTATACTATAGACGTCATCTATACTATAGACGTCATCTATACTATAGACGTCATCTATACTATATACGTCATCTATACTATAGACGTCATCTATACTAAAGACGTCATCTATACTATAGACATCATCTATATAGACATCATCTATACTATACACATCATCTATACTATAGACATCATCTATACTATAGACGTCATATATACTATACACATCATCTAAACTATAGACGTCATTTATGCTATAGACGTCATCTATACTATAGACGTCATCTATACTATAGACGTCATCTATACTATAGACGTCATCTATACTATAGACGTCATCTATACTATAGACGTCATCTATACTATAGACGTCATCTATACTATAGACGTCATCTATACTATAGACGTCATCTATACTATAGACGTCATCTATACTATAGACGTCATCTATACTATAGACGTCATCTATACTATAGACGTCATCTATACTATAGACGTCATCTATACTATAGACGTCATCAATACTATAGACGTCATCTATACTATAGACATCATCTATATTATAGACATCATCTATACTATAGACATCATCTATACTATACACATCATCTATACTATACACATCATCTATACTATACACATCATCTATACTATAGACGTCATCTATACTATAGACGTCATCTATACTATATACGTGATCTATACTATAGACGTCATCTATACTAAAGACGTCATCTATACTATAGACGTCATCTATACTATAGACGTCATCTATACTAAAGACGTCATCTATACTATAGACGTCATCTATACTATAGACGTCATCTATACTATAGACGTCATCTATACTATAGACGTCATCTATACTATAGACGTCATCTATAATATAGACGTCATCTATACTATAGACGTCATCTATACTATAGACGTCATCTATACTAAAGACGTCATCTATACTATAGACATCATCTATATAGACATCATCTATACTATACACATCATCTATACTATAGACATCATCTATACTATAGACATCATCTATACTATAGACGTCATACATACTATACACATCATCTATACTATAGACGTCATCTATACTATAGACGTCATATATACTATAGACGTCATCTATACTATAGACGTCATCTATACTATAGACGTCATCAACACTATAGACGTCATCTATAATATAGACGTCATCTATACTATAGACGTCATCTATACTCTAGACGTCATCTATACTATCGACGTCATCTATACTATAGACATCATCTATATTATAGACATCATCTATACTATAGACATCATCTATACTATACACATCATTTATACTATACACATCATCTATACTATAGACGTCATCTATACTATAGACGTCATCTATACTATAGACGTCATCTATACTATAGACGTCATCTATACTATAGACGTCATCTATACTATAGACGTCATCTATACTATAGACGTCATCTATACTATAGACGTCATCTATACTATAGACGTCATCTATACTATAGACGTCATCTATACTATAGACGTCATCTATACTATAGACGTCATCTATACTATAGACGTCATATATACTATAGACGTCATCTATACTATAGACGTCATACATATATACTATAGCCGTCATCTATACTATAGACGTCATCTATACTATAGACGTCATACATATATACTATAGCCGTCATCTAACTATAGACGTCATCTATACTATAGACGTCATCTATACTATAGACGTCATCTATACTATAGACGTCATCTATACTATAGACGTCATCTATACTATAGACGTCATCTATACTATAGACGTCATCTATACTATAGACGTCATCTATACTATAGACGTCATCTATACTATAGACGTCATCTATACTGTAGACGTCATCTATACTACAGACGTCATCTATACTATAGACGTCATCTTTACAATAGAGTCATTTATACTATAGACGTCATCTATAATATAGACGTCATCTGTACTATAGACGTCATCTATACTATAGACGTCATCTATACTATGTACGTCATCTATACTATAGACGTCATCAATACTAAAGGCGTCATCTATACTATAGACATCATCTATATAGACATCATCTATACTATACACATCATCTATACTATAGACATCATCTATACTATAGACGTCATATATACTATACACATCATCTATACTATAGACGTCATCTATGCTATAGACGTCATCTATACTATAGACGTCATCTATACTATAGACGTCATCTATACTATAGACATCATCAATACTATAGACGTCATCTATACTATAGACGTCATCTATACTATAGACATCATCTATATTATAGACATCATCTATACTATAGACATCATCTATACTATGCACATCATCTATACTATACACATCATCTATACTATAGACGTCATCTATACTATAGACGTCATCTATACTATATACGTGATCTATACTGTAGACGTCATCTATACTATATACGTCATCTATACTATAGACGTCATCTATTCTATAGACGTCATCTATACTACAGACGTCATCTATACTATAGGCGTCATCTATACTATAGAGTCATCTATACTATAGACGTCATCTATACTATAGACGTCATCTATACTATAGACGTCATCTATACTATAGACGTCATCTATACTATATACGTCATCTATACTATAGACGTCATCTATACTAAAGACGTCATCTATACTATAGACATCATCTATATAGACATCATCTATACTATACACATCATCTATACTATAGACATCATCTATACTATAGACGTCATATATACTATACACATCATCTAAACTATAGACGTCATCTATGCTATAGACGTCATCTATACTATAGACGTCATCTATACTATAGACGTCATCTATACTATAGACGTCATCTATACTACAGACGTCATCTATAATATAGACGTCATCTATAATATAGACGTCATCTATACTATAGACGTCATCTATACTATAGACGTCATCAATACTATAGACGTCATCTATACTATAGACGTCATCTATACTATAGACATCATCTATATTATAGACATCATCTATACTATAGACATCATCTATACTATACACATCATCTATACTATACACATCATCTATACTATACACATAATCTATACTATAGACGTCATCTATACTAAAGACGTCATCTATACTATAGACGTCATCTATACTATAGACGTCATCTATACTATAGACGTCATCTATACTATAGACGTCATCTATAATATAGACGTCATCTATACTATAGACGTCATCTATACTATAGACGTCATCTATACTAAAGACGTCATCTATACTATAGACATCATCTATATAGACATCATCTATACTATACACATCATCTATACTATAGACATCATCTATACTATAGACATCATCTATACTATAGACGTCATACATACTATACACATCATCTATACTATAGACGTCATCTATACTATAGACGTCATATATACTATAGACGTCATCTACACTATAGACGTCATCTATACTATAGACGTCATCTATACTATAGACGTCATCTACACTATAGACGTCATCTATAATATAGACGTCATCTATACTATAGACGTCATCTATACTCTAGATGGCATCTATGCTTTAGACTTCATCTATACTATAGACGTCATCTATGCTATAGGCGTTATATAATACATAGACGTCATCTATACTATAGCCATCATCTATACTATAGACGTCATCTATACTATAGCCGTCATCTATACTATAGACGTCATCTATACTATGACGTCATCTATACTATAGACGTCATCTATACTATAGACGTCATATGTACTATAGACGTCATCTATACTATAGACGTCATCTATACTATAGACGTCATCTATGCTATAGACGTCATCTATACTACAGACGTCATCTATACTATAGACGTCATCTATACTATAGACGTCATCTATACTATAGACGTCATCTATACTATAGACGTCATCTATACTATAGACGTCATCTATACTATAGACGTCATCTATACTATAGACGTCATCTATGCTATAGACGTCATCTATACTATAGACGTCATCTATACTATAGACGTCATCTATACTATAGACGTCATCTATACTATAGACGTCATCTATACTATAGACGTCATCTATACTATAGACGTCATCTATACTACAGACGTCATCTATACTATAGACGTCATCTATACTATAGACGTCATCTATACTATAGACGTCATCTATACTATAGACGTCATCTATACTATAGACGTCATCTATACTATAGACGTCATCTATACTATAGACGTCATCTATGCTATAGACGTCATCTATACTATAGACGTCATCTATACTATAGACGTCATCTATACTATAGACGTCATCTATACTATAGACGTCATCTATACTATAGACGTCATCTATACTATAGACGTCATCTATACTATAGACGTCATCTACACTATAGACGTCATCTATAGTATAGACGTCATCTACACTATAGACGTCATCTATAGTATAGACGTCATCTATACTATAGATGTCATCTATGCTATAGACTTCATCTATACTATAGACGTCATCTATGCTATAGGCGTTAAATCTATACTATAGACGTCATCTATACTATAGCCGTCATCTATACTATAGACGTCATCTATACTATAGACGTCATCTATACTATAGACGTCATCTATACTATAGACGTCAACTATACTATAGACGTCATCTATACTATGACGTCATCTATACTATAGACGTCATCTATACTATAGACGTCATATGTACTATGGACGTCATCTATACTATAGACGTCATCTATACTATAGACGTCATCTATGCTATAGACGTCATCTATACTATAGACGTCATCTATACTATAGACGTCATCTATACTATAGACGTCATCTATACTATAGACGTCATCTATACTATAGACGTCATCTATACTATAGACGTCATCTATACTATAGACGTCATCTATACTGTAGACGTCATCTATACTGTAGACGTCATCTATACTACAGACGTCATCTATACTATAGACGTCATCTATACTATAGAGTCATCTATACTATAGACGTCATACATATATACTATAGCCGTCATCTAACTATAGACGTCATCTATACTATAGACGTCATCTATACTATAGACGTCATCTATACTATAGACGTCATCTATACTATAGACGTCATCTATACTATAAACGTCATCTATACTATAGACGTCATCTATACTATAGACATCATCTATACTATAGACGTCATATATACTATACACATCATCTAAACTATAGACGTCATTTATGCTATAGACGTCATCTATACTATAGACGTCATCTATACTATAGACGTCATCTATACTATAGACGTCATCTATACTATAGACGTCATCTATACTATAGACGTCATCTATACTATAGACGTCATCTATACTATAGACGTCATCTATACTATAGACGTCATCTATACTATAGACGTCATCTATACTATAGACGTCATCTATACTATAGACGTCATCTATACTATAGACGTCATCAATACTATAGACGTCATCTATACTATAGACGTCATCTATACTATAGACATCATCTATATTATAGACATCATCTATACTATAGACATCATCTATACTATACACATCATCTATACTATACACATCATCTATACTATACACATCATCTATACTATAGACGTCATCTATACTATAGACGTCATCTATACTATATACGTGATCTATACTATAGACGTCATCTATACTAAAGACGTCATCTATACTATAGACGTCATCTATACTATAGACGTCATCTATACTAAAGACGTCATCTATACTATAGACGTCATCTATACTATAGACGTCATCTATACTATAGACGTCATCTATACTATAGACGTCATCTATACTATAGACGTCATCTATAATATAGACGTCATCTATACTATAGACGTCATCTATACTATAGACGTCATCTATACTAAAGACGTCATCTATACTATAGACATCATCTATATAGACATCATCTATACTATACACATCATCTATACTATAGACATCATCTATACTATAGACATCATCTATACTATAGACGTCATACATACTATACACATCATCTATACTATAGACGTCATCTATACTATAGACGTCATATATACTATAGACGTCATCTATACTATAGACGTCATCTATACTATAGACGTCATCAACACTATAGACGTCATCTATAATATAGACGTCATCTATACTATAGACGTCATCTATACTCTAGACGTCATCTATACTATCGACGTCATCTATACTATAGACATCATCTATATTATAGACATCATCTATACTATAGACATCATCTATACTATACACATCATTTATACTATACACATCATCTATACTATAGACGTCATCTATACTATAGACGTCATCTATACTATAGACGTCATCTATACTATAGACGTCATCTATACTATAGACGTCATCTATACTATAGACGTCATCTATACTATAGACGTCATCTATACTATAGACGTCATCTATACTATAGACGTCATCTATACTATAGACGTCATCTATACTATAGACGTCATCTATACTATAGACGTCATCTATACTATAGACGTCATCTATACTATAGACGTCATATATACTATAGACGTCATCTATACTATAGACGTCATACATATATACTATAGCCGTCATCTATACTATAGACGTCATCTATACTATAGACGTCATACATATATACTATAGCCGTCATCTAACTATAGACGTCATCTATACTATAGACGTCATCTATACTATAGACGTCATCTATACTATAGACGTCATCTATACTATAGACGTCATCTATACTATAGACGTCATCTATACTATAGACGTCATCTATACTATAGACGTCATCTATACTATAGACGTCATCTATACTGTAGACGTCATCTATACTACAGACGTCATCTATACTATAGACGTCATCTTTACAATAGAGTCATTTATACTATAGACGTCATCTATAATATAGACGTCATCTGTACTATAGACGTCATCTATACTATAGACGTCATCTATACTATGTACGTCATCTATACTATAGACGTCATCAATACTAAAGGCGTCATCTATACTATAGACATCATCTATATAGACATCATCTATACTATACACATCATCTATACTATAGACATCATCTATACTATAGACGTCATATATACTATACACATCATCTATACTATAGACGTCATCTATGCTATAGACGTCATCTATACTATAGACGTCATCTATACTATAGACGTCATCTATACTATAGACATCATCAATACTATAGACGTCATCTATACTATAGACGTCATCTATACTATAGACATCATCTATATTATAGACATCATCTATACTATAGACATCATCTATACTATGCACATCATCTATACTATACACATCATCTATACTATAGACGTCATCTATACTATAGACGTCATCTATACTATATACGTGATCTATACTGTAGACGTCATCTATTCTATAGACGTCATCTATACTACAGACGTCATCTATACTATAGGCGTCATCTATACTATAGAGTCATCTATACTATAGACGTCATCTATACTATAGACGTCATCTATACTATAGACGTCATCTATACTATAGACGTCATCTATACTATATACGTCATCTATACTATAGACGTCATCTATACTAAAGACGTCATCTATACTATAGACATCATCTATATAGACATCATCTATACTATACACATCATCTATACTATAGACATCATCTATACTATAGACGTCATATATACTATACACATCATCTAAACTATAGACGTCATCTATGCTATAGACGTCATCTATACTATAGACGTCATCTATACTATAGACGTCATCTATACTATAGACGTCATCTATACTATAGACGTCATCTATACTACAGACGTCATCTATAATATAGACGTCATCTATACTATAGACGTCATCTATACTATAGACGTCATCTATACTATAGACGTCATCAATACTATAGACGTCATCTATACTATAGACGTCATCTATACTATAGACATCATCTATATTATAGACATCATCTATACTATAGACATCATCTATACTATACACATCATCTATACTATACACATCATCTATACTATACACATAATCTATACTATAGACGTCATCTATACTAAAGACGTCATCTATACTATAGACGTCATCTATACTATAGACGTCATCTATACTATAGACGTCATCTATACTATAGACGTCATCTATAATATAGACGTCATCTATACTATAGACGTCATCTATACTATAGACGTCATCTATACTAAAGACGTCATCTATACTATAGACATCATCTATATAGACATCATCTATACTATACACATCATCTATACTATAGACATCATCTATACTATAGACATCATCTATACTATAGACGTCATACATACTATACACATCATCTATACTATAGACGTCATCTATACTATAGACGTCATATATACTATAGACGTCATCTACACTATAGACGTCATCTATACTATAGACGTCATCTATACTATAGACGTCATCTACACTATAGACGTCATCTATAATATAGACGTCATCTATACTATAGACGTCATCTATACTCTAGATGGCATCTATGCTTTAGACTTCATCTATACTATAGACGTCATCTATGCTATAGGCGTTATATAATACATAGACGTCATCTATACTATAGCCATCATCTATACTATAGACGTCATCTATACTATAGCCGTCATCTATACTATAGACGTCATCTATACTATGACGTCATCTATACTATAGACGTCATCTATACTATAGACGTCATATGTACTATAGACGTCATCTATACTATAGACGTCATCTATACTATAGACGTCATCTATGCTATAGACGTCATCTATACTACAGACGTCATCTATACTATAGACGTCATCTATACTATAGACGTCATCTATACTATAGACGTCATCTATACTATAGACGTCATCTATACTATAGACGTCATCTATACTATAGACGTCATCTATACTATAGACGTCATCTATGCTATAGACGTCATCTATACTATAGACGTCATCTATACTATAGACGTCATCTATACTATAGACGTCATCTATACTATAGACGTCATCTATACTATAGACGTCATCTATACTATAGACGTCATCTATACTACAGACGTCATCTATACTATAGACGTCATCTATACTATAGACGTCATCTATACTATAGACGTCATCTATACTATAGACGTCATCTATACTATAGACGTCATCTATACTATAGACGTCATCTATACTATAGACGTCATCTATGCTATAGACGTCATCTATACTATAGACGTCATCTATACTATAGACGTCATCTATACTATAGACGTCATCTATACTATAGACGTCATCTATACTATAGACGTCATCTATACTATAGACGTCATCTATACTATAGACGTCATCTACACTATAGACGTCATCTATAGTATAGACGTCATCTACACTATAGACGTCATCTATAGTATAGACGTCATCTATACTATAGATGTCATCTATGCTATAGACTTCATCTATACTATAGACGTCATCTATGCTATAGGCGTTAAATCTATACTATAGACGTCATCTATACTATAGCCGTCATCTATACTATAGACGTCATCTATACTATAGACGTCATCTATACTATAGACGTCATCTATACTATAGACGTCATCTATACTATAGACGTCAACTATACTATAGACGTCATCTATACTATGACGTCATCTATACTATAGACGTCATCTATACTATAGACGTCATATGTACTATAGACGTCATCTATACTATAGACGTCATCTATACTATAGACGTCATCTATGCTATAGACGTCATCTATACTATAGACGTCATCTATACTATAGACGTCATCTATACTATAGACGTCATCTATACTATAGACGTCATCTATACTATAGACGTCATCTATACTATAGACGTCATCTATACTATAGACGTCATCTATACTATAGACGTCATCTATACTGTAGACGTCATCTATACTGTAGACGTCATCTATACTACAGACGTCATCTATACTATAGACGTCATCTATACTATAGAGTCATCTATACTATAGACGTCATACATATATACTATAGCCGTCATCTAACTATAGACGTCATCTATACTATAGACGTCATCTATACTATAGACGTCATCTATACTATAGACGTCATCTATACTATAGACGTCATCTATACTATAAACGTCATCTATACTATAGACGTCATCTATACTATAGACATCATCTATACTATAGACGTCATCTATACTATAGACGTCATACATATATACTATAGCCGTCATCTAACTATAGACGTCATCTATACTATAGACGTCATCTATACTATAGACGTCATCTATACTATAGACGTCATCTATACTATAGACGTCATCTATACTATAAACGTCATCTATACTATAGATGTCATCTATACTATAGATATCATCTATATTATAGACATCATCTATACTATAGACATCATCTATACTATACACATCATCTATACTATACACATCATCTATACTATAGACGTCATCTATACTATAGACGTCATCTATACTATAGACGTCATCTATACTATAGACGTCATCTATACTATAGACGTCATCTATAATATAGACGTCATCTATACTATAGACGTCATCTATACTATAGACGTCATCTATACTATAGACGTCATCTATACTATAGACGTCATCTATACTATAGACGTCATCTACACTATAGACGTCATCTACACTATAGACGTCATCTACACTATAGACGTCATCTATACTATAGACGTCATCTATATTATAGACGTCATCTATACTATAGACGTCATCTATATTATAGACGTCATCTATATTATAGACGTCATCTATATTATAGACGTCATCTATATTATAGACGTCATCTATACTATAGACGTCATCTATACTATAGACGTCATCTATACTATAGACGTCATCTATACTATAGACGTCATCTATGCTATAGACGTCATCTATACTATAGACGTCATCTATGCTATAGACGTCATCTATGCTATAGACGTCATCTATGCTATGACGTCATCTATACTATAGACGTCATCTATACTATAGACGTCATATGTACTATAGACGTCATCTATACTATAGACGTCATCTATACTATAGACGTCATCTATGCTATAGACGTCATCTATACTATAGACGTCATCTATACTATAGACGTCATCTATACTATAGACGTCATCTATACTATAGACGTCATCTATACTATAGACGTCATCTATACTATAGACGTCATCTATACTATAGACGTCATCTATACTATAGACGTCATCTATACTATAGACGTCATCTATACTGTAGACGTCATCTATACTGTAGACGTCATCTATACTACAGACGTCATCTATACTATAGACGTCATCTATACTATAGAGTCATCTATACTATAGAGTCATCTATACTATAGACGTCATCTATACTATAGACGTCATCTATACTATAGACGTCATCTATACTATAGACGTCATCTATACTATAGACGTCATCTATACTATAGACGTCATCTATACTATAGACGTCATCTATACTATAGACGTCATCTATACTATAGACGTCATCTATACTATAGACGTCATCTATAGTATAGACGTCATCTATACTATATACGTCATCTATACTATATAGTATAGATGACGTATATAGTATAGATGACGTACTATATACGTACTAGTACGTCATATACTATATACGTACTATACGTACTATATACTATATACGTACTAGTACATCTATACTATAGACGTCATCTATACTATAGACGTCATCTTTACCATAGACGTCATCTATACTATAGACGTTATCTATACTATAAACGTCATCTATACTAAAGACGTCATCTATACTATAGACATCATCTATATAGACATCATCTATACTATACACATCATCTATACTATAGACATCATCTATACTATAGACGTCATATATACTATACACATCATCTATACTATAGACGTCATATATACTATGGACGTCATCTATACTATAGACGTCATCGTCACTATAGACGTCATCTACACTATAGACGTCATCTATACTATAGACGTCATCTACACTATAGACGTCATCTATAATATAGACGGCATCTATACTATAGACGTCATCTATACTCTAGATGTCATCTATGCTATAGTCTTCATCTATACTATAGACGTCATCTATGCTATAGACGTCATCTATACTATAGACGTCATCTATACTATAGAGGTCATCTATACTATAGACGTCATCTATACTATAGACGTCATCTATAATATAGACGGCATCTATACTATAGACGTCATCTATACTATAGATGTCATCTATGCTATAGTCTTCATCTATACTATAGACGTCATCTATGCTATAGACGTCATCTATACTATAGACGTCATCTATACTATAGAGGTCATCTATGCTATAGACGTCATGTATATATATATAGACGTCATATATACTGTAGACGACAAATATATATATAGACGCATATATATACTATAGACGTCATCTATACTATAGACATCATCTATACTATAGGCGTCATCTATAATATACACGTCATCTATACTATAGACATCATCTATACTATAGACGTCATCTATATTATAGACGTCATTTATACTATAGACGTCATCTATATTATAGACGTCATTAGACATCATCTATACTATAGGCGTCATCTATAATATACACGTCATCTATACTATAGACATCATCTATACTATAGACGTCATCTATATTATAGACGTCATTTATACTATAGACGTCATCTATATTATAGACGTCATTT
This sequence comes from Neoascia interrupta, assembly GCA_947623515.1. Lineage (NCBI taxonomy): Eukaryota > Metazoa > Arthropoda > Insecta > Diptera > Syrphidae > Neoascia > Neoascia interrupta. The sequence continues at coordinate 102,036,497 of OX392462.1, forward strand.
ATACTATAGACGTCATCTATATTATAGATGTCATATATGCTATAGGCGTTATATAATACATAGACGTCATCTATACTATAGAAGTCATCTATGCTATAGACGTCATGTATATATATATAGACGTCATATATACTGTAGACGACAAATATATATATAGACGCATATATATACTATAGACGTCATCTATACTATAGACATCATCTATACTATAGACGTCATCTATACTATAGACGTCATCTATACTATAGACGTCATCTATACTATAGACGTCATCTATACTATAGACGTCATCTACACTATAGACGTCATCTATAGTGTAGGTGACGTCTATAGTGTGTATATATGACGTCTATAGTGATGATGTATACTATATACATCATCTATACTATAGACGTCATATATACTATAGACGTCATCTACACTATAGACGTCATCTATACTATAGACGTCATCTATACTATAGACGTCATCTATACTATAGACGTCATCTATACTATAGACGTCATCTATACTATAGACGTCATCTATACTATAGACGTCATCTATACTATAGACGTCATCTATACTATAGACGTCATCTATACTATAGACGTCATCTATACTATAGACGTCATCTATACTATAGACGTCATCTATACTATAGACGTCATCTATACTATAGACGTCATCTATACTATAGACGTCATCTATACTATAGACGTCATCTATACTATAGACGTCATCTATACTATAGACGTCATCTATACTATAGACGTCATCTATACTATAGACGTCATCTATACTATAGACGTCATTAATACTATAGACGTCATCTATACTATAGACGTCATCTATACTATAGACGTCATCTATACTATAGACGTCATCTATACTATAGACGTCATCTATACTATAGACGTCATCTATACTATAGACGTCATCTATACTATAGACGTCATCTATACTATAGACGTCATCTATACTATAGACGTCATCTATACTATAACGTCATCTATACTACAGACGTCATCTATACTATAGACGTCATCTATACTATAGACGTCATCTATACTATAGACGTCATCTATACTATAGACGTCATCTATATTATAGACGTCATCTATATTATAGACGTCATCTATATTATAGACGTCATCTATACTATAGACGTCATCTATATTATAGACGTCATCTATACTATAGATGTCATCTATGCTATAGACGTCATCTATGCTATAGGCGTTATATAATACATAGACGTCATCTATTCTATAGCCGTCATCTATACTATAGACGTCATCTATACTAAAGACGTCATCTATACTAAAGACGTCATCTATACTATAGACGTCATCTATACTATAGACGTCATCTACACTATAGACGTCATCTATACTATAGACGTCATCTATACTATAGACGCCATCTATACTATAGACGTCATCTATACTATAGACGCCATCTATACTATAGACGTCATCTATACTATAGCCGTCATCTATACTATAGACGTCATCTATACTATAGACGTCATCTATAGTATAGATGTCATCTATGCTATAGACTTCATCTATACTATAGACGTCATCTATGCTATAGGCGTTATATAATACATAGACGTCATCTATACTATAGCCGTCATCTATACTATAGCCGTCATCTATACTATAGACGTCATCTATACTATAGACGTCATCTATACTATAGACGTCATCTATACTATAGACGTCATCTATACTATAGACGTCATCTATACTATAGACGTCATCTATACTATAGACATCATCTATACTATAGACGTCATCTATACTATAGACGTCATCTATACTATAGACGTCATCTATACTATAGACGTCATCTATACTATAGACGTCATCTATACTATAGACGTCATCTTTACTATAGACGTCATCTTTACTATAGACGTCATCTTTACTATAGACGTCATCTTTACTATAGACGTCATCTATACTATAGACGTCATCTATACTAAAGACGTCATCTATACAATAGACGTCATCTATACTATAGACGTCATCTATACTATAGACGTCATCTATACTATAGACGTCATCTATACTATAGACGTCATCTATACTATAGACGTCATCTATACTATAGACGTCATCTATACTATAGACGTCATCTATGCTATAGACTTCATCAATACTATAGACGTCATCTATGCTATAGGCGTTATATAATACATAGACGTCATCTATACTATAGCCGTCATCTATACTATAGCCGTCATCTATACCATAGCCGTCATCTATACTATAGACGTCATCTATACTATAGACGTCATCTATACTATAGACGTCATCTATACTATAGACGTCATCTATACTATAGACGTCATCTATACTATAGACGTCATCTATACTATAGACGTCATCTATACTATAGCCGTCATCTATACTATAGACGTCATCTATACTATAGACGTCATCTATACTATAGATGTCATCTATGCTATAGACTTCATCTATACTATAGACGTCATCTATGCTATAGGCGTTATATAATACATAGACGTCATCTATACTATAGCCGTCATCTATACTATAGCCGTCATCTATACTATAGACGTCATCTATACTATAGCCGTCATCTATACTATAGACGTCATCTATACTATAGACGTCATCTATACTATAGACGTCATCTATACTATAGACATCATCTATACTATAGACGTCATCTATACTATAGACGTCATCTATACTATAGACGTCATCTATACTATATACGTCATCTATACTATAGGCGTCATCTATACTATATACGTCATCTATACTATAGACGTCATCTATACTATGGACGTCATCTTTACTATAGACGTCATCTTTACTATAGACGTCATCTTTACTATAGACGTCATCTTTACTATAGACGTCATCTATACTATAGACGTCATCTATACTAAAGACGTCATCTATACAATAGACGTCATCTATACTATAGACGTCATCTATACTATAGACGTCATCTATACTATAGACGTCATCTATACTATAGACGTCATCTATACTATAGACGTCATCTATACTATAGACGTCATCTATACTATAGACGTCATCTATACTATAGACGTCATCTATACTATAGACGTCATCTATACTACAGACGTCATCTATACTATAGACGTCATCTTTACTATAGACGTCATCTTTACTATAGACGTCTTCTATACTACAGACGTCATCTATACGATAGACGTCATCTATATTATAGACGTCATCTATACTATAGACGTCATCTATACTATAGACGTCATCTATACTATAGACGTCATCTATACTATAGACGTCATCTATACTATAGACGTCATCTATACTATAGACGTCATCTATACTATAGAGTCATCTATACTATAGACTTCATCTATACTATAGACGTCATCTATGCTATAGGCGTTATACAATACATAGACGTCATCTATACTATAGCCGTCATCTATACTATAGCCGTCATCTATACTATAGACGTCATCTATACTATAGACGTCATCTATACTATAGACGTCATCTATACTATAGCCGTCATCTATACTATAGCCGTCATCTATACTATAGCCGTCATCTATACTATAGACGTCATCTATACTATAGACGTCATCTATACTATAGACGTCATCTATACTATAGACGTCATCTATACTATAGACATCATCTATACTATAGACGTCATCTATACTATAGACGTCATCTATACTATAGACGTCATCTATACTATAGACGTCATCTACACTATAGACGTCATCTATACTATAGACGTCAGCTATATTATAAATGTCATCTATGCTATAGACTTCATCTATACTATAGACGTCATCTATGCTATAGGCGTTATATAATACATAGACGTCATCTATACTATAGCCGTCATCAATACTATAGACGTCATCTATACTAAGGACGTCATCTATACTATAGACGTCATCTATACTATAGACGTCATCTATACTATAGACGTCATCTATACTATAGACGTCATCTATACTATAGACATCATCTATACTATAGACGTCATCTATACTATAGACGTCATCTATACTATAGACGTCATCTATACTATAGACGTCATCTATACTATAGACGTCATCTATACTATAGACGTCATCTACACTATAGACGTCATCTATACTATAGACGTCAGCTATATTATAAATGTCATCTATGCTATAGACTTCATCTATACTATAGACGTCATCTATGCTATAGGCGTTATATAATACATAGACGTCATCTATACTATAGCCGTCATCTATACTATAGACGTCATCTATACTATAGACGTCATCTATACTATAGAAGTCATCTATACTATAGACGTCATCTATACTATATCATCTATATTATAGATGTCATATATGCTATAGGCGTTATATAATACATAGACGTCATCTATACTATAGAAGTCATCTATGCTATAGACGTCATGTATATATATATAGACGTCATATATACTGTAGACGACAAATATATATATAGACGCATATATATACTATAGACGTCATCTATACTATAGACATCATCTATACTATAGACGTCATCTATACTATAGACGTCATCTATACTATAGACGTCATCTATACTATAGACGTCATCTATACTATAGACGTCATCTACACTATAGACGTCATCTATAGTGTAGGTGACGTCTATAGTGTGTATATATGACGTCTATAGTGATGATGTATACTATATACATCATCTATACTATAGACGTCATATATACTATAGACGTCATCTACACTATAGACGTCATCTATACTATAGACGTCATCTATACTATAGACGTCATCTATACTATAGACGTCATCTATACTATAGACGTCATCTATACTATAGACGTCATCTATACTATAGACGTCATCTATACTATAGACGTCATCTATACTATAGACGTCATCTATACTATAGACGTCATCTATACTATAGACGTCATTAATACTATAGACGTCATTAATACTATAGACGTCATTTATACTATAGACGTCATCTATACTATAGACGTCATCTATACTATAGACGTCATCTATACTATAGACGTCATCTATACTATAGACGTCATCTATACTATAGACGTCATCTATACTATAGACGTCATCTATACTATAGACGTCATCTATACTATAGACGTCATCTATACTATAGACGTCATCTATACTATAGACGTCATCTATACTATAGACGTCATCTATACTATAGACGTCATCTATACTATAACGTCATCTATACTACAGATGTCATCTATACTATAGACGTCATCTATACTATAGACGTCATCTATACTATAGACGTCATCTATACTATAGACGTCATCTATACTATAGACGTCATCTATACTATAGACGTCATCTATATTATAGACGTTATCTATATTATAGACGTCATCTATATTATAGACGTCATCTATATTATAGACGTCATCTATACTATAGACGTCATCTATATTATAGACGTCATCTATACTATAGACGTCATCTATATTATAGACGTCATCTATACTATAGATGTCATCTATGCTATAGACGTCATCTATGCTATAGGCGTTATATAATACATAGACGTCATCTATACTATAGCCGTCATCTATACTATAGACGTCATCTATACTAAAGACGTCATCTATACTAAAGACGTCATCTATACTATAGACGTCATCTATACTATAGACGTCATCTACACTATAGACGTCATCTATACTATAGACGTCATCTACACTATAGACGTCATCTATACTATAGACGTCATCTATACTATAGACGCCATCTATACTATAGACGTCATCTATACTATAGACGCCATCTATACTATAGACGTCATCTATACTATAGCCGTCATCTATGCTATAGGCGTTATATAATACATAGACGTCATCTATACTATAGCCGTCATCTATACTATAGCCGTCATCTATACTATAGGCGTCATCTATACTATAGACGTCATCTATACTATAGACGTCATCTATACTATAGACATCATCTATACTATAGACGTCATCTATACTATAGACGTCATCTATACTATAGACGTCATCTATACTATAGGCGTCATCTATACTATAGACGTCATCTATACTATAGACGTCATCTATACTATAGACGTCATCTTTACTATAGACGTCATCTTTACTATAGACGTCATCTTTACTATAGACGTCATCTTTACTATAGACGTCATCTATACTATAGATGTCATCTTTACTAAAGACGTCATCTATACAATAGACGTCATCTATACTATAGACGTCATCTATACTATAGACGTCATCTATACTATAGACGTCATCTATACTATAGACGTCATCTATACTATAGACGTCATCTATACTATAGACGTCATCTATACTATAGACGTCATCTATACTATAGACGTCATCTATGCTATAGACTTCATCAATACTATAGACGTCATCTATGCTATAGACGTCATCTATACTATAGACGTCATCTATACTATAGACGTCATCTATACTAAAGACGTCATCTATACTATAGACGTCATCTATACTATAGCCGTCATCTATACTATAGCCGTCATCTATACTATAGACGTCATCTATACTATAGACGTCATCTATACTATAGATGTCATCTATGCTATAGACTTCATCTATACTATAGACGTCATCTATGCTATAGGCGTTATATAATACATAGACGTCATCTATACTATAGCCGTCATCTATACTATAGCCGTCATCTATACTATAGACGTCATCTATACTATAGACGTCATCTATACTATAGACGTCATCTATACTATAGACGTCATCTATACTATAGACGTCATCTATACTAAAGACGTCATCTATACTATAGACGTCATCTATACTATAGCCGTCATCTATACTATAGCCGTCATCTATACTATAGCCGTCATCTATACTATAGACGTCATCTATACTATAGACGTCATCTATACTATAGATGTCATCTATGCTATAGACTTCATCTATACTATAGACGTCATCTATGCTATAGGCGTTATATAATACATAGACGTCATCTATACTATAGCCGTCATCTATACTATAGACGTCATCTATACTATAGACGTCATCTATACTATAGACGTCATCTATACTATAGACGTCATCTATACTATAGACATCATCTATACTATAGACGTCATCTATACTATAGACGTCATCTATACTATAGACGTCATCTATACTATATACGTCATCTATACTATAGGCGTCATCTATACTATAGACGTCATCTATACTATAGACGTCATCTTTACTATAGACGTCATCTTTACTATAGACGTCATCTTTACTATAGACGTCATCTTTACTATAGACGTCATCTATACTATATCATCTATATTATAGATGTCATATATGCTATAGGCGTTATATAATACATAGACGTCATCTATACTATAGAAGTCATCTATGCTATAGACGTCATGTATATATATATAGACGTCATATATACTGTAGACGACAAATATATATATAGACGCATATATATACTATAGACGTCATCTATACTATAGACATCATCTATACTATAGACGTCATCTATACTATAGACGTCATCTATACTATAGACGTCATCTATACTATAGACGTCATCTATACTATAGACGTCATCTATATTATAGACGTCATCTATATTATAGACGTCATCTATACTATAGACGTCATCTATACTATAGGCGTTATATAATACATAGACGTCATCTATACTATAGCCGTCATCTATACTATAGACGTCATCTATACTAAAGACGTCATCTATACTAAAGACGTCATCTATACTATAGACGTCATCTATACTATAGACGTCATCTACACTATAGACGTCATCTATACTATAGACGTCATCTACACTATAGACGTCATCTATACTATAGACGTCATCTATACTATAGACGCCATCTATACTATAGACGTCATCTATACTATAGACGCCATCTATACTATAGACGTCATCTATACTATAGACGTCATCTATACTATAGACGTCATCTATACTATAGACGTCATCTATACTATAGACGTCATCTACACTATAGACGTCATCTATAGTGTAGGTGACGTCTATAGTGTGTATATATGACGTCTATAGTGATGATGTATACTATATACATCATCTATACTATAGACGTCATATATACTATAGACGTCATCTACACTATAGACGTCATCTATACTATAGACGTCATCTATACTATAGACGTCATCTACACTATAGACGTCATCTATAGTGTAGGTGACGTCTATAGTGTGTATATATGACGTCTATAGTGATGATGTATACTATATACATCATCTATACTATAGACGTCATATATACTATAGACGTCATCTACACTATAGACGTCATCTATACTATAGACGTCATCTATACTATAGACGTCATCTATACTATAGACGTCATCTACACTATAGACGTCATCTATAGTGTAGGTGACGTCTATAGTGTGTATATATGACGTCTATAGTGATGATGTATACTATATACATCATCTATACTATAGACGTCATATATACTATAGACGTCATCTACACTATAGATGACGTCTATAGTGTAGATGACGTCTATAGTATAGATGACGTCTATAGTATAGATGACGTCTATAGTGTAGATGACGTCTATAGTATAGATGACGTCTATAGTATAGATGACGTCTTTAGTATAGATGACGTCTTTAGTATAGATGACGTCTATAGTATAGATGACGGCTATAGTATAGATGACGTCTATAGTATAGATGATGTCTATAGTATAGGTGACGTCTATAGTGTGTATATATGACGTCTATAGTGATGATGTATACTATATACATCATCTATACTATAGACGTCATATATACTATAGACGTCATCTACACTATAGACGTCATCTATACTATAGACGTCATCTATACTATAGACGTCATCTATACTAAAGACGTCATCTATACTATAGACGTCATCTATACTATAGACGTCATCTATACTATAGACGTCATCTATGCTATAGACGTCATCTATGCTATAGGCGTTATATAATACATAGACGTCATCTATACTATAGCCGTCATCTATACTATAGACGTCATCTATACTAAAGACGTCATCTATACTAAAGACGTCATCTATACTATAGACGTCATCTATACTATAGACGTCATCTACACTATAGACGTCATCTATACTATAGACTTCATCTACACTATAGACGTCATCTATACTATAGACGTCATCTATACTATAGACGCCATCTATACTATAGACGTCATCTATACTATAGACGCCATCTATACTATAGACGTCATCTATACTATAGCCGTCATCTATACTATAGCCGTCATCTAAACTATAGACGTCATCTATACTATAGACGTCATCTATACTATAGACGTCATCTATACTATAGACGTCATCTATACTATAGACGTCATCTATACTATAGACGTCATCTATACTATAGACATCATCTATACTATAGACGTCATCTATACTATAGACGTCATCTATACTATAGACGTCATCTATACTATAGACGTCATCTATACTATAGGCGTCATCTATACTATAGACGTCATCTATACTATAGACGTCATCTATGCTATAGACGTCATCTTTACTATAGACGTCATCTTTACTATAGACGTCATCTTTACTATAGACGTCATCTTTACTATAGACGTCATCTATACTATAGATGTCATCTTTACTAAAGACGTCATCTATACAATAGACGTCATCTATACTATAGACGTCATCTATACTATAGACGTCATCTATACTATAGACGTCATCTATACTATAGACGTCATCTATACTATAGACGTCATCTATACTATAGACGTCATCTATACTATAGACGTCATCTATACTATAGACGTCATCTATACTTTAGACGTCATCTATACTATAGACGTCATCTATGCTATAGACTTCATCAATACTATAGACGTCATCTATGCTATAGACGTCATCTATACTATAGACGTCATCTATACTATAGACGTCATCTATACTAAAGACGTCATCTATACTATAGACGTCATCTATACTATAGCCGTCATCTATACTATAGCCGTCATCTATACTATAGACGTCATCTATACTATAGACGTCATCTATACTATAGATGTCATCTATGCTATAGACTTCATCTATACTATAGACGTCATCTATGCTATAGGCGTTATATAATACATAGACGTCATCTATACTATAGCCGTCATCTATACTATAGCCGTCATCTATACTATAGACGTCATCTATACTATAGACGTCATCTATACTATAGACGTCATCTATACTATAGACGTCATCTATACTATAGACGTCATCTATACTATAGACGTCATCTATACTATAGACGTCATCTATACTATAGACATCATCTATACTATAGACGTCATCTATACTATAGACGTCATCTATACTATAGACGTCATCTATACTATATACGTCATCTATACTATAGGCGTCATCTATACTATAGACGTCATCTATACTATAGACGTCATCTATACTATAGACGTCATCTTTACTATAGACGTCATCTTTACTATAGACGTCATCTTTACTATAGACGTCATCTTTACTATAGACGTCATCTATACTATATCATCTATATTATAGATGTCATATATGCTATAGGCGTTATATAATACATAGACGTCATCTATACTATAGAAGTCATCTATGCTATAGACGTCATGTATATATATATAGACGTCATATATACTGTAGACGACAAATATATATATAGACGCATATATATACTATAGACGTCATCTATACTATAGCCGTCATCTATACTATAGCCGTCATCTATACTATAGACGTCATCTATACTATAGACGTCATCTATACTATAGACGTCATCTATACTATAGACGTCATCTATACTATAGACGTCATCTATACTATAGACGTCATCTATACTATAGACATCATCTATACTATAGACGTCATCTATACTATAGACGTCATCTATACTATAGACGTCATCTATACTATATACGTCATCTATACTATAGGCGTCATCTATACTATAGACGTCATCTATACTATAGACGTCATCTATACTATAGACGTCATCTTTACTATAGACGTCATCTTTACTATAGACGTCATCTTTACTATAGACGTCATCTTTACTATAGACGTCATCTATACTATATCATCTATATTATAGATGTCATATATGCTATAGGCGTTATATAATACATAGACGTCATCTATACTATAGAAGTCATCTATGCTATAGACGTCATGTATATATATATAGACGTCATATATACTGTAGACGACAAATATATATATAGACGCATATATATACTATAGACGTCATCTATACTATAGACATCATCTATACTATAGACGTCATCTATACTATAGACGTCATCTATACTATAGACGTCATCTATACTATAGACGTCATCTATACTATAGACGTCATCTATATTATAGACGTCATCTATATTATAGACGTCATCTATATTATAGACGTCATCTATACTATAGACGTCATCTATATTATAGACGTCATCTATACTATAGATGTCATCTATGCTATAGACGTCATCTATGCTATAGGCGTTATATAATACATAGACGTCATCTATACTATAGCCGTCATCTATACTATAGACGTCATCTATACTAAAGACGTCATCTATACTAAAGACGTCATCTATACTATAGACGTCATCTATACTATAGACGTCATCTACACTATAGACGTCATCTATACTATAGACGTCATCTACACTATAGACGTCATCTATACTATAGACGTCATCTATACTATAGACGCCATCTATACTATAGACGTCATCTATACTATAGACGCCATCTATACTATAGACGTCATCTATACTATAGCCGTCATCTATACTATAGACGTCATCTATACTATAGACGTCATCTATACTATAGATGTCATCTATGCTATAGACTTCATCTATACTATAGACGTCATCTATGCTATAGGCGTTATATAATACATAGACGTCATCTATACTATAGCCGTCATCTATACTATAGCCGTCATCTATACTATAGGCGTCATCTATACTATAGACGTCATCTATACTATAGACGTCATCTATACTATAGACGTCATCTATACTATAGACGTCATCTTTACTATAGACGTCACCTTTACTATAGACGTCATCTTTACTATAGACGTCATCTTTACTATAGACGTCATCTATACTATAGACGTCATCTATACTAAAGACGTCATCTATACAATAGACGTCATCTATACTATAGACGTCATCTATACTATAGACGTCATCTATACTATAGACGTCATCTATACTATAGACGTCATCTATACTATAGACGTCATCTATACTATAGACGTCATCTATACTATAGACGTCATCTATACTATAGACGTCATCTATGCTATAGACTTCATCAAAACTATAGACGTCATCTATGCTATAGGCGTTATATAATACATAGACGTCATCTATACTATAGCCGTCATCTATACTATAGCCGTCATCTATACTATAGACGTCATCTATACTATAGACGTCATCTATACTATAGACGTCATCTATACTATAAACGTAATCTATACTATAGACGTCATCTATACTATAGACGTCATCTATACTATAGACGTCATCTATACTATAGCCGTCATCTATACTATAGACGTCATCTATACTATAGACGTCATCTATACTATAGATGTCATCTATGCTATAGACTTCATCTATACTATAGACGTCATCTATGCTATAGGCGTTATATAATACATAGACGTCATCTATACTATAGCCGTCATCTATACTATAGCCGTCATCTATACTATAGACGTCATCTATACTATAGACGTCATCTATACTATAGACGTCATCTATACTATAGACGTCATCTATACTATAGACGTCATCTATACTATAGACGTCATCTATACTATAGACATTATCTATACTATAGACGTCATCTATACTATAGCCGTCATCTATACTATAGACGTCATCTATACTATAGACGTCATCTATACTATAGACGTCATCTATACTAAAGACGTCATCTATACTATAGACGTCATCTATACTAAAGACGTCATCTATACAATAGACGTCATCTATACTATAGACGTCATCTATACTATAGACGTCATCTATACTATAGACGTCATCTATACTATAGACGTCATCTATACTATAGACGTCATCTTTACTATAGACGTCATCTTTACTATAGACGTCATCTATACTACAGACGTCATCTATACGATAGACGTCATCTATATTATAGACGTCATCTATACTATAGACGTCATCTATACTATAGACGTCATCTATACTATAGACGTCATCTATACTATAGACGTCATCTATACTATAGACGTCATCTACACTATAGACGTCATCTATACTATAGACGTCATCTATACTATAGACGTCATCTATACTATAGACGTCATCTATACTATAGACGTCATCTATACTATAGAGTCATCTATACTATAGACTTCATCTATACTATAGACGTCATCTATGCTATAGGCGTTATATAATACATAGACGTCATCTATACTATAGACGTCATCTATACTATAGACATCATCTATACTATAGACGTCATCTATACTATAGACGTCATCTATACTATAGACGTCATCTATACTATAGACGTCATCTATACTATAGACGTCATCTATACTATAGACGTCATCTATACTATAGACGTCATCTATACTATAGACGTCATCTATACTATAGACGTCATCTATACTATAGACGTCATCTATACTATAGACGTCATCTATACTATAGACATCATCTATACTATAGACGTCATCTATACTATAGACGTCATCTATACTATAGACGTCATCTATACTATAGACGTCATCTATACTATAGACGTCATCTACACTATAGACGTCATCTATACTATAGACGTCAGCTATATTATAAATGTCATCTATGCTATAGACTTCATCTATACTATAGACGTCATCTATGCTATAGGCGTTATATAATACATAGACGTCATCTATACTATAGCCGTCATCTATACTATAGACGTCATCTATACTATAGACGTCATCTATACTATAGACGTCATCTATACTATAGACGTCATCTATACTATAGACGTCATCTATACTATAGAAGTCATCTATACTATAGACGTTATCTATACTATAGACGTCATCTATACTATATACGTCATCTATACTATAGGCGTCATCTATACTATAGACGTCATCTATACTATAGACGTCATCTATACTATAGACGTCATCTTTACTATAGACGTCATCTTTACTATAGACGTCATCTTTACTATAGACGTCATCTTTACTATAGACGTCATCTATACTATATCATCTATATTATAGATGTCATATATGCTATAGGCGTTATATAATACATAGACGTCATCTATACTATAGAAGTCATCTATGCTATAGACGTCATGTATATATATATAGACGTCATATATACTGTAGACGACAAATATATATATAGACGCATATATATACTATAGACGTCATCTATACTATAGACATCATCTATACTATAGACGTCATCTATACTATAGACGTCATCTATACTATAGACGTCATCTATACTATAGACGTCATCTATACTATAGACGTCATCTATATTATAGACGTCATCTATACTATAGATGTCATCTATGCTATAGACGTCATCTATGCTATAGGCGTTATATAATACATAGACGTCATCTATACTATAGCCGTCATCTATACTATAGACGTCATCTATACTAAAGACGTCATCTATACTAAAGACGTCATCTATACTATAGACGTCATCTATACTATAGACGTCATCTACACTATAGACGTCATCTATACTATAGACGTCATCTACACTATAGACGTCATCTATACTATAGACGTCATCTATACTATAGACGCCATCTATACTATAGACGTCATCTATACTATAGACGCCATCTATACTATAGACGTCATCTATACTATAGCCGTCATCTATACTATAGACGTCATCTATACTATAGACGTCATCTATACTATAGATGTCATCTATGCTATAGACTTCATCTATACTATAGACGTCATCTATGCTATAGGCGTTATATAATACATAGACGTCATCTATACTATAGCCGTCATCTATACTATAGCCGTCATCTATACTATAGGCGTCATCTATACTATAGACGTCATCTATACTATAGACGTCATCTATACTATAGACGTCATCTATACTATAGACGTCATCTTTACTATAGACGTCACCTTTACTATAGACGTCATCTTTACTATAGACGTCATCTTTACTATAGACGTCATCTATACTATAGACGTCATCTATACTAAAGACGTCATCTATACAATAGACGTCATCTATACTATAGACGTCATCTATACTATAGACGTCATCTATACTATAGACGTCATCTATTCTATAGACGTCATCTATACTATAGACGTCATCTATACTATAGACGTCATCTATACTATAGACGTCATCTATACTATAGACGTCATCTATGCTATAGACTTCATCAATACTATAGACGTCATCTATGCTATAGGCGTTATATAATACATAGACGTCATCTATACTATAGCCGTCATCTATACTATAGCCGTCATCTATACTATAGCCGTCATCTATACTATAGACGTCATCTATACTATAGACGTCATCTATACTATAGACGTCATCTATACTATAGACGTCATCTATACTATAGACGTCATCTATACTATAGACGTCATCTATACTATAGACGTCATCTATACTATAGCCGTCATCTATACTATAGACGTCATCTATACTATAGACGTCATCTATACTATAGATGTCATCTATGCTATAGACTTCATCTATACTATAGACGTCATCTATGCTATAGGCGTTATATAATACATAGACGTCATCTATACTATAGCCGTCATCTATACTATAGCCGTCATCTATACTATAGACGTCATCTATACTATAGACGTCATCTATACTATAGACGTCATCTATACTATAGACGTCATCTATACTATAGACGTCATCTATACTATAGACATTATCTATACTATAGACGTCATCTATACTATAGACGTCATCTATACTATAGACGTCATCTATACTATATACGTCATCTATACTATAGGCGTCATCTATACTATAGACGTCATCTATACTATAGACGTCATCTATACTATAGACGTCATCTTTACTATAGACGTCATCTTTACTATAGACGTCATCTTTACTATAGACGTCATCTTTACTATAGACGTCATCTATACTATAGACGTCATCTATACTAAAGACGTCATCTATACAATAGACGTCATCTATACTATAGACGTCATCTATACTATAGACGTCATCTATACTATAGACGTCATCTATACTATAGACGTCATCTATACTATAGACGTCATCTATACTATAGACGTCATCTATACTATAGACGTCATCTATACTATAGACGTCATCTTTACTATAGACGTCATCTTTACTATAGACGTCATCTATACTACAGACGTCATCTATACGATAGACGTCATCTATATTATAGACGTCATCTATACTATAGACGTCATCTATACTATAGACGTCATCTATACTATAGACGTCATCTATACTATAGACGTCATCTATACTATAGACGTCATCTACACTATAGACGTCATCTATACTATAGACGTCATCTATACTATAGACGTCATCTATACTATAGACGTCATCTATACTATAGACGTCATCTATACTATAGACGTCATCTATACTATAGACGTCATCTATACTATAGACGTCATCTATACTATAGACGTCATCTATACTATAGACGTCATCTATACTATAGACGTCATCTATACTATAGACGTCATCTATACTATAGAGTCATCTATACTATAGACTTCATCTATACTATAGACGTCATCTATACTATAGGCGTTATATAATACATAGACGTCATCTATACTATAGACGTCATCTATACTATAGACATCATCTATACTATAGACGTCATCTATACTATAGACGTCATCTATACTATAGACGTCATCTATACTATAGACGTCATCTATACTATAGACGTCATCTATACTATAGACGTCATCTATACTATAGACGTCATCTATACTATAGACATCATCTATACTATAGACGTCATCTATACTATAGACGTCATCTATACTATAGACGTCATCTATACTATAGACGTCATCTACACTATAGACGTCATCTATACTATAGACGTCAGCTATATTATAAATGTCATCTATGCTATAGACTTCATCTATACTATAGACGTCATCTATGCTATAGGCGTTATATAATACATAGACGTCATCTATACTATAGCCGTCATCTATACTATAGACGTCATCTATACTTTAGACGTCATCTATACTATAGACGTCATCTATACTATAGACGTCATCTATACTATAGAAGTCATCTATACTATAGACGTTATCTATACTATAGACGTCATCTATACTATAGACGTCATCTATACTATAGACGTCATCTATACTATAGACGTCATCTATACTATAGACATCATCTATACTATAGACGTCATCTATACTATAGACGTCATCTATACTATAGACGTCATCTATACTATAGGCGTCATCTATACTATAGACGTCATCTATACTATAGACGTCATCTATACTATAGACGTCATCTTTACTATAGACGTCACCTTTACTATAGACGTCATCTTTACTATAGACGTCATCTTTACTATAGACGTCATCTATACTATAGACGTCATCTATACTAAAGACGTCATCTATACAATAGACGTCATCTATACTATAGACGTCATCTATACTATAGACGTCATCTATACTATAGACGTCATCTATACTATAGACGTCATCTATACTATAGACGTCATCTATACTATAGACGTCATCTATACTATAGACGTCATCTATACTATAGACGTCATCTATACTATAGACGTCATCTATGCTATAGACTTCATCAATACTATAGACGTCATCTATGCTATAGGCGTTATATAATACATAGACGTCATCTATTCTATAGCCGTCATCTATACTATAGCCGTCATCTATACTATAGACGTCATCTATACTATAGACGTCATCTATACTATAGACGTCATCTATACTATAGACGTCATCTATACTATAGACGTCATCTATACTATAGACGTCATCTATACTATAGACGTCATCTATACTATAGACGTCATCTATACTATAGCCGTCATCTATACTATAGACGTCATCTATACTATAGACGTCATCTATACTATAGATGTCATCTATGCTATAGACTTCATCTATACTATAGACGTCATCTATGCTATAGGCGTTATATAATACATAGACGTCATCTATACTATAGCCGTCATCTATACTATAGCCGTCATCTATACTATAGACGTCATCTATACTATAGACGTCATCTATACTATAGACGTCATCTATACTATAGACGTCATCTATACTATAGATGTCATCTATACTATAGACGTCATCTATACTATAGACGTCATCTATACTATAGACGTCATCTATACTATATACGTCATCTATACTATAGGCGTCATCTATACTATAGACGTCATCTATACTATAGACGTCATCTATACTATAGACGTCATCTTTACTATAGACGTCATCTTTACTATAGACGTCATCTTTACTATAGACGTCATCTTTACTATAGACGTCATCTATACTATAGACGTCATCTATACTAAAGACGTCATCTATACAATAGACGTCATCTATACTATAGACGTCATCTATACTATAGACGTCATCTATACTATAGACGTCATCTATACTATAGACGTCATCTATACTATAGACGTCATCTATACTATAGACGTCATCTATACTATAGACGTCATCTATACTATAGACGTCATCTTTACTATAGACGTCATCTTTACTATAGACGTCATCTATATTATAGACGTCATCTATACTATAGACGTCATCTATACTATAGACGTCATCATTACTATAGACGTCATCTATACTATAGACGTCATCTATACTATAGACGTCATCTACACTATAGACGTCATCTATACTATAGACGTCATCTATACTATAGACGTCATCTATACTATAGACGTCATCTATAATATAGAGTCATCTATACTATAGACTTCATCTATACTATAGACGTCATCTATGCTATAGGCGTTATATAATACATAGACGTCATCTATACTATAGCCGTCATCTATACTATAGCCGTCATCTATACTATAGACGTCATCTATACTATAGACGTCATCTATACTATAGACGTCATCTATACTATAGCCGTCATCTATACTATAGCCGTCATCTATACTATAGACGTCATCTATACTATAGACGTCATCTATACTATAGACGTCATCTATACTATAGACGTCATCTATACTATAGACGTCATCTATACTATAGACATCATCTATACTATAGACGTCATCTATACTATAGACGTCATCTATACTATAGACGTCATCTATACTATAGACGTCATCTACACTATAGACGTCATCTATACTATAGACGTCAGCTATATTATAAATGTCATCTATGCTATAGACTTCATCTATACTATAGACGTCATCTATGCTATAGGCGTTATATAATACATAGACGTCATCTATACTATAGCCGTCATCTATACTATAGACGTCATCTATACTATAGACGTCATCTATACTATAGACGTCATCTATACTATAGACGTCATCTATACTATAGAAGTCATCTATACTATAGACGTCATCTATACTATAGACGTCATCTATACTAGAGACGTCATCTATACTATAGACGTCATCTATACTATAGACGTCATCTATACTATAGACGTCATTTAAACTATAGACGTCATCTATACTATAGACGTCATCTATACTATAGACGTCATCTTTACTATAGACGTCATCTATACTATAGACGTCATCTATACTATAGACGTCATCTATACTATAGACGTCATCTATACTATAGACGTCATCTATACTATAGACATCATCTATATTATAGACGTCATCTATACTATAGACGTCATCTATACTATAGACATCATCTATATTATAGACATCATCTATACTATAGACATCATCTATACTATACACATCATTTATACTATACACATCATCTATACTATAGACGTCATATATACTATAGACGTCATCTATACTATATACGTCATCTATACTTTAGACGTCATCTATACTATAGACATCATCTATACTATAGACATCATCTATACTATACACATCATCTATACTATACACATCATCTATACTATACACATCATCTATACTATACACATGATCTATACTATAGACGTCATATATACTATAGACGTCGTCTATACTATAGACGTCATATATACTATAGACGTCATCTATACTATAGACGTCATCTATACTATAGACGTCATCTATACTATAGACGTCATCTATACTATAGACGTCATCTATACTATAGACGTCATCTATACTATAGACGTCATCTATACTATAGACGTCATCTATACTATAGACGTCATCTATACTATAGACGTAATCTATACTATAGACGTCATCTATACTATAGACGTCATCTATACTATAGACGTCATACATATATACTATAGCCGTCATCTATACTATAGACGTCATCTATACTATAGACGTCATATATACTATAGACGTCATCTATACTATAGACGTCATCTATACTATAGACGTCATCTATACTATAGACGTCATCTATACTATAGACGTCATCTATACTATAGACGTCATCTATACTGTAGACGTCATCTATTCTATAGACGTCATCTATACTACAGACGTCATCTATACTATAGACGTCATCTTTACAATAGAGTCATCTATACTATAGACGTCATCTATAATATAGACGTCATCTGTACTATAGACGTCATCTATACTATAGACGTCATCTATACTATGTACGTCATCTATACTATAGACGTCATCTATACTAAAGGCGTCATCTATACTATAGACATCATCTATATAGACATCATCTATACTATACACATCATCTATACTATATACATCATCTATACTATAGACGTCATATATACTATACACATCATCTATACTATAGACGTCATCTATGCTATAGACGTCATCCATACTATAGACGTCATCTATACTATAGACGTCATCTATACTATAGACGTCATCAATACTATAGACGTCATCTATACTATAGACGTCATCTATACTATAGACATCATCTATATTATAGACATCATCTATACTATAGACATCATCTATACTATGCACAACATCTATACTATACACATCATCTATACTATAGACGTCATCTATACTATAGACGTCATCTATAATATAGACGTCATATATACTATATACGTGATCTATACTATAGACGTCATCTATACTATAGACGTCATCTATACTAAAGACGTCATCTATACTGTAGACGTCATCTATACTGTAGACGTCATCTATTCTATAGACGTCATCTATACTACAGACGTCATTTATACTATAGGCGTCATCTATGCTATAGAGTCATCTATACTATAGACGTCATCTATACTATAGACGTCATCTATACTATAGACGTCATCTATACTATATACGTCATCTATACTATAGACGTCATCTATACTATAGACGTCATCTATACTATATACGTCATCTATACTATAGACGTCATCTATACTAAAGACGTCATCTTTACTATAGACATCATCTATATAGACATCATCTATACTATACACATCATCTATACTATAGACATCATCTATACTATAGACGTCATATATACTATACACATCATCTAAACTAAAGACGTCATCTATGCTATAGACGTCATCTATACTATAGACGTCATCTATACTATAGACGTCATCTATACTATAGACGTCATCTATACTATAGACGTCATCTATACTATAGACGTCATCTATACTATAGACGTCATCTATACTATAGACGTCATCAATACTATAGACGTCATCTATACTATAGACGTCATCTATACTATAGACATCATCTATATTATAGACATCATCTATACTATAGACATCATCTATACTATACACATCATCTATACTATACACATCATCTATACTATACACATCATCTATACTATAGACGTCATCTATACTATAGACGTCATCTATACTATATACGTGATCTATACTATAGACGTCATCTATACTAAAGACGTCATCTATACTATAGACGTCATCTATACTATAGACGTCATCTATACTATAGACGTCATCTACACTATAGACGTCATCTATACTATAGACGTCATCTATACTATAGACGTCATCTATACTATAGACGTCATCTATAATATAGACGTCATCTATACTATAGACGTCATCTATACTATAGACGTCATCTATACTATAGACGTCATCTATACTAAAGACGTCATCTATACTATAGACATCATCTATATAGACATCATCTATACTATACACATCATCTATACTATAGACATCATCTATACTATAGACATCATCTATACTATAGACGTCATACATACTATACACATCATCTATACTATAGACGTCATATATACTATAGACGTCATCTATACTATAGACGTCATATATACTATAGACGTCATCTACACTATAGACGTCATCTATACTATAGACGTCATCTACACTATAGACGTCATCTATAATATAGACGTCATCTATACTATAGACGTCATCTATACTCTAGACGTCATCTATACTATAGACGTCATCTATACTATAGACATCATCTATATTATAGACATCATCTATACTATAGATATCATCTATACTATACACATCATTTATACTATACACATCATCTATACTATAGACGTCATCTATAATATAGACGTCATCTATACTATAGACGTCATCTATACCATAGACGTCATCTATACTATAGACGTCATCTATACTATAGACGTCATCTATACTATAGACGTCATCTATACTATAGACGTCATCTATACTATAGACGTCATCTATACTATAGACGTCATATATACTATAGACGTCATCTATACTATAGACGTCATACATATATACTATAGCCGTCATCTATACTATAGACGTCATCTATACTATAGACGTCATACATATATACTATAGCCGTCATCTATACTATAGACGTCATCTATACTATAGACGTCATCTATACTATAGACGTCATCTATACTATAGACGTCATCTATACTATAGACGTCATCTATACTATAGACGTCATCTATACTGTAGACGTCATCTATTCTATAGACGTCATCTATACTACAGACGTCATCTATACTATAGACGTCATCTTTACAATAGAGTCATCTATACTATAGACGTCATCTATAATATAGACGTCATCTGTACTATAGACGTCATCTATACTATAGACGTCATCTATACTATGTACGTCATCTATACTATAGACGTCATCTATACTAAAGGCGTCATCTTTACTATAGACATCATCTATATAGACATCATCTATACTATACACATCATCTATACTATAGACATCATCTATACTATAGACGTCATATATACTATACACATCATCTATACTATAGACGTCATCTATGCTATAGACGTCATCTATACTATAGACGTCCTCTATACTATAGACGTCATCTATACTATAGACGTCATCAATACTAAAGACGTCATCTATACTATAGACATCATCTATATAGACATCATCTATACTATACACATCATCTATACTATAGACATCATCTATACTATAGACATCATCTATACTATAGACGTCATACATACTATACACATCATCTATACTATAGACGTCATATATACT
This sequence comes from Neoascia interrupta, assembly GCA_947623515.1. Taxonomy (NCBI): domain Eukaryota; kingdom Metazoa; phylum Arthropoda; class Insecta; order Diptera; family Syrphidae; genus Neoascia; species Neoascia interrupta. The sequence continues at coordinate 102,060,272 of OX392462.1, forward strand.
ATAGACGTCATCTATACTATAGACGTCATATATACTATAGACGTCATCTACACTATAGACGTCATCTATACTATAGACGTCATCTACACTATAGACGTCATCTATAATATAGACGTCATCTATACTATAGACGTCATCTATACTCTAGACGTCATCTATACTATAGACGTCATCTATACTATAGACATCATCTATACTATAGACATCATCTATATTATAGACATCATCTATACTATGGACATCATCTATACTATGCACATCATCTATACTATACACATCATCTATACTATAGACGTCATCTATACTATAGACGTCATCTATACTAAAGACGTCATCTATACTGTAGACGTCATCTATACTATAGGCGTCATCTATACTATAGAGTCATCTATACTATAGACGTCATCTATACTATAGACGTCATCTATACTATAGACGTCATCTATACTATAGACGTCATCTATACTATAGACGTCATCTATACTATAGACGTCATCTATACTATAGACGTCATCTATACTATATACGTCATCTATACTATAGACGTCATCTATACTATAGACGTCATCTATACTATATACGTCATCTATACTATAGACGTCATCTATACTAAAGACGTCATCTATACTATAGACATCATCTATATAGACATCATCTATACTATACAAATCATCTATACTATAGACATCATCTATACTATAGACGTCATATATACTATACACATCATCTATACTATAGACGTCATATATACTATACACATCATCTAAACTATAGACGTCATCTATACTATAGACGTCATCTATACTATAGTCGTCATCTATACTATAGACGTCATCTATACTAAAGACGTCATCTATACTATAGACGTCATCTATACTTTAGACGTCATCTATACTATAGACGTCATCTATACTATAGACGTCATCTATACTATAGACGTCATCTATAATATAGACGTCATCTATACTATAGACGTCATCTATACTATAGACATCATCTATATTATAGACATCATCTATACTATAGACATCATCTATACTATACACATCATCTATACTATACACATCATCTATACTATAGACGTCATCTATACTTAAGACGTCATCTATACTATAGACATCATCTATATAGACATCATCTATACTATACACATCATCTATACTATAGACATCATCTATACTATAGACATCATCTATACTATAGACGTCATACATACTATACACATCATCTATACTATAGACGTCATATATACTATAGACGTCATCTATACTATAGACGTCATATATACTATAGACGTCATCTACACTATAGACGTCATCTATACTATAGACGTCATATACACTATTGACGTCATCTATAATATAGACGTCATCTATACTATAGACGTCATCTATACTCTAGATGTCATCTATGCTTTAGACTTCATCTATACTATAGACGTTATCTATGCTATAGGCGTTATATAATACATAGACGTCATCTATACTATAGCCATCATCTATACTATAGACGTCATCTATACTATAGCCGTCATCTATACTTAATATATCTATATATAATATACATAGACGTCATCTATACTATAGCCATCATCTATACTATAGACGTCATCTATACTATAGCCGTCATCTATACTATAGACGTCATCTATACTATAGACGTCATCTATACTATAGACGTCATCTATACTATAGACGTCATCTATACTATAGACGTCATCTATACTATAGACGTCATCTATACTATAGACGTCATCTATACTATAGACGTCATCTATACTATAGACGTCATCTATACTATAGACGTCATCTATACTATAGACGTCATCTATACTATGTACGTCATCTATACCATAGACGTCATCTGTACTAAAGACGTCATCTATACTATAGACATCATCTATATAGACATCATCTATACTATACACATCATCTATACTATAGACGTCATCTATACTATAGACGTCATCTATGCTATAGACGTCATCTATACTATAGACGTCATCTATACTATAGACGTCATCTATACTATAGACGTCATCTATACTATAGACGTCATCTATACTATAGACGTCATCTATACTATAGACGTCATCTATACTATAGACGTCATCTATACTATAGACGTCATCTACACTATAGACGTCATCTATAGTATAGACGTCATCTACACTATAGACGTAATCTATAGTATAGACGTCATCTATACTATAGATGTCATCTATGCTATAGACTTCATCTATACTATAGACGTCATCTATGCTATAGGCGTTAAATCTATACTATAGACGTCATCTATACTATAGACGTCATCTATACTATAGACGTCATCTATACTATAGACGTCATCTATACTATAGACGTCATCTATACTATAGACGTCATCTATACTATAGACGTCATCTATACTATAGACGTCATCTATACTATAGACGTCATCTATACTATAGACGTCATCTATACTGTAGACGTCATCTATACTATAGACGTCATCTATACTATAGACGTCATCTATACTATAGACGTCATCTATACTATAGACGTCATCTATACTAAAGACGTCATCTATACTAAAGACGTCATCTATACTATAGACATCATCTATACTATAGACATCATCTATACTATACACATCATCTATACTATACACATCATTTATACTATAGACGTCATATATACTATAGACGTCATCTACACTATAGACGTCATCTATAGTATAGACGTCATCTACACTATAGACGTAATCTATAGTATAGACGTCATCTATACTATAGATGTCATCTATGCTATAGACTTCATCTATACTATAGACGTCATCTATGCTATAGGCGTTAAATCTATACTATAGACGTCATCTATACTATAGACGTCATCTATACTATAGACGTCATCTATACTATAGACGTCATCTATACTATAGACGTCATCTATACTATAGACGTCATCTATACTATAGACGTCATCTATACTATAGACGTCATCTATACTATAGACGTCATCTATACAATAGACGTCATCTATACTATAGACGTCATTAATACTATAGACGTCATCTATACTATAAACGTCATCTATACTATAGACGTCATCTATACTATAGACGTCATCTATACTATAGACGTCATCTATACTATAGACGTCATCTATACTATAGACGTCATCTATACTATAGACGTCATCTATACTATAGACGTCATCTATACTATAGACGTCATCTATACTACAGACGTCATCTATACTATAGACGTCATCTATACTATAGACGTCATCTATACTATAGACGTCATCTATACTATAGACATCATCTATATTATAAACGTCATCTATACTATAGACGTCATCTATACTATAGACTTCATCTATATTATAGACATCATCTATACTATAGACATCATCTATACTATACACATCATCTATACTATAGACATCATCTATACTATACACATCATCTATACTATAGACGTCATCTATACTATAGACGTCATCTATACTATAGACGTCATCTATACTATAGACGTCATCTATACTATAGACGTCATCTATACTATAGACGTCATCTATACTATAGACGTCATCTACACTATAGACGTCATCTACACTATAGACGTCATCTTCACTATAGACGTCATCTATACTATAGACGTCATCTATACTATAGACGTCATCTATACTATAGACGTCATCTATACTATAGACGTCATCTATATTATAGATGTCATCTATATTATAGACGTCATCTATATTATAGACGTCATCTATATTATAGACGTCATCTATATTATAGACGTCATCTATATTATAGACGTCATCTATACTATAGACGTCATCTATACTATAGACGTCATCTATACTATAGACGTCATCTATACTATAGACGTCATCTATACTATAGACGTCATCTATACTATAGACGTCATCTATACTGTAGACGTCATCTATACTGTAGACGTCATCTATACTACAGACGTCATCTATACTATAGACGTCATCTATACTATAGAGTCATCTATACTATAGAGTCATCTATACTATAGACGTCATCTATACTATAGACGTCATCTATACTATAGACGTCATCTATACTATAGACGTCATCTATACTATATACGTCATCTATACTATAGACGTCATCTATACTATGTACGTCATCTATACTATAGACGTCATCTATTCTATAGACGTCATCTATACTAAAGACGTCATCTATACTATAGAATCATCTATATAGACATCATATATACGTCTATACTATAGACGTCATCTATACTATAGATGTCATCTATGCTATAGTCTTCATCTATACTATAGACGTCATCTATGCTATAGACGTCATCTATACTATAGACGTCATCTATACTATAGAGGTCATCTATGCTATAGACGTCATGTATATATATATAGACGTCATATATACTGTAGACGACAAATATATATATAGACGCATATATATACTATAGACGTCATCTATACTATAGACATCATCTATACTATAGGCGTCATCTATAATATACACGTCATCTATACTATAGACATCATCTATACTATAGACGTCATCTATATTATAGACGTCATTTATACTATAGACGTCATCTATATTATAGACGTCATTTATACTATAGACGTCATCTATATTATAGATGTCATATATGCTATAGGCGTTATATAATACATAGACGTCATCTATACTATAGAAGTCATCTATGCTATAGACGTCATGTATATATATATAGACGTCATATATACTGTAGACGACAAATATATATATAGACGCATATATATACTATAGACGTCATCTATACTATAGACATCATTTATACTATAGACGTCATCTATACTATAGACGTCATCTATACTATAGACGTCATCTATACTATAGACGTCATCTACACTATAGACGTCATCTATACTATAGACGTCATCTATACTATATACATCATCTATACTATAGACGTCATATATACTATAGACGTCATCTACACTATAGACGTCATCTATACTATAGACGTCATCTATACTATAGACGTCATCTATACTATAGACGTCATCTATACTATAGACGTCATCTATACTATAGACGTCATCTATACTATAGACGTCATCTATACTATAGACGTCATCTATACTATAGACGTCATCTATACTATAGACGTCATCTATACTATAGACGTCATCTATACTATAGACGTCATCTATACTATAGACGTCATCTATACTATAGACGTCATCTATACTATAGACGTCATCTATACTATAGACGTCATCTATACTATAGACGTCATTAATACTATAGACGTCATCTATACTATAGACGTCATCTATACTATAGACGTCATCTATACTATAGACCTCATCTATACTATAGACGTCATCTATACTATAGACGTCATCTATACTATAGACGTCATCTATACAATAGACGTCATCTATACTATAGACGTCATCTATACTATAGACGTCATCTATACTATAGACGTCATCTATACTATTACGTCATCTATACTACAGACGTCATCTATACTATAGACGTCATCTATACTATAGACGTCATCTATACTATAGACGTCATCTATACTATAGACGTCATCTATACTATAGACATCATCTATATTATAAATGTCATCTATACTATAGACGTCATCTATACTATAGACATCATCTATATTATAGACATCATCTATACTATAGACATCATCTATACTATACACATCATCTATACTATACACATCATCTATACTATAGACGTCATCTATACTATAGACGTCATCTATACTATAGACGTCATCTATACTATAGACGTCATCTATACTATAGACGTCATCTATACTATAGACGTCATCTATACTATAGACGTAATCTACACTATAGACGTCATCTATACTATAGACGTCATCTATACTATAGACATCATCTATATTATAAACGTCATCTATACTATAGACGTCATCTATACTACAGACATCATCTATATTATAGACATCATCTATACTATAGACATCATCTATACTATACACATCATCTATACTATACACATCATCTATACTATAGACGTCATCTATACTATAGACGTCATCTATACTATAGACGTCATCTATACTATAGACGTCATCTATACTATAGACATCATCTATATTATAGACATCATCTATACTATAGACATCATCTATACTATACACATCATCTATACTATACACATCATCTATACTATAGACGTCATCTATACTATAGACGTCATCTATACTATAGACGTCATCTATACTATAGACGTCATCTATACTATAGACGTCATCTATACTATAGACGTCATCTATACTATAGACGTCATCTATACTATAGACATCATCTATATTATAGACATCATCTATACTATAGACATCATCTATACTATACACATCATCTATATTATACACATCATCTATACTATAGACGTCATCTATACTATAGACGTCATCTATACTATAGACGTCATCTATACTATAGACGTCATCTCTACTATAGACGTCATCTATACTATAGACGTCATCTATACTATAGACGTCATCTATACTATAGACGTCATCTATACTATAGACGTCATTAATACTATAGACGTCATCTATACTATAGACGTCATCTATACTATAGACGTCATCTATACTATAGACGTCATCTATACTATAACGTCATCTATACTACAGACGTCATATATACTATAGACGTCATCTATACTATAGACGTCATCTATACTATAGACGTCATCTATACTATAGACATCATCTATATTATAAACGTCATCTATACTATAGACGTCATCTATACTATAGACATCATCTATATTATAGACATCATCTATACTATAGACATCATCTATACTATACACATCATCTATACTATACACATCATCTATACTATAGACGTCATCTATACTATAGACGTCATCTATACTATAGACGTCATCTATACTATAGACGTCATCTATACTATAGACGTCATCTATACTATAGACGTCATCTATACTATAGACGTCATCTATACTATAGACGTCATCTACACTATAGACGTCATCTACACTATAGATGTCATCTATACTATAGACGTCATCTATACTATAGACGTCATCTATACTATAGACGTCATCTATATTATAGACGTCATCTATATTATAGACGTCATCTATATTATAGACGTCATCTATATTATAGACGTCATCTATATTATAGACGTCATCTATATTATAGACGTCATCTATATTATAGACGTCATCTATATTATAGACGTCATCTATACTATAGACGTCATCTATACTATAGACGTCATCTATACTATAGACGTCATCTATACTATAGACGTCATCTATACTATAGACGTCATCTATACTGTAGACGTCATCTATACTGTAGACGTCATCTATACTACAGACGTCATCTATACTATAGACGTCATCTATACTATAGAGTCATCTATACTATAGAGTCATCTATACTATAGACGTCATCTATACTATAGACGTCATCTATACTATAGACATCATCTATACTATAGACGTCATCTATACTATAGACGTCATCTATACTATATACGTCATCTATACTATAGACGTCATCTATACTATGTACGTCATCTATACTATAGACGTCATCTATTCTATAGACGTCATCTATACTAAAGACGTGATCTATACTATAGACATCATCTATATAGACATCATCTATATAGACATCATCTAAACTATACACATCATCTATACTATAGACATCATCTATACTGTAGACGTCATATATACTATACACATCATCTATACTATAGACGTCATCTATGCTATAGACGTCATCTATACTATAGACGTCATCTATACTATAGACGTCATCTATACTATAGACGTCATCTATACTATAGACGTCATCTATACTATAGACGTCATCTATACTATAGACGTCATCAATACTATAGACGTCATCTATACTATAGACGTCATCTATACTATAGACATCATCTATATTATAGACATCATCTATACTATAGACATCATCTATACTATACACATCATCTATACTTACACATCATCTATACTATACACATCATCTATACTATAGACGTCATCTATACTATATACGTCATCTATACTATAGACGTCATCTATACTATAGACGTCATCTATACTAAAGACGTCATCTATACTATAGACGTCATCTATACTATAGACGTCATCTACACTATAGACGTCATCTATACTATAGACGTCATCTATACTATAGACGTCATCTACACTATAGACGTCATCTACACTATAGACGTCATCTACACTATAGACGTCATCTATACTATAGACGTCATCTATACTATAGACGTCATCTATACTATAGACGTCATCTATACTATAGACGTCATCTATACTATAGACGTCATCTATACTATAGACGTCATCTATACTATAGACGTCATCTATACTATAGACGTCATCTATACTATAGACGTCATCTATACTATAGACGTCATCTATACTATAGACGTCATCTATACTATAGACGTCATCTATACTATAGACGTCATCTATACTATAGACGTCATCTATACCATAGACGTCATCTATACTATAGACGTCATCTATACTATAGACGTCATCTATACTATAGACGTCATCTATACTATAGACGTTATCTATACTATAAACGTCATCTATACTAAAGACGTCATCTATACTATAGACATCATCTATATAGACATCATCTATACTATACACATCATCTATACTATAGACATCATCTATACTATAGACATCATCTATACTATAGACGTCATATATACTATACACATCATCTATACTATAGACGTCATATATACTATGGACGTCATCTATACTATAGACGTCATCTTTACTATAGACGTCATCTACACTATAGACGTCATCTATACTATAGACGTCATCTACACTATAGACGTCATCTATAATATAGACGGCATCTATACTATAGACGTCATCTATACTATAGATGTCATCTATGCTATAGTCTTCATCTATACTTTAGACGTCATCTATGCTATAGACGTCATCTATACTATAGACGTCATCTATACTATAGAGGTCATCTATACTATAGACGTCATCTATACTATAGACGTCATCTATACTATAGACGTCATCTATAATATAGACGGCATCTATACTATAGACGTCATCTATACTATAGATGTCATCTATGCTATAGTCTTCATCTATACTATAGACGTCATCTATGCTATAGACGTCATCTATACTATAGACGTCATCTATACTATAGAGGTCATCTATGCTATAGACGTCATGTATATATATATAGACGTCATATATACTGTAGACGACAAATATATATATAGACGCATATATATACTATAGACGTCATCTATACTATAGACATCATCTATACTATAGGCGTCATCTATAATATACACGTCATCTATAGTATAGACATCATCTATACTATAGACGTCATCTATATTATAGACGTCATTTATACTATAGACGTCATCTATATTATAGACGTCATTTATATTATAGACGTCATCTATATTATAGATGTCATATATGCCATAGGCGTTATATAATACATAGACGTCATCTATACTATAGAAGTCATCTATGCTATAGACGTCATGTATATATATATAGACGTCATATATACTGTAGACGACAAATATATATATAGACGCATATATATACTATAGACGTCATCTATACTATAGACATCATCTATACTATAGACGTCATCTATACTATAGACGTCATCTATACTATAGACGTCATCTATACTATAGACGTCATCTACACTATAGACGTCATCTATACTATAGACGTCATCTATACTATAGACGTCATCTATACTATATACATCATCTATACTATAGACGTCATATATACTATAGACGTCATCTACACTATAGACGTCATCTATACTATAGACGTCATCTATACTATAGACGTCATCTATACTATAGACGTCATCTATACTATAGACGTCATCTATACTATAGACGTCATCTATACTATAGACGTCATCTATACTATAGACGTCATCTATACTATAGACGTCATCTATACTATAGACGTCATCTATACTATAGACGTCATCTATACTATAGACGTCATTAATACTATAGACGTCATCTATACTATAGACATCATCTATATTATAGACATCATCTATACTATAGACATCATCTATACTATAGACATCATCTATACTATACACATCATCTATACTATACACATCATCTATACTATAGACGTCATCTATACTATAGACGTCATCTATACTATAGACGTCATCTATACTATAGACGTCATCTATACTATAGACGTCATCTATACTATAGACGTCATCTATACTATAGACATCATCTATATTATAGACATCATCTATACTATAGACATCATCTATACTATACACATCATCTATACTATACACATCATCTATACTATAGACGTCATCTATACTATAGACGTCATCTATACTATAGACGTCATCTATACTATAGACGTCATCTATACTATAGACGTCATCTATACTATAGACGTCATCTATACTATAGACGTCATCTATACTATAGACGTCATCTATACTATAGACGTCATCTATACTATAGACATCATCTATATTATAGACATCATCTATACTATAGACATCATCTATACTATACACATCATCTATACTATACACATCATCTATACTATAGACGTCATCTATACTATAGACGTCATCTATACTATAGACGTCATCTATACTATAGACGTCATCTATACTATAGACGTCATCTATACTATAGACGTCATCTATACTATAGACGTCATCTATACTATAGACGTCATCTATACTATAGACGTCATCTATACTATAGACGTCATCTATACTATAGACGTCATCTATACTATAGACGTCATTAATACTATAGACGTCATCTATACTATAGACGTCATCTATACTATAGACGTCATCTATACTATAGACGTCATCTATACTACAGACGTCATATATACTATAGACGTCATCTATACTATAGACGTCATCTATACTATAGACGTCATCTATACTATAGACATCATCTATATTATAAACGTCATCTATACTATAGACGTCATCTATACTATAGACATCATCTATATTATAGACATCATCTATACTATAGACGTCATCTATACTATAACGTCATCTATACTACAGACGTCATATATACTATAGACGTCATCTATACTATAGACGTCATCTATACTATAGACGTCATCTATACTATAGACATCATCTATATTATAAACGTCATCTATACTATAGACGTCATCTATACTATAGACATCATCTATATTATAGACATCATCTATACTATAGACATCATCTATACTATACACATCATCTATACTATACACATCATCTATACTATAGACGTCATCTATACTATAGACGTCATCTATACTATAGACGTCATCTATACTATAGACGTCATCTATACTATAACGTCATCTATACTACAGACGTCATATATACTATAGACGTCATCTATACTATAGACGTCATCTATACTATAGACGTCATCTATACTATAGACATCATCTATATTATAAACGTCATCTATACTATAGACGTCATCTATACTATAGACATCATCTATATTATAGACATCATCTATACTATAGACGTCATCTATACTATAACGTCATCTATACTACAGACGTCATATATACTATAGACGTCATCTATACTATAGACGTCATCTATACTATAGACGTCATCTATACTATAGACATCATCTATATTATAAACGTCATCTATACTATAGACGTCATCTATACTATAGACATCATCTATATTATAGACATCATCTATACTATAGACATCATCTATACTATACACATCATCTATACTATACACATCATCTATACTATAGACGTCATCTATACTATAGACGTCATCTATACTATAGACGTCATCTATACTATAGACGTCATCTATACTATAGACGTCATCTATACTATAGACGTCATCTATACTATAGACGTCATCTATACTATAGACGTCATCTATACTATAGACGTCATCTACACTATAGACGTCATCTACACTATAGATGTCATCTACACTATAGACGTCATCTATACTATAGACGTCATTTATACTATAGACGTCATCTATATTATAGACGTCATCTATATTATAGACGTCATCTATATTATAGACGTCATCTATATTATAGACGTCATCTATATTATAGACGTCATCTATATTATAGACGTCATCTATACTATAGACGTCATCTATACTATAGACGTCATCTATACTATAGACGTCATCTATACTATAGACGTCATCTATACTATAGACGTCATCTATACTATAGACGTCATCTATACTGTAGACGTCATCTATACTGTAGACGTCATCTATACTACAGACGTCATCTATACTATAGACGTCATCTATACTATAGAGTCATCTATACTATAGAGTCATCTATACTATAGACGTCATCTATACTATAGACGTCATCTATACTATAGACGTCATCTATACTATAGACGTCATCTATACTATATACGTCATCTATACTATAGACGTCATCTATACTATGTACGTCATCTATACTATAGACGTCATCTATTCTATAGACGTCATCTATACTAAAGACGTGATCTATACTATAGACATCATCTATATAGACATCATCTATATAGACATCATCTAAACTATACACATCATCTATACTATAGACATCATCTATACTGTAGACGTCATATATACTATACACATCATCTATACTATAGACGTCATCTATGCTATAGACGTCATCTATACTATAGACGTCATCTATACTATAGACGTCATCTATACTATAGACGTCTTCTATACTATAGACGTCATCTATACTATAGACGTCATCTATACTATAGACGTCATCAATACTATAGACGTCATCTATACTATAGACGTCATCTATACTATAGACGTCATCAATACTATAGACGTCATCTATACTATAGACGTCATCTATACTATAGACATCATCTATATTATAGACATCATCTATACTATAGACATCATCTATACTATACACATCATCTATACTTACACATCATCTATACTATACACATCATCTATACTATAGACGTCATCTATACTATATACGTCATCTATACTATAGACGTCATCTATACTATAGACGTCATCTATACTAAAGACGTCATCTATACTATAGACGTCATCTACACTATAGACGTCATCTATACTATAGACGTCATCTATACTATAGACGTCATCTACACTATAGACGTCATCTACACTATAGACGTCATCTATACTATAGACGTCATCTATACTATAGACGTCATCTATACTATAGACGTCATCTATACTATAGACGCCATCTATACTATAGACGTCATCTATACTATAGACGTCATCTATACTATAGACGTCATCTATACTATAGACGTCATCTATACTATAGACGTCATCTATACTATAGACGTCATCTATACTATAGACGTCATCTATACTATAGACGTCATCTATACTATAGACGTCATCTATACTATAGACGTCATCTATACTATAGACGTCATCTATACCATAGACGTCATCTATACTATAGACGTCATCTATACTATAGACGTCATCTATACTATAGACGTCATCTATACTATAGACGTTATCTATACTATAAACGTCATCTATACTAAAGACGTCATCTATACTATAGACATCATCTATATAGACATCATCTATACTATACACATCATCTATACTATAGACATCATCTATACTATAGACGTCATATATACTATACACATCATCTATACTATAGACGTCATATATACTATGGACGTCATCTATACTATAGACGTCATCTTTACTATAGACGTCATCTACACTATAGACGTCATCTATACTATAGACGTCATCTACACTATAGACGTCATCTATAATATAGACGGCATCTATACTATAGACGTCATCTATACTATAGATGTCATCTATGCTATAGTCTTCATCTATACTATAGACGTCATCTATGCTATAGACGTCATCTATACTATAGACGTCATCTATACTATAGAGGTCATCTATACTATAGACGTCATCTATACTATAGACGTCATCTATAATATAGACGGCATCTATACTATAGACGTCATCTATACTATAGATGTCATCTATGCTATAGTCTTCATCTATACTATAGACGTCATCTATCCTATAGACGTCATCTATACTATAGACGTCATCTATACTATAGAGGTCATCTATGCTATAGACGTCATGTATATATATATAGACGTCATATATACTGTAGACGACAAATATATATATAGACGCATATATATACTATAGACGTCATCTATACTATAGACATCATCTATACTATAGGCGTCATCTATAATATACACGTCATCTATAGTATAGACATCATCTATACTATAGACGTCATCTATATTATAGACGTCATTTATACTATAGACGTCATCTATATTATAGACGTCATTTATACTATAGACGTCATCTATATTATAGATGTCATATATGCCATAGGCGTTATATAATACATAGACGTCATCTATACTATAGAAGTCATCTATGCTATAGACGTCATGTATATATATATAGACGTCATATATACTGTAGACGACAAATATATATATAGACGCATATATATACTATAGACGTCATCTATACTATAGACATCATCTATACTATAGACGTCATCTATACTATAGACGTCATCTATACTATAGACGTCATCTATACTATAGACGTCATCTACACTATAGACGTCATCTATACTATAGACGTCATCTATACTATAGATGTCATCTATACTATATACATCATCTATACTATAGACGTCATATATACTATAGACGTCATCTACACTATAGACGTCATCTATACTATAGACGTCATCTATACTATAGACGTCATCTATACTATAGACGTCATCTATACTATAGACGTCATCTATACTATAGACGTCATCTATACTATAGACGTCATCTATACTATAGACGTCATCTATACTATAGACGTCATCTATACTATAGACGTCATCTATACTATAGACGTCATTAATACTATAGACGTCATCTATACTATAGACATCATCTATATTATAGACATCATCTATACTATAGACATCATCTATACTATACACATCATCTATACTATACACATCATCTATACTATAGACGTCATCTATATTATAGACGTCATTTATACTATAGACTTCATCTATATTATAGACGTCATTTATACTATAGACGTCATCTATATTATAGATGTCATATATGCTATAGGCGTTATATAATACATAGACGTCATCTATACTATAGAAGTCATCTATGCTATAGACGTCATGTATATATATATAGACGTCATATATACTGTAGACGACAAATATATATATAGACGCATATATATACTATAGACGTCATCTATACTATAGACATCATTTATACTATAGACGTCATCTATACTATAGACGTCATCTATACTATAGACGTCATCTATACTATAGACGTCATCAATACTATAGACGTCATCTATACTATAGACGTCATCTATACTATAGACATCATCTATATTATAGACATCATCTATACTATAGACATCATCTATACTATACACATCATCTATACTATACACATCATCTATACTATAGACGTCATCTATACAATAGACGTCATCTATACTATAGACGTCATCTATACTATAGACGTCATCTATACTATAGACGTCATCTATACTATAGACGTAATCTACACTATAGACGTCATCTATACTATAGACGTCATCTATACTATAGACATCATCTATTTTATAAACGTCATCTATACTATAGACGTCTTCTATACTATAGACATCATCTATATTATAGACATCATCTATACTATAGACATCATCTATACTATACACATCATCTATACTATACACATCATCTATACTATAGACGTCATCTATACTATAGACGTCATCTATACTATAGACGTCATCTATACTATAGACGTCATCTATACTATAGACATCATCTATATTATAGACATCATCTATACTATAGACATCATCTATACTATACACATCATCTATACTATACACATCATCTATACTATAGACGTCATCTATACTATAGACGTCATCTATACTATAGACGTCATCTATACTATAGACGTCATCTATACTATAGACGTCATCTATACTATAGACGTCATCTATACTATAGACGTCATCTATACTATAGACGTCATCTATACTATAGACGTCATCTATACTATAGACGTCATCTATACTATAGACGTCATCTATACTATAGACATCATCTATATTATAGACATCATCTATACTATAGACATCATCTATACTATACACATCATCTATACTATACACATCATCTATACTATAGACGTCATCTATACTATAGACGTCATCTATACTATAGACGTCATCTATACTATAGACGTCATCTATACTATAGACGTCATCTATACTATAGACGTCATCTATACTATAGACGTCATCTATACTATAGACGTCATCTATACTATAGACGTCATCTATACTATAGACGTCATTAATACTATAGACGTCATCTATACTATAGACGTCATCTATACTATAGACGTCATCTATACTATAGACGTCATCTATACTATAACGTCATCTATACTACAGACGTCATATATACTATAGACGTCATCTATACTATAGACGTCATCTATACTATAGACGTCATCTATACTATAGACATCATCTATATTATAAACGTCATCTATACTATAGACGTCATCTATACTATAGACATCATCTATATTATAGACATCATCTATACTATAGACATCATCTATACTATACACATCATCTATACTATACACATCATCTATACTATAGACGTCATCTATACTATAGACGTCATCTATACTATAGACGTCATCTATATTATAGACGTCATCTATATTATAGACGTCATCTATATTATAGACGTCATCTATACTATAGACGTCATCTATACTATAGACGTCATCTATACTATAGACGTCATCTATACTATAGACGTCATCTATACTAAAGACGTGATCTATACTATAGACATCATCTATATAGACATCATCTATATAGACATCATCTAAACTATACACATCATCTATACTATAGACATCATCTATACTGTAGACGTCATATATACTATACACATCATCTATACTATAGACGTCATCTATGCTATAGACGTCATCTATACTATAGACGTCATCTATACTATAGACGTCATCTATACTATAGACGTCATCTATACTATAGACGTCATCTATACTATAGACGTCATCTATACTATAGACGTCATCTATACTATAGACGTCATCTATACTATAGACGTCATCTATACCATAGACGTCATCTATACTATAGACGTCATCTATACTATAGACGTCATCTATACTATAGACGTTATCTATACTATAAACGTCATCTATACTAAAGACGTCATCTATACTATAGACATCATCTATATAGACATCATCTATACTATACACATCATCTATACTATAGACATCATCTATACTATAGACGTCATATATACTATACACATCATCTATACTATAGACGTCATATATACTATGGACGTCATCTATACTATAGACGTCATCTTTACTATAGACGTCATCTACACTATAGACGTCATCTATACTATAGACGTCATCTACACTATAGACGTCATCTATAATATAGACGGCATCTATACTATAGACGTCATCTATACTATAGATGTCATCTATGCTATAGTCTTCATCTATACTATAGACGTCATCTATGCTATAGACGTCATCTATACTATAGACGTCATCTATACTATAGAGGTCATCTATACTATAGACGTCATCTATACTATAGACGTCATCTATAATATAGACGGCATCTATACTATAGACGTCATCTATACTATAGATGTCATCTATGCTATAGTCTTCATCTATACTATAGACGTCATCTATCCTATAGACGTCATCTATACTATAGACGTCATCTATACTATAGAGGTCATCTATGCTATAGACGTCATGTATATATATATAGACGTCATATATACTGTAGACGACAAATATATATATAGACGCATATATATACTATAGACGTCATCTATACTATAGACATCATCTATACTATAGGCGTCATCTATAATATACACGTCATCTATAGTATAGACATCATCTATACTATAGACGTCATCTATATTATAGACGTCATTTATACTATAGACGTCATCTATATTATAGACGTCATTTATACTATAGACGTCATCTATATTATAGATGTCATATATGCCATAGGCGTTATATAATACATAGACGTCATCTATACTATAGAAGTCATCTATGCTATAGACGTCATGTATATATATATAGACGTCATATATACTGTAGACGACAAATATATATATAGACGCATATATATACTATAGACGTCATCTATACTATAGACATCATCTATACTATAGACGTCATCTATACTATAGACGTCATCTATACTATAGACGTCATCTATACTATAGACGTCATCTACACTATAGACGTCATCTATACTATAGACGTCATCTATACTATAGATGTCATCTATACTATATACATCATCTATACTATAGACGTCATATATACTATAGACGTCATCTACACTATAGACGTCATCTATACTATAGACGTCATCTATACTATAGACGTCATCTATACTATAGACGTCATCTATACTATAGACGTCATCTATACTATAGACGTCATCTATACTATAGACGTCATCTATACTATAGACGTCATCTATACTATAGACGTCATCTATACTATAGACGTCATCTATACTATAGACGTCATTAATACTATAGACGTCATCTATACTATAGACATCATCTATATTATAGACATCATCTATACTATAGACATCATCTATACTATAGACGTCATCTATACTATAGACGTCATCTATACTATAGACGTCATTAATACTATAGACGTCATCTATACTATAGACATCATCTATATTATAGACATCATCTATACTATAGACATCATCTATACTATACACATCATCTATACTATACACATCATCTATACTATAGACGTCATCTATATTATAGACGTCATTTATACTATAGACTTCATCTATAGACGTCATCAATACTATAGACGTCATCAATACTATAGACGTCATCTATACTATAGACGTCATCTATACTATAGACATCATCTATATTATAGACATCATCTATACTATAGACATCATCTATACTATACACATCATCTATACTATACACATCATCTATACTATAGACGTCATCTATACTATAGACGTCATCTATACTATAGACGTCATCTATACTATAGACGTCATCTATACTATAGACGTCATCTATACTATAGACGTCATCTATACTATAGACGTAATCTACACTATAGACGTCATCTATACTATAGACGTCATCTATACTATAGACATAATCTATTTTATAAACGTCATCTATACTATAGACGTCATCTATACTATAGACATCATCTATATTATAGACATCATCTATACTATAGACATCATCCATACTATACACATCATCTATACTATACACATCATCTATACTATAGACGTCATCTATACTATAGACGTCATCTATACTATAGACGTCATCTATACTATAGACGTCATCTATACTATAGACATCATCTATATTATAGACATCATCTATAGTATAGACATCATCTATACTATACACATCATCTATACTATACACATCATCTATACTATAGACGTCATCTATACTATAGACGTCATCTATACTATAGACGTCATCTATACTATAGACGTCATCTATACTATAGACGTCATCTATACTATAGACGTCATCTATACTATAGACGTCATCTATACTATAGACGTCATCTATACTATAGACGTCATCTATACTATAGACGTCATCTATACTATAGACGTCATCTATACTATAGACGTCATCTATACTATAGACATCATCTATATTATAGACATCATCTATACTATAGACATCATCTATACTATACACATCATCTATACTATACACATCATCTATACTATAGACGTCATCTATACTATAGACGTCATCTATACTATAGACGTCATCTATACTATAGACGTCATCTATACTATAGACGTCATCTATACTATAGACGTCATCTATACTATAGACGTCATCTATACTATAGACGTCATTAATACTATAGACGTCATCTATACTATAGACGTCATCTATACTATAGACGTCATCTATACTATAGACGTCATCTATACTATAACGTCATCTATACTACAGACGTCATATATACTATAGACGTCATCTATACTATAGACGTCATCTATACTATAGACGTCATCTATACTATAGACATCATCTATATTATAAACGTCATCTATACTATAGACGTCATCTATACTATAGACATCATCTATATTATAGACATCATCTATACTATAGACATCATCTATACTATACACATCATCTATACTATACACATCATCTATACTATAGACGTCATCTATACTATAGACGTCATCTATACTATAGACGTCATCTATACTATAGACGTCATCTATACTATAGACGTCATCAATACTATAGACGTCATCTATACTATAGACGTCATCTATACTATAGACGTCATCAATACTATAGACGTCATCTATACTATAGACGTCATCTATACTATAGACATCATCTATATTATAGACATCATCTATACTATAGACATCATCTATACTATACACATCATCTATACTTACACATCATCTATACTATACACATCATCTATACTATAGACGTCATCTATACTATATACGTCATCTATACTATAGACGTCATCTATACTATAGACGTCATCTATACTATAGACGTCATCTATACCATAGACGTCATCTATACTACAGACGTCATCTATACTATAGACGTCATCTATACTATAGACGTTATCTATACTATAAACGTCATCTATACTAAAGACGTCATCTATACTATAGACATCATCTATATAGACATCATCTATACTATACACATCATCTATACTATAGACATCATCTATACTATAGACGTCATATATACTATACACATCATCTATACTATAGACGTCATATATACTATGGACGTCATCTATACTATAGACGTCATCTTTACTATAGACGTCATCTACACTATAGACGTCATCTATACTATAGACGTCATCTACACTATAGACGTCATCTATAATATAGACGGCATCTATACTATAGACGTCATCTATACTATAGATGTCATCTATGCTATAGTCTTCATCTATACTATAGACGTCATCTATGCTATAGACGTCATCTATACTATAGACGTCATCTATACTATAGAGGTCATCTATACTATAGACGTCATCTATACTATAGACGTCATCTATAATATAGACGGCATCTATACTATAGACGTCATCTATACTATAGATGTCATCTATGCTATAGTCTTCATCTATACTATAGACGTCATCTATCCTATAGACGTCATCTATACTATAGACGTCATCTATACTATAGAGGTCATCTATGCTATAGACGTCATGTATATATATATAGACGTCATATATACTGTAGACGACAAATATATATATAGACGCATATATATACTATAGACGTCATCTATACTATAGACATCATCTATACTATAGGCGTCATCTATAATATACACGTCATCTATAGTATAGACATCATCTATACTATAGACGTCATCTATATTATAGACGTCATTTATACTATAGACGTCATCTATATTATAGACGTCATTTATACTATAGACGTCATCTATATTATAGATGTCATATATGCCATAGGCGTTATATAATACATAGACGTCATCTATACTATAGAAGTCATCTATGCTATAGACGTCATGTATATATATATAGACGTCATATATACTGTAGACGACAAATATATATATAGACGCATATATATACTATAGACGTCATCTATACTATAGACATCATCTATACTATAGACGTCATCTATACTATAGACGTCATCTATACTATAGACGTCATCTATACTATAGACGTCATCTACACTATAGACGTCATCTATACTATAGACGTCATCTATACTATAGATGTCATCTATACTATATACATCATCTATACTATAGACGTCATATATACTATAGACGTCATCTACACTATAGACGTCATCTATACTATAGACGTCATCTATACTATAGACGTCATCTATACTATAGACGTCATCTATACTATAGACGTCATCTATACTATAGACGTCATCTATACTATAGACGTCATCTATACTATAGACGTCATCTATACTATAGACGTCATCTATACTATAGACGTCATCTATACTATAGACGTCATTAATACTATAGACGTCATCTATACTATAGACATCATCTATATTATAGACATCATCTATACTATAGACATCATCTATACTATAGACGTCATCTATACTATAGACGTCATCTATACTATAGACGTCATTAATACTATAGACGTCATCTATACTATAGACATCATCTATATTATAGACATCATCTATACTATAGACATCATCTATACTATACACATCATCTATACTATACACATCATCTATACTATAGACGTCATCTATATTATAGACGTCATTTATACTATAGACTTCATCTATAGACGTCATCAATACTATAGACGTCATCAATACTATAGACGTCATCTATACTATAGACGTCATCTATACTATAGACATCATCTATATTATAGACATCATCTATACTATAGACATCATCTATACTATACACATCATCTATACTATACACATCATCTATACTATAGACGTCATCTATACTATAGACGTCATCTATACTATAGACGTCATCTATACTATAGACGTCATCTATACTATAGACGTCATCTATACTATAGACGTCATCTATACTATAGACGTAATCTACACTATAGACGTCATCTATACTATAGACGTCATCTATACTATAGACATCATCTATTTTATAAACGTCATCTATACTATAGACGTCATCTATACTATAGACATCATCTATATTATAGACATCATCTATACTATAGACATCATCCATACTATACACATCATCTATACTATACACATCATCTATACTATAGACGTCATCTATACTATAGACGTCATCTATACTATAGACGTCATCTATACTATAGACGTCATCTATACTATAGACATCATCTATATTATAGACATCATCTATACTATAGACATCATCTATACTATACACATCATCTATACTATACACATCATCTATACTATAGACGTCATCTATACTATAGACGTCATCTATACTATAGACGTCATCTATACTATAGACGTCATCTATACTATAGACGTCATCTATACTATAGACGTCATCTATACTATAGACGTCATCTATACTATAGACGTCATCTATACTATAGACGTCATCTATACTATAGACGTCATCTATACTATAGACGTCATCTATACTATAGACATCATCTATATTATAGACATCATCTATACTATAGACATCATCTATACTATACACATCATCTATACTATACACATCATCTATACTATAGACGTCATCTATACTATAGACGTCATCTATACTATAGACGTCATCTATACTATAGACGTCATCTATACTATAGACGTCATCTATACTATAGACGTCATCTATACTATAGACGTCATCTATACTATAGACGTCATTAATACTATAGACGTCATCTATACTATAGACGTCATCTATACTATAGACGTCATCTATACTATAGACGTCATCTATACTATAACGTCATCTATACTACAGACGTCATATATACTATAGACGTCATCTATACTATAGACGTCATCTATACTATAGACGTCATCTATACTATAGACATCATCTATATTATAAACGTCATCTATACTATAGACGTCATCTATACTATAGACATCATCTATATTATAGACATCATCTATACTATAGACATCATCTATACTATACACATCATCTATACTATACACATCATCTATACTATAGACGTCATCTATACTATAGACGTCATCTATACTATAGACGTCATCTATACTATAGACGTCATCTATACTATAGACGTCATCAATACTATAGACGTCATCTATACTATAGACGTCATCTATACTATAGACGTCATCAATACTATAGACGTCATCTATACTATAGACGTCATCTATACTATAGACATCATCTATATTATAGACATCATCTATACTATAGACATCATCTATACTATACACATCATCTATACTTACACATCATCTATACTATACACATCATCTATACTATAGACGTCATCTATACTATATACGTCATCTATACTATAGACGTCATCTATACTATAGACGTCATCTATACTAAAGACGTCATCTATACTATAGACGTCATCTATACTATAGACGTCATCTATACTATAGACGTCATCTACACTATAGACGTCATCTATACTATAGACGTCATCTACACTATAGACGTCATCTACACTATAGACGTCATCTACACTATAGACGTCATCTATACTATAGACGTCATCTATACTATAGACGTCATCTATACTATAGACGTCATCTATACTATAGACATCATCTATACTATAGACGTCATCTATACTATAGACGTCATCTATACTATAGACGTCATCTATACTATAGACGTCATCTATACTATAGACGTCATCTATACTATAGACGTCATCTATACTATAGACGTCATCTATACTATAGACGTCATCTATACTATAGACGTCATCTATACCATAGACGTCATCTATACTATAGACGTCATCTATACTATAGACGTCATCTATACTATAGACGTCATCTATACTATAGACGTCATCTATAATATAGACGTTATCTATACTATAAACGTCATCTATACTAAAGACGTCATCTATACTATAGACATCATCTATATAGACATCATCTATACTATACACATCATCTATACTATAGACATCATCTATACTATAGACGTCATATATACTATACACATCATCTATACTATAGACGTCATATATACTATGGACGTCATCTATACTATAGACGTTATATAATACATAGACGTCATCTATACTATAGACGTCATCTATACTATAGACGTCATCTATACTATAGACGTCATCTATACTATAGACGTCATCTATACTATAGACGTCATCTATACTAAAGACGTGATCTATACTATAGACATCATCTATATAGACATCATCTATATAGACATCATCTAAACTATACACATCATCTATACTATAGACATCATCTATACTGTAGACGTCATATATACTATACACATCATCTATACTATAGACGTCATCTATGCTATAGACGTCATCTATACTATAGACGTCATCTATACTATAGACGTCATCTATACTATAGACGTCATCTATACTATAGACGTCATCTATACTATAGACGTCATCTATACTATAGACGTCATCTATACTATAGACGTCATCTATACTATAGACGTCATCTATACTATAGACCTCATCTATACTATAGACGTTATCTATACTATAAACGTCATCTATACTAAAGACGTCATCTATACTATAGACATCATCTATATAGACATCATCTATACTATACACATCATCTATACTATAGACATCATCTATACTATAGACGTCATATATACTATACACATCATCTATACTATAGACGTCATATATACTATGGACGTCATCTATACTATAGACGTCATCTATACTATAGACGTCATCTACACTATAGACGTCATCTATAATATAGACGGCATCTATACTATAGACGTCATCTATACTATAGATGTCATCTATGCTATAGTCTTCATCTATACTATAGACGTCATCTATGCTATAGACGTCATCTATACTATAGACGTCATCTATACTATAGAGGTCATCTATACTATAGACGTCATCTATACTATAGACGTCATCTATAATATAGACGGCATCTATACTATAGACGTCATCTATACTATAGATGTCATCTATGCTATAGTCTTCATCTATACTATAGACGTCATCTATGCTATAGACGTCATCTATACTATAGACGTCATCTATACTATAGAGGTCATCTATGCTATAGACGTCATGTATATATATATAGACGTCATATATACTGTAGACGACAAATATATATATAGACGCATATATATACTATAGACGTCATCTATACTATAGACATCATCTATACTATAGGCGTCATCTATAATATACACGTCATCTATAGTATAGACATCATCTATACTATAGACGTCATCTATATTATAGACGTCATTTATACTATAGACGTCATCTATATTATAGACGTCATTTATACTATAGACGTCATCTATATTATAGATGTCATATATGCCATAGGCGTTATATAATACATAGACGTCATCTATACTATAGAAGTCATCTATGCTATAGACGTCATGTATATATATATAGACGTCATATATACTGTAGACGACAAATATATATATAGACGCATATATATACTATAGACGTCATCTATACTATAGACATCATCTATACTATAGACGTCATCTATACTATAGACGTCATCTATACTATAGACGTCATCTATACTATAGACGTCATCTATACTATAGACGTCATCTACACTATAGACGTCATCTATACTATAGACGTCATCTATACTATAGACGTCATCTATACTATATACATCATCTATACTATAGACGTCATATATACTATAGACGTCATCTACACTATAGACGTCATCTATACTATAGACGTCATCTATACTATAGACGTCATCTATACTATAGACGTCATCTATACTATAGACGTCATCTATACTATAGACGTCATCTATACTATAGACGTCATCTATACTAAAGACGTCATCTATACTATAGACGTCATCTATACTATAGACGTCATCTATACTATAGACGTCATTAATACTATAGACGTCATCTATACTATAGACGTCATCTATACTATAGACGTCATCTATACTATAGACGTCATCTATACTATAGACGTCATCTATACTATAGACGCCATCTATACAATAGACGTCATCTATACTATAGACGTCATCTATACTATAGACGTCATCTATACTATAGACGTCATCTATACTATAACGTTATCTATACTACAGACGTCATCTATACTATAGACGTCATCTATACTATAGACGTCATCTATACTATAGACGTCATCTATACTATAGACATCATCTATATTATAAACGTCATCTATACTATAGACGTCATCTATACTATAGACATCATCTATATTATAGACATTATCTATACTATAGACATCATCTATACTATACACATCATCTATGCTATACACATCATCTATACTATAGACGTCATCTATACTATAGACGTCATCTATACTATAGACGTCATCTATACTATAGACGTCATCTATACTATAGACGTCATCTATACTATAGACGTCATCTATACTATAGACGTCATCTATACTATAGACGTCATCTACACTATAGACGTCATCTATACTATAGACGTCATCTATACTATAGACATCATCTATATTATAAACGTCATCTATACTATAGACGTCATCTATACTATAGACATCATCTATATTATAGACATCATCTATACTACAGACATCATCTATACTATACACATCATCTATACTATACACATCATCTATACTATAGAGTCATCTATACTATAGACGTCATCTATACTATAGACGTCATCTATACTATTGACGTCATCTATACTATAGACGTCATCTATACTATAGACGTCATCTATACTATAGACGTCATCTATACTATAGACGTCATCTATACTATAGACCTCATCTATACTATATACGTCATCTATACTATAGACGTCATCTATACTATGTACGTCATCTATACTATAGACGTCATCTATTCTATAGACGTCATCTATACTAAAGACGTCATCTATACTATAGACATCATCTATATAGACATCATCTATATAGACATCATCTAAACTATACACATCATCTATACTATAGACATCATCTATACTGTAGACGTCATATATACTATACACATCATCTATACTATAGACGTCATCTATGCTATAGACGTCATCTATACTATAGACGTCATCTATACTATAGACGTCATCTATACTATAGACGTCATCTATACTATAGACGTCATCTATACTATAGACGTCATCTATACTATAGACGTCATCTATACTATAGACGTCATCTATACTATAGACGTCATCTATACTATAGACGTCATCTATACTATAGACGTCATCAATACTATAGACGTCATCTATACTATAGACGTCATCTATACTATAGACGTCATCAATACTATAGACGTCATCTATACTATAGACGTCATCTATACTATAGACATCATCTATATTATAGACATCATCTATACTATAGACATCATCTATACTATACACATCATCTATACTTACACATCATCTATACTATACACATCATCTATACTATAGACGTCATCTATACTACATACGTCATCTATACTATAGACGTCATCTATACTATAGACGTCATCTATACTAAAGACGTCATCTATACTATAGACGTCATCTATACTATAGACGTCATCTACACTATAGACGTCATCTATACTATAGACGTCATCTACACTATAGACGTCATCTATACTATAGACGTCATCTATACTATAGACGTCATCTATACTATAGACGTCATCTATACTATAGACGTCATCTATACCATAGACGTCATCTACACTATAGACGTCATCTATACTATAGACGTCATCTATACTATAGACGTCATCTATACTATAGACGTCATCTATACTATAGACGTCATCTATACTATAGACGTCATCTATACTATAGACGTCATCTATACTATAGACGTCATCTATACTATAGACGTCATCTATACTATAGACGTCATCTATACTATAGACGTCATCTATACTATAGACGTCATCTATACTATAGACGTCATCTATACTATAGACGTCATCTATACCATAGACGTCATCTATACTATAGACGTCATCTATACTATAGACGTCATCTATACTATAGACGTCATCTATACTATAGACGTCATCTATACTATAGACGTCATCTATACTATAGACGTCATCTATACCATAGACGTCATCTATACTATAGACGTCATCTATACTATAAACGTCATCTATACTAAAGACGTCATCTATACTATAGACATCATCTATATAGACATCATCTATACTATACACATCATCTATACTATAGACATCATCTATACTATAGACGTCATTTATACTATACACATCATCTATACTATAGACGTCATATATACTATGGACGTCATCTATACTATAGACGTCATCTTTACTATAGACGTCATCTACACTATAGACGTCATCTATACTATAGACGTCATCTACACTATAGACGTCATCTATAATATAGACGGCATCTATACTATAGACGTCATCTATACTATAGATGTCATCTATGCTATAGTCTTCATCTATACTATAGACGTCATCTATGCTATAGACGTCATCTATACTATAGACGTCATCTATACTATAGAGGTCATCTATACTATAGACGTCATCTATACTATAGACGTCATCTATAATATAGACGTCATCTATACTATAGACGACATCTATACTATAGACGTCATCTATACTATAGACGTCATCTATACTATAGACGTGATCTATACTATAGACGTCATCTATACTATAGACGTCATCTATACTATAGACATCATCTATACTATAGACGTCATCTATACTATAGACGTCATCTATACTATAGACGTCATTAATACTATAGACGTCATCTATACTATAGACGTCATCTATACTATAGACGTCATCTATACTATAGACGTCATCTATACTATAGACGTCATCTATACTATAGACGTCATCTATACTATAGACGTCATCTATACTATAGACGTCATCTATACTATAGACGTCATCTATACTATAGACGTCATCTATACTATAGACGTCATCTATACTATAGACGTCATCTATACTATAGACGTCATCTATACTATAGACGTCATCTATACTATAGACGTCATCTATACTATAGACGTCATCTATACTATAGACGTCATCTATACTATAGAGGTCATCTATACTATAGACGTCATCTATACTATGGACGTCATCTATACTATAACGTCATCTATACTACAGACGTCATCTATACTATAGACGTCATCTATACTATAGACGTCATCTATACTATAGACGTCATCTATACTATAGACATCATCTATATTATAAACGTCATCTATACTATAGACGTCATCTATACTATAGACATCATCTATATTATAGACATCTCTATACTATAGACATCATCTATACTATACACATCATCTATACTATACACATCATCTATACTATAGACGTCATCTATACTATAGACGTCATCTATACTATAGACGTCATCTATACTATAGACGTCATCTATACTATAGACGTCATCTATACTATAGACGTCATCTATACTATAGACGTCATCTACACTATAGACGTCATCTACACTATAGACATCATCTACACTATAGACGTCATCTATACTATAGACGTCATCTATACTATAGACGTCATCTATACTATAGACGTCATCTATACTATAGACGTCATCTATATTATAGACGTCATCTATATTATAGACGTCATCTATATTATAGACGTCATCTATATTATAGACGTCATCTATACTATAGACGTCATCTATACTATAGACGTCATCTATACTATAGACGTCATCTATACTATAGACGTCATCTATGCTATAGACGTCATCTATGCTATAGACGTCATCTATGCTATAGACGTCATCTATGCTATAGATGTCATCTATACTATAGACGTCATCTATACTATGACGTCATCTATACTATAGACGTCATCTATACTATAGACGTCATATGTACTATAGACGTCATCTATACTATAGACGTCATCTATACTGTAGACGTCATCTATACTATAGAAGTCATCTATACTATAGACGTCATCTATATTATAGACGTCATCTATACTATAGACATCATCTATACTATAGACGTCATCTATACTATAGACGTCATCTATACTATAGACGTCATCTATGCTATAGACGTCATCTATACTATAGCCGGCATCTATACTATAGACGTCATCTATACTATAGACGTCATCTATACTATAGACGTCATCTATACTATAGACGTCATCTATACTATAGACGTCATCTATACTATAGACGTCATCTATACTGTAGACGTCATCTATACTGTAGACGTCATCTATACTACAGACGTCATCTATACTATAGACGTCATCTATACTATAGAGTCATCTATACTACAGACGTCATCTATACTATAGACGTCATCTATACTATAGACGTCATCTTTACTATAGACGTCATCTACACTATAGACGTCATCTATACTATAGACGTCATCTATACTATAGACGTCATCTATACTATAGACGTCATCTATACTATAGACGTCATCTATACTATAGACGTCATCTATACTATAGACGTCATCTATACTATAGACGTCATCTATACTATAGACGTCATCTATACTATAGACGTCATCTATACTATAGACGTCATCTATACTATAGACGTCATCTATACTATAGACGTCATCTATACTATAGACGTCATCTATACTATAGACGTCATCTATACTATAGACGTCATCTATACTATAGACGTCATCTATACTATAGACGTCATCTATACTATAGACGTCATCTATACTATAGACGTCATCTATACTATAGACGTCATCTATACTATAGACGTCATCTATACTATAGACGTCATCTATACTATAGACGTCATCTATACTATAGACGTCATCTATACTATAGACGTCATCTATACTATAGACGTCAGCTATACTATAGACGTCATCTATACTATAGACGTCATCTAGTATACTATAGACGTCATCTAGTATACTATAGACGTCATCTATACTATAGACGTCATCTATACCATAGACGTCATCTATACTATAGACGTCATCTATACTATAGACGTCATCTATACTATAGACGTCATCTATACTATAGACGTCATCTATACCATAGACGTCATCTATACTATAGACGTCATCTATACTATAGACGTCATCTATACTATAGACGTCATCTATACTATAGACGTTATCTATACTATAAACGTCATCTATACTAAAGACGTCATCTATACTATAGACATCATCTATATAGACATCATCTATACTATACACATCATCTATACTATAGACATCATCTATACTATAGACGTCATATATACTATACACATCATCTTTACTATAGACGTCATATATACTATGGACGTCATCTATACTATAGACGTCATCTTTACTATAGACGTCATCTACACTATAGACGTCATCTATACTATAGACGTCATCTATACTATAGACGTCATCTACACTATAGACGTCATCTATAATATAGACGGCATCTATACTATAGACATCATCTATACTATAGACGTCATCTACACTATAGACGCCATCTATACTATAGAGGTCATCTATACTATAGACGTCATCTATACTATAGACGTCATCTATAATATAGACGGCATCTATACTATAGACGTCATATATACTATAGATGTCATCTATGCTATAGTCTTCATCTATACTATAGACGTCATCTATGCTATAGACGTCATCTATACTATAGACGTCATCTATACTATTGGGGTCATCTATGCTATAGACGTCATGTATATATATATAGACGTCATATATACTGTAGACGACAAATATATATATAGACGCATATATATACTATAGACGTCATCTATACTATAGACATCATCTACACTATAGGCGTCATCTATAATATACACGTCATCTATACTATAGACATCATCTATACTATAGACGTCATCTATATTATAGACGTCATTTATACTATAGACGTCATCTATATTATAGACGTCATTTATACTATAGACGTCATCTATACTATACACATCATCTATACTATACACATCATCTATACTATAGACGTCATCTATACTATAGACGTCATCTATACTATAGACATCATCTATACTATAGGCGTCATCTATAATATACACGTCATCTATACTATAGACATCATCTATACTATAGACGTCATCTATACTATAGACGTCATCTATACTATAGACGTCATCTATACAATAGACGTCATCTATACAATAGACGTCATCTATATTATAAACGTCATCTATATTATAAACGTCATCTATACAATAGACGTCATCTATACTATAGACGTCATCTATACTATAGACGTCATCTATACTATAGACGTCATCTATACTATAGACGTCATCTGTACTATAGACGTCATCTATACTATAGACGTCATCTATACTATAGACGTCATCTATACTATAGACGTCATCTTTACTATAGACGTCATATTTACTATAGAAGTCATCTATGCTATAGACGTCATCTATACTATAGACGTCATCTATACTATAGACATCATCTATACTATAGACGTCATCTATACTATAGACGTCATCTATACTAAAGACGTCATCTATACTATAGACGTCATCTATACTATACACATCATCTATACTATAGACGTCATCTATGCTATAGACGTCATCTATACTATAGACGTCATATATACTATAGACGTCATCTATACTATAGACGTCATCTATACTTTAGACATCATCTATACTATACACATCATCTATACTATACACATCATCTATACTATAGACGTCATCTATACTATAGACGTCATCTATACTAAAGACGTCATCTATACTATAGACGTCATCTATACTATACACATCATCTATACTATAGACGTCATCTATGCTATAGACGTCATCTATACTATAGACGTCATATATACTATAGACGTCATCTATACTATAGACGTCATCTATACTATAGACGTCATCTATACTATAGACGTCATCTATACTATAGACGTCATCTATACTATAGACGTCATCTATACTTTAGACGTCATCTATACTATAGACGTCATATATACAGTAGACGTCATCTATACAATAGACGTCATCTATATTATAAACGTCATCTATATTATAAACGTCATCTATACAATAGACGTCATCTATACTATAGACGTCATCTATACTATAGACGTCATCTATACTATAGACGTCATCTATACTATAGACGTCATCTATACTATAGACGTCATCTATACTATAGACGTCATCTATACTATAGACGTCATCTATACTATAGACGTCATCTATACTATAGACGTCATCTATACTATAGACGTCATCTATACTATAGACGTCATCTATACTATAGACGTCATCTATATTATAGACGTCATCTATACTATAGACGTCATCTATACTATAGACGTCATCTATACTATAGACGTCATCTATACTTTAGACGTCATCTATACTATAGACTTCATCTATACTATAGACGTCATCTATACTATAGACGTCATCTATACTATAGACGTCATCTATACTATAGACGTCATCTATACTATAGACGTCATCTATACTATAGACGTCATCTATACTATAGACGTCATCTATACTATAGACGTCATCTATACTATAGACGTCATCTATACTATAGACGTCATCTATACTATAGACGTCATCTATACTATAGACTTCATCTATACTATAGACGTCATCTATACTATAGACGTCATCTATACTATAGACGTCATCTGTACTATAGACGTCATCTATACTATAGACGTCATCTATACTATAGACGTCATCTATACTATAGACGTCATCTATACTATAGACGTCATCTTTACTATAGACGTCATCTATACTATAGACGTCATCTATACTATAGATGTCATCTACACTATAGACGTAATCTATACTATAGACGTCATCTATACTATAGACGTCATCTATACTATAGATGTCATCTATACTATAGATGTCATCTATACTATAGACGTCATCTATACTATAGACGTCATCTACACTGTAGACGTCATCTATACTATAGATGTCATCTATGCTATAGGTGTTATATAATACATAGACGTCATCTATACTATAGCCGTCATCTATACTATAGCCGTCATCTATACTATAGACGTCATCTATACTATAGACGTCATCTATACTATAGAAGTCATCTATTTTATAGACGTCATCTATACTATAGACGTCATCTATATTATAGACGTCATCCATACTATAGACGTCATCTATATTATAGACGTCATCTATACTATAGACGTCATCTATACTATAGACGTCATCTATACTATAGACGTCATCTATACTATAGACGTCATCTATACTATGGACGTCATCTATACTATAGACGTCAGCTATACTATAGACATCATCTATATTATAAACGTCAGCTATACTATAGACATCATCTATATTATAAACGTCATCTATACTATAGACGTCATCTATACTATAGACATCATCTATATTATAGACATCATCTATACTATAGACATCATCTATACTATAGACGTCATCTATACTATAGACGTCATCTATACTATAGACGTCATCTATACTATAGACGTCATCTATACTATAGACGTCATCTATACTATAGACGTCATCTATACTATAGACGTCATCTATACTATAGACGTCATCTATACTATAGACGTCATCTATACTATAGATGTCATCTATACTATAGACGTCATCTATGCTATAGGTGTTATATAATACATAGACGTCATCTATACTATAGACGTCATCTATACTATAGACGTCATCTATACTATAGACGTCATCTATACTATAGACGTCATCTATACTATAGACGTCATCTATACTATAGACGTCATCTATACTATAGACGTCATCTATACTATAGACGTCATCTATACTATAGACGTCATCTATACTATAGACGTCATCTATACTATAGACGTCATCTATACTATAGACGTCATCTAAACTATAGACGTCATCTATATTATAGACGTCATCTATATTATAGACGTCATCTATATTATAGACGTCATCTATATTATAGACGTCATCTATATTATAGACGTCATCTATACTATAGACGTCATCTATACTATAGACGTCAACTATACTATAGACGTCATCTATATTATAGACGTCATCTATGCTATAGACGTCATCTATGCTATAGACGTCATCTATGCTATAGACGTCATCTATGCTATAGATGTCATCTATACTATAGACGTCATCTATACTATGACGTCATCTATACTATAGACGTCATCTATACTATAGACGTCATATGTACTATAGACGTCATCTATACTATAGACGTCATCTATACTATAGACGTCATCTATACTATAGACGTCATCTATACTATAGACGTCATCTATACTATAGACGTCATCTATAGACGTCATCTATACTATAGACGTCATCTATAGACGTCATCTATACTATAGACGTCATCTATACTATAGACGTCATCTATGCTATAGACGTCATCTATACTATAGACGTCATCTATACTATAGACGTCATCTATACTATAGACGTCATCTTTACTATAGACGTCATCTATACTATAGACGTCATCTATACTATAGACGTCATCTATACTATAGACGTCATCTATATTATAGACGTCATCTATATTATAGACGTCATCTATATTATAGACGTCATCTATATTATAGACGTCATCTATACTATAGACGTCATCTATACTATAGACGTCAACTATACTATAGACGTCATCTATATTATAGACGTCATCTATGCTATAGACGTCATCTATGCTATAGACGTCATCTATGCTATAGATGTCATCTATACTATAGACGTCATCTATACTATGACGTCATCTATACTATAGACGTCATCTATACTATAGACGTCATATGTACTATAGACGTCATCTATACTATAGACGTCATCTATACTATAGACGTCATCTATACTATAGACGTCATCTATACTATAGACGTCATCTATACTATAGACGTCATCTATACTATAGACGTCATCTATACTATTGACGTCATCTATACTATAGACTCATCTATGCTATAGACGTCATCTATACTATAGACGTCATCTATACTATAGACGTCATCTATACTATAGACGTCATCTATACTATAGACGTCATCTATACTAAAGACGTCATCTATACTATAGACGTCATCTATACTATAGAGGTCATCTATACTATAGACGTCATCTATACTATAGACGTCATCTATACTGTAGATGTCATCTATATTGTAGACGTCATCTATACTACAGACGTCATCTATACTATAGACGTCATCTATACTATAGAGTCATCTATACTATAGACGTCATCTATACTATAGACGTCATCTATACTATAGACGTCATCTATACTATAGACGTCATCTATACTATAGACGTCATCTATACTATATACGTCATCTATACTATAGACGTCATCTATACTATGTACGTCATCTATACTATAGACGTCATCTATACTATAGACGTCATCTATACTATAGACATCATCTATATAGACATCATCTAAACTATACACATCATCTATACTATAGACATCATCTATACTGTAGACGTCATATATACTATAGACGTCATCTATACTATAGACGTCATCTATACTATAGACGTCATCAATACTATAGACGTCATCTATACTATAGACGTCATCTATACTATAGACATCATCTATATTATAGACATCATCTATATTATAGACATCATCTATACTATAGACATCATCTATACTATAGACATCATCTATACTATACACATCATCTATACCATACACATCATCTATACTATACACATCATCTATACTATAGACGTCATCTATACTATATACGTCATCTATACTATAGACGTCATCTATACTATAGACGTCATCTATACTAAAGACGTCATCTATACTATAGACGTCATCTATACTATAGACGTCATATATACTATAGACGTCATCTATACTATAGACGTCATCTATACTATAGACGTCATCTATACTATAGACGTCATCTGTACTATAGACGTCATCTATACTATAGACATCATCTATACTATAGACGTCATCTATACTATAGACGTCATCTATAGTATAGACGTCATCTATACTATAGACGTCATCTATACTATAGACGTCATCTATACTATATACGTCATCTATACTATAGACGTCATCTATACTATAGACGTCATCTATACTATAGACGTCATCAATACTATAGACGTCATCTATACTATAGACGTCATCTATATTATAGACATCATCTATACTATAGACGTCATCTATACTATAGACGTCATCTATACTATAGACGTCATCTATACTATAGATGTCATCTATACTATAGACGTCATCTATGCTATAGGTGTTATATAATACATAGACGTCATCTATACTATAGACGTCATCTATACTATAGACGTCATCTATACTATAGACGTCATCTATACTATAGACGTCATCTATACTATAGACGTCATCTATACTATAGACGTCATCTATACTATAGACGTCATCAATACTATAGACGTCATCTATACTATAGACGTCATCTATACTATAGACATCATCTATATTATAGACATCATCTATATTATAGACATCATCTATACTATAGACATCATCTATACTATAGACATCATCTATACTATACACATCATCTATACCATACACATCATCTATACTATACACATCATCTATACTATAGACGTCATCTATACTATATACGTCATCTATACTATAGACGTCATCTATACTATAGACGTCATCTATACTAAAGACGTCATCTATACTATAGACGTCATCTATACTATAGACGTCATATATACTATAGACGTCATCTATACTATAGACGTCATCTATACTATAGACGTCATCTATACTATAGACGTCATCTGTACTATAGACGTCATCTATACTATAGACATCATCTATACTATAGACGTCATCTATACTATAGACGTCATCTATAGTATAGACGTCATCTATACTATAGACGTCATCTATACTATAGACGTCATCTATACTATATACGTCATCTATACTATAGACGTCATCTATACTATAGACGTCATCTTTACTATAGACGTCATCTATACTATAGACGTCATCTATACTATAGACGTCATCTATACTATAGACGTCATCTATACTATAGACGTCATCTATACCATAGACGTCATCTATACCATAGAAGTCATCTATACTATATACGTCATCTATACTATAGACGTCATCTATACTATAGACGTCATCTATACTATAGACGTCATCTATACTATAGACGTCATCTATACAATAGACGTCATCTATACTATAGACGTCATCTATACTATAGACGTCATCTATACTATACTATAGACGTCATCTATACTATACTATAGACGTCATCTATACTATAGACGTCATCTATACTATAAACGTCATCTATACTAAAGACGTCATCTATACTATAGACATCATCTATAGAGACATCATCTATACTATACACATCATCTATACTATAGACATCATCTATACTATAGACGTCATATATACTATACACATCATCTATACTATAGACGTATATACTATAGACGTATACTATAGACGTCATCTATACTATTGACGTCATCTTTACTATAGACGTCATCTACACTATAGACGTCATCTATACTATAGACGTCATCTACACTATAGACGTCATCTATAATATAGACATCATCTATAGAGACATCATCTATACTATACACATCATCTATACTATAGACATCATCTATACTATAGACGTCATATATACTATACACATCATCTATACTATAGACGTCATATATACTATAGACGTCATCTATACTATAGACGTCATCTATACTATAGACGTCATCTATACTATAGACGTCATCTATACTATAGACGTCTTCTATACTATAGACGTCATCTATACTATAGACGTCATCTATACTATAGACGTCATCTATACTATAGACGTCATCTATACTATAGACGGCATCTATACTATAGACGTCATCTATACTATAGATGTCATCTATGCTATAGTCTTCATCTATACTATAGACGTCATCTATGCTATAGACGTCATCTATACTATAGACGTCATCTATACTATAGAGGTCATCTATACTATGGACGTCATCTATACTATAGACGTCATCTATATTATAGACGTCATCTATATTATAGATGTCATATATGCTATAGGCGTTATATAATACATAGACGTCATCTATACTATAGAAGTCATCTATGCTATAGACGTCATGTATATATATATAGACGTCATATATACTGTAGACGACAAATATATATATAGACGCATATATATACTATAGACGTCATCTATACTATAGACATCATCTATACTATAGGCGTCATCTATAATATACACGTCATCTATACTATAGACATCATCTATACTATAGACGTCATCTATATTATAGACGTCATTTATACTATAGACGTCATCTATATTATAGACGTCATTTATACTATAGACGTCATCTATACTATAGACGTCATCTATACTATAGACGTCATCTATACTATAGACGTCATCTATACTATAGACGTCATCTATACTATAGATGTCATCTATACTACAGACGTCATCTATGCTTTAGACGTCATCTATGCTATAGACGTCATCTATGCTATAGACGTCATCTATACTATAGACGTCATCTATACTCTAGACATCATCTATACTATAGACGTCATCTATACTATAGACGTCATCTATATTATAGACGTCATCTATATTATAGACGTCATCTATATTATAGACGTCATCTATATTATAGACGTCATCTATACTATAGACGTCATCTATACTATAGACGTCAACTATACTATAGACGTCATCTATATTATAGACGTCATCTATGCTATAGACGTCATCTATGCTATAGACGTCATCTATGCTATAGACGTCATCTATGCTATAGATGTCATCTATACTATAGACGTCATCTATACTATGACGTCATCTATACTATAGACGTCATCTATACTATAGACGTCATATGTACTATAGACGTCATCTATACTATAGACGTCATCTATACTATAGACGTCATCTATACTTTAGACGTCATCTATACTATAGACGTCATCTATACTATAGACGTCATCTATACTATAGACGTCATCTATACTATTGACGTCATCTATACTATAGACGTCATCTATGCTATAGACGTCATCTATACTATAGACGTCATCTATACTATAGACGTCATCTATACTATAGACGTCATCTATACTATAGACGTCATCTATACTATAGACGTCATCTATACTATAGACGTCATCTATACTATAGACGTCATCTATACTATAGACGTCATCTATACTATAGACGTCATCTATACTATAGACGTCATCTATACTATAGACGTCATCTATACTATAGACGTCATCTATACTATAGACGTCATCTATACTAAAGACGTCATCTATACTATAGACGTCATCTATACTATAGAGGTCATCTATACTATAGACGTCATCTATACTATAGACGTCATCTATACTGTAGATGTCATCTATATTGTAGACGTCATCTATACTACAGACGTCATCTATACTATAGACGTCATCTATACTATAGAGTCATCTATACTATAGACGTCATCTATACTATAGACGTCATCTATACTATAGACGTCATCTATACTATAGACGTCATCTATACTATAGACGTCATCTATACTATATACGTCATCTATACTATAGACGTCATCTATACTATGTACGTCATCTATACTATAGACGTCATCTATACTATAGACGTCATCTATACTAAAGACGTCATCTATACTATAGACATCATCTATATAGACATCATCTAAACTATACACATCATCTATACTATAGACATCATCTATACTGTAGACGTCATATATACTATACACATAATCTATACTATAGACGTCATCTATACTATAGACGTCATCTATACTATAGACGTCATCTATACTATAGACGTCATCTATACTATAGACGTCATCTATACTATAGACGTCATCTATACTATAGACGTCATCAATACTATAGACGTCATCTATACTATAGACGTCATCTATACTATAGACATCATCTATATTATAGACATCATCTATATTATAGACATCATCTATACTATAGACATCATCTATACTATAGACATCATCTATACTATACACATCATCTATACCATAAACATCATCTATACTATACACATCATCTATACTATAGACGTCATCTATACTATATACGTCATCTATACTATAGACGTCATCTATACTATAGACGTCATCTATACTAAAGACGTCATCTATACTATAGACGTCATCTATACTATAGACGTCATATATACTATAGACGTCATCTATACTATAGACGTCATCTATACTATAGACGTCATCTATACTATAGACGTCATCTATACTATAGACGTCATCTATACTATAGACGTCATCTATACTATAGACGTCATCTATACTATAGACGTCATCTATACTATAGACGTCATCTATACTAAAGACGTCATCTTTACTATAGACGTCATCTATACTATAGACGTCATCTTTACTATAGACGTCATCTATACTATAGACGTCATCTATACTATAGACGTCATCTATACTATAGACGTCATCTATACTATAGACGTCATCTATACCATAGACGTCATCTATACTATAGACGTCATCTATACTAAAGACGTCATCTATACTATAGACATCATCTATAGAGACATCATATATACTATACACATCATCTATACTATAGACATCATCTATACTATAGACGTCATATATACTATACACATCATCTATACTATAGACGTCATATATACTATAGACGTCATCTATACTATTGACGTCATCTTTACTATAGACGTCATCTACACTATAGACGTCATCTATACTATAGACGTCATCTACACTATAGACGTCATCTATACTATAGACATCATTTATAGAGACATCATCTATACTATACACATCATCTATACTATAGACATCATCTACACTATAGACGTCATATATACTATACACATCATCTATACTATAGACGTCATATATACTATAGACGTCATATATACTATAGACGTCATCTATACTATAGACGTCATCTATACTATAGACGTCATCTATACTATAGACGTCATCTATACTATAGACGTCATCTATACTATAGACGGCATCTATACTATAGACGTCATCTATACTATAGATGTCATCTATGCTATAGTCTTCATCTATACTATAGACGTCATCTATGCTATAGACGTCATCTATACTATAGACGTCATCTATACTATAGAGGTCATCTATACTATGGACGTCATCTATACTATAGACGTCATCTATATTATAGACGTCATCTATATTATAGATGTCATATATGCTATAGGCGTTATATAATACATAGACGTCATCTATACTATAGAAGTCATCTATGCTATAGACGTCATGTATATATATATAGACGTCATATATACTGTAGACGACAAATATATATATAGACGCATATATATACTATAGACGTCATCTATACTATAGACATCATCTATACTATAGGCGTCATCTATAATATACACGTCATCTATACTATAGACATCATCTATACTATAGACGTCATCTATATTATAGACGTCATTTATACTATAGACGTCATCTATATTATAGACGTCATTTATACTATAGACGTCATCTATACTATAGACGTCATCTATACTACAGACGTCATCTATGCTTTAGACGTCATCTATGCTATAGACGTCATCTATGCTATAGACGTCATCTATACTATAGACGTCATCTATACTCTAGACATCAACTATACTATAGACGTCATCTATACTATAGACGTCATCTATACTATAGACGTCATCTATACTATAGACGTCATCTATACTATAGACGTCATCTATACTATAGACGTCATCTATACTATAGACGTCATCTATACTATAGACGTCATCTATACTATAGACGTCATCTATACTATAGACGTCATCTATACTATAGACGTCATCTATACTATAGACGTCATCTATACTATAGACGTCATCTATACTATAGACGTCATCAATACTATAGACGTCATCTATACTACAGACGTCATCTATGCTTTAGACGTCATCTATGCTATAGACGTCATCTATGCTATAGACGTCATCTATACTATAGACGTCATCTATACTCTAGACATCATCTATACTATAGACGTCATCTATACTATAGACTTCATCTATACTATAGACGTCATCTATACTATAGACGTCATCTATACTATAGACGTCATCTATACTATAGACGTCATCTATACTATAGACGTCATCTATACTATAGACGTCATCTATACTATAGACGTCATCTATACTATAGACGTCATCTATACTATAGACGTCATCTATACTATAGACGTCATCTATACTATAGACGTCATCTATACTATAGACGTCATCTATATTATAGATGTCATATATGCTATAGGCGTTATATAATACATAGACGTCATCTATACTATAGAAGTCATCTATGCTATAGACGTCATGTATATATATACAGACGTCATATATACTATAGGCGTCATCTATAATATTCACGTCATCTATACTATAGACATCATCTATACTATAGACGTCATCTATATTATAGACGTCATTTATACTATAGACGTCATCTATATTATAGACGTCATTTATACTATAGACGTCATCTATACTATAGACGTCATCTATACTATAGACATCATCTATACTATAGACGTCATCTATATTATAGACGTCATCTATACTATAGACATCATCTATATTATAGACGTCATTTATACTATAGACGTCATCTATACTATAGACGTCATCTATACTATAGACGTCATCTATACTATAGACGTCATCTATACTATAGACGTCATCTATACTATAGACGTCATGTATA
Source organism: Neoascia interrupta (assembly GCA_947623515.1). Classification (NCBI taxonomy): domain Eukaryota; kingdom Metazoa; phylum Arthropoda; class Insecta; order Diptera; family Syrphidae; genus Neoascia; species Neoascia interrupta. The sequence goes on from OX392462.1 coordinate 102,105,187, forward strand.
CTATAGACGTCATCTATACTACAGACGTCATCTATGCTTTAGACGTCATCTATGCTATAGACGTCATCTATGCTATAGACGTCATCTATACTATAGACGTCATCTATACTCTAGACATCATCTATACTATAGACGTCATCTATACTATAGACGTCATCTATACTATAGACGTCATCTATACTATAGACGTCATCTATACTATAGACGTCATCTATACTATAGACGTCATCTATACTATAGACGTCATCTATACTATAGACGTCATCTATACTATAGACGTCATCTATACTATAGACGTCATCTATACTATAGACGTCATCTATACTATAGACGTCATCTATACTACAGACGTCATCTATGCTTTAGACGTCATCTATGCTATAGACGTCATCTATGCTATAGACGTCATCTATGCTATAGACGTCATCTATACTATAGACGTCATCTATACTCTAGACATCATCTATACTATAGACGTCATCTATACTATAGACGTCATCTATACTATAGACGTCATCTATACTATAGACGTCATCTATACTATAGACGTCATCTATACTATAGACGTCATCTATACTATAGACGTCATCTATACTATAGACGTCATCTATACTATAGACGTCATCTACAGGGTGTTTCCAAATTCGATGCAAATATTTTGACACAAGATTCTTGGGTATATTTGAAGAAAAAAATTGTTCTACAGTATGGGCCTATCTCAAATTTTGATGCCACTTATTGGGAATTTAAGAAAACACCTACTTTGAGGTACCTTGACCCATACTAACACAAGTATCTCCGCTAACACTTACAACAGGTACTTCATTTAGGACTTAAATTTTAGAAAAAATAGTACTCCTTTTAATTGCATTAAAATAAAATTGATGACTTTTTTAACTTTCGAGATATTTGCTTTTAAGTCGGATCCTTTTTCCCTGCCCATGACATTTTTTTGACTTTCAAGACACATTTCTGCGAAAAATGCGTAATAAACATATCGGTAATTTTTTTTTCTAGTGCACCTAACAATACTTAATAAAAATTGCTAAGACAAGTTACCCGAAAAACCAACAGATTTTATGATACTTGGGAAATTCCATAGCAGGTAAAATTATGAAAAGCTCGATTCATAATGTTCAATTCCTATTATTCTGAATAAAAATGCTTGTGTTTGGTTTATGTTTTTTTTTTTTTTTCATTAAGTTAACTTTACAATCAAATAAGGTGTTCAAAGTGTCCTCCTCCATTTTGTATGCATGCTAGAGCCCGTTTTTGGATTGCGCTGTCAACGTTTATTGAGGATAACTCCTGCCTCACTTGTGACGAGGCTTGGAGAATGCGATCTTCTAAATCATTTAGAGTTGATATTTCTGTAGAATAAACAAGTTCTTTCATTCTCCCCCATACAAAAAAATCCATAATTGTAAGGTCTGGAGATCTTGCAGGCCGGTGAACTGGTCCATTTCTTCCTATCCAACGACCAGCGTACTTTTCATCCAGCCAATTCTTAACCTCGCGACCAAAGTGGGCTGGGGCTCCATCCTGTTAAAAATATGACGGAGCTCGTTGAGTTACCGGAACATCCTCCAGGAGATCTGTTAAATCATTGCGCAAAAATTCCAGATAGTTTGCAGAATTCAGTGTGGGAGGCAGTTTGAAGGGACCGATTAAGTTGTTTCCAATAACACCTGCCCACAAATTGACGCTAACTCTGTATTGAAATGATGACTCTCTCCTTGTGTGTGGGTTTTCCGCACCCCATGTGTGTAGATTGTGAAAATTTGTAATCCCATCTCTAGTAAATTGAGATTCGTCCGTCCATAGGATTCTGCTTATAAAACCGTTGTCATCCAAGTTCCGCTCTAACAACCAGTTGCAAAACTCAAGTCTCGGCTCCAAATCACTCGGAAGCAGTTCCTGCACAGGTGTATAGTGGTATGGATACAAGTTTTCCGTATGCAGGAGACGAACAATTTTATGTGTTGAAACATTAAATCGCAAGGATAAGCGCCTGATGCTGATTGATGGATCATTTGCAACCGCTTCCAGTATTCTTTCATCAACTGCAATTCTTATTGTTGAAGCTCCTGCGTTAGGTCGTCTTGTTGAAACAGATCCCGTTTCCCGAAGTCTTCGAAACGAATTTGTAAATACGCGGGGATTAAGTACTCTTCGGTTAGGATAAAGCTGATGGTATCTTTGTTGTGCTCTAATAGAACTTCCGTTGCACATCCCATAAACGTAGATAATATCGGCGTATTCTTCGTTTGTAAAAGATGCCATTTCAAGTAGGGTTTCTTAACAACTGTTGTGTCACCTCGGCTTCAAAAATGACTTTGATGGATTTAATTTTGTTTTCTAACCTTTCATACAATTTACATTAGGTAAATTTTCCAACTAGGCGACCAACCTCAAACTTAATCCTTTTTGGGATTTAACAGAAAAATGATAGGGAAATTACCTTTTTATCAGGTAGTCTAATAAAAATGCATGCTCTAAAACCTACGTTAATTATTAATACATAGTCAGAAAATCGTTCTTGTTGTCAATCGCGGTTATAAAAGTAGGTAACAAATCATATTTCCACCTTATACCTGTCGCGGCTTCGTGAAAAGAGTTTTTCATAATTTTACCTGCTATGGAATTTCCCAAGTATCATAAAATCTGTGGGTTTTTCGGGTAACTTGTCTTAGCAATTTTTATTAAGTATTGTTAGGTGCACTAGAAAAAAAAATTGCCGATATGTTTATTACGCATTTTTCGCAGAAATGTGTCTTGAAAGTCAAAAAAATGTCATGGGCAGGGAAAAAGGATCCGACTTAAAAGCAAATATCTCGAAAGTTAAAAAAGTCATCAATTTTATTTTAATGCAATTAAAAGGAGTACTATTTTTTCTAAAATTTAAGTCCTAAATGAAGTACCTGTTGTAAGTGTTAGCGGAGATACTTGTGTTAGTATGGGTCAAGGTACCTCAAAGTAGGTGTTTTCTTAAATTCCCAATAAGTGGCATCAAAATTTGAGATAGGCCCATACTGTAGAACAATTTTTTTCTTCAAATATACCCAAGAATCTTGTGTCAAAATATTTGCATCGAATTTGGAAACACCCTGTATACTATAGACGTCATCTATACTATAGACGTCATCTATACTATAGACGTCATCTATACTATAGACGTCATCTATACTATAGACGTCATCTATACTATAGACGTCATCTATACTATAGACGTCATCTATACTATAGACGTCATCTATACTATAGACGTCATCTATACTATAGACGTCATCTATACTATAGACGTCATCTATACTATAGACGTCATCTATACTATAGACGTCATCTATACTATAGACGTCATCTACACTATAGACGTCATCTATACTATAGACGTCATCTATACTATAGACGTCATCTATACTATAGACGTCATCTACACTATAGACGTCATCTATACTATAGACGTCATCTATACTATAGACGTCATCTATACTATAGACGTCATCTATACTATAGACGTCATCTATACTATAGACGTCATCTATACTATAGACGTCATCTATACTATAGACGTCATCTATACTATAGACGTCATCTATACTATAGACGTCATCTATACCATAGACGTCATCTATACTATAGACGTCATCTATACTATAGACGTCATCTATACAATAGACGTCATCTATACAATAGACGTCATCTATATTATAAACGCCATCTATATTATAAACGTCATCTATACTATAGACGTCATCTATATTATAGACGTCATCTATACTATAGACGTCATCTATGCTATAGACGTCATCTATACTTTAGACGTCATCTATACTATCGACGTCATCTATACTATAGACGTCATCTATACTATAGACGTCATCTATACTATAGACGTCATCTATACTATAGACGTCATCTATACTATAGACGTCATCTATACTATAGACGTCATCTATACTATAGACGTCATCTATACTATAGACGTCATCTATACTATAGACGTCATCTATACTATAGATGTCATCTATATTATAGACGTCATCTATACTATAGACGTCATCTATACTATAGACGTCATCTACACTGTAGACATCATCTATACTATAGACGTCATCTATACTTTAGATGTCATCTATGCTATAGACTTCATCTATACTATAGACGTCATCTATGCTATAGGTGTTATATAATACATAGACGTCATCTATACTATAGCCGTCATCTATACTATAGACGTCATTTATACTATAGACGTCATCTATACTATAGACGTCATCTATACTATTGAAGTCATCTATATTATAGACGTCATCTATACTATAGACGTCATCTATATTATAGACGTCATCTATACTATAGACGTCATCTATTCTATAGACGTCATCTATACTATAGACGTCATCTATACTATAGACGTCATCTATACTATTGACGTCATCTATACTATAGACGTCATCTATACTATAGACGTCATCTATACTATAGACGTCATCTATACTATAGACGTCATCTATACTATAGACGTCATCTATACTATAGACGTCATCTATACTTTAGACGTCATCTATACTAAAGACGTCATCTATACTATAGACATAATCTATACTATAGACATCATCTATACTATACAAATCATCTATACTATACACATCATCTATACTATACAAATCATCTATACCATAGACGTCATATATACTATAGACGTCATCTACACTATAGACGTCTTCTATACTATAGACGTCATCTATACTATAGACGTCATCTATACTATAGACGTCATTTATACTATAGACGTCATCTATACTATAGACGTCATCTATACTATAGACGTCATCTATACTATAGACGTCATCAATACTATAGACGTCATCTATACTATAGACGTCATCAATACTATAGACGTCATCTTTACTATAGACATCATCTATACTATAGACATCATCTATACCATACACATCATCTATACTATACACATCATCTGTACTATAGACGTCATCTATACTATAGACGTCATCTATACTATAGACGTCATCTACACTATAGACGTTATCTATACTATAGACTTCATCTATACTATAGACGTCATCTATACTATAGACGTCATCTATACTATAGACGTCATCTATACTATAGACGTCATCTATACTATAGACGTCATCTATACTATAGACGTCATCTATACTATAGACGTCATCTATACTATAGACGTCATCTATACTATAGACGTCATCTATACTATAGACGTCATCTATACTATAGACGTCATCTATACTATAGACGTCATCTATACTATAGACGTCATCTATACTATAGACGTCATCTATACCATAGACGTCATCTATACCATAGACGTCATCTATACTATAGACGTCATCTACACTATAGACGTCATCTATACTATAGACGTCATCTATACTATAGACGTCATATATACTATAGACGTCACGTATACTATAGACGTCCTCTATACTATAGACATCATCTATACTATAGACGTCATCTATACTATAGACGTCATCTATACTATAGACGTCATCTATACTATAGACGTCATCTATACTATAGACCTCATCTATACTATAGACGTCATCTATACTATAGACGTCATCTATACTATAGACGTCATCTATACTATAGACGTCATCTATACTATAGACGTCATCTATACTATTGAAGTCATCTATATTATAGACGTCATCTATACTATAGACGTCATCTATATTATAGACGTCATCTATACTATAGACGTCATCTACACTATAGACGTCATCTATACTATAGACTTCATCTATACTATAGACGTCATCTATACTATAGACGTCATCTATACTATAGACGTCATCTACACTATAGACGTCATCTATACTATAGACTTCATCTATACTATAGACGTCATCTATACTATAGACGTCATCTATACTATAGACGTCATCTATACTATAGACGTCATCTATACTATAGACGTCATCTATACTATAGACGTCATCTATACTATAGACGTCATCTATACTATAGACGTCATCTATACTATAGACGTCATCTATTCTATAGACGTAATCTATTCTATAGACGTAATCTATACTATAGACGTCATCTATACTATAGACGTCATCTATACTATAGACGTCATCTTTACTATAGACGTCATCTTTACTATAGACGTCATCTATACTATAGACGTCATCTACACTATAGACGTCATCTATACTATAGACGCCATCTATACTATAGACGCCATCTATACTATAGACGTCATCTATACTATAGACGTCATCTATTCTATAGACGTAATCTATTCTATAGACGTAATCTATACTATAGACGTCATCTATACTATAGACGTCATCTATACTATCGACGTCATCTATACTATAGACGTCATCTATACTATAGACGTCATCTATACTATAGACGTCATCTATACTATAGACGTCATCTATACTATAGACGTCATCTATACTATAGACGTCATCTATACTATAGACGTCATCTATACTATAGACGTCATCTATACTATAGACGTCATCTATACTATAGATGTCATCTATATTATAGACGTCATCTATACTATAGACGTCATCTATACTATAGACGTCATCTATACTATAGACGTCATCTATACTATAGACGTCATCTATACTATAGACGTCATCTACACTATAGACGTCATCTATACTATAGACGCCATCTATACTATAGACGCCATCTATACTATAGACGTCATCTATACTATAGACGTCATCTACACTATAGACGTCATCTATACTATAGACGCCATCTATACTATAGACGCCATCTATACTATAGACGTCATCTATACTATAGACGTCATCTATACTATAGACGTAATCTATTCTATAGACGTAATCTATACTATAGACGTCATCTATACTATAGACGTCATCTATACTATCGACGTCATCTATACTATAGACGTCATCTATACTATAGACGTCATCTATACTATAGACGTCATCTATACTATAGACGTCATCTATACTATAGACGTCATCTATACTATCGACGTCATCTATACTATAGACGTCATCTATACTATAGACGTCATCTATACTATCGACGTCATCTATACTATAGACGTCATCTATACTATAGACGTCATCTATACTATAGACGTCATCTATACTATAGACGTCATCTATACTATAGACGTCATCTATACTATAGACGTCATCTATACTATAGACGTCATCTATACTATAGACGTCATCTATACTATAGACGTCATCTATACTATAGACGTCATCTATACTATAGACGTCATCTATACTATAGACGTCATCTATACTATAGACGTCATCTATACTATAGACGTCATCTATACTATAGACGTCATCTATACTATAGACGTCATCTATACTATAGACGTCATCTATACTATAGACGTCATCTATACTATAGACGTCATCTATACCATAGACGTCATCTATACCATAGACGTCATCTATACTATAGACGTCATCTACACTATAGACGTCATCTATACTATAGACGTCATCTATACTATAGACGTCATATATACTATAGACGTCACGTATACTATAGACGTCCTCTATACTATAGACATCATCTATACTATAGACGTCATCTATACTATAGACGTCATCTATACTATAGACGTCATCTATACTATAGACGTCATCTATACTATAGACGTCATCTATACTATAGACGTCATCTATACTATAGACGTCATCTATACTATAGACGTCATCTATACTATAGACGTCATCTATACTATAGACGTCATCTATACTATTGAAGTCATCTATATTATAGACGTCATCTATACTATAGACGTCATCTATATTATAGACGTCATCTATACTATAGACGTCATCTACACTATAGACGTCATCTATACTATAGACTTCATCTATACTATAGACGTCATCTATACTATAGACGTCATCTATACTATAGACGTCATCTATACTATAGACGTCATCTATACTATAGACGTCATCTATACTATAGACGTCATCTATACCATAGACGTCATCTATACCATAGACGTCATCTATACTATAGACGTCATCTACACTATAGACGTCATCTATACTATAGACGTCATCTATACTATAGACGTCATATATACTATAGACGTCACGTATACTATAGACGTCCTCTATACTATAGACATCATCTATACTATAGACGTCATCTATACTATAGACGTCATCTATACTATAGACGTCATCTATACTATAGACGTCATCTATACTATAGACGTCATCTATACTATAGACGTCATCTATACTATAGACGTCATCTATACTATAGACGTCATCTATACTATAGACGTCATCTATACTATAGACGTCATCTATACTATTGAAGTCATCTATATTATAGACGTCATCTATACTATAGACGTCATCTATATTATAGACGTCATCTATACTATAGACGTCATCTACACTATAGACGTCATCTATACTATAGACTTCATCTATACTATAGACGTCATATATACTATAGACGTCACGTATACTATAGACGTCCTCTATACTATAGACATCATCTATACTATAGACGTCATCTATACTATAGACGTCATCTATACTATAGACGTCATCTATACTATAGACGTCATCTATACTATAGACGTCATCTATACTATAGACGTCATCTATACTATAGACGTCATCTATACTATAGACGTCATCTATACTATAGACGTCATCTATACTATAGACGTCATCTATACTATTGAAGTCATCTATATTATAGACGTCATCTATACTATAGACGTCATCTATATTATAGACGTCATCTATACTATAGACATCATCTATACTATACACATCATCTGTACTATAGACGTCATCTATACTATAGACGTCATCTATACTATAGACGTCATCTACACTATAGACGTCATCTATACTATAGACTTCATCTATACTATAGACGTCATCTATACTATAGACGTCATCTATACTATAGACGTCATCTATACTATAGACGTCATCTATACTATAGACGTCATCTATACTATAGACGTCATCTATACTATAGACGTCATCTATACTATAGACGTCATCTATACTATAGACGTCATCTATACTATAGACGTCATCTATACTATAGACGTCATCTATACTATAGACGTCATCTATACTATAGACGTCATCTATACCATAGACGTCATCTATACCATAGACGTCATCTATACTATAGACGTCATCTACACTATAGACGTCATCTATACTATAGACGTCATCTATACTATAGACGTCATATATACTATAGACGTCACGTATACTATAGACGTCCTCTATACTATAGACATCATCTATACTATAGACGTCATCTATACTATAGACGTCATCTATACTATAGACGTCATCTATACTATAGACGTCATCTATACTATAGACGTCATCTATACTATAGACGTCATCTATACTATAGACGTCATCTATACTATAGACGTCATCTATACTATAGACGTCATCTATACTATAGACGTCATCTATACTATAGACGTCATCTATACTATTGAAGTCATCTATATTATAGACGTCATCTATACTATAGACGTCATCTATATTATAGACGTCATCTATACTATAGACGTCATCTATTCTATAGACGTCATCTATACTATAGACGTCATCTATACTATAGACGTCATCTATACTATTGACGTCATCTATACTATAGACGTCATCTATACTATAGACGTCATCTATACTATAGACGTCATCTATACTATAGACGTCATCTATACTATAGACGTCATCTATACTTTAGACGTCATCTATACTAAAGACGTCATCTATACTATAGACATAATCTATACTATAGACATCATCTATACTATACAAATCATCTATACTATACACATCATCTATACTATACAAATCATCTATACCATAGACGTCATATATACTATAGACGTCATCTATACTATAGACGTCATCTTTACTATAGACGTCATCTACACTATAGACGTCTTCTATACTATAGACGTCATCTATACTATAGACGTCATCTATACTATAGACGTCATTTATACTATAGACGTCATCTATACTATAGACGTCATCTATACTATAGACGTCATCTATACTATAGACGTCATCAATACTATAGACGTCATCTATACTATAGACGTCATCAATACTATAGACGTCATCTTTACTATAGACATCATCTATACTATAGACATCATCTATACCATACACATCATCTATACTATACACATCATCTGTACTATAGACGTCATCTATACTATAGACGTCATCTATACTATAGACGTCATCTACACTATAGACGTCATCTATACTATAGACTTCATCTATACTATAGACGTCATCTATACTATAGACGTCATCTATACTATAGACGTCATCTATACTATAGACGTCATCTATACTATAGACGTCATCTATACTATAGACGTCATCTATACTATAGACGTCATCTATACTATAGACGTCATCTATACTATAGACGTCATCTATACTATAGACGTCATCTATACTATAGACGTCATCTATACTATAGACGTCATCTATACTATAGACGTCATCTATACTATAGACGTCATCTATACTATAGACGTCATCTATACTATAGACGTCATCTATACCATAGACGTCATCTATACCATAGACGTCATCTATACTATAGACGTCATCTACACTATAGACGTCATCTATACTATAGACGTCATCTATACTATAGACGTCATATATACTATAGACGTCACGTATACTATAGACGTCACGTATACTATAGACGTCCTCTATACTATAGACATCATCTATACTATAGACGTCATCTATACTATAGACGTCATCTATACTATAGACGTCATCTATACTATAGACGTCATCTATACTATAGACGTCATCTATACTATAGACGTCATCTATACTATAGACGTCATCTATACTATAGACGTCATCTATACTATAGACGTCATCTATACTATAGACGTCATCTATACTATAGACGTCATCTATACTATAGACGTCATCTATACTATAGACGTCATCTATACTATAGACGTCATCTATACTATAGACGTCATCTATACCATAGACGTCATCTATACTATAGACGTCATCTATACTATAGACGTCATCTATACTATAAACGTCATCTATACTAAAGACGTCATCTATACTATAGACATCATCTATATAGACATCATCTATACAATACACATCATCTATACTATAGACATCATCTATACTATAGACGTCATACATACTATACACATCATCTATACTATAGACGTCATATATACTATAGACGTCATCTATACTATAGACGTCATCTTTACTATAGACGTCATCTACACTATAGACGTCACCTATACTATAGACGTCATCTACACTATAGACATCATCTATACTATAGGCGTCATCTATAATATACACGTCATCTATACTATAGACATCATCTATACTATAGACGTCATCTATATTATAGACGTCATTTATACTATAGACGTCATCTATATTATAGACGTCATTTATACTATAGACGTCATTTATACTATAGACGTCATCTATACTATAGACGTCATCTATACTATACACGTCATCTATACTATAGACGTCATCTATACTATAGACGTCATCTATGCTATAGACGTCATCTATGCTATAGACGTCATCTATGCTATAGACGTCATCTATGCTATAGACGTCATCTATACTATAGACGTCATCTATACTATAGACGTCATCTATACTATAGACGTCATCTATACTATAGACGTCATCTATACTATAGACGTCATCTATACTATAGACGTCATCTATACTATAGACGTCATCTCTACTATAGACGTCATCTATACTATAGACGTCATCTATACTATAGACGTCATCTATACTATAGACGTCATCTATACTATAGACGTCATCTATACTATAGACGTAATCTATACTATAGACGTCATCTATATTATAGACGTCATCTATACTATAGACGTCATCTATACTATAGACGTCATCTATACTATAGACGTCATCTATACTATAGACGTCATCTATACTATAGACGTCATCTATACTATAGACGTCATCTATACTATAGACGTCATCTATACTATAGACGTCATCTATACTATAGACGTCATCTATACTATACACATCATCTATACTATACACATCATCTATACTATACACATCATCTATACTATACACATCATCTATACTATAGACGTCATCTATACTATAGACGTCATCTGTACTATAGACGTCATCTATACTATAGACGTCATCTATACTATAGACGTCATCTTTACTATAGACGTCATATTTACTATAGACGTCATCTATACTATAGACGTCATCTATACTATATCAGTCATCTATACTATAGACGTCATCTACACTATAGACGTCATCTTTACTATAGACGTCATCTACACTATAGACGTCATCTATACTATAGAGGTCATCTACACTATAGACGTCATCTATACTATAGACGTCATCTATACTATAGACATCATCTATACTATAGACGTCATCTATACTATAGACGTCATCTATACTATAGACGTCATCTATTTTATAGCCGTAATCTATACTATAGACGTCATCTATACTATAGACGTCATCTATACTATAGACGTCATCTATACTATAGACGTCATCTATACTATAGACGTCATCTATACTATAGACCTCATCTATACTATAGACGTCATCTATACTATAGACGTCATCTATACTATAGACGTCATCTACACTATAGACGTCATCTATACTATAGACGTCATCTATACTATAGACGTCATCTATACTATAGACGTCATCTATACTATAGACTTCATCTATACTATAGACGTCATCTATACTATAGACGTCATCTATACTATTGACGTCACCTATACCATAGACGTCATCTATACCATAGACGTCATCTATACTATAGACGTCATCTAAACTATAGACGTCATCTATACTATAGACGTCATCTATACTATAGACGTCATCTATACTATAGACGTCATCTATACTATAGACGTCATCTATACTATAAACGTCATCTATACAATAGACGTCATCTATATTATAAACGTCATCTATATTATAAACGTCATCTATACTATAGACGTCATCTATACTATAGACGTCATCTATACTATAGACGTCATCTATACTATAGACGTCATCTATACTATAGACGTCATCTATACTATAAACGTCATCTATACAATAGACGTCATCTATACAATAGACGTCATCTATATTATAAACGTCATCTATATTATAAACGTCATCTATACTATAGACGTCATCTATACTATAGACGTCATCTATACTATAGACGTCATCTATACTATAGACGTCATCTATACTATAGACGTCATCTATACTATAGACGTCATCTATACTATAGACGTTATCTATACTATAGACGTCATCTATACTATAGACGTCATCTATACTATAGACGCCATCTATACTATAGACGTCATCTTACTATAGACGCCATCTATACTATAGACGTCATCTTACTATAGACGTCATCTATACTATAGACGTCATCTATGCTATAGACGTCATCTATACTATAGACGTCATCTATACTATAGACGTCATCTATACTATAGACGTCATCTATACTATAGACGTCATCTATACTATAGACGTCATCTATACTATAGACGTCATCTATATTATAAACGTCATCTATATTATAAACGTCATCTATATTATAAACGTCATCTATACTATAGACGTCATCTATACTATAGACGTCATCTATACTATAGACGTCATCTATACTATAGACGTCATCTATACTATAGACGTCATCTATACTATAGACGTCATCTATACTATAGACGTCATCTATACTATAGACGTCATCTATACTATAGACGTCATCTATACTATAGACGTCATCTATACTATAGACGTCATCTATACTATAGACGTCATCTATACTATAGACGTCATCTATACTATAGACGTCATCTATACTATAGACGTCATCTATACTATAGACGCCATCTATACTATAGACGTCATCTTTACTATAGACGTCATCTTTACTATAGACGTCATCTATACTATAGACGTCATCTATGCTATAGACGTCATCTATACTATAGACGTCATCTATACTATAGACGTCATCTATTTTATAGCCGTAATCTATACTATAGACGTCATCTATACTATAGACGTCATCTATACTATAGACGTCATCTATACTATAGACGTCATCTATACTATAGACCTCATCTATACTATAGACGTCATCTATACTATAGACGTCATCTATACAATAGACGTCATCTATACAATAGACGTCATCTATACTATAAACGTCATCTATATTATAAACGTCATCTATACTATAGACGTCATCTATACTATAGACGTCATCTATACTATAGACGTCATCTATACTATAGACGTCATCTATACTATAGACGTCATCTATACTATAGACGTCATCTATACTATAGACGTCATCTATACTATAGACGTCATCTATACTATAGACGTCATCTATACTATAGACGCCATCTATACTATAGACGTCATCTTTACTATAGACGTCATCTATACTATAGACGTCATCTATGCTATAGACGTCATCTATACTATAGACGTCATCTATACTATAGACGTCATCTATACTATAGACGTCATCTATACTATAGACGTCATCTATACTATAGACGTCATCTATACTATAGACGTCATCTCTACTATAGACGTCATCTATACTATAGACGTCATCTATACTATAGACGTCATCTATACTATAGACGTCATCTATACTATAGACGTCATCTATACTATAGACGTCATCTATACTATAGACGTCATCTATACTATAGACGTCATCTATACTATACACATCATCTATACTATACACATCATCTATACTATACACATCATCTATACTATACACATCATCTATACTATAGACGTCATCTGTACTATAGACGTCATCTATACTATAGACGTCATCTATACTATAGACGTCATATTTACTATAGACGTCATCTATACTATAGACGTCATCTATACTATATCAGTCATCTATACTATAGACGTCATCTACACTATAGACGTCATCTTTACTATAGACGTCATCTACACTATAGACGTCATCTATACTATAGAGGTCATCTACACTATAGACGTCATCTATACTATAGACGTCATCTATACTATAGACGTCATCTATACTATAGACGTCATCTATTTTATAGCCGTAATCTATACTATAGACGTCATCTATACTATAGACGTCATCTATACTATAGACGTCATCTATACTATAGACCTCATCTATACTATAGACGTCATCTGTACTATAGACGTCATCTACACTATAGACGTCATCTATACTATAGACGTCATCTATACTATAGACGTCATCTATACTATAGACGTCATCTATACTATAGACGTCATCTATACTATAGACGTCATCTATACTATAGACGTCATCTATACTATAGACGTCATCTATACTATAGACGTCACCTATACCATAGACGTCACCTATACCATAGACGTCATCTATACCATAGACGTCATCTATACTATAGACGTCATCTATACTATAGACGTCATCTATACTATAGACGTCATCTATACTATAGACGTCATCTATACTATAGACGTCATCTATACTATAAACGTCATCTATACAATAGACGTCATCTATACAATAGACGTCATCTATATTATAAACGTCATCTATATTATAAACGTCATCTATATTATAGACGTCATCTACACTATAGACGTCATCTATACTATAGACGTCATCTATACTATAGACGTCATCTATACTATAGACGTCATCTATACTATAGACGTCATCTATACTATAGACGTCACCTATACCATAGACGTCATCTATACCATAGACGTCATCTATACTATAGACGTCATCTATACTATAGACGTCATCTATACTATAGACGTCATCTATACTATAGACGTCATCTATACTATAAACGTCATCTATACAATAGACGTCATCTATACAATAGACGTCATCTATATTATAAACGTCATCTATATTATAAACGTCATCTATACTATAGACGTCATCTATACTATAGACGTCATCTATACTATAGACGTCATCTATACTATAGACGTCATCTATACTATAGACGTCATCTATACTATAGACGTCATCTATACTATAGACGTCATCTATACTATAGACGTCATCTATACTATAGACGTCATCTATACTATAGACGTCATCTATACTATAGACGTCATCTATACTATAGACGTCATCTATACTATAGACGTCATCTATACTATAGACGTCATCTATACTATAGACGTCATCTATACTATAGACGTCATCTATACTATAGACGTCATCTATACTATAGACGTCATCTACACTGTAGACGTCATCTATACTATAGACGTCATCTAAACTATAGATGTCATCTATGCTATAGACTTCGTCTATACTATAGACGTCATCTATGCTATAGGTGTTATATAATACATAGACGTCATCTATACTATAGCCGTCATCTATACTATAGACGTCATCTATACTATAGACGTCATCTATACTATAAAAGTCATCAATATTATAGACGTCATCTATACTATAGACGTCATCTATACTATAGACGTCATCTATATTATAGACGTCATCTATACTATAGACGTCATCTATACTATAGACGTCATCTATACTATAGACGTCATCTATACTATAGACGTCATCTATACTATAGACGTCATCTATACTATAGACGTCATCTATACTATAGACGTCATCTATACTATAGACGTCATCTATACTATAGACGTCATCTATACTATAGACGTCATCTATACTATAGACGTCATCTATACTTTAGACGTCATCTATACTATAGACGTCATCTATACTAAAGACGTCATCTATACTTTAGACGTCATCTATACTATAGACGTCATCTATACTAAAGACGTCATCTATACTATAGACATAATCTATACTATAGACATCATCTATACTATACAAATCATCTATACTATACACATCATCTATACTATACAAATCATCTATACTATAGACGTCATAGTACGCTATAGACGCCATCTATACTATAGACCTCATCTATACTATAGACGCCATCTATACTATAGACGTCATCTATACTATAGACGTCATCTATACTATAGACGTCATCTATACTATAGACGTCATCTATACTATAGACGTCATCTATACTATAGACGTCATCTATACTATAGACGTCATCTATACTATAGACGTCATCTATACTATAGACGTCATCTATACTATAGACGTCATCTATACTATAGACGTCATCTATACTATAGACGTCATCTATACTATAGACGTCATCTATACTATAGACGTCATCTATACTATAGACGTCATCTATACTATAGACGTCATCTATACTATAGACGTCATCAACACTATAGACGTCATCTATACTATAGACGTCATCTATACTTTAGACGTCATCTATACTATAGACGTCATCTATACTAAAGACGTCATCTATACTATAGACATAATCTATACTATAGACATCATCTATACTATACAAATCATCTATACTATACACATCATCTATACTATACAAATCATCTATACTATAGACGTCATATATACTATAGACGTCATCTTTACTATAGACGTCATCAAAACTATAGACGTCATCAAAACTATAGACGTCATCTATACTATAGACGTCATCTATACTATAGACGTCATCTATACTATAGACGTCATCTATACTATAGACGTCATCTATGCTATAGACATCATCTATACTATAGACGTCATCTATGCTATAGACGTCATCTATACTATAGACGTCATCAATACTATAGACGTCATCTATGCTATAGACATCATCTATATTATAGACATCATCTATACTATACACATCATCTATACTATACACATCATCTATACTATACACATCATCTGTACTATAGACGTCATCTATACTATAGACGTCATCTATACTATAGACGTCATCTATACTATAGACGTCATCTATACTATAGACGTCATCTATACTATAGACGTCATCTATACTATAGACGTCATCTATACTATAGACGTCATCTATACTATAGACGTCATCTATACTATAGACGTCATCTATACTATAGACGTCATCTATACTATAGACGTCATCTATACTATAGACGTCATCTATACTATAGACGTCATCTATACTATAGACGTCATCTATACTATAGACGTCATCTATACTATAGACGTCATCTATACTATAGACGTCATCTATACTATAGACGTCATCTATACTATAGACGTCATCTATACTATAGACGTCATCTATACTATAGACGTCATCTATACTATAGACGTCATCTATACTATAGACGTCATCTATACTATAGACGTCATCTATACTATAGACGTCATCTATACTATAGACGTCATCTATACTATAGACGTCATCTATACTATAGACGTCATCTATACTATAGACGTCATCTATACTATAGACGTAATCTATACTATAGACGTCATCTATACTATAGACGTCATCTATACTATAGACGTCATCTATACTATAGACGTCATCTATACTATAGACGTCATCTATACTATAGACGTCATCTATACTATAGACGTCATCTATACTATAGACGTCATCTATACTATAGACGTCATCTATACTATAGACGTCATCTATAATATAGACGTCATCTATACTATAGACGTCATCTATACTATAGACGTCATCTATACTATAGACGTCATCTATACTATAGACGTCATCTATAATATAGACGTCATCTATACTATAGACGTCATCTTTACTATAGACGTCATCAAAACTATAGACGTCATCTATACTATAGACGTCATCTATACTATAGACGTCATCTATACTATAGACGCCATCTATACTATAGACGTCATCTATACTATAGACGTCATCTATACTATACACATCATCTATACTATAGACGTCATCTATACTATAGACGTCATCTACACTATAGACGTCATCTTTACTATAGACGTCATCTATACTATAGACGTCATCTACACTATACACGTCATCTATACTATAGACGTCATCTACACTATAGAAGTCATCTATACTATAGACGTCATCTATACTATAGCCGCCATCTATACTATAGACGTCATCTATACTATAGACGTCATCTATTCTATAGACGTAATCTATTCTATAGACGTAATCTATACTATAGACGTCATCTATACTATAGACGTCATCTATACTATAGACGTCATCTTTACTATAGACGTCATCTTTACTATAGACGTCATCTATACTATAGACGTCATCTACACTATAGACGTCATCTATACTATAGACGCCATCTATACTATAGACGCCATCTATACTATAGACGTCATCTATACTATAGACGTCATCTATTCTATAGACGTAATCTATTCTATAGACGTAATCTATACTATAGACGTCATCTATACTATAGACGTCATCTATACTATAGACGTCATCTATACTATAGACGTCATCTATACTATAGACGTCATCTATACTATAGACGTCATCTATACTATTGACGTCATCTATACTATAGACGTCATCTATACTATACACGTCATCTATACTATAGACGTCATCTGTACTATAGACGTCATCTATACCATAGACATCGTCTATACTATAGACGTCATCTATACTATAGACGTCATCTATACTATAGACGTCATCTATATTATAGACGTCATCTATAGTATAGACGTCATCCATACTATAGACGTCATCTATATTATAGACGTCATCTATACTATAGACGTCATCTATACTATAGACGTCATCTATACTATAGACGTCATCTATACTATAGACGTCATCTATACTATAGACGTCATCTATACTATAGACGTCATCTATAGTATAGAAGTCATCTAGACGTCATCTATACTATAGACGTCATCTATACTATAGACGTCATCTATACTATAGAAGTCATCTATACTATAGACGTCATCTATACTATAGACGTCATCTATACTATAGACGTCATCTATACTATAGACGTCATCTATACTATAGACGTCATCTATACTATAGACGTCATCTATACTATAGACGTCATCTATACTATAGACGTCATCTACACTATAGACGTCATCTTTACTATAGACGTCATCTACACTATAGACGTCATCTATACTATAGACGTCATCTATACTATAGACGTCATCTATACTATAGACGTCATCTATACTATAGACGTCATCTATAGTATAGACGTCATCTTTACTATAGACGTCATCTATACTATAGACGTCATCTATATTATAGACATCATCTATACTATAGACATCATCTATACTATACACATCATCTATACTATACACATCATCTATACTATACACATCATCTATACTATACACATCATCTGTACTATAGACGTCATCTATACTATAGACGTCATCTATACTATAGACCTCATCTATACTATAGACGTCATCTATACTATAGACGTCATCTATACTATAGACGTCATCTATACTATAGACGTCATCTATACTATAGACGTCATCTATACTATAGACGTCATCTATACTATAGACGTCATCTATAATATAGACGTCATCTATACTATAGACGTCATCTATACTATAGACGTCATCTATACTATAGACGTCATCTATACTATAGACGTCATCTTTACTATAGACGTCATATTTACTATAGACGTCATCTATACTATAGACGTCATCTATACTATAGACGTCATCTACACTATAGACGTCATCTTTACTATAGACGTCATCTACACTATAGACGTCATCTACACTATAGACGTCATCTATACTATAGACGTCATCTATACTATAGACGTCATCTATACTATAGACGTCATCTATACTATAGACGTCATCTATACTATAGACGTCATCTATATTATAGACATCATCTATACTATAGACATCATCTATACTATACACATCATCTATACTATACACATCATCTATACTATACACATCATCTATACTATACACATCATCTGTACTATAGACGTCATCTATACTATAGACGTCATCTATACTATAGACGTCATCTATACTATAGACGTCATCTATACTATAGACGTCATCTATACTATAGACGTCATCTATACTATAGACGCCATCTATACTATAGACGTCATCTATACTATAGACGTCATCTATACTATAGACGTCATCTATACTATAGACGTCATCTATACTATAGACGTCATCTATACTATAGACGTCATCTATACTATAGACGTCATCTATACTATAGACGTCATCTATACTATAGACGTCATCTATACTATAGACGTCATCTATACTATAGACGTCATCTATACTATAGACGTCATCTATACTATAGACGTCATCTATACTATAGACGTCATCTATACTATAGACGTCATCTATACTATAGACGTCATCTATATTATAGACATCATCTATATTATAGACATCATCTATACTATACACATCATCTATACTATACACATCATCTATACTATACACATCATCTATACTATACACATCATCTATACTATACACATCATCTGTACTATAGACGTCATCTATACTATAGACGTCATCTATACTATAGACGTCATCTATACTATAGACGTCATCTATACTATAGACGTCATCTATACTATAGACGTCATCTATACTATAGACGTCATCTATACTATAGACGTCATCTATACTATAGACGTCATCTATACTATAGACGTCATCTATACTATAGACGTCATCTATACTATAGACGTCATCTACAGGGTGTTTCCAAATTCGATGCAAATATTTTGACACAAGATTCTTGGATATATTTGAAGAAAAAAATTGTTCTACAGTATGGGCCTATCTCAAATTTTGATACCACTTATTGGGAATTTAAGAAAACACCTACTTTGAGGTACCTTGACCCATACTAACACAAATATCTCCGCTAACACTTACAACAGGTACTTCATTTAGGACTTAAATTTTAGAAGAAATAGTATTCCTTTTAACTGCATTAAAATAAAATTAATGACTTTTTTAACTTTCGAGATATTTGCTTTTAAGTCGGATCCTTTTTCCCTGCCCATGACATTTTTTTGACTTTCAAGACACATTTCTGCGAAAAATGCGTGATAAACATATCGGTAATTCTTTTTTTCTAGTGCACCTAACAATACTTAATAAAAATTGCTAAGGCAAGTTACCCGAAAAACCCACAGATTTTATGATACTTGGGAAATTCCATAGCAGGTAGAATTATGAAAAACTCGATTCATAGTGTTCAATTCCTATTATTCTGAATAAAAATGCTTGTGTTTGATTTATGTTTTTTTTTTATTTCATTAAGTAAGCTTTACAATCAAATAAGGTGTTCAAAGTGTCCTCCTCCATTTTGTATGCACGCTAGAGCCCGTTTTTGGATTGCGCTGTCAACGTTTATTGAGGATAACTCCTGCCTCACTTGTGACGAGGCTTTGAGAATGCGATCTTCTAAATCATTTAGAGTTGATATTTCTGTAGAATAAACAAGTTCTTTCATTCTCTTCCATACAAAAAAACCCATAATTGTAAGGTCTGGAGATCTTGCAGGCCAGTGAACTGGTCCATTTCTTCCTATCCAACGACCAACGTACTTTTCATCCAGCCAATTCTTAACCTCGCGACCAAAGTGGGCTGGGGCTCCATCCTGTTGAAAATATGACGAAGCTCGTTGAGTTACCGGAACATCCTCCAGTAGATCTGTTAAATCATTGCGCAAAAATTCCAGATAGTTTGCAGAATTCAGTGTGGGAGGCAGTTTGTAGGGACCGATTAAGTTGTTTCCAATAACACCTGCCCACAAATTGACGCTAAATCTGTGTTGAAATGATGACTCTCTCCTTGTGTCTGGGTTTTCCGCAGCCCCTGCGTGTAGATTGTGAAAATTTGTAATCCCATCTCTAGTAAATTGAGATTCGTCCGTTCATAGGATTCTGCTTATAAAACCGTTGTCATCCAAGTTCCGCTCTAACAACCAGTTGCAAAACTCAAGTCTCGGCTCCAAATCACAAGGAAGCAGTTCCTGCACAGGTGTATGGTGGTATGGATACAAGTTTTCCGTATGCAGGAGACGAACAATTTTATGTGTTGAAACATTAAATCGCAAGGATAAGCGCCTGATGCTGATTGATGGATCATTTGCAACCGCTTCCAGTATTCTTTCATCAACTGCAATTCTTCCTGGTGAAGCTCCTGCGTTAGGTCGTCTTGTTGAAACAGATCCCGTTTCCCGAAGTCTTCGAAACGAATTTGTAAATACGCGGGGATTAGGTACTCTTCGGTTAGGATAAAGCTGATGGTATCTTTGTTGTGCTCTAATAGAACTTCCGTTGCACATCCCATAAACGTAGATAATATCGGCGTATTCTTCGTTTGTAAAAGATGCCATTTCAAGTAGGGTTTCTTAACAACTGTTGTGTCACCTCAGCTTCAAAAATGACTTTGATGGATTTAATTTTGTTTTCTAACCTTTTATACAATTTACATTAGGTAAATTTTCGAACTAGGCGACCAACCTCAAACTTAATCCTTTTTGGGATTTAACAGAAAAATGATAGGGAAATTAACTTTTTATCAGGTAGTCTAAAAAAATGCATGCTCTAAAACCTGCGTAAATTATTAATACATAGTCAAAAAAACGTTCTTGTTGTCAATAGCGGTTTTAAAAGTAGGTAACAAATCATATTTCCACCTTATACCTGTCGCGGCTTCGTGCACAGAGTTTTTCATAATTTTACCTGCTACGGAATTTCCCAAGTATCATAAAATCTGTGGGTTTTTCGGGTAACTTGTCTTAGCAATTTTTATTAAGTATTTTTAGGTGCACTAGAAAAAAAAAATTACCGATATGTTTATTACGCATTTTTCGCAGAAATGTGTCTTGAAAGTCAAAAAAATGTCATGGGCAGGGAAAAAGGATCCGACTTAAAAGCAAATATCTCGAAAGTTAAAAAAGTCATCAATTTTATTTTAATGCGGTTAAAAGGAGTCCTATTTCTTCTAAAATTTAAGTCCACAATGAAGTACCTGTTGTAAGCGTTAGCGGAGATATTTGTGTTAGTATGGATCAAGGTACCTCAAAGTAGGTGTTTTCTTAAATTCCCAATAAGTGGTATCAAAATTTGAGATAGGCCCATACTGTGGAACAATTTTTTTCTTCAAATATACCCAAGAATCTTGTGTCAAAATATTTGCATCGAATTTGGAAACACCCTGTATACTATAGACGTCATCTATACTATAGACGTCATCTATACTATAGACGTCATCTATACTATAGACGTCATCTATACTATAGACGTCATCTATACTATAGACGTCATCTATACTATAGACGTCATCTATACTATAGACGTCATCTATACTATAGACGTCATCTATACTATAGACGTCATCTATACTATAGACGTCATCTATACTATAGACGTCATCTATACTATAGACGTCATCTATACTATAGACGTCATCTGTACTATAGACGTCATCTATTCTTTAGACGTCATCTATACTATAGACGTCATCTTTACTATAGACGTCATATTTATTATAGACGTCATTTATACTATAGACGTCATTTATACTATAGCAGTCATCTATACTATAGACGTCATCTTTACTATAGACGTCATCTACACTATAGACGTCATCTATACTATAGACGTCATCTATACTATAGACGTCATCTATACTATAGACGTCATCTATACTATAGACGTCATCTATACTATAGACGTCATCTATACTATAGACGTCATCTATACTATAGACGTCATCTATACTATAGACGTCATCTATACTATAGACGTCATCTATACTATAGACGTCATCTATACTATAGACGTCATCTATACTATAGACGTCATCTATACTATAGACGTCATCTATACTATAGACG
Organism: Neoascia interrupta; assembly: GCA_947623515.1. Lineage (NCBI taxonomy): Eukaryota > Metazoa > Arthropoda > Insecta > Diptera > Syrphidae > Neoascia > Neoascia interrupta. The sequence goes on from OX392462.1 coordinate 102,130,133, forward strand.
TCATCTATACTATAGACGTCATCTATACTATAGACGTCATCTATACTATAGACGTCATCTATACTATAGACGTCATCTATACTATAGACGTCATCTATACTATAGACGCCATCTATACTATAGACGTCATCTATACTATAGACGTCATCTATTCTATAGACGTAATCTATTCTATAGACGTAATCTATACTATAGACGTCATCTATACTATAGACGTCATCTATACTATAGACGTCGTCTATACTATAGACGTCATCTTTACTATAGACGTCATCTTTACTATAGACGTCATCTATACTATAGACGTCATCTACACTATAGACGTCATCTATACTATAGACGCCATCTATACTATAGACGCTATCTATACTATAGACGTCATCTATACTATAGACGTCATCTATTCTATAGACGTAATCTATTCTATAGACGTAATCTATACTATAGACGTCATCTATACTATAGACGTCATCTATACTATAGACGTCATCTATACTATAGACGTCATCTATACTATAGACGTCATCTATACTATAGACGTCATCTATACTATAGACGTCATCTATACTAAAGACGTCATCTATACTATAGACATCATCTATACTATACACATCATCTGTACTATAGACGTAATCTATTCTATAGACGTAATCTATACTATAGACGTCATCTATACTATACACATCATCTGTACTATAGACGTCATCTATACTATAGACGTCATCTATTCTATAGACGTAATCTATTCTATAGACGTAATCTATACTATAGACGTCATCTATACTATAGACGTCATCTATACTATAGACGTCATCTATACTATAGACGTCATCTATGCTATAGACGTCATCTATGCTATAGACGTCATCTATACTATAGACGTCATCTATACTATAGACGTCATCTATACTATAGACGTCATCTATACTATAGACGCCATCTATACTATAGACGTCATCTATACTATAGACGTCATCTATACTATACACATCATCTATACTATAGACGTCATCTATACTATAGACGTCATCTACACTATAGACGTCATCTTTACTATAGACGTCATCTATACTATAGACGTCATCTACACTATACACGTCATCTATACTATAGACGTCATCTACACTATAGAAGTCATCTATACTACAGACGTCATCTATACTATAGCCGCCATCTATACTATAGACGTCATCTATACTATAGACGTCATCTATTCTATAGACGTAATCTATTCTATAGACGTAATCTATACTATAGACGTCATCTATACTATAGACGTCATCTATACTATAGACGTCATCTATACTATAGACGTCATCTTTACTATAGACGTCATCTTTACTATAGACGTCATCTATACTATAGACGTCATCTACACTATAGACGTCATCTATACTATAGACGCCATCTATACTATAGACGCCATCTATACTATAGACGTCATCTATACTATAGACGTCATCTATTCTATAGACGTAATCTATTCTATAGACGTAATCTATACTATAGACGTCATCTATACTATAGACGTCATCTATACTATAGACGTCATCTATACTATAGACGTCATCTATACTATAGACGTCATCTATACTATAGACGTCATCTATACTATAGACGTCATCTATACTATAGACGTCATCTATACTATAGACGTCATCTATACTATAGACGTCATCTATACTATAGACGTCATCTATACTATAGACGTCATCTATACTATATACGTCATCTATACTATAGACGTCATCTATACTATAGACGTCATCTATACCATAGACATCGTCTATACTATAGACGTCATCTATACTATAGACGTCATCTATACTATAGACGTCATCTATATTATAGACGTCATCTATAGTATAGACGTCATCCATACTATAGACGTCATCTATATTATAGACGTCATCTATACTATAGACGTCATCTATACTATAGACGTCATCTATACTATAGACGTCATCTATACTATAGACGTCATCTATACTATAGACGTCATCTATACTATAGACGTCATCTATACTATAGACGTCATCTATACTATAGACGTCATCTATACTATAGACGTCATCTATACTATAGAAGTCATCTAGACGTCATCTATACTATAGACGTCATCTATACTATAGACGTCATCTATACTATAGAAGTCATCTATACTATAGACGTCATCTATACTATAGACGTCATCTATACTATAGACGTCATCTATACTATAGACGTCATCTATACTATAGACGTCATCTACACTATAGACGTCATCTTTACTATAGACGTCATCTACACTATAGACGTCATCTACACTATAGACGTCATCTATACTATAGACGTCATCTATACTATAGACGTCATCTATACTATAGACGTCATCTATACTATAGACGTCATCTATACTATAGACGTCATCTTTACTATAGACGTCATCTATACTATAGACGTCATCTATATTATAGACATCATCTATACTATAGACATCATCTATACTATACACATCATCTATACTATACACATCATCTATACTATACACATCATCTATACTATACACATCATCTGTACTATAGACGTCATCTATACTATAGACGTCATCTATACTATAGACGTCATCTATACTATAGACGTCATCTATACTATAGACGTCATCTATACTATAGACGTCATCTATACTATAGACGTCATCTATACTATAGACGTCATCTATACTATAGACGTCATCTATACTATAGACGTCATCTTTACTATAGGCGTCATATTTACTATAGACGTCATCTATACTATAGACGTCATCTATACTATAGACGTCATCTACACTATAGACGTCATCTTTACTATAGACGTCATCTACACTATAGACGTCATCTACACTATAGACGTCATCTATACTATAGACGTCATCTATACTATAGACGTCATCTATACTATAGACGTCATCTATACTATAGACGTCATCTATACTATAGACGTCATCTATACTATAGACGTCATCTATACTATAGACGTCATCTATATTATAGACATCATCTATACTATAGACATCATCTATACTATACACATCATCTATACTATACACATCATCTATACTATACACATCATCTATACTATACACATCATCTGTACTATAGACGTCATCTATACTATAGACGTCATCTATACTATAGACGTCATCTATACTATAGACGTCATCTATACTATAGACGTCATCTATACTATAGACGTCATCTATACTATAGACGTCATCTATACTATAGACGTCATCTATACTATAGACGTCATCTATACTATAGACGTCATCTATACTATAGACGTCATCTATACTATAGACGTCATCTATACTATAGACGTCATCTATACTATAGACGTCATCAAAACTATAGACGTCATCTTTACTATAGACGTCATCAAAACTATAGACGTCATCTATACTATAGACGTCATCTATACTATAGACGTCATCTATACTTTAGACGTCATCTATAATATAGACGTCATCTATACTATAGACGTCATCTATACTATAGACGTCATCTATACTAAAGACGTCATCTATACTAAAGACGTCATCTATACTATAGACGTCATCTATACTATAGACGTCATCTATACTATAGACGTCATCTATACTATAGACGTCATCTATACTATAGACGTTATCTATACTATAGACGTCATCTATACTATAGACGTCATCTATACTATAGACGTCATCTATACTATAGACGTCATCTATACTATAGACGTCATCTATACTATAGACGTCATCTATACTATAGACGTCATCTATACTATAGACGCCATCTATACTATAGACGTCATCTATACTATAGACGTCATCTATACTATAGACGTCATATATACTATAGACGTCATCAAAACTATAGACGTCATCTTTACTATAGACGTCATCAAAACTATAGACGTCATCTATACTATAGACGTCATCTATACTATAGACGTCATCTATACTATAGACGTCATCTATACTATAGACGTCATCTATACTATAGACGTCATCTATACTATAGACGTCATCAATACTATAGACGTCATCTATGCTATAGACATCATCTATATTATAGACATCATCTATACTATAGACATCATCTATACTATACACATCATCTATACTATAAACATCATCTATACTATACACATCATCTGTACTATAGACGTCATCTATACTATAGACGTCATCTATACTATAGACGTCATCTATACTATAGACGTCATCTATACTATAGACGTCATCTATACTATAGACGTCATCTATACTATAGACGTCATCTATACTATAGACGTCATCTATACTATAGACGTCATCTATACTATAGACGTCATCTATACTATAGACGTCATCTATACTAAAGACGTCATCTATACTAAAGACGTCATCTATACTATAGACGTCATCTATACTATAGACGTCATCTATACTATAGACGCCATCTATACTATAGACGTCATCTATACTATAGACGTCATCTATACTATAGACGTCATATATACTATAGACGTCATCAAAACTATAGACGTCATCTTTACTATAGACGTCATCAAAACTATAGACGTCATCTATACTATAGACGTCATCTATACTATAGACGTCATCTATACTATAGACGTCATCTATACTATAGACGTCATCTATACTATAGACGTCATCTATACTATAGACGTCATCAATACTATAGACGTCATCTATGCTATAGACATCATCTATATTATAGACATCATCTATACTATAGACATCATCTATACTATACACATCATCTATACTATAAACATCATCTATACTATACACATCATCTGTACTATAGACGTCATCTATACTATAGACGTCATCTATACTATAGACGTCATCTATACTATAGACGTCATCTATACTATAGACGTCATCTATACTATAGACGTCATCTATACTATAGACGTCATCTATACTATAGACGTCATCTATACTTTAGACGTCATCTATAATATAGACGTCATCTATACTATAGACGTCATCTATACTATAGACGTCATCTATACTAAAGACGTCATCTATACTAAAGACGTCATCTATACTATAGACGTCATCTATACTATAGACGTCATCTATACTATAGACGTCATCTATACTATAGACGTCATCTATACTATAGACGTTATCTATACTATAGACGTCATCTATACTATAGACGTCATCTATACTATAGACGTCATCTATACTATAGACGTCATCTATACTATAGACGTAATCTATACTATAGACGTCATCTATACTATAGACGTCATCTATACTATAGACGTCATCTATACTATAGACGTCATCTATACTATAGACGTCATCTATACTATAGCGTCATCTATACTATAGACGTCATCTATACTATAGACGTCATCTATACTATAGACGTCATCTATACTATAGACGTCATCTATGCTATAGACGTCATCTATACTATAGACGTCATCTATGCTATAGACGTCATCTATGCTATAGACGTCATCTATACTATAGACGTCACCTATACTATAGACGTCATCTATACTATAGACGTCATCTATACTATAGACGTCATCTATACTATAGACGTCATCTATACTATAGACGTCATCTATACTATAGACGTCATCTATACTATAGACGTCATCTATACTATAGACGTCATCTATGCTATAGACGTCATCTATACTATAGACGTCATCTATACTATAGACGTCGTCTATACTATAGACGTCATCTATACTATAGACGTCATCTATACTATAGATGTCATCTATACTATAGACGTCATCTATACTATACACATCATCTATACTATAGACGTCATCTATACTATAGACGTCATCTATACTATAGACGTCATCTTTACTATAGACGTCATCTATACTATAGACGTCATCTACACTATAGACGTCATCTATACTATAGACGTCATCTACACTATAGAAGTCATCTATACTATAGACGTCATCTATACTATAGCCGCCATCTATACTATAGACGTCATCTATACTATAGACGTCATCTATTCTATAGACGTAATCTATTCTATAGACGTAATCTATACTATAGACGTCATCTATACTATAGACGTCATCTATACTATAGACGTCATCTTTACTTTAGACGTCATCTTTACTATAGACGTCATCTATACTATAGACGTCATCTATACTATAGACGCCATCTATACTATAGACGCCATCTATACTATAGACGCCATCTATACTATAGACGCCATCTATACTATAGACGTCATCTATACTATAGACGTCATCTATACTATAGACGTCATCTATACTATAGACGTCATCTATACTATAGACGTCATCTATACTATAGACGTCATCTATACTATAGACGTCATCTATACTATAGACGTCATCTATACTATAGACGTCATCTATACTATAGACGTCATCTATACTATAGACGTCATCTATACTATAGACGTCATCTATACCATAGACGTCATCTATACCATAGACATCGTCTATACTATAGACGTCATCTATACTATAGACGTCATCTTTACTATAGACGTCATCTATACAATAGACGTCATCTATATTATAGACGTCATCTATAGTATAGACGTCATCTATACTATAGACGTCATCCATACTATAGACGTCATCTATATTATAGACGTCATCTATACTATAGACGTCATCTATACTATAGACGTCATCTAGACGTCATCTATACTATAGACGTCATCTATACTATAGACGTCATCTATACTATAGACGTCATCTATACTATAGACGTCATCTGTACTATAGACGTCATCTATACTATAGACGTCATCTATACTATAGACGTCATCTTTACTATAGACGTCATATTTACTATAGACGTCATCTATACTATAGACGTCATCTATACTATAGCAGTCATCTATACTATAGACGTCATCTACACTATAGACGTCATCTTTACTATAGACGTCATCTACACTATAGACGTCATCTACACTATAGACGTCATCTATACTATAGACGTCATCTATACTATAGACGTCATCTATACTATAGACGTCATCTATACTATAGACGTCATCTATACTATAGACGTCATCTATACTATAGACGTCATCTATACTATAGACGTCATCTATTTTATAGCCGTAATCTATACTATAGACGTCATCTATACTATAGACGTCATCTATACTATAGACGTCATCTATACTATAGACGTCATCTATACTATAGACGTCATCTATACTATAGACGTCATCTATACTATAGACCTCATCTATACTATAGACGTCATCTATACTATAGACGTCATCTATACTATAGACGTCATCTACACTATAGACGTCATCTATACTATAGACGTCATCTATACTATAGACGTCATCTATACTATAGACGTCATCTATACTATAGACGTCATCTATACAATAGACGTCATCTATACTATAGACGTCATCTATACTATAGACGTCATCTATACTATAGACGTCATCTATACTATAGACGTCATCTATACTATAGACGTCATCTATACTATAGACGTCATCTATACTATAGACGTCATCTATACCATAGACGTCATCTATACCATAGACGTCATCTATACCATAGACGTCATCTATACTATAGACGTCATCTATACTATAGACGTCATCTATACTATAGACGTCATCTATACTATAGACGTCATCTATACTATAGACGTCATCTATACCATAGACGTCATCTATACTATAGACGTCATCTATACTATAGATGTCATCTATGCTATAGACTTCATCTATACTATAGACGTCATCTATGCTATAGGCGTTATATAATACATAGACGTCATCTATACTATAAACGTCATCTATACTATAGACGTCATCTATACTATAGACGTCATCTATACTATAGACGTCATCTATACTATAGACGTCATCTATACTATAGACGTCATCTATACTATAGACGTCATCTATACTATAGACGTCATCTATACTATAGACGTCATCTATACTATAGACGTCATCTATACTATAGACGTCATCTATACTATAGACGTCATCTATACTATAGACGTCATCTATACTATAGACGTCATCTATACTATAGACGTCATCAATACTATAGACGTCATCAATACTATAGACGTCATCTATACTATAGACGTCATCTATACTATAGACGTCATCTATACTATAGACGTCATCTATACTATAGACGTCATCTATACAATAGACGTAATCTATACTATAGACGTCATCTATACTATAGACGTCATCTATACTATAGACGTCATCTATACTATAGACGTCATCTACACTATAGACGTCATCTATACTATAGACGTCATCTATACTATAGACGTAATCTATATTAAAGACGTCATCTATACTATAGACATCATCTATACTATAGACATCATCTATACTATACAAATCATCTATACTATACACATCATCTATACTATACAAATAATCTATACTATAGACGTCATATATACTATAGACGTCATCTATACTATAGACGTCATCTATACTATAGACGTCATCTATACTATAGACGTCATTTTTACTATAGACGTCATCTTTACTATAGACGTCATCTATACTACAGACTTCATCTATACTGTAGACGTCATCTATACTATAGACGTCATCTATACTATAGACGTCATCTATACTATAGACGTCATTTATACTATAGACGTCATCTATACTATAGACGTCATCAATACTATAGACGTCATCTATACTATAGACGTCATCTATACTATAGACGTCATCTATACTATAGACGTCATCTATACTATAGACGTCATCTATGCTATAGACGTCATCTATGCTATAGACGTCATCTATACTATAGACGTCATCTATACTATAGACGTCATCTATACTATAGACGTCATCTATACTATAGACGTCATCTATACTATAGACGTCATCTATACTATAGATGTCATCTATACTATAGACGTCATCTATACTATAGACGTCATCTATACTATAGACGTCATCTATACTATAGACGTCATCTATACTATAGACGTCATCTATACTATAGACGTCATCTATACTATAGACGTCATCTATACTATAGACGTCATCTATACTATAGACGTCATCTATACTATAGACGTCATCTATACTATAGACGTCATCTATACTATAGACGTCATCTATACTATAGACGTCATCTATACTATAGACGTCATCTATACTATAGACGTCATCTATACTATAAACGTCATCTATACTATAGACGTCATCTATACTATAGATGTCATCTATACTATAGACGTCATCTATACTATAGACGTCATCTATACTATAGACGTCATCTATACTATAGACGTCATCTATACTATAGACGTCATCTATACTATAGACGTCATCTATACTATAGACGTCATCTATACTATAGACGTCATCTATACAATAGACGTCATCTATACAATAGACGTCATCTATACTATAGACGTCATCTATACTATAGTCGTCATCTATACTATAGACGTCATCTATACTATAGACGTCATCTACACTATAGATGTCATCTATACTATAGACGTCATCTATACTATAGACGTCATCTATACTATAGACGTCATCTATACTATAGACGTCATCTATACTATAGACGTCATCTATACTATAGACGTCATCTATACTATAGACGTCATCTCTAATATAGACGTCATCTATACCATAGACGTCATCTATAATATAGACGTCATCTATACTATAGACGTCATCTATACTATAGACGTCATCTATAATATAGACGTCATCTATACTATAGACATCATCTATACTATAGACATCATCTATACTATACAAATCATCTATACTATACAAATAATCTATACTATAGACGTCATATATACTATAGACGTCATCTATACTATAGACGTCATCTTTACTATAGACGTCATCTACACTATAGACGTCATCTATACTACAGACGTCATCTATACTATAGACGTCATCAATACTATAGACGTCATCTATACTATAGACGTCATCTATACTATAGACGTCATCTATACTATAGACGTCATCTATACTATAGACGTCATCTATACTATAGACGTCATCTATACTATAGACGTCATCTATACTATAGACGTCATTTATACTATAGACGTCATCTATACTATAGACGTCATCTATACTATAGACGTCATCAATACTATAGACGTCATCTATACTAAAGACGTCATCTATACTATAGACGTCATCTATACTATAGACGTCATCTATACTATAGACGTCATCTATACTATAGACGTCATCTATACTATAGACGTCATCTATACTATAGACGTCATCTATACTATAGACGTCATCTATACTATAGACGTCATCTATACTATAGACGTCATCTATACTATAGACGTCATCTTTACTAGAGACGTCATCTATACTATAGACGTCATCTATACTATAGACGTCATCTATACTATAGACGTCATCTATACTATAGACGTCATCTATACTATAGACGTCATCTATACTATAGACGTCATCTATACTATAGACGTCATCTATACTATAGACGTCATCTATACTATAGACATCATCTATACTATAGACATCATCTATACTATACAAATCATCTATACTATACACATCATCTATACTATACAAATAATCTATACTATAGACGTCATATATACTATAGACGTCATCAATACTATAGACGTCATCTATACTATAGACGTCATCTATACTATAGACGTCATCTATTCTATAGACGTCATCTACACTATAGACGTCATCTACACTATAGACGTCATCTATACTATAGACGTCATCTATACTATAGACGTCATCTATACTATAGACGTCATCTATACTATAGACGTCATCTATACTATAGACGTCATCTATACTATAGACGTCATCTATACTATAGACGTCATCTATACTATAGACGTCATCTTTACTAGAGACGTCATCTATACTATAGACGTCATCTATACTATAGACGTCATCTATACTATAGACGTCATCTATACTATAGACGTCATCTATACTATAGACGTCATCTTTACTAGAGACGTCATCTATACTATAGACGTCATCTATACTATAGACGTCATCTATACTATAGACGTCATCTATACTATAGACGTCATCTATACTATAGACGTCATCTATACTATAGACGTCATCTATACTATAGACGTCATCTATACTATAGACGTCATCTATACTATAGACGTCATCTATACTATAGACGTCATCTATACTATAGACGTCATCTATACTATAGACGTCATCTATACCAGAGACGTCATCTATACTATAGACGTCATCTATACTATAGACGTCATCTATACTATAGACGTCATCTGTACTATAGACGTCATCTATACTATAGACGTCATCTATACTATAGACGTCATCTATACTATAGACGTCATCTATACTATAGACGTCATCTATACTATAGACGTCATCTACACTATAGACGTCATCTATACTATAGACGTCATCTATACTATAGACGTCATCTATACTAGAGACGTCATCTATACTATAGACGTCATCTATACTATAGACGTCATCTATACTATAGACGTCATCTATACTATAGACGTCATCTTTACTAGAGACGTCATCTATACTATAGACGTCATCTATACTATAGACGTCATCTACACTATAGACGTCATCTATACTCAAGACGTCATCTATACTATAGACATCATCTATACTATAGACATCATCTATACTATAGACATCATCTATACTATAGACATCATCTATACTATACAAATCATCTATACTATACAAATAATCTATACTATAGACGTCATATATACTATAGACGTCACCTATACTATAGACGTCATCTTTACTATAGACGTCATCTACACTATAGACGTCATCTATACCATAGACGTCATCTATACTATAGACGTCATCAATACTATAGACGTCATCTATACTATAGACGTCATCTATACTATAGGCGTCATCTATACTATAGACGTCATCTATACTATAGACGTCATCTATACTATAGACGTCATCTATACTATAGACGTCATCTATACTATAGACGTCATCTATACTATAGACGTCATCTATACTATAGACGTCATCTATACTATAGACGTCATCTATACTATAGACGTCATCTATACTATAGACGTCATCTATACTATAGACGTCATCTATACTATAGACGTCATCTATACTATAGACATCATCTATACTATAGACATCATCTATACTATACAAATCATCTATACTATACAAATAATCTATACTATAGACGTCATATATACTATAGACGTCATCTATACTATAGACGTCATCTACACTATAGACGTCATCTATACTAAAGACGTCATCTATACTATAGACATCATCTATACTATAGACATTATCTATACTATACAAATCATCTATACTATACAAATAATCTATACTATAGACGTCATATATACTATAGACGTCACCTATACTATAGACGTCATCTTTACTATAGACGTCATCTACACTATAGACGTCATCTATACTATAGACGTCATCTATACTATAGACGTCATCAATACTATAGACGTCATCTACACTATAGACGTCATCTATACTATAGACGTCATCTATACTATAGACGTCATCTATACTATAGACGTCATCTACACTATAGACGCCATCTATACTATAGACGTCATCTATACTATAGACGTCATCTATACTATAGACGTCATCTATACTATAGACGTCATCTATACTATAGACGTCATCTATACTATAGACGTCATCTATACTATAGACGTCATCTATACTATAGACGTCAACTATACTATAGACGTCATCTATACTATAGACGTCATCTATACTATAGACGTCATCTATACTATAGACGTCATCTATACTATAGACGTCATCTATGCTATAGACGTCATCTATACTATAGACGTCATCTATACTATAGACGTCATCTATACTATAGACGTCATCTATACTATAGACGTCATCTATACTATAGACGTCATCTATACTATAGACGTCATCTATACTATAGACGTCATCTATACTATAGACGTCATCTATACTAAAGACGTCATCTATACTATAGACGTCATCTATACTATAGACGTCATCTATACTAAAGACGTCATCTATACTATAGACGTCATCTATACTAAAGACGTCATCTATACTATAGACGTCATCAATACTATAGACGTCATCTATACTATAGACGTCATCAATACTATAGACGTCATCTATACTATAGACGTCATCTATACTATAGACGTCATCTATACTATAGACGTCATCTATACTATAGACGTCATCTATACTATAGACGTCATCTATGCTATAGACGTCATCTATACTATAGACGTCATCTATACTATAGACGTCATCTATACTATAGACGTCATCTATACTATAGACGTCATCTATGCTATAGACGTCATCTATACTATAGACGTCATCTATACTATAGACGTCATCTATACTATAGACGTCATCTATACTATAGACGTCATCTATACTATAGACGTCATCTATACTATAGACGTCATCTATACTATAGACGTCATCTATACTATAGACGTCATCTATACTATAGACGTCATCTATACTATAGACGTCATCTATACTATAGACGTCATCTATACTATAGACGTCATCTATACTATAGACGTCATCTATACTATAGACGTCATCTATACTATAGACGTCATCTATACTATAGACGTCATCTATACTATAGACGTCATCTACACTATAGACGTCATCTATACTATAGACGTCATCTATACTATAGACGTCATCTATACTATAGACGTCATCTATACTATAGACGTCATCTATACTATCGACGTCATCTATACTATAGACGTCATCTATACTATAGACGTCATCTTTACTAGAGACGTCATCTATACTATAGACGTCATCTATACTATAGACGTCATCTACACTATAGACGTCATCTATACTAAAGACGTCATCTATACTATAGACATCATCTATACTATAGACATCATCTATGCTATACAAATCATCTATACTATAGACGTCATATATACTATAGACGTCACCTATACTATAGACGTCATCTTTACTATAGACGTCATCTATACTATAGACGTCATCAATACTAAAGACGTCATCTATACTATAGACGTCATCTATACTATAGGCGTCATCTATACTATAGACGTCATCTATACTATAGACGTCATCTATACTATAGACGTCATCTATACTATAGACGTCATCTATACTATAGACGTCATCAATACTAAAGACGTCATCTATACTATAGACGTCATCTATACTATAGGCGTCATCTATACTATAGACGTCATCTATACTATAGGCGTCATCTATACTATAGACGTCATCTATACTATAGACGTCATCTATACTATAGACGTCATCTATACTATAGACGTCATCTATACTATAGACGTCATCTATACTTTAGACGTCATCTATACTATAGACGTCATCTATACTATAGACGTCATCTATACTATAGACGTCATCTATACTATAGACATCATCTATACTATAGACATCATCTACACTATACAAATCATCTATACTATACACATCATCTATACTATACAAATAATCTATACGTCTATCTATAATCTATAGACGTCATCTTTACTATAGACGTCATCTACACCATAGACGTCATCTATACTATAGACGTCATCTATACTATAGACGTCATCTATACTATAGACGTCATCTATACTATAGACGTCATCTATACTATAGACGTCATCTATACTATAGACGTCATCTATACTATAGACATCATCTATACTATAGACATCATCTATACTATACAAATCATCTATACTATACACATCATCTATACTATACAAATAATCTATACTATAGACGTCATATATACTATAGACGTCATCTATACTATAGACGTCATCTTTACTATAGACGTCATCTACACCATAGACGTCATCTATACTAAAGACGTCATCTATACTATAGACGTCATCTATGCTATAGACGTCATCTTTACTAGAGACGTCATCTATACTATAGACGTCATCTATACTATAGACGTCATCTACACTATAGACGTCATCTATACTAAAGACGTCATCTATACTATAGACATCATCTATACTATAGACATCATCTATACTATACAAATCATCTATACTATACAAATAATCTATACTATAGACGTCATATATACTATAGACGTCACCTATACTATAGACGTCATCTTTACTATAGACGTCATCTACACTATAGACGTCATCTATACTATAGACGTCATCTATACTATAGACGTCATCAATACTAAAGACGTCATCTATACTATAGACGTCATCTATACTATAGGCGTCATCTATACTATAGACGTCATCTATACTTTAGACGTCATCTATACTATAGACGTCATCTATACTATAGACGTCATCTATACTATAGACGTCATCTATACTATAGACGTCATCTATACTATAGACGTCATCTATACTATAGACGTCATCTATACTATAGACGTCATCTATACTATAGACGTCATCTATACTATAGACGTCATCTATACTATAGACGTCATCTATACTATAGACATCATCTATACTATAGACATCATCTATACTATACAAATCATCTATACTATACACATCATCTATACTATACAAATAATCTATACTATAGACGTCATATATACTATAGACGTCATCTATACTATAGACGTCATCTTTACTATAGACGTCATCTACACCATAGACGTCATCTATACTATAGACGTCATCTATACTATAGACGTCATCTATACTATAGACGTCATCTATACTATAGACGTCATCTATACTATAGACGTCATCTATACTATAGACGTCATCTATACTATAGACGTCATCTATACTATAGACGTCATCTATACTATAGACGTCATCTATACTATAGACGTCATCTATACTATAGACGTCATCTATACTATAGACGTCATCTATACTATAGACGTCATCTATACTATAGACGTCATCTATACTATAGACGTCATCTATACTATAGACGTCATCTATACTATAGACGTCATCTATACTATAGACGTCATCTATACTAAAGACGTCATCTATACTATAGACGTCATCTATACTAAAGACGTCATCTATACTATAGACGTCATCAATACTATAGACGTCATCTATACTATAGACGTCATCTATACTATAGACGTCATCAATACTATAGACGTCATCTATACTATAGACGTCATCTATACTATAGACGTCATCTATACTATAGACGTCATCTATACTATAGACGTCATCTATACTATAGACGTCATCTATACTATAGACGTCATCTATACTATAGACGTCATCTATACTATAGACGTCATCTATACTATAGACGTCATCTATACTATAGACGTCATCTATACTATAGACGTCATCTATACTATAGACGTCATCTATACTATAGACGTCATCTATACTATAGACGTCATCTATACTATAGACGTCATCTATATTATAGACGTCATCTATACTATAGACGTCATCTATACTATAGACGTCATCTATGCTATAGACGTCATCTATACTATAGACGTCATCTATGCTATAGACGTCATCTATACTATAGACGTCATCTATACTATAGACGTCATCTATACTATAGACGTCATCTATACTATAGACGTCATCTATACTATAGACGTCATCTATACTATAGACGTCATCTATACTATAGACGTCATCTATACTATAGACGTCATCTATACTATAGACGTCATCTATACTATAGACGTCATCTATACTATAGACGTCATCTATACTATAGACGTCATCTATACTATAGACGTCATCTATACTATAGACGTCATCTATACTATAGACGTCATCTATACTATAGACGTCATCTATACTATAGACGTCATCTATACTATAGACGTCATCTATACTATAGACATCATCTATACTATAGACATCATCTATACTATACAAATCATCTATACTATACACATCATCTATACTATACAAATAATCTATACTATAGACGTCATATATACTATAGACGTCATCTATACTATAGACGTCATCTTTACTATAGACGTCATCTACACCATAGACGTCATCTATACTATAGACGTCATCTATACTATAGACGTCATCTATACTATAGACGTCATCTATACTATAGACGTCATCTATACTAGAGACGTCATCTATACTATAGACGTCATCTATACTATAGACGTCATCTACACTATAGACGTCATCTATACTAAAGACGTCATCTATACTATAGACATCATCTATACTATAGACATCATCTATACTATACAAATCATCTATACTATACAAATAATCTATACTATAGACGTCATATATACTATAGACGTCATCTATACTATAGACGTCATCTACACCATAGACGTCATCTATACTATAGACGTCATCTATACTATAGACGTCATCTATACTATAGACGTCATCTATACTATAGACGTCATCTATACTATAGACGTCATCTATACTATAGACGTCATCTATACTATAGACGTCATCTATACTATAGACGTCATCTATACAATAGACGTCATCTATACTATAGACGTCATCTATACTATAGACGTCATCTATACTATAGACGTCATCTATACTATAGACGTCATCTATACTATAGACGTCATCTATACTATAGACGTCATCTATACTATAGACGTCATCTATACTATAGACGTCATCTATACTATAGACGTCATCTATACTATAGACGTCATCTATACTATAGACGTCATCTATACTATAGACGTCATCTATACTATAGACGTCATCTATACTATAGACGTCATCTATACTATAGACGTCATCTATACTATAGACGTCATCTATACTATAGACGTCATCTATACTATAGACGTCATCTATACTATAGACGTCATCTATACTATAGACGTCATCTATACTATAGACGTCATCTATACTATAGACGTCATCTTTACTAGAGACGTCATCTATACTATAGACGTCATCTATGCTATAGACGTCATCTATACTATAGACGTCATCTATGCTATAGACGTCATCTATACTATAGACGTCATCTATGCTATAGACGTCATCTATACTATAGACGTCATCTATACTATAGACGTCATCTATACTATAGACGTCATCTATACTATAGACGTCATCTATACTATAGACGTCATCTATACTATAGACGTCATCTATACTATAGACGTCATCTATACTATAGACGTCGTCTATACTATAGACGTCATCTATACTATAGACGTCATCTATACTATAGACGTCATCTATACTATAGACGTCATCTATACTATAGACGTCATCTATACTATAGACGTCATCTATACTATAGACGTCATCTATACTATAGACGTCATCTATACTAAAGACGTCATCTATACTAAAGACGTCATCTATACTATAGACGTCATCTATACTAAAGACGTCATCTATACTATAGACGTCATCAATACTATAGACGTCATCTATACTATAGACGTCATCTATACTATAGACGTCATCTATACTATAGACGTCATCTATACTATAGACGTCATCTATACTATAGACGTCATCTATACTATAGACGTCATCTATACTATAGACGTCATCTATACTATAGACGTCATCTATACTATAGACGTCATCTATACTATAGACGTCATCTATACTATAGACGTCATCTATACTATAGACGTCATCTATACTATAGACGTCATCTATACTATAGACGTCATCTATACTATAGACGTCATCTATACTATAGACGTCATCTATACTATAGAGGTCATCTATTCTATAGACGTCATCTATACTATAGACGTCATCTATACTATAGACGTCATCTATACTATAGACGTCATCTATTCTATAGACGTCATCTATACTATAGACGTCATCTATACTATAGACGTCATCTATACTATAGACGTCATCTATACTATAGACGTCATCTATACTATAGACGTCATCTATACTATAGACGTCATCTATACTATAGACGTCATCTATACTATAGACGTCATCTATACTATAGACGTCATCTATACTATAGACGTCATCTATACTATAGACGTCATCTATACTATAGACGTCATCTTTACTAGAGACGTCATCTATACTATAGACGTCATCTATACTATAGACGTCATCTACACTATAGACGTCATCTATACTAAAGACGTCATCTATACTATAGACATCATCTATACTATAGACATCATCTATACTATACAAATCATCTATACTATACAAATAATCTATACTATAGACGTCATATATACTATAGACGTCACCTATACTATAGACGTCATCTTTACTATAGACGTCATCTACACTATAGACGTCATCTATACTATAGACGTCATCTATACTATAGACGTCATCAATACTAAAGACGTCATTTATACTATAGACGTCATCTATACTATAGGCGTCATCTATACTATAGACGTCATCTATACTATAGACGTCATCTATACTATAGACGTCATCTATACTATAGACGTCATCTATACTATAGACGTCATCTATACTATAGACGTCATCTATACTATAGACGTCATCTATACTATAGACGTCATCTATACTATAGACATCATCTATACTATAGATGTCATCTATACTATAGACATCATCTATACTATAGACATCATCTATACTATACAAATCATCTATACTATACACATCATCTATACTATACAAATAATCTATACTATAGACGTCATATATACTATAGACGTCATCTATACTATAGACGTCATCTTTACTATAGACGTCATCTATACCATAGACGTCATCTATACTATAGACGTCATCTATACTATAGACGTCATCTATACTATAGACGTCATCTATACTATAGACGTCATCTATACTATAGACGTCATCTATACTATAGACGTCATCTATACTATAGACGTCATCTATACTATAGACGTCATCTATACTATAGACGTCATCTATACTATAGACGTCATCTATACTATAGACGTCATCTATACTATAGACGTCATCTATACTATAGACGTCATCTATACTATAGACGTCATCTATACTATAGACGTCATCTATACTATAGACGTCATCTATACTATAGACGTCATCTATACTATAGACGTCATCTATACTATAGACGTCATCTATACTATAGACGTCATCTATACTATAGACGTCATCTATACTATAGACGTCATCTATACTATAGACGTCATCTATACTATAGACGTCATCTATACTATAGACGTCATCTATACTATAGACGTCATCTATACTATAGACGTCATCTATACTATAGACGTCATCTATACTATAGACGTCATCTATACTATAGACGTCATCTATACTATAGACGTCATCTATACTATAGACGTCATCTATACTATAGACGTCATCTATACTATAGACGTCATCTATACTATAGACGTCATCTATACTAAAGACGTCATCTATACTATAGACGTCATCTATACTATAGACGTCATCTATACTAAAGACGTCATCTATACTATAGACGTCATCAATACTATAGACGTCATCAATACTATAGACGTCATCTATACTATAGACGTCATCAATACTATAGACGTCATCTATACTATAGACGTCATCTATACTATAGACGTCATCTATACTATAGACGTCATCTATACTATAGACGTCATCTATACTATAGACGTCATCTATACTATAGACGTCATCTATACTATAGACGTCATCTATACTATAGACGTCATCTATACTATAGACGTCATCTATACTATAGACGTCATCTATACTATAGACGTCATCTATACTATAGACGTCATCTATACTATAGACGTCATCTATACTATAGACGTCATCTATACTATAGACGTCATCTATACTATAGACGTCATCTATACTATAGACGTCATCTATACTATAGACGTCATCTATACTATAGACGTCATCTATACTATAGACGTCATCTATACTATAGACGTCATCTATACTATAGACGTCATCTATACTATAGACGTCATCTATACTATAGACGTCATCTATACTATAGACGTCATCTATACTATAGACGTCATCTATACTATAGACGTCATCTATACTATAGACGTCATCTATACTATAGACGTCATCTATACTATAGACGTCATCTATACTATAGACGTCATCTATACTATAGACGTCATCTATACTATAGACGTCATCTATACTATAGACGTCATCTATACTATAGACGTCATCTATACTATAGACGTCATCTTTACTAGAGACGTCATCTATACTATAGACGTCATCTTTACTAGAGACGTCATCTATACTATAGACGTCATCTATACTATAGACGTCATCTATACTATAGACGTCATCTATACTATAGACGTCATCTACACTATAGACGTCATCTATACTAAAGACGTCATCTACACTATAGACGTCATCTATACTATAGACGTCATCTATACTATAGACGTCATCAATACTATAGACGTCACCTATACTATAAACGTCATCTTTACTATAGACGTCATCTACACTATAGACGTCATCTATACTATAGACGTCATCTATACTATAGACGTCATCAATACTATAGACGTCATCTATACTATAGACGTCATCTATACTATAGGCGTCATCTATACTATAGACGTCATCTATACTATAGACGTCATCTATACTATAGACGTCATCTATACTATAGACGTCATCTATACTATAGACGTCATCTATACTATAGACGTCATCTATGCTATAGACGTCATCTATACTATAGACGTCATCTACACTATAGACGTCATCTATGCTATAGACGTCATCTATACTATAGACGTCATCTATACTATAGACGTCACCTATACTATAGACGTCATCTATACTATAGACGTCATCTATACTATAGACGTCATCTATACTATAGACGTCATCTATACTATAGACGTCATCTATACTATAGACGTCATCTTTACTAGAGACGTCATCTATACTATAGACGTCATCTATACTATAGACGTCATCTATACTATAGACGTCATCTATACTATAGACGTCATCTATACTATAGACGTCATCTATACTATAGACGTCATCTACACTATAGACGTCATCTATACTATAGATGTCATCTATGCTATAGACTTCATCTATACTATAGACGTCATCTATGCTATATACGTTATATAATACATAGACGTCATCTATACTATAGCCGTCATCTATACTATAGACGTCATCTATACTATAGACGTCATCTATACTATAGACGTCATCTATACTATAGACGTCATCATTACTATAGACATCATCATTACTATAGACGTCATCTATACTATAGACGTCATCTATACTATAGACGTCATCTATACTATAGACGTCATCTATACTATAGACGTCATCTATACTATAGACGTCAGCTATACTATAGACGTAATCTATACTATAGACGTCATCTTTACTATAGACGTCATCTATACTATAGACGTCATCTATACTATAGACGTCATCTTTACTAGAGACGTCATCTATACTATAGACGTCATCTATACTATAGACGTCATCTATACTATAGACGTCATCAATACTATAGACGTCATCTATACTATAGACGTCATCTTTACTAGAGACGTCATCTATACTAGAGACGTCATCTATACTAGAGACGTCATCTATACTATAGACGTCATCTATACTATAGACGTCATCTATACTATAGACGTCATCTATACTATAGACGTCATCTATACTATAGACGTCATCTATACTATAGACGTCATCTATACTATAGACGTCATCTATACTATAGACGTCATCTATACTATAGGCGTCATCTATACTATAGACGTCATCTGTACTATAGACGTCATCTATACTATAGACGTCATCTATACTATAGACGTCATCTATACTATAGACGTCATCTATACTATAGACGTCATCTATACTATAGACGTCATCTATACTATAGACGTCATCTATACTATAGACGTCATCTATACTATAGACGTCATCTATACTATAGACGTCATCTATACTATAGACTTCATCTTTACTAGAGACGTCATCTATACTATAGACGTCATCTATACTATAGACGCCATCTACACTATAGACGTCATCTATACTAAAGACGTCATCTATACTATAGACATCATCTATACTATAGACATCATCTATACTATACAAATCATCTATACTATACAAATAATCTATACTATAGACGTCATATATACTATAGACGTCACCTATACTATAGACGTCATCTACACTATAGACGTCATCTATACTATAGACGTCATCTATACTATAGACGTCATCTATACTATAGACGTCATTTATACTATAGACGTCATCTATACTATAGACGTCATCTATACTATAGACGTCATCTATACTATAGACGTCATCTATACTATAGACGTCATCAATACTATAGACGTAATCAATACTATAGACGTCATCAATACTATAGACGTCATCAATACTATAGACGTCATCTATGCTATAGACGTCATCTATACTATAGACGTCATCTATACTATAGACGTCATCTATACTATAGACGTCATCTATACTATAGACGTCATCTATACTATAGACGTCATCTATACTATAGACGTCATCTATACTATAGACGTCATCTATACTATAGACGTCATCTATACTATAGACGTCATCTATACTATAGACGTCATCTATACTATAGACGTCATCTATACTATAGACGTCATCTATACTATAGACGTCATCTATAATATAGACGTCATCTATAATATAGACGTCATCTATACTATAGACGTCATCTATACTATAGACGTCATCTATACTATAGATGTCATCTATACTATAGACGTCATCTATGCTATAGATGTCATCTATACTATAGACGTCATCTATGCTATAGACGTCATCTATGCTATAGACGTCATCTATACTATAGACGTCATCTATACTATAGACGTCATCTATACTATAGACGTCATCTATACTATAGACGTCATCTATACTATAGACGTCATCTATACTATAGACGTCATCTATACTATAGACGTCATCTATACTATAGACGTCATCTATACTATAGACGTCATCTATACTATAGACGTCATCTATACTATAGACGTCATCTATACTATAGACGTCATCTATACTATAGACATCATCTATACTATAGACGTCATCTATACTATAGACGTCATCTATACTATAGACGTCATCTATACTATAGACGTCATCTATACTATAGACGTCATCTATACTATAGACGTCATCTATACTATAGACGTCATCTATACTATAGACGTCATCTATACTATAGACGTCATCTATACTATAGACGTCATCTATACTATAGACGTCATCTATACTATAGACGTCATCTTTACTAGAGACGTCATCTTTACTAGAGACGTCATCTATACTATAGACGTCATCTACACTATAGACGTCATCTATACTAAAGACGTCATCTATACTATAGACATCATCTATACTATAGACATCATCTATACTATACAAATCATCTATACTATACAAATAATCTATACTATAGACGTCATATATACTATAGACGTCACCTATACTATAGACGTCATCTACACTATAGACGTCATCTATACTATAGACGTCATCTATACTATAGACGTCATCTATACTATAGACGTCATTTATACTATAGACGTCATCTATACTATAGACGTCATCTATACTATAGACGTCATCTATACTATAGACGTCATCTATACTATAGACGTCATCTATACTTTAGACGTCATCTATACTATAGACGTCATCTATACTATTGACGTCATCAATACTATAGACGTCATCAATACTATAGACGTCATCAATACTATAGACGTCATCTATACTATAGACGTCATCTATGCTATAGACGTCATCTATACTATAGACGTCATCTATACTATAGACGTCATCTATACTATAGACGTCATCTATACTATAGACGTCATCTATACTATAGACGTCATCTATACTATAGACGTCATCTATACTATAGACGTCATCTATACTATAGACGTCATCTATACTATAGACGTCATCTATACTATAGACGTCATCTATACTATAGACGTCATCTATACTATAGACGTCATCTATGCTATAGACGTCATCTATACTATAGACGTCATCTATACTATAGACGTCATCTATGCTATAGACGTCATCTATACTATAGACGTCATCTATACTATAGACGTCATCTATACTATAGATGTCATCTATACTATAGATGTCATCTATACTATAGACGTCATCTATGCTATAGACGTCATCTATACTATAGACGTCATCTATACTATTGACGTCATCTATACTATAGACGTCATCTATACTATAGACGTCATCTATACTATAGACGTCATCTATACTATAGACGTCATCTATACTATAGACGTCATCTTTACTAGAGACGTCATCTATACTATAGACGTCATCTATACTATAGACGTCATCTATACTATAGACGTCATCTATACTATAGACGTCATCTATACTATAGACGTCATCTATACTATAGACGTCATCTATACTATAGACGTCATCTATACTATAGACGTCATCTATACTATAGACGTCATCTATACTATAGACGTCATCTATACTACAGACGTCATCTATACTATAGACGTCATCTATACTATAGACGTCATCTATACTATAGACGTCATCTTTACTAGAGACGTCATCTATACTATAGACGTCATCTATACTATAGACGTCGTCTATACTATAGACGTCATCTATACTTTAGACATCATCTATACTATACACGTCATCTATACTATAGACGTCATCTATACTATAGACGTCATCTATACTATAGACGTCATCTATACTATAGACGTCATCTATACTATAGACGTCATCTATACTATAGACGTCATCTATACTATAGACGTCATCTATACTATAGACGTCATCTATACTATAGACGTCATCTATACTATAGACGTCATCTATACTATAGACGTCATCTATACTATAGACGTCATCTATACTATAGACGTCATCTATACTATAGACGTCATCTTTACTAGAGACGTCATCTATACTATAGACGTCATCTTTACTAGAGACGTCATCTATACTATAGACGTCATCTATACTATAGACGTCATCTATACTATAGACGTCATCTATACTATAGACGTCATCTATACTATAGACGTCATCTATACTATAGACGTCATCTATACTATAGACGTCATCTATACTATAGACGTCATCTATACTATAGACGTCATCTACACTATAGACGTCATCTATACTATAGATGTCATCTATGCTATAGACGTCATCTATACTATAGACGTCATCTATACTATAGACGTCATCTTTACTAGAGACGTCACCTATACTAGAGACGTCATCTATACTATAGACGTCATTTATACTATAGACGTCATCTATACTATAGACGTCATCTATACTATAGACGTCATCTATACTATAGACGTCATCTATACTATAGACGTCATCTATACTATAGACGTCATCTATACTATAGACGTCATCTATACTATAGACGCCATCTATACTATAGACGTCATCTATACTATAGACGTCATCTATACTATAGACGTCATCTATACTATAGACGTCATCTATACTATAGACGTCATCTATACTATAGACGTCATCTATACTATTGACGTCATCTATACTATAGACGTCATCTATACTATAGACGTCATCTATACTATAGACGTCATCTATACTATAGACGTCATCTATACTATAGACGTCATCTAGACGTCATCTTTACTATAGACATCATCTATATTATAGACATCATCTATACTATACAAATCATCTATACTATACAAATAATCTATACTATAGACGTCATATATACTATAGACGTCACCTATACTATAGACGTCATCTACACTATAGACGTCATCTATACTATAGACGTCATCTATACTATAGACGTCATCTATACTATAGACGTCATTTATACTATAGACGTCATCTATACTATAGACGTCATCTATACTATAGACGTCATCTATACTATAGACGTCATCTATACTATAGACGTCATCTATACTATAGACGTCATCTATACTATAGACGTCATCTATACTACAGACGTCATCTATACTATAGACGTCATCTATACTATAGACGTCATCTATACTATAGACGTCATCTTTACTAGAGACGTCATCTATACTATAGACGTCATCTATACTATAGACGTCGTCTATACTATAGACGTCATCTATACTTTAGACATCATCTATACTATACACGTCATCTATACTATAGACGTCATCTATACTATAGACGTCATCTATACTATAGACGTCATCTACACTATAGACGTCATCTATACTATAGACGTCATCTATACTATAGACGTCATCTATACTATAGACGTCATCTACACTATAGACGTCATCTATACTATAGACGTCATCTATACTATAGACGTCATCTATACTATAGACGTCATCTATACTATAGACGTCATCTATACTATAGACGTCATCTTTACTAGAGACGTCATCTATACTATAGACGTCATCTTTACTAGAGACGTCATCTATACTATAGACGTCATCTATACTATAGACGTCATCTATACTATAGACGTCATCTATACTATAGACGTCATCTATACTATAGACGTCATCTATACTTTAGACGTCATCTATACTATAGACGTCATCTATACTATTGACGTCATCAATACTATAGACGTCATCAATACTATAGACGTCATCAATACTATAGACGTCATCTATACTATAGACGTCATCTATGCTATAGACGTCATCTATACTATAGACGTCATCTATACTATAGACGTCATCTATACTAAAGACGTCATCTATACTATAGACGTCATCTATACTATAGACGGCATCTATACTATAGAGGTCATCTATACTATAGACGTCATCTATACTATAGACGTCATCTATACTATAGACGTCATCTATACTATAGACGTCATCTATACTATAGACGTCATCTATACTATAGACGTCATCTATGCTATAGACGTCATCTATACTATAGACGTCATCTATACTATAGACGTCATCTATGCTATAGACGTCATCTATGCTATAGACGTCATCTATACATCTATGCTATAGACGTCATCTATACTATAGACGTCATCTATACTATAGACGTCATCTATACTATAGATGTCATCTATACTATAGATGTCATCTATACTATAGACGTCATCTATGCTATAGACGTCATCTATACTATAGACGTCATCTATACTATTGACGTCATCTATACTATAGACGTCATCTATACTATTGACGTCATCTATACTATAGACGTCATCTATACTATAGACGTCATCTATACTATAGACGTCATCTATACTATAGACGTCATCTATACTATAGACGTCATCTATACTATAGACGTCATCTATACTATAGACGTCATCTATACTATAGACGTCATCTATACTATAGACGTCATCTATACTATAGACGTCATCTATACTATAGACGTCATCTATACTATAGACGTCATCTTTACTAGAGACGTCATCTATACTATAGACGTCATCTATACTATAGACGTCGTCTATACTATAGACGTCATCTATACTTTAGACATCATCTATACTATACACGTCATCTATACTATAGACGTCATCTTTACTAGAGACGTCATCTACACTATAGACGTCATCTATACTATAGACGTCATCTATACTATAGACGTCATCTATACTATAGACGTCATCTATACTATAGACGTCATCTATACTATAGACGTCATCTATACTATAGACGTCATCTACACTATAGACGTCATCTATACTATAGACGTCATCTATACTATAGACGTCATCTATACTATAGACGTCATCTATACTATAGACGTCATCTATACTATAGACGTCATCTATACTATAGACGTCATCTATACTATAGACGTCATCTTTACTAGAGACGTCATCTATACTATAGACGTCATCTTTACTAGAGACGTCATCTATACTATAGACGTCATCTATAGTATAGACGTCATCTATACTATAGACGTCATCTATACTTTAGACGTCATCTATACTATAGACGTCATCTATACTATTGACGTCATCAATACTATAGACGTCATCAATACTATAGACGTCATCAATACTATAGACGTCATCTATACTATAGACGTCATCTATGCTATAGACGTCATCTATACTATAGACGTCATCTATACTATAGACGTCATCTATACTAAAGACGTCATCTATACTATAGACGTCATCTATACTATAGACGTCATCTATACTATAGAGGTCATCTATACTATAGACGTCATCTATACTATAGACGTCATCTATACTATAGACGTCATCTATACTATAGACGTCATCTATACTATAGACGTCATCTATACTATAGACGTCATCTATGCTATAGACGTCATCTATACTATAGACGTCATCTATACTATAGACGTCATCTATGCTATAGACGTCATCTATGCTATAGACGTCATCTATACATCTATGCTATAGACGTCATCTATACTATAGACGTCATCTATACTATAGACGTCATCTATACTATAGATGTCATCTATACTATAGATGTCATCTATACTATAGACGTCATCTATGCTATAGACGTCATCTATACTATAGACGTCATCTATACTATTGACGTCATCTATACTATAGACGTCATCTATACTATTGACGTCATCTATACTATAGACGTCATCTATACTATAGACGTCATCTATACTATAGACGTCATCTATACTATAGACGTCATCTATACTATAGACGTCATCTATACTATAGACGTCATCTATACTATAGACGTCATCTATACTATAGACGTCATCTATACTATAGACGTCATCTATACTATAGACGTCATCTATACTATAGACGTCATCTTTACTAGAGACGTCATCTATACTATAGACGTCATCTATACTATAGACGTCGTCTATACTATAGACGTCATCTATACTTTAGACATCATCTATACTATACACGTCATCTATACTATAGACGTCATCTTTACTAGAGACGTCATCTACACTATAGACGTCATCTATACTATAGACGTCATCTATACTATAGACGTCATCTATACTATAGACGTCATCTATACTATAGACGTCATCTATACTATAGACGTCATCTATACTATAGACGTCATCTACACTATAGACGTCATCTATACTATAGACGTCATCTATACTATAGACGTCATCTATACTATAGACGTCATCTATACTATAGACGTCATCTATACTATAGACGTCATCTATACTATAGACGTCATCTTTACTAGAGACGTCATCTATACTATAGACGTCATCTTTACTAGAGACGTCATCTATACTATAGACGTCATCTATACTATAGACGTCATCTATACTATAGACGTCATCTATACTATAGACGTCATCTATACTATAGACGTCATCTATACTATAGACGTCATCTATACTATAGACGTCATCTATACTATAGACGTCATCTATACTATAGACGTCATCTATACTATAGACGTCATCTACACTATAGACGTCATCTACACTATAGACGTCATCTATACTATAGACGTCATCTATACTATAGACGTCATCTATACTATAGACGTCATCTATACTATAGACGTCATCTATACTATAGACGTCATCTATACTATAGACGTCATCTACACTATAGACGTCATCTATACTATAGATGTCATCTATGCTATAGACGTCATCTATACTATAGACGTCATCTATACTATAGACGTCATCTTTACTAGAGACGTCATCTATACTAGAGACGTCATCTATACTATAGACGTCATCTTTACTAGAGACGTCATCTATACTATAGACGTCATCTATACTATAGACGTCATCTATACTATAGACGTCATCTATACTATAGACGCCATCTATACTAGAGACGTCATCTATACTATAGACGTCATCTATACTATAGACGTCATCTATACTATAGACGTCATCTATACTATAGACGTCATCTATACTATAGACGTCATCTATACTATAGACGTCATCTATACTATAGACGTCATCTATACTATAGACGTCATCTATACTATAGACGTCATCTATACTATAGACGTCATCTATACTATAGACGTCATCTTTACTAGAGACGTCATCTATACTATAGACGTCATCTATACTATAGACGTCATCTATACTATAGACGTCATCTATACTATAGACGTCATCTTTACTAGAGACGTCATCTATACTATAGACGTCATCTATACTATAGACGTCATCTATACTATAGACGTCATCTACACTATAGACGTCATCTATACTAAAGACGTCATCTATACTATAGACATCATCTATACTATAGACATCATCTATACTATACAAATCATCTATACTACACAAATAATCTATACTATAGACGTCATCTATACTATAGACGTCATCTATACTATAGACGTCATCTATACTATAGACGTCATTTATACTATAGACGTCATCTATACTATAGACGTCATCTATACTATAGACGTCATCTATACTATAGACGTCATCTATACTATAGACGTCATCTATACTATAGACGTCATCTATACTATAGACGTCATCTATATTATAGACGTCATCTATACTATAGACGTCATCTATACTATAGACGTCATCTATACTATAGACGTCATCTATACTATAGACGTCATCTATACTATAGACGTCATCTATACTATAGACGTCATCTTTACTAGAGACGTCATCTATACTATAGACGTCATCTATACTATAGACGTCATCTATACTATAGACGTCATCTTTACTAGAGACGTCATCTATACTATAGACGTCATCTATACTATAGACGTCATCTATACTATAGACGTCATCTACACTATAGACGTCATCTATACTAAAGACGTCATCTATACTATAGACATCATCTATACTATAGACATCATCTATACTATACAAATCATCTATACTACACAAATAATTTATACTATAGACGTCATCTATACTATAGACGTCATCTATACTATAGACGTCATCTATACTATAGACGTCATCTATACTATAGACGTCATCTATGCTATAGACGTCATCTATGCTATAGACGTCATCTATACTATAGACGTCATCTATACTATAGACGTCATCTATACTATAGACGTCATCTATACTATAGACGTCATCTATACTATAGACGTCATCTATACTATAGACGTCATCTATACTATAGACGTCATCTATACTATAGACGTCATCTATACTATAGACGTAATCTATACTATAGACGTCATCTATACTATAGACGTCATCTATACTATAGACGTCATCTATACTATAGACGTCATCTATACTATAGACGTCATCTATACTATAGACGTCATCTATACTATAGACGTCATCTATACTATAGACGTCATCTATACTATAGACGTCATCTATACTATAGACGTCATCTATACTATAGACGTCATCTATGCTATAGATGTCATCTATACTATAGACGTCATCTATGCTATAGATGTCATCTATACTATAGACGTCATCTATACTATAGACGTCATCTATACTATAGACGTCATCTATACTATAGACGTCATCTATACTATAGACGTCATCTATACTATAGACGTCATCTATGCTATAGACGTCATCTATACTATAGACGTCATCTATACTATAGACGTCATCTATGCTATAGACGTCATCTATACTATAGACGTCATCTATACTATAGACGTCATCTATACTATAGACGTCATCTATACTATAGACGTCATCTATACTATAGACGTCATCTATACTATAGACGTCATCTATACTATAGACGTCATCTATACTATAGACGTCATCTATACTATAGACGTCATCTATACTATAGACGTCATCTATACTATAGACGTCATCTATACTATAGACGTCATCTATACTATAGACGTCATCTATACTATAGACGTCATCTATACTATAGACGTCATCTATACTATAGACGTCATCTATACTATAGACGTCATCTATACTATAGACGTCATCTATACTATAGACGTCATCTATACTATAGACGTCATCTATACTATAGACGTCATCTATACTATAGACGTCATCTATACTATAGACGTCATCTATACTATAGACGTCATCTATACTATAGACGTCATCTATACTATAGACGTCATCTATACTATAGACGTCATCTATACTATAGACGTCATCTATACTATAGACGTCATCTATACTATAGACGTCATCTATACTATAGACGTCATCTATACTTTAGACGTCATCTATACTTTAGACGTCATCTATACTATAGACGTCATCTATACTATAGACGTCATCTATACTATAGACGTCATCTATACTATAGACGTCATCGATACTATAGACGTCATCTATGCTATATACGTTATATAATACATAGACGTCATCTATGCTATATACGTTATATAATACATAGACGTCATATATACTATAGCCGTCATCTATACTATAGACGTCATCTATACTATCTATCTATGCTATAGACTTCATCTATACTATAGACGTCATCTATGCTATAGGCGTTATATAATACATAGACGTCATCTATACTATAGACGTCATCTTTACTATAGACGTCATCAATACTATAGACGTCATCTATACTATAGACGTCATCAATACTATAGACGTCATCTATACTATAGACGTCATCTACACTATAGACGTCATCTATACTATAGACGTCATCTATACTATAGACGTCATCTATACTATAGACGTCATCTATACTATAGACGTCATCTATACTATAGACGTCATCTATACTATAGACGTCATCTATACTATAGACGTCATCTATACTATAGACGTCATCTATACTATAGACGTCATCTATACTATAGACGTCATCTATACTATAGACGTCATCTATACTATAGACGTCATCTATACTAAAGACGTCATCTTTACTAGAGACGTCATCTATACTATAGACGTCATCTATACTATAGACGTCATCTATACTATAGACGTCATCTATACTATAGACGTCATCTATACTATAGACGTCATCTATACTATAGACGTCATCTATACTATAGACGTCATCTATACTATAGACGTCATCTATACTATAGACGTCATCTATACTATAGACGTCATCTATACTATAGACGTCATCTATACTATAGACGTCATCTACACTATAGACGTCATCTATACTATAGATGTCATCTATCTATAGACTTTATCTATACTATAGACGTCATCTATGCTATATACGTTATATAATACATAGACGTCATCTACTATAACCGTCATCTATACTATAGACGTCATCTATACTATAGACGTCATCTATACTATAGACGTCATCTATACTATAGATGTCATCTATGCTATAGACTTCATCTATACTATAGACGTCATCTATGCTATAGACGTCATCTATACTATAGACGTCATCTATACTATAGACGTCATCTATACTATAGACGTCATCTTTACTAGAGACGTCATCTATACTTTAGACGTCATCTATACTATAGACGTCATCAATACTACAGACGTCATCTATACTATAGACGTCATCCAACTATAGACGTCATCTATACTATAGACGTCATCTATACTATAGACGTCATCTATACTATAGATGTCATCTATGCTATAGACTTCATCTATACTATAGACGTCATCAATACTACAGACGTCATCTATACTATAGACGTCATCCAACTATAGACGTCATCTATGCTATAGACGTCATCTATACTATAGACGTCATCTATACTATAGACGTCATCTATGCTATAGACGTCATCTATACTATAGACGTCATCTATACTATAGACGTCATCTATACTATAGACGTCATCTATACTATAGACGTCATCTATACTATAGACGTCATCTATACTATAGACGTCATCTATACTATAGACGTCATCTATACTATAGACGTCATCTATACTATAGACGTCATCTATACTATAGACGTCATCTATACTATAGACGTCATCTATACTATAGACGTCATCTATACTATAGACGTCATCTATACTATAGACGTCATCTATACTATAGACGTCATCTATACTATAGACGTCATCTATACTATAGACGTCATCTATACTATAGACGTCATCTATACTATAGACGTCATCTATACTATAGACGTCATCTATACTATAGACGTCATCTATACTATAGACGCCATCTATACTATAGACGCCATCTATACTATAGACGTCATCTATACTATAGACGTCATCTATACTATAGACGTCATCTATACTATAGACGTCATCTATACTATAGACGTCATCTATACTATAGACGTCATCTATACTATAGACGTCATCTATACTATAGACGTCATCTATACTTTAGACGTCATCTATACTTTAGACGTCATCTATACTATAGACGTCATCTATACTATAGACGTCATCTATACTATAGACGTCATCTATGCTATATACGTTATATAATACATAGACGTCATATATACTATAGCCGTCATCTATACTATAGACGTCATCTATACTATCTATCTATGCTATAGACTTCATCTATACTATAGACGTCATCTATGCTATAGGCGTTATATAATACATAGACGTCATCTATACTATAGACGTCATCTTTACTATAGACGTCATCAATACTATAGACGTCATCTATAGTATAGACGTCATCTATACTATAGACGTCATCTATAGTATAGACGTCATCTATACTATAGACGTCATCTATACTATAGACGTCATCTATACTATAGACGTCATCTATACTATAGACGTCATCTATACTATAGACGTCATCTATACTATAGACGTCATCTATACTATAGACGTCATCTATACTATAGACGTCATCTATACTATAGACGTCATCTATACTATAGACGTCATCTATACTATAGACGTCATCTATACTATAGACGTCATCTATACTATAGACGTCATCTATACTATAGACGTCATCTATACTATAGACGTCATCTATACTATAGACGTCATCTATACTATAGACGTCATCTATACTATAGACGTCATCTATACTATAGACGTCATCTATACTATAGACGTCATCTATACTATAGACGTCATCTATACTATAGACGTCATCTATACTATAGACGTCATCTATACTATAGACGTCATCTACACTATAGACGTCATCTATACTATAGATGTCATCTATCTATAGACTTCATCTATACTATAGACGTCATCTATGCTATATACGTTATATAATACATAGACGTCATCTACTATAACCGTCATCTATACTATAGACGTCATCTATACTATAGACGTCATCTATACTATAGACGTCATCTATACTATAGATGTCATCTATGCTATAGACTTCATCTATACTATAGACGTCATCTATGCTATAGACGTCATCTATACTATAGACGTCATCTATACTATAGACGTCATCTATACTATAGACGTCATCTTTACTAGAGACGTCATCTATACTTTAGACGTCATCTATACTATAGACGTCATCAATACTACAGACGTCATCTATACTATAGACGTCATCCAACTATAGACGTCATCTATACTATAGACGTCATCTATACTATAGACGTCATCTATACTATAGATGTCATCTATGCTATAGACTTCATCTATACTATAGACGTCATCAATACTACAGACGTCATCTATACTATAGACGTCATCCAACTATAGACGTCATCTATGCTATAGACGTCATCTATACTATAGACGTCATCTATACTATAGACGTCATCTATGCTATAGACGTCATCTATACTATAGACGTCATCTATACTATAGACGTCATCTATACTATAGACGTCATCTATACTATAGACGTCATCTATACTATAGACGTCATCTATACTATAGACGTCATCTATACTATAGACGTCATCTATACTATAGACGTCATCTATACTATAGACGTCATCTATACTATAGACGTCATCTATACTATAGACGTCATCTATACTATAGACGTCATCTATACTATAGACGTCATCTATACTATAGACGTCATCTATACTATAGACGTCATCTATACTATAGACGTCATCTATACTATAGACGTCATCTATACTATAGACGTCATCTATACTATAGACGTCATCTATACTATAGACGTCATCTATACTATAGACGTCATCTATACTATAGACGTCATCTATACTATAGACGTCATCTATACTATAGACGTCATCTATACTATAGACGTCATCTATACTATAGACGTCATCTATACTATAGACGTCATCTATACTATAGACGTCATCTATACTATAGACGTCATCTATACTATAGACGTCATCTATACTATAGACGTCATCTATACTATAGACGTCATCTATACTATAGACGTCATCTATACTATAGACGTCATCTATACTATAGACGTCATCTATACTTTAGACGTCATCTATACTTTAGACGTCATCTATACTATAGACGTCATCTATACTATAGACGTCATCTATACTATAGACGTCATCTATACTATAGACGTCATCTATACTATAGACGTCATCTATGCTATATACGTTATATAATACATAGACGTCATATATACTATAGCCGTCATCTATACTATAGACGTCATCTATACTATCTATCTATGCTATAGACTTCATCTATACTATAGACGTCATCTATGCTATAGGCGTTATATAATACATAGACGTCATCTATACTATAGACGTCATCTTTACTATAGACGTCATCAATACTATAGACGTCATCTATAGTATAGACGTCATCAATACTATAGACGTCATCTATACTATAGACGTCATCTACACTATAGACGTCATCTATACTATAGACGTCATCTATACTATAGACGTCATCTATACTATAGACGTCATCTATACTATAGACGTCATCTATACTATAGACGTCATCTATACTATAGACGTCATCTATACTATAGACGTCATCTATACTATAGACGTCATCTATACTATAGACGTCATCTTTACTATAGACGTCATCTATACTAAAGACGTCATCTTTACTAGAGACGTCATCTATACTATAGACGTCATCTATACTATAGACGTCATCTATACTATAGACGTCATCTATACTATAGACGTCATCTATACTATAGACGTCATCTATACTATAGACGTCATCTATACTATAGACGTCATCTATACTATAGACGTCATCTATACTATAGACGTCATCTATACTATAGACGTCATCTATACTATAGACGTCATCTATACTATAGACGTCATCTATACTATAGACGTCATCTACACTATAGACGTCATCTATACTATAGATGTCATCTATCTATAGACTTCATCTATACTTTAGACGTCATCTATGCTATATACGTTATATAATACATAGACGTCATCTACTATAACCGTCATCTATACTATAGACGTCATCTATACTATAGACGTCATCTATACTATAGACGTCATCTATACTATAGACGTCATCTATACTATAGATGTCATCTATGCTATAGACTTCATCTATACTATAGACGTCATCTATGCTATAGACGTCATCTATACTATAGACGTCATCTATACTATAGACGTCATCTATACTATAGACGTCATCTATACTATAGACGTCATCTATACTATAGACGTCATCTATACTATAGACGTCATCTATACTATAGACGTCATCTACACTATAGACGTCATCTATACTATAGATGTCATCTATCTATAGACTTCATCTATACTATAGACGTCATCTATGCTATATACGTTATATAATACATAGACGTCATCTACTATAACCGTCATCTATACTATAGACGTCATCTATACTATAGACGTCATCTATACTATAGACGTCATCTATACTATAGATGTCATCTATGCTATAGACTTCATCTATACTATAGACGTCATCTATGCTATAGACGTCATCTATACTATAGACGTCATCTATACTATAGACGTCATCTATACTATAGACGTCATCTTTACTAGAGACGTCATCTATACTTTAGACGTCATCTATACTATAGACGTCATCAATACTACAGACGTCATCTATACTATAGACGTCATCCAACTATAGACGTCATCTATACTATAGACGTCATCTTTACTAGAGACGTCATCTATACTATAGACGTCATCTATACTATAGACGTCATCTACACTATAGACGTCATCTATACTATAGACGTCATCTATACTATAGACGTCATCTTTACTAGAGACGTCATCTATACTATAGACGTCATCTATACTATAGATGTCATCAATACTATAGACGTCATCTATACTATAGATGTCATCAATACTATAGACGTCATCTATACTATAGACGTCATCTATACTATAGACGTCATCTTTACTAGAGACGTCATCTATACTATAGACGTCATCTATACTATAGACGTCATCTATACTATAGACGTCATCTATACTATAGACGTCATCTATACTTACTTACTTACTTACTTAAGGTGGCGCTACAGTCCGGGGTGGACCTGGGCCTCAGCCAACAAGCTTCGCCAGCCAGCTCTGTCTCTAGCTAGCCGTCTCCAGTTTCGCACGCGAAGTTGGCTGAAGTCCCCTTCCACTTGCGTGCGCCACCTGAGTCTCGGTGCTCCTCTACCACGTCGTCTCTGCGGTGTGGATTCGAAGATTTTCCGGGCCGGGGCGTTGGTGTCCATCCGCTCTAGATGACCCAGCCATCGTAGACGTTGTGTTTTGACTCTTTTGGCTAGGTCGGTATCGCTGTACAGCCCGTACAGTTCGATGTTATATCTCCTCCTCCACTCTCCGTCTATGCAGACGGGACCGTAAATCGTCCGAAGAATTTTCCTCTCGAAGCAGCCTTAAGTGTTTTCATCCGCCTTTATATATATAGGGTCCATGCTTCTGCACCGTAAAGCAGGACTGGGATGATGAGGGTCTTATACATGGACACTTTAGTTTCTCGAGAGAGGGCTTTGCTACTCAATTGCCTTCTTAGCCCAAAGAAACAGCGATTGGCAAGAGTTATCCTTCGTTTGATTTCAGCGCTGGTGTCATTGTCTGAATTGATAGCGGAACCCAGGTAGACAAAGTCCCTAACTACCTCAAAGTTATAGCTGTCTATGGTGATGTTTTGTCCAAGACGTCGGTGTTGGGTGTCTTTTCTTGATGACAGCATATACTTGGTTTTGCCCTCATTGACTGCTAAACCCATATTCGCCGCTTCCGTCCCAATACTCACGAAGGCTTCACTGACATCACGCTTTGTTCTACCGATTATGTCAATGTCGTCTGCGTATGCAAGTAGTTGAACGGACTTTTGAAAGATTGTACCTCTGGTGTTGGCGCGAGAGTTCTGCACAATTCTCTCAAGTATGATGTTAAAGAAGTCGCATGACAGCGCGTCGCCTTGTCTAAATCCTTTTTTGACATCAAAGGGGTCGGTGAGGTCTTTGCCGACCTTGACGGAACAGCGTGATTTTTCCATCGTCATCCTGCACAGACTGACGAGTTTGGCAGGGATGCCAAAAACTAGACATTGCGCTATATAGCTCGTCTCTATAGAAGCTGTCATACGCGGTCTTGAAATCGATGAAGAGGTGGTGTGTATCGATTTGGAATTCCTGGGTTTTCTCCAAGATCTGCCGCAGTGTGAATATTTGATCGATGGTGGACTTTCCTGGCCTAAAGCCACACTGATATGTGCCTATCAGATTGTTGACAAACGGCTTCAGGCGTTCACACAGTACAGCAGAAAAGATCTTGTATGCGATGTTAAGAAGACTTATGCCTCTGTAGTTGGCACAACTCAGAGGGTCTCCTTTCTTCAGGATCGGGCAAACAATGCTGAGGTTCCATTCGTCGGGCATGCTTTCTTCCGACCATATCTTGCAGATGAGCTGGTGCATGCTCCTAACCAGCTCATCGCCAGCGGATTTAAAAAGGTTCGGCAGCTAGGCCGTCTGCTCCGGCTGCTTTGTTGCACTTGAGCTTAGACACAGCTACTTTCACCTCCTCCAGGTCGGGTGGGCGGTATCGTTCGTATGCTTCGTCGACGTCTTCGCCCGGGTTGAATGGTTCGTTCTGCCTGACAGCGGTATTTGGTTTATCCTCGCCGTTATACAGTCTGCAGAAGTGGTCTTTCCAAATCCTCAGCACCGACTGCGATTCTACAACGATGTTCCCTTGATGGTCCTTACAGGCTTCAGTTCGAAGTTTATACCCTTGGCAGGACCTTTTGATCCTTTGGTAAGACTATCTAACCTCATTCCTGTTGTAACATCTCTCTATCTCTTCAACAGCGCGCTTCTCGTGCTCTCTCTTTTTCCTTCGGAGAAGCCGGTGCTCCTCTCTCCTCCTCTGCTCGTAGAGCTCGCGAGCAGCTCTAGTCCTTCTGTGCAGCGCCGCTTTGTATGCTTCCTGTTTAGCTGCATGTGCTTGCCGGCATTCATCGTCAAACCAGGGGTTTCGTTGTGGTCGCCGTGTGAAACCCAGCACTTCAGAGGCGGCGTCTCTGATGGCATTTTGGCAGTGTTGCCACTGGCTATCAATACTTGATGCTGGTTGCATAGGACTTCGTAGAAGGTTTTGAGAGACTCGGTTGGAGAAGGACCTGGCGATCTCTTGCGATTGTAGTCGGCCGACGTCAAATTTCCTCACAGTATTTCCATTACTTGGCGCTGGTCGGGATATCCGCAGCCGTACCTTGGCTACAACAAGGTAGTGATCCGAGTCAATGTTGGCCCCTCGGAAAGTTCGGACATCCATGATACTGGAGGAGTGCCTTGCGTCGATCGCAATATGGTCAATCTGGTTGACGGTTGATTGATCGGGAGATCTCCATGTCCCTTTGTGGATATTGAGATGCGGGAACTGTGTACTAGCTACCACAACGTGTCGCCCCGCAGCAAAGTCGATCAGCCTGAATCCGTTATCGGAGGTCGTGTCGTGCAGGCTATGCTTTCCGACAGTACGACCAAAGATGCCCTCCCTTCCTAGCTTGGCATTAAAATCGCCTAGGACAATCTTAATGTCGTAGCTAGGGCACTGCTCATAAGTTTTGTCCAGGAGCTCGTAGAACATATCTTTGGTCTCGTCATCTTTCTCCTCTGTGGGGGCATGTGCGCATATCAGGCTAATGTTGGCGAATTTAGCCTTGATGCGGATCGTCGCGAGGCGCTCGCTTACAGGGTTGAAGCTCAAGACTTTTTGCCTAAGTCTGTCTCCAACAACGAAACCACATCCAAATAGGCGCTGTCTTTGATGCCGATAGCAGTCGTCCCACCGCATTTCTTGGATGGCAGTAATGTCTGCCTTGCAGTCGTTAAGGGCCTCCGCTAGTTGCTCGGCTGCACGTGGTCTGTTAAGGGACCTAACATTCCACGTGCAGATCCGTAGCTCGTTGTCCTTTTCTCGTTTGCATTGGTCGTCAACAGTAAATCCGTCCGAATCCGAGGCTTGTTTCTGCTTCGTGACTGGTGTTTCTTTGCGTGGCCGGGAAGTCACCCCGACGGCACGACCCCCAACCTGGAGGACCAGATCCTTTGCTTAGCTCTAAGGACGGAGAGCCGGATAGCCCGCTCCTTATAGGCCTGAGCTCCGAATACGTCGTAGTAGCCCATATAAGGTGTTCATTAAGTAGTTCGGCCTGACTGGAACTATGGACGCCACCGTTGATTCCATCTGGGGAATTCCTCCGCTGCCGTCCGGATGCAAGGAGAAGTGCCTTAGTGGGAACACTCCTCCCCCCCTCTCTCGTCTGCTACCCCCAACAACCTTCCAAAGGGGTTGGAACCCAATCTCCAGTTGAGGTACTAGGCACCCGGTGTTCACCACGGGGAGGTGAGAGTAGGAGTTGATAGACAGAGGTGGGTTTAGAAAACCTGTGGATGCTTGAATCCTCTTGAGTGCACATGTCTATCCTTTGACCACCCATCTATACTATAGACGTCATCTATACTATAGACGTCATCTATACTATAGACGTCATCTATACTATAGA
This sequence comes from Neoascia interrupta, assembly GCA_947623515.1. Lineage (NCBI taxonomy): Eukaryota > Metazoa > Arthropoda > Insecta > Diptera > Syrphidae > Neoascia > Neoascia interrupta. The sequence continues at coordinate 102,173,039 of OX392462.1, forward strand.
CGTCATCTATACTATAGACGTCATCTATACTATAGACGTCATCTATACTATAGACGTCATCTATACTATAGACGTCATCTATACTATAGACGTCATCTATACTATAGACGTCATCTATACTATAGACGTCATCTATACTATAGACGTCATCTATACTATAGACGTCATCTATACTATAGACGTCATCTATACTATAGACGTCATCTATACTATAGACGTCATCTATACTATAGACGTCATCTATACTATAGACGTCATCTATACTATAGACGTCATCTATACTATAGACGTCATCTATACTATAGACGTCATCTATACTATAGACGTCATCTATACTATAGACGTCATCTATACTATAGACGTCATCTATACTATAGACGTCATCTATACTATAGACGTCATCTATACTATAGACGTCATCTATACTATAGACGTCATCTATACTATAGACGTCATCTATACTATAGACGTCATCTATACTATAGACGTCATCTACACTATAGACGTCATCTATACTATAGACGTCATCTATACTATAGACGTCATCTATACTATAGACGTCATCTATACTATAGACGTCATCTGCACTATAGACGTCATCTATACTAAAGACGTCATCTATACTATAGACATCATCTATACTATAGACATAATCTATACTATACAAATCATCTATACTATACAAATAATCTATACTATAGACGTCATCTATACTATAGACGTCATCAATACTATAGACGTCATCTATACTATAGACGTCATCTATACTATAGGCGTCATCTATACTATAGACGTCATCTATACTATAGACGTCATCTATACTATAGACGTCATCTATACTATAGACGTCATCTATACTATAGACGTCATCTATGCTATAGACGTCATCTATACTATAGACGTCATCTATGCTATAGACGTCATCTATGCTATAGACGTCATCTATACTATAGACGTCATCTACACTATAGACGTCATCTATGCTATAGACGTCATCTATACTATAGACGTCATCTATACTATAGACGTCATCTATACTGTAGACGTCATCTATGCTATAGACGTCATCTATACTATAGACGTCATCTATACTATAGACGTCATCTATACTATAGACGTCATCTATACTATAGACGTCATCTATACTATAGACGTCATCTATACTATAGACGTCATCTATACTATAGACGTCATCTATACTATAGACGTCATCTATACTATAGACGTCATCTATACTATAGACGTCATCTATACTATAGACGTCATCTATACTATAGTCGTCGTCTATACTATAGACGTCATCTATACTATAGACGTCATCTATACTATAGACGTCATCTATACAATAGACGTCATCTATACTATAGACGTCATCTATACTATAGATGTCATCTATGCTATAGACTTCATCTATACTATAGACGTCATCTATGCTATATACGTTATATAATACATAGACGTCATCTATACTATAGACGTCATCTATACTATAGACGTCATCTATACTATAGACGTCATCTATACTATAGACGTCATCTATACTATAGATGTCATCTATGCTATAGACTTCATCTATACTATAGACGTCATCTATGCTATAGGCGTTATATAATACATAGACGTCATCTATACTATAGACGTCATCTATACTATAGACGTCATCTTTACTATAGACGTCATCTATACTATAGACGTCATCTATACTATAGACGTCATCTATACTATAGACGTCATCTATACTATAGACGTCATCTATACTATAGACGTCATCTATACTATAGACGTCATCTATACTATAGACGTCATCTATACTATAGACGTCATCTTTACTAGAGACGTCATCTATACTATAGACGTCATCTATACTATAGACGTCATCTATACTATAGACGTCATCAATACTATAGACGTCATCTATACTATAGACGTCATCTATACTATAGACGTCATCTACACTATCGACGTCATCTACACTATAGACGTCATCTATACTATAGACGTCATCTATACTATAGACGTCATCTATACTATAGACGTCATCTATACTATAGACGTCATCTATACTATAGACGTCATCTATACTATAGACGTCATCTATACTATAGACGTCATCTATACTATAGACGTCATCTATACTATAGACGTCATCTATACTATAGACGTCATCTATACTATAGACGTCATCTATACTATAGACGTCATCTATACTATAGACGTCATCTATACTATAGACGTCATCTATACTATAGACGTCATCTATACTATAGACGTCATCTATACTATAGACGTCATCTACACTATAGACGTCATCTATACTATAGACGTCATCTACACTATAGACGTCATCTATACTATAGACGTCATCTATACTATAGACGTCATCTTTACTAGAGACGTCATCTATACTATAGACGTCATCTATACTATAGACGTCATCTATACTATAGACGTCATCTATACTATAGACGTCATCTATACTATAGACGTCATCTATACTATAGACGTCATCTACACTATAGACGTCATCTATACTAAAGACGTCATCTATACTATAGACATCATCTATACTATAGACATCATCTATACTATACAAATCATCTATACTATACAAATAATCTATACTTTAGACGTCAGCTATACTATAGACGTCATCTTTACTATAGACGTCATCTACACTATAGACGTCATCTATACTATAGACGTCATCTATACTATAGACGTCATCAATACTATAGACGTCATCAATACTATAGACGTCATCTATACTATAGACGTCATCTATACTATAGGCGTCATCTATACTATAGACGTCATCTATACTATAGACGTCATCTATACTATAGACGTCATCTATACTATAGACGTCATCTATACTATAGACGTCATCTATACTATAGACGTCATCTATACTATAGACGTCATCTATACTATAGACGTCATCTTTACTATAGACGTCATCTATGCTATAGACGTCATCTATACTATAGACGTCATCTACACTATAGACGTCATCTATACTATAGACGTCATCTATACTATAGACGTCATCTATAATATAGACGTCATCTATACTATAGACGTCGTCTATACTATAGACGTCATCTATACTATAGACGTCATCTATACTATAGACGTCGTCTATACTATAGACGTCATCTATACTATAGACGTCATCTATACTATAGACGTCATCTATACTATAGACGTCATCTATACTATAGACGTCATCTATACTATAGACGTCATCTATACTATAGACGTCATCTATACCATAGACGTCATCTATACTATTGACGTCATCTATACTAGAGACGTCATCTATACTATAGACGTCATCTATACTATAGACGTCATCTATACTAGAGACGTCATCTATACTATAGACGTCATCTATACTATAGACGTCATCTATACTATAGACGTCATCTATACTATAGACGTCATCTATACTATAGACGTCATCTATACTATAGACGTCATCTATACTATAGACGTCATCTACACTATAGACGTAATCTATACTATAGACGTCATCTACACTATAGACGTAATCTATACTATAGATGTCATCTATGCTATAGACTTCATCTATACTATAGACGTCATCTATGCTATATACGTTACATAATACATAGACGTCATCTATACTATAGCCGTCATCTATACTATAGACGTCATCTATACTATAGACGTCATCTATACTATAGACGTCATCTATACTATAGACGTCATCTATACTATAGATGTCATCTATGCTATAGACTTCATCTATACTATAGACGTCATCTATGCTATAGGCGTTATATAATACATAGACGTCATCTATACTATAGACGTCATCTATACTATAGACGTCATCTTTACTATAGACGTCATCTATACTATAGACGTCATCTATACTATAGACGTCATCTATACTATAGACGTCATCTATACTATAGACGTCATCTATACTATAGACGTCATCTATACTATAGACGTCATCTATACTATAGACGTCATCTATACTATAGACGTCATCTATACTATAGACGTCATCTATACTATAGACGTCATCTTTACTAGAGAGGTCATCTATACTATAGACGTCATCTATACTATAGACGTCATCTATACTATAGACGTCATCTATACTATAGACGTCATCAATACTATAGACGTCATCTATACTATAGACGTCATCTATACTATAGACGTCATCTTTACTAGAGACGTCATCTATACTAGAGACGTCATCTATACTATAGACGTCATCTATACTATAGACGTCATCTATACTATAGACGTCATCTATACTATTGACGTCATCTATACTATAGACGTCATCTATACTATAGACGTCATCTATACTATAGACGTCATCTATACTATAGACGTCATCTATACTATAGACGTCATCTATACTATAGACGTCATCTATACTATAGACGTCATCTATACTATAGACGTCATCTATACTATAGACGTCATCTATACTATAGACGTCGTCTATACTATAGACGTCATCTATACTATAGACGTCGTCTATACCATAGACGTCATCTATACTATAGACGTCGTCTATACTATAGACGTCATCTATACTATAGACGTCGTCTATACCATAGACGTCATCTATACTATAGACGTCGTCTATACCATAGACGTCATCTATACTATAGACGTCGTCTATACTATAGACGTCATCTATACTATAGACGTCGTCTATACTATAGACGTCATCTATACTATAGACGTCATCTATACTATAGACGTCATCTATACTATAGACGTCATCTATACTATAGACGTCATCTATACTATAGACGTCATCTATACTATAGACGTCATCTATACTATAGACGTCATCTATACTATAGACGTCATCTATACTAGAGACGTCATCTATACTATAGACGTCATCTATACTATAGACGTCATCTATACTATAGACGTCATCTACACTATAGACGTAATCTATACTATAGACGTCATCTACACTATAGACGTAATCTATACTATAGATGTCATCTATGCTATAGACTTCATCTATGCTATATACGTTACATAATACATAGACGTCATCTATACTATAGCCGTCATCTATACAATAGACGTCATCTATACTATAGACGTCATTTATACTATAGACGTCATCTATACTATAGACGTCATCTATACTATAGACGTCATCTATACTATAGACGTCATCTATACTATAGATGTCATCTATGCTATAGACTTCATCTATACTATAGACGTCATCTATGCTATAGGCGTTATATAATACATAGACGTCATCTATACTATAGACGTCATCTATACTATAGACGTCATCTTTACTATAGACGTCATCTATACTATAGACGTCATCTATACTATAGACGTCATCTATACTATAGACGTCATCTATACTATAGACGTCATCTATACTATAGACGTCATCTATACTATAGACGTCATCTATACTATAGACGTCATCTATACTATAGACGTCATCTATACTATAGACGTCATCTATACTATAGACGTCATCTATACTATAGACGTCATCTATACTATAGACGTCATCTATACTATAGACGTCATCTATACTATAGACGTCATCTATACTATAGACGTCATCTATACTATAGACGTCATCTATACTATAGACGTCATCTATACTATAGACGTCATCTATACTATAGACGTCATCTATACTATAGACGTCATCTATACTATAGACGTCATCTATACTATAGACGTCATCTATACTATAGACGTCATCTATACTATAGACGTCATCTATACTATAGACGTCATCTATACTAAAGACGTCATCTATACTATAGACATCATCTATACTATACAAATCATCTATACTATACAAATCATCTATACTTTAAAAATAATCTATACTATAGACGTCATATATACTATAGACGTCACCTATACTATAGACGTCATCTATACTATAGACGTCATCTATACTATAGACGTCATTTATACTATAGACGTCATCTATACTATAGACGTCATCTATACTATAGACGTCATCTATACTATAGACGTCATCTATACTATAGACGTCATCTATACTATAGACGTCATCTATACTATAGACGTCATCTATACTATAGACGTCATCTATACTATAGACGTCATCTATACTATAGACGTCATCTATACTATAGACGTCATCTATACTATAGACGTCATCTATACTATAGACGTCATCTATACTATAGACGTCATCTATACTAAAGACGTCATCTATACTATAGACATCATCTATACTATACAAATCATCTATACTATACAAATCATCTATACTTTAAAAATAATCTATACTATAGACGTCATATATACTATAGACGTCACCTATACTATAGACGTCATCTATACTATAGACGTCATCTATACTATAGACGTCATTTATACTATAGACGTCATCTATACTATAGACGTCATCTATACTATAGACGTCATCTATACTATAGACGTCATCTATACTATAGACGTCATCTATACTATAGACGTCATCTATACTATAGACGTCATCTATACTATAGACGTCATCTATACTATAGACGTCATCTATACTATAGACGTCATCTATACTATAGACGTCATCTATACTATAGACGTCATCTATACTATAGACGTCATCTATACTATAGACGTCATCTATACTATAGACGTCATCTATACTATAGACGTCATCTTTACTAGAGAGGTCATCTATACTATAGACGTCATCTATACTATAGACGTCATCTATACTATAGACGTCATCTATACTATAGACGTCATCTATACTATAGACGTCATCTATACTATAGACGTCATCTATACTATAGACGTCATCTATACTATAGACGTCATCTATACTATAGACGTCATCTATACTATAGACGTCATCTATACTATAGACGTCATCTATACTATAGACGTCATCTATACTATAGACGTCATCTATACTATAGACGTCATCTATACTATAGACGTCATCTATACTATAGACGTCATCTATACTATAGACGTCATCTATACTATAGACGTCATCTATACTATAGACGTCATCTATACTATAGACGTCATCTATACTATAGACGTCATCTATACTAAAGACGTCATCTATACTATAGACATCATCTATACTATACAAATCATCTATACTATACAAATCATCTATACTTTAAAAATAATCTATACTATAGACGTCATATATACTATAGACGTCACCTATACTATAGACGTCATCTATACTATAGACGTCATCTATACTATAGACGTCATTTATACTATAGACGTCATCTATACTATAGACGTCATCTATACTATAGACGTCATCTATACTATAGACGTCATCTATACTATAGACGTCATCTATACTATAGACGTCATCTATACTATAGACGTCATCTATACTATAGACGTCATCTATACTATAGACGTCATCTATACTATAGACGTCATCTATACTATAGACGTCATCTATACTATAGACGTCATCTATACTATAGACGTCATCAATACTATAGACGTCATCAATACTATAGACGTCATCTATACTATAGACGTCATCTATACTATAGGCGTCATCTATACTATAGACGTCATCTATACTATAGACGTCATCTATACTATAGACGTCATCTATACTATAGACGTCATCTATACTATAGACGTCATCTATACTATAGACGTCATCTATACTATAGACGTCATCTATACTATAGACGTCATCTTTACTATAGACGTCATCTATGCTATAGACGTCATCTATACTATAGACGTCATCTACACTATAGACGTCATCTATGCTATAGACGTCATCTATACTATAGACTTCATCTATAATATAGACGTCATCTATACTATAGACGTCATCTATACTATAGACGTCATCTATACTATAGACGTCATCTATACTACAGACGTCGTCTATACTATAGACGTCATCTATACTATAGACGTCATCTATACTATAGACGTCATCTATACTATAGACGTCATCTATACTATAGACGTCATCTATACTATAGACGTCATCTATACTATAGACGTCATCTATACCATAGACGTCATCTATACTATAGACGTCATCTATACTATAGACGTCATCTATACTATAGACGTCATCTATACTATAGACGTCATCTATACTATAGACGTCATCTATACTATAGACGTCGTCTATACTATAGACGTCATCTATACTATAGACGTCATCTATACTATAGACGTCGTCTATACCATAGACGTCATCTATACTATTGACGTCATCTATACTAGAGACGTCATCTATACTATAGACGTCATCTATACTATAGACGTCATCTATACTAGAGACGTCATCTATACTATAGACGTCATCTATACTATAGACGTCATCTATACTATAGACGTCATCTATACTATAGACGTCATCTATACTATAGACGTCATCTATACTATAGACGTCATCAATACTATAGACGTCATCTATACTATAGACGTCATCTATACTATAGACGTCATCTATACTATAGACGTCATCTATACTATAGACGTCATCTTTACTAGAGAGGTCATCTATACTATAGACGTCATCTATACTATAGACGTCATCTATACTATAGACGTCATCTATACTATAGACGTCATCTATACTATAGACGTCATCTATACTATAGACGTCATCTATACTATAGACGTCATCTATACTATAGACGTCATCTATACTATAGACGTCATCTATACTATAGACGTCATCTATACTATAGACGTCATCTATACTATAGACGTCATCTATACTATAGACGTCATCTATACTATAGACGTCATCTATACTATAGACGTCATCTTTACTAGAGAGGTCATCTATACTATAGACGTCATCTATACTATAGACGTCATCTATACTATAGACGTCATCTATACTATAGACGTCATCAATACTATAGACGTCATCTATACTATAGACGTCATCTATACTATAGACGTCATCTTTACTAGAGACGTCATCTATACTAGAGACGTCATCTATACTATAGACGTCATCTATACTATAGACGTCATCTATACTATAGACGTCATCTATACTATTGACGTCATCTATACTATAGACGTCATCTATACTATAGACGTCATCTATACTATAGACGTCATCTATACTATAGACGTCATCTATACTATAGACGTCATCTATACTATAGACGTCATCTTTACTAGAGACGTCATCTATACTATAGACGTCATCTATACTATAGACGTCATCTATACTATAGACGTCATCTATACTATAGACGTCATCTATACTATAGACGTCATCTATACTATAGACGTCATCTACACTATAGACGTCATCTATACTAAAGACGTCATCTATACTATAGACATCATCTATACTATAGACATCATCTATACTATACAAATCATCTATACTATACAAATAATCTATACTTTAGACGTCAGCTATACTATAGACGTCATCTTTACTATAGACGTCATCTACACTATAGACGTCATCTATACTATAGACGTCATCTATACTATAGACGTCATCAATACTATAGACGTCATCAATACTATAGACGTCATCTATACTATAGACGTCATCTATACTATAGGCGTCATCTATACTATAGACGTCATCTATACTATAGACGTCATCTATACTATAGACGTCATCTATACTATAGACGTCATCTATACTATAGACGTCATCTATACTATAGACGTCATCTATACTATAGACGTCATCTATACTATAGACGTCATCTTTACTATAGACGTCATCTATGCTATAGACGTCATCTATACTATAGACGTCATCTACACTATAGACGTCATCTATGCTATAGACGTCATCTATACTATAGACTTCATCTATAATATAGACGTCATCTATACTATAGACGTCATCTATACTATAGACGTCATCTATACTATAGACGTCATCTATACTATAGACGTCGTCTATACTATAGACGTCATCTATACTATAGACGTCATCTATACTATAGACGTCATCTATACTATAGACGTCATCTATACTATAGACGTCATCTATACTATAGACGTCATCTATACTATAGACGTCATCTATACCATAGACGTCATCTATACTATTGACGTCATCTATACTAGAGACGTCATCTATACTATAGACGTCATCTATACTATAGACGTCATCTATACTAGAGACGTCATCTATACTATAGACGTCATCTATACTATAGACGTCATCTATACTATAGACGTCATCTATACTATAGACGTCATCTATACTATAGACGTCATCTATACTATAGACGTCATCTACACTATAGACGTAATCTATACTATAGACGTCATCTACACTATAGACGTAATCTATACTATAGATGTCATCTATGCTATAGACTTCATCTATACTATAGACGTCATCTATGCTATATACGTTACATAATACATAGACGTCATCTATACTATAGCCGTCATCTATACTATAGACGTCATCTATACTATAGACGTCATCTATACTATAGACGTCATCTATACTATAGACGTCATCTATACTATAGATGTCATCTATGCTATAGACTTCATCTATACTATAGACGTCATCTATGCTATAGGCGTTATATAATACATAGACGTCATCTATACTATAGACGTCATCTATACTATAGACGTCATCTTTACTATAGACGTCATCTATACTATAGACGTCATCTATACTATAGACGTCATCTATACTATAGACGTCATCTATACTATAGACGTCATCTATACTATAGACGTCATCTATACTATAGACGTCATCTATACTATAGACGTCATCTATACTATAGACGTCATCTATACTATAGACGTCATCTATACTATAGACGTCATCTTTACTAGAGAGGTCATCTATACTATAGACGTCATCTATACTATAGACGTCATCTATACTATAGACGTCATCTATACTATAGACGTCATCAATACTATAGACGTCATCTATACTATAGACGTCATCTATACTATAGACGTCATCTTTACTAGAGACGTCATCTATACTAGAGACGTCATCTATACTATAGACGTCATCTATACTATAGACGTCATCTATACTATAGACGTCATCTATACTATTGACGTCATCTATACTATAGACGTCATCTATACTATAGACGTCATCTATACTATAGACGTCATCTATACTATAGACGTCATCTATACTATAGACGTCATCTATACTATAGACGTCATCTATACTATAGACGTCATCTATACTATAGACGTCGTCTATACTATAGACGTCATCTATACTATAGACGTCGTCTATACTATAGACGTCATCTATACTATAGACGTCGTCTATACCATAGACGTCATCTATACTATAGACGTCGTCTATACTATAGACGTCATCTATACTATAGACGTCGTCTATACCATAGACGTCATCTATACTATAGACGTCGTCTATACTATAGACGTCATCTATACTATAGACGTCGTCTATACTATAGACGTCATCTATACTATAGACGTCATCTATACTATAGACGTCATCTATACTATAGACGTCATCTATACTATAGACGTCATCTATACTATAGACGTCATCTATACTATAGACGTCATCTATACTATAGACGTCATCTATACTATAGACGTCATCTATACTATAGACGTCATCTATACTAGAGACGTCATCTATACTATAGACGTCATCTATACTATAGACGTCATCTATACTATAGACGTCATCTACACTATAGACGTAATCTATACTATAGACGTCATCTACACTATAGACGTAATCTATACTATAGATGTCATCTATGCTATAGACTTCATCTATGCTATATACGTTACATAATACATAGACGTCATCTATACTATAGCCGTCATCTATACAATAGACGTCATCTATACTATAGACGTCATTTATACTATAGACGTCATCTATACTATAGACGTCATCTATACTATAGACGTCATCTATACTATAGACGTCATCTATACTATAGATGTCATCTATGCTATAGACTTCATCTATACTATAGACGTCATCTATGCTATAGGCGTTATATAATACATAGACGTCATCTATACTATAGACGTCATCTATACTATAGACGTCATCTTTACTATAGACGTCATCTATACTATAGACGTCATCTATACTATAGACGTCATCTATACTATAGACGTCATCTATACTATAGACGTCATCTATACTATAGACGTCATCTATACTATAGACGTCATCTATACTATAGACGTCATCTATACTATAGACGTCATCTATACTATAGACGTCATCTATACTATAGACGTCATCTATACTATAGACGTCATCTATACTATAGACGTCATCTATACTATAGACGTCATCTATACTATAGACGTCATCTATACTATAGACGTCATCTATACTATAGACGTCATCTATACTATAGACGTCATCTATACTATAGACGTCATCTATACTATAGACGTCATCTATACTATAGACGTCATCTATACTATAGACGTCATCTATACTATAGACGTCATCTATACTATAGACGTCATCTATACTATAGACGTCATCTATACTAAAGACGTCATCTATACTATAGACATCATCTATACTATACAAATCATCTATACTATACAAATCATCTATACTTTAAAAATAATCTATACTATAGACGTCATATATACTATAGACGTCACCTATACTATAGACGTCATCTATACTATAGACGTCATCTATACTATAGACGTCATTTATACTATAGACGTCATCTATACTATAGACGTCATCTATACTATAGACGTCATCTATACTATAGACGTCATCTATACTATAGACGTCATCTATACTATAGACGTCATCTATACTATAGACGTCATCTATACTATAGACGTCATCTATACTATAGACGTCATCTATACTATAGACGTTATCTATACTATAGACGTCATCAATACTATAGACGTCATCTATACTATAGACGTCATCTATACTATAGACGTCATCTATGCTATAGACGTCATCTATACTATAGACGTCATCTATACTATAGACGTCATCTATACTATAGACGTCATCTATACTATAGACGTCATCTATACTATAGACGTCATCTATACTATAGACGTCATCTATACTATCGACGTCATCAATACTATAGACGTCATCTATACTATAGACGTCATCTATACTATCGACGTCATCAATACTATAGACGTCATCTATACTATAGACGTCATCTATGCTATAGACGTCATCTATACTATAGACGTCATCTATACTATAGATGCCATCTATACTATAGACGTCATCTATGCTATAGACGTCATCTATACTATAGACGTCATCTATACTATAGACGTCATCTATACTATAGACGTCATCTATAGTATAGACGTCATCTATACTATAGACGTCATCTATACTATAGACGTCATCTATACTATAGACGTCATCTATACTATAGACGTCATCTATACTTTAGACGTCATCAATACTATAGACGTCATCTATACTTTAGACGTCATCTATACTATAGACGTCATCTATACTATAGACGTCATCTATACTATAGACGTCATCTATACTATAGACGTCATCTATACTATAGACGTCATCTATACTATAGACGTCATCTATACTATAGACGTCATCTATACTATAGACGTCATCTATACTATAGACGTCATCTATACTATAGACGTCATCTATACTATAGACGTCATCTATACTATAGACGTCATCTATACTATAGACGTCATCTATACTATAGACGTCATCTATACTATAGACGTCATCTATACTATAGACGTCATCTATACTATAGACGTCATCTATACTATAGACGTCATCTATACTATAGACGTCATCTATACTATAGATGTCATCTATGCTATAGACTTCATCTATACTATAGACGTCATCTATGCTATAGGCGTTATATAATACATAGACGTCATCTATACTATAGACGTCATCTATACTATAGACGTCATCTTTACTATAGACGTCATCTATACTATAGACGTCATCTATACTATAGACGTCATCTATACTATAGACGTCATCTATACTATAGACGTCATCTATACTATAGACGTCATCTATACTATAGACGTCATCTATACTATAGACGTCATCTATACTATAGACGTCATCTATACTATAGACGTCATCTATACTATAGACGTCATCTATACTATAGACGTCATCTATACTATAGACGTCATCTATACTATAGACGTCATCTATACTATAGACGTCATCTATACTATAGACGTCATCTATACTATAGACGTCATCTATACTATAGACGTCATCTATACTATAGACGTCATCTATACTATAGACGTCATCTATACTATAGACGTCATCTATACTATAGACGTCATCTATACTATAGACGTCATCTATACTATAGACGTCATCTATACTATAGACGTCATCTATACTATAGACGTCATCTATACTATAGACGTCATCTATACTATAGACGTCATCTATACTATAGACGTCATCTATACTAAAGACGTCATCTATACTATAGACATCATCTATACTATACAAATCATCTATACTATACAAATCATCTATACTTTAAAAATAATCTATACTATAGACGTCATATATACTATAGACGTCACCTATACTATAGACGTCATCTATACTATAGACGTCATCTATACTATAGACGTCATTTATACTATAGACGTCATCTATACTATAGACGTCATCTATACTATAGACGTCATCTATACTATAGACGTCATCTATACTATAGACGTCATCTATACTATAGACGTCATCTATACTATAGACGTCATCTATACTATAGACGTCATCTATACTATAGACGTCATCTATACTATAGACGTCATCTATACTATAGACGTCATCTATACTATAGACGTTATCTATACTATAGACGTCATCAATACTATAGACGTCATCTATACTATAGACGTCATCTATACTATAGACGTCATCTATGCTATAGACGTCATCTATGCTATAGACGTCATCTATACTATAGACGTCATCTATACTATAGACGTCATCTATACTATAGAAGTCATCTATACTATAGATGTCATCTGTACTATAGACGTCATCTATACTATAGACGTTATCTATACTATAGACGTCATTTATACTATAGACGTCATCTATACTATAGACGTCATCTATACTATAGACGTCATCTATACTATAGACGTCATCTATACTATAGACGTCATCTATACTATAGACGTCATCTATACTATAGACGTCATCTATACTATAGACGTCATCTATACTATAGACGTCATCTATACTATAGACGTCATCTATACTATCGACGTCATCACTACTATAGACGTCATCTATACTATAGACGTCATCTATACTATCGACGTCATCAATACTATAGACGTCATCTATACTATAGACGTCATCTATGCTATAGACGTCATCTATACTATAGACGTCATCTATACTATAGATGCCATCTATACTATAGACGTCATCTATGCTATAGACGTCATCTATACTATAGACGTCATCTATACTATAGACGTCATCTATACTATAGACGTCATCTATAGTATAGACGTCATCTATACTATAGACGTCATCTATACTATAGACGTCATCTATACTATAGACGTCATCTATACTATAGACGTCATCTATACTATAGACGTCATCTATACTTTAGACGTCATCAATACTATAGACGTCATCTATACTTTAGACGTCATCTATACTATAGACGTCATCTATACTATAGACGTCATCTATACTATAGACGTCATCTATACTATAGACGTCATCTTTACTAGAGACGTCATCTATACTATAGACGTCATCTATACTATAGACGTCATCTATACTATAGACGTCATCTATACTATAGACGTCATCTATACTATAGACGTCATCTATACTATAGACGTCATCTACACTATAGACGTCATCTACACTAAAGACGTCATCTATACTATAGACGTCATCTATACTATAGACGTCATCTATACTATAGACGTCATCTATACTATAGACGTCATCTATACTATAGACGTCATCTATACTATAGACGTCATCTATACTATAGACGTCATCTATACTATAGACGTCATCTATACTATAGACGTCATCTATACTATAGACGTCATCTATACTATAGACGTCATCTATACTATAGACGTCATCTATACTATAGACGTCATCTATACTATAGACGTCATCTATGCTATAGGCGTTATATAATACATAGACGTCATCTATACTATAGACGTCATCTATACTATAGACGTCATCTATACTATAGACGTCATCTATACTTTAGACGTCATCTATACTATAGACGTCATCTATACTATAGACGTCATCTATGCTATAGACGTCATCTATACTATAGACGTCATCTATACTATATACGTCATCTATACTATAGACGTCATCTATACTATAGACGTCATCTATACTATAGACGTCATCTATACTATAGACGTCATCTATACTATAGACGTCATCTACACTATAGACGTCATCTATACTATAGACGTCATCTATACTATAGACGTCATCTATACTATAGACGTCATCTATACTATAGACGTCATCTATACTATAGACGTCATCTATACTATAGACGTCATCTATACTATAGACGTCATCTATACTATAGACGTCATCTATACTATAGATGTCATCTATACTAGAGATGTCATCTATGCTATAGACTTCATCTATACTATAGACGTCATCTATGCTATAGGCGTTATATAATACATAGACGTCATCTATACTATAGACGTCATCTATACTATAGACGTCATCTATACTATAGACGTCATCTATACTATAGACGTCATCTATGCTATAGACGTCATCTATACTATAGACGTCATCTATGCTATAGACGTCATCTATACTATAGACGTCATCTATACTATAGACGTCATCTATACTATAGACGTCATCTATACTATAGACGTCATCTATACTATAGACGTCATCTATACTATAGACGTCATCTATACTATAGACGTCATCTATACTATAGACGTCATCTATACTATAGACGTCATCTATACTATAGACGTCATCTATACTATAGACGTCATCTATACTATAGACGTCATCTATACTAAAGACGTCATCTATACTATAGACGTCATCTATACTATAGACGTCATCTTTACTAGAGACGTCATCTATACTTTAGACGTCATCTATACTATAGACGTCATCTATACTATAGACGTCATCTACACTATAGACGTCATCTATACTATAGACGTCTTCTATACTGTAGATGTCATCTATGCTATAGACGTCATCTATACTATAGACGTCATCTACACTATAGACGTCATCTATACTATAGACGTCATCTATACTAT
This sequence comes from Neoascia interrupta, assembly GCA_947623515.1. Lineage (NCBI taxonomy): Eukaryota > Metazoa > Arthropoda > Insecta > Diptera > Syrphidae > Neoascia > Neoascia interrupta. Next base: position 102,190,370 of record OX392462.1, read on the forward strand.
AGACGTCATCTATACTATAGACGTCATCAATACTATAGACGTCATCTATACTATAGACGTCATCTATACTATAGACATCATCTATATTATAGACATCATCTATACTATAGACATCATCTATATTATAGACATCATCTATACTATAGACATCATCTATACTATACACATCATCTATACTATAGACATCATCTATACTATACACATCATCTATACTATACACATCATCTATACTATAGACGTCATCTATACTATAGACGTCATCTATACTAAAGACGTCATCTATACTATAGACGTCATCTATACTATACACATCATCTATACTATAGACGTCATCTATGCTATAGACGTCATCTATACTATAGACGTCATCTATACTATAGACGTCATCTATACTATAGACGTCATCTATGCTATAGACGTCATCTATACTAAAGACGTCATCTATGCTATAGACGTCATCTATACTATAGACGTCATCTATACTATAGACGTCATCTATACTATAGACGTCATCTATACTATAGACGTCATCTATGCTATAGACGTCATCTATACTATAGACGTCATCTATACTATAGACGTCATCTATACTATAGACGTCATCTATACTATAGACGTCATCTATACTATAGACGTCATCTATACTATAGACGTCATCTATACTATAGACGTCATCTATACTATAGACGTCATCTATACTATAGACGTCATCTATACTATAGACGTCATCTACACTATAGACGTCATCTATACTATAGACGTCATCTACACTATAGACGTCATCTATACTATAGACGTCATCTATACTATAGACGTCATCTATACTATAGACGTCATCTATACTATAGACCTCATCTATACTATAGACGTCATCTATACTATAGACGTCATCTATACTATAGACGTCATCTATACTATAGACGTCATCTATACTATAGACGTCATCTATACTATAGACGTCATCTATACTATAGACGTCATCTATACTATAGACGTCATCTATACTATAGACGTCATCTTTACTAGAGACGTCATCTATACTATAGACGTCATCTATACTATAGACGTCATCTACACTATAGACGTCATCTTTACTATAGACGTCATCTAAACTATAGACGTCATCTATACTATAGACGTCATCTACACTATAGACGTCATCTATACTATAGACGTCATCTACACTATAGACGTCATCTATACTATAGACGTCATCTATACTATAGACGTCATCTTTACTAAGACGTCATCTATACTATAGACGTCATCTATTCTATAGACGTAATCTATACTATAGACGTCATCTATACTATAGACGTCATCTATACTATAGACGTCATCTATACTATAGATCTCATCTATACTATAGACGTCATCTATACTATAGACGTCATCTATACTATAGAATTCATCTATTCTATAGACGTCATCTATACCATAGACGTCATCTATACTATAGACGTCATCTATTCTATAGACATAATCTATACTATAGACGTCATCTATACTATAGACGTCATCTATACTATAGACCTCATCTATACTATAGACGTCATCTTTACTATAGATGTCATCTTTACTATAGACGTCATCTATACTATAGACGTCATCTATTCTATAGACGTCATCTATACTATAGACGTCATCTATACTATAGACGTCATCTATACTAAAGACGTCATCTATACTATAGACGTCATCTATACTATAGACGTCATCTATATTATAGACGTCATCTATACTTTAGACGTCATACTATACACATCATCTATACTATACACATCATCTATACTATAGACGTCATCTATACTATAGACGTCATCTATACTATAGACGTCATTTATACTATAGACGTCATCTATACTATAGACGTCATCTAAACTATAGACGTCATCTATACTATAGACGTCACCTATACTATAAACGTCATCTATACTATAGACGTCATCTATACTATAGACGTCATCTACACTATAGACGTCATCTATACTATAGACGTCATCTATACTATAGACGTCATCTATACTATAGACGTCATCTATACAAAAGACGTCATCTATACAATAGACGTCATCTATATTATAGACGTCATCTATACTATAGACGTCATCTATACAAAAGACGTCATCTATACAATAGACGTCATCTATATTATAGACGTCATCTATACTATAGACGTCATCTATACAATAGACGTCATCTATACTATAGACGTCATCTATACTATAGACGTCATCTACACTATAGACGTCATCTATACTATAGACGTCATCTATACTATAGACGTCATCTATACTATAGACGTCATCTATTCTATAGACGTAATCTATTCTATAGACGTAATCTATACTATAGACGTCATCTATACTATAGACGTCATCTATACTATAGACGTCATCTATACTATAGACGTCATCTATACTATAGACGTCATCTATACAATAGACGTCATCTATACAATAGACGTCATCTATACAATAGACGTCATCTATACAATAGACGTCATCTATACAATAGACGTCATCTATATTATAGACGTCATCTACACTATAGACGTCATCTACACTATAGACGTCATCAATACTATAGACGTCATCTATACTATAGACGTCATCTATACTATAGACGTCATCTATACTATAGACGTCATCTATACTATAGACTTCATCTATACTATAGACGTCATCTATACTATAGACGTCATCCATACTATAGACGTCATCCATACTATAGACGTCATCTATACTGTAGACGTCATCTATACTGTAGACGTAATCTATACTATAGACGTTATCTATACTATAGACGTCATCTATACTATAGACGTCATCTATACTATAGACGTCATCTATACTATAGACGTCATCGATACTATAGACGTCATCGATACTATAGACGTCATCTATACTATAGACGTCATCTATACTACAGACGTCATCTATACTATAGACGTCATCTATACTATAGACGTCATCTATACTATAGACGTCATCTATACTATAGACGGCATCTATACTATAGACGTCATCTATACTATAGACTTCATCTATACTATAGACGTCATCTATACTATAGACTTCATCTATACTATAGACGTCATCTATACTATAGACGTCATCTATTCTATAGACGTCATCCATACTATAGACGTCATCCATACTATAGACGTCATCTATACTGTAGACGTCATCTATACTGTAGACGTCATCTATACTATAGACGTTATCTATACTATAGACGTCATCTATACTATAGACGTCATCTATACTATAGACGTCATCTATACTATAGACGTCATCGATACTATAGACGTCATCGATACTATAGACGTCATCTATACTATAGACGTCATCTATACTACAGACGTCATCTATACTATAGACGTCATCTATACTATAGACGTCATCTATACTATAGACGTCATCTATACTATAGACGTCATCTATACTATAGACGGCATCTATACTATAGACGTCATCTATACTATAGACGGCATCTATACTATAGACGTCATCTATACTATAGACGTCATCTATACTATAGACGTCATCTATACTATAGACGTCATCTATACTATAGACGTCATCTATACTATAGACGTCATCTATACTATAGACGTCATCTATACTATAGACGTCATCTATACTATAGACGTCATCTATACTATAGACGTCATCTACACTATAGACGTCATCTATACTATAGAGGTCATCTATACTATAGACGTCATCTATACTATAGACGTCATCTATACAAAAGACGTCATCTATACTATAGACGTCATCTATACTATAGACGTCATCTATACTATAGACGTCATCTATACTATAGACGTCATCTATACTATAGACGTCATCTATACTATAGACGTCATCTATACTATAGACGTCATCTATACTATAGACGTCATCTATACTATAGACGTCATCTATACTATAGACGTCATCTATACTATAGACGTCATATATACTATAGACGTCATCTATACTATAGACGTCATCTATACTATAGACGTCATCTATACTATAGACGTCATCTATACTATAGACGTCATCTATACTATAGACGTCATCTATACTATAGACGTCATCTATACTATAGACGTCATCTATACTATAGACGTCATCTATACTATAGACGTCATCTATACTATAGACGTCATCTATACTATAGACGTCATCTATACTATAGACGTCATCTATACTATAGACGTCATCAATACTATAGACGTCATCTATACTATAGACGTCATCTATACTATAGACGTCATCTATGCTATAGACGTCATCTATACTATAGACGTCATCTATGCTATAGACGTCATCTATACTATAGACGTCATCTATACTATAGATGTCATCTATACTATAGACGTCATCTATGCTATAGACGTCATCTATACTATAGACGTCATCTATACTATAGACGTCATCTATACTATAGACGTCATCTATACTATAGACGTCATCTATACTATAGACGTCATCTATACTATAGACGTCATCTATACTATAGACGTCATCTATACTATAGACGTCATCTATACTATAGACGTCATCTATACTATAGACGTCATCTATACTATAGACGTCATCTATACTATAGACGTCATCTATACTATAGACGTCATCTATACTATAGACGTCATCTATACTATAGATGTCATCTATACTATAGACGTCATCTATGCTATAGCCGTCATCTATACTATAGACGTCATCTATACTATAGCCGTCATCTATACTATAGACGTCATCTATACTATAGACGTCATCTATACTAGAGATGTCATCTATGCTATAGACTTCATCTATACTATAGACGTCATCTATGCTATAGGCGTTATATAATACATAGACGTCATCTATACTATAGACGTCATCTATACTATAGACGTCATCTATACTATAGACGTCATCTATACTATAGATGTCATCTATACTATAGACGTCATCTATGCTATAGACGTCATCTATGCTATAGACGTCATCTATACTATACGTAATCTATACTATAGACGTCATCTATACTATAGACGTCATCTATACTATAGACGTCATCTATACTATAGACGTCATCTATACTATAGACGTCATCTATACTATAGACGTCATCTATACTATAGACGTCATCTATACTATAGACGTCATCTATACTATAGACGTCATCTATACTATAGACGTCATCTATACTATAGACGTCATCTATACTATAGACGTCATCTATACTATAGACGTCATCTATACTATAGACGTCATCTATACTATAGATGTCATCTATACTATAGACGTCATCTATACTATAGACGTCATCTATGCTATAGCCGTCATCTATACTATAGACGTCATCTATACTATAGCCGTCATCTATACTATAGACGTCATCTATACTATAGACGTCATCTATACTAGAGATGTCATCTATGCTATAGACTTCATCTATACTATAGACGTCATCTATGCTATAGGCGTTATATAATACATAGACGTCATCTATACTATAGACGTCATTTATACTATAGACGTCATCCATACTATAGACGTCATCTATACTATAGACGTCATCTATACTTTAGACGTCATCTGTACTATAGACGTCATCTATACTATAGACGTCATCTATACTATAGACGTCATCTATGCTATAGACGTCATCTATACTATAGACGTCATCTATACTAAAGACGTCATCTATACTATAGAAGTCATCTATACTATAGACGTCATCTATACTATAGACGTCATCTATACTATAGACGTCATCTATACTATAGACGTCATCTATACTATAGACGTCATCTATACTATAGACGTCATCTATACTATAGACGTCATCTATACTATAGACGTCATCTATACTATAGACGTCATCTATACTATAGACGTCATCTATACTATAGACGTCATCTATACTATAGACGTCATCTATACTATAGACGTCATCTATACTATAGACGTCATATATACTATAGACGTCATCTATACTATAGACGTCATCTATACTATAGACGTCATCTATACTATAGACGTCATCTATACTATAGACGTCATCTATACTACAGACGTCATCTATACTATAGACGTCATCTATACTATAGACGTCATCTTTACTAGAGACGTCATCTATACTATAGACGTCATCTATACTATAGACGTCATCTTTACTAGAGACGTCATCTATACTATAGATGTCATCTATACTATAGACGTCATCCATACTATAGACGTCATCTACACTATAGACGTCATCTATACTATAGACGTCTTCTATACTATAGATGTCATCTATGCTATAGACGTCATCTATACTATAGACGTCATCTACACTATAGACGTCATCTATACTATAGACGTCATCTATACTATAGACGTCATCTATACTATAGACGTCATCTATACTATAGACGTCATCTATACTATAGACGTCATCTATACTATAGACGTCATCTATACTATAGACGTCATCTATACTATAGACGTCATCTATACTATAGACGTCATCTATACTATAGACGTCATCTATACTATAGACGTCATCTATACTATAGACGTCATCTATACTATAGACGTCATCTATACTATAGACGTCATCTATACTATAGACGTCATCTATACTATAGACGTCATCTATACTATAGACGTCATCTATACTATAGACGTCTTCTATACTATAGACGTCATCTATACTATAGACGTCATCTATACTATAGACGTCATCTATACTATAGACGTCATCTATACTATAGATGTCATCTATACTATAGACGTCATCTATGCTATAGCCGTCATCTATACTATAGACGTCATCTATACTATAGCCGTCATCTATACTATAGACGTCATCTATACTATAGACGTCATCTATACTAGAGATGTCATCTATGCTATAGACTTCATCTATACTATAGACGTCATCTATGCTATAGGCGTTATATAATACATAGACGTCATCTATACTATAGACGTCATCTATACTATAGACGTCATCTATACTATAGACGTCATCTATACTATAGACGTCATCTATACTTTAGACGTCATCTATACTATAGACGTCATCTATACTATAGACGTCATCTATACTATAGACGTCATCTATGCTATAGACGTCATCTATACTATAGACGTCATCTATGCTATAGACGTCATCTATACTATAGACGTCATCTATACTATAGACGTCATCTATACTATAGACGTCATCTATACTATAGAAGTCATCTATACTATAGACGTCATCTATACTATAGACGTCATCTATACTATAGACGTCATCTATACTATAGACGTCATCTATACTATAGACGTCATCTATACTATAGACGTAATATATACTATAGACGTCATCTATACTACAGACGTCATCTATACTATAGACGTCATCTATACTATAGACGTCATCTATACTACAGACGTCATCTATACTATAGACGTCATCTATACTATAGACGTCATCTATACTATAGACGTCATCTATACTATAGACGTCATCTTTACTAGAGACGTCATCTATACTATAGACGTCATCTATACTATAGACGTCATCTTTACTAGAGACGTCATCTATACTATAGATGTCATCTATACTATAGACGTCATCTATACTATAGACGTCATCTACACTATAGACGTCATCTATACTATAGACGTCTTCTATACTATAGATGTCATCTATGCTATAGACGTCATCTATACTATAGACGTCATCTACACTATAGACGTCATCTATACTATAGACGTCATCTATACTATAGACGTCATCTATACTATAGACGTCATCTATACTATAGACGTCATCTATACTATAGACGTCATCTATACTATAGACGTCATCTATACTATAGACGTCATCTATACTATAGACGACATCTATACTATAGACGTCATCTATACTAAAGACGTCATCTATACTATAGACATCATCTATACTATACAAATCATATATACTATACAAATCATCTATACTATACACATCATCTATACTATACAAATCATCTATACTATAGACGTCATATATACTATAGACGTCATCTATACTATAGACGTCATCTTTACTAGAGACGTCATCTACACTATAGACGTCATCTATACTACAAACGTCATCTATACTATAGACGTCATCTATACTATAGACGTCATCTATACTATAGACGTCATCTATACTATAGACGTCATCTATACTATAGACGTCATCTATACTATAGACGTCATTTATACTATAGACGTCATTTATACTATAGACGTCATTTATACTATAGACGTCATCTATACTATAGACGTCATCTATACTATAGACGTCATCTATACTATAGACGTCATCAATACTATAGACGTCATCTATACTATAGACGTCATCTTTACTAGAGACGTCATCTACACTATAGACGTCATCTACACTATAGACGTCATCTATACTATAGACGTCATCTATACTATAGACGTCATCTATACTATAGACGTCATCTATACTATAGACGACATCTATACTATAGACGTCATCTATACTATAGACGTCATCTATACTATAGACGTCATCTATACTATAGACGACATCTATACTATAGACGTCATCTATACTAAAGACGTCATCTATACTATAGACATCATCTATACTATACAAATCATCTATACTATACAAATCATCTATACTACACAAATCATCTATACTATAGACGTCATATATACTATAGACGTCATATATACTATAGACGTCATCTATACTATAGACGTCATCTATACTATAGACGTCATCTATACTATAGACGTCATCTATACTATAGACGTCATCTATACTATAGACGTCATCTATACTATAGACGTCATCTATACTATAGACGTCATCTATACTATAGACGTCATCTATACTATAGACGTCATCTATACTATAGACGTCATCTTTACTAGAGACGTCATCTATACTATAGACGTCATCTATACTATAGACGTCATCTATACTATAGACGTCATCTATACTATAGACGTCATCTATACTATAGACGTCATCTATACTATAGACGTCATCTATACTATAGACGTCATCTATACTATAGATGTCATCTATACTATAGACGTCATCTATGCTATAGGCGTTATATAATACATAGACGTCATCTATACTATAGCCGTCATCTATACTATAGACGTCATCTATACTATAGACGTCATCTATACTAGAGATGTCATCTATGCTATAGACTTCATCTATACTATAGACGTCATCTATGCTATAGGCGTTATATAATACATAGACGTCATCTATACTATAGACGTCATCTATACTATAGACGTCATCTATACTATAGACGTCATCTATACTATAGACGTCATCTATACTATAGACGTCATCTATACTTTAGACGTCATCTATACTATAGACGTCATCTATACTATAGACGTCATCTATACTATAGACGTCATCTATACTATAGACGTCATCTATACTATAGACGTCATCTATACTATAGACGTCATCTATACTATAGACGTCATCTATACTATAGACGTCATCTATACTATAGACGTCATCTATGCTATAGACGTCATCTATGCTATAGACGTCATCTATACTATAGACGTCATCTATACTATAGACGTCATCTATACTATAGACGTCATCTATACTATAGACGTCATCTATACTATAGACGTCATCTATACTATAGACGTCATCTATACTATAGACGTCATCTATACTATAGACGTCATCTATACTATAGACGTCATCTATACTATAGACGTCATCTATACTATAGACGTCATCTATACTATAGACGTCATCTATACTATAGACGTCATCTATACTATAGACATCATCTATACTATAGACGTCATCTATACTATAGACGTCATCTATACTATAGACGTCATCTTTACTAGAGACGTCATCTATACTATAGACGTCATCTATACTATAGACGTCATCTTTACTAGAGACGTCATCTATACTATAGATGTCATCTATACTATAGACGTCATCTATACTATAGACGTCATCTACACTATAGACGTCATCTATACTATAGACGTCTTCTATACTATAGATGTCATCTATGCTATAGACGTCATCTATACTATAGACGTCATCTACACTATAGACGTCATCTATACTATAGACGTCATCTATACTATAGACGTCATCTATACTATAGACGTCATCTATACTATAGACGTCATCTATACTATAGACGTCATCTATACTATAGACGTCATCTATACTATAGACGACATCTATACTATAGACGTCATCTATACTAAAGACGTCATCTATACTATAGACATCATCTATACTATACAAATCATCTATACTATACAAATCATCTATACTATACACATCATCTATACTATACAAATCATCTATACTATAGACGTCATATATACTATAGACGTCATCTATACTATAGACGTCATCTATACTATAGACGTCATCTATACTATAGACGTCATCTATACTATAGACGTCATCTATACTATAGACGTCATCTATACTATAGACGTCATCTATACTATAGACGTCATCTATACTATAGACGTCATCTATACTATAGACGTCATCTATACTATAGACGTCATCTATACTATAGACGTCATCTATACTATAGACGTCATCTATACTATAGACGTCATCTATACTATAGACGTCATCTATACTATAGACGTCATCTATACTACAGACGTCATCTATACTATAGACGTCATCTATACTATAGACGTCATCTATACTATAGACGTCATCTATACTATAGACGTCATCTATACTATAGACGTCATCTATACTATAGACGTCATCTTTACTAGAGACGTCATCTATACTATAGACGTCATCTATACTATAGACGTCATCTTTACTAGAGACGTCATCTATACTATAGATGTCATCTATACTATAGACGTCATCTATACTATAGACGTCATCTACACTATAGACGTCATCTATACTATAGACGTCTTCTATACTATAGATGTCATCTATGCTATAGACGTCATCTATACTATAGACGTCATCTACACTATAGACGTCATCTATACTATAGACGTCATCTATACTATAGACGTCATCTATACTATAGACGTCATCTATACTATAGACGTCATCTATACTATAGACGTCATCTATACTATAGACGACATCTATACTATAGACGTCATCTATACTAAAGACGTCATCTATACTATAGACATCATCTATACTATACAAATCATCTATACTATACAAATCATCTATACTATACACATCATCTATACTATACAAATCATCTATACTATAGACGTCATATATACTATAGACGTCATCTATACTATAGACGTCATCTTTACTAGAGACGTCATCTACACTATAGACGTCATCTATACTACAAACGTCATCTATACTATAGACGTCATCTATACTATAGACGTCATCTATACTATAGACGTCATCTATTCTATAGACGTCATTTATACTATAGACGTCATTTATACTATAGACGTCATTTATACTATAGACGTCATCTATACTATAGACGCCATCTACACTATAGACGTCATCTATACTATAGACGTCATCAATACTATAGACGTCATCTATACTATAGACGTCATCTATACTATAGACGTCATCAATACTATAGACGTCATCTATACTATAGACGTCATCTATACTATAGACGTCATCTATACTATAGACATCATCTATATTATAGACATCATCTATACTATAGACATCATCTATATTATAGACATCATCTATACTATAGTCATCATCTATACTATACACATCATCTATACTATAGACATCATCTATACTATACACATCATCTATACTATACACATCATCTATACTATAGACGTCATCTATACTATAGACGTCATCTATACTAAAGACGTCATCTATACTATAGACGTCATCTATACTATACACATCATCTATACTGTAGACGTCATCTATGCTATAGACGTCATCTATACTATAGACGTCATATATACTATAGACGTCATCTATACTATAGACGTCATCTATACTATAGACGTCATCTATACTATAGACGTCATCTATACTATAGACGTCATCTATACTATAGACGTCATCTATACTATAGACGCCATCTATACTATAGACGTCATCTATACTATAGACGTCATCTATACTATAGACGTCATCTTTACTATAGACGTCATCTATACTATAGACGTCATCTATACTATAGACGTCATCTATACTATAGACGTCATCTATACTATAGACGTCATCTATACTATAGACGTCATCTATACTATAGACGTCATCTATGCTATAGACGTCATCTATACTAAAGACGTCATCTATGCTATAGACGTCATCTATACTATAGACATCATCTATACTATAGACGTCATCTATACTATAGACGTCATCTATACTATAGACGTCATCTATACTATAGACTTCATCTATACTATAGACGTCATCTATACTATAGACGTCATCTATACTATAGACGTCATCTATACTATAGACGTCATCTATACTATAGACGACATCTATACTATAGACGTCATCTATACTATAGACGTCATCTATACTATAGACGACATCTATACTATAGACGTCATCTATACGATAGACGTCATCTATACTATAGACGTCATCTATACTATAGACGTCATCTATACTATAGACGTCATCTATACTATAGACGTCATCTATACTATAGACGTCATCTATACTATAGACGTCATCTATACTATAGACGTCATCTATACTATAGACGTCATCTATACTATAGACGTCATCTATACTATAGACGTCATCTTTACTAGAGACGTCATCTATACTATAGACGTCATCTACACTATAGACGTCATCTACACTATAGACGTCATCTTTACTATAGACGTCATCTACACTATAGACGTCATCTATACTATAGACGTCATCTACACTATAGACGTCATCTATACTATAGACGTCATCTACACTATAGACGTCATCTATACTATAGACGTCATCTATACTATAGACGTCATCTACACTAAGACGTCATCTATACTATAGACATCATCTATTCTATAGACGTAATCTATACTATAGACGTCATCTATACTATAGACGTCATCTATACTATAGACGTCATCTATACTATAGATCTCATCTATACTATAGACGTCATCTATACTATAGACGTCATCTATACTATAGACGTCATCTATACTATAGACGTCATCTATACTATAGACGTCATCTATACTATAGACGTCATCTATACTATAGACGTCATCTATACTATAGACGTCATCTATACTATAGACGTCATCTATACTATAGATGTCATCTATACTATAGACGTCATCTATACTATAGACGTCATCTATACTATAGACGTCATCTATACTTTAGACGTCATACTATACACATCATCTATACTATACACATCATCTATACTATAGACGTCATCTATACTATAGACGTCATCTATACTATAGACGTCATCTATACTATAGACGTCATCTATACTATAGACGTCATCTATACTATAGACGTCATCTATACTATAGACGTCATCTATACTATAGATGTCATCTATACTATAGACGTCATCTATACTATAGACGTCATCTATACTATAGACGTCATCTATACTATAGACGTCATCTATACTATAGACGTCATCTACACTATAGACGTCATCTATACTATAGACGTCATCTATACTATAGACGTCATCTATACTATAGACGTCATCTATACAAAAGACGTCATCTATACCATAGACGTCATCTATATTATAGACGTCATCTATACTATAGACGTCATCTATACTATAGACGTCATCTATACTATAGACGTCATCTATACTATAGACGTCATCTATACTATAGACGTCATCTATACTATAGACGTCATCTATACTATAGACGTCATCTATACTATAGACGTCATCTATACTATAGACGTCATCTATACTATAGACGTCATCTATACTATAGACGTCATCTATACTATAGACGTCATCTATACTATAGACGTCAGCTATACTATAGACGTCATCTATACTATAGACGTCATCTATACTATAGACGTCATCTATACTATAGACGTCATCTATACTATAGACGTCATCTATACTATAGACGTCATCTATACTATAGACGTCATCTATACTATAGACGTCATCTATTCTATAGACGTCATCTATTCTATAGACATCATCTATACTATAGACATCATCTATACTATACACATCATCTATACTATACAAATCATCTATACTATAGACGTCATCTAAACTATAGACGTCATCTATACTATAGACGTCATCTTTACTATAGACGTCATCTATACTATAGACGTCATCTATACTATAGACGTCATCTATTCTATAGACGTCATCTATACTATAGACGTCATCTATACTATAGACGTCATCTATACTATAGACGTCATCTATACTATAGCCGTCATCTATACTATAGACGTCATCTATACTATAGACGTCATCTATACTATAGACGTCATCTATACTATAGACGTCATCTATACTATAGACGTCATCTATACTATAGACGTCATCTATACTTTAGACGTCATACTATACACATCATCTATACTATACACATCATCTATACTATAGACGTCATCTATACTATAGACGTCATCTATACTATAGACGTCATCTATACTATAGACGTCATCTATACTATAGACGTCATCTATACTATAGACGTCATCTATACTATAGACGTCATCTATACTATAGACGTCATCTATACTATAGACGTCATCTATACTATAGACGTCATCTATACTATAGACATCATCTATATAATAGACGTCATCTATACTATAGACGTCATCTATACTATAGACGTCATCTACACTATAGACGTCATCTATACTATAGACGTCATCTATACTATAGACGTCATCTATACTATAGACGTCATCTATACAAAAGACGTCATCTATACCATAGACGTCATCTATATTATAGACGTCATCTATACTATAGACGTCATCTATACTATAGACGTCATCTATACTATAGACGTCATCTATACTATAGACGTCATCTATACTATAGACGTCATCTATACTATAGACGTCATCTATACTATAGACGTCATCTATAATATAGACGTCATCTATACTATAGACGTCATCAATACTATAGACGTCATCTATACTATAGACGTCATCTATACTATAGACGTCAGCTATACTATAGACGTCATCTATACTATAGACGTCATCTATACTATAGACGTCATCTATACTATAGACGTCATCTATACTATAGACGTCATCTATACTATAGACGTCATCTATACTATAGACGTCATCTATACTATAGACGTCATCTATTCTATAGACGTCATCTATTCTATAGACATCATCTATACTATAGACATCATCTATACTATACAAATCATCTATACTATACACATCACCTATACTATACAAATCATCTATACTATAGACGTCATCTAAACTATAGACGTCATCTTTACTATAGACGTCATCTATACTATAGACGTCATCTTTACTATAGACGTCATCTATACTATAGACGTCATCTATACTATAGACGTCATCTATACTATAGACGTCATTTATTCTATAGACGTCATCTATACTATAGACGTCATTTATACTATAGACGTCATCTATACTATAGACGTCATTTATACTATAGACGTCATCTATACTATAGACGTCATCAATACTATAGACGTCATCTATACTATAGACGTCATCTATACTATAGACATCATCTGTATTATAGACATCATCTATACTATAGACATCATCTATATTATAGACATCATCTATACTATAGACATCATCTATACTATACACATCATCTATACTATACACATCATCTATACTATACACATCATGTATACTACAGACGTCATCTATACTATAGACGTCATCTATACTATATACGTCATCTATACTATAGACGTCATCTATACTATATACGTCATCTATACTATAGACGTAATCTATACTAAAGACGTCATCTATACTATAGACGTCATCTATACTATAGACGTCATCTATACTATAGACGTCATCTACACTATAGACGTCATCTATACTATAGACGTCATCTATACTATAGACGTCATATATACTATAGACGTCATCTATACTCTAGGCGTCATCTATACTATAGACGTCATCTATACTATAGACGTCATCTATACTATAGACGTCATCTATACTATAGACGTCATCTATACTATAGACGTCATCTATACTATAGACGTCATCTATACTATAGACGTCATCTACACTATAGACGTCATCTATACTATAGACGTCATCTACACTATAGACGTCATCTATACTAGAGACGTCAACTATACTATAGACGTCATCTATACTATAGACGTCATCTATACTAAGACGTCATCTATACTATAGACGTCATCTATGCTTTAGACCTCATCTATACTATAGACGTCATCTTTACTATAGACGTCATCTTTACTATAGACGTCATCTTTACTATAGACGTAATCTATACTATAGACGTCATCTATACTATAGACGTCATCTATACTATAGACGTCTCTATACTATAGACGTCATCTATTCTATAGATGTCATCTATACTATAGACGTCATCTATACTATAGACGTCATCTATACTATAGACGTCATCTATACTATAGACGTCATCTATACTATAGACGTCATCTATACTATAGATATCATCTATACTATACACATCATCTATACTATACACATCATCTATACTATACACATCATCTATACTATACACATCATCTATACTATAGACGTCATCTATACTATAGACGTCATCTATACTATAGACGTCATCTATACTATAGACGTCATCTATACTATAGACGTCATCTATACTATAGACGTCATCTTTACTATAGACGTCATCTATACTATAGACGTCATCTATACTATAGACGTCATCTATACTATAGACGTCATCTATACTATAGACGTCATCTACACTATAGACGTCATCTATACTATAGACGTCATCTATTCTATAGACATCATCTATACTATAGATATCATCTATACTATACAAATCATCTATACTATACACATCATCTATACTATACAAATCATCTATACTATAGACGTCATATATACTATAGACGTCATCTATACTATAGACGTCATTTATACTATAGACGTCATTTATACTATAGACGTCATTTATACTATAGACGTCATTTATACTATAGACGTCATCTATACTATAGACGTCATTTATACTATAGACGTCATCTATACTATAGACGTCATTTATACTATAGACGTCATCTATACTCTAGACGTCATCAATACTATAGACGTCATCTATACTATAGATGTCATCTATACTATAGACATCATCTATATTATAGACATCATCTATACTATAGACATCATCTATATTATAGACATCATCTATACTATAGACATCATCTATACTATAGACATCATCTATACTATAGACATCATCTATACTATACACATCATCTATACTATACACATCATCTATACTATACACATCATGTATACTATAGACGTCATCTATACTATAGACGTCATCTATACTATATACGTCATCTATACTATAGACGTCATCTATACTATATACGTCATCTATACTATAGACGTCATCTATACTAAAGACGTCATCTATACTATAGACGTCATCTATACTATAGACGTCATCTATACTATAGACGTCATCTATACTATATACGTCATCTATACTATAGACGTCATCTATACTAAAGACGTCATCTATACTATAGACGTCATCTATACTATAGACGTCATCTACACTATAGACGTCATCTACACTATAGACGTCATCTATACTATAGACGTCATATATACTATAGACGTCATCTATACTCAAGGCGTCATCTATACTATAGACGTCATCTATACTGTAGACGTCATCTATACTATAGACGTCATCTATACTATAGACGTCATCTATACTATAGACGTCATCTATGCTATAGACGTCATCTATACTATAGACGTCATCTATACTATAGACGTCATCTATACTATAGACGTCATCTACACTATAGACGTCATCTATACTATAGACGTCATCTATACTATAGACGTCATATATACTATAGACGTCATCTATACTATAGGCGTCATCTATACTATAGACGTCATCATCTTTACTAGAGACGTCATCTATACTAGAGACGTCATCTAAACTATAGACGTCATCTATATTATAGACGTCATCTATACTATAGACGTCATCTATACTATAGACGTCATCTACACTATAGACGTCATCTTTACTATAGACGTCATCTACACTATAGACGTCATCTATACTATAGACGTCAACTATACTATAGATGTCATCTATACTATAGACGTCATCTATACTAAGACGTCATCTATACTATAGACGTCATCTATACTATAGACCTCATCTATACTATAGACGTCATCTTTACTATAGACGTCATCTTTACTATAGACGTCATCTTTACTATAGACGTAATCTATACTATAGACGTCATCTATACTATAGACGTCATCTATACTATAGACGTCATCTATTCTATAGACGTCATCTACACTATAGACGTCATCTATACTATAGACGTCATCTATACTATAGACCTCATCTATACTATAGACGTCATCTTTTCTATAGACGTCATCTTTACTATAGACGTCATCTTTAGTATAGACGTAATCTATACTATAGACGTCAGCTACACTATAGACGTCATCTTTACTATAGACGTCATCTACACTATAGACGTCATCTACACTATAGACGTCATCTATACTATAGACGTCATCTACACTATAGACGCCATCTATACTATAGACGTCATCTATACTATAGACGTCATCTATACTATAGACGTCATCTATACTATAGACGTCATCTATACTATAGACGTCATCTATTCTATAGACGTAATCTATACTATAGACGTAATCTATACTATAGACGTCATCTATACTATAGACGTCATCTATACTATAGACGTCATCTATACTATAGACGTCATCTATACCATAGACGTCATCTATACCATAGACGTCACCTATACTATAGACGTCATCTATACTATAGACGTCATCTATACAATAGACGTCATCTATACTATAGACGTCATCTATAATATAGACGTCAACAATACTATAGACGTCATCTATACTATAGACGTCATCTATACTATAGACGTCATCTATACTATAGACGTCATCTATACTATAGACGTCATCTATACTATAGACGTCATCTATACTATAGACGTCATCTATACTATAGACGTCATCTATACTATAGACGTCATCTATACTATAGACGTCATCTATACTATAGACGTCATCTATACTATAGACGTCATCTATACTATAGACGTCATCTATACTATAGACGTCATCTATACTATAGCCGTCATCTATACTATAGACGTCATCTATACTATAGACGTCATCTATACTATAGACGTCTACTATAGACGTCATCTATACTATAGACGTCATCTATACTATAGACGTCATCTATACTATAGACGTCATCTATACTATAGACGTCATCTATACTATAGACGTCATCTATACTATAGACGTCATCTATACTATAGATGTCATCTATACTATAGACGTCATCTATACTATAGACGTCATCTATACTATAGACGTCATCTATACTATAGACGTCATCTATACTATAGACGTCATCTATACTGTAGACGTCATCTATACTATAGACGTCATCTATACTATAGACGTCATCTATACTAAAGACGTCATCTATACTATAGACGTCATCTATACTATAGACGTCATCTATACTATAGACGTCATCTATACTATAGACGTCATCGATACTATAGACGTCATCTATACTATAGACGTCATCTATACTATAGACGTCATCTATACTATAGACGTCATCTATACTGTAGATGTCATCTATACTATAGACGTCATCTATACTATAGACGTCATCTATACTTTAGACGTCATCTATACTATAGACGTCATCTATACTATAGACGTCATCTATACTATAGACGTCATCTATACTATAGACGTCATCTATACTATAGACGTCATCTATACTATAGACGTCATCTATACTATAGACGTCATCTATACTATAGACGTCATCTATACTATAGACGTCATCTATACTGTAGACGTCATCTATACTAAAGACGTCATCTATACTATAGACATCATCTATACTATAGACATCATCTATACTATAGACATCATCTATACTATACAAATCATCTATACTATACACATCATCTATACTATACAAATCATCTATACTAGAGACGTCATATATACTATAGACGTCATCTATACTGGTGGTCAAAGGATAGACATGTGCACTCAAGGTTTTCTAAACCCACCTCTGTCTATCAACTCCTACTCTCACCTCCCCGTGGTGAACACCGGGTGCCTAGTACCTCAACTGGAGATTGGGTTCCAACCCCTTTGGAAGGTTGTTGGGGGTAGCAGACGAGAGAGGGGGGGAGGAGTGTTCCCACTAAGGCACTTCTCCTTGCATCCGGACGGCAGCGGAGGAATTCCCCAGATGGAATCAACGGTGGCGTCCATAGTTCCAGTCAGGCCGAACTACTTAGTGAACACCTTATATGGGCTACTACGACGTATTCGGAGCTCAGGCCTATAAGGAGCGGGCTATCCGGCTCTCCGTCCTTAGAGCTAAGCAAAGGATCTGGTCCTCCAGGTTGGGGTCGTGCCGTCGGGGTGACTTCCCGGCCACGTAAAGAAACACCAGTCACGAAGCAGAAACAAGCCTCGGATTCGGACGGATTTACTGTTGACGACCAATGCAAACGAGAAAAGGACAACGAGCTTCGGATCTGCACGTGGAATGTTAGGTCCCTTAACAGACCACGTGCAGCCGAGCAACTAGCGGAGGCCCTTAACGACTGCAAGGCAGACATTACTGCCATCCAAGAAATGCGGTGGGGACGGGCCGGGCAAAAGAAGGATGAAAAACTGCGACATCTACTACGGCGACTGCTATCGGCATCAAAGACAGCGCCTATTTGGATGTGGTTTCGTTGTTGGAGGCAGACTTAGGCAAAAAGTCTTGAGCTTCAACCCTGTAAGCGAGCGCCTCGCGACGATCCGCATCAAGGCTAAATTCGCCAACATTAGCCTGATATGCACACATGCCCCCACAGAGGAGGAAGATGACGAGACCAAAGATATGTTCTACGAGCTCCTGGACAAAACTTATGAGCAGTGACCTAGCTACGACATTAAGATTGTCCTAGGCGATTTTAATGCCAAGCTAGGAAGGGAGGGCATCTTTGGTCGTACTGTCGGAAAGCATAGCCTGCACGACACGACCTCCGATAACGGATTCAGGCTGATCGACTTTGCTGCGGGGCGACACGTTGTGGTAGCTAGTACACAGTTCCCGCATCTCAATATCCACAAAGGGACATGGAGATCTCCCGATCAATCAACCGTCAACCAGATTGACCATATTGCGATCGACGCAAGGCACTCGTCCAGTATCATGGATGTCCGAACTTTCCGGGGGGCCAACATTGACTCAGATAACTACCTTGTTGTAGCCAAGGTACGGCTGCGGATATCCCGACCAGCGCCAAGTAATGGAAATACTGTGAGGAAGTTTGACGTCGGCCGACTACAATCGCAAGAGATCGCCAGGTCCTTCTCCAACCGAGTCTCTCAAAACCTTCTACGAAGTCCTATGCAACCAGCATCAAGTATTGATAGCCAGTGGCAACACTGCCAAAATGCCATCAGAGACGCCGCCTCTGAAGTGCTGGGTTTCACACGGCGACCACAACGAAACCCCTGGTTTGACGATGAATGCCGGCAAGCACATGCAGCTAAACAGGAAGCATACAAAGCGGCGCTGCACAGAAGGACTAGAGCTGCTCGTGAGCTCTACGGGCAGAGGAGGAGAGAGGAGCACCGGCTTCTCCGAAGGAAAAAGAGGGAGCACGAGAAGCGCGCGGTTGAAGAGATAGAGAGATGTTACAACAGGAATGAGGTTAGAAAGTTTTACCAAAGGATCAAAAGGTCCTGCCAAGGGTATAAACTTCGAACTGAAGCCTGTAAGGACCATCAAGGGAACATCGTTGTAGAATCGCAGTCGGTGCTGGGGATTTGGAAAGACCACTTCTGCAGACTGTATAACGGCGAGGACGAACCAAATACCGCTGTCAGGCAGAACGAACCATTCAACCCGGGCGAAGACGTTACCGACGAAGCATACGAACGATACCGCCCACCCGACCTGGAGGAGGTGAAAGTAGCAACAAAGCAGCCGGAGCAGACGGCCTAGCTGCCGAACTCTTTTAATCCGCTGGCGATGAGCTGGTTAGGAGCATGCACCAGCTCATCTGCAAGATATGGTCGGAAGAAAGCATGCCCGACGAATGGAACCTCAGCATTGTTTGCCCGATCCTGAAGAAAGGAGACCCTCTGAGTTGTGCCAACTACAGAGGCATAAGTCTTCTTAACATCGCATACAAGATCTTTTCTGCTGTACTGTGTGAACGCCTGAAGCCGTTTGTCAACAATCAGATAGGCACATATCAGTGTGTCTTTAGGCCAGGAAAGTCCACCATCGATCAAATATTCACACTGCGGCAGATCTTGGAGAAAACCCAGGAATTCCAAATCGATACACACCACCTCTTCATCGATTTCAAGGCCGCGTATGACAGCATCTATAGAGACGAGCTATATAGCGCAATGTCTAGTTTTGGCATCCCTGCCAAACTCGTCAGTCTGTGCAGGATGACGATGGAAAACTCACGCTGTTCCGTTAACGTCGGCAAAGACCTCACCGACCCATTTGATGTCAAAAAAGGATTTAGACAAGGCGACGCGCTGTCATGTGACTTCTTTAACATCATACTTGAGAGAATTGTGCAGAACTCTCGCGCCAACACCAGAGGTACAATCTTTCAAAAGTCCGTTCAACTACTTGCATACGCAGACGACATTGACATAATCGGTAGAACAAAGCGTGATGTCAGTGAAGCCTTCGTGAGTATTGGGACGGAAGCGGCGAATGTGGGTTTAGCAGTCAATGAGGGCAAAACCAAGTATATGCTGTCATCAAGAAAAGACACCCAACACCGACGTCTTGGACAAAACATCACCATCGACAGCTATAACTTTGAGGTAGTTAGGGACTTTGTCTACCTGGGTTCCGCTATCAATTCAGACAATGACACCAGCGCTGAAATCAAACGAAGGATAACTCTTGCCAATCGCTGTTTCTTTGGGCTAAGAAGGCAATTGAGTAGCAAAGCCCTCTCTCGAGAAACTAAAGTGTCCATGTATAAGACCCTCATCATCCCAGTCCTGCTTTACGGTGCAGAGGCATGGACCCCGTCAAAGGCGGATGAAAACACTTTAGGCTGCTTCGAGAGGAAAATTCTTCGGACGATTTACGGACGCCATCTATACTATAGACGTCATCTATGCTATAGACGTCTTCTATACTATAGACGTCATCTATACTATAGACGTCATCTATACTATAGACGTCATCTATACTATAGACGTCATCTATACTATAGACGTCATCTTTACTAGAGACGTCATCTATACTATAGACGTCATCTATACTATAGACGTCATCTACACTATAGACATCATCTTTACTATAGACGTCATCTACACTATAGACGTCATCTATACTATAGACGTCATCTACACTATAGACGTCATCTATACTATAGACGTCATCTACACTATAGACGTCATCTATACTATAGACGTCATCTACACTTTAGACGTCATCTATACTATAGACGTCATCTATACTATAGACGTCATCTATTCTATAGACGTCATCTACACTATAGACGTCATCTATACTATAGACGTCATCTATACTATAGACGTCATCTATACTATAGACGTAATCTATACTATAGACGTCATCTATACCATAGACGTAATCTATACTATAGACCTCATCTATACTATAGACGTCATCTTTACTGTAGACGTCATCTTTACTATAGACGTCATCTTTAATATAGACGTAATCTTTACTATAGACGTAATCTATACTATAGACGTCATCTATACTATAGACGTCATCTATACTATAGACGTCATCTATTCTATAGACGTCATCCCCAAGTAACATTTCTGTTGCGGTAAGGTTATATACAAGCTATTTCCCCTCCCGCAAAATAGTTTGTATAAGGCCTTAGAGAAGCCAATTTGGCGCACTTACAGAAACTGTTAAAGCCCTAACAGCCGTGTTAAAAGTTTCCTGTTAGGCTTTACAGAAACCGGTGTTTGTATAAAGTTCCTGTTAGGTCTTATAGAGGCTGTTACTTGCATTAAGGTTTTCTGTTGCAAGCTTTACCTTTTAGGCTTTTAAGCTTTAGGCTTAAGCTTTTAAGCTTAAGCTTTAGGCTTTTGCTTGTATAAGGCTTCCTTCTGCAGGCCTTATAGAGGCTATTACTTCTATAAG
This sequence comes from Neoascia interrupta, assembly GCA_947623515.1. Classification (NCBI taxonomy): domain Eukaryota; kingdom Metazoa; phylum Arthropoda; class Insecta; order Diptera; family Syrphidae; genus Neoascia; species Neoascia interrupta. Next base: position 102,214,836 of record OX392462.1, read on the forward strand.
GCTTCCTGTCGCAGGCCTTACAGAGGCTTTTACTTGTGTAAGGCTTCCTCTTGCAGGTCTTATAGAGGCTGTTACTTGTAAAAGGCTTACTCTTGCAGGCCCTACCGAAGCTGTTGTTGAAGAACAAATCTGCGAAATAAATAAAGAAAAAAAATTCTTTCGCTGGTTGAGGCTTGAACCGTGGTTCTCGCTTACCAAGGGCAAGCACTCATCCACTAGGCTACATCGTTGCCGTGCAACTCGTCGCGAAAACATCACATAAAAATAAATGGAGCATAAAACGAAAAAAAAAGTTTAATTGTACAGTCTCCTTCCTTCTCTGTTGATTTATCTTTTCCCTCTATTATCTGGCTGTTGTTAATTCTTGCTGTCTGAAATGATGTCAATTATTATTTAGGAAACTATATTTGTGAATATTTGATATTTGAAATATTTACTTACTTGGTTGGGATCGATCCTGGGTCCTCTGACGTGGCAGTCGTGACTCTTTCCACTATGCTATCGCCTTGTATGAATAATGGAAACGAAAACGGCATTAGTTGATACGTAAAGTAAAGCAGCTTCGGTAGGACCTCTTTTCAGTTTGTGTAAGGCCTTACCGAAGCTTAACCACATGCTGTCTCGCTCTTTAAGGAAACATTTCATTAACAGTTTCCGTAAGACTTCGCATCTATTTCTATAAAACCTAACAGAAGCTCGGTTGTTTCGCATGCTCAAATGTACACAAATACCAATAAGCAAATTATTGGTATTAGTGTACTCTCGCGCACTTTAACGAAGATGTTTCATGAACACTTTCGGTAAGACTTCGCATCTACTTCTATAAGGCCTAACAGAAACTCTATTGCTAGTCATACTACAATGATGCACAAACACCAATAAACAAAACAGTTCATCTCTCTCGCGCTCTAACGAACATATGTCTAACAGTTTCGGTAAGACTTCGTATAAACTTCTATAAGGCCTAACAGAAACTGGATTGTGTTTGTGTCGCATGCTTTAATGGTGCACAAATACCAATAAAAAAAACAATACGCTCTCGCGTATACAGAATATTGTATTCATTCTACAGCGTGTGGAAGGAAAACAAGGTGGATAGACCTTTTAACAGTTCGACGTTTTACTGGTATTTTTAGCGAAGGATGTCAAACAAAGTTAATTTTCTTATGGATAACGAGTAAAAATTACACATAAACATAAATAACTATTTAAAAAATGCAACCGTGTGTTTGGATGAACGAGAAAGTTGTAGAAAGTTGAAAAATGTATATAAACAAGTCCTGCTGACGTACGTTATTAACAAAAAAAGGGCTTATACCTTAGCATTTTCGATTTCAGATATTGCCACTTCCTGAAGAATTTTTTGCTTACGCCCCTGAGTATCGCCATCCAAGCAGATCTTTTTTTTACATATTTATGCGTCATTTGCTTTTCGCGCCAAAGACCTTTTACCACGACTGTCAAAATTTGCAGTCTGAAGAAAAAATGCAATAGCTTCTGTAGAAGTCCGAATTATTAATAAACTATTTATCCTAGAGTGTGCCGATAGGAAATAAAGTTGTTGCAGTTATTATCTTCTTTGAATTGATTCAAAAATAATTTAAAGAAAAAAAGTGGAAGGTATCGAAAAGGTGTTCCGAATATGTGACCTTCGTAAATACGTGCACCCTTTTGTGGTCGTATGCACTATTTTCACAACACAAATAAATAAAATATTTTTAGCCTAACTTAGAAAGGCAGATTAATTCTACAACTTTCTCGTTCATCCAAACACACGGTTGCATTTTTTAAATAGTTATTTATGTTTATGTGTAATTTTTACTCGTTATCCATAAGAAAATTAACTTTGTTTGACATCCTTCGCTAAAAATACCAGTAAAACGTCGAACTGTTAAAAGGTCTATCCACCTTGTTTTCCTTCCACACGCTGTAGAATGAATACAATATTCTGTATACGCGAGAGCGTATTGTTTTTTATTGGTATTTGTGCACCATTAAAGCATGCGACACAAACACAATCCAGTTTCTGTTAGGCCTTATAGAAGTTTATACGAAGTCTTACCGAAACTGTTAGACATATGTTCGTTAGAGCGCGAGAGAGATGAACTGTTTTGTTTATTGGTGTTTGTGCATCATTGTAGTATGACTAGCAATAGAGTTTCTGTTAGGCCTTATAGAAGTAGATGCGAAGATGAATATTCATGAAACATCTTCGTTAAAGTGCGCGAGAGTACACTGATACCAATAATTTGCTTATTGGTATTTGTGTACATTTGAGCATGCGAAACAACCGAGCTTCTGTTAGGTTTTATAGAAATAGATGCGAAGTCTTACCGAAACTGTTAATGAAATGTTTCCTTAAAGAGCGAGACAGCATGTGGTTAAGCTTCGGTAAGGCCTTACACAAGCTGAAAAGAGGTCCTACCGAAGCTGCTTTACTTTACGTATCAACTAATGCTGTTTTCGTTTCCATTATTCATATAAGGCGATAGCATAGTGGAAAGAGTCACGACTGCCACGTCAGAGGACCCAGGATCGATCCCAACCAAGTAAGTAAATATTTCAAATATCAAATGTTCACAAATATAGTTTCCTAAATAATAATTGACATCATTTCAGACAGCAAGAATTAACAACAGCCAGATAATAGAGGGAAAAGATAAATCAACAGAGAAGGAAGGAGACTGTACAATTAAACTTTTTTTTTTCGTTTAATGCTCCATTTATTTTTATGTGATGTTTTCGCGACGAGTTGCACGGCAACGATGTAGCCTAGTGGATGAGTGCTTCCCCTTGGTAAGCGAGAACCACGGTTCAAGCCCCAACCAGCGAAAGAATTTTTTTTCTTTATTTATTTCGGAGATTTGTTCTACAACAACAGCTTCGGTAGGGCCTGCAAGAGTAAGCCTTTTACAAGTAACAGCCTCTATAAGACCTGCAAGAGGAAGCCTTACACAAGTAAAAGCCTCTGTAAGGCCTGCGACAGGAAGCCTTATAGAAGTAATAGCCTCTATAAGGCCTGCAGAAGGAAGCCTTATATAAGCAAAAGCCTCTATAAGGTCTGCAACAGGAAGCCTTACACAAGTAATAGCCTCTATAAGGCCTGCAACAGGAAGCCTTATACAAGCAATAGCCTCAATAAAGCCTGCAAGAGGAAGACTTACACATGTTCATATGTATGTGTGAGCGTTTTTGAGTTTGGATCAGTTGTTTGTAGGCAGGCCTTTATGCCTTATTATACAAGTAGATGTGCTGTCTGAACAAAACTGTTGATGATATATCTTCGTTAAAGAGCGCGAGAGCACAGTTTTTTTATTGGTATTTGTGCACCATTTAAGAATGCGCAGTAACCGGTTTCTGTTAGGCCTTATAGAAGTAGATGCGAAGTCTTACCGAAAGTGTTCATGAAACATCTTCGTTAAAGTGCGCGAGAGCACACTAATAAAAATAATTTGCTTATTGGTATTTGTGTACATTTGAGCATGCCAAACAACCGAGCTTCTGTTAGGTTTTATAGAAATAGATGCGAAGTCTTACCGAAACTGTTAATGAAATGTTTCCTTAAAGAGCGAGACAGCATGTGGGTAAGCTTCGGTAAGGCCTTACACAAGCTGAAAAGAAGTCGTACCGAAGCTGCTTTACTTTACAACTAATGCCGCTTTCGCTTCCATTATTCATATAAGGCGATATGCTCCATTTATTTTTATATGATGTTTTCGCGACGAGTTGCACGGCAACGATGTAGCATAGTGGATGAGTGCTTGCCTGTGGTAAACGAGGACATGGTTCAAGCCTCACCCGGCGAAAGAGTTTTTTTTTCTTTATTTATTTCGGAGATTTGTTCTGCAACAACAGTTTCGGTAAAGCCTGCAAGAGTAAGTCTTATACAAGTAACAGCCTCTATAAGACCTGCAAGAGGAAGCCTTACACAAGTTATAGCCTCTATAAGGCCTGCAACAGGAAGCCTTATAGATGTAATAGCCTCCATAAGGCCTGCAGAAGGAAGCCTTATACACGCAAAAGCCTCTATAAGGCCTGCAACAGGAAGCCTTACACAAGTAATAGCCTCTATAAGGCCTGCAACAGAAAGCCTTACAGAAGTAATAGCCTCTATAAGGCCTGCAACAGGAAGCCTTATACAAGCAATAGCCTCTATAATGCCTGCAAAGGGAAGCCTTATACAAGTAACAGCCTCTATAAGACCTGCAACAGGAAGCCTCTATAAGGCCTGCAACAGGAAGCCTTATCGAAGTAATAGCCTCTATAAGGCCTGAAACAGGAAGCCCTATAGAAGTAATAGCCTCTATAAGGCCTGCAACAGGAAGCCTTATACAAGCAAAAGCCTCTATAAAGCCTGCAAAGGGAGGCCTTATACAAGTAACAGCCTCTATAAGACCTGCAACAGGAAGCCTTATACAAGTAATAGCCTCTATAAGGCCTGCAACAGGAAGCCTTATACAAGTTACGGCCTCTATAAGACCTGCAAAAGGAAGCCTTATACAAGCAAAAGCCTCTATAAAGCCTGCGAAGGAAAGCCTTATACAAGTAAGAGCCTCTATAAGAGCTGCAACAGGAAGCCTTATACAAGTAATAGCCTCTATAAAACCTGCAACAGCAATCTGCAAGACCTTATACAAGCAATAGCCTCTATAAGGCCTGCAACAGGAAGCCTTATACAAGTTACGGCCTCTATAAGACCTGCAAAAGGAAGCCTTATACAAGCAAAAGCCTCTATAAAGCATGCAAAGGGAAGCCTTATACAAGTAACAGTCTCTATAAAGCTTGCAACAGGAAGCCTTATAGAGGTAATAGCCTCTATTAGGCCTGCAATAGGAAGCCTTATACAAGCAACAGTTTCGGTAGTGACTACAAGAGGAGGCCTTATACAAGTAACAGTTTCTGTTATACTTGAAACAGGAATACAACCGGAGGCCTTATACAAGTAACAGTTTCGATAAGGCTTGCAACAGAAAGCTTTTTACAAGTAACAGCTTCTGCGAAGCTTGCAACAGGAAGCATTATACAAGTAACATTTTCTGTTACGTTTGCAACAGAAACATTGCAACAGAACCTTACATTAGAGTAACAGTCTCTATAAGTCTTGCAATAAGAAATCTTATACAAGTTACAGTTTCGCTAAGGCTTGCAGCAGGAAAGTCTATGCAAGCAACAGTTTCGGTGGAGAATGCAATAGGAAACTATATACAAGTAACTTCTTCTGCAAAGCATGTCACACGAAGCCATATACAAGCAACAGTTTCGGTAAGGCTTGCAACAGGAAGCTGGTTTCAACAGTTTCGGTAGGGCTTGCAATGGAAAACTTTACACAAGCAACAGTTTCGGTTAAGCTCTGCAGAAAGAAACCTTATAGAAGTATTTGCTTCGGTTAAGCTTGTAACATAATGCCGGTATATTGATTCCGAAACTTCTATATGGCCTTATAGAGGTAGTTCACATTCTGCACTGAATTACGGAAGCTGCTATAAGGCCTAATAGAAGTAGTAGACTTCTTACAAAGTAACAGAGGAGATTAACAGAATCTTATCCCTCTGTAAGACCTCGTTGTAGCTTCTTTAAGGTCTTATACAAATTTTGTCAGAAATTTCTGCCTTGAAAATAATCGGCAAGTGTTATAGAGGCCTTATAGAAACAATAACTTCCCAAAATCGAAAATTTAAGCCTTACCGAAGTAAAATTGTTACTTGGGATCTACACTATAGACGTCATCTATACTATAGACGTCATCTATACTATAGACGTCATCTATTCTATAGACGTCATCTATACCATAGACGTCATCTATACTATAGACGTCATCTTTACTATAGACGTCATCTTTACTATAGACGTCATCTTTACTATAGACGTCATCTATACTATAGACGTCATCTATACTATAGACGTCATCTATACTATAGACGTCATCTATACTATAGACGTCATCTATACTATAGACGTCATCTATACTATAGACGTCATCTATACTATAGACGTCATCTATACTATAGACGTCATCTATACTATAGACGTCATCTAAACTATAGACGTCATCTATACTATAGACGTCATCTATACTATAGACGTCATCTATACTATAGACGTCATCTATACTATAGACATCATCTATACTATAGACATCATCTATACTATACAAATCGTCTATACTATACACATCATCTATACTATACAAATCATCTATACTAGAGACGTCATATATACTATAGACGTCATCTATACTATAGACGTCATCTTTGCTATAGACGTCATCTACACTATAGACGTCATCTATACTATAGACGTCATCTATACTATAGACGTCATCTTTACTATAGACGTCATCTATACTATAGACGTCATTTATACTATAGACGTCATCTATACTATAGACGTCATCTATACTATAGACGTCATCAATACTATAGACGTCATCTATACTATAGACGTCATCTATACTATAGACATCATCTATATTATAGACATCATCTATACTATAGACATCATCATACTATACACATCATCTATACTATACACATCATCTATACTATAGACGTCATCTATACTATATACGTCATCTATTCTATAGACGTCATCTATACTAAAGACGTCATCTATACTATAGACGTCATCTATACTATAGACGTCATCTATACTATAGACGTCATCTATACTATAGACGTCATCTATACTATAGACGTCATCTATACTATAGACGTCATCTATACTATAGACGTCATCTATACTATAGACGTCATCTATACTATAGACGTCATCTATACTATAGACGTCATCTATGCTATAGACGTCATCTATACTATAGACGTCATCTATGCTATAAACGTCATCTATACTATAGACGTCATCTATACTATAGACGTCATCTATACTATAGACGTCATCTATACTATAGACGTCATCTATACTATAGACGTCATCTATACTATAAACGTCATCTATGCTATAGACGTCATCTATACTATAGACGTCATCTATAATATAGACGTCATCTATACTATAGACGTCATCTATAATATAGACGTCATCTATACTATAGACGTCATCTATACTATAGACGTCATCTATACTATATACGTCATCTATACTATAGACGTCACCTATCCTATAGACGTCATCTATACTATAGACGTCATCTATACTATGGACGTCATCTATACTATAGACGTCATCTATACTATAGACGTCATCTATTCTATAGACGTCATCTATACTATAGACGTCATCTTTACTAGAGACGTCATCTATACTATAGACGTCATCTATACTATATACATCATCTTTACTATAGACGTCATCTACACTATAGACGTCATCTATACTATAGACGTCATCTACACTATAGACGTCATCTATACTATAGACGTCATCTATACTATAGACGTCATCTATACTATAGACGTAATCTACACTTTAGACGTCATCTATACTATAGACGTCATCTATACTATAGACGTCATCTATTCTATAGACCTCATCTACACTATAGACGTCATCTATACTATAGACGTCATCTATTCTATAGACGTAATCTATACTATAGACGTCATCTATACTATAGACGTCATCTATACTATAGACGTCATCTATGCTATAGACGTCATCTATACTAAAGACGTCATCTATAATATAGACGTCATCTATACTATAGACGTCATCTATAATATAGACGTCATCTATACTATAGACGTCATCTATACTATAGACGTCATCTATACTATAAACGTCATCTATACTATAGACGTCATCTATACTATAGACGTCATCTATACTATAGACGTCATCTATACTATAGACGTCATCTATACTATAGACGTCATCTATACTATAGACGTCATCTATACTATAGACGTCATCTATACTATAGACGTCATCTATACTATAGACATCATCTATACTATAGACGTCATCTATACTATAGACGTCATCTATACTATAGACGTCATCTATACTATAGACGTCATCTATACTATAGACGTCATCTATACTATAGACGTCATCTATACTATAGACGTCATCTATACTATAGACGTCATCTATACTATAGACGTCATCTATACTATAGACGTCATCTATACTATAGACGTCATCTATACTATAGACGTCATCTATACTATAGACGTCATCTATACTATAGACGTCATCTATACTATAGACGTCATCTATACTATAGACGTCATCCATACTTTAGACGTCATCTACACTATAGACGTCATCTATACTATAGACGTCATCTATACTATAGACGTCATCTATACTATAGACGTCATCTATACTATAGACGTCATCTATACTATAGACGTCATCTATACTATAGACGTCATCTATACTATAGACGTCATCTATACTATAGACGTCATCTATACTATAGACGTCATCTATACTATAGACGTCATCTATACTATAGACGTCATCTATACTATAGACGTCATCTATACTATAGACGTCATCTATACTATAGACGTCATCTATACTATAGACGTCATCTATACTATAGACGTCATCTATACTATAGACGTCATCTATACTATAGACGTCATCTATACTATAGACGTCATCTATACTATAGACGTCATCTATACTATAGACGTCATCTATACTATAGACGTCATCTATAATATAGACGTCATCTATACTATAGACGTCATCTATAATATAGACGTCATCTATACTATAGACGTCATCTATACTATAGACGTCATCTATACTATAGACGTCATCTATACTATAGACGTCATCTATACTATAGACGTCATCTATACTATAGACGTCATATATACTATTGACGTCACCTATACTATAGACGTCATCTATACTATAGACGTCACCTATACTATAGACGTCATCTATACTATAGACGTCATCTAAACTATAGACGTCATCTATACTATAGACGTCATCTAAACTATAGACGTCATCTATACTATAGACGTCATCTATACTATAGACGTCATCTATACTATAGACGTCATCTATACTATAGACGTCATCTGTACTATAGACGTCATCAATGCTATAAACGTCATCAATGCTATAAGCGTTATATAATACATAGACGTCATCTATACTATAGCCGTCATCTATACTATAGACGTCATTTATACTATAGACGTCATCTATACTATAGACGTCATCTATACTATAGACGTCATCTATACTATAGACGTCATCTATACTATAGACGTCATCTATACTATAGACGTCATCTATACTATAGACGTCATCTGTACTATAGACGTCATCTATACTATAGACGTCATCTATACTATAGACGTCATCTATACTATAGCCGTCATCTATACTATAGACTTCATCTATACTATAGATGTCATCTATGCTATAGACTTCATCTATACTATAGACGTCATCAATGCTATAGGCGTTATATAATACATAGACGTCACCTATACTATAGACGTCATCTATACTATAGACGTCATCTATACTATAGATGTCATCTATACTATAGACGTCATCTAAACTATAGACGTCATCTATACTATAGACGTCATCTATACTATAGAAGTCATCTATACTATAGACGTCATTTATACTATAGACGTCATCTATACTATAGACTTCATCTATACTATAGATGTCATCTATGCTATAGACTTCATCTATACTATAGCCGTCATCTATACTATAGACGTCATTTATACTATAGACGTCATCTATAATATAGACGTCATCTATACTATAGACGTCATCTATACTATAGACGTCATCTATACTATAGACGTCATCTATACTATAGACGTCATCTATACTATAGACGTCATCTATACTATAGACGTCATCTATACTATAGACGTCATCTATACTATAGACGTCATCTATACTATAGACGTCATCTATACTATAGACGTCATCTACACTATAGACGTCATCTATACTATAGACGTCATCTATATTATAGACGTCATCTATACTATAGACGTCATCTATACTATAGACGTCATCTATGCTATAGACGTCATCTATACTATAGATGTCATCTATACTATAGATGTCATCTATACTATAGACGTCACCTATACTATAGACGTCATCTATACTATAGACGTCACCTATACTATAGACGTCATCTATACTATAGACGTCATCTATACTATAGACGTCATCTATGCTATAGACGTCATCTATACTATAGATGTCATCTATACTATAGACGTCACCTATACTATAGACGTCATCTATACTATAGATGTCATCTATACTATAGATGTCATCTATACTATAGACGTCACCTATACTATAGACGTCATCTATACTATAGACGTCACCTATACTATAGACGTCATCTATACTATAGACGTCATCTATACTATAGACGTCATCTATGCTATAGACGTCATCTATACTATAGACGTCATCTATACTATAGACGTCATCTATACTATAGACGTCATCTATACTATAGACGTCATCTATACTATAGATGTCATCTATACTATAGACGTCACCTATACTATAGACGTCATCTATACTATAGATGTCATCTATACTATAGACGTCACCTATACTATAGACGTCATCTATACTATAGACGTCATCTATACTATAGACGTCATCTATACTATAGACGTCATCTATACTATAGACGTCATCTATACTATAGACGTCATCTATACTATAGTCGTCATCTACACTATAGACGTCATCTATACTATAGACGTCATCTATACTATAGACGTCATCTATACTATAGACGTCATCTATACTATAGACGTCATCTATACTTTAGACGTCATCTTTACTAGAGACGTCATCTATACTATAGACGTCATCTACACTATAGACATCGTCTTTACTATAGACGTCATCTACACTATAGACGTCATCTATACTATAGACGTCATCTACACTATAGACGTCATCTATACTATAGACGTCATCTATACTATAGACGTCATCTATACTATAGACGTCATCTATAGTATAGACGTCCTCTATACTATAGACGTCATCTATACTATAGACGTCATCTATACTATAGACGTCATCTATTCTATAGACGTAATCTATACTATAGACCTCATCTATACCATAGACGTCATCTATACTATAGACGTAATCTATACTATAGACCTCATCTATACTATAGACGTCATCTATACTATAGACGTCATCTATACTATAGACGTCATCTATACTATAGACGTCATCTATACTATAGACGTCATCTATACTATAGACGTCATCTATACTATAGACGTCATCTATACTATAGACGTCATCTATACTATAGACGTCATCTATACTATAGACGTCATCTATACTATAGACGTCATCTATACTATAAACGTCATCTATACTATAGACATCATCTATACTATAAACGTCATCTATACTATAGACGTCATCTATACTATAAACGTCATCTATACTATAAACGTCATCTATACTATAGACGTCATCTATACTATAAACGTCATCTATACTATAGACGTCATCTATACTATAGACGTCATCTATACTATAGACGTCATCTATACTATAGACGTCATCTATACTATAGACGTCATCTATACTATAGACGTCATCTATACTATAGACGTCATCTATACTATAGACGTCATCTATACTATAGACGTCATCTATACTATAGACGTCATCTATACTATAGACGTCATCTATACTATAGACGTCATCTATACCATAGACGTCATCTATACTATAGACGTCATCTATACTATAGACGTCATCTATACTATAGACGTCATCTATACAATAGACGTCATCTATACTATAGACGTCATCTATACAATAGACGTCATCTATACAATAGACGTCATCTATACAATAGACGTCATCTATACTATAGACGTCATCTATACTATAGACGTCATCTATACTATAGACGTCATCTATACTATAAACGTCATCTATACTATAGACGTCATCTATACTATAAACGTCATCTATACTATAGACGTCATCTATACTATAAACGTCATCTATACTATAGACGTCATCTATACTATAGACGTCATCTATACTATAGACGTCATCTATACTATAGACGTCATCTATACTATAGACGTCATCTATACTATAGACGTCATCTATACTATAGACGTCATCTATACTATAGACGTCATCTATACTATAGACGTCATCTATACTATAGACGTCATCTATACTATAGACGTCATCTATACTATAGACGTCATCTATACTATAGACGTCATCTATACTATAGACGTCATCTATACTATAGACGTCATCTATACTATAGACGTCATCTATACTATAGACGTCATCTATACTATAGACGTCATCTATACTATAGACGTCATCTATACTATAGACGTCATCTATACTATAGACGTCATCTATACTATAGACGTCATCTATACTATAGACGTCATCTATACTATAGACGTCATCTATACTATAGACGTCACCTATACTATAGACGTCATCTATACTATAGACGTCACCTATACTATAGACGTCATCTATACTATAGACGTCATCTATACTATAGATGTCATCTATACTATAGACGTCATCTAAACAATAGACGTCATCTATACTATAGACGTCATCTATACTATAGACGTCATCTATACTATAGACGTCATCTGTACTATAGACGTCATCAATGCTATAGACTTCATCTATACTATAGACGTCATCAATGCTATAGGCGTTATATAATACATAGACGTCATCTATACTATAGACGTCATCTATACTATAGACGTCATCTATACTATAGACGTCATCTATACTATAGACGTCATCTATACTATAGACGTCATCTATACTATAGACGTCATCTGTACTATAGACGTCATCTATACTATAGACGTCATCTATACTATAGACGTCATCTATACTATAGACTTCATCTATACTATAGATGTCATCTATGCTATAGACTTCATCTATACTATAGACGTCATCAATGCTATAGGCGTTATATAATACATAGACGTCATCTATACTATAGACGTCATCTATACTATAGACGTCATCTATACTATAGACGTCATCTATACTATAGACGTCATCTATACTATAGACGTCATCTATACTATAGACGTCATCTATACTATAGACGTCATCTATACTATAGACGTCATCTATACTATAGACGTCATCTATACTTTAGACGTCATCTATACTATAGACGTCATCTATACTATAGACGTCATCTATACTATAGACGTCATCTATACTATAGACGTCATCTTTACTAGAGACGTCATCTATACTATAGACGTCATCTACACTATAGACATCATCTTTACTATAGACGTCATCTACACTATAGACGTCATCTATACTATAGACGTCATCTTTACTATAGACGTCATCTATACTATAGACGTCATCTATACTATAGACGTCATCTATACTATAGACGTCATCTATACTATAGACGTCATCTATACTATAGACGTCATCTATACTATAGACGTCATCAATACTATAGACGTCATCTATACTATAGACGTCATCAATACTATAGACGTCATCAATACTATAGACGTCATCTATACTATAGACGTCATCAATACTATAGACGTCATCTATACTATAGACGTCATCTATACTATAGACGTCATCTATACTATAGACGTCATCAATACTATAGACGTCATCAATACTATAGACGTCATCTATACTATAGACGTCATCAATACTATAGACGTCATCTATACTATAGACGTCATCTATACTATAGACGTCATCTATACTATAGACATCATCTATATTATAGACATCATCTATACTATAGACATCATCTATACTATACACATCATCTATACTATACACATCATCTATACTATAGACGTCATCTATACTATATACGTCATCTATTCTATAGACGTCATCTATACTAAAGACGTTATCTATACTATAGACGTCATCTATACTATAGACGTCATCTATACTATAGACGTCATCTACACTATAGACGTCATCTACACTATAGACGTCATCTATACTATAGACGTCATCTATACTATAGACGTCATCAATACTATAGACGTCATCAATACTATAGACGTCATCTATACTATAGACGTCATCAATACTATAGACGTCATCTATACTATAGACGTCATCTATACTATAGACGTCATCTATACTATAGACGTCATCTATACTATAGACATCATCTATATTATAGACATCATCTATACTATAGACATCATCTATACTATACACATCATCTATACTATACACATCATCAATACTATAGACGTCATCTATACTATAGACGTCATCAATACTAAAGACGTCATCTATACTATAGACGTCATCTATACTATAGACGTCATCTATACTATAGACATCATCTATATTATAGACATCATCTATACTATAGACATCATCTATACTATACACATCATCTATACTATACACATCATCTATACTATAGACGTCATCTATACTATATACGTCATCTATTCTATAGACGTCATCTATACTAAAGACGTTATCTATACTATAGACGTCATCTATACTATAGACGTCATCTATACTATAGACGTCATCTACACTATAGACGTCATCTACACTATAGACGTCATCTATACTATAGACGTCATCTATACTATAGACGTCATCAATACTATAGATGTCATCAATACTATAGACGTCATCAATACTATAGACGTCATCTATACTATAGACGTCATCAATACTATAGACGTCATCTATACTATAGACGTCATCTATACTAGACGTCATCTAGACGTTACTAGACGTCATCTTTACTATAGACGTTATCTTTACTATAGACGTCATCTGTACTATAGACGTCATCTATACTATAGACGTCATCTATACTATAGACGTCATCTATACTATAGACGTCATCTATACTATAGACGTCATCTATACTATAGACGTCATCTATACCATAGACGTCATCTATACTATAGACGTCATCTATTCTATAGACGTAATCTATACTATAGACGTCATCTATACCATAGACGTCATCTATTCTATAGACGTCATCTATACTAAAGACGTTATCTATACTATAGACGTCATCTATACTATAGACGTCATCTATACTATAGACGTCATCTACACTATTGACGTCATCTATACTATAGACGTCATCTATACTATAGACGTCATCTATACTATAGACGTCATCTATACTATAGACGTCATCTATACTATAGACGTCATCTATACTATAGACGTCATCTATACTATAGACGTCATCTTTACTATAGACGTCATCTATACTATAGACGTCATCTTTACTATAGACGTCATCTATACTATAGACGTCATCTATACTATAGACGTCATCTATACTATAGACGTCATCTATACTATAGACGTCATCTATACTATAGACGTCATCTATACTATAGACGTCATCTATACTATAGACGTCATCTATACTATAGACGTCATCTATACTATAGACGTCATCTTTACTAGAGACGTCATCTATACTATAGACGTCATCTACACTATAGACATCATCTTTACTATAGACGTCATCTACACTATAGACGTCATCTATACTATAGACGTCATCTACACTATAGACGTCATCTACACTATAGACGTCATCTATACTATAGACGTCATCTACACTTTAGACGTCATCTATACTATAGACGTCATCTGTACTATAGACGTCATCTATTCTATAGACCTCATCTACACTATAGACGTCATCTACACTATAGACGTCATCTACACTATAGACGTCATCTATTCTATAGACGTAATCTATACTATAGACGTCATCTATACCATAGACGTAATCTATACTATAGACGTCATCTATACCATAGACGTCATCTATACTATAGACGTCATCTATACTATAGACGTCAACTTTACTATAGACGTCATCTTTACTATAGACGTCATCTTTACTATAGACGTAATCTATACTATAGACGTCATCTATACTATAGACGTCATCTATACTATAGACGTCATCTATACTATAGACGTCATCTATACTATAGACGTCATCTATACTATAGACGTCATCTATACTATAGACGTCATCTATACTATAGACGTCATCTATACTATAGACGTCATCTATACTATAGACGTCATCTACACTATAGACGTCATCTATACTATAGACGTCATCTACACTATAGACGTCATCTATACTATAGACGTCATCTATACTATAGACGTCATCTATACTATAGACGTCATCTATACTATAGACGTCATCTATACTATAGACGTCATCTATACTATAGACGTCATCTATACTATAGACGTCATCCATACTATAGACGTCATCCATACTATAGACGTCATCCATACTATAGACGTCATCCATACTATAGACGTCATCTATACTATAGACGTCATCTACACTATAGACGTCATCTATACTATAGACGTCATCTTTACTATAGACGTCATCTATACTATAGACGTCATCTATACTATAGACGTCATCTATACTATAGACGTCATCTATACTATAGACGTCATCTATACTATAGACGTCATCTATACTATAGACGTCATCTATACTATAGACGTCATCTATACTATAGACGTCATCTATACTATAGACGTCATCTATACTATAGACGTCATCTATACTATAGACGTCATCTACACTATAGACGTCATCTATACTATAGACGTCATCTACACTATAGACGTCATCTTTACTATAGACGTCATCTATACTATAGACGTCATCTATACTATAGACGTCATCTATACTATAGATGTCATCTATACTATAGACGTCATCTATACTATAGACGTCATCTATACTATAGACGTCATCTATACTATAGACGTCATCTATACTATAGACGTCATCTATACTATAGACGTCATCTATACTATAGACGTCATCTATACTATAGACGTCATCTATACTATAGACGTCATCTATACTATAGACGTCATCTATACTATAGACGTCATCAATACTATAGACGTCATCTATACTATAGACGTCATCAATACTATAGACGTCATCTATACTATAGACGTCATCTATACTATAGACGTCATCTATACTATAGACGTCATCTATACTATAGACGTCATCTATACTATAGACATCATCTATATTATAGACATCATCTATACTATAGACATCATCTATACTATACACATCATCTATACTATACACATCATCAATACTATAGACGTCATCTATACTATAGACGTCATCAATACTATAGACGTCATCTATACTATAGACGTCATCTATACTATAGACGTCATCTATACTATAGACATCATCTATATTATAGACATCATCTATACTATAGACATCATCTATACTATACACATCATCTATACTATACACATCATCTATACTATAGACGTCATCTATACTATATACGTCATCTATACTAAAGACGTTATCTATACTATTGACGTCATCTATACTATAGACGTCATCTATACTATAGACGTCATCTACACTATAGACGTCATCTACACTATAGACGTCATCTATACTATAGACGTCATCTATACTATAGACGTCATCAATACTATAGATGTCATCAATACTATAGACGTCATCAATACTATAGACGTCATCTATACTATAGACGTCATCAATACTATAGACGTCATCTATACTATAGACGTCATCTATACTAGACGTCATCTAGACGTTACTAGACGTCATCTTTACTATAGACGTTATCTTTACTATAGACGTCATCTGTACTATAGACGTCATCTATACTATAGACGTCATCTATACTATAGACGTCATCTATACTATAGACGTCATCTATACTATAGACGTCATCTATACTATAGACGTCATCCATACTATAGACGTCATCTATACTATAGACGTCATCTATACTATAGACGTCATCTACACTATAGACGTCATCTATACTATAGACGTCATCTATACTGTAGACGTCATCTTTACTATAGACGTCATCTATACTATAGACGTCATCTATACTATAGACGTCATCTATACTATAGATGTCATCTATACTATAGACGTCATCTATACTATAGACGTCATCTATACTATAGACGTCATCTATACTATAGACGTCATCTATACTATAGACGTCATCTATACTATAGACGTCATCTATACTATAGACGTCATCTATACTATAGACGTCATCTATACTATAGACGTCATCTATACTATAGACGTCATCTATACTATAGACGTCATCTATACTATAGACGTCATCTATACTATAGACGTCATCTATACTATAGACGTCATCTATACTATAGACGTCATCTATACTATAGACGTCATCTATACTATAGACGTCATCTATACTATAGACGTCATCTATACTATAGACGTCATCTATACTATAGACGTCATCTATACTATAGACGTCATCTATACTATAGACGTCATCTATACTATAGACGTCATCTATACTATAGACGTCATCTATACTATAGACGTCATCTATACTATAGACGTCATCTATACTATAGACGTCATCTATACTATAGACGTCATCTATACTATAGACGTCATCTATACTATAGACGTCATCTATACTATAGACGTCATCTATACTATAGACGTCATCTATACTATAGACGTCATCTACACTATAGACGTCATCTACACTATAGACGTCATCTATACTATAGACGTCATCTATACTATAGACGTCATCTATACTATAGACGTCATCTACACTATAGACGTCATCTACACTATAGACGTCATCTATACTATAGACGTCATCAATACTATAGATGTCATCAATACTATAGACGTCATCAATACTATAGACGTCATCTATACTATAGACGTCATCAATACTATAGACGTCATCTATACTATAGACGTCATCTATACTATAGACGTCATCTATACTAGACGTCATCTAGACGTTACTAGACATCATCTTTACTATAGACGTTATCTTTACTATAGACGTCATCTGTACTATAGACGTCATCTATACTATAGACGTCATCTATACTATAGACGTCATCTATACTATAGACGTCATCTATACTATAGACGTCATCTATACTATAGACGTCGTCTACACTATAGACGTCATCTATACTATAGACGTCATCTATACTATAGACGTCATCTATACTATAGACGTCATCTATACCATAGACGTCATCTATACTATAGACGTCATCTATTCTATAGACGTAATCTATACCATAGACGTCATCTATACTATAGACGTCATCTATTCTATAGACGTAATCTATACTATAGACGTCATCTATACCATAGACGTCATCTATTCTATAGACGTCATCTATACTAAAGACGTCATCTATACTATAGACGTCATTTATACTATAGACGTCATCTATACTATAGACGTCATCTATACTATAGACGTCATCTATACTATAGACGTCATCTATACTATAGACGTCATCTATACTATAGACGTCATCTATACTATAGACGTCATCTATACTATAGACGTCATCTATACTATAGACGTCATCTATACTATAGACGTCATCTATACTATAGACGTCATCTATACTATAGACGTCATCTATACTATAGACGTCATCTATACTATAGACGTCATCTATACTATAGACGTCATCTATACTATAGACGTCATCTATACTATAGTCGTCATCTACACTATAGACGTCATCTATACTATAGACGTCATCTATACTATAGACGTCATCTATACTATAGACGTCATCTATACTATAGACGTCATCTATACTATAGACGTCATCTATACTATAGACGTCATCTTTACTAGAGACGTTATCTATACTATAGACGTCATCTACACTATAGACATCATCTTTACTATAGACGTCATCTACACTATAGACGTCATCTATACTAAAGACGTCATCTATACTATAGACGTCATCTATACTATAGACGTCATCTATACTATAGACGTCATCTATACTATAGACGTCATCTATACTATAGACGTCATCTATACTATAGACGTCATCTATACTATAGACGTCATCTATACTATAGACGTCATCAATACTATAGACGTCATCTATACTATAGACGTCATCAATACTATAGACGTCATCTATACTATAGACGTCATCTATACTATAGACGTCATCTATACTATAGACGTCATCTATACTATAGACATCATCTATATTATAGACATCATCTATACTATAGACATCATCTATACTATACACATCATCTATACTATACACATCATCAATACTATAGACGTCATCTATACTATAGACGTCATCAATACTATAGACGTCATCTATACTATAGACGTCATCTATACTATAGACGTCATCTATACTATAGATGTCATCAATACTATAGACGTCATCAATACTATAGACGTCATCTATACTATAGACGTCATCAATACTATAGACGTCATCTATACTATAGACGTCATCTATACTATAGACGTCATCTATACTAGACGTCATCTAGACGTTACTAGACATCATCTTTACTATAGACGTTATCTTTACTATAGACGTCATCTGTACTATAGACGTCATCTATACTATAGACGTCATCTATACTATAGACGTCATCTATACTATAGACGTCATCTATACTATAGACGTCATCTATACTATAGACGTCGTCTACACTATAGACGTCATCTATACTATAGACGTCATCTATACTATAGACGTCATCTATACTAAAGACGTCATCTATACTATAGACGTCATCTATACTATAGACGTCATCTATACTATAGACGTCATCTATACTATAGACGTCATCTATACTATAGACGTCATCTATACTATAGACGTCATCTATACTATAGACGTCATCTATACTATAGACGTCATCTATACTATAGACGTCATCTATACTATAGACGTCATCTATACTATAGACGTCATCAATACTATAGACGTCATCTATACTATAGACGTCATCAATACTATAGACGTCATCTATACTATAGACGTCATCTATACTATAGACGTCATCTATACTATAGACGTCATCTATACTATAGACATCATCTATATTATAGACATCATCTATACTATAGACATCATCTATAATATACACATCATCTATACTATACACATCATCAATACTATAGACGTCATCTATACTATAGACGTCATCAATACTATAGACGTCATCTATACTATAGACGTCATCAATACTATAGACGTCATCTATACTATAGACGTCATCAATACTATAGACGTCATCTATACTATAGACGTCATCTATACTATAGACGTCATCTATACTATAGACGTCATCTATACTATAGACATCATCTATATTATAGACATCATCTATACTATAGACATCATCTATACTATACACATCATCTATACTATACACATCATCAATACTATAGACGTCATCTATACTATAGACGTCATCAATACTATAGACGTCATCTATACTATAGACGTCATCTATACTATAGACGTCATCTACACTATAGACGTCATCTACACTATAGACGTCATCTATACTATAGACGTCATCTATACTATAGACGTCATCAATACTATAGATGTCATCAATACTATAGACGTCATCAATACTATAGACGTCATCTATACTATAGACGTCATCAATACTATAGACGTCATCTATACTATAGACGTCATCTATACTAGACGTCATCTAGACGTTACTAGACGTCATCTTTACTATAGACGTTATCTTTACTATAGACGTCATCTGTACTATAGACGTCATCTATACTATAGACGTCATCTATACTATAGACGTCATCTATACTATAGACGTCATCTATAATATAGACCTCATCTATACTATAGACGTCATCCATACTATAGACGTCATCTATACTATAGACGTCATCTATACTATAGACGTCATCTACACTATAGACGTCATCTATACTATAGACGTCATCTATACTGTAGACGTCATCTTTACTATAGACGTCATCTATACTATAGACGTCATCTATACTATAGACGTCATCTATACTATAGATGTCAACTATACTATAGACGTCATCTATACTATAGACGTCATCTATACTATAGACGTCATCTATACTATAGACGTCATCTATACTATAGACGTCATCTTTACTATAGACGTCATCTATACTATAGACGTCATCTATACTATAGACGTCATCTATACTATAGACGTCATCTATACTATAGACGTCATCTATACTATAGACGTCATCTATACTATAGACGTCATCTATACTATAGACGTCATCTATACTATAGACGTCATCTATACTATAGACGTCATCTATACTATAGACGTCATCTATACTATAGACGTCATCTATACTATAGACGTCATCTATACTATAGACGTCATCTATACTATAGACGTCATCTATACTATAGACGTCATCTATACTATAGACGTCATCTATACTATAGTCGTCATCTACACTATAGACGTCATCTATACTATAGACGTCATCTATACTATAGACGTCATCTATACTATAGACGTCATCTAACTATAGACGTCATCTTTACTAGAGACGTCATCTATACTATAGACGTCATCTACACTATAGACATCATCTTTACTAAAGACGTCATCTACACTATAGACGTCATCTATACTAAAGACGTCATCTATACTAAAGACGTCATCTATACTATAGACGTCATCTATACTATAGACGTCATCTATACTATAGACGTCATCTATACTATAGACGTCATCTATACTATAGACGTCATCTATACTATAGACGTCATCTATACTATAGACGTCATCAATACTATAGACGTCATCTATACTATAGACGTCATCAATACTATAGACGTCATCTATACTATAGACGTCATCAATACTATAGACGTCATCTATACTATAGACGTCATCTATACTATAGACGTCATCTATACTATAGACGTCATCTATACTATAGACATCATCTATATTATAGACATCATCTATACTATAGACATCATCTATACTATACACATCATCTATACTATACACATCATCTATACTATACACATCATCAATACTATAGACGTCATCTATACTATAGACGTCATCAATACTATAGACGTCATCTATACTATAGACGTCATCTATACTATAGACGTCATCTATACTATAGACATCATCTATATTATAGACATCATCTATACTATAGACATCATCTATACTATACACATCATCTATACTATACACATCATCTATACTATAGACGTCATATATACTATATACGTCATCTATTCTATAGACGTCATCTATACTAAAGACGTTATCTATACTATAGACGTCATCTATACTATAGACGTCATCTACACTATAGACGTCATCTACACTATAGACGTCATCTATGCTATAGACGTCATCAATACTATAGATGTCATCAATACTATAGACGTCATCAATACTATAGACGTCATCTATACTATAGACGTCATCAATACTATAGACGTCATCTATACTATAGACGTCGTCTATACTATAGACGTCATCTATACTATAGACGTCGTCTATACTATAGACGTCATCTATACTATAGACGTCATCTATACTATAGACGTCATCTATACTATAGACGTCATCTATACTATAGACGTCATCTATACTATAGACGTCATCTATACTATAGACGTCATCTATACTATAGACGTCATCTATACTATAGACGTCATCTATACTATAGACGTCATCTATACTATAGACGTCATCTATACTATAGACGTCATCTATACTATAGTCGTCATCTATACTATAGACGTCATCTATACTATAGACGTCATCTATACTATAGACGTCATCTATACTATAGACGTCATCTATACTATAGACGTCATCTATACTATAGACGTCATCTTTACTAGAGACGTCATCTATACTATAGACGTCATCTACACTATAGACATCATCTTTACTATAGACGTCATCTACACTATAGACGTCATCTATACTAAAGACGTCATCTATACTATAGACGTCATCTATACTATAGACGTCATCTATACTATAGACGTCATCTATACTATAGACGTCATCTATACTATAGACGTCATCTATACTATAGACGTCATCTATACTATAGACGTCATCTATACTATAGACGTCATCAATACTATAGACGTCATCTATACTATAGACGTCATCAATACTATAGACGTCATCTATACTATAGACGTCATCTATACTATAGACGTCATCTATACTATAGACGTCATCTATACTATAGACATCATCTATATTATAGACATCATCTATACTATAGACATCATCTATACTATACACATCATCTATACTATACACATCATCAATACTATAGACGTCATCTATACTATAGACGTCATCAATACTATAGACGTCATCTATACTATAGACGTCATCTATACTATAGACGTCATCTATACTATAGACATCATCTATATTATAGACATCATCTATACTATAGACATCATCTATACTATACACATCATCTATACTATACACATCATCTATACTATAGACGTCATCTATACTATATACGTCATCTATTCTATAGACGTCATCTATACTAAAGACGTTATCTATACTATAGACGTCATCTATACTATAGACGTCATCTATACTATAGACGTCATCTACACTATAGACGTCATCTACACTATAGACGTCATCTATACTATAGACGTCATCAATACTATAGATGTCATCAATACTATAGACGTCATCAATACTATAGACGTCATCTATACTATAGACGTCATCAATACTATAGACGTCATCTATACTATAGACGTCATCTATACTATAGACGTCATCTATACTAGACGTCATCTAGACGTTACTAGACGTCATCTTTACTATAGACGTTATCTTTACTATAGACGTCATCTGTACTATAGACGTCATCTATACTATAGACGTCATCTATACTATAGACGTCATCTATACTATAGACGTCATCTATACTATAGACGTCGTCTACACTATAGACGTCATCTATACTATAGACGTCATCTATACTATAGACGTCATCTATACTATAGACGTCATCTATACCATAGACGTCATCTATACTATAGACGTCATCTATTCTATAGACGTAATCTATACTATAGACGTCATCTATACCATAGACGTCATCTATTCTATAGACGTCATCTATACTAAAGACGTTATCTATACTATAGACGTCATCTATACTATAGACGTCATCTATACTATAGACGTCATCTACACTATTGACGTCATCTACACTATAGACGTCATCTATACTATAGACGTCATCTATACTATAGACGTCATCTATACTATAGACGTCATCTATACTATAGACGTCATCTATACAATAGACGTCATCTATACTATAGACGTCATCTATACAATAGACGTCATCTATACTATAGACGTCATCTTTACTATAGACGTCATCTATACTATAGACGTCATCTATACTATAGACGTCATCTATACTATAGACGTCATCTATACTATAGACGTCATCTATACTATAGACGTCATCTATACTATAGACGTCATCTATACTATAGACGTCATCTACACTATAGACGTCATCTACACTATAGACGTCTTCTATACTATAGACGTCATCTACGCTTTAGACGTCATCTATACTATAGACGTCATCTGTACTATAGACGTCATCTATTCTATAGACCTCATCTACACTATAGACGTCATCTACACTATAGACGTCATCTACACTATAGACGTCATCTATTCTATAGACGTAATCTATACTATAGACGTCATCTATACCATAGACGTCATCTATTCTATAGACGTAATCTATACTATAGACGTCATCTATACCATAGACGTCATCTATACTATAGACGTCATCTATACTATAGACGTCAACTTTACTATAGACGTCATCTTTACTATAGACGTCATCTTTACTATAGACGTAATCTATACTATAGACGTCATCTATACTATAGACGTCATCTATACTATAGACGTCATCTATACTATAGAGTCATCTATACTATAGACGTCATCTATACTATAGACGTCATCTACACTATAGACGTCATCTATACTATAGACGTCATCTACAATATAGACGTCATCTATACTATAGACGTCATCTATACTATAGACGTCATCTATACTATAGACGTCATCTATACTATAGACGTCATCTATACTATAGACGTCATCTATACTATAGACGTCATCTATACTATAGACGTCATCTATACTATAGACGTCATCTATACTATAGACGTCATCTATACTATAGACGTCATCCATACTATAGACGTCATCCATACTATAGACGTCATCCATACTATAGACGTCATCTATACTATAGACGTCATCTATACTATAGACGTCATCTATACTATAGACGTCATCTATACTATAGACGTCATCTTTACTATAGACGTCATCTTTACTATAGACGTCATCTATACTATAGACGTCATCTATACTATAGACGTCATCTATACTATAGACGTCATCTATACTATAGACGTCATCTATACTATAGACGTCATCTATACTATAGACGTCATCTATACTATAGACGTCATCTATACTATAGACGTGATCTATACTATAGACGTCATCCATACTATAGACGTCATCTATACTATAGACGTCATCTATACTATAGACGTCATCTACACTATAGACGTCATCTATACTATAGACGTCATCTATACTGTAGACGTCATCTTTACTATAGACGTCATCTATACTATAGACGTCATCTATACTATAGACGTCATCTATACTATAGATGTCATCTATACTATAGACGTCATCTATACTATAGACGTCATCTATACTATAGACGTCATCTATACTATAGACGTCATCTATACTATAGACGTCATCTATACTATAGACGTCATCTATACTATAGACGTCATCTAAACTATAGACGTCATCTAAACTATAGACGTCATCTATACTATAGACGTTATCTATACTATAGACGTCATCTATACTATAGACGTCATCTATACTATAGACGTCGTCTATACTATAGACGTCGTCTATACTATAGACGTCATCTATACTATAGACGTCGTCTATACTATAGACGTCATCTATACTATAGACGTCGTCTATACTATAGACGTCGTCTATACTATAGACGTCATCTACACTATAGACGTCATCTATACTATAGACGTCATCTATACTATAGACGTCATCTATACTATAGACGTCATCTATACTATAGACGTCATCTATACTATAGACGTCATCTATACTATAGACGTCATCTATACTATAGACGTCATCCATACTATAGACGTCATCCATACTATAGACGTCATCTATACAATAGACGTCATCCATACTATAGACGTCATCTATACTATAGACGTCATCTATACTATAGACGTCATCTATACTATAGACGTCATCTATACTATAGACGTCATCTATACTATAGACGTCATCTATACTATAGACGTCATCTATACTATAGACGTCATCTATACTATAGACGTCATCTACACTATAGACGTCATCTATACTATAGACGTCATCTATACTGTAGACGTCATCTTTACTATAGACGTCATCTATACTATAGACGTCATCTATACTATAGATGTCATCTATACTATAGATGTCACCTATACTATAGACGTCATCTATACTATAGACGTCATCTATACTATAGACGTCATCTATACTATAGACGTCATCTATACTATAGACGTCATCTATACTATAGACGTCATCTATACTATAGAAGTCATCTATACTATAGACGTCATCTATACTATAGACGTCATCTATACTATAGACGTCATCTATACTATAGACGTCATCTATACTATAGACGTCATCTATACCACAGACGTCATCTATACTATAGTCGTCATCTACACTATAGACGTCATCTATATTATAGATGTCATCTATACTATAGACGTCATCTATACTATAGACGTCATCTATACTATAGACGTCATCTATACTATAGACGTCATCTATACTATAGACGTCATCTATACTATAGACGTCATCAATACTATAGACGTCATCTATACTATAGATGTCATCTATGCTATAGACTTCATCTATACTATAGACGTCATCAATGCTATAGGCGTTATATAATACATAGACGTCATCTATACTATAGCCGTCATCTTTACTATAGACGTCATCTATACTATAGACGTCATCTATACTATAGACGTCATCTTTACTATAGACGTCATCAATACTATAGACGTCATCTATACTATAGACGTCATCAATACTATAGACGTCATCTATACTATAGACGTCATCTATACTATAGACGTCATCTATACTATAGACATCATCTATATTATAGACATCATCTATACTATAGACATCATCTATACTATACACATCATCTATACTTTACACATCATCTATACTATACACGTCATCTATACTATATATGTCATCTATTCTATAGACGTCATCCATACTAAAGACGTTATCTATACTATAGACGTCATCTATACTATAGACGTCATCTATACTATAGACGTCATCTACACTATAGACGTCATCTACACTATAGACGTCATCTACACTATAGACGTCATCTACACTATAGACGTCATCTACACTATAGACGTCATCTACACTATAGACGTCATCTATACTATAGACGTCATCTACACTATAGACGTCATCTATACTATAGACGTCATATACACTATAGACGTCATCTATACTATAGACGTCATCTATACTATAGAAGTCATCTATACTATAGACGTCATCTATACTATAGACGTCATCTTTACTATAGACGTCATCTATACTATAGACGTCATCTATACAATAGACGTCATCTATACTATAGACGTCATCTGCACTATAGACGTCATCTACACTATAGACGTCATCTATACTATAGACGTCATCTATACTATAGACGTCATCTATACTATAGACGTCATCTATTCTATAGACGTAATCTATACTATAGACGTCATCTATACCATAGACGTCATCTATACTATAGACCTCATCTATACTATAGACGTCATCTTTACTATAGACGTCATCTATACTATAGACATCACCTATATTATAGACATCATCTATACTATAGACATCATCTATACTATACACATCATCTATACTATACACATCATCTATACTATAGACGTCATCTATACTATACACGTCATCTATTCTATGCACGTCATCTATACTAAAGACGTCATCTATACTATAGACGTCATCTATACTATAGACGTCATCTATACTATAGACGTCATCTACACTATAGACGTCATCTATACTATAGACGTCATCTACACTATAGACGTCATCTACACTATAGACGTCATCTATACTATAGACGTCATCTATACCATAGACGTCATCTATACCATAGACGTCATCTATACCATAGACGTCATCTATACCATAGACGTCATCTATACTAATAGACGTCATCTATACTATAGACGTCATCTATACAATAGACGTCATCTATACAATAGACGTCATCTATACAATAGACGTCATCTATACAATAGACGTCATCTATAGTATAGACGTCATCTATACTATAGACGTCATCTATACTATAGACTTCATCTTTACTATAGACGTCATCTATACTATAGACGTCATCTATACTATAGACGTCATCTATACTATAGACGTCATCTATACTATAGACGTCATCTATACTATAGACGTCATCTATACTATAGACGTCATCTATACTATAGACGTCATCTATACTATAGACGTCATCTATACTATAGACGTCATCTATACTATAGACGTCATCTATACTATAGACGTCATCTATACTATAGACGTCATCCATACTATAGACGTCATCCATACTATAGACGTCATCTATACTATAGACGTCATCTATACTATAGACGTCATCTATACTATAGACGTCATCTATACTATAGACGTCATCTACACTATACGTCACTACACTACGTCATCTATACTATAGACGTCATCTTTACTATAGACGTCATCTATACTATAGACGTCATCTATACTATAGACGTCATCTATACTATAGACGTCATCTATACTATAGACGTCATCTATACTATAGACGTCATCTATACTATAGACGTCACCTATACTATAGACGTCATCTATACTATAGACGTCATCTATACTATAGACGTCATCTAAACTATAGACGTCATCTATACTATAGACGTCATCTAAACTATAGACGTCATCTATACTATAGACGTCATCTAAACTATAGACGTCATCTATACTATAGACGTCATCTAAACTATAGACGTCATCTATACTATAGACGTCATCTATACTATAGACGTCATCTATACTATAGACGTCATCTATACTATAGACGTCATCTATACTATAGACGTCATCTATACTATAGACGTCATCTATACTATAGACGTCATCTTTACTATAGACGTCATCTATACTATAGACGTCATCTATACTATAGACGTCATCTATACTATAGACGTCATCTATACTATAGACGTCATCTATACTATAGACGTCATCTATACTATAGACGTCATCTATACTATAGACGTCACCTATACTATAGACGTCATCTATACTATAGACGTCACCTATACTATAGACGTCATCTATACTATAGACGTCATCTATACTATAGACGTCATCTAAACTATAGACGTCATCTATACTATAGACGTCATCTAAACTATAGACGTCATCTATACTATAGACGTCATCTATACTATAGACGCCATCTATACTATAGACGTCATCTATACTATAGACGTCATCTATACTATAGACGTCATCTATACTATAGACGTCATCTATACTATAGACGTCATCTATAATATAGACGTCATCTATACTATAGACGTCATCTATACTATAGACGTCATCTATACTATGGACGTCATCTATACTATAGACGTCATCTATACTATAGACGTCATCTATACTATAGTCGTCATCTACACTATAGACGTCATCTATACTATAGTCGTCATCTACACTATAGACGTCATCTATACTATAGACGTCATCTATACTATAGATGTCATCTATGCTATAGACTTCATCTATACTATAGATGTCATCTATGCTATAGACTTCATCTATACTATAGACGTCATCAATGCTATAGGCGTTATATAATACATAGACGTCATCTATACTATAGCCGCCATCTATACTATAGACGTCATCTATACTATAGACGTCGTCTATAATATAGACGTCATCTATGCTATAGACGTCATCTATACTATAGACGTCGTCTATAATATAGACGTCATCTATGCTATAGACGTCATCTATACTATAGACGTCATCTATACTATAGACGTCATCTATACTATAGACGTCATCTATACTATAGACGTCATCTATACTATAGACGTCATCTACACTATAGACGTCATCTATACTATAGTCGTCATCTACACTATAGACGTCATCTATACTATAGACGTCATCTATACTATAGATGTCATCTATGCTATAGACTTCATCTATACTATAGATGTCATCTATGCTATAGACTTCATCTATACTATAGACGTCATCAATGCTATAAGCGTTATATAATACATAGACGTCATCTATACTATAGCCGCCATCTATAATATAGACGTCATCTATACTATAGACGTCGTCTATAATATAGACGTCATCTATGCTATAGACGTCATCTATACTATAGACGTCATCTATACTATAGACGTCATCTATACTATAGACGTCATCTATACTATAGACGTCATCTATACTATAGACGTCATCTATACTATAGACGTCATCTACACTATAGACGTCATCTATACTATAGACGTCATCTACACTATAGACGTCATCTATACTATAGACGTCATCTATACCATAGACGTCATCTATACCATAGACGTCATCTATACTATAGACGTCATCTATACAATAGACGTCATCTATACAATAGACGTCATCTATACAATAGACGTCATCTATACTATAGACGTCATCTATACTAAAGACGTCATCTATACTATAGACGTCATCTATACTATAGACGTCATCTATACTATAGACGTCGTCTATACTATAGACGTCATCTACACTATAGACGTCATCTTTACTATAGACGTCATCTATACTTTAGACGTCATCTTTACTATAGACGTCATCTATACTATAGACGTCATCTATACTATAGACGTCATCTATACTATAGACGTCATCAATACTATAGACGTCATCTATACTATAGACGTCATCAATACTATAGACGTCATCTATACTATAGACGTCATCTATACTATAGACGTCATCTATACTATAGACATCATCTATATTATAGACATCATCTATACTATAGACATCATCTATACTATACACATCATCTATACTATACACATCATCTATACTATACACGTCATCTATACTATATACGTCATCTATTCTATAGACGTCATCTATACTAAAGACGTTATCTATACTATAGACGTCATCTATACTATAGACGTCATCTATACTATAGACGTCATCTACACTATAGACGTCATCTACACTATAGACGTCATCTACACTATAGACGTCATCTACACTATAGACGTCATCTACACTATAGACGTCATCTATACTATAGACGTCATCTATACTATAGACGTCATATACACTATAGACGTCATCTATACTATAGACGTCATCTATACTATAGAAGTCATCTATACTATAGACGTCATCTTTACTATAGACGTCATCTTTACTATAGACGTCATCTTTACTATAGACGTAATCTATACTATAGACGTCATCTATACTATAGACGTCATCTATACTATAGACGTCATCTATACTATACACATCATCTATACTATACACGTCATCTATACTATATACGTCATCTATTCTATAGACGTCATCTATACTAAAGACGTTATCTATACTATAGACGTCATCTATACTATAGACGTCATCTATACTATAGACGTCATCTACACTATAGACATCATCTATACTATACACATCATCTATACTATACACATCATCTATACTATACACGTCATCTATACTATATACGTCATCTATTCTATAGACGTCATCTATACTAAAGACGTTATCTATACTATAGACGTCATCTATACTATAGACGTCATCTATACTATAGACGTCATCTACACTATAGACGTCATCTACACTATAGACGTCATCTATACTATAGACGTCATCTATACTATAGAAGTCATCTATACTATAGACGTCATCTATACTATAGACGTCATCTTTACTATAGACGTCATCTTTACTATAGACGTCATCTTTACTATAGACGTAATCTATACTATAGACGTCATCTATACTATAGACATCATCTATACTATACACATCATCTATACTATACACATCATCTATACTATACACGTCATCTATACTATATACGTCATCTATTCTATAGACGTCATCTATACTAAAGACGTTATCTATACTATAGACGTCATCTATACTATAGACGTCATCTATACTATAGACGTCATCTACACTATAGACGTCATCTACACTATAGACGTCATCTACACTATAGACGTCATCTACACTATAGACGTCATCTACACTATAGACGTCATCTATACTATAGACGTCATCTATACTATAGACGTCATATACACTATAGACGTCATCTATACTATAGACGTAATCTATACTATAGACGTCATCTATACTATAGACGTCATCTATACTATAGACGTCATCTCTACTATACACGTCATCTATACTATATACGTCATCTATTCTATAGACGTCATCTATACTAAAGACGTTATCTATACTATAGACGTCATCTATACTATAGACGTCATCTATACTATAGACGTCATCTACACTATAGACGTCATCTACACTATAGACGTCATCTACACTATAGACGTCATCTACACTATAGACGTCATCTACACTATAGACGTCATCTATACTATAGACGTCATCTATACTATAGACGTCATATACACTATAGACGTCATCTATACTATAGACGTCATCTATACTATAGAAGTCATCTATACTATAGACGTCATCTATACTATAGACGTCATCTTTACTATAGACGTCATCTTTACTATAGACGTCATCTTTACTATAGACGTAATCTATACTATAGACGTCATCTATACTATAGACGTCATCTATACTATAGACATCACCTATATTATAGACATCATCTATACTATAGACATCATCTATACTATACACATCATCTATACTATAGACGTCATCTATACTATATACTTCATCTATTCTATGCACGTCATCTATACTAAAGACGTCATCTATACTATAGACGTCATCTATACTATAGACGTCATCTATACTATAGACGTCATCTACACTATAGACGTCATCTATACTATAGACGTCATCTACACTATAGACGTCATCTACACTATAGACGTCATCTATACTATAGACGTCATCTATACCATAGACGTCATCTATACCATAGACGTCATCTATACCATAGACGTCATCTATACCATAGACGTCATCTATACTAATAGACGTCATCTATACTATAGACGTCATCTATACAATAGACGTCATCTATACAATAGACGTCATCTATACAATAGACGTCATCTATACAATAGACGTCATCTATACTATAGACGTCATCTATACTATAGACGTCATCTATACTATAGACTTCATCTTTACTATAGACGTCATCTATACTATAGACGTCATCTATACTATAGACGTCATCTATACTATAGACGTCATCTATACTATAGACGTCATCTATACTATAGACGTCATCTATACTATAGACGTCATCTATACTATAGACGTCATCTATACTATAGACGTCATCTATACTATAGACGTCATCTATACTATAGACGTCATCTATACTATAGACGTCATCTATACTATAGACGTCATCTATACTATAGACGTCATCTATACTATAGACGTCATCTATACTATAGACGTCATCTATACTATAGACGTCATCTATACTATAGACGTCATCTATACTATAGACGTCATCCATACTATAGACGTCATCCATACTATAGACGTCATCTATACTATAGACGTCATCTATACTATAGACGTCATCTACACTATACGTCACTACACTACGTCATCTATACTATAGACGTCATCTTTACTATAGACGTCATCTATACTATAGACGTCATCTATACTATAGACGTCATCTATACTATAGACGTCATCTATACTATAGACGTCATCTATACTATAGACGTCATCTATACTATAGACGTCACCTATACTATAGACGTCATCTATACTATAGACGTCACCTATACTATAGACGTCATCTATACTATAGACGTCATCTATACTATAGACGTCATCTAAACTATAGACGTCATCTATACTATAGACGTCATCTATACTATAGACGTCATCTATACTATAGACGTCATCTATACTATAGACGTCATCTATACTATAGACGTCATCTATACTATAGACGCCATCTATACTATAGACGTCATCTATACTATAGACGTCATCTATACTATAGACGTCATCTATACTATAGACGTCATCTATACTATAGACGTCATCTATACTATAGACGTCATCTATACTATGGACGTCATCTATACTATAGACGTCATCTATACTATAGACGTCATCTATACTATAGTCGTCATCTACACTATAGACGTCATCTATACTATAGTCGTCATCTACACTATAGACGTCATCTATACTATAGACGTCATCTATACTATAGATGTCATCTATGCTATAGACTTCATCTATACTATAGATGTCATCTATGCTATAGACTTCATCTATACTATAGACGTCATCAATGCTATAGGCGTTATATAATACATAGACGTCATCTATACTATAGCCGCCATCTATACTATAGACGTCATCTATACTATAGACGTCGTCTATAATATAGACGTCATCTATGCTATAGACGTCATCTATACTATAGACGTCATCTATACTTTAAACGTCATCTATACTATAGACGTCATCTATACTATAGACGTCATCTATACTATAGACGTCATCTACACCATAAACGTCATCTATACTATAGTCGTCATCTACACTATAGACGTCATCTATACTATAGACGTCATCTATACTATAGATGTCATCTATGCTATAGACTTCATCTATACTATAGATGTCATCTATGCTATAGACTTCATCTATACTATAGACGTCATCAATGCTATAGGCGTTATATAATACATAGACGTCATCTATACTATAGCCGCCATCTATACTATAGACGTCATCTATACTATAGACGTCGTCTATAATATAGACGTCATCTATGCTATAGACGTCATCTATACTATAGACGTCATCTATACTATAGACGTCATCTATACTATAGACGTCATCTACACTATAGACGTCATCTATACTATAGACGTCATCTATACTATAGACGTCATCTATACCATAGACGTCATCTATACTATAGACGTCATCTATACAATAGACGTCATCTATACAATAGACGTCATCTATACAATAGACGTCATCTATACAATAGACGTCATCTATACTATAGACGTCATCTATACTATAGACGTCATCTATACTATAGACGTCATCTATACTATAGACGTCATCTATACTATAGACGTCATCTATACTATAGACGTCATCTATACTATAGACGTCATCTATACTATAGACGTCGTCTATACTATAGACGTCATCTACACTATAGACGTCATCTACACTATAGACGTCATCTACACTATAGACGTCATCTACACTATAGACGTCATCTACACTATAGACGTCATCTATACTATAGACGTCATCTATACTATAGACGTCATATACACTATAGACGTCATCTATACTATAGAAGTCATCTATACTATAGACGTCATCTATACTATAGACGTCATCTTTACTATAGACGTCATCTTTACTATAGACGTCATCTTTACTATAGACGTAATCTATACTATAGACGTCATCTATACTATAGACGTCATCTATACTATAGACATCACCTATATTATAGACATCATCTATACTATAGACATCATCTATACTATACACATCATCTATACTATACACATCATCTATACTATAGACGTCATCTATACTATATACTTCATCTATTCTATGCACGTCATCTATACTAAAGACGTCATCTATACTATAGACGTCATCTATACTATAGACGTCATCTATACTATAGACGTCATCTACACTATAGACGTCATCTATACTATAGACGTCATCTACACTATAGACGTCATCTACACTATAGACGTCATCTATACTATAGACGTCATCTTTACCATAGACGTCATCTATACCATAGACGTCATCTATACCATAGACGTCATCTATACCATAGACGTCATCTATACTAATAGACGTCATCTATACTATAGACGTCATCTATACAATAGACGTCATCTATACAATAGACGTCATCTATACAATAGACGTCATCTATACAATAGACGTCATCTATACAATAGACGTCATCTATACTATAGACGTCATCTATACTATAGACGTCATCTATACTATAGACTTCATCTTTACTATAGACGTCATCTATACTATAGACGTCATCTATACTATAGACGTCATCTATACTATAGACGTCATCTATACTATAGACGTCATCTATACTATAGACGTCATCTATACTATAGACGTCATCTATACTATAGACGTCATCTATACTATAGACGTCATCTATACTATAGACGTCATCTATACTATAGACGTCATCTATACTATAGACGTCATCTATACTATAGACGTCATCTATACTATAGACGTCATCTATACTATAGACGTCATCTATACTATAGACGTCATCTATACTATAGACGTCATCTATACTATAGACGTCATCTATACTATAGACGTCATCTATACTATAGACGTCATCTATACTATAGACGTCATCTATACTATAGACGTCATCTATACTATAGACGTCATCTATACTATAGACGTCATCTATACTATAGACGTCATCTATACTATAGACGTCATCTATACTATAGACGTCATCTATACTATAGACGTCATCTATACTATAGACGTCATCCGTACTATAGACGTCATCCATACTATAGACGTCATCTATACTATAGACGTCATCTATACTATAGACGTCATCTATACTATAGACGTCATCTATACTATAGACGTCATCTATACTATAGACGTCATCTACACTATACGTCACTACACTACGTCATCTATACTATAGACGTCATCTTTACTATAGACGTCATCTATACTATAGACGTCATCTATACTATAGACGTCATCTATACTATAGACGTCATCTATACTATACACGTCATCTATACTATAGACGTCATCTATACTATAGACGTCACCTATACTATAGACGTCATCTATACTATAGACGTCACCTATACTATAGACGTCATCTATACTATAGACGTCATCTATACTATAGACGTCATCTAAACTATAGACGTCATCTATACTATAGACGTCATCTAAACTATAGACGTCATCTATACTATAGACGTCATCTATACTATAGACGTCATCTATACTATAGACGTCATCTATACTATAGACGCCATCTATACTATAGACGTCATCTATACTATAGACGTCATCTATACTATAGACGTCATCTATACTATAGACGTCATCTATACTATAGACGTCATCTATACTATAGACGTCATCTATACTATGGACGTCATCTATACTATAGACGTCATCTATACTATAGACGTCATCTATACTATAGTCGTCATCTACACTATAGACGTCATCTATACTATAGTCGTCATCTACACTATAGACGTCATCTATACTATAGACGTCATCTATACTATAGATGTCATCTATGCTATAGACTTCATCTATACTATAGATGTCATCTATGCTATAGACTTCATCTATACTATAGACGTCATCAATGCTATAGGCGTTATATAATACATAGACGTCATCTATACTATAGCCGCCATCTATACTATAGACGTCATCTATACTATAGACGTCGTCTATAATATAGACGTCATCTATGCTATAGACGTCATCTATACTATAGACGTCATCTATACTTTAGACGTCATCTATACTATAGACGTCATCTATACTATAGACGTCATCTATACTATAGACGTCATCTACACCATAAACGTCATCTATACTATAGTCGTCATCTACACTATAGACGTCATCTATACTATAGACGTCATCTATACTATAGATGTCATCTATGCTATAGACTTCATCTATACTATAGATGTCATCTATGCTATAGACTTCATCTATACTATAGACGTCATCAATGCTATAGGCGTTATATAATACATAGACGTCATCTATACTATAGCCGCCATCTATACTATAGACGTCATCTATACTATAGACGTCGTCTATAATATAGACGTCATCTATGCTATAGACGTCATCTATACTATAGACGTCATCTATACTATAGACGCCATCTATACTATAGACGTCATCTATACTATAGACGTCATCTACACTATAGACGTCATCTATACTATAGACGTCATCTATACTATAGACGTCATCTATACCATAGACGTCATCTATACTATAGACGTCATCTATACAATAGACGTCATCTATACAATAGACGTCATCTATACTATAGACGTCATCTATACTATAGACGTCATCTATACTATAGACGTCATCTATACTATAGACGTCATCTATACTATAGACGTCATCTATACTATAGACGTCGTCTATACTATAGACGTCATCTACACTATAGACGTCATCTATACTATAGACGTCATCTATACTGTAGACGTCATCTTTACTATAGACGTCATCTATACTATAGACGTCATCTATACTATAGACGTCATCTATACTATAGACGTCATCTATACTATAGACGTCATCTATACTATAGATGTCATCTATACTATAGACGTCACCTATACTATAGACGTCATCTATACTATAGACGTCATCTATACTATAGACGTCATCTATACTATAGACGTCATCTATACTATAGACGTCATCTATATTATAGACGTCATCTATACTATAGACGTCATCTATACTATAGACGTCATCTATACTATAGACGTCATCTATACTATAGACGTCATCTATACTATAGACGTCATCTATACTATAGACGTCATCTATACTATAGACGTCATCTATACTATAGACGTCGTCTATACTATAGACGTCATCTATACTATAGACGTCGTCTATACTATAGACGTCATGTATACTATAGACGTCGTCTATACTATAGACGTCATCTATACTATAGACGTCATCTATACTATAGACGTCATCTATACTATAGACGTCATCCATACTATAGACGTCATCCATACTATAGACGTCATCTATACTATAGACGTCATCTATACTATAGACGTCATCAATACTATAGACGTCATCTATACTATAGACGTCATCTACACTATAGACGTCATCTATACTATAGACGTCATCTATACTATAGACGTCATCTTTACTATAGACGTCATCTATACTATAGACGTCATCTATACTATAGATGTCATCTATACTATAGACGTCACCTATACTATAGACGTCATCTATACTATAGACGTCATCTATACTATAGACGTCATCTATACTATAGACGTCATCTATACTATAGACGTCATCTATACTATAGACGTCATCTATACTATAGACGTCATCTATACTATAGACGTCATCTATACTATAGACGTCATCTATACTTTAGACGTCATCTATACTATAGACGTCATCTATACTATAGACGTCATCTATACTATAGACGTCATCTATACTATAGTCTTCATCTACACTATAGACGTCATCTATACTATAGATGTCATCTATACTATAGACGTCATATACACTATAGACGTCATCTATACTATAGACGTCATCTAAACTATAGACGTCATCTATACTATAGACGTCATCTATACTATAGACGTCATCTATACTATAGACGTCATCTATACTAAAGATGTCATCTATGCTATAGACTTCATCTATACTATAGACGTCATCAATACTATAGACGTCATCTATACTATAGACGTCATCAATACTATAGACGTCATCTATACTATAGACGTCATCAATACTATAGACGTCATCTATACTATAGACGTCATCTATACTATAGACGTCATCTATACTATAGACATCATCTATATTATAGACATCATCTATACTATAGACATCATCTATACTATACACATCATCTATACTATACACATCATCTATACTATAGACGTCATCTATACTATATACGTCATCTATTCTATAGACGTCATCTATACTAAAGACGTCATCTATACTATAGACGTCATCTACACTATAGACGTCATCTACACTATAGACGTCATCTATACTATAGACGTCAACTATACTATAGACGTCATATACTCTATAGACGTCATCTATACTATAGACGTCATCTATACTACAGACGTCATCTATACTATAGACGTCATCTATCCTATAAACGTCATCTATACTATCCTATCCTACTATCATCTATCCTATAGACGTCATCTATACTATAGACGTCATCTATACTATAGACGTCATCTATCCTATAGACGTCATCTATCCTATAGATGACGTCTATAGTATAGATGACGTCATCGTATATAGACGTATATAGACGTCATCTATACTATAGACGTCATCTATACTATAGACGTCATCTATACTATAGACGTCATCTATCCTATAGACGTCATCTATACTATAGACGTCATCTATCCTATAGACGTCATCTATACTATAGACGTCATCTATCCTATAGACGTCATCTATACTATAGACGTCATCTATACTATAGACGTCATCTATACTAAAGACGTCATTTTTACTAAAGATGTCATCTATGCTATAGACTTCATCTATACTATAGACGTCATCAATGCTATAGGCGTTACATAATACATAGACGTCATCTATACTATAGCCGTCATCTATACTATAGACGTCATCTATACTATAGACGTCATCTATACTATAGACGTCATCTATACTATAGACGTCATCAATACTATAGACGTCATCTATACTATAGACGTCATCAATACTATAGACGTCATCTATACTATAGACGTCATCAACACTATAGACGTCATCTATACTATAGACGTCATCTATACTATAGACGTCATCTATACTGTAGACGTCATCTATACTATAGACGTCATCAATACTATAGACGTCATCTATACTATAGACGTCATCTATACTATAGACGTCATCTAAACTATACGTCATCTATACTATAGACGTCGTCTATACTTTAGACGTCATCTATACTATAGACGTCGTCTATACTATAGACGTCATCTATACTATAGACGTCATCTATACTATAGACGTCATCTATACTATAGACGTCATCTATACTATAGACGTCATCTATACTATAGACGTCATCTATACTATAGACGTCATCCATACTATAGACGTCATCCATACTATAGACGTCATCTATACTATAGACGTCATCTATACTATAGACGTCATCTATACTATAGACGTCGTCTATACTATAGACGTCATCTATACTATAGACGTCGTCTATACTATAGAAGTCATCTATACTATAGACGTCATCTATACTATAGACGTCATCTATACTATAGACGTCATCTATACTATAGACGTCATCTATACTATAGACGTCATCCATACTATAGACGTCATCCATACTATAGACGTCATCTATACTATAGACGTCATCTATACTATAGACGTCTTCTATACTATAGACGTCATCTATACTATAGACGTCATCTATACTATAGACGTCATCTATACTATAGACGTCATCTACACTATAGACGTCATCTATACTATAGACGTCATCTATACTGTAGACGTCATCTTTACTATAGACGTCATCTATACTATAGACGTCATCTATACTATAGATGTCATCTATACTATAGATGTCACCTATACTATAGACGTCATCTATACTATAGACGTCATCTATACTATAGACGTCATCTATACTATAGACGTCATCTATACTATAGACGTCATCTATACTATAGACGTCATCTA
Organism: Neoascia interrupta; assembly: GCA_947623515.1. Taxonomy (NCBI): domain Eukaryota; kingdom Metazoa; phylum Arthropoda; class Insecta; order Diptera; family Syrphidae; genus Neoascia; species Neoascia interrupta. The sequence goes on from OX392462.1 coordinate 102,257,773, forward strand.
TACTATAGAAGTCATCTATACTATAGACGTCATCTATACTATAGACGTCATCTATACTATAGACGTCATCTATACTATAGACGTCATCTATACTACAGACGTCATCTATACTATAGTCGTCATCTACACTATAGACGTCATCTATATTATAGATGTCATCTATACTATAGACGTCATATACACTATAGACGTCATCTATACTATAGACGTCATCTATACTATAGACGTCATCTATACTATAGACGTCATCAATACTATAGACGTCATCTATACTATAGATGTCATCTATGCTATAGACTTCATCTATACTATAGACGTCATCAATGCTATAGGCGTTATATAATACATAGACGTCATCTATACTATAGCCGTCATCTTTACTATAGACGTCATCTATACTATAGACGTCATCTATACTATAGACGTCATCTATACTATAGACGTCATCAATACTATAGACGTCATCTATACTATAGACGTCATCAATACTATAGACGTCATCTATACTATAGACGTCATCTATACTATAGACGTCATCTATACTATAGACATCATCTATATTATAGACATCATCTATACTATAGACATCATCTATACTATACACATCATCTATACTTTACACATCATCTATACTATACACGTCATCTATACTATATACGTCATCTATTCTATAGACGTCATCTATACTAAAGACGTTATCTATACTATAGACGTCATCTATACTATAGACGTCATCTATACTATAGACGTCATCTATACTATAGACGTCATCAATACTATAGACGTCATCTATACTATAGACGTCATCAATACTATAGACGTCATCTATACTATAGACGTCATCTATACTATAGACGTCATCTATACTATAGACATCATCTATATTATAGACATCATCTATACTATAGACATCATCTATACTATACACATCATCTATACTTTACACATCATCTATACTATACACGTCACCTATACTATAGACGTCATCTATACTATAGACGTCATCTATACTATAGACGTCATCTATACTATAGACGTCATCTATACTATAGACGTCATCTATATTATAGACGTCATCTATACTATAGACGTCATCTATACTATAGACGTCATCTATACTATAGACGTCATCTATACTATAGACGTCATCTATACTATAGACGTCATCTATACTATAGACGTCATCTATACTATAGACGTCATCTATACTATAGACGTCGTCTATACTATAGACGTCATCTATACTATAGACGTCGTCTATACTATAGACGTCATGTATACTATAGACGTCGTCTATACTATAGACGTCATCTATACTATAGACGTCATCTATACTATAGACGTCATCTATACTATAGACGTCATCCATACTATAGACGTCATCCATACTATAGACGTCATCTATACTATAGACGTCATCTATACTATAGACGTCATCAATACTATAGACGTCATCTATACTATAGACGTCATCTACACTATAGACGTCATCTATACTATAGACGTCATCTATACTATAGACGTCATCTTTACTATAGACGTCATCTATACTATAGACGTCATCTATACTATAGATGTCATCTATACTATAGACGTCACCTATACTATAGACGTCATCTATACTATAGACGTCATCTATACTATAGACGTCATCTATACTATAGACGTCATCTATACTATAGACGTCATCTATACTATAGACGTCATCTATACTATAGACGTCATCTATACTATAGACGTCATCTATACTATAGACGTCATCTATACTTTAGACGTCATCTATACTATAGACGTCATCTATACTATAGACGTCATCTATACTATAGACGTCATCTATACTATAGTCTTCATCTACACTATAGACGTCATCTATACTATAGATGTCATCTATACTATAGACGTCATATACACTATAGACGTCATCTATACTATAGACGTCATCTAAACTATAGACGTCATCTATACTATAGACGTCATCTATACTATAGACGTCATCTATACTATAGACGTCATCTATACTAAAGATGTCATCTATGCTATAGACTTCATCTATACTATAGACGTCATCAATACTATAGACGTCATCTATACTATAGACGTCATCAATACTATAGACGTCATCTATACTATAGACGTCATCAATACTATAGACGTCATCTATACTATAGACGTCATCTATACTATAGACGTCATCTATACTATAGACATCATCTATATTATAGACATCATCTATACTATAGACATCATCTATACTATACACATCATCTATACTATACACATCATCTATACTATAGACGTCATCTATACTATATACGTCATCTATTCTATAGACGTCATCTATACTAAAGACGTCATCTATACTATAGACGTCATCTACACTATAGACGTCATCTACACTATAGACGTCATCTATACTATAGACGTCAACTATACTATAGACGTCATATACTCTATAGACGTCATCTATACTATAGACGTCATCTATACTACAGACGTCATCTATACTATAGACGTCATCTATCCTATAAACGTCATCTATACTATAGACGTCATCTATCCTATAGACGTCATCTATACTATAGACGTCATCTATACTATAGACGTCATCTATCCTATAGACGTCATCTATCCTATAGATGACGTCTATAGTATAGATGACGTCATCGTATATAGACGTATATAGACGTCATCTATACTATAGACGTCATCTATACTATAGACGTCATCTATACTATAGACGTCATCTATCCTATAGACGTCATCTATACTATAGACGTCATCTATCCTATAGACGTCATCTATACTATAGACGTCATCTATCCTATAGACGTCATCTATACTATAGACGTCATCTATACTATAGACGTCATCTATACTAAAGACGTCATTTTTACTAAAGATGTCATCTATGCTATAGACTTCATCTATACTATAGACGTCATCAATGCTATAGGCGTTACATAATACATAGACGTCATCTATACTATAGCCGTCATCTATACTATAGACGTCATCTATACTATAGACGTCATCTATACTATAGACGTCATCTATACTATAGACGTCATCAATACTATAGACGTCATCTATACTATAGACGTCATCAATACTATAGACGTCATCTATACTATAGACGTCATCAACACTATAGACGTCATCTATACTATAGACGTCATCTATACTATAGACGTCATCTATACTGTAGACGTCATCTATACTATAGACGTCATCAATACTATAGACGTCATCTATACTATAGACGTCATCTATACTATAGACGTCATCTAAACTATACGTCATCTATACTATAGACGTCGTCTATACTTTAGACGTCATCTATACTATAGACGTCGTCTATACTATAGACGTCATCTATACTATAGACGTCATCTATACTATAGACGTCATCTATACTATAGACGTCATCTATACTATAGACGTCATCTATACTATAGACGTCATCTATACTATAGACGTCATCCATACTATAGACGTCATCCATACTATAGACGTCATCTATACTATAGACGTCATCTATACTATAGACGTCATCTATACTATAGACGTCGTCTATACTATAGACGTCATCTATACTATAGACGTCGTCTATACTATAGACGTCATCTATACTATAGACGTCATCTATACTATAGACGTCATCTATACTATAGACGTCATCTATACTATAGACGTCATCTATACTATAGACGTCATCCATACTATAGACGTCATCCATACTATAGACGTCATCTATACTATAGACGTCATCTATACTATAGACGTCTTCTATACTATAGACGTCATCTATACTATAGACGTCATCTATACTATAGACGTCATCTATACTATAGACGTCATCTACACTATAGACGTCATCTATACTATAGACGTCATCTATACTGTAGACGTCATCTTTACTATAGACGTCATCTATACTATAGACGTCATCTATACTATAGATGTCATCTATACTATAGATGTCACCTATACTATAGACGTCATCTATACTATAGACGTCATCTATACTATAGACGTCATCTATACTATAGACGTCATCTATACTATAGACGTCATCTATACTATAGACGTCATCTATACTATAGAAGTCATCTATACTATAGACGTCATCTATACTATAGACGTCATCTATACTATAGACGTCATCTATACTATAGACGTCATCTATACTACAGACGTCATCTATACTATAGTCGTCATCTACACTATAGACGTCATCTATATTATAGATGTCATCTATACTATAGACGTCATATACACTATAGACGTCATCTATACTATAGACGTCATCTATACTATAGACGTCATCTATACTATAGACGTCATCAATACTATAGACGTCATCTATACTATAGATGTCATCTATGCTATAGACTTCATCTATACTATAGACGTCATCAATGCTATAGGCGTTATATAATACATAGACGTCATCTATACTATAGCCGTCATCTTTACTATAGACGTCATCTATACTATAGACGTCATCTATACTATAGACGTCATCTATACTATAGACGTCATCAATACTATAGACGTCATCTATACTATAGACGTCATCAATACTATAGACGTCATCTATACTATAGACGTCATCTATACTATAGACGTCATCTATACTATAGACATCATCTATATTATAGACATCATCTATACTATAGACATCATCTATACTATACACATCATCTATACTTTACACATCATCTATACTATACACGTCATCTATACTATATACGTCATCTATTCTATAGACGTCATCTATACTAAAGACGTTATCTATACTATAGACGTCATCTATACTATAGACGTCATCTAGTATACTATAGACGTCATCTACACTATAGACGTCATCTACACTATAGACGTCATCTACACTATAGACGTCATCTACACTATAGACGTCATCTACACTATAGACGTCATCTACACTATAGACGTCATCTATACTATAGACGACATATACACTATAGACGTCATCTATACTATAGACGTCATCTATACTATAGAAGTCATCTATACTATAGACGTCATTTATACTATAGACGTCATCTTTACTATAGACGTCATCTTTACTATAGACGTCATCTTTACTATAGACGTAATCTATACTATAGACGTCATCTATACTATAGACGTCATCTATACTATAGACGTCATCTATACTATAGACGTCATCTATACTATAGACGTCATCTATACTATAGACGTCATCTGCACTATAGACGTCATCTACACTATAGACGTCATCTATACTATAGACGTCATCTATACTATAGACGTCATCTATACTATAGACGTCATCTATACTATAGACGTCATCTATACTATAGACGTCATCTATACTATAGACGTCATCTATACTATAGACGTCATCTATACTATAGACGTCATCTATACTATGGACGTCATCTATACTATAGACGTCATCTATACTATAGACGTCATCTATACTATAGTCGTCATCTACACTATAGACGTCATCTATACTATAGTCGTCATCTACACTATAGACGTCATCTATACTATAGACGTCATCTATACTATAGATGTCATCTATGCTATAGACTTCATCTATACTATAGATGTCATCTATGCTATAGACGTCATCTATACTATAGACGTCATCTACACTATAGACGTCATCTATACTATAGTCGTCATCTACACTATAGACGTCATCTATACTATAGACGTCATCTATACTATAGATGTCATCTATGCTATAGACTTCATCTATACTATAGATGTCATCTATGCTATAGACTTCATCTATACTATAGACGTCATCAATGCTATAGGCGTTATATAATACATAGACGTCATCTATACTATAGCCGCCATCTATACTATAGACGTCATCTATACTATAGACGTCATCTATGCTATAGACGTCATCTATACTATAGACGTCATCTATACTATAGACGTCATCTATACTATAGACGTCATCTATACTATAGACGTCATCTACACTATAGACGTCATCTATACTATAGTGTAGATGACTACGTCATCTGTACTATAGACTGACGTCATCTATACTATAGACGTCATCTATACCATAGACGTCATCTATACTATAGACGTCATCTATACAATAGACGTCATCTATACAATAGACGTCATCTATACAATAGACGTCATCTATACAATAGACGTCATCTATACTATAGACGTCATCTATACTATAGACGTCATCTATACTATAGACGTCATCTATACTATAGACGTCGTCTATACTATAGACGTCATCTACACTATAGACGTCATCTATACTATAGACGTCATCTATACTGTAGACGTCATCTTTACTATAGACGTCATCTATACTATAGACGTCATCTATACTATAGACGTCATCTATACTATAGACGTCATCTATACTATAGACGTCATCAATACTATAGACGTCATCAATACTATAGACGTCATCTATACTATAGACGTCATCTATACTATAGACGTCATCTATACTATAGACGTCATCTATACTATAGACATCATCTATATTATAGACATCATCTATACTATAGACATCATCTATACTATACACATCATCTATACTATACACATCATCTATACTATACACGTCATCTATACTATATACGTCATCTATTCTATAGACGTCATCTATACTAAAGACGTTATCTATACTATAGACGTCATCTATACTATAGACGTCATCTATACTATAGACGTCATCTACACTATAGACGTCATCTACACTATAGACGTCATCTACGCTATAGACGTCATCTACACTATAGACGTCATCTACACTATAGACGTCATCTATACTATAGACGTCATCTATACTATAGACGTCATATACACTATAGACGTCATCTATACTATAGACGTCATCTATACTATAGAAGTCATCTATACTATAGACGTCATCTATACTATAGACGTCATCTTTACTATAGACGTCATCTTTACTATAGACGTCATCTTTACTATAGACGTAATCTATACTATAGACGTCATCTATACTATAGACGTCATCTATACTATAGACGTCATCTATACTATAGATGTCATCTATACTATAGACGTCATCTATACTATAGACGTCATCTGCACTATAGACGTCATCTACACTATAGACGTCATCTATACTATAGACGTCATCTATACTATAGACGTCATCTATACTATAGACGTCATCTATACTATAGACGTCATCTGTTCTATAGACGTAATCTATACTATAGACGTCATCTATACCATAGACGTCATCTATACTATAGACCTCATCTATACTATAGACGTCATCTTTACTATAGACGTCATCTATACTATAGACATCACCTATATTATAGACATCATCTATACTATAGACATCATCTATACTATACACATCATCTATACTATACACATCATCTATACTATAGACGTCATCTATACTATATACTTCATCTATTCTATGCACGTCATCTATACTAAAGACGTCATCTATACTATAGACGTCATCTATACTATAGACGTCATCTATACTATAGACGTCATCTATACTATAGACGTCATCTATACTATAGACGTCATCTACACTATAGACGTCATCTATACTATAGACGTCATCTACACTATAGACGTCATCTACACTATAGACGTCATCTATACTATAGACGTCATCTATACTAATAGACGTCATCTATACTATAGACGTCATCTATACAATAGACGTCATCTATACAATAGACGTCATCTATACAATAGACGTCATCTATACTATAGACGTCATCTATACTATAGACGTCATCTATACTATAGACTTCATCTTAACTATAGACGTCATCTATACTATAGACGTCATCTATACTATAGACGTCATCTATACTATAGACGTCATCTATACTATAGACGTCATCTATACTATAGACGTCATCTATACTATAGACGTCATCTATACTATAGACGTCATCTATACTATAGAGTTCATCTATACTATAGACGTCATCTATACTATAGACGTCATCTATACTATAGACGTCATCTATACTATAGACGTCATCTATACTATAGACGTCATCTATACTATAGACGTCATCTATACTATAGACGTCATCTATACTATAGACGTCATCTATACTATAGACGTCATCTATACTATAGACGTCATCCATACTATAGACGTCATCCATACTATAGACGTCATCTATACTATAGACGTCATCTATACTATAGACGTCATCTATACTATAGACGTCATCTATACTATAGACGTCATCTACACTATACGTCACTACACTACGTCATCTATACTATAGACGTCATCTTTTCTATAGACGTCATCTATACTATAGACGTCATCTATACTATAGACGTCATCTATACTATAGACGTCATCTATACTATAGACGTCATCTATACTATAGACGTCATCTATACTATAGACGTCACCTATACTATAGACGTCACCTATACTATAGACGTCATCTATACTATAGACGTCATCTAAACTATAGACGTCATCTATACTATAGACGTCATCTAAACTATAGACGTCATCTATACTATAGACGTCATCTAAACTATAGACGTCATCTATACTATAGACGTCATCTATACTATAGACGTCATCTATACTATAGACGTCATCTATACTATAGACGCCATCTATACTATAGACGTCATCTATACTATAGACGTCATCTATACTATAGACGTCATCTATACTATAGACGTCATCTATACTATAGACGTCATCTATACTATAGACGTCATCTATACTATGGACGTCATCTATACTATAGACGTCATCTATACTATAGACGTCATCTATACTATAGTCGTCATCTACACTATAGACGTCATCTATACTATAGTCGTCATCTACACTATAGACGTCATCTATACTATAGACGTCATCTATACTATAGATGTCATCTATGCTATAGACTTCATCTATACTATAGATGTCATCTATGCTATAGACTTCATCTATACTATAGACGTCATCAATGCTATAGGCGTTATATAATACATAGACGTCATCTATACTATAGCCGCCATCTATACTATAGACGTCATCTATACTATAGACGTCGTCTATAATATAGACGTCATCTATGCTATAGACGTCATCTATACTATAGACGTCATCTATACTATAGACGTCATCTATACTATAGACGTCGTCTATAATATAGACGTCATCTATGCTATAGACGTCATCTATGCTATAGACTTCATCTATACTATAGACGTCATCAATGCTATAGGCGTTATATAATACATAGACGTCATCTATACTATAGCCGCCATCTATACTATAGACGTCATCTATACTATAGACGTCGTCTATAATATAGACGTCATCTATGCTATAGACGTCATCTATACTATAGACGTCATCTATACTATAGACGTCATCTATACTATAGACGTCATCTATACTATAGACGTCATCTATACTATAGACGTCATCTATACTATAGACGTCACCTATACTATAGACGTCACCTATACTATAGACGTCATCTATACTATAGACGTCATCTAAACTATAGACGTCATCTATACTATAGACGTCATCTAAACTATAGACGTCATCTATACTATAGACGTCATCTAAACTATAGACGTCATCTATACTATAGACGTCATCTATACTATAGACGTCATCTATACTATAGACGTCATCTATACTATAGACGCCATCTATACTATAGACGTCATCTATACTATAGACGTCATCTATACTATAGACGTCATCTATACTATAGACGTCATCTATACTATAGACGTCATCTATACTATAGACGTCATCTATACTATGGACGTCATCTATACTATAGACGTCATCTATACTATAGACGTCATCTATACTATAGTCGTCATCTACACTATAGACGTCATCTATACTATAGTCGTCATCTACACTATAGACGTCATCTATACTATAGACGTCATCTATACTATAGATGTCATCTATGCTATAGACTTCATCTATACTATAGATGTCATCTATGCTATAGACTTCATCTATACTATAGACGTCATCAATGCTATAGGCGTTATATAATACATAGACGTCATCTATACTATAGCCGCCATCTATACTATAGACGTCATCTATACTATAGACGTCGTCTATAATATAGACGTCATCTATGCTATAGACGTCATCTATACTATAGACGTCATCTATACTATAGACGTCATCTATACTATAGACGTCATCTATACTATAGACGTCATCTATACTATAGACGTCATCTACACTATAGACGTCATCTATACTATAGTCGTCATCTACACTATAGACGTCATCTATACTATAGACGTCATCTATACTATAGATGTCATCTATGCTATAGACTTCATCTATACTATAGATGTCATCTATGCTATAGACTTCATCTATACTATAGACGTCATCAATGCTATAGGCGCTATATAATACATAGACGTCATCTATACTATAGCCGCCATCTATACTATAGACGTCATCTATACTATAGACGTCGTCTATAATATAGACGTCATCTATGCTATAGACGTCATCTATACTATAGACGTCATCTATACTATAGACGTCATCTATACTATAGACGTCATCTATACTATAGACGTCATCTATACTATAGACGTCATCTACACTATAGACGTCATCTATACTATAGACGTCATCTATACTATAGACGTCATCTATACCATAGACGTCATCTATACTATAGACGTCATCTATACAATAGACGTCATCTATACAATAGACGTCATCTATACAATAGACGTCATCTATACTATAGACGTCATCTATACTATAGACGTCATCTATACTATATACGTCATCTATACTATAGACGTCATCTATACTATAGACGTCATCTATACTATAGACGTCATCTATACTATAGACGTCATCTATACTATAGACGTCGTCTATACTATAGACGTCATCTACACTATAGACGTCATCTATACTATAGACGTCATCTATACTGTAGACGTCATCTTTACTATAGACGTCATCTATACTATAGACGTCATCTATACTATAGATGTCATCTATACTATAGACGTCACCTATACTATAGACGTCATCTATACTATAGACGTCATCTATACTATAGACGTCATCTTTACTATAGACGTCATCTATACTATAGACGTCATCTATACTATAGACGTCATCTATACTATAGACGTCATCTATACTATAGACGTCACCTATACTATAGACGTCATCTATACTATAGACGTCATCTATACTATAGACGTCATCTATACTATAGACGTCATCTAAACTATAGACGTCATCTATACTATAGACGTCATCTATACTATAGACGTCATCTATACTATAGACGTCATCTATACTATAGACGTCGTCTATACTATAGACGTCATCTATACTATAGACGTCGTCTATACTATAGACGTCATCTATACTATAGACGTCATCTATACTATAGACGTCATCTATACTATAGACGTCATCTATATTATAGACGTCATCTATACTATAGACGTCATCTATACTATAGACGTCATCCATACTATAGACGTCATCCATACTATAGACGTCATCTATACTATAGACGTCATCTATACTATAGACGTCATCTATACTATAGACGTCATCTATACTATAGACGTCATCTATACTATAGACGTCATCTATACTATAGACGTCATCTATACTATAGATGTCATCTATACTATAGACGTCACCTATACTATAGACGTCATCTATACTATAGACGTCATCTATACTATAGACGTCATCTATACTATAGACGTCATCTATACTATAGACGTCATCTATACTATAGACGTCATCTATACTATAGACGTCATCTATACTATAGACGTCATCTATACTTTAGACGTCATCTATACTATAGACGTCATCTATACTATAGACGTCATCTATACTATAGTCTTCATCTACACTATAGACGTCATCTATACTATAGATGTCATCTATACTATAGACGTCATATACACTATAGACGTCATCTATACTATAGACGTCATCTAAACTATAGACGTCATCTATACTATAGACGTCATCTATACTATAGACGTCATCTATACTAAAGATGTCATCTATACTAAAGATGTCATCTATGCTATAGGCGTTACATAATACATAGACGTCATCTATACTATAGCCGTCATCTATACTATAGACGTCATCTATACTATAGACGTCATCTATACTATAGACGTCATCTATACTATAGACGTCATCAATACTTTAGACGTCATCTATACTATAGACGTCATCAATACTATAGACGTCATCTATACTATAGACGTCATCAATACTATAGACCTCATCTATACTATAGACGTCATCAATACTATAGACGTCATCTATACTATAGACATCATCTATATTATAGACATCATCTATACTATAGACATCATCTATACTATACACATCATCTATACTATACACATCATCTATACTATAGACGTCATCTATACTATATACGTCATCTATTCTATAGACGTCATCTATACTAAAGACGTCATCTATACTATAGACGTCATCTATACTATAGACGTCATCTACACTATAGACGTCATCTACACTATAGACGTCATCTATACTATAGACGTCAACTATACTATAGACGTCATATACTCTATAGACGTCATCTATACTATAAACGTCATCTATACTATAGACGTCATCTATACTATAGACGTCATCTATACTATAGACGTCATCTATCCTATAGACGTCATCTATACTATAGACGTCATCTATACTATAGACGTCACCTATACTATAGACGTCATCTATACTATAGACGTCACCTATACTATAGACGTCATCAATACTATAGACGTCATCTATACTAAAGACGTCATCTAAACTATAGACGTCATCTATACTATAGACGTCATCTAAACTATAGACGTCATCTATATTATAGACATCATCTATACTATAGACATCATCTATACTATACACATCATCTATACTATACACATCATCTATACTATAGACGTCATCTATACTATATACTTCATCTATTCTATGCACGTCATCTATACTAAAGACGTCATCTATACTATAGACGTCATCTATACTATAGACGTCATCTATACTATAGACGTCATCTATACTATAGACGTCATCTATACTATAGACGTCATCTATACTATAGACGTCATCTACACTATAGACGTCATCTATACTATAGACGTCATCTACACTATAGACGTCATCTACACTATAGACGTCATCTATACTATAGACGTCATCTATACCATAGACGTCATCTATACCATAGACGTCATCTATACCATAGACGTCATCTATACCATAGACGTCATCTATACTAATAGACGTCATCTATACTATAGACGTCATCTATACAATAGACGTCATCTATACAATAGACGTCATCTATACAATAGACGTCATCTATACAATAGACGTCATCTATACAATAGACGTCATCTATACTATAGACGTCATCTATACTATAGACGTCATCTATACTATAGACTTCATCTTAACTATAGACGTCATCTATACTATAGACGTCATCTATACTATAGACGTCATCTATACTATAGACGTCATCTATACTATAGACGTCATCTATACTATAGACGTCATCTATACTATAGACGTCATCTATACTATAGACGTCATCTATACTATAGACGTCATCTATACTATAGACGTCATCTATACTATAGACGTCATCTATACTATAGAGTTCATCTATACTATAGACGTCATCTATACTATAGACGTCATCTATACTATAGACGTCATCTATACTATAGACGTCATCTATACTATAGACGTCATCTATACTATAGACGTCATCTATACTATAGACGTCATCCATACTATAGACGTCATCCATACTATAGACGTCATCTATACTATAGACGTCATCTATACTATAGACGTCATCTATACTATAGACGTCATCTATACTATAGACGTCATCTACACTATACGTCACTACACTACGTCATCTATACTATAGACGTCATCTTTACTATAGACGTCATCTATACTATAGACGTCATCTATACTATAGACGTCATCTATACTATAGACGTCATCTATACTATAGACGTCATCTATACTATAGACGTCATCTATACTATAGACGTCACCTATACTATAGACGTCATCTATACTATAGACGTCACCTATACTATAGACGTCATCTATACTATAGACGTCATCTATACTATAGACGTCATCTAAACTATAGACGTCATCTATACTATAGACGTCATCTAAACTATAGACGTCATCTATACTATAGACGTCATCTAAACTATAGACGTCATCTATACTATAGACGTCATCTAAACTATAGACGTCATCTATACTATAGACGTCATCTATACTATAGACGTCATCTATACTATAGACGTCATCTATACTATAGACGTCATCTATACTATAGACGTCATCTATACTATAGACGTCATCTATACTATAGACGTCATCTATACTATGGACGTCATCTATACTATAGACGTCATCTATACTATAGACGTCATCTATACTATAGTCGTCATCTACACTATAGACGTCATCTATACTATAGTCGTCATCTACACTATAGACGTCATCTATACTATAGACGTCATCTATACTATAGATGTCATCTATGCTATAGACTTCATCTATACTATAGATGTCATCTATGCTATAGACGTCATCCATACTATAGACGTCATCCATACTATAGACGTCATCTATACTATAGACGTCATCTATACTATAGACGTCATCTATACTATAGACGTCATCTATACTATAGACGTCATCTACACTATACGTCACTACACTACGTCATCTATACTATAGACGTCATCTAAACTATAGACGTCATCTATACTATAGACGTCATCTAAACTATAGACGTCATCTATACTATAGACGTCATCTATACTATAGACGTCATCTATACTATAGACGTCATCTAAACTATAGACGTCATCTATACTATAGACGTCATCTAAACTATAGACGTCATCTATACTATAGACGTCATCTAAACTATAGACGTCATCTATACTATAGACGTCATCTAAACTATAGACGTCATCTATACTATAGACGTCATCTAAACTATAGACGTCATCTATACTATAGACGTCATCTATACTATAGACGTCATCTATACTATAGACGTCATCTATACTATAGACGTCATCTATACTATAGACGTCATCTATACTATAGACGTCATCTATACTATAGACGTCATCTATACTATGGACGTCATCTATACTATAGACGTCATCTATACTATAGACGTCATCTATACTATAGTCGTCATCTACACTATAGACGTCATCTATACTATAGACGTCATCTAAACTATAGACGTCATCTATACTATAGACGTCATCTAAACTATAGACGTCATCTATACTATAGACGTCATCTAAACTATAGACGTCATCTATACTATAGACGTCATCTATACTATAGACGTCATCTAAACTATAGACGTCATCTATACTATAGACGTCATCTAAACTATAGACGTCATCTATACTATAGACGTCATCTATACTATAGACGTCATCTATACTATAGACGTCATCTATACTATAGACGTCATCTATACTATAGACGTCATCTATACTATAGACGTCATCTATACTATAGACGTCATCTAAACTATAGACGTCATCTATACTATAGACGTCATCTATACTATAGACGTCACCTATACTATAGACGTCATCAATACTATAGACGTCATCTATACTATAGACGTCATCTAAACTATAGACGTCATCTATACTATAGACGTCATCTAAACTATAGACGTCATCTATATTATAGACATCATCTATACTATAGACATCATCTATACTATACACATCATCTATACTATACACATCATCTATACTATAGACGTCATCTATACTATATACTTCATCTATTCTATGCACGTCATCTATACTAAAGACGTCATCTATACTATAGACGTCATCTAAACTATAGACGTCATCTATACTATAGACGTCATCTAAACTATAGACGTCATCTATACTATAGACGTCATCTAAACTATAGACGTCATCTATACTATAGACGTCATCTAAACTATAGACGTCATCTATACTATAGACGTCATCTATACTATAGACGTCATCTATACTATAGACGTCATCTATACTATAGACGTCATCTATACTATAGACGTCATCTATACTATAGACGTCATCTATACTATAGACGTCATCTATACTATGGACGTCATCTATACTATAGACGTCATCTATACTATAGACGTCATCTATACTATAGTCGTCATCTACACTATAGACGTCATCTATACTATAGTCGTCATCTACACTATAGACGTCATCTATACTATAGACGTCATCTATACTATAGATGTCATCTATGCTATAGACTTCATCTATACTATAGATGTCATCTATGCTATAGACGTCATCCATACTATAGACGTCATCCATACTATAGACGTCATCTATACTATAGACGTCATCTATACTATAGACGTCATCTATACTATAGACGTCATCTATACTATAGATGTCATCTATGCTATAGACTTCATCTATACTATAGATGTCATCTATGCTATAGACGTCATCCATACTATAGACGTCATCCATACTATAGACGTCATCTATACTATAGACGTCATCTATACTATAGACGTCATCTATACTATAGACGTCATCTATACTATAGACGTCATCTATACTATAGACGTCATCTATACTATGGACGTCATCTATACTATAGACGTCATCTATACTATAGACGTCATCTATACTATAGTCGTCATCTACACTATAGACGTCATCTATACTATAGTCGTCATCTACACTATAGACGTCATCTATACTATAGACGTCATCTATACTATAGATGTCATCTATGCTATAGACTTCATCTATACTATAGATGTCATCTATGCTATAGACGTCATCCATACTATAGACGTCATCCATACTATAGACGTCATCTATACTATAGACGTCATCTATACTACAGACGTCATCTATACTATAGACGTCATCTATACTATAGTCGTCATCTACACTATAGACGTCATCTATACTATAGTCGTCATCTACACTATAGACGTCATCTATACTATAGACGTCATCTATACTATAGATGTCATCTATGCTATAGACTTCATCTATACTATAGATGTCATCTATACTATACACATCATCTATACTATAGACGTCATCTATACTATATACGTCATCTATTCTATAGACGTCATCTATACTAAAGACGTCATCTATACTATAGACGTCATCTATACTATAGACGTCATCTACACTATAGACGTCATCTACACTATAGACGTCATCTATACTATAGACGTCAACTATACTATAGACGTCATATACTCTATAGACGTCATCTATACTATAAACGTCATCTATACTATAGACGTCATCTATACTATAGACGTCATCTATACTATAGACGTCATCTATACTATAGACGTCATCTATCCTATAGACGTCATCTATACTATAGACGTCATCTATACTATAGACGTCACCTATACTATAGACGTCATCTATACTATAGAGGTCACCTATACTATAGACGTCATCAATACTATAGACGTCATCTATACTATAGACGTCATCTAAACTATAGACGTCATCTATACTATAGACGTCATCTAAACTATAGACGTCATCTATATTATAGACATCATCTATACTATAGACATCATCTATACTATACACATCATCTATACTATACACATCATCTATACTATAGACGTCATCTATACTATATACTTCATCTATTCTATGCACGTCATCTATACTAAAGACGTCATCTATACTATAGACGTCATCTATACTATAGACGTCATCTATACTATAGACGTCATCTATACTATAGACGTCATCTATACTATAGACGTCATCTATACTATAGACGTCATCTACACTATAGACGTCATCTATACTATAGACGTCATCTACACTATAGACGTCATCTACACTATAGACGTCATCTATACTATAGACGTCACCTATACCATAGACGTCATCTATACCATAGACGTCATCTATACCATAGACGTCATCTATACCATAGACGTCATCTATACTAATAGACGTCATCTATACTATAGACGTCATCTATACAATAGACGTCATCTATACAATAGACGTCATCTATACAATAGACGTCATCTATACAATAGACGTCATCTATACTATAGACGTCATCTATACTATAGACGTCATCTATACTATAGACTTCATCTTAACTATAGACGTCATCTATACTATAGACGTCATCTATACTATAGACGTCATCTATACTATAGACGTCATCTATACTATAGACGTCATCTATACTATAGACGTCATCTATACTATAGACGTCATCTATACTATAGACGTCATCTATACTATAGACGTCATCTATACTATAGACGTCATCTATACTATAGACGTCATCTATACTATAGAGTTCATCTATACTATAGACGTCATCTATACTATAGACGTCATCTATACTATAGACGTCATCTATACTATAGACGTCATCTATACTATAGACGTCATCTATACTATAGACGTCATCTATACTATAGACGTCATCCATACTATAGACGTCATCCATACTATAGACGTCATCTATACTATAGACGTCATCTATACTATAGACGTCATCTATACTATAGACGTCATCTATACTATAGACGTCATCTACACTATACGTCACTACACTACGTCATCTATACTATAGACGTCATCTTTACTATAGACGTCATCTATACTATAGACGTCATCTATACTATAGACGTCATCTATACTATAGACGTCATCTATACTATAGACGTCATCTATACTATAGACGTCATCTATACTATAGACGTCATCTATACTATAGACGTCACCTATACTATAGACGTCATCTATACTATAGACGTCACCTATACTATAGACGTCATCTATACTATAGACGTCATCTATACTATAGACGTCATCTAAACTATAGACGTCATCTATACTATAGACGTCATCTAAACTATAGACGTCATCTATACTATAGACGTCATCTAAACTATAGACGTCATCTATACTATAGACGTCATCTAAACTATAGACGTCATCTATACTATAGACGTCATCTATACTATAGACGTCATCTATACTATAGACGTCATCTATACTATAGACGTCATCTATACTATAGACGTCATCTATACTATAGACGTCATCTATACTATAGACGTCATCTATACTATAGACGTCATCTATACTATGGACGTCATCTATACTATAGACGTCATCTATACTATAGACGTCATCTATACTATAGTCGTCATCTACACTATAGACGTCATCTATACTATAGTCGTCATCTACACTATAGACGTCATCTATACTATAGACGTCATCTATACTATAGATGTCATCTATGCTATAGACTTCATCTATACTATAGATGTCATCTATGCTATAGACTTCATCTATACTATAGACGTCATCAATGCTATAGGCGTTATATAATACATAGACGTCATCTATACTATAGCCGCCATCTATACTATAGACGTCATCTATACTATAGACGTCGTCTATAATATAGACGTCATCTATGCTATAGACGTCATCTATACTATAGACGTCATCTATACTATAGACGTCATCTATACTATAGACGTCATCTATACTATAGACGTCATCTATACTATAGACGTCATCTACACTATAGACGTCATCTATACTATAGTCGTCATCTACACTATAGACGTCATCTATACTATAGACGTCATCTATACTATAGATGTCATCTATGCTATAGACTTCATCTACACTATAGACGTCATCAATGCTATAGGCGCTATATAATACATAGACGTCATCTATACTATAGCCGCCATCTATACTATAGACGTCATCTATACTATAGACGTCGTCTATAATATAGACGTCATCTATGCTATAGACGTCATCTATACTATAGACGTCATCTATACTATAGACGTCATCTATACTATAGACGTCATCTATACTATAGACGTCATCTATACTATAGACGTCATCTATACTATAGACGTCATCTACACTATAGACGTCATCTATACTATAGACGTCATCTATACTATAGATGTCATCTATACCATAGACGTCATCTATACTATAGACGTCATCTATACAATAGACGTCATCTATACAATAGACGTCATCTATACAATAGACGTCATCTATACTATAGACGTCATCTATACTATAGACGTCATCTATACTATAGACGTCATCTATACTATAGACGTCATCTATACTATAGACGTCATCTATACTATAGACGTCATCTATACTATAGACGTCATCTATACTATAGACGTCGTCTATACTATAGACGTCATCTACACTATAGACGTCATCTATACTATAGACGTCATCTATACTGTAGACGTCATCTTTACTATAGACGTCATCTATACTATAGACGTCATCTATACTATAGACGTCATCTATACTATAGATGTCATCTATACTATAGATGTCATCTATACTATAGACGTCACCTATACTATAGACGTCATCTATACTATAGACGTCATCTATACTATAGACGTCATCTATACTATAGACGTCATCTATACTATAGACGTCATCTATACTATAGACGTCATCTATACTATAGACGTCATCTATACTATAGACGTCATCTATACTATAGACGTCATCTATACTATAGACGTCATCTATACTATAGACGTCATCTATACTATAGACGTCATCTATACTATAGACGTCATCTATACTATAGACGTCATCTAAACTATAGACGTCATCTATACTATAGACGTCATCTATACTATAGACGTCATCTATACTATAGACGTCATCTATACTATAGACGTCGTCTATACTATAGACGTCATCTATACTATAGACGTCGTCTATACTATAGACGTCGTCTATACTATAGACGTCATCTATACTATAGACGTCATCTATACTATAGACGTCATCTATACTATAGACGTCATCTATACTATAGACGTCATCTATACTATAGACGTCATCTATACTATAGACGTCATCCATACTATAGACGTCATCCATACTATAGACGTCATCTATACTATAGACGTCATCTATACTATAGACGTCATCTACACTATAGACGTCATCTATACTATAGACGTCATCTATACTATAGACGTCATCTTTACTATAGACGTCATCTATACTATAGACGTCATCTATACTATAGACGTCATCTATACTATAGATGTCATCTATACTATAGACGTCACCTATACTATAGACGTCATCTATACTATAGACGTCATCTATACTATAGACGTCATCTATACTATAGACGTCATCTATACTATAGACGTCATCTATACTTTAGACGTCATCTACACTATAGACGTCATCTATACTATAGATGTCATCTATACTATAGACGTCATATACACTATAGACGTCATCTATACTATAGACGTCATCTAAACTATAGACGTCATCTATACTATAGACGTCATCTATACTATAGACGTCATCTATTCTAAAGATGTCATCTATGCTATAGACTTCATCTATACTATAGACGTCATCAATGCTATAGGCGTTACATAATACATAGACGTCATCTATACTATAGCCGTCATCTATACTATAGACGTCATCTATACTATAGACGTCATCTATACTATAGACGTCATCTATACTATAGACGTCATCAATACTTTAGACGTCATCTATACTATAGACGTCATCAATACTATAGCCGTCATCTATACTATAGACGTCATCTATACTATAGACGTCATCTATACTATAGACGTCATCTATACTATAGACGTCATCTATACTATAGACGTCATCTATACTATAGACGTCATCTATACTTTAGACGTCATCTACACTATAGACGTCATCTATACTATAGATGTCATCTATACTATAGACGTCATATACACTATAGACGTCATCTATACTATAGACGTCATCTAAACTATAGACGTCATCTATACTATAGACGTCATCTATACTATAGACGTCATCTATTCTAAAGATGTCATCTATGCTATAGACTTCATCTATACTATAGACGTCATCAATGCTATAGGCGTTACATAATACATAGACGTCATCTATACTATAGCCGTCATCTATACTATAGACGTCATCTATACTATAGACGTCATCGATACTATAGACCTCATCTATACTATAGACGTCATCAATACTATAGACGTCATCTATACTATAGACGTCATCTATACTATAGACGTCATCTATACTATAGACATCATCTATATTATAGACATCATCTATACTATAGACATCATCTATACTATACACATCATCTATACTATACACATCATCTATGCTATAGACGTCATCTATACTATATACGTCATCTATTCTATAGACGTCATCTATCCTATAGACGTCATCTATACTATAGACGTCATCTATACTATAGACGTCACCTATACTATAGACGTCATCTATACTATAGACGTCATCTATACTATAGACGTCACCTATACTATAGACGTCATCTATACTATAGACGTCATCTATACTATAGACGTCAACTATACTATAGACGTCATATACTCTATAGACGTCATCTATCCTATAGACGTCATCTATACTATAGACGTCATCTATACTATAGACGTCATCTATACTATAGACGTCATCTATCCTATAGACGTCATCTATACTATAGACGTCATCTATACTATAGACGTCACCTATACTATAGACGTCATCTATACTATAGACGTCACCTATACTATAGACGTCATCTATACTATAGACGTCATCTATACTATAGACGTCATCTAAACTATAGACGTCATCTATACTATAGACGTCATCTAAACTATAGACGTCATCTATATTATAGACATCATCTATACTATAGACATCATCTATACTATACACATCATCTATACTATACACATCATCTATACTATAGACGTCATCTATACTATATACTTCATCTATTCTATGCACGTCATCTATACTAAAGACGTCATCTATACTATAGACGTCATCTATACTATAGACGTCATCTATACTATAGACGTCATCTATACTATAGACGTCATCTACACTATAGACGTCATCTATACTATAGACGTCATCTACACTATAGACGTCATCTACACTATAGACGTCATCTATACTATAGACGTCATCTATACCATAGACGTCATCTATACCATAGACGTCATCTATACCATAGACGTCATCTATACCATAGACGTCATCTATACTAATAGACGTCATCTATACTATAGACGTCATCTATACAATAGACGTCATCTATACAATAGACGTCATCTATACAATAGACGTCATCTATACTATAGACGTCATCTATACTATAGACGTCATCTATACTATAGACGTCATCTATACAATAGACGTCATCTATACTATAGACGTCATCTATACTATAGACGTCATCTATACTATAGACGTCATCTATACTATAGACGTCATCTATACTATAGACGTCATCTATACTATAGACGTCATCTATACTATAGACGTCATCTATACTATAGACGTCATCTATACTATAGAGTTCATCTATACTATAGACGTCATCTATACTATAGACGTCATCTATACTATAGACGTCATCTATACTATAGAGTTCATCTATACTATAGACGTCATCTATACTATAGACGTCATCTATACTATAGACGTCATCTATACTATAGACGTCATCTATACTATAGACGTCATCTATACTATAGACGTCATCTATACTATAGACGTCATCCATACTATAGACGTAATCCATACTATAGACGTCATCTATACTATAGACGTCATCTATACTATAGACGTCATCTACACTATACGTCACTACACTACGTCATCTATACTATAGACGTCACCTATACTATAGACGTCATCTATACTATAGACGTCATCTATACTATAGACGTCATCTATACTATAGACGTCATCTATACTATAGACGTCATCTATACTATAGACGTCATCTATACTATAGACGTCATCTATACTATAGACGTCATCTATACTATAGACGTCACCTATACTATAGACGTCATCTATACTATAGACGTCATCTATACTATAGACGTCATCTATACTATAGACGTCATCTAAACTATAGACGTCATCTATACTATAGACGTCATCTATACTATAGACGTCATCTATACTATAGACGTCATCTATACTATAGACGTCATCTATACTATAGACGTCATCTATACTATAGACGTCGTCTATACTATAGACGTCATCTATACTATAGACGTCGTCTATACTATAGACGTCATCTATACTATAGACGTCATCTATACTATAGACGTCATCTATACTATAGACGTCATCTATACTATAGACGTCATCTATACTATAGACGTCATCTATACTATAGACGTCATCTATACTATAGACGTCATCTATACTATAGACGTCATCTATACTATAGACGTCATCCATACTATAGACGTCATCCATACTATAGACGTCATCTATACAATAGACGTCATCTATACTATAGACGTCATCTACACTATAGACGTCATCTATACTATAGACGTCATCTATACTATAGACGTCATCTTTACTATAGACGTCATCTATACTATAGACGTCATCTATACTATAGATGTCATCTATACTATAGACGTCACCTATACTATAGACGTCATCTATACTATAGACGTCATCTATACTATAGACGTCATCTATACTATAGACGTCATCTATACTATAGACGTCATCTATACTATAGACGTCATCTATACTATAGACGTCATCTATACTATAGACGTCATCTATACTTTAGACGTCATCTATACTATAGACGTCATCTATACTATAGACGTCATCTATACTATAGACGTCATCTATACTATAGTCTTCATCTACACTATAGACGTCATCTATACTATAGATGTCATCTATACTATAGACGTCATATACACTATAGACGTCATCTATACTATAGACGTCATCTAAACTATAGACGTCATCTATACTATAGACGTCATCTATACTATAGACGTCATCTATACTAAAGATGTCATCTATGCTATAGACTTCATCTATACTATAGACGTCATCAATGCTATAGGCGTTACATAATACATAGACGTCATCTATACTATAGCCGTCATCTATACTATAGACGTCATCTATACTATAGACGTCATCTATACTATAGACGTCATCTATACTATAGACGTCATCAATACTTTAGACGTCATCTATACTATAGACGTCATCAATACTATAGACGTCATCTATACTATAGACGACATCAATACTATAGACCTCATCTATACTATAGACGTCATCAATACTATAGACGTCATCTATACTATAGACGTCATCTATACTATAGACGTCATCTATACTATAGACATCATCTATATTATAGACATCATCTATACTATAGACATCATCTATACTATACACATCATCTATACTATACACATCATCTATACTATAGACGTCATCTATACTATATACGTCATCTATTCTATAGACGTCATCTATACTAAAGACGTCATCTATACTATAGACGTCATCTATACTATAGACGTCATCTACACTATAGACGTCATCTACACTATAGACGTCATCTATACTATAGACGTCATCTATACTATAGACGTCATCTATCCTATAGACGTCATCTATCCTATAGACGTCATCTATACTATAGACGTCATCTATAGATAGAAAAAGCATATATTAAGGAATATATTTTTTAAATATAATTTAAAATTTCTTATTTATTTATAATAGTTAAATATTTAAATTTATATTAAATTATTATTAATTTATAAAATATTAATATATATATATATATATAAATTATTTATAATAAATATTTAATATTAATATTAAATATTTATATATATAAAAATTTAAATTAAATATAAATAAATTATATATATATATTATATATAATTAATATAGATATTAAATTTATAAAATAAAATATTATTTATATAAATTAATTTTTTTTTTAGAAATGTTAAAGTAATTTATATAAATATTAATTATCTATATATATAGATTATATATCTAGATAATTATCATCTTTAGTATAGATGACGTCTATAGGATAGATGACGTCTATAGGATAGATGACGTCTATAGTATAGATGACGTCTATAGGATAGATGACGTCAATAGTATAGATGACGTCTATAGTATAGATGACGTCTATAGTATAGATGACGTCTATAGTATAGATGACGTCTATAGTATAGATGACGTCTATAGAGTATATGACGTCTATAGTATAGTTGACGTCTATAGTATAGATGACGTCTATAGTGTAGATGACGTCTATAGTGTAGATGACGTCTATAGTATAGATGACGTCTATAGTATAGATGACGTCTTTAGTATAGATGACGTCTATAGAATAGATGACGTATATAGTATAGATGACGTCTATAGTATAGATGATGTGTATAGTATAGATGATGTGTATAGTATAGATGATGTCTATAGTATAGATGATGTCTATAATATAGATGATGTCTATAGTATAGATGACGTCTATAGTATAGATGACGTCTATAGTATAGATGACGTCTATAGTATAGATGACGTCTATAGTATTGATGACGTCTATAGTATAGATGACGTCTATAGTATTGATGACGTCTATAGTATAGATGACGTCTATAGTATTGATGACGTCTATAGTATAGATGACGTCTATAGTATTGATGACGTCTATAGTATAGATGACGTCTATAGTATAGATGACGTCTATAGTATAGATGACGTCTATAGTATAGATGACGTCTATAGTATAGATGACGGCTATAGTATAGATGACGTCTATGTATTATGTAACGCCTATAGCATTGATGACGTCTATAGTATAGATGAAGTCTATAGCAATAGATAATACTATAGACGTCATCTATACTATAGACGTCATCAATACTATAGACGTCATCTATACTATAGACGTCATCAATACTATAGACGTCATCTATACTATAGACGTCATCAATACTATAGACGTCATCTATACTATAGACGTCATCTATACTATAGACGTCATCTATACTATAGACATCATCTATATTATAGACATCATCTATACTATAGACATCATCTATACTATACACATCATCTATACTATACACATCATCTATACTATAGACGTCATCTATACTATATACGTCATCTATTCTATAGACGTCATCTATACTAAAGACGTCATCTATACTATAGACGTCATCTATACTATAGACGTCATCTATACTATAGACGTCATCTATACTATAGACGTCATCTATACTATAGACGTCATCTATCCTATAGACGTCATCTATACTATAGACGTCATCTATACTATAGACGTCATCTATCCTATAGATGTCATCTATACTATAGACGTCATCTATACTATAGACGTCATCTATACTATAGACGTCATCTATACTATAGACGTCATCTACACTATAGACATCATCTTTACTATAGACGTCATCTACACTATAGACGTCATCTATACTATAGACGTCATCTACACTATAGACGTCATCTATACTTTAGACGTCAGCTACACTTAAGACGTCATCTATACTATAGACGTCATCTATACTATAGACGTCATCTATACTATAGACGTCATCTATTCTATAGACGTCATCTACACTATAGACGTCATCTACACTATAGACGTCATCTATACTATAGACGTCATCTATACTATAGACGTCATCTGTTCTATAGACGTAATCTATACTATAGACGTCATCTATACCGTAGACGTCATATATACTATAGACCTCATCTATACTATAGACGTCATCTTTACTATAGACGTCATCTTTACTATAGACGTCATCTTTACTATAGACGTCATCTATACTATAGACGTCATCTATACTAAAGACGTCATCTATAATATAGACGGTCATCTATACTATAGACGTCATCTACGCTATAGACGTCATCTATACTATAGACGTCATCTATTCTATAGACGTCATCTACACTATAGACGTCATCTATACTATAGACGTCATCTATACTATAGACGTCATCTGTTCTATAGACGTAATCTATACTATAGACGTCATCTATACCGTAGACGTCATATATACTATAGACCTCATCTATACTATAGACGTCATCTTTACTATAGACGTCATCTTTACTATAGACGTCATCTTTACTATAGACGTCATCTATACTATAGACGTCATCTATACTAAAGACGTCATCTATAATATAGACGGTCATCTACACTACAGACGTCATCTACGCTATAGACGTCATCTATACTATAGACGTCATCTATACTATAGACGTCATATATACTATAGACGTCATCTATACTATAGACGTCATCTATACTATAGACGTCATCTATACTATAGACGTCATCTATACTATAGACGTCATCTATACTATAGACGTCATCTATACTATAGACGTCATCTATACTATAGACGTCATCTATACTATAGACGTCATCTATCCTATAGACGTCATCTATACTATAGACGTCATCTATCCTATAGACGTCATCTATACTATAGACGTCATCTATACTATAGACGTCATCTATACTATAGACGTCATCTATACTATAGACGTCATCTATCCTATAGACGTCATCTATACTATAGACGTCATCTATACTTTAGACGTCATCTATACTATAGACGTCATCTATACTATGGACGTCATCTATACTATAGACGTCATCTATACTATAGACGTCATCTATACTATAGACGTCATCTATACTATAGACGTTATCTATACTATAGACGTCATCTATACTATAGACGTCATCTATACTATAGACGTCATCTATACTATAGACGTCATCTATACTATAGACGTCATCTATACTATAGACGTCATCTATACTATAGACGTCATCTATACTATAGACGTCATCTATACTATAGACGTCATCTTTACTATAGACGTCATCTACACTATAGACATCATCTTTACTATAGACGTCATCTACACTATAGACGTCATCTATGCTAAAGACGTCATCTACACTATAGACGTCATCTTTACTATAGACGTCATCTACACTTTAGACGTCATCTATACTATAGACGTCATATATACTATAGACGTCATCTATTCTATAGACGTCATCTACACTATAGACGTCATCTATACTATAGACGTCATCTATACTATAGACGTCATCTATACTATAGACGTCATCTATTCTATAGACGTAATCTATACTATAGACGTCATCTATACTATAGACGTCATCTATACTATAGACGTCATCTATACTATAGACGTCATCTTTACTATAGACGTCATCTTTACTATAGACGTCATCTTTACTATAGACGTAATCTATACTATAGACGTCATCTATACTATAGACGTCATCTACACTATAGACGTCATCTACACTATAGACGTCATCTATACTATAGACTTCATCTATACTATAGACGTCATCTATTCTATAGACGTAATCTATACTATAGACGTCATCTATACCATAGACGTCATCTATACTATAGACCTCATCTATACTATAGACGTCATCTTTACTATAGACGTCATCTTTACTATAGACATCATCTTTACTATAGACGTCATCTATACTATAGACGTCATCTATACTATAGACGTCATCTATATTATAGACGTCATCTATTCTATAGACGTCATCTATACTATAGACGTCATCTATACTATAGACGTCATCTATACTATAGACGTCATCTATACTATAGACGTCATCTATACTATAGACGTCATCTATACTATAGACGTCATCTATACTATAGACGTCATCTATACTATAGACGTCATCTACACTATAGACGTCATCTACACTATAGACGTCATCTATACTATAGACGTCATCTATACCATAGACGTCATCTATACCATAGACGTGATCTATACTATAGACGTCATCTATACAATAGACGTCATCTATACAATAGACGTCATCTATACAATAGACGTCATCTATACAATAGGCGTCATCTATACTATAGACGTCATCTATACTATAGACGTCATCCATACTATAGACGTCATCTTTACTATAGACGTCATCTTTACTATAGACGTAATCTATACTATAGACGTCATCTATACTATAGACGTCATCTACACTATAGACGTCATCTACACTATAGACGTCATCTATACTATAGACTTCATCTATACTATAGACGTCATCTATACTATAGACGTCATCTATACTATAGACGTCATCTATACTATAGACGTCATCTATACTATAGACGTCATCTTTACTATAGACGTCATCTTTACTATAGACGTCATCTTTACTATAGACGTAATCTATACTATAGACGTCATCTATACTATAGACGTCATCTACACTATAGACGTCATCTACACTATAGACGTCATCTTTACTATAGACGTCATCTTTACTATAGACGTCATCTTTACTATAGACGTAATCTATACTATAGACGTCATCTATACTATAGACGTCATCTACACTATAGACGTCATCTACACTATAGACGTCATCTATACTATAGACTTCATCTATACTATAGACGTCATCTATACTATAGACGTCATCTATACTATAGACGTCATCTATACAATAGACGTCATCTATACAATAGACGTCATCTATACAATAGACGTCATCTATACTATAGACGACATCTATACTATAGACGTCATCTATACTATAGACTTCATCTATACTATAGACGTCATCTATACTACAGACGTCATCTATACTATAGACGTCATCTATACTACAGACGTCATCTATACTATAGACGTCATCTATACTATAGACGTCATCTATACTATAGACGTCATCTATTCTATAGACGTCATCTATACTATAGACGTCATCTATACTATAGACGTCATCTATACTATAGACGTCATCTATACTATAGACGTCATCTATACTATAGACGTCATCTATACTATAGACGTCATCTATACTATAGACGTCATCTATACTATAGACGTCATCTATACTATAGACGTCATCTATACTATAGACGTCATCTATACTATAGACGTCATCTATACTATAGACGTCATCCATACTATAGACGTCATCCATACTATAGACGTCATCTATACTTTAGACGTCATCTACACTATAGACGTCATCTATACTATAGACGTCATCTATACTATAGACGTCATCTATACTATAGACGTCATCCTTACTATAGACGTCATCTATACTATAGACGTCATCTATACTATAGACGTCATCTATACTATAGACGTCATCTATACTATAGACGTCACCTATACGATAGACGTCATCTATACTATAGACGTCACCTATACGATAGACGTCATCTATACTATAGACGTCATCTATACTATAGACGTCATCTATACTATAGACGTCATCTTAACTATAGACGTCATCTATACTATAGACGTCATCTATACTAAAGACGTTATCTATACTATAGACGTCATCTATACTATAGACGTCATCTATACTATAGTCGTCATCTACACTATAGACGTCATCTATACTATAGTCGTTATCTACACTATAGACGTCATCTATACTATAGACGTCATCTATACTATAGATGTCATCTATGCTATAGACTTCATCTATACTATAGACGTCATCAATGCTATAGGCGTTATATAATACATAGACGTCATCTATGCTATAGACTTCATCTATACTATAGACGTCATCAATGCTATAGGCGTTATATAATACATAGACGTCATCTATACTATAGCCGTCATCTATACTATAGACGTCATCTATACTATAGACGTCATCTATACTATAGACGTCATCTATACTATAGACGTCATCTATACAATAGACGTTATCTACACTATAGACGTCATCTACACTATAGACGTCATCTATACTATAGACGTCATCTATACCATAGACGTCATCTATACCATAGACGTCATCTATACTATAGACGTCATCTATACAATAGACGTCATCTATACAATAGACGTAATCTATACTATAGACGTCATCTATACTATAGACGTCATCTATACTATAGACGTCATCCATACTATAGACGTCATTTATACAATAGACGTCATCTATACTATAGACGTCATCTATACTATAGACGTCATCTATACTATAGACGTCATCCATACTATAGACGTCATCTATACAATAGACGTCATCTATACTATAGACGTCATCTATACTATAGACGTCATCTATACTATAGACGTCATCTATACTATAGACGTTATGTATACTATAGACGTCATCTATACTATAGACGTCATCTATACTATAGACGTCATCTATACTATAGACGTCATCTATACTATAGACGTCATCCATACTATACACGTCATCTATACTATAGACGTCATCTATACTGTAGACGTCATCTTTACTATAGACGTCATCTATACTATAGACGTCATCTATACTGTAGACGTCATCTTTACTATAGACGTCATCTATACTATAGACGTCATCTATACTATAGATGTCATCTATACTATAGACGTCATCTATACTATAGACGTCATCTATACTATAGACGTCATCTATACTATAGACGTCATCTATACTATAGACGTCATCTATACTATAGACGTCATCTATACTATAGACGTCATCTATACTATAGACGTCATCTATACTATAGACGTCATCTACACTATAGACGTCATCTACACTATAGACGTCATCTACACTATAGACGTCATCTATACTATAGACGTCATCTATACCATAGACGTCATCTATACCATAGACGTGATCTATACTATAGACGTCATCTATACAATAGACGTCATCTATACAATAGACGTCATCTATACAATAGACGTCATCTATACAATAGGCGTCATCTATACTATAGACGTCATCTATACTATAGACGTCATCCATACTATAGACGTCATCCATACTATAGACGTCATCTATACTATAGACGTCATCTACACTATAGACGTCATCTATACTATAGACGTCATCTATACTATAAACGTCATCTATACTATAGACGTCATCTTACTATAGACGTCACCTATACTATAGACGTCACCTATACTATAGACGTCACCTATACTATAGACGTCATCTATACTATAGACGTCATCTATACTATAGACGTCATCTATACTATAGACGTCATCTATACTACAGACGTCATCTATACTATAGACGTCATCTATACTATAGACGTCATCTATGCTATAGACGTCATCTATACTATAGACGTCATCTATACTATAGACGTCATCTATACTATAGTCGTCATCTACACTATAGACGTCATCTATACTATAGTCGTCATCTACACTATAGACGTCATCTATGCTATAGACTTCATCTATACTATAGATGTCATCTATACTATAGATGTCATCTATGCTATAGACGTCATCTATACTATAGACGTCATCTATACTATAGACGTCATCTATACTATAGACGTCATCTATACTATAGACGTCATCTATACTATAGACGTCATCTATACTATAGACGTCATCTATACTATAGACGTCATCTATACTATAGACGTCATCTATACTATAGTCGTCATCTACACTATAGACGTCATCTATGCTATAGACTTCATCTATACTATAGATGTCATCTATGCTATAGACTTCATCTATACTATTGACGTCATCAATGCTATAGGCGTTATATAATACATAGACGTCATCTATACTATAGCCGTCATCTATACTATAGACGTCATCTATACTATAGACGTCATCTATACTATAGACGTCATCTATACTATAGACGTCATCTATACTATAGACGTCATCTATACTATAGACGTCATCTATACTATAGACGTCATCTATACTATAGTCGTCATCTACACTATAGACGTCATCTATGCTATAGACTTCATCTATACTATAGATGTCATCTATGCTATAGACTTCATCTATACTATAGACGTCATCAATGCTATAGGCGTTATATAATACATAGACGTCATCTATACTATAGCCGTCATCTATACTATAGACGTCATCTATACTATAGACGTCATCTATACTATAGACGTCATCTATACTATAGACGTCATCTATACTATAGACGTCATCTGTACTATAGACGTCATCTATACTATAGACGTCATCTATACTATAGACGTCATCTATACTGTAGACATCATCTATACTATAGAGGTCATGTATACTATAGACGTCATCTTTACTATAGACGTCATCTATACTATAGACGTCATCTATACTATAGACGTCATCTATACTATAGACGTCATCTATACTATAGACGTCATCTATACTATAGACGTCATCTATACTATAGACGTCATCTATACTATAGACGTCATCTATACTATAGACGTCATCTATACTATAGACGTCATCTATACTATAGACGTCATCTATACTATAGACGTCATCTATACTATAGACGTCATCTATACTATAGACGTCATCCATACTATAGACGTCATCCATACTATAGACGTCATCTATACTTTAGACGTCATCTACACTATAGACGTCATCTATACTATAGACGTCATCTATACTATAGACGTCATCTATACTATAGACGTCATCCTTACTATAGACGTCATCTATACTATAGACGTCATCTATACTATAGACGTCATCTATACTATAGACGTCATCTATACTATAGTCGTCATCTACACTATAGACGTCATCTATGCTATAGACTTCATCTATACTATAGATGTCATCTATGCTATAGACTTCATCTATACTATAGACGTCATCAATGCTATAGGCGTTATATAATACATAGACGTCATCTATACAATAGACGTCATCTATACAATAGACGTCATCTATACTATAGACGACATCTATACTATAGACGTCATCTATACTATAGACTTCATCTATACTATAGACGTCATCTATACTACAGACGTCATCTATACTATAGACGTCATCTATACTACAGACGTCATCTATACTATAAACGTCATCTATACTATAGACGTCATCTATACTATAGACGTCATCTATACTATAGACGTCATCTATTCTATAGACGTCATCTATACTATAGACGTCATCTATACTATAGACGTCATCTATACTATAGACGTCATCTATACTATAGACGTCATCTATACTATAGACGTCATCTATACTATAGACGTCATCTATACTATAGACGTCATCTATACTATAGACGTCATCTATACTATAGACGTCATCTATACTATAGACGTCATCTATACTATAGACGTCATCCATACTATAGACGTCATCCATACTATAGACGTCATCTATACTTTAGACGTCATCTACACTATAGACGTCATCTATACTATAGACGTCATCTATACTATAGACGTCATCTATACTATAGACGTCATCCTTACTATAGACGTCATCTATACTATAGACGTCATCTATACTATAGACGTCATCTATACTATAGACGTCATCTATACTATAGACGTCACCTATACGATAGACGTCATCTATACTATAGACGTCACCTATACGATAGACGTCATCTATACTATAGACGTCATCTATACTATAGACGTCATCTATACTATAGACGTCATCTTAACTATAGACGTCATCTATACTATAGACGTCATCTATACTAAAGACGTTATCTATACTATAGACGTCATCTATACTATAGACGTCATCTATACTATAGTCGTCATCTACACTATAGACGTCATCTATACTATAGTCGTTATCTACACTATAGACGTCATCTATACTATAGACGTCATCTATACTATAGATGTCATCTATGCTATAGACTTCATCTATACTATAGACGTCATCAATGCTATAGGCGTTATATAATACATAGACGTCATCTATGCTATAGACTTCATCTATACTATAGACGTCATCAATGCTATAGGCGTTATATAATACATAGACGTCATCTATACTATAGCCGTCATCTATACTATAGACGTCATCTATACTATAGACGTCATCTATACTATAGACGTCATCTATACTATAGACGTCATCTATACAATAGACGTTATCTACACTATAGACGTCATCTACACTATAGACGTCATCTATACTATAGACGTCATCTATACCATAGACGTCATCTATACCATAGACGTCATCTATACTATAGACGTCATCTATACAATAGACGTCATCTATACAATAGACGTAATCTATACTATAGACGTCATCTATACTATAGACGTCATCTATACTATAGACGTCATCCATACTATAGACGTCATTTATACAATAGACGTCATCTATACTATAGACGTCATCTATACTATAGACGTCATCTATACTATAGACGTCATCCATACTATAGACGTCATCTATACAATAGACGTCATCTATACTATAGACGTCATCTATACTATAGACGTCATCTATACTATAGACGTTATGTATACTATAGACGTCATCTATACTATAGACGTCATCTATACTATAGACGTCATCTATACTATAGACGTCATCTATACTATAGACGTCATCCATACTATACACGTCATCTATACTATAGACGTCATCTATACTGTAGACGTCATCTTTACTATAGACGTCATCTATACTATAGACGTCATCTATACTGTAGACGTCATCTTTACTATAGACGTCATCTATACTATAGACGTCATCTATACTATAGATGTCATCTATACTATAGACGTCATCTATACTATAGACGTCATCTATACTATAGACGTCATCTATACTATAGACGTCATCTATACTATAGACGTCATCTATACTATAGACGTCATCTATACTATAGACGTCATCTATACTATAGACGTCATCTATACTATAGACGTCATCTATACTATAGACGTCATCTACACTATAGACGTCATCTACACTATAGACGTCATCTATACTATAGACGTCATCTATACCATAGACGTCATCTATACCATAGACGTGATCTATACTATAGACGTCATCTATACAATAGACGTCATCTATACAATAGACGTCATCTATACAATAGACGTCATCTATACAATAGACGTCATCTATACAATAGGCGTCATCTATACTATAGACGTCATCTATACTATAGACGTCATCCATACTATAGACGTCATCCATACTATAGACGTCATCTATACTATAGACGTCATCTACACTATAGACGTCATCTATACTATAGACGTCATCTATACTATAGACGTCATCT
This sequence comes from Neoascia interrupta, assembly GCA_947623515.1. NCBI lineage: Eukaryota > Metazoa > Arthropoda > Insecta > Diptera > Syrphidae > Neoascia > Neoascia interrupta. The sequence goes on from OX392462.1 coordinate 102,294,929, forward strand.
ATACTATAGACGTCATCTTACTATAGACGTCACCTATACTATAGACGTCACCTATACTATAGACGTCACCTATACTATAGACGTCATCTATACTATAGACGTCATCTATACTATAGACGTCATCTATACTATAGACGTCATCTATACTACAGACGTCATCTATACTATAGACGTCATCTATACTATAGACGTCATCTATACTATAGACGTCATCTATACTATAGACGTCATCTATACTATAGACGTCATCTATACTATAGTCGTCATCTACACTATAGACGTCATCTATACTATAGTCGTCATCTACACTATAGACGTCATCTATGCTATAGACTTCATCTATACTATAGATGTCATCTATACTATAGATGTCATCTATGCTATAGACGTCATCTATACTATAGACGTCATCTATACTATAGACGTCATCTATACTATAGACGTCATCTATACTATAGACGTCATCTATACTATAGACGTCATCTATACTATAGACGTCATCTATACTATAGACGTCATCTATACTATAGACGTCATCTATACTATAGACGTCATCTATACTATAGTCGTCATCTACACTATAGACGTCATCTATGCTATAGACTTCATCTATACTATAGATGTCATCTATGCTATAGACTTCATCTATACTATTGACGTCATCAATGCTATAGGCGTTATATAATACATAGACGTCATCTATACTATAGCCGTCATCTATACTATAGACGTCATCTATACTATAGACGTCATCTATACTATAGACGTCATCTATACTATAGACGTCATCTATACTATAGCCGTCATCTATACTATAGACGTCATCTATACTATAGACGTCATCTATACTATAGACGTCATCTATACTATAGTCGTCATCTACACTATAGACGTCATCTATGCTATAGACTTCATCTATACTATAGATGTCATCTATGCTATAGACTTCATCTATACTATAGACGTCATCAATGCTATAGGCGTTATATAATACATAGACGTCATCTATACTATAGCCGTCATCTATACTATAGACGTCATCTATACTATAGACGTCATCTATACTATAGACGTCATCTATACTATAGACGTCATCTATACTATAGACGTCATCTGTACTATAGACGTCATCTATACTATAGACGTCATCTATACTATAGACGTCATCTATACTGTAGACATCATCTATACTATAGACGTCATCTATACTATAGACGTCATCTATACTATAGACGTCATCTATACTATAGACGTCATCTATACTATAGACGTCATCTATACTATAGACGTCATCTATACTATAGACGTCATCTATACTATAGACGTCATCTATACTATAGACGTCATCTATACTATAGACGTAATCTATACTATAGACGTCATCTATACTATAGACGTCATCTATACTATAGACGTCATCTATACTATAGACGTCATCTATACTATAGACGTCATCTATACTATAGACGTCATCTATACTATAGACGTCATCCATACTATAGACGTCATCCATACTATAGACGTCATCTATACTATAGACGTCATCCATACTATAGACGTCATCCATACTATAGACGTCATCTATACTATAGACTTCATCTACACTATAGACGTCATCTATGTTATAGACGTCATCTATACTGTAGACGTCATCTTTACTATAGACGTCATCTATACTATAGACGTCATCTTTACTATAGACGTCATCTATACTATAGACGTCATCTATACTATAGACGTCATCTATACTATAGACGTCATCTATACTATAGACGTCATCTATACTATAGACGTCATCTATACTATAGACCTCATCTATACTATAGACGTCATCTATACTATAGACGTCACCTATACTATAGACGTCATCTATACTATAGACGTCATCTATACTATAGACGTCATCTATACTATAGACGTCATCTATACTATAGACGTCATCTATACTATAGACGTCATCTATACTATAGACGTCATCTATACTATAGACTTCATCTATACTATAGACGTCATCTATACTATTGACGTCATCTATACTATAGACGTCATCTATACTATAGACGTCATCTATACTATAGACGTCATCTATACTATAGTCGTCATCTACACTATAGACGTCATCTATACTATAGTCGTCATCTACACTATAGACGTCATCTATACTATAGACGTCATCTATACTATAGATGCCATCTATGCTATAGACTTCATCTATACTATAGACGTCATCAATGCTATAGGCGTTATATAATACATAGACGTCATCTATACTATAGCCGTCATCTATACTATAGACGTCATCTATACTATAGACGTCATCTATACTATAGACGTCATCTATACTATAGACGTCATCTATACTATAGACGTCATCTATACTATAGACGTCATATATACTATAGACGTCATCTATACTATAGACGTCATCTATACTATAGGCGTCATCAATACTATAGACGTCATCTATACTATAGACGTCATCTATACTATAGACATCATCTATATTATAGACATCATCTATACTATAGACATCATCTATACTATAGACGTCATCTATACTATAGACGTCATCTATACTAAAGACGTCATCTATACTATAGACGTCATCTATACTATAGACGTCATCTATACTATAGACGTCATCTATACTATAGACGTCATCTATACTATAGACGTCGTCATCTATACTAAAGACGTCATCTATACTATAGACGTCATCTATACTATAGACGTCATCTATACTATAGACGTCATCTATACTATAGACGTCATCTATACTATAGACGTCATCTATACTATAGACGTCATCTATACTATAGACGTCATCTATACTATAGACGTCATCTATACTATAGACGTCATCTATACTATAGACGTCATCTATACTATAGACGTCACCTATACTATAGACGTCATCTATACTATAGACGTCATCTATACTATAGACATCATCTATACTATAGACGTCATCTATACTATAGACGTCATCTACACTATAGATGTCATCTATGCATTAGACTTCATCTATACTATAGACGTCATCAATGCTATAGGCGTTATATAATACATAGACGTCATCTATACTATAGCCGTCATCTATACTATAGACGTCATCTATACTATAGACGTCATCTATACTATAGACGTCATCTATACTATAGACGTCATCTATACTATAGACGTCATCTATACTATAGACGTCATCTATACTATAGACGTCATCTATACTATAGACGTCATATATACTATAGACGTCATCTATACTATAGACGTCATCTATACTATAGACGTCATCAATACTATAGACGTCATCTATACTATAGACGTCATCTATACTATAGACATCATCTATATTATAGACATCATCTATACTATAGACATCATCTATACTATAGACGTCATCTATACTATAGACGTCATCTATACTAAAGACGTCATCTATACTATAGACGTCATCTATACTATAGACGTCATCTATACTATAGACGTCATCTATACTATAGACGTCATCTATACTATAGACGTCGTCATCTATACTAAAGACGTCATCTATACTATAGATATCATCTATACTATACAAATCATCTTAACTATACACATCATCTATACTATACACATCATCTATACTATAGACGTAATATATACTATAGACGTCATCTATACTATAGACGTCATCTTTACTATAGACGTCATCTATACTATAGACGTCATCTATACTATAGACGTCATCTATACTATAGACGTCATTTATACTATAGACGTCATCTATACTATAGACGTCATTTATACTATACACATCATCTAAACTATAGACGTCATCTATACTATAGACGTCATCTATACTATAGACGTCATCTATACTATAGACGTCATCTATACTATAGACGTCATCTATACTATAGACGTCATCTATACTATAGACGTCATCTATACTATAGACGTCATCTATACTATAGACGTCATCTATACTATACACGTCATCTATAGACGTCATCTATACTATAGACGTCATCTATACTATAGACGTCATCAATACTATAGACGTCATCTATACTATAGACGTCATCTATACTATAGACATCATCTATATTATAGACATCATCTATACTATAGACATCATCTATACTATAGACGTCATCTATACTAAAGACGTCATCTATACTATAGACGTCATCTATACTAAAGACGTCATCTATACTATAGACGTCATCTATACTATAGACGTCATCTATACTATACACGTCATCTATAGACGTCATCTATACTATAGACGTCATCTATACTATAGACGTCATCAATACTATAGACGTCATCTATACTATAGACGTCATCTATACTATAGACATCATCTATATTATAGACATCATCTATACTATAGACATCATCTATACTATAGACGTCATCTATACTATCGACGTCATCTATGCTATAGACGTCATCTATACTATAGACGTCATCTATGCTATAGACGTCATCTATACTATAGACGTCATCTATACTATAGACGTCATCTATACTATAGACGTCATCTATACTATAGACGTCATCTATACTATAGACGTCATCTATACTATAGACGTCATCTATACTATAGACGTCATCTATACTATCTACACTATAGACGTCATCTATACTATAGACGTCATCTATACTATAGACGTCATCTATACTATAGACGTCATCTATACTATAGACGTCATCTATACTATAGACGTCATCTATACTATAGACGTCATCTATACTATAGACTTCATCTATACTATAGACGTCATCTATACTATAGACGTCATCTATACTATAGACGTCATCTATACTATAGACGTCATCTATACTATAGACGTCATCTATACTATAGACGTCATCTATACTATAGACGTCATCTATACTATAGACGTCATCTATACTATAGACGTCATCTATACTATAGACGTCATTTATACTATAGACGTCATCTATACTATAGACGTCATTTATACTATAGACGTCATCTATACTATAGACGTCATTTATACTATAGACGTCATCTATACTATAGACGTCATTTATACTATAGACGTCATCTATACTATAGACGTCATCTATACTATAGACGTCATCTATACTATAGACGTCATCTATACTATAGACGTCATCTATACTATAGACGTCATCTATACTATAGACGTCATCTATACTTTAGACGTCATCTATACTATAGACGTCATCTATACTATAGACGTCATCTATACTATAGACGTCATCTATACTATAGACGTCATCTATACTATAGACGTCATCTATACTATAGACGTCATCTATACTAAAGACGTCACCTATACTATAGACATCATCTATACTATACACATCATCTATTCTATAGAAATCATCTATACTATAGACGTCATATATACTATACACATCATCTATATAGACATCATCTACACTATACACATCATCTATACTATAGACATCATCTATACTAAAGACGTCATATATACTATACACATCATCTATACTATAGACGTCATCTATACTATAGACGTCATCTATACTATAGACGTCATCTATACTATAGACGTCATCTATACTATAGACGTCATCTATACTAAAGACGTCATCTATACTATAGACATCATCTATATAGACATCATCTATACTATACACATCATCTATACTATAGACATCATCTATACTATAGACGTCATATATACTATACACATCATCTATACTATAGACGTCATCTATACTATAGACGTCATCTATACTATAGACGTCATCTATACTATAGACGTCATCTATACTATAGACGTCATCTATACTAAAGACGTCATCTATACTATAGACATCATCTATATAGACATCATCTATACTATACACATCATCTATACTATAGACATCATCTATACTATAGACGTCATATATACTATACACATCATCTATACTATAGACGTCATCTATACTATAGACGTCATCTATACTATAGACGTCATCTATACTATAGACGTCATCTATACTATAGACGTCATCTTCACTATAGACTACATCTACACTATGGACGTCATCTATACTATAGACGTCATCTATACTATAGACGTCATCTATACTATAGACGTCATCTATACTATAGACGTCATCTATGCTATAGATGTCATCTATGCTATAGACGTCATCTATACCATAGACGTCATCTATACTATAGACGTCATCAATACTATAGACGTCATCTATACTATAGACGTCATCTATACTATAGACGTCATCTATACTATAGACGTCATCTATACTATAGACGTCATCTATACTATAGACGTCATCTTCACTATAGACGTCATCTACACTATGGACGTCATCTATACTATAGACGTCATCTATACTATAGACGTCATCTATATAGACATCATCTATACTATACACATCATCTATACTATAGACATCATCTATACTATAGACATCATCTATACTATAGACGTCATATATACTATACACATCATCTATATAGACATCATCTATACTATACACATCATCTATACTATAGACATCATCTATACTATAGACGTCATCTATACTATACACATCATCTATACTATAGACGTCATCTATACTATAGACGTCATCTATACTATAGACGTCATCTATACTATAGACGTCATCTATACTATAGACGTCATCTATACTATAGACGTCATCTATACTATAGATGTCATCTTTACTATAGACGTCATCTTTACTATAGACGTCATCTATACTATAGACGTCATCTATACTATAGACGTCATCTTTACTATAGACGTCATCTATACTATAGACGTCATCTATACTATAGACGTCATCTATACTATAGACGTCATCTATACTATAGACGTCATCTATACTATAGACGTCATCTATACTATAGACGTCATCTATACTATAGACGTCATCTATACTATAGACGTCATCTATACTATAGACGTCATCTATACTATAGACGTCATCTATACTATAGACGTCATCTATACTATAGACGTCATCTATACTATAGACGTCATCTATACTATAGACGTCATCTATACTATAGACGTCATCTATACTATAGACGTCATCTATACTATAGACGTCATCTATACTATAGACGTCATCTATACTATAGACGTCATCTATACTATAGACGTCATCTATAGTATAGACGTCATCTATACAATAGACGTCATCTATAGTATAGACGTCATCTATACTATAGACGTCATCTATACTATAGACGTCATCTATACTATAGACGTCATCTATACTATAGACGTCATCTATACTATAGACGTCATCTATACTATAGACGTCATCTATACTATAGACGTCATCTATACTAAAGACGTCATCTATACTATAGACATCATCTATATAGACATCATCTATACTATACACATCATCTATACTATAGACATCATCTATACTATAGACGTCATATATACTATACACATCATCTATATAGACATCATCTATACTATACACATCATCTATACTATAGACATCATCTATACTATAGACGTCATATATACTATACACATCATCTATACTATAGACGTCATCTATACTATAGACCTCATCTATACTATAGACGTCATCTTCACTATAGACGTCATCTACACTATGGACGTCATCTATACTATAGACGTCATCTATACTATAGACGTCATCTATACTATAGACGTCATCTATACTATAGACGTCATCTATACTATAGACGTCATCTATACTATAGACGTCATCTATACTATAGACATCATCTATATTATAGACATCATCTATACTATACACATCATCTATACTATACACATCATCTATACTATAGACGTCATCTATACTATAGACGTCATCTATACTATAGACGTCATCTATACTATAGACGTCATCTTTACTATAGACGCCATCTATACTATAGACGTCATCTATACTATAGACGTCATCTATACTATAGACGTCATCTATACTATAGACGTCATCTATACCATAGACGTCATCTATACTATAGACGTCATCTATACTATAGACGTCATCTATACTATAGACGTCATCTATACTATAGACGTCATCTATACTATAGACGTCATCTATACTATAGACGTCATCTATACTATAGACGTCATCTATACTATAGACGTCATCTACACTATAGACGTCATCTTTACTATAGACGTCATCTACACTATAGACGTCATCTATACTATAGACGTCATCTACACTATAGACGTCTTCTATACTATAGACGTCATCTATACTATAGACGTCATCTATACTATAGACGTCATCTATACTATAGACGTCATCTATACTATAGACGTCATCTTAACTATAGACGTAATCTATACTATAGACGTCATCTATACTATAGACGTCATCTACACTATAGACGTCATCTTTACTATAGACGTCATCTACACTATAGACGTCATCTATACTATAGACGTCATCTACACTATAGACGTCTTCTATACTATAGACGTCATCTATACTATAGACGTCATCTATACTATAGACGTCATCTATACTATAGACGTCATCTATACTATAGACGTCATCTATACTATAGACGTCATCTATACTATAGACATTATCTATATTATAGACATCATCTATACTATACACATCATCTATACTATAGACGTCAGCTATACTATAGACGTCATCTATACTATAGACGTCATCTAAACTATAGACGTCATCTATACTATAGACGTCATCTACACTAGAGACGTCATCTATACTATAGACGTCATCTATACTATAGACGTCATCTTTACTATAGACGTCATCTTTACTATAGACGTCATCTATACTATAGACGTCATCTATACTATAGACGTCATCTATACTACAGACGTCATCTATACTATAGACGTCATCTATACTATAGACGTCATCTATAGACGTCATCTATACTATAGACGTCATCTATTCTATAGACGTCATCTATTCTATAGACGTCATCTATTCTATAGACGTAATCTATACTATAGACGTCGTCTATACTATAGACGTCGTCTATACTATAGACGTCATCTATACTATAGACCTCATCTATACTATAGACGTCATTTATACTATAGACGTCATCTATACTATAGACGTCATCTATACTATAGACGTCATCTATTCTATAGACGTCATCTTCACAATAGACGTCATCTACACTATGGACGTCATCTATACTATAGACGTCATCTATACTATAGACGTCATCTATACTATAGACGTCATCTTTACTAGAGACGTCATCTATACTATAGACGTCATCTATACTATAGACGTCATCTACACTATAGACGTCATCTTTACTATAGACGTCATCTACACTATAGACGTCATCTGTACTATAGACGTCATCTACACTATAGGCGTCATCTATACTATAGACGTCATCTATACTGTAGACGTCATCTATACTATAGACGTCATCTATACTATAGACGTCATCTATACTATAGACGTCATCTATACTATAGACGTCATCTATACTATAGACGTCATCTATACTATAGACGTCATCTATACTATAGACGTCATCTATACTATAGACGTCATCTATACTATAGACGTCATCTATTCTAAAGACGTCATCTATTCTATAGACGTAATCTATACTATAGACGTCGTCTATACTATAGACGTCATCTATACTATAGACCTCATCTATACTATAGACGTCATCTTTACTATAGACGTCATCTTAACTATAGACGTAATCTATACTATAGACGTCATCTATACTATAGACGTCATCTATACTATAGACGTCATCTATACTATAGACGTTATCTATACTATAGACGTCATCTATACTATAGACGTCATCTATACTATAGACGTCATCTATACTATAGACGTCATCTATACTATAGACGTCATCTATACTATAGACGTCATCTATACTATAGACGTCATCTATACTATAGACGTCATCTATACTATAGACGTCATCTATACTATAGACGTCATCTTTACTAGAGACGTCATCTATACTATAGACGTCATCTATACTATAGACGTCATCTACACTATAGACGTCATCTTTACTATAGACGTCATCTACACTATAGACGTCATCTGTACTATAGACGTCATCTACACTATAGACGTCATCTATACTATAGACGTCATCTATACTATAGACGTCATCTATACTATAGACGTCATCTATACTAAGACGTCATCTATACTATAGACGTCATCTATTCTATAGACGTAATCTATACTATAGACGTCATCTATACTATAGACGTCATCTATACTATAGACGTCATCTATACTATAGACGTCATCTATTCTATAGACGTCATTTACACTATAGACGTCATCTATACTATAGACGTCATCTATACTATAGACGTCATCTATTCTATAGACATAATCTATACTATAGACGTCATCTATACTATAGACGACATCTATACTATAGACGTCATCTATACTATAGACGTCATCTATACTAAGACCTCATCTATACTATAGACGTCATCTATACTATAGACGTCATCTATACTATAGACGTCATCTATACTATAGACGTCATCTATTCTATAGACGTCATTTACACTATAGACGTCATCTATACTATAGACGTCATCTATACTATAGACGTCATCTATTCTATAGACATAATCTATACTATAGACGTCATCTATACTATAGACGACATCTATACTATAGACCTCATCTATACTATAGACGTCATCTTTACTATAGACGTCATCTTTTCTATAGACGTCATCTACACTATAGACGTCATCTGTACTATAGACGTCATCTACACTATAGACGTCATCTATACTATAGACGTCATCTATACTATAGACGTCATCTATACTATAGACGTCATCTATACTATAGACGTCATCTATACTATAGACGTCATCTATACTATAGACGTCATCTATACTATAGACGTCATCTATACTATAGACGTCATCTATACTATAGACGTCATCTATACTATAGACGTCATCTATACTATAGACGTCATCTATACTATAGACGTCATCTATACTATAGACGTCATCTATACTATAGACGTCATCTATACTAAGACGTCATCTATACTATAGACGTCATCTATTCTATAGACGTAATCTATACTATAGACGTCATCTATACTATAGACGTCATCTATACTATAGACCTCATCTATACTATAGACGTCATCTATACTATAGACGTCATCTATACTATAGACGTCATGTATACTATAGACGTCATCTATACTATAGACGTCATCTATACTATAGACGTCATCTATACTAAAGACGTCATTTACACTATAGACGTCATCTATACTATAGACGTCATCTATACTATAGACGTCATCTATACTATAGACGTCATCTATACTATAGACGTCATCTATTCTATAGACATAATCTATACTATAGACGTCATCTATACTATAGACGTCATCTATACTATAGACCTCATCTATACTATAGACGTCATCTTTACTATAGACGTCATCTATACTATAGACGTCATCTATTCTATAGACGTCATCTATACTATAGACGTCATCTATACTATAGACGTCATCTATACTATAGACGTCATCTATACTATAGACGTCATCTATACTATAGACGTCATCTATACTATAGACGTCATCTATACTATAGACGTCGTCTATACTATAGACGTCGTCTATACTATAGACGTCGTCTATACTATAGACGTCATCTATACTATAGACCTCATCTATACTATAGACGTCATCTTTACTATAGACGTCATCTTTACTATAGACGTAATCTATACTATAGACGTCATCTATACTATAGACGTCATCTATACTATAGACGTCATCTATACTATAGACGTCATCTATACTATAGACGTCATCTATACTATAGACGTCATCTATACTATAGACGTCATCTATACTATAGACGTCATCTATACTATAGGCGTCATCTTTACTAGAGACGTCATCTATACTATAGACGTCATCTATACTATAGACGTCATCTACACTATAGACGTCATCTTTACTATAGACGTCATCTACACTATAGACGTCATCTGTACTATAGACGTCATCTACACTATAGACGTCATCTATACTATAGACGTCATCTATACTATAGACGTCATCTATACTATAGACGTCATCTATACTAAGACGTCATCTATACTATAGACGTCATCTATTCTATAGACGTAATCTATACTATAGACGTCATCTATACTATAGACGTCATCTATACTATAGACCTCATCTATACTATAGACGTCATCTATACTATAGACGTCATCTATACTATAGACGTCATCTATTCTATAGACGTCATTTACACTATAGACGTCATCTATACTATAGACGTCATCTATACTATAGACGTCATCTATTCTATAGACATAATCTATACTATAGACGTCATCTATACTATAGACGTCATCTATACTATAGACCTCATCTATACTATAGACATCATCCTTACTATAGACGTCATCTTTACTATAGACGTCATCTATACTATAGACGTCATCTTTACTAGAGACGTCATCTACACTATAGACGTCATCTTTACTATAGACTTCATCTACACTATAGACGTCATCTGTACTATAGACGTCATCTACACTATAGACGTCATCTATACTATAGACGTCATCTATACTATAGACGTCATCTATACTATAGACGTCATCTATACTATAGACGTCATCTATACTATAGACGTCATCTATACTATAGACGTCATCTATACTATAGACGTCATCTATACTATAGACGTCATCTATACTATAGACGTCATCTATACTATAGACGTCATCTATACTATAGACGTCATCTATACTATAGACGTCATCTATACTATAGACGTCATCTATTCTATAGACGTAATCTATACTATAGACGTCATCTATACTATAGACGTCATCTATACTATAGACCTCATCTATACTATAGACGTCATCTATACTATAGACGTCATTTATACTATAGACGTCATCTATACTATAGACGTCATCTATTCTATAGACGTCATCTATACTATAGACGTCATCTATTCTATAGACGTCATCTATACTATAGACGTCATCTATACTATAGACGTCATCTATTCTATAGACATAATCTATACTATAGACGTCATCTATACTATAGACGTCATCTATACTATAGACCTCATCTATACTATAGACGTCATCTTTACTATAGACGTCATCTTTACTATAGACGTCATCTATACTATAGACTTCATCTATTCTATAGACGTAATCTATACTATAGACGTCATCTATTCTATAGACGTAATGTATACTATAGATGTCGTCTATACTATAGACGTCGTCTATACTATAGACCTCATCTATACTATAGACGTCATCTTTACTATAGACGTCATCTTTACTATAGACGTAATCTATACTATAGACGTCATCTACTATACACATCATCTATACTATAGACGTCATCTATACTATAGACGTCATCTATACTATACACATCATCTATACTATAGACGTCATCTATACTATAGACGTCATCTATACTATAGACGTCATCTATACTATAGACGTCATCTATACTATAGACGTCATCTATACTATAGACGTCATCTATACTATAGACGTCATCTATACTATAGACGTCATCTATACTATAGACGTCATCTATACTATAGACGTCATCTATACTATAGACGTCATCTTTACTATAGACGTCATCTATACTATAGACGTCATCTATACTATAGACGTCATCTATACTATAGACGTCATCTATACTATAGACGTCATCTATACTATAGACGTCATCTATACTATAGATGTCATCTATACTATAGACGTCATCTATACTATAGACGTCATCTATACTAAAGACGTCATCTATACTATAGACGTCATCTATACTATAGACGTCATCTATACTAAAGACGTCATCTATACTATAGACGTCATCTATACTATAGACGTCATCTATACTATAGACGTCATCTATACTAAAGACGTCATCTATACTATAGACGTCATCTATACTATAGACGTCATCTATACTATAGACGTCATCTATACTATAGACGTCATCTATACTATAGACGTCATCTATAATATAGACGTCATCTATACTATAGACGTCATCTATACTATAGACGTCATCTATACTATAGACGTCATCTATACTATAGACGTCATCTATACTATAGACGTCATCTATACTATAGACGTCATCTATACTATAGACGTCATCTATATTATAGACGTCATCTATACTATAGACGTCATCTATTCTATAGACATCATCTATATTATAGACATCATCTATACTATAGACATCATCTATATTATAGACATCATCTATACTATAGACATCATCTATACTATACACATCATCTATACCATACACATCATCTATACTATACACATCATGTATACTATAGACGTCATCTATACTATAGACGTCATCTATACTATATACGTCATCTACACTCATCTATACGTCATCTATACTATAGACATCATCTATACTATAGACATCATCTATACTATACACATCATCTATACCATACACATCATCTATACTATACACATCATGTATACTATAGACGTCATCTATACTATAGACGTCATCTATACTATATACGTCATCTATACTATAGACGTCATCTATACTATATACGTCATCTATACTATAGACGTCATCTATACTAAAGACGTCATCTATACTATAGACGTCATCTATACTATAGACGTCATCTATACTATAGACGTCATTTATACTATAGACGTCATTTATACTATAGACGTCATCTATACTATAGACGTCATTTATACTATAGACGTCATCTATACTGTAGACGTCATCAATACTATAGACGTCATCTATACTATAGACGTCATCTATACTATAGGCATCATCTATATTATAGACATCATCTATACTATAGACATCATCTATATTATAGACATCATCTATTCTATAGACATCATCTATACTATACACATCATCTATACTATACACATCATCTATACTATACACATCATGTATACTATAGACGTCATCTATACTATAGACGTCATCTATACTATATACGTCATCTATACTATAGACGTCATCTATATTATAGACGTCATCTATACTAAAGACGTCATCTTTACTATAGACGTCATCTATACTATAGACGTCATCTATACTATAGATGTCATCTACACTATAGACGTCATCTATACTATAGACGTCATCTATACTATAGACGTCATCTATACTATAGACGTCATATATACTATAGACGTCATCTATACTATAGACGTCATCTATACTATAGACGTCATCTATACTATAGACGTCATCTATACTATAGACGTCATCTATACTATAGACGTCATCTATACTATAGACGTCATCTATACTATAGACGTCATCTATACTATAGACGTCATCTATACTATAGACGTCATCTATACTATAGACGTCATCTATACTATAGACGTCATCTATACTATAGACGTCATCTATACTATAGACGTCATCTTTACTAGAGACGTCATCTATACTATAGACGTCATCTATACTATAGACGTCATCTACACTATAGACGTCATCTTTACTATAGACGTCATCTACACTATAGACGTCATCTATACTATAGACGTCATCTACACTATAGACGTCATCTATACTATAGACGTCATCTATACTATAGACGTCATCTATACTATAGACGTCATCTATACTATAGACGTCATCTATACTATAGACGTCATCTATACTATAGACGTCATCTATACTATAGACGTCATCTATACTATAGACGTCATCTATAGTATAGACGTCATCTATACTATAGACGTCATCTATTCTATAGACATAATCTATACTATAGACATAATCTATACTATAGACGTCATCTATACTATAGACCTCATCATCATACTATAGACCTCATATAGACGTCATCTTTACTATAGACGTCATCTTTACTATAGACGTCATCTATACTATAGACGTCATCTATTCTATAGACGTCATCTATACTATAGACGTCATCTATTCTATAGACGTCATCTATACTATAGACGTCATCTATACTATAGACGTCATCTATACTATAGACGTCATCTATACTATAGACGTCATACTATACACATCATCTATACTATACACATCATCTTACTATAGACGTCATCTATACTATAGACGTCATCTATACTATAGACGTCATCTATACTATAGACGTCATCTATACTATAGACGTCATGTATACTATAGACGTCATCTATACTATAGACGTCATCTACACTATAGACGTCATCTATACTATAGACGTCATCTATACTATAGACGTCATCTACACTATAGACGTCATCTTTACTATAGACGTCATCTATACTATAGACGTCATCTATACTATAGACGTCATCTATACTATAGACGTCATCTATTCTATAGACGTCATCTATACTATAGACGTCATCTATTCTATAGACGTAATCTATACTATAGACGTCATCTATACTATAGACGTCATCTTTACTATAGACGTCATCTTTACTATAGACGTCATCTATACTATAGACGTCATCTTTACTATAGACGTCATCTATACTATAGACGTCATCTATGCTATAGACGTCATCTATACTATAGACGTCATCTATACTATAGACGTCATCTATACTATAGACGTCATCTATACTATAGACGTCATCTATACTATAGACGTCATCAATACTATAGACGTCATCTTTACTAGAGACGTCATCTATACTATAGACGTCATCTATACTATAGACGTCATCTATACTATAGACGTCATCTATACTATAGACGTCATCTATACTCTAGACGTCATCTATACTATAGACTTCATCTATACTATAGACATCATCTATACTATACACATCATCTATACTATACACATCATCTATAATATACACATCATCTATACTATACACATCATCTATACTATAGACGTCATCTATACTATAGACGTCATCTATACTATAGACGTCATCTATACTATAGACGTCATCTATAGTATAGACGTCATCTATAGTATAGACGTCATCTATACTATAGACGTCATCTATACTATAGACGTCATCTATACTATAGACGTCATCTTTACTATAGACGTCATCTCTACTATAGACGTCATCTATACTATAGACGTCATCTATTTTATAGACGTCATCTATACTATAGACGTCATCTATACTATAGACGTCATCTATACTATAGACGTCATCTATACAATAGACGTCATCTATACTATAGACGTCATCTTTACTATAGACGTCATCCTTACTATAGACGTCATCTATACTATAGACGTCATCTATACTATAGACGTCATCTATACTATAGACGTCATCTATACTATAGACGTCATCTATACTATAGACGTCATCTATACTATAGACGTCATCTATACTATAGACGTCATCTTTACTAGAGACGTCATCTATACTATAGACGTCATCTATACTATAGACGTCATCTACACTATAGACGTCATCTTTACTATAGACGTCATCTACACTATAGACGTCATCTATACTATAGACGTCATCTACACTATAGACGTCATCTATACTATAGACGTCATCTATACTATAGACGTCATCTATACTATAGACGTCATCTATACTATAGACGTCATCTATACTATAGACGTCATCTATACTATAGACGTCATCTACACTATAGACGTCATCTATACTATAGACGTCATCTATACTATAGACGTCATCTATACTAAGACGTCATCTATACTATAGACGTCATCTATTCTATAGACGTAATCTATACTATAGACGTCATCTATACTATAGACGTCATCTATTCTATAAACATAATCTATACTATAGACATAATCTATACTATAGACGTCATCTATACTATAGACCTCATCTATACTATAGACGTCATCTTTACTATAGACGTCATCTTTACTATAGACGTCATCTATACTATAGACGTCATCTATTCTATAGACGTCATCTACACTATAGACGTCATCTATACTATAGACGTCATCTATTCTATAGACATAATCTATACTATAGACATAATCTATACTATAGACGTCATCTATACTATAGACCTCATCATCATACTATAGACCTCATATAGACGTCATCTTTACTATAGACGTCATCTTTACTATAGACGTCATCTATACTATAGACGTCATCTATTCTATAGACGTCATCTATACTATAGACGTCATCTATTCTATAGACGTCATCTATACTATAGACGTCATCTATACTATAGACGTCATCTATACTATAGACGTCATCTATACTATAGACGTCATACTATACACATCATCTATACTATACACATCATCTATACTATAGACGTCATCTATACTATAGACGTCATCTATACTATAGACGTCATCTATACTATAGACGTCATCTATACTATAGACGTCATGTATACTATAGACGTCATCTATACTATAGACGTCATCTACACTATAGACGTCATCTATACTATAGACGTCATCTATACTATAGACGTCATCTACACTATAGACGTCATCTTTACTATAGACGTCATCTATACTATAGACGTCATCTATACTATAGACGTCATCTATACTATAGACGTCATCTATTCTATAGACGTCATCTATACTATAGACGTCATCTATACTATAGACGTCATCTATTCTATAGACGTAATCTATACTATAGACGTCATCTATACTATAGACGTCATCTTTACTATAGACGTCATCTTTACTATAGACGTCATCTATACTATAGACGTCATCTTTACTATAGACGTCATCTATACTATAGACGTCATCTATACTATAGACGTCATCTACACTATAGACGTCATCTATACTATAGACGTCATCTATACTATAGACGTCATCTATACTATAGACGTCATACTATACACATCATCTATACTATACACATCATCTATACTATAGACGTCATCTACACTATAGACGTCATCTATACTATAGACGTCATCTATACTATAGACGTCATCTATACTATAGACGTCATCTATACTATAGACGTCATCTATACTATAGACGTCATCTACACTATAGACGTCATCTACACTATAGACGTCATCTACACTATAGACGTCATCTATACTATAGACGTCATCTATACTATAGACGTCATCTACACTATAGACGTCATCTATACTATAGACGTCATCTATACTATAGACGTCATCTATACTATAGACGTCATCTACACTATAGACGTCATCTATACTATAGACGTCATCTATACTATAGACGTCATCTATACTATAGACGTCATCTATACTATAGACGTCATCTATACTATAGACGTCATCTATACTATAGACGTCATCTATACTATAGACGTCATCTATACTATAGACGTCATCTATTCTATAGACGTAATCTATACTATAGACGTCATCTATACTATAGACGTCATCTATAAAATAGACGTCATCTATACCAAAGGCGTCATCTATACTATAGACGTCATCTATACTATAGACGTCATCTATACTATAGACGTCATCTATACTATAGACGTCATCTATACTATAGACGTCATCTTTACTATAGACGTCATCTTTACTATAGACGTCATCTATACTATAGACGTCATCTATACTATAGACGTCATCTATACTATAGACGTCATCTATACTATAGACGTCATCTATACTATAGACGTCATCTATACTATAGACGTCATCTATTCTATAGACGTAATCTATACTAGAGACGTCATCTATACTATAGACGTCATCTATACTGTAGACCTCATCTACACTATAGACGTAATCTTTACTATAGACGTCCGCTTTACTATAGACGTAATCTATACTATAGACGTCATCTATAATATAGACGTCATCTATACTATAGACGTCATCTATTCTATAGACGTCATCTATTCTATAGACGTCATCTATTCTATAGACGTCATCTACACTATAGACGTCATTTATACTATAGACGTCATCTATACTATAGACGTCATCTATACTATAGACGTCATCTATACCATAGACGTCATCTATACTATAGACGTCATCTATACTATAGACGTCATCTATACTATAGACGTCGTCTATACTATAGACGTCATCTATACTATAGACGTCATCTTTACTATAGACGTCATCTTTACTATAGACGTCATCTATACTATAGACGTCATCTATACTATAGACGTCATCTATACTATAGACGTCATCTATACTATAGACGTCATCTATACTATAGACGTCATCTTTACTATAGACGTCATCCTTACTATAGTCGTCATCTATACTATAGACGTCATCTATACTATAGGCGTCATCTATTCTATAGACGTCATCTATTCTATAGACGTCATCTACACTATAGACGTCATCTATACTATAGACGTCATCTATACTATAGACGTCATCTATACTATAGACGTCATCTATACCATAGACGTCATCTATACCATAGACGTCATCTATACCATAGACGTCATCTATACCATAGACGTCATCTATACCATAGACGTCATCTATACTATAGACGTCATCTATACTATAGACGTCATCTATACTATAGACGTCATCTATACTATAGACGTCATCTTTACTATAGACGTCATCTTTACTATAGACGTCATCTATACTATAGACGTCATCTATACTATAGACGTCATCTATACTATAGACGTCATCTATACTATAGACGTCATCTATACTATAGACGTCATCTTTACTATAGACGTCATCCTTACTATAGTCGTCATCTATACTATAGACGTCATCTATACTATAGGCGTCATCTATACTATAGACGTCATCTATACTATAGACGTCATCTATACTATAGACGTCATCTATACTATAGACGTCATCTATACTATAGACGTCATCTATACTATAGACGTCATCTTTACTAGAGACGTCATCTATACTAAAGACGTCATCTATACTATAGACGTCACCTACACTATATACGTCATCTTTACTATAGACATCATCTACACTATAGACGTCATCTATACTATAGACGTCATCTACACTATAGACGTCATCTATACTATAGACGTCATCTATACTATAGACGTCATCTATACTATAGACGTCATCTATACTATAGACGTCATCTATACTATAGACGTCATCTATACTATAGACGTCATCTATACTATAGACGTCATCTATACTATAGACGTCATCTATACTATAGACGTCATCTTTACTATAGACGTCATCTTTACTATAGACGTCATCTATACTATAGACGTCATCTATACTATAGACGTCATCTATACTATAGACGTCATCTATACTATAGACGTCATCTATACTATAGGCGTCATCTATACTATAGACGTCATCTATACTATAGACGTCATCTATACTATAGACGTCATCTATACTATAGACGTCATCTATACTATAGGCGTCATCTATACTATAGACGTCATCTATACTATAGACGTCATCTATACTATAGACGTCATCTTTACTAGAGACGTCATCTATACTATAGACGTCATCTATACTATAGACGTCACCTACACTATATACGTCATCTTTACTATAGACATCATCTACACTATAGACGTCATCTATACTATAGACGTCATCTACACTATAGACGTCATCTATACTATAGACGTCATCTATACTATAGACGTCATCTATACTAAGACGTCATCTATACTATAGACGTCATCTATTCTATAGACGTAATCTATACTATAGACGTCATCTATACTATAGACGTCATCTTTACTATAGACGTCATCTATACTATAGACGTCATCTATTCTATAGACGTCATCTATACTATAGACGTCATCTATTCTATAGACGTCATCTATACTATAGACGTCATCTATACTATAGACGTCATCTTTACTAGAGACGTCATCTATACTATAGACGTCATCTATACTATAGACGTCATCTGTACTATAGACGTCATCTATACTATAGACGTCATCTGTACTATAGACGTCATCTATACTATAGACGTCATCTATACTATAGACGTCATCTATACTATAGACGTCATCTATACTATAGACGTCATCTATACTATAGACGTCATCTATACTATAGACGTCATCTATACTATAGACGTCATCTTTACTATAGACGTCATCTATACTATAGACGTCATCTTTACTATAGACGTCATCTATACTATAGACGTCATCTATACTATAGACGTCATCTATACTATAGACGTCATCTATACTATAGACGTCATCTATACTATAGACGTCATCTATACTATAGACGTCATCTATACTATAGACGTCATCTATACTATAGACGTCATCTATACTATAGACGTCATCTATACTATAGACGTCATCTATACTATAGACGTCATCTATACTATAGACGTCATCTATACTATACACGTCATCTATACTATAGACGTCATCTATACTATAGACGTCATCTATACTATAGACGTCATCTATACTATAGACGTCATCTATACTATAGACGTCATCTATACTATAGACGTCATCTATACTATAGACGTCATCTATACTATAGACGTCATCTATACTATAGACGTCATCTATACTATAGATGTCATCTATGCTATAGACTTCATCTATACTATAGACGTCATCTATGCTATATACGTTATATAATACATAGACGTCATATATACTATAGCCGTCATCTATACTATAGACGTCATCTATACTATCTATCTATGCTATAGACTTCATCTATACTATAGACGTCATCTATGCTATAGGCGTTATATAATACATAGACGTCATCTATACTATAGACGTCATCTTTACTATAGACGTCATCTATACTATAGACGTCATCAATACTATAGACGTCATCTATACTATAGACGTCATCTACACTATAGACGTCATCTATACTATAGACGTCATCTATACTATAGACGTCATCTATACTATAGACGTCATCTATACTATAGACGTCATCTATACTATAGACGTCATCTATACTATAGACGTCATCTATACTATAGACGTCATCTATACTATAGACGTCATCTATACTATAGACGTCATCTTTACTATAGACGTCATCTATACTATAGACGTCATCTTTACTAGAGACGTCATCTATACTATAGACGTCATCTATACTATAGACGTCATCTATACTATAGACGTCATCTATACTATAGACGTCATCTATTCTATAGACGTCATCTATTCTATAGACGTCATCTATACTATAGACGTCATCTATACTATAGACGTCATCTATACTATAGACGTCATCTATACTATAGACGTCATCTATACTATAGACGTCATCTATACTATAGACGTCATCTATACTATAGACGTCATCTATACTATAGACGTCATCTATACTATAGACGTCATCTACACTATAGACGTCATCTTTACTAGAGACGCCATCTTTACTAGAGACGTCATCTATACTATAGACGTCATCTATACTATAGACGTCATCTATACTATAGACGTCATCTGTACTATAGACGTCATCTATACTATAGACGTCATCTATACTATAGACGTCATCTATACTATAGACGTCATCTATACTATAGACGTCATCTATACTATAGACGTCATCTATACTATAGACGTCATCTATACTATAGACGTCATCTATACTATAGACGTCATCTATACTATAGACGTCATCTATACTATAGACGTCATCTATACTATAGACGTCATCTATACTATAGACGTCATCTATACTATAGACGTCATCTTTACTATAGACGTCATCTTTACTATAGACGTCATCTATACTATAGACGTCATCTTTACTATAGACGTCATCTATACTATAGACGTCATCTATACTATAGACGTCATCTATACTATAGACGTCATCTATACTATAGACGTCATCTATACTATAGACGTCATCTATACTATAGACGTCATCTATACTATAGACGTCATCTATACTATAGACGTCATCTATACTATAGACGTCATCTATACTATAGACGTCATCTATACTATAGACGTCATCTATACTATAGACGTCATCTATACTATACACGTCATCTATACTATACACGTCATCTATACTATAGACGTCATCTATACTATACACGTCATCTATACTATACACGTCATCTATACTATAGACGTCATCTATACTATAGACGTCATCTATACTATAGACGTCATCTATACTATAGACGTCATCTATACTATAGACGTCATCTATACTATAGATGTCATCTATGCTATAGACTTCATCTATACTATAGACGTCATCTATGCTATATACGTTATATAATACATAGACGTCATATATACTATAGCCGTCATCTATACTATAGACGTCATCTATACTATCTATCTATGCTATAGACTTCATCTATACTATAGACGTCATCTATGCTATAGGCGTTATATAATACATAGACGTCATCTATACTATAGACGTCATCTTTACTATAGACGTCATCAATACTATAGACGTCATCTATACTATAGACGTCATCAATACTATAGACGTCATCTATACTATAGACGTCATCTACACTATAGACGTCATCTATACTATAGACGTCATCTATACTATAGACGTCATCTATACTATAGACGTCATCTATACTATAGACGTCATCTATACTATAGACGTCATCTATACTATAGACGTCATCTATACTATAGACGTCATCTATACTATAGACGTCATCTATACTATAGACGTCATCTATACTATAGACGTCATCTTTACTATAGACGTCATCTATACTATAGACGTCATCTTTACTAGAGACGTCATCTATACTATAGACGTCATCTATACTATAGACGTCATCTATACTATAGACGTCATCTATACTGTAGACGTCATCTATACTATAGACGTCATCTATACTATAGACGTCATCTATACTATAGACGTCATCTATACTATAGACATCATCTATACTATAGACGTCATCTATACTATAGACGTCATCTATACTATAGACGTCATCTATACTATAGACGTCATCTATACTATAGACGTCATCTATACTATAGACGTCATCTATACTATAGACGTCATCTATGCTATATACGTTATATAATACATAGACGTCATCTACTATAGCCGTCATCTATACTATAGACGTCATCTATACTATAGACGTCATCTATACTATAGACGTCATCTATAC
The DNA here is from genome assembly GCA_947623515.1 of Neoascia interrupta. NCBI lineage: Eukaryota > Metazoa > Arthropoda > Insecta > Diptera > Syrphidae > Neoascia > Neoascia interrupta. The sequence goes on from OX392462.1 coordinate 102,320,017, forward strand.
TATAGATGTCATCTATGCTATAGACTTCATCTATACTATAGACGTCATCTATGCTATAGACGTCATCTATACTATAGACGTCATCTATACTATAGACGTCATCTATACTATAGACGTCATCTTTACTAGAGACGTCATCTATACTTTAGACGTCATCTATACTATAGACGTCATCAATACTATAGACGTCATCTATACTATAGACGTCATCCAACTATAGACGTCATCTATACTATAGACGTCATCTATGCTATAGGCGTTATATAATACATAGACGTCATCTATACTATAGACGTCATCTTTACTATAGACGTCATCAATACTATAGACGTCATCTATACTATAGACGTCATCAATACTATAGACGTCATCTATACTATAGACGTCATCTACACTATAGACGTCATCTATACTATAGACGTCATCTATACTATAGACGTCATCTATACTATAGACGTCATCTATACTATAGACGTCATCTATACTATAGACGTCATCTATACTATAGACGTCATCTATACTATAGACGTCATCTATACTATAGACGTCATCTATACTATAGACGTCATCTATACTATAGACGTCATCTATACTATAGACGTCATCTATACTATAGACGTCATCTTTACTATAGACGTCATCTATACTATAGACGTCATCTTTACTAGAGACGTCATCTATACTATAGACGTCATCTATACTATAGACGTCATCTATACTATAGACGTCATCTATACTGTAGACGTCATCTATACTATAGACGTCATCTATACTATAGACGTCATCTATACTATAGACATCATCTATACTATAGACGTCATCTATACTATAGACGTCATCTATACTATAGACGTCATCTATACTATAGACGTCATCTATACTATAGACGTCATCTATGCTATATACGTTATATAATACATAGACGTCATCTACTATAGCCGTCATCTATACTATAGACGTCATCTATACTATAGACGTCATCTATACTATAGATGTCATCTATGCTATAGACTTCATCTATACTATAGACGTCATCTATGCTATAGACGTCATCTATACTATAGACGTCATCTATACTATAGACGTCATCTATACTATAGACGTCATCTTTACTAGAGACGTCATCTATACTTTAGACGTCATCTATACTATAGACGTCATCAATACTATAGACGTCATCTATACTATAGACGTCATCCAACTATAGACGTCATCTATACTATAGACGTCATCTTTACTAGAGACGTCATCTATACTATAGACGTCATCTATACTAAAGACGTCATCTACACTATAGACGTCATCTATACTATAGACGTCATCTATACTATAGACGTCATCTTTACTAGAGACGTCATCTATACTATAGACGTCATCTATACTATAGACGTCATCAATACTATAGACGTCATCTATACTATAGACGTCATCTATACTATAGACGTCATCTATACTATAGACGTCATCTATACTATAGACGTCATCTTTACTAGAGACGTCATCTATACTATAGACGTCATCTATACTATAGACGTCATCTATACTATAGACGTCATCTATACTATAGACGTCATCTATACTATAGACGTCATCTATACTATAGACGTCATCTATACTATAGACGTCATCTATACTATAGACGTCATCTATACTATAGACGTCATCTATACTATAGACGTCATCTATACTATAGACGTCATCTATACTATAGACGTCATCTATACTATAGACGTCATCTATACTATAGACGTCATCTACACTATAGACGTCATCTATACTATAGATGTCATCTATCTATAGACTTCATCTATACTATAGACGTCATCTATGCTATATACGTTAAATAATACATAGACGTCATCTACTATAGCCGTCATCTATACTATAGACGTCATCTATACTATAGACGTCATCTATACTATAGACGTCATCTATACTATAGATGTCATCTATGCTATAGACTTCATCTATACTATAGACGTCATCTATGCTATAGACGTCATCTATACTATAGACGTCATCTATACTATAGACGTCATCTTTACTAGAGACGTCATCTATACTTTAGACGTCATCTATACTATCTATCTATGCTATAGACTTCATCTATACTATAGACGTCATCTATGCTATAGGCGTTATATAATACATAGACGTCATCTATACTATAGACGTCATCTTTACTATAGACGTCATCAATACTATAGACGTCATCTATACTATAGACGTCATCAATACTATAGACGTCATCTATACTATAGACGTCATCTACACTATAGACGTCATCTATACTATAGACGTCATCTATACTATAGACGTCATCTATACTATAGACGTCATCTATACTATAGACGTCATCTATACTATAGACGTCATCTATACTATGGACGTCATCTATACTATAGACGTCATCTATACTATAGACGTCATCTATACTATAGACGTCATCTATACTATAGACGTCATCTTTACTATAGACGTCATCTATACTATAGACGTCATCTTTACTAGAGACGTCATCTATACTATAGACGTCATCTATACTATAGACGTCATCTATACTATAGACGTCATCTATACTGTAGACGTCATCTATACTATAGACGTCATCTATACTATAGACGTCATCTATACTATAGACATCATCTATACTATAGACGTCATCTATACTATAGACGTCATCTATACTATAGACGTCATCTATACTATAGACGTCATCTATACTATAGACGTCATCTATACTATAGACGTCATCTATGCTATATACGTTATATAATACATAGACGTCATCTACTATAGCCGTCATCTATACTATAGACGTCATCTATACTATAGACGTCATCTATACTATAGACGTCATCTATACTATAGATGTCATCTATGCTATAGACTTCATCTATACTATAGACGTCATCTATGCTATAGACGTCATCTATACTATAGACGTCATCTATACTATAGACGTCATCTATACTATAGACGTCATCTTTACTAGAGACGTCATCTATACTTTAGACGTCATCTATACTATAGACGTCATCAATACTATAGACGTCATCTATACTATAGACGTCATCCAACTATAGACGTCATCTATACTATAGACGTCATCTATACTATAGACGTCATCTATACTATAGACGTCATCTATACTATAGACGTCATCTATACTATAGACGTCATCTTTACTATAGACGTCATCTATACTATAGACGTCATCTTTACTATAGACGTCATCTATACTATAGACGTCATCTTTACTAGAGACGTCATCTATACTATAGACGTCATCTATACTATAGACGTCATCTATACTATAGACGTCATCTATACTATAGACGTCATCTATACTGTAGACGTCATCTATACTATAGACGTCATCTATACTATAGACGTCATCTATACTATAGACATCATCTATACTATAGACGTCATCTATACTATAGACGTCATCTATACTATAGACGTCATCTATACTATAGACGTCATCTATACTATAGACGTCATCTATGCTATATACGTTATATAATACATAGACGTCATCTACTATAGCCGTCATCTATACTATAGACGTCATCTATACTATAGACGTCATCTATACTATAGACGTCATCTATACTATAGTTGTCATCTATGCTATAGACTTCATCTATACTATAGACGTCATCTATACTGTAGACGTCATCTATACTATAGACGTCATCTATACTATAGACGTCATCTATACTATAGACATCATCTATACTATAGACGTCATCTATACTATAGACGTCATCTATACTATAGACGTCATCTATACTATAGACGTCATCTATACTATAGACGTCATCTATGCTATATACGTTATATAATACATAGACGTCATCTACTATAGCCGTCATCTATACTATAGACGTCATCTATACTATAGACGTCATCTATACTATAGACGTCATCTATACTATAGATGTCATCTATGCTATAGACTTCATCTATATTATAGACGTCATCTATGCTATAGACGTCATCTATACTATAGACGTCATCTATACTATAGACGTCATCTATACTATAGACGTCATCTTTACTAGAGACGTCATCTATACTTTAGACGTCATCTATACTATAGACGTCATCAATACTATAGACGTCATCTATACTATAGACGTCATCCAACTATAGACGTCATCTATACTATAGACGTCATCTTTACTAGAGACGTCATCTATACTATAGACGTCATCTATACTATAGACGTCATCTACACTATAGACGTCATCTATACTATAGACGTCATCTATACTATAGACGTCATCTTTACTAGAGACGTCATCTATACTATAGACGTCATCTATACTATAGACGTCATCAATACTATAGACGTCATCTATACTATAGACGTCATCTATACTATAGACGTCATCTATACTATAGACGTCATCTTTACTAGAGACGTCATCTATACTATAGACGTCATCTATACTATAGACGTCATCTATACTATAGACGTCATCTATACTATAGACGTCATCTATACTATAGACGTCATCTATACTATAGACGTCATCTATACTATAGACGTCATCTATACTATAGACGTCATCTATACTATAGACGTCATCTATACTATAGACGTCATCTATACTATAGACGTCATCTATACTATAGACGTCATCTATACTATAGACGTCATCTATACTATAGACGTCATCTATACTATAGACGTCATCTATACTATAGACGTCATCTATACTATAGACGTCATCTATACTATAGACGTCATCTATACTATAGATGTCATCTATCTATAGACTTCATCTATACTATAGACGTCATCTATGCTATATACGTTAAATAATACATAGACGTCATCTACTATAGCCGTCATCTATACTATAGACGTCATCTATACTATAGACGTCATCTATACTATAGACGTCATCTATACTATAGATGTCATCTATGCTATAGACTTCATCTATACTATAGACGTCATCTATGCTATAGACTTCATCTATACTATAGACGTCATCTATGCTATAGACGTCATCTATACTATAGACGTCATCTATACTATAGACGTCATCTATACTATAGACGTCATCTTTACTAGAGACGTCGTCTATACTTTAGACGTCATCTATACTATCTATCTATGCTATAGACTTCATCTATACTATAGACGTCATCTATGCTATAGGCGTTATATAATACATAGACGTCATCTATACTATAGACGTCATCTTTACTATAGACGTCATCAATACTATAGACGTCATCTATACTATAGACGTCATCAATACTATAGACGTCATCTATACTATAGACGTCATCTACACTATAGACGTCATCTATACTATAGACGTCATCTATACTATAGACGTCATCTATACTATAGACGTCATCTATACTATAGACGTCATCTATACTATAGACGTCATCTATACTATAGACGTCATCTATACTATAGACGTCATCTTTACTATAGACGTCATCTATACTATAGACGTCATCTTTACTAGAGACGTCATCTATACTATAGACGTCATCTATACTATAGACGTCATCTATACTATAGACGTCATCTATACTGTAGACGTCATCTATACTATAGACGTCATCTATACTATAGACGTCATCTATACTATAGACATCATCTATACTATAGACGTCATCTATACTATAGACGTCATCTATACTATAGACGTCATCTATACTATAGACGTCATCTATACTATAGACGTCATCTATGCTATATACGTTATATAATACATAGACGTCATCTACTATAGCCGTCATCTATACTATAGACGTCATCTATACTATAGACGTCATCTATACTATAGACGTCATCTATACTATAGATGTCATCTATGCTATAGACTTCATCTATACTATAGACGTCATCTATGCTATAGACGTCATCTATACTATAGACGTCATCTATACTATAGACGTCATCTATACTATAGACGTCATCTTTACTAGAGACGTCATCTATACTTTAGACGTCATCTATACTATAGACGTCATCAATACTATAGACGTCATCTATACTATAGACGTCATCCAACTATAGACGTCATCTATACTATAGACGTCATCTATACTATAGACGTCATCTATACTATAGACGTCATCTATACTATAGACGTCATCTATACTATAGACGTCATCTTTACTATAGACGTCATCTATACTATAGACGTCATCTTTACTATAGACGTCATCTATACTATAGACGTCATCTTTACTAGAGACGTCATCTATACTATAGACGTCATCTATACTATAGACGTCATCTATACTATAGACGTCATCTATACTGTAGACGTCATCTATACTATAGACGTCATCTATACTATAGACGTCATCTATACTATAGACATCATCTATACTATAGACGTCATCTATACTATAGACGTCATCTATACTATAGACGTCATCTATACTATAGACGTCATCTATACTATAGACGTCATCTATGCTATATACGTTATATAATACATAGACGTCATCTACTATAGCCGTCATCTATACTATAGACGTCATCTATACTATAGACGTCATCTATACTATAGACGTCATCTATACTATAGATGTCATCTATGCTATAGACTTCATCTATACTATAGACGTCATCTATGCTATAGACGTCATCTATACTATAGACGTCATCTATACTATAGACGTCATCTATACTATAGACGTCATCTTTACTAGAGACGTCATCTATACTTTAGACGTCATCTATACTATAGACGTCATCAATACTATAGACGTCATCTATACTATAGACGTCATCCAACTATAGACGTCATCTATACTATAGACGTCATCTTTACTAGAGACGTCATCTATACTATAGACGTCATCTATACTATAGACGTCATCTACACTATAGACGTCATCTATACTATAGACGTCATCTATACTATAGACGTCATCTTTACTAGAGACGTCATCTATACTATAGACGTCATCTATACTATAGACGTCATCTATACTATAGACGTCATCTTTACTAGAGACGTCATCTATACTATAGACGTCATCTATACTATAGACGTCATCTATACTATAGACGTCATCTATACTATAGACGTCATCTATACTATAGACGTCATCTATACTATAGACGTCATCTATACTATAGACGTCATCTATACTATAGACGTCATCTATACTATAGACGTCATCTATACTATAGACGTCATCTATACTATAGACGTCATCTATACTATAGACGTCATCTATACTATAGACGTCATCTACACTATAGACGTCATCTATACTATAGATGTCATCTGTCTATAGACTTCATCTATACTATAGACGTCATCTATGCTATATACGTTAAATAATACATAGACGTCATCTACTATAGCCGTCATCTATACTATAGACGTCATCTATACTATAGACGTCATCTATACTATAGACGTCATCTATACTATAGATGTCATCTATGCTATAGACTTCATCTATACTATAGACGTCATCTATGCTATAGACGTCATCTATACTATAGACGTCATCTATACTATAGACGTCATCTATACTATAGACGTCATCTTTACTAGAGACGTCATCTATACTTTAGACGTCATCTATACTATCTATCTATGCTATAGACTTCATCTATACTATAGACGTCATCTATGCTATAGGCGTTATATAATACATAGACGTCATCTATACTATAGACGTCATCTTTACTATAGACGTCATCAATACTATAGACGTCATCTATACTATAGACGTCATCAATACTATAGACGTCATCTATACTATAGACGTCATCTACACTATAGACGTCATCTATACTATAGACGTCATCTATACTATAGACGTCATCTATACTATAGACGTCATCTATACTATAGACGTCATCTATACTATAGACGTCATCTATACTATAGACGTCATCTATACTATAGACGTCATCTATACTATAGACGTCATCTATACTATAGACGTCATCTATACTATAGACGTCATCTATGCTATATACGTTATATAATACATAGACGTCATCTACTATAGCCGTCATCTATACTATAGACGTCATCTATACTATAGACGTCATCTATACTATAGACGTCATCTATACTATAGATGTCATCTATGCTATAGACTTCATCTATACTATAGACGTCATCTATGCTATAGACGTCATCTATACTATAGACGTCATCTATACTATAGACGTCATCTATACTATAGACGTCATCTTTACTAGAGACGTCATCTATACTTTAGACGTCATCTATACTATAGACGTCATCAATACTATAGACGTCATCTATACTATAGACGTCATCCAACTATAGACGTCATCTATACTATAGACGTCATCTTTACTAGAGACGTCATCTATACTATAGACGTCATCTATACTATAGACGTCATCTACACTATAGACGTCATCTATACTATAGACGTCATCTATACTATAGACGTCATCTTTACTAGAGACGTCATCTATACTATAGACGTCATCTATACTATAGACGTCATCAATACTATAGACGTCATCTATACTATAGACGTCATCTATACTATAGACGTCATCTATACTATAGACGTCATCTTTACTAGAGACGTCATCTATACTATAGACGTCATCTATACTATAGACGTCATCTATACTATAGACGTCATCTATACTATAGACGTCATCTATACTATAGACGTCATCTATACTATAGACGTCATCTATACTATAGACGTCATCTATACTATAGACGTCATCTATACTATAGACGTCATCTATACTATAGACGTCATCTATACTATAGACGTCATCTATACTATAGACGTCATCTATACTATAGACGTCATCTATACTATAGACGTCATCTACACTATAGACGTCATCTATACTATAGATGTCATCTATCTATAGACTTCATCTATACTATAGACGTCATCTATGCTATATACGTTAAATAATACATAGACGTCATCTACTATAGCCGTCATCTATACTATAGACGTCATCTATACTATAGACGTCATCTATACTATAGACGTCATCTATACTATAGATGTCGTCTATGCTATAGACTTCATCTATACTATAGACGTCATCTATGCTATAGACGTCATCTATACTATAGACGTCATCTATACTATAGACGTCATCTATACTATAGACGTCATCTTTACTAGAGACGTCATCTATACTTTAGACGTCATCTATACTATAGATGTCATCAATACTATAGACGTCATCTATACTATAGACGTCATCCAACTATAGACGTCATCTATACTATAGACGTCATCTATACTATAGACGTCATCTTTACTATAGACGTCATCTATACTATAGACGTCATCTATACTATAGACGTCATCTATACTATAGACGTCATCTATACTATAGACGTCATCTATACTATAGACGTCATCTATACTATAGACGTCATCTATACTATAGACGTCATCTATACTATAGACGTCATCTATACTATAGATGTCATCTATACTATAGATGTCATCTATACTATAGACGTCATCTACACTATAGACGTCATCTATACTATAGATGTCATCTATGCTATAGACTTCATCTATACTATAGACGTCATCTATGCTATATACGTTATATAATACATAGACGTCATATATACTATAGCCGTCATCTATACTATAGACGTCATCTATACTATCTATCTATGCTATAGACTTCATCTATACTATAGACTTCATCTATACTATAGACGTCATCTTTACTATAGACGTCATCAATACTATAGACTTCATCTATACTATAGACGTCATCAATACTATAGACGTCATCTATACTATAGACGTCATCTACACTATAGACGTCATCTATACTATAGACGTCATCTATACTATAGACGTCATCTATACTATAGACGTCATCTATACTATAGACGTCATCTATACTATAGACGTCATCTATACTATAGACGTCATCTATACTATAGACGTCATCTTTACTATAGACGTCATCTATACTATAGACGTCATCTTTACTAGAGACGTTATCTATACTATAGACGTCATCTATACTATAGACGTCATCTATACTATAGACGTCATCTATACTATAGACGTCATCTATACTATAGACGTCATCTATACTATAGACGTCATCTATACTATAGACGTCATCTATACTATAGACGTCATCTATACTATAGACGTCATCTATACTATAGACGTCATCTATACTATAGACATCATCTATACTATAGACGTCATCTATACTATAGACGTCATCTATACTATAGACGTCATCTATACTATAGACGTCATCTACACTATAGACGTCATCTACACTATAGACGTCATCTATACTATAGATGTCATCTATCTATAGACTTCATCTATACTATAGACGTCATCTATGCTATATACGTTATATAATACATAGACGTCATCTACTATAGCCGTCATCTATACTATAGACGTCATCTATACTATAGACGTCATCTATACTATAGATGTCATCTATGCTATAGACTTTATCTATACTATAGACGTCATCTATGCTATAGACGTCATCTATACTATAGACGTCATCTATACTATAGACGTCATCTATACTATAGACGTCATCTTTACTAGAGACGTCATCTATACTTTAGACGTCATCTATACTATAGACGTCATCAATACTATAGACGTCATCTATACTATAGACGTCATCCAACTATAGACGTCATCTATACTATAGACGTCATCTTTACTAGAGACGTCATCTATACTATAGACGTCATCTATACTATAGACGTCATCTACACTATAGACGTCATCTATACTATAGACGTCATCTATACTATAGACGTCATCTTTACTAGAGACGTCATCTATACTATAGACGTCATCTATACTATAGACGTCATCAATACTATAGACGTCATCTATACTATAGACGTGATCTATACTATAGACGTCATCTATACTATAGACGTCATCTTTACTAGAGATGTCATCTATACTATAGACGTCATCTATACTATAGACGTCATCTATACTATAGACGTCATCTATACTATAGACGTCATCTATACTATAGACGTCATCTATACTATAGACATCATCTATACTATAGACGTAATCTATACTATAGACGTCGTCTATACTATAGACGTCATCTATACTATAGACGTCGTCTATACTATATACGTCATCTATACTATAGACGTCGTCTATACTATAGACGTCATCTATACTATAGACGTCATCTATACTATAGACGTCGTCTATACTATAGACGTCATCTATACTATAGACGTCGTCTATACTATAGACGTCATCTATACTATAGACGTCGTCTATACTATAGACGTCATCTATACTATAGACGTCATCTATACTATAGACGTCATCTATACTATAGACGTCATCTATACTATAGACGTCATCTATACTATAGACGTCATCTATACTATAGACGTCATCTATACTATAGACGCCATCTATACTATAGACGTCATCTATACTAGAGACGTCATCTATACTAGAGACGTCATCTATACTATAGACGTCATCTATACTATAGACGTCATCTATACTATAGACGTCATCTATACTATAGACGTCATCTATACTATAGACGTCATCTATACTATAGACGTCATCTATACTATAGACGTCATCTATACTATAGACATCATCTATACTATAGACGTCATCTATACTATAGACGTCATCTATACTATAGACGTCATCTATACTATAGACGTCATCTATACTATAGACGTCATCTATACTAGAGACGTCATCTATACTAGAGACGTCATCTATACTATAGACGTCATCTATACTATAGACGTCATCTATACTATAGACGTCATCTATACTATAGACGTCATCTATACTATAGACGTCATCTATACTATAGACATCATCTATACTATAGACGTAATCTATACTATAGACGTCGTCTATACTATAGACGTCATCTATACTATAGATGTCATCTATGCTATAGACTTTATCTATACTATAGACGTCATCTATACTATAGACGTCATCTATACTATAGACGTCATCTTTACTAGAGATGTCATCTATACTATAGACGTCGTCTATACTATAGACGTCATCTATACTATAGACGTCATCTATACTATAGACGTCGTCTATACTATAGACGTCATCTATACTATAGACGTCATCTATACTATAGACGTCATCTATACTATAGACGTCATCTATACTATAGACGTCATCTATACTATAGACGTCATCTATACTATAGACGTCATCTATACTATAGACGTCATCTATACTATAGACGTCATCTATACTAGAGACGTCATCTATACTAGAGACGTCATCTATACTATAGACGTCATCTATACTATAGACGTCATCTATACTATAGACGTCATCTATACTATAGACGTCATCTACACTATAGACGTCATCTACACTATAGACGTAATCTATACTATAGATGTCATCTATGCTATAGACTTCATCTATACTATAGACGTCATCTATGCTATATACGTTATCTATACTATAGACGTCATCTATACTATAGACGTCATCTATACTATAGACGTCATCTATACTATAGACGTCATCTATACTATAGACGTCATCTATACTATAGACGTCATCTATACTATAGACGTCATCTATACTATAGACGTCATCTATACTATAGACGTCATCTATTCTATAGACGTCATCTTTACTAGAGAGATCATCTATACTATAGACGTCATCTATACTATAGACGTCATCTATACTATAGACGTCATCTATACTATAGACGTCATCAATACTATAGACGTCATCTATACTATAGACGTCATCTATACTATAGACGTCATCTTTACTAGAGACGTCATCTATACTATAGACGTCATCTATACTATAGACGTCATCTATACTATAGACGTCATCTATACTATAGACGTCATCTATACTATAGACGTCATCTATACTATAGACGTCATCTATACTATAGACGTCATCTATACTATAGACGTCATCTATACTATTGACGTCATCTATACTATAGACGTCATCTATACTATAGACGTCATCTATACTATAGACGTCATCTATACTATAGACGTCATCTATACTATAGACGTCATCTATACTATAGACGTCATCTATACTATAGACGTCATCTATACTATAGACGTCATCTATACTATAGACGTCATCTATACTATAGACGTCATCTATACTATAGACGTCATCTATACTATAGACGTCATCTATACTATAGACGTCATCTATACTATAGACGTCATCTATACTATAGACGTCATCTATACTATAGACGTCATCTATACTATAGACGTCATCTATACTATAGACGTCATCTATATTATAGACGTCATCTATACTATAGACGTCATCTATACTATAGACGTCATCTATACTATAGACGTCATCTATACTATAGACGTCATCTATACTATAGACGTCATCTATACTAAAGACGTCATCTATACTATAGACATCATCTATACTATACAAATCATCTATACTATACAAATCATCTATACTATAAAAATAATCTATACTATAGACGTCATATATACTATAGACGTCACCTATACTATAGACGTCATCTATACTATAGACGTCATATATACTATAGACGTCACCTATACTATAGACGTCATCTATACTATAGACGTCATCTATACTATAGACGTCATTTATACTATAGACGTCATCTATACTATAGACGTCATCTATACTATAGACGTCATCTATACTATAGACGTCATCTATACTATAGACGTCATCTATACTATAGACTTCATCTATACTATAGACGTCATCTATACTATAGACGTCATCTATACTATAGACGTCATCAATACTATAGACGTCATCTATACTATAGACGTCATCTATACTATAGACGTCATCAATACTATAGACGTCATCTATACTATAGACGTCATCTATACTATAGACGTCATCTATGCTATAGACGTCATCTATGCTATAGACGTCATCTATACTATAGACGTCATCTATACTATAGACGTCATCTATACTATAGATGTCATCTATACTATAGATGTCATCTGTACTATAGACGTCATCTATACTATAGAGGTCATCTATACTATAGACGTTATCTATACTATAGACGTTATCTATACTATAGACGTCATCTATACTATAGACGTCATCTATACTATAGACGTCATCTATACTATAGACGTCATAAATACTATAGACGTCACCTATACTATAGACGTCATCTATACTATAGACGTCATCTATACTATCGACGTCATCAATACTATAGACGTCATCTATGCTATAGACGTCATCTATACTATAGACGTCATCTATACTATAGACGTCATCTATACTATAGACGTCATCTATACTATAGACGTCATCTATACAATAGACGTCATCTATACTATAGACGTCATCTATACTATAGACGTCATCTATACTATAGACGTCATCTATACTATAGACGTCATCTATACTATAGACGTCATCTATACTATAGACGTCATCTACACTATAGACGTCATCTACACTATAGACGTCATCTATACTATAGACGTCATCTATACTATAGATGTCATCTATGCTATAGACTTCATCTATACTATAGACGTCATCTATGCTATAGGCGTTATATAATACATAGACGTCATCTATACTATAGCCGTCATCTATACTATAGACGTCATCTATACTAGAGATGTCATCTATGCTATAGACTTCATCTATACTATAGACGTCATCTATGCTATAGGCGTCATCTATACTATAGACGTCATCTATACTATAGACGTCATCTATACTATAGACGTCATCTATACTATAGACGTCATCTATACTATCGACGTCATCAATACTATAGACGTCATCTATGCTATAGACGTCATCTATACTATAGACGTCATCTATACTATAGACGTCATCTATACTATAGACGTCATCTATACTATAGATGTCATCTATACTATAGACGTCATCTATGCTATAGACGTCATCTATACTATAGACGTCATCTATACTATAGACGTCATCTATACTATAGACGTCATCTATACTATAGACGTCATCTATGTTATAGACGTCATCTATACTATAGACGTCATCTATACTATAGACGTCATCTATACTATAGACGTCATCTATACTATAGACGTCATCTATACTATAGACGTCATCTATACTATAGACGTCATCTATACTATAGACGTCATCTATACTATAGACGTCATCTATACTATACACGTCATCTATACTATAGACGTCATCTTTACTATAGACGTCATCTATACTATAGACGTCATCTAT
The DNA here is from genome assembly GCA_947623515.1 of Neoascia interrupta. Classification (NCBI taxonomy): domain Eukaryota; kingdom Metazoa; phylum Arthropoda; class Insecta; order Diptera; family Syrphidae; genus Neoascia; species Neoascia interrupta. The sequence goes on from OX392462.1 coordinate 102,335,293, forward strand.
ACTATAGACGTCATCTATACTATAGACGTCATCTTTACTAGAGACGTCATCTATAATATAGACGTCATCTATACTATAGACGTCATCTATACTATAGACGTCATCTATACTATAGACGTCATCTATACTATAGACGTCATCTATACTATAGACGTCATCTATACTATAGACGTCATCTATACTATAGACGTCATCTACACTATAGACGTCATCTACACTATAGACGTCATCTATACTATAGACGTCATCTATACTATAGATGTCATCTATGCTATAGACTTCATCTATACTATAGACGTCATCTATGCTATAGGCGTTATATAATACATAGACGTCATCTATACTATAGCCGTCATCTATACTATAGACGTCATCTATACTAGAGATGTCATCTATGCTATAGACTTCATCTATACTATAGACGTCATCTATGCTATAGGCGTTATATAATACATAGACGTCATCTATACTATAGCCGTCATCTATACTATAGACGTCATCTATACTAGAGATGTCATCTATGCTATAGACTTCATCTATACTATAGACGTCATCTATGCTATAGGCGTTATATAATACATAGACGTCATCTATACTATAGACGTCATCTATACTATAGACGTCATCTATACTATAGACGTCATCTATAGACGTCATCTATGCTATAGACGTCATCTATACTATAGACGTCATCTATACTATAGACGTCATCTATACTATAGACGTCATCTATACTATAGACGTCATCTATACTATAGACGTCATCTATACTATAGACGTCATCTATACTATAGACGTCATCTATACTATAGACGTCATCTATACTATAGACGTCATCTATACTATAGACGTCATCTATACTATAGACGTCATCTATACTATAGACGTCATCTATACTATAGACGTCATCTATACTATAGACGTCATCTATACTATAGACGTCATCTATACTAAAGACGTCATCTATACTATAGACGTCATCTATACTATAGACGTCATCTATACTATAGACGTCATCTACACTATAGACGTCATCTATACTATAGACGTCTTCTATACTGTAGATGTCATCTATGCTATAGACGTCATCTATACTATAGACGTCATCTACACTATAGACGTCATCTATACTATAGACGTCATCTATACTATAGACGTCATCTATACTATAGACGTCATCTATACTATAGACGTCATCTATACTATAGACGTCATCTATACTATAGACGTCATCTATACTATAGACGACATCTATACTATAGACGTCATCTATACTAAAGACGTCATCTATACTATAGACATCATCTATACTATACAAATCATCTATACTATACAAATCATCTATACTATACACATCATCTATACTATACAAATCATCTATACTATAGACGTCATCTTTACTATAGACGTCATCTACACTATAGACGTCATCTATACTACAAACGTCATCTATACTATAGACGTCATCTATACTATAGACGTCATCTATACTATAGACGTCATTTATACTATAGACGTCATTTATACTATAGACGTCACTTATACTATAGACGTCATCTATACTATAGACGTCATCTATACTATAGACGTCATCTATACTATAGACGTCATCAATACTATAGACGTCATCTATACTATAGACTTCATCTATACTATAGACGTCATCAATACTATAGACGTCATCTATACTATAGACGTCATCTATACTATAGACATCATCTATATTATAGACATCATCTATACTATAGACATCATCTATATTATAGACATCATCTATACTATAGACATCATCTATACTATACTCATCATCTATACTTTAGACATCATCTATACTATACACATCATCTATACTATACACATCATCTATACTATAGACGTCATCTATACTATAGACGTCATCTATACTAAAGACGTCATCTATACTATAGACGTCATCTATACTATACACATCATCTATACTATAGACGTCATCTATGCTATAGACGTCATCTATACTATAGACGTCATATATACTATAGACGTCATCTATACTATAGACGTCATCTATACTATAGACGTCATCTATACTATAGACGTCATCTATACTATAGACGTCATCTATACTATAGACGTCATCTATACTTTAGACGTCATCTATACTATAGACGTCATCTATACTATAGACGTCATCTATACTATAGACGTCATCTATGCTATAGACGTCATCTATACTAAAGACGTCATCTATGCCATAGACGTCATCTATACTATAGACGTCATCTATACTATAGACGTCATCTATACTATAGACGTCATCTATACTATAGACGTCATCTATACTATAGACGTCATCTATACTATAGACGTCATCTATACTATAGACGTCATCTATACTATAGACGTCATCTATACTATAGACGTCATCTATACTATAGACGTCATCTATACTATAGACGTCATCTATACTATAGACGTCATCTATACTATAGACGTCATCTATACTATAGACGTCATCTATACTATAGACGTCATCTATACTATAGACGTCATCTATACTATAGACGTCATCTATACTATAGACGTCATCTATACTATAGACGTCATCTACACTATAGACGTCATCTACACTATAGACGTCATCTATACTATAGACGTCATCTACACTATAGACGTCATCTATACTATAGACGTCATCTATACTATAGACGTCATCTATACTATAGACGTCATCTATACTATAGACGTCATCTATACTATAGACGTCATCTACACTATAGACGTCATCTATACTATAGACGTCATCTATACTATAGACGTCATCTATACTATAGACGTCATCTATACTATAGACGTCATCTATACTATAGACGTCATCTATACTATAGACGACATCTATACTATAGACGTCATCTATACTAAAGACGTCATCTATACTATAGACATCATCTATACTATACAAATCATCTATACTATACAAATCATCTATACTATACACATCATCTATACTATACAAATCATCTATACTATAGACGTCATCTTTACTATAGACGTCATCTACACTATAGACGTCATCTATACTACAAACGTCATCTATACTATAGACGTCATCTATACTATAGACGTCATCTATACTATAGACGTCATTTATACTATAGACGTCATTTATACTATAGACGTCATTTATACTATAGACGTCATCTATACTATAGACGTCATCTATACTATAGACGTCATCTATACTATAGACGTCATCTATACTATAGACGTCATCAATACTATAGACGTCATCTATACTATAGACTTCATCTATACTATAGACGTCATCAATACTATAGACGTCATCTATACTATAGACGTCATCTATACTATAGACATCATCTATATTATAGACATCATCTATACTATAGACATCATCTATATTATAGACATCATCTATACTATAGACGTCATCTACACTATAGACGTCATCTACACTATAGACGTCATCTATACTATAGACGTCATCTACACTATAGACGTCATCTATACTATAGACGTCATCTATACTATAGACGTCATCTATACTATAGACGTCATCTATACTATAGACGTCATCTATACTATAGACGTCATCTACACTATAGACGTCATCTATACTATAGACGTCATCTATACTATAGACGTCATCTATACTATAGACGTCATCTATACTATAGACGTCATCTATACTATAGACGTCATCTATACTATAGACGACATCTATACTATAGACGTCATCTATACTAAAGACGTCATCTATACTATAGACATCATCTATACTATACAAATCATCTATACTATACAAATCATCTATACTATACACATCATCTATACTATACAAATCATCTATACTATAGACGTCATCTTTACTATAGACGTCATCTACACTATAGACGTCATCTATACTACAAACGTCATCTATACTATAGACGTCATCTATACTATAGACGTCATCTATACTATAGACGTCATTTATACTATAGACGTCATTTATACTATAGACGTCATCTATACTAAAGACGTCATCTATACTATAGACGTCATATATACTATACACATCATCTATACTATAGACGTCATCTATGCTATAGACGTCATCTATACTATAGACGTCATATATACTATAGACGTCATCTATACTATAGACGTCATCTATACTATAGACGTTATCTATACTATAGACGTCATCTATACTATAGACGTCATCTATACTATAGACGTCATCTATACTATAGACGTCATCTATACTATAGACGTCATCTATACTATAGACGTCATCTATACTATAGACGTCATCTATACTATAGACGTCATCTATACTATAGACGTCATCAATGCTATAGACGTCATCTATACTAAAGACGTCATCTATGCTATAGACGTCATCTATGCTATAGACGTCATCTATACTATAGACGTCATCTATACTATAGACGTCATCTATACTATAGACGTCATCTATACTATAGACGTCATCTATACTATAGACGTCATCTATACTATAGACGTCATCTATACTATAGACGTCATCTATACTGTAGACGTCATCTATACTATAGACGTCATCTATACTATAGACGTCATCTATACTATAGACGTCATCTATACTATAGACGTCATCTATACTATAGACGTCATCTATACTATAGACGTCATCTATACTATAGACGTCATCTATACTATAGACGTCATCTATAGACGTCATCTATACTATAGACGTCATCTACACTATAGACGTCATCTACACTATAGACTTCATCTATACTATAGACGTCATCTATACTATAGACGTCATCTTTACTATAGATGTCATCTTTACTATAGTTACTATAGACGTCATCTATACTATAGACGTCATCTATACTATAGACGTCATCTATACTATAGACGTCATCTATACTATAGACGTCATCTACACTATAGACGTCATCTACACTATAGACGTCATCTATACTATAGACGTCATCTATACTATAGACGTCATCTATGCTATAGACGTCATCTATACTATAGACGTCATCTATACTATAGACGTCATCTATACTATAGACGTCATCTATACTATAGACGTCATCTATTCTATAGACATAATCTATACTATAGACGTCATCTATACTATAGACGTCATCTATACTATAGACGTCATCTATACTATAGACGTCATCTACACTATAGACGTCATCTACACTATAGACGTCATCTACACTATAGACGTCATCTTTACTATAGACGTCATCTATACTATAGACGTCATCTATACTATAGACGTCATCTATACTATAGACGTCATCTATACTATAGACGTCATCTACACTATAGACGTCATCTATACTATAGACGTCATCTATACTATAGACGTCATCTATACTATAGACGTCATCTACACTATAGACGTCATCTACACTATAGACGTCATCTATACTATAGACGTCATCTTTACTATAGACGTCATCTACACTATAGACGTCATCTATACTACAAACGTCATCTATACTATAGACGTCATCTATACTATAGACGTCATCTATACTATAGACGTCATTTATACTATAGACGTCATTTATACTATAGACGTCATTTATACTATAGACGTCATCTATACTATAGACGTCATCTATACTATAGACGTCATCTATACTATAGACGTCATCAATACTATAGACGTCATATATACTATAGACTTCATCTATACTATAGACGTCATCAATACTATAGACGTCATCTATACTATAGACGTCATCTATACTATAGACATCATCTATATTATAGACATCATCTATACTATAGACATCATCTATATTATAGACATCATCTATACTATAGACATCATCTATACTATACACATCATCTATACTTTAGACATCATCTATACTATACACATCATCTATACTATACACATCATCTATACTATAGACGTCATCTATACTATAGACGTCATCTATACTAAAGACGTCATCTATACTATAGACGTCATCTATACTATAGACATCATCTATACTATACACATCATCTATACTTTAGACATCATCTATACTATACCCATCATCTATACTATACACATCATCTATACTATAGACGTCATCTATGCTATAGACGTCATCTATACTATAGACGTCATATATACTATAGACGTCATCTATACTATAGACGTCATCTATACTATAGACGTTATCTATACTATAGACGTCATCTATACTATAGACGTCATCTATACTATAGACGTCATCTATACTATAGACGTCATCTATACTATAGACGTCATCTATACTATAGACGTCATCTATACTATAGACGTCATCTATACTATAGACGTCATCAATGCTATAGACGTCATCTATACTAAAGACGTCATCTATGCTATAGACGTCATCTATACTATAGACGTCATCTATACTATAGACGTCATCTATACTTTAGACGTCATCTATACTATAGACGTCATCTATACTATAGACGTCATCTATACTATAGACGTCATCTATACTATAGACGTCATCTATACTATAGACGTCATCTATACTATAGACGTCATCTATACTATAGACGTCATCTATACTATAGACGTCATCTATACTATAGACGTCATCTATACTATAGACGTCATCTATAGACGTCATCTATACTATAGACGTCATCTACACTATAGACGTCATCTATACTATAGACGTCATCTATACTATAGACGTCATCTTTACTAGAGACGTCATCTATACTATAGACGTCATCTATACTATAGACGTCATCTACACTATAGACGTCATCTTTACTATAGACGTCATCTAAACTATAGACGTCATCTATACTATAGACGTCATCTACACTATAGACGTCATCTATACTATAGACGTCATCTACACTATAGACGTCATCTATACTATAGACGTCATCTATACTATAGACGTCATCTTTACTAAGACGTCATCTATACTATAGACGTCATCTATTCTATAGACGTAATCTATACTATAGACGTCATCTATACTATAGACGTCATCTATACTATAGACGTCATCTATACTATAGATCTCATCTATACTATAGACGTCATCTATACTATAGACGTCATCTATACTATAGAATTCATCTATTCTATAGACGTCATCTACACTATAGACGTCATCTATACCATAGACGTCATCTATACTATAGACGTCATCTATTCTATAGACATAATCTATACTATAGACGTCATCTATACTATAGACGTCATCTATACTATAGACCTCATCTATACTATAGACGTCATCTTTACTATAGATGTCATCTTTACTATAGTTACTATAGACGTCATCTATACTATAGACGTCATCTATACTATAGACGTCATCTATACTATAGACGTCATCTATACTATAGACGTCATCTATACTATAGACGTCATCTACACTATAGACGTCATCTACACTATAGACGTCATCTATACTATAGACGTCATCTATACTATAGACGTCATCTATACTATAGACGTCATCTATACTATAGACGTCATCTACACTATAGACGTCATCTACACTATAGACGTCATCTATACTATAGACGTCATCTATACTATAGACGTCATCTATACTATAGACGTCATCTATACTATAGACGTCATCTAAACTATAGACGTCATCTATACTATAGACGTCATCTATACTATAGACGTCATCTATACTATAGACGTCATCTATTCTATAGACATAATCTATACTATAGACGTCATCTATACTATAGACGTCATCTATACTATAGACGTCATCTATACTATAGACGTCATCTATACTATAGACGTCATCTACACTATAGACGTCATCTACACTATAGACGTCATCTATACTATAGACGTCATCTATACTATAGACGTCATCTATACTATAGACGTCATCTATACTATAGACGTCATCTATACTATAGACGTCATCTTTACTAGAGACGTCATCTACACTATAGACGCCATCTATACTATAGACGTCATCTATACTATAGACGCCATCTATACTATAGACGTCATCTATACTATAGACGTCATCTATACTATAGACGTCATCTACACTATAGACGTCATCTACACTATAGACGTCATCTATACTATAGACGTCATCTATACTATAGACGTCATCTAAACTATAGACGTCATCTACACTATAGACGTCATCTACACTATAGACGTCATCTATACTATAGACGTCATCTATACTATAGACGTCATCTATACTATAGACGTCATCTATTCTATAGACGTCATCTATACTATAGACGTCATCTATACTATAGACGTCATCTATACTATAGACGTCATCTATATTATAGACGTCATCTATACTTTAGACGTCATACTATACACATCATCTATACTATACACATCATCTATACTATAGACGTCATCTATACTATAGACGTCATCTATACTATAGACGTCATCTATACTATAGACGTCATCTATACTATAGACGTCATCTATATTATAGACGTCATCTATACTATAGACGTCATCTATACTATAGACGTCATCTATACTATAGACGTCACCTATACTATAGACGTCATCTATACTATAGACGTCATCTATACTATAGACGTCATCTACACTATAGACGTCATCTATACTATAGACGTCATCTATACTATAGACGTCATCTAAACTATAGACGTCATCTATACAAAAGACGTCATCTATACAATAGACGTCATCTATATTATAGACGTCATCTATACTATAGACGTCATCTATACTATAGACGTCATCTATACTATAGACGTCATCTATACTGTAGACGTCATCTATACTATAGACGTCATCTATACTATAGACGTCATCTATACTATAGACGTCATCTATACTATAGACGTCATCTATACTATAGACGTCATCTATACTATAGACGTCATCTATACTATAGACGTCATCTATACTATAGACGTCATCTATACTATAGACGTCATCTATACTATAGACGTCATCTATACTATAGACGTCATCTATACTATAGACGTCATCTATTCTATAGACATCATCTATACTATAGACATCATCTATACTATACAAATCATCTATACTATACACATCATCTATACTATACAAATCATCTATACTATAGACGTCATATATACTATAGACGTCATCTAAACTATAGACGTCATCTTTACTATAGACGTCATCTTTACTATAGACGTCATCTATACTATAGACGTCATCTATACTATAGACGTCATTTATACTATAGACGTCATCTATACTATAGACGTCATTTATACTATAGACGTCATCTATACTATAGACGTCATTTATACTATAGACGTCATCTATACTATAGACGTCATCAATACTATAGACGTCATCTATACTATAGACGTCATCTATACTATAGACATCATCTGTATTATAGACATCATCTATACTATAGACGTCATCTATATAATAGACGTCATCTATACTTTAGACGTCATACTATACACATCATCTATACTATACACATCATCTATACTATAGACGTCATCTATACTATAGACGTCATCTATACTATAGACGTCATCTATACTATAGACGTCATCTATACTATAGACGTCATCTATACTATAGACGTCATCTATACTATAGACGTCATCTACACTATAGACGTCATCTATACTATAGACGTCATCTATACTATAGACGTCATCTATACTATAGACGTCATCTATACTATAGACGTCATCTATACTATAGACGTCATCTATACTGTAGACGTCATCTATACTATAGACGTCACCTATACTATAGACGTCATCTATACTATAGACGTCATCTATACTATAGACGTCATCTACACTATAGACGTCATCTATACTATAGACGTCATCTATACTATAGACGTCATCTATACTATAGACGTCATCTATACTATAGATGTCATCTATACTATAGACGTCATCTATACTATAGACGTCATCTATACTATAGACGTCATCTATACTATAGACGTCATCTATACTATAGACGTCATCTATACTATAGACGTCATCTACACTATAGACGTCATCTACACTATAGACGTCATCTATACTATAGACGTCATCTATACTATAGACGTCATCTATACTATAGACGTCATCTATACTATAGACGTCATCTATACTATAGACGTCATCTATACTATAGACGTCATCTATACTATAGACGTCATCTATACTATAGACGTCATCTATACTATAGACGTCATCTATACTATAGACGTCATCTACACTATAGACGTCATCTACACTATAGACGTCATCTATACTATAGACGTCATCTATACTATAGACGTCATCTTTACTAGAGACGTCATCTATACTATAGACGTCATCTATACTATAGACGTCATCTATACTATAGACGTCATCTATACTATAGACGTCATCTATACTATAGACGTCATCTATACTATAGACGTCATCTATACTATAGACGTCATCTATACTATAGACGTCATCTATACTATAGACGTCATCTATACTATAGACGTCATCTATACTATAGACGTCATCTATACTATAGACGTCATCTATACTATAGACGTCATCTACACTATAGACGTCATCTATACTATAGACGTCATCTACACTATAGACGTCATCTATACTATAGACGTCATCTATACTATAGACGTCATCTATACTATAGACGTCATCTTTACTAGAGACGTCATCTATACTATAGACGTCATCTATACTATAGACGTCATCTATACTATAGACGTCATCTACACTATAGACGTCATCTATACTAAAGACGTCATCTATACTATAGACGTCATCTATACTATAGACGTCATCTATACTATAGACGTCATTTATACTATAGACGTCATTTATACTATAGACGTCATTTATACTATAGACGTCATCTATACTATAGACGTCATCTATACTATAGACGTCATCTATACTATAGACGTCATCTATACTATAGACGTCATCTATACTATAGACGTCACCTATACTATAGACGTCATCTATACTATAGACGTCATCTATACTATAGACGTCATCTACACTATAGACGTCATCTATACTATAGACGTCATCTATACTATAGACGTCATCTATACTTTAGACGTCATCTATACTATAGACGTCATCTATACTATAGACGTCATCTATACTATAGACGTCATCTATACTGTAGACGTCATCTATACTATAGACGTCACCTATACTATAGACGTCATCTATACTATAGACGTCATCTATACTATAGACGTCATCTACACTATAGACGTCATCTATACTATAGACGTCATCTATACTATAGACGTCATCTATACTATAGACGTCATCTATACTATAGATGTCATCTATACTATAGACGTCATCTATACTATAGACGTCATCTATACTATAGACGTCATCTATACTATAGACGTCATCTATACTATAGACGTCATCTACACTATAGACGTCATCTACACTATAGACGTCATCTATACTATAGACGTCATCTATACTATAGGCGTCATCTTTACTAGAGACGTCATCTATACTATAGACGTCATCTATACTATAGACGTCATCTATACTATAGACGTCATCTATACTATAGACGTCATCTATACTATAGACGTCATCTATACTATAGACGTCATCTATACTATAGACGTCATCTATACTATAGACGTCATCTACACTATAGACGTCATCTACACTATAGACGTCATCTATACTATAGACGTCATCTATACTATAGACGTCATCTTTACTAGAGACGTCATCTATACTATAGACGTCATCTATACTATAGACGTCATCTATACTATAGACGTCATCTATACTATAGACGTCATCTATACTATAGACGTCATCTATACTATAGACGTCATCTATACTATAGACGTCATCTATACTATAGACGTCATCTATACTATAGACGTCATCTATACTATAGACGTCATCTATACTATAGACGTCATCTATACTATAGACGTCATCTATACTATAGACGTCATCTATACTATAGACGTCATCTACACTATAGACGTCATCTATACTATAGACGTCATCTACACTATAGACGTCATCTATACTATAGACGTCATCTATACTATAGACGTCATCTATACTATAGACGTCATCTTTACTAGAGACGTCATCTATACTATAGACGTCATCTATACTATAGACGTCATCTATACTATAGACGTCATCTACACTATAGACGTCATCTATACTAAAGACGTCATCTATACTATAGACGTCATCTATACTATAGACGTCATCTATACTATAGACGTCATTTATACTATAGACGTCATTTATACTATAGACGTCATTTATACTATAGACGTCATCTATACTATAGACGTCATCTATACTATAGACGTCATCTATACTATAGACGTCATCAATACTATAGACGTCATATATACTATAGACTTCATCTATACTATAGACGTCATCAATACTATAGACGTCATCTATACTATAGACGTCATCTATACTATAGACATCATCTATATTATAGACATCATCTATACTATAGACATCATCTATATTATAGACATCATCTATACTATAGACATCATCTATACTATACACATCATCTATACTTTAGACATCATCTATACTATACACATCATCTATACTATACACATCATCTATACTATAGACGTCATCTATACTATAGACGTCATCTATACTAAAGACGTCATCTATACTATAGACGTCATCTATACTATAGACATCATCTATACTATACACATCATCTATACTTTAGACATCATCTATACTATACCCATCATCTATACTATACACATCATCTATACTATAGACGTCATCTATGCTATAGACGTCATCTATACTATAGACGTCATATATACTATAGACGTCATCTATACTATAGACGTCATCTATACTATAGACGTTATCTATACTATAGACGTCATCTATACTATAGACGTCATCTATACTATAGACGTCATCTATACTATAGACGTCATCTATACTATAGACGTCATCTATACTATAGACGTCATCTATACTATAGACGTCATCTATACTATAGACGTCATCAATGCTATAGACGTCATCTATACTAAAGACGTCATCTATGCTATAGACGTCATCTATACTATAGACGTCATCTATACTATAGACGTCATCTATACTTTAGACGTCATCTATACTATAGACGTCATCTATACTATAGACGTCATCTATACTATAGACGTCATCTATACTATAGACGTCATCTATACTATAGACGTCATCTATACTATAGACGTCATCTATACTATAGACGTCATCTATACTATAGACGTCATCTATACTATAGACGTCATCTACACTATAGACGTCATCTACACTATAGACGTCATCTACACTATAGACGTCATCTACACTATAGACGTCATCTATACTATAGACGTCATCTATACTATAGACGTCATCTATACTATAGACGTCATCTTTACTAGAGACGTCATCTATACTATAGACGTCATCTATACTATAGACGTCATCTACACTATAGACGTCATCTTTACTATAGACGTCATCTAAACTATAGACGTCATCTATACTATAGACGTCATCTACACTATAGACGTCATCTATACTATAGACGTCATCTACACTATAGACGTCATCTATACTATAGACGTCATCTATACTATAGACGTCATCTTTACTAAGACGTCATCTATACTATAGACGTCATCTATTCTATAGACGTAATCTATACTATAGACGTCATCTATACTACAGACGTCATCTATACTATAGACGTCATCTATACTATAGATCTCATCTATACTATAGACGTCATCTATACTATAGACGTCATCTATACTATAGAATTCATCTATTCTATAGACGTCATCTACACTATAGACGTCATCTATACCATAGACGTCATCTATACTATAGACGTCATCTATTCTATAGACATAATCTATACTATAGACGTCATCTATACTATAGACGTCATCTATACTATAGACCTCATCTATACTATAGACGTCATCTTTACTATAGATGTCATCTTTACTATAGTTACTATAGACGTCATCTATACTATAGACGTCATCTATACTATAGACGTCATCTATACTATAGACGTCATCTATACTATAGACGTCATCTATACTATAGACGTCATCTATACTATAGACGTCATCTACACTATAGACGTCATCTACACTATAGACGTCATCTATACTATAGACGTCATCTATACTATAGACGTCATCTATACTATAGACGTCATCTATACTATAGACGTCATCTATACTATAGACGTCATCTATACTATAGACGTCATCTATACTATAGACGTCATCTATACTATAGACGTCATCTATTCTATAGACATAATCTATACTATAGACGTCATCTATACTATAGACGTCATCTATACTATAGACGTCATCTATACTATAGACGTCATCTATACTATAGACGTCATCTACACTATAGACGTCATCTACACTATAGACGTCATCTATACTATAGACGTCATCTATACTATAGACGTCATCTATACTATAGACGTCATCTATACTATAGACGTCATCTATACTATAGACGTCATCTATACTATAGACGTCATCTTTACTAGAGACGTCATCTACACTATAGACGCCATCTATACTATAGACGTCATCTATACTATAGACGCCATCTATACTATAGACGTCATCTATACTATAGACGTCATCTATACTATAGACGTCATCTACACTATAGACGTCATCTACACTATAGACGTCATCTATACTATAGACGTCATCTATACTATAGACGTCATCTAAACTATAGACGTCATCTACACTATAGACGTCATCTACACTATAGACGTCATCTATACTATAGACGTCATCTATACTATAGACGTCATCTATACTATAGACGTCATCTATTCTATAGACGTCATCTATACTATAGACGTCATCTATACTATAGACGTCATCTATACTATAGACGTCATCTATATTATAGACGTCATCTATACTTTAGACGTCATACTATACACATCATCTATACTATACACATCATCTATACTATAGACGTCATCTATACTATAGACGTCATCTATACTATAGACGTCATCTATACTATAGACGTCATCTATACTATAGACGTCATCTATACTATAGACGTCATCTATACTATAGACGTCATCTATACTATAGACGTCATCTATACTATAGACGTCACCTATACTATAGACGTCATCTATACTATAGACGTCATCTATACTATAGACGTCATCTATACTATAGACGTCATCTATACTATAGACGTCATCTAAACTATAGACGTCATCTATACAAAAGACGTCATCTATACAATAGACGTCATCTATATTATAGACGTCATCTATACTATAGACGTCATCTATACTATAGACGTCATCTATACTATAGACGTCATCTATACTGTAGACGTCATCTATACTATAGACGTCATCTATACTATAGACGTCATCTATACTATAGACGTCATCTATACTATAGACGTCATCTATACTATAGACGTCATCTATACTATAGACGTCATCTATACTATAGACGTCATCTATACTATAGACGTCATCTATACTATAGACGTCATCTATACTATAGACGTCATCTATACTATAGACGTCATCTATACTATAGACGTCATCTATACTATAGACGTCATCTATACTATAGACGTCATCTATACTATAGACGTCATCTATTCTATAGACATCATCTATACTATAGACATCATCTATACTATACAAATCATCTATACTATACACATCATCTATACTATACAAATCATCTATACTATAGACGTCATATATACTATAGACGTCATCTAAACTATAGACGTCATCTTTACTATAGACGTCATCTTTACTATAGACGTCATCTATACTATAGACGTCATCTATACTATAGACGTCATTTATACTATAGACGTCATCTATACTATAGACGTCATTTATACTATAGACGTCATCTATACTATAGACGTCATTTATACTATAGACGTCATCTATACTATAGACGTCATCAATACTATAGACGTCATCTATACTATAGACGTCATCTATACTATAGACATCATCTGTATTATAGACATCATCTATACTATAGACGTCATCTATATTATAGACGTCATCTATACTTTAGACGTCATACTATACACATCATCTATACTATACACATCATCTATACTATAGACGTCATCTATACTATAGACGTCATCTATACTATAGACGTCATTTATACTATAGACGTCATCTATACTATAGACGTCATCAATACTATAGACGTCATCTATACTATAGACGTCATCAATACTATAGACGTCATCTATACTATAGACGTCATCTATACTATAGACATCATCTGTATTATAGACATCATCTATACTATAGACGTCATCTATATTATAGACGTCATCTATACTTTAGACGTCATACTATACACATCATCTATACTATACACATCATCTATACTATAGACGTCATCTATACTATAGACGTCATCTATACTATAGACGTCATCTATACTATAGACGTCATCTATACTATAGACGTCACCTATACTATAGACGTCATCTATACTATAGACGTCATCTATACTATAGACGTCATCTACACTATAGACATCATCTATACTATAGACGTCATCTATACTATAGACGTCATCTATACTATAGACGTCATCTACACTATAGACGTCATCTATACTATAGACGTCATCTATACTATAGACGTCATCTACACTATAGACGTCATCTATACTATAGACGTCATCTATACTATAGACGTCATCTATACTGTAGACGTCATCTATACTATAGACGTCACCTATACTATAGACGTCATCTATACTATAGACGTCATCTATACTATAGACGTCATCTACACTATAGACGTCATCTACACTATAGACGTCATCTATACTATAGACGTCATCTATACTATAGACGTCATCTATACTATAGACGTCATCTATACTATAGATGTCATCTATACTATAGACGTCATCTATACTATAGACGTCATCTATACTATAGACGTCATCTATACTATAGACGTCATCTATACTATAGACGTCATCTATACTATAGACGTCATCTACACTATAGACGTCATCTATACTATAGACGTCATCTATACTATAGACGTCATCTTTACTAGAGACGTCATCTATACTATAGACGTCATCTATACTATAGACGTCATCTATACTATAGACGTCATCTATACTATAGACGTCATCTATACTATAGACGTCATCTATACTATAGACGTCATCTATACTATAGACGTCATCTATACTATAGACGTCATCTATACTATAGACGTCATCTATACTATAGACGTCATCTACACTATAGACGTCATCTACACTATAGACGTCATCTATACTATAGACGTCATCTATACTATAGACGTCATCTTTACTAGAGACGTCATCTATACTATAGACGTCATCTATACTATAGACGTCATCTATACTATAGACGTCATCTATACTATAGACGTCATCTATACTATAGACGTCATCTATACTATAGACGTCATCTATACTATAGACGTCATCTATACTATAGACGTCATCTATACTATAGACGTCATCTATACTATAGACGTCATCTATACTATAGACGTCATCTATACTATAGACGTCATCTATACTATAGACGTCATCTATACTATAGACGTCATCTATACTATAGACGTCATCTATACTATAGACGTCATCTACACTATAGACGTCATCTATACTATAGACGTCATCTACACTATAGACGTCATCTATACTATAGACGTCATCTATACTATAGACGTCATCTATACTATAGACGTCATCTTTACTAGAGACGTCATCTATACTATAGACGTCATCTATACTATAGACGTCATCTATACTATAGACGTCATCTACACTATAGACGTCATCTATACTAAAGACGTCATCTATACTATAGACATCATCTATACTATAGACATCATCTATACTATACAAATCATCTATACTATACAAATAATCTAAACTTTAGACGTCATATATACTATAGACGTCAGCTATACTATAGACGTCATCTTTACTATAGACGTCATCTACACTATAGACGTCATCTATACTATAGACGTCATCTATACTATAGACGTCATCAATACTATAGACGTCATCAATACTATAGACGTCATCTATACTATAGACGTCATCTATACTATAGACGTCATCTATACTATAGGCGTCATCTATACTATAGACGTCATCTATACTATAGACGTCATCTATACTATAGACGTCATCTATACTATAGACGTCGTCTATACTATAGACGTCATTTATACTATAGACGTCATCTATACTATAGACGTCGTCTATACTATAGACGTCATTTATACTATAGACGTCGTCTATACTATAGACGTCATCTATACTATAGACGTCGTCTATACTATAGACGTCATCTATACTATAGACGTCATCTATACTATAGACGTCATCTATACTATAGACGTCATCTATACTATAGACGTCATCTATACTATAGACGTCATCTATACTATAGACGTCATCTATACTATAGACGTCATCTATACTATAGACGTCATCTATACTATAGACGTCATCTATACTATAGACGTCATCTATACTATAGACGTCATCTATACTATAGACGTCATCTATACTATAGACGTCATCTATACTATAGACGTCATCTATACTATAGACGTCATCTATACTATAGACGTCATCTATACTATAGACGTCATCTACACTATAGACGTAATCTATACTATAGACGTCATCTGCACTATAGACGTAATCTATACTATAGATGTCATCTATGCTATAGACTTCATCTATACTATAGACGTCATCTATGCTATATACGTTACATAATACATAGACGTCATCTATACTATAGACGTCATCTATACTATAGACGTCATCTATACTATAGACGTCATCTATACTATAGACGTCATCTATACTATAGATGTCATCTATGCTATAGACTTCATCTATACTATAGACGTCATCTATGCTATAGGCGTTATATAATACATAGACGTCATCTATACTATAGACGTCATCTATACTATAGACGTCATCTTTACTATAGACGTCATCTATACTATAGACGTCATCTATACTATAGACGTCATCTATACTATAGACGTCATCTATACTATAGACGTCATCTATACTATAGACGTCTACTATACTATAGACGTCATCTTATCTATAGACGTCATCTATACTATAGACGTCATCTTTACTAGAGAGGTCATCTATACTATAGACGTCATCTATACTATAGACGTCATCTATACTATAGACGTCATCAATACTATAGACGTCATCTATACTATAGACGTCATCTATACTATAGACGTCATCTTTACTAGAGACGTCATCTATACTAGAGACGTCATCTATACTATAGACGTCATCTATACTATAGACGTCATCTATACTATAGACGTCATCTATACTATAGACGTCATCTATACTAAAGACGTCATCTATACTATTGACGTCATCTATACTATAGACGTCATCTATACTATAGACGTCATCTATACTATAGACGTCATCTATACTATAGACGTCATCTATACTATAGACGTCATCTATACTATAGACGTCATCTATACTATAGACGTCATCTATACTATAGACGTCATCTATACTATAGACGTCATCTATACTATAGACGTCATCTATACTATAGACGTCATCTATACTATAGACGTCATCTATACTATAGACGTCATCTATACTATAGACGTCATCTATACTATAGACGTCATCTATACTATAGACGTCATCTATACTAAAGACGTCATCTATACTATAGACATCATCTATACTATACAAATCATCTATACTATACAAATCATCTATACTATAAAAATAATCTATACTATAGACGTCATATATACTATAGACGTCACCTATACTATAGACGTCATATATACTATAGACGTCACCTATACTATAGACGTCATCTATACTATAGACGTCATCTATACTATAGACGTCATTTATACTATAGACGTCATCTATACTATAGACGTCATCTATACTATAGACGTCATCTATACTATAGACGTCATCTATACTATAGACGTCATCTATACTATAGACGTCATCTATACTATAGACGTCATCTATACTATAGACGTCATCTATACTATAGACGTCATCTATACTATAGACGTCATCTATACTATAGACGTCATCTATACTATAGACGTCATCTATAGTATAGACGTCATCTATACTATAGACGTCATCAATACTATAGACGTCATCTATACTATAGACGTCATCTATACTATAGACGTCATCTATGCTATAGACGTCATCTATGCTATAGACGTCATCTATACTATAGACGTCATCTATACTATAGACGTCATCTATACTATAGATGTCATCTATACTATAGATGTCATCTGTAATATAGACGTCATCTATACTATAGACGTCATCTATACTATAGACGTTATCTATACTATAGACGTTATCTATACTATAGACGTCATCTATACTATAGACGTCATCTATACTATAGACGTCATTTATACTATAGACGTCATCTATACTATAGACGTCATCTATACTATAGACGTCATCTATACTATAGACGTCATCTATACTATAGACGTCATCTATACTATAGACGTCATCTATACTATAGACGTCATCTATACTATAGACGTCATCTATACTATCGACGTCATCAATACTATAGACGTCATCTATGCTATAGACGTCATCTATACTATAGACGTCATCTATACTATAGACGTCATCTATACTATAGACGTCATCTATACTATAGATTTCATCTATACTATAGACGTCATCTATGCTATAGACGTCATCTATACTATAGACGTCATCTATACTATAGATTTCATCTATACTATAGACGTCATCTATGCTATAGACGTCATCTATACTATAGACGTCATCTATACTATAGACGTCATCTATACTATAGACGTCATCTATACTATAGACGTCATCTATACTATAGACGTCATCTATACTATAGACGTCATCTATACTATAGACGTCATCTATACTATAGACGTCATCTATACTATAGACGTCATCTATACTATACACGTCATCTATACTATAGACGTCATCTTTACTATAGACGTCATCTATACTATAGACGTCATCTATACTATAGACGTCATCTATACTATAGACGTCATCTTTACTAGAGACGTCATCTATAATATAGACGTCATCTATACTATAGACGTCATCTATACTATAGACGTCATCTATACTATAGACGTCATCTATACTATAGACGTCATCTATACTATAGACGTCATCTATACTATAGACGTCGTCTTACTATAGACGTCATCTATACTATAGACGTCATCTATACTATAGACGTCATCTACACTATAGACGTCATCTACACTATAGACGTCATCTATACTATAGACGTCATCTATACTATAGATGTCATCTATGCTATAGACTTCATCTATACTATAGACGTCATCTATGCTATAGGCGTTATATAATACATAGACGTCATCTATACTATAGCCGTCATCTATACTATAGACGTCATCTATACTAGAGATGTCATCTATGCTATAGACTTCATCTATACTATAGACGTCATCTATGCTATAGGCGTTATATAATACATAGACGTCATCTATACTATAGACGTCATCTATACTATAGACGTCATCTATACTATAGACGTCATCTATACTATAGACGTCATCTATACTATAGACGTCATCTATACTTTAGACGTCATCTATACTATAGACGTCATCTATAGACGTCATCTATGCTATAGACGTCATCTATACTATAGACGTCATCTATACTATAGACGTCATCTATACTATAGACGTCATCTATACTATAGACGTCATCTATACTATAGACGTCATCTATACTATAGACGTCATCTATACTATAGACGTCATCTATACTATAGACGTCATCTATACTAAAGACGTCATCTATACTATAGACGTCATCTATACTATAGACGTCATCTTTACTAGAGACGTCATCTATACTATAGACGTCATCTATACTATAGACGTCATCTATACTATAGACGTCATCTACACTATAGACGTCATCTATACTATAGACGTCTTCTATTCTGTAGATGTCATCTATGCTATAGACGTCATCTATACTATAGACGTCATCTACACTATAGACGTCATCTATACTATAGACGTCATCTATACTATAGACGTCATCTATACTATAGACGTCATCTATACTATAGACGTCATCTATACTATAGACGTCATCTATACTATAGACGACATCTATACTATAGACGTCATCTATACTAAAGACGTCATCTATACTATAGACATCATCTATACTATACAAATCATCTATACTATACAAATCATCTATACTATACACATCATCTATACTATACAAATCATCTATACTATAGACGTCATCTTTACTATAGACGTCATCTACACTATAGACGTCATCTATACTACAAACGTCATCTATACTATAGACGTCATCTATACTATAGACGTCATCTATACTATAGACGTCATTTATACTATAGACGTCATTTATACTATAGACGTCATCTATACTATAGACGTCATCTATACTATAGACGTCATCTATACTATAGACGTCATCAATACTATAGACGTCATCTATACTATAGACTTCATCTATACTATAGACGTCATCAATACTATAGACGTCATCTATACTATAGACGTCATCTATACTATAGACATCATCTATATTATAGACATCATCTATACTATAGACATCATCTATATTATAGACATCATCTATACTATAGACATCATCTATACTATACACATCATCTATACTTTAGACATCATCTATACTATAGACGTCATCTATACTATAGACGTCATCTATACTATAGACGTCATCTATACTAAAGACGTCATCTATACTATAGACGTCATCTATACTATAGACGTCATCTATACTATAGACGTCATCTATACTATACACGTCATCTATACTAAAGACGTCATCTATGCTATAGACGTCATCTATACTATAGACGTCATCTATACTATAGACGTCATCTATACTATAAACGTCATCTATACTATAGACGTCATCTATTCTATAGACGTCATCTATACTATAGACGTCATCTATACTATAGACGTCATCTATACTATAGACGTCATCTATACTATAGACGTCATCTATACTATAGACGTCATCTATACTATAGACGTCATCTATACTATAGACGTCATCTATACTATAGACGTCATCTATACTATAGACGTCATCTATACTATAGACGTCATCTATACTATAGACGTCATCTATACTATAGACGTCATCTATACTATAGACGACATCTATACTATAGACGTCATCTATACTAAAGACGTCATCTATACTATAGACATCATCTATACTATACAAATCATCTATACTATACAAATCATCTATACTATACACATCATCTATACTATACAAATCATCTATACTTTAGACATCATCTATACTATACACATCATCTATACTATACACATCATCTATACTATAGACGTCATCTATACTATAGACGTCATCTATACTAAAGACGTCATCTATACTATAGACGTCATCTATACTATACACATCATCTATACTATAGACGTCATCTATGCTATAGACGTCATCTATACTATAGACGTCATATATACTATAGACGTCATCTATACTATAGACGTCATCTGTACTATAGACGTTATCTATACTATAGACGTCATCTATACTATAGACGTCATCTATACTATAGACGTCATCTATACTATAGACGTCATCTATACTATAGACGTCATCTATGCTATAGACGTCATCTATACTAAAGACGTCATCTATGCTATTGACGTCATCTATACTATAGACGTCATCTATACTATAGACGTCATCTATACTATAGACGTCATCTATACTATAGACGTCATCTATACTATAGACGTCATCTATACTATAGACGTCATCTATACTATAGACGTCATCTATACTATAGACGTCATCTATACTATAGACGTCATCTATACTATAGACGTCATCTATACTATAGACGTCATCTATACTATAGACGTCATCTATACTATAGACGTCATCTATACTATAGACGTCATCTATACTATAGACGTCATCTATACTATAGACGACATCTATACTATAGACGTCATCTATACTAAAGACGTCATCTATACTATAGACATCATCTATACTATACAAATCATCTATACTATACAAATCATCTATACTATACACATCATCTATACTATACAAATCATCTATACTATAGACGTCATCTTTACTATAGACGTCATCTACACTATAGACGTCATCTATACTACAAACGTCATCTATACTATAGACGTCATCTATACTATAGACGTCATCTATACTATAGACGTCATTTATACTATAGACGTCATTTATACTATAGACGTCATCTATACTATAGACGTCATCTATACTATAGACGTCATCTATACTATAGACGTCATCAATACTATAGACGTCATCTATACTATAGACTTCATCTATACTATAGACGTCATCAATACTATAGACGTCATCTATACTATAGACGTCATCTATACTATAGACATCATCTATATTATAGACATCATCTATACTATAGACATCATCTATATTATAGACATCATCTATACTATAGACATCATCTATACTATACACATCATCTATACTTTAGACATCATCTATACTATAGACGTCATCTATACTATAGACGTCATCTATACTAAAGACGTCATCTATACTATAGACGTCATCTATACTATAGACGTCATCTATACTATAGACGTCATCTATACTATACACGTCATCTATACTAAAGACGTCATCTATGCTATAGACGTCATCTATACTATAGACGTCATCTATACTATAGACGTCATCTATACTATAAACGTCATCTATACTATAGACGTCATCTATACTATAGACGTCATCTATACTATAGACGTCATCTATACTATAGACGTCATCTATACTATAGACGTCATCTACACTATAGACGTCATCTACACTATAGACGTCATCTATACTATAGACGTCATCTATACTATAGACGTCATCTATACTATAGACGTCATCTATACTATAGACGTCATTTATACTATAGACGTCATCTATACTATAGACGTCATCTATACTATAGACGTCATCTATACTATAGACGTCATCAATACTATAGACGTCATCTATACTATAGACTTCATCTATACTATAGACGTCATCAATACTATAGACGTCATCTATACTATAGACGTCATCTATACTATAGACATCATCTATATTATAGACATCATCTAAAATTTTGGGCTATAGGAAATTCCATGAAGTTTTTCGATGACCCGTAATCGCCACGACAGAGGAACGAAAGGTCGAAGAGTGTCTTGTGACGTATCGCAGTACAACGATTTCTCGGAACTGTCAATTGGAAAGAGTTTGAGTTTAAGTGATGTCTTTGAATCATTACCTTGCTTTAACAATGACTGCAGTTCGGGATCATCAAGTTGGTGTTGTGCCATCTCTTCATAATTGATATCTGTCACTGTGACCTGTTGTATTCGTGACAACCAGTCAGCAACCGTGTTGTGTTGACCCGACATGTGGCGAATGTCCGTGCTATACTGCCCAATCAAATCCAGTTGCCGTTGCTGTCGCGGTGATGCTTTTTCCATATTCTGCTTGAAAGCGAATGTGATGGGCTTATGGTCAGTAAATATGATGAAGCGTCGTCCTTCCAGAAGGTACTTAAAAAACTTGATAGCTTGAAAAATTGCTGTCAGCTCTCGGTCGTATGTGCTGTAGTTAGCCTGTGGTTTCGTCAACTTCTTTGAATAGAAGCCTAATGGCTGGAGCGCGTTGTCCACCACCTGATGTAACACGGCCCCCACTGCAAAGTCGGAAGCGTCGGTGTACAGCACTAGTTCTGCATTTGGCGCGGGATGATAAAGCAAGGTGGCGTCTGCTAGTTCCTGTTTGCATGCGTTGAAAGCTCGTTCCGATTCCTCTGTCCATACGATTGGCGTGGTGTCGTTTCTTTTATTGCCGGTGATTAGTTTCTGCAAAATCATTTGATTTTTTACCGCGTGTGGTATGAACGATTTGTAGAAGTTGATGACTCCCAAAAACTTTTTTAACTCCTTGGCGATGGTTGGCTTCTCGTATGTTTGGATGGCTTCGATTTTTTCCAAAGTTGGTTGTATACCCTTCTCGTTGACCCGATGTCCCAAAAAATTTACCTCTTTTTGTCCGAACACACATTTGGTGAAATTGATTTTGAGATTGTTTTCGTGTAACTTCTTAAAAACTCGGCGTAAATCTCGTTCGTGATCCTCTCGGTTCGCTGAAGCTATAAGTAGGTCGTCTATATAGGGAAAACAACAATCGGTTTCGTCCTGCAGAACGGTGTTGATATGCCGCTGGAATGTCTGCGCCGCACCTTTCAGCCCATAGCCCATATATACAAATTCGATGAGTCCAAATGGCGTCGTGATGGCCGTCTTAGGGATATCGGACTCTTCTACTCGAATCTGATGGTACGCTTTTCGCAGGTCCACGATTGAAAAAATTTTCTTGCCGTGCATGTTATGTTGAAAGTCGCGCAAAAATGGAAGAGGGTATCGATCTGGTAGTGTGTTGGCATTGAGAGCTCGGTAATCCCCGCAGCACCGCCACTCGCCGTTCGCCTTCCTCACCATATGCAAGGGGCTGGCCCAGGGGCTTTTCGATGGCCGGCAAATACCGCTTTCCATCAGGAAACGGAATTCCTCGCGTGCTGCCTGAAGTTTATCGGGTGACAACCGGCGTGGCCGAGCGTAGGTTGATGGACCGGTGGTAACTATGTGGTGTGATATGTCTATCCCTGTAGGCCTCCTTATTGCGTTGAAATTCGTAATGTCGGGGAATTCGTCTAGAATAGATGTGAAAGTATTATTTTTCTGAAACGTATGGATTTGTACTTTGCCTTGTTCCCTTGTGTCCCCCGTTGCAAATAGTTGAGTGCTACCGTCTATAAGTTTTTCTCGTCGTACATCAATTATGAGGTTGAAATTTTTAAGGAAATCAATGCCTATGATCGGAGATTTGACTTTTGCGACGATAAAATTCCATGTGAAAGGCCTTCGTAGTCCCAGGTCCAATGTTAGGCGTCGAATACCGAAGGTTTGTATTGGGCTTCCGTTGGCAGCGTACAGTTTCAACGGGTATTCGGATTTGAAAACATCACGTGGTCCAGGTGGAACGATGGACACATCGGTGCCGGAATCGATGAGAAATTTGTTGCTTGTTTTTTTATCGTTGATGAAAAGACGAAAAACTTTTAGGCCGTCACCGTTCGATTCGTCTTTTATTTCGTTGGGTGGCCTTATTGGTTTTTTGGAAAAGAACATGGCTCGCGACACTTACGTGCATCTTCCGCGTACTTTCTGTGGAACCAACAATATGAGTCGTCTTCGGTGTTGCGACGTGCTGGTGTATGATCACGTATACGGCTTTTGCTGCGGGCACGTGGCAGGCGTTTATTCCCTCGAAGAATCTGCTTAAGCTGACGATCTATTTGTTCAATTCTAGATTCCAGCGAGGTCGTAGAACTTGTCGCCATGTTCACATGATTATTCCCGCTTACCTCCAGAATCTTATCTGCTAGAACTGCTTTGCCCTGCAAATCTTCCTTCGATGCCTGGAGAATCGCTTGCGCCTGTGTTGGTAGCCGACTTAACCACAAATTGTGCAGAAATTCGTCGGTTAAGTGTTGACCGCCCAAGTGACGCATCTCGTTCAGAAGCTGCGACGGCTTTCTGTCCCCTAGCTCGATTTCAGAGAGCAGCCGCCTAATTTTTTGCTGCTCCGAGGCACCAAACCTGTCGAGAAGAACTTTTTTGAAATGTTCGTACTTCCCTGAGTCTGGTGGTTGGAGAACCGCGTCTGTGACTTGCGCCAAAATCCGTGTTTCGATGGCTGCCACGACGGTATTAAATTTGGACGAGTCTGAGTTCACCCCAGCATTCGCAAACTGCGCTTCCACCTGGGCGAACCAAATTTGTGGGTTTTCCTCCCAGAAAGGTGGCACCTTAACGGAAACGCGGTTCACGTTGAGCACTGCCTGCTCCACGTCTCCCTCCGTTTTTTTCCCGCTCTGGCCTTTCGAGTTTGTGGCTGCGTCGTTGTTTGTCATGTCGTTTGGTAACTAGTGCACAGCACAGCGCTGTTTTATTTGACAAAAAAATCCAGTCGTCGGGGTCACCACTGTGGAGTCCTGTACTCCAACTGCGAAAACACTTGTTTGAATAAAAACAAATCAAGTAACTTTTCTAAGTCAGTCTTATTGAAACTTAAAATTGCTACTTTATAATAGTTATTCAACGTTTGATTTATTTAAGACGTGGATGGAAGGATGTCCGTAGTCGATGGAGGTTACCGAAAAAGGAAAGATGGCGATAACCCAGCTGTCACTTGTGGGCTACTTAACCTCGTGTTTTATCTTTGACACCTGTCAGCTGGGTAGGACCAGCGTTGCCACATATACTATAGACGTCATCTACACTATAGACGTCATCTATACTATAGACGTCATCTATACTATAGACGTCATCTATACTATAGACGTCATCTATACTATAGACGTCATCTATACTATAGACGTCATCTATACTATAGACGTCATCTATACTATAGACATCATCTATACTATAGACGTCATCTATACTATAGACGACATCTATACTATAGACGTCATCTATACTAAAGACGTCATCTATACTATAGACATCATCTATACTATACAAATCATCTATACTATACAAATCATCTATACTATACACATCATCTATACTATACAAATCATCTATACTATAGACGTCATCTTTACTATAGACGTCATCTACACTATAGACGTCATCTATACTACAAACGTCATCTATACTATAGACGTCATCTATACTATAGACGTCATCTATACTATAGACGTCATTTATACTATAGACGTCATCTATACTATAGACGTCATCTATACTATAGACGTCATCAATACTATAGACGTCATCTATACTATAGACTTCATCTATACTATAGACGTCATCAATACTATAGACGTCATCTATACTATAGACGTCATCTATACTATAGACATCATCTATATTATAGACATCATCTATACTATAGACATCATCTATATTGTAGACATCATCTATACTATAGACATCATCTATACTATACACATCATCTATACTTTAGACATCATCTATACTATACACATCATCTATACTATACACATCATCTATACTATAGACGTCATCTATACTATAGACGTCATCTATACTAAAGACGTCATCTATACTATAGACGTCATCTATACTATACACATCATCTATACTATAGACGTCATCTATGCTATAGACGTCATCTATACTATAGACGTCATATATACTATAGACGTCATCTATACTATAGACGTTATCTATACTATAGACGTTATCTATACTATAGACGTCATCTATACTATAGACGTCATCTATGCTATAGACGTCATCTATACTAAAGACGTCATCTATGCTATTGACGTCATCTATACTATAGACGTCATCTATACTATAGACGTCATCTATACTATAGACGTCATCTATACTATACACGTCATCTATACTATAGACGTCATCTATACTATAGACGTCATCTATACTATAGACGTCATCTATACTATAGACGTCATCTATACTATAGACGTCATCTATACTATAGACGTCATCTATACTATAGACGTCATCTATACTATAGAGGTCATCTATACTATAGACGTCATCTATACTATAGACGTCATCTATACTATAGACGTCATCTATACTATAGACGTCATCTATACTATAGACGTCATCTATACTATAGACGTCATCTATACTATAGACGTCATCTATACTATAGACGTCATCTACACTATAGACGTCATCTACACTATAGACGTCATCTATACTATAGACGTCATCTATACTATAGACGTCATCTATACTATAGACGTCATCTATACTATAGACGTCATCTATACTATAGACGTCATCTATACTATAGACGTCATCTATACTATAGACGTCATCTACACTATAGACGTCATCTTTACTATAGACGTCATCTAAACTATAGACGTCATCTATACTATAGACGTCATCTACACTATAGACGTCATCTATACTATAGACGTCATCTACACTATAGACGTCATCTATACTATAGACGTCATCTATACTATAGACGTCATCTTTACTAAGACGTCATCTATACTATAGACGTCATCTATTCTATAGACGTAATCTATACTATAGACGTCATCTATACTATAGACGTCATCTATACTATAGATCTCATCTATACTATAGACGTCATCTATACTATAGACGTCATCTATACTATAGAATTCATCTATTCTATAGACGTCATCTACACTATAGACGTCATCTATACCATAGACGTCATCTATACTATAGACGTCATCTATTCTATAGACATAATCTATACTATAGACGTCATCTATACTATAGACGTCATCTATACTATAGACGTCATCTATACTATAGACCTCATCTATACTATAGACGTCATCTTTACTATAGATGTCATCTTTACTATAGACATAATCTATACTATAGACGTCATCTATACTATAGACGTCATCTATACTATAGACGTCATCTATACTATAGACGTCATCTATACTATAGACGTCATCTACACTATAGACGTCATCTATACTATAGACGACATCTATACTATAGACGTCATCTATACTATAGACGTCATCTATACTATAGACGTCATCTATACTATAGACGTCATCTATTCTATAGACATAATCTATACTATAGACGTCATCTATACTATAGACGTCATCTATACTATAGACGTCATCTATACTATAGACGTCATCTATACTATAGACGTCATCTATACTATAGACGTCATCTATACTATAGACGTCATCTATACTATAGACGTCATCTATACTATAGACGTCATCTATACTATAGACGTCATCTATACTATAGACGTCATCTATACTATAGACGTCATCTATACTATAGACGTCATCTATACTATAGACGTCATCTATACTATAGACGTCATCTATACTATAGACGTAATCTATACTATAGACGTCATCTATACTATAGACGTCATCTATACTATAGACGTCATCTTTACTAGAGACGTCATCTATACTATAGACGTCATCTATACTATAGACGTCATCTACACTATAGACGTCATCTACACTATAGACGTCATCTATACTATAGACGTCATCTATACTATAGACGTCATCTACACTATAGACGTCATCTACACTATAGACGTCATCTATACTATAGACGTCATCTATACTATAGACGTCATCTAAACTATAGACGTCATCTACACTATAGACGTCATCTACACTATAGACGTCATCTATACTATAGACGTCATCTATACTATAGACGTCATCTATACTATAGACGTCATCTATTCTATAGACGTCATCTATATTATAGACGTCATCTATACTATAGACGTCATCTATACTATAGACGTCATCTATACTATAGACGTCATCTATACTATAGACGTCATCTATACTATAGACGTCATCTATACTATAGACGTCATCTATATTATAGACGTCATCTATACTTTAGACGTCATACTATACACATCATCTATACTATACACATCATCTATACTATAGACGTCATCTATACTATAGACGTCATCTATACTATAGACGTCATCTATACTATAGACGTCATCTATACTATAGACGTCATCTATACTATAGACGTCATCTATACTATAGACGTCATCTATACTATAGACGTCACCTATACTATAGACGTCATCTATACTATAGACGTCATCTATACTATAGACGTCATCTACACTATAGACGTCATCTATACTATAGACGTCATCTATACTATAGACGTCATCTATACTATAGACGTCATCTATACAAAAGACGTCATCTATACAATAGACGTCATCTATATTATAGACGTCATCTATACTATAGACGTCATCTATACTATAGACGTCATCTATACTATAGACGTCATCTATACTATAGACGTCATCTATACTGTAGACGTCATCTATACTATAGACGTCATCTATACTATAGACGTCATCTATACTATAGACGTCATCTATACTATAGACGTCATCTATACTATAGACGTCATCTATACTATAGACGTCATCTATACTATAGACGTCATCTATACTACGTCATCATCTAAACTATAGACGTCATCTTTACTATAGACGTCATCTTTACTATAGACGTCATCTATACTATAGACGTCATCTATACTATAGACGTCATTTATACTATAGACGTCATCTATACTATAGACGTCATTTATACTATAGACGTCATCTATACTATAGACGTCATTTATACTATAGACGTTATCTATACTATAGACGTCATCAATACTATAGACGTCATCTATACTATAGACGTCATCTATACTATAGACATCATCTGTATTATAGACATCATCTATACTATAGACATCATCTATATTATAGACATCATCTATACTATAGACATCATCTATACTATACACATCATCTATACTATACACATCATCTATACTATACACATCATGTATACTATAGACGTCATCTATACTATAGACGTCATCTATACTATATACGTCATCTATACTATAGACGTCATCTATACTATATACGTCATCTATACTATAGACGTAATCTATACTAAAGACGTCATCTATACTATAGACGTCATCTATACCATAGACGTAATCTATACTAAGACGTCATCTATACTATAGACGTCATCTATACTATAGACCTCATCTATAGACGTCATCTTTACTATAGACGTCATCTTTACTATAGACGTAATCTATACTATAGACGTCATCTATACTATAGACGTCATCTATACTATAGACGTCATCTATTCTATAGACGTCATCTACACTATAGACGTCATCTATACTATAGACGTCATCTATACTATAGACCTCATCTATACTATAGACGTCATCTTTACTATAGACGTCATCTTTACTATAGACGTCATCTTTACTATAGACGTCATCTTTACTATAGACGTAATCTATACTATAGACGTATACTATAGACGTCATCTATTCTATAGACGTCATCTATACTATAGACGTCATCTATACTATAGACGTCATCTATACTATAGACGTCATCTATACTATAGACGTCATCTATACTATAGACATCATCTATACTATAGACGTCATCTATACTATAGACGTCATCTATACTATAGACATCATCTATACTATACACATCATCTATACTATACACATCATCTATACTATACACATCATCTATACTATAGGCGTCATCTATACTATAGACATCATCTATACTATAGACGTCATCTATACTATAGACGTCATCTATACTATAGACGTCATCTATACTATAGACGTCATCTTTACTATAGACGTCATCTTTACTATGGACGTCATCTATACTATAGACGTCATCTATACTATAGACGTCATCTATACTATAGACGTCATCTATACTATAGACGTCATCTATACTATAGACGTCATCTACACTATAGACGTCATCTATACTATAGACGTCATCTATACTATAGACGTCATCTATACTATAGACGTCATCTATACTATAGACGTCATCTATACTATAGACGTCATCTATACTATAGACGTCATCTTTACTATAGACGTCATCTACACTATAGACGTCATCTATACTATAGACGTCATCTACACTATAGACGTCATCTATACTATAGACGTCATCTATACTATAGGCGTCATCTACACTATAGACGTCATCTATACTATAGACGTCATCTATACTATAGACGTCATCTATACTATAGACGTCATCTATACTATAGACGTCATCTATACTTGGACGTCATCTATACTATAGACGTCATCTATACTATAGACGTCATCTATACTATAGACGTCATCTATTCTATAGACGTAATCTATACTATAGACGTAATCTATACTATAGACGTCATCTATACTATAGACGTCATCTATACTATAGACGTCATCTACACTATAGACGTCATCTATACTATAGACGTCATCTATACTATAGACGTCATCTATACTATAGACGTCATCTATACAATAGACGTCATCTATACAATAGACGTCATCTATACAATAGACGTCATCTATATTATAGACGTCATCTATACTATAGACGTCATCAATACTATAGACGTCATCTATACTATAGACGTCATCTATACTATAGACGTCATCTATACTATAGACTTCATCTATACTATACACGTCATCTATACTATAGACGTCATCTATACTATAGACGTCATCGATACTATAGACGTCATCTATACTGTAGACGACATCTATACTATAGACGTCATCTATACTGTAGACGTCATCTATACTATAGACGTTATCTATACTATAGACGTCATCTATACTATAGACGTCATCTATACTATAGACGTCATCTATACTATAGACGTCATCTATACTATAGACGTCATCGATACTATAGACGTCATCGATACTATAGACGTCATCGATACTATAGACGTCATCTTTACTATAGACGTCATCTATACTATAGACGTCATCTATACTATAGACGTCATCTATACTATAGACGTCATCTATACTATAGACGTCATCTATACTATAGACGTCATCTATACTATAGACGTCATCTATACTATAGACGTCATCTATACTATAGACGTCATCTATACTATAGACGTCATCTATACTATAGACGTCATCTATACTATAGACGTCATCTATACTATAGACGTCATCTACACTATAGACGTCATCTATACTATAGATGTTATCTATACTATAGACGTCATCTATACAAAAGACGTCATCTATACTATAGACGTCATCTATACTATAGACGTCATCTATACTATAGACGTCATCTATACTATAGACGTCATCTATACTATAGACGTCATCTATACTATAGACGTCATCTATACTATAGACGTCATCTATACTATAGACGTCATCTATACTATAGACGTCATCTATACTATAGACGTCATCTATACTATAGACGTCATCTATACTATAGACGTCATCTATACTATAGACGTCATCTATACTATAGACGTCATCTATACTATAGACGTCATCTATACTATAGACGTCATCTATACTATAGACGTCATCTATACTATAGACGTCATCTATACTATAGACGTCATCTATACTATAGATGTCATCTATACTATAGACGTCATCTATGCTATAGACGTCATCTATACTATAGACGTCATCTATACTATAGACGTCATCTATACTATAGACGTCATCTATACTATAGACGTCATCTATACTATAGACGTCATCTATACTATAGACGTCATCTATACTATAGACGTCATCTATACTATAGACGTCATCTATACTATAGACGTCATCTATGCTATAGGCGTTATATAATACATAGACGACATCTATACTATAGCCGTCATCTATACTATAGACGTCATCTATACTATAGACGTCATCTATACTAGAGATGTCATCTATGCTATAGACTTCATCTATACTATAGACGTCATCTATGCTATAGGCGTTATATAATACATAGACGTCATCTATACTATAGACGTCATCTATACTACAGACGTCATCTATACTATAGACGTCATCTATACTATAGACGTCATCTATACTATAGACGTCATCTATACTATAGACGTCATCTATACTATAGACGTCATCTATACTTTAGACGTCATCTATACTATAGACGTCATCTATACTATAGACGTCATCTATACTATAGACGTCATCTATGCTATAGACGTCATCTATACTATAGACGTCATCTATGCTATAGACGTCATCTATACTATAGACGTCATCTATACTATAGACGTCATCTATACTATAGACGTCATCAATACTATAGACGTCATCTATACTATAGACGTCATCTATACTATAGACATCATCTATATTATAGACATCATCTATACTATAGACATCATCTATATTATAGACATCATCTATACTATAGTCATCATCTATACTATACACATCATCTATACTATAGACATCATCTATACTATACACATCATCTATACTATACACATCATCTTTACTATAGACGTCATCTATACTATAGACGTCATCTATACTAAAGACGTCATCTATACTATAGACGTCATCTATACTATACACATCATCTATACTGTAGACGTCATCTATGCTATAGACGTCATCTATGCTATAGACGTCATATATACTATAGACGTCATCTATACTATAGACGTCATCTATACTATAGACGTCATCTATACTATAGACGTCATCTATACTATAGACGTCATCTATACTATAGACGCCATCTATACTATAGACGTCATCTATATTATAGACATCATCTATACTATAGACATCATCTATATTATAGACATCATCTATACTATAGTCATCATCTATACTATACACATCATCTATACTATAGACATCATCTATACTATACACATCATCTATACTATACACATCATCTTTACTATAGACGTCATCTATACTATAGACGTCATCTATACTAAAGACGTCATCTATACTATAGACGTCATCTATACTATACACATCATCTATACTGTAGACGTCATCTATGCTATAGACGTCATCTATACTATAGACGTCATATATACTATAGACGTCATCTATACTATAGACGTCATCTATACTATAGACGTCATCTATACTATAGACGTCATCTATACTATAGACGTCATCTATACTATAGACGTCATCTATACTATAGACGTCATCTATACTATAGACGTCATCTATACTATAGACGTCATCTATACTATAGACGTCATCTATACTATAGACGTCATCTATACTATAGACGTCATCTATACTATAGACGTCATCTATACTATAGACGTCATCTATACTATAGACGTCATCTATACTATAGACGTCATCTATACTATAGACGTCATCTATACTATAGACGTCATCTATACTATAGACGTCATCTACACTATAGACGTCATCTATACTATAGACGTCATCTATACTATAGACGTCATCTATACTATAGACGTCATCTATGCTATAGACGTCATCTATACTAAAGACGTCATCTATGCTATAGACGTCATCTATACGATAGACGTCATCTATACTATAGACGTCATCTATACTATAGACGTCATCTATACTATAGACGTCATCTATACTATAGACGTCATCTATACTATAGACGTCATCTATACTATAGACGTCATCTATACTATAGACGTCATCTTTACTAGAGACGTCATCTATACTATAGACGTCATCTATACTATAGACGTCATCTACACTATAGACGTCATCTTTACTATAGACGTCATCTACACTATAGACGTCATCTATACTATAGACGTCATCTACACTATAGACGTCATCTATACTATAGACGTCATCTACACTATAGACGTCATCTATACTATAGACGTCATCTATACTATAGACGTCATCTATACTATAGACGTCATCTATACTAAGACGTCATCTATACTATAGACATCATCTATTCTATAGACGTAATCTATACTATAGACGTCATCTATACTATAGACGTCATCTATACTATAGACGTCATCTATACTTTAGATCTCATCTATACTATAGACGTCATCTATACTATAGACGTCATCTATACTATAGACGTCATCTATTCTATAGACGTCATCTACACTATAGACGTCATCTATACCATAGACGTCATCTATACTATAGACGTCATCTATTCTATAGACATAATCTATACTATAGACGTCATCTATACTATAGACGTCATCTATACTATAGACGTCATCTATACTATAGACGTCATCTATACTATAGACGTCATCTATACTATAGACGTCATCTATACTATAGACGTCATCTATACTATAGACGTCATCTATGCTATAAACGTCATCTATACTAAAGACGTCATCTATGCTATAGACGTCATCTATACTATAGACATCATCTATACTATAGACGTCATCTATACTATAGACGTCATCTATACAATAGACGTCATCTATACTATAGACGTCATCTATACTATAGACGTCATCTATACGATAGACGTCATCTATACTATAGACGTCATCTATACTATAGACGTCATCTATACTATAGACGTCATCTATACTATAGACGTCATCTATACTATAGACGTCATCTATACTATAGACGTCATCTATACTATAGACGTCATCTTTACTAGAGACGTCATCTATACTATAGACGTCATCTATACTATAGACGTCATCTACACTATAGACGTCATCTTTACTATAGACGTCATCTACACTATAGACGTCATCTATACTATAGACGTCATCTACACTATAGACGTCATCTATACTATAGACGTCATCTACACTATAGACGTCATCTATACTATAGACGTCATCTATACTAAGACGTCATCTATACTATAGACATCATCTATTCTATAGACGTAATCTATACTATAGACGTCATCTATACTATAGATCTCATCTATACTATAGACGTCATCTATACTATAGACGTCATCTATACTATAGACGTCATCTATTCTATAGACGTCATCTACACTATAGACGTCATCTATACCATAGACGTCATCTATACTATAGACGTCATCTATTCTATAGACATAATCTATACTATAGACGTCATCTATACTATAGACGTCATCTATACTATAGACGTCATCTATACTATAGACGTCATCTATACTATAGACGTCATCTATACTATAGACGTCATCTATACTATAGACGTCATCTATACTATAGACGTCATCTATACTATAGACGTCATCTATACTATAGACGTCATCTATACTATAGACGTCATCTATACTATAGACGTCATCTATTCTATAGACGTCATCTACACTATAGACGTCATCTATACCATAGACGTCATCTATACTATAGACGTCATCTATTCTATAGACATAATCTATACTATAGACGTCATCTATACTATAGACGTCATCTATACTATAGACGTCATCTATACTATAGACGTCATCTATACTATAGACGTCATCTATACTATAGACGTCATCTATACTATAGACGTCATCTATACTATAGACGTCATCTATACTATAGACGTCATCTATACTATAGACGTCATCTATACTATAGACGTCATCTATACTATAGACGTCATCTATACTATAGACGTCATCTATACTTTAGACGTCATACTATACACATCATCTATACTATACACATCATCTATACTATAGACGTCATCTATACTATAGACGTCATCTATACTATAGACGTCATCTATACTATAGACGTCATCTATACTATAGACGTCATCTATACTATAGACGTCATCTATACTATAGACGTCATCTATACTATAGACGTCATCTATACTATAGACGTCATCTATACTATAGACGTCATCTATACTATAGACGTCATCTATACTATAGACGTCATCTATACTATAGACGTCATCTATACTATAGACGTCATCTACACTATAGACGTCATCTATACTATAGACGTCATCTATACTATAGACGTCATCTATACCATAGACGTCATCTATATTATAGACGTCATCTATACTATAGACGTCATCTATACTATAGACGTCATCTATACTATAGACGTCATCTATACTATAGACGTCATCTATACTATAGACGTCATCTATACTATAGACGTCATCTATACTATAGACGTCATCTATACTATAGACGTCATCTATACTATAGACGTCATCTATACTATAGACGTCAGCTATACTATAGACGTCATCTATACTATAGACGTCATCTATACTTTAGACGTCATACTATACACATCATCTATACTATACACATCATCTATACTATAGACGTCATCTATACTATAGACGTCATCTATACTATAGACGTCATCTATACTATAGACGTCATCTATACTATAGACGTCATCTATACTATAGACGTCATCTATACTATAGACGTCATCTATACTATAGACGTCATCTATACTATAGACGTCATCTATACTATAGACGTCATCTATACTATAGACGTCATCTATACTATAGACGTCATCTATACTATAGACGTCATCTACACTATAGACGTCATCTATACTATAGACGTCATCTATACTATAGACGTCATCTATACTATAGACGTCATCTATACCATAGACGTCATCTATATTATAGACGTCATCTATACTATAGACGTCATCTATACTATAGACGTCATCTATACTATAGACGTCATCTATACTATAGACGTCATCTATACTATAGACGTCATCTATACTATAGACGTCATCTATACTATAGACGTCATCTATACTATAGACGTCATCTATACTATAGACGTCATCTATACTATAGACGTCAGCTATACTATAGACGTCATCTATACTATAGACGTCATCTATACTATAGACGTCATCTATACTATAGACGTCATCTATACTATAGACGTCATCTATACTATAGACGTCATCTATACTATAGACGTCATCTATACTATAGACGTCATCTATACTATAGACGTCATCTATACTATAGACGTCATCTATACTATAGACGTCATCTATACTATAGACGTCATCTATACTATAGACGTCATCTACACTATAGACGTCATCTATACTATAGACGTCATCTATACTATAGACGTCATCTATACTATAGACGTCATCTATACCATAGACGTCATCTATATTATAGACGTCATCTATACTATAGACGTCATCTATACTATAGACGTCATCTATACTATAGACGTCATCTATACTATAGACGTCATCTATACTATAGACGTCATCTATACTATAGACGTCATCTATACTATAGACGTCATCTATACTATAGACGTCATCTATACTATAGACGTCATCTATACTATAGACGTCATCTATACTATAGACGTCATCTATACTATAGACGTCATCTATACTATAGACGTCATCTATACTATAGACGTCATCTATACTATAGACGTCATCTATACTATAGACGTCATCTATACTATAGACGTCATCTATACTATAGACGTCATCTACACTATAGACGTCATCTATACTATAGACGTCATCTATACTATAGACGTCATCTATACTATAGACGTCATCTATACCATAGACGTCATCTATATTATAGACGTCATCTATACTATAGACGTCATCTATACTATAGACGTCATCTATACTATAGACGTCATCTATACTATAGACGTCATCTATACTATAGACGTCATCTATACTATAGACGTCATCTATACTATAGACGTCAGCTATACTATAGACGTCATCTATACTATAGACGTCATCTATACCATAGACGTCATCTATATTATAGACGTCATCTATACTATAGACGTCATCTATACTATAGACGTCATCTATACTATAGACGTCATCTATACTATAGACGTCATCTATACTATAGACGTCATCTATACTATAGACGTCATCTATACTATAGACGTCATCTATACTATAGACGTCATCTATACTATAGACGTCATCTATACTATAGACGTCATCTATACTATAGACGTCATCTATACTATAGACGTCATCTATACTATAGACGTCATCTATACTATAGACGTCATCTATACTATAGACGTCATCTATACTATAGACGTCATCTATACTATAGACGTCAGCTATACTATAGACGTCATCTATACTATAGACGTCATCTATACTTTAGACGTCATACTATACACATCATCTATACTATACACATCATCTATACTATAGACGTCATCTATACTATAGACGTCATCTATACTATAGACGTCATCTATACTATAGACGTCATCTATACTATAGACGTCATCTATACTATAGACGTCATCTATACTATAGACGTCATCTATACTATAGACGTCATCTATACTATAGACGTCATCTATACTATAGACGTCATCTATACTATAGACGTCATCTATACTATAGACGTCATCTATACTATAGACGTCATCTATACTATAGACGTCATCTACACTATAGACGTCATCTATACTATAGACGTCATCTATACTATAGACGTCATCTATACTATAGACGTCATCTATACCATAGACGTCATCTATATTATAGACGTCATCTATACTATAGACGTCATCTATACTATAGACGTCATCTATACTATAGACGTCATCTATACTATAGACGTCATCTATACTATAGACGTCATCTATACTATAGACGTCATCTATACTATAGACGTCATCTATACTATAGACGTCATCTATACTATAGACGTCATCTATACTATAGACGTCAGCTATACTATAGACGTCATCTATACTATAGACGTCATCTATTCTATAGACGTCATCTATACTATAGACGTCATCTATACTATAGACGTCATTTATACTATAGACGTCATCTATTCTATAGACGTCATCTATTCTATAGACATCATCTATACTATAGACATCATCTATACTATAGACATCATCTATACTATACACATCATCTATACTATACAAATCATCTATACTATAGACGTCATCTAAACTATAGACGTCATCTTTACTATAGACGTCATCTATACTATAGACGTCATCTTTACTATAGACGTCATCTATACTATAGACGTCATCTATTCTATAGACGTCATCTATTCTATAGACGTCATCTATACTATAGACGTCATCTATTCTATAGACGTCATCTATACTATAGACGTCATCTATACTATAGACGTCATCTATACTATAGACGTCATCTATACTATAGACGTCATCTATACTATAGACGTCATCTATACTATAGACGTCATCTATACTTTAGACGTCATACTATACACATCATCTATACTATACACATCATCTATACTATAGACGTCATCTATACTATAGACGTCATCTATACTATAGACGTCATCTATACTATAGACATCATCTATTCTATAGACGTAATCTATACTATAGACGTCATCTATACTATAGACGTCATCTATACTATAGACGTCATCTATACTATAGATCTCATCTATACTATAGACGTCATCTATACTATAGACGTCATCTATACTATAGACGTCATCTATTCTATAGACGTCATCTACACTATAGACGTCATCTATACCATAGACGTCATCTATACTATAGACGTCATCTATTCTATAGACATAATCTATACTATAGACGTCATCTATACTATAGACGTCATCTATACTATAGACGTCATCTATACTATAGACGTCATCTATACTATAGACGTCATCTATACTATAGACGTCATCTATGCTATAGACGTCATCTATACTAAAGACGTCATCTATGCTATAGACGTCATCTATACTATAGACATCATCTATACTATAGACGTCATCTATACTATAGACGTCATCTATACAATAGACGTCATCTATACTATAGACGTCATCTATACTATAGACGTCATCTATACTATAGACGTCATCTATACTATAGACGTCATCTATACTATAGACGTCATCTATACTATAGACGTCATCTATACGATAGACGTCATCTATACTATAGACGTCATCTATACTATAGACGTCATCTATACTATAGACGTCATCTATACTATAGACGTCATCTATACTATAGACGTCATCTATACTATAGACGTCATCTTTACTAGAGACGTCATCTATACTATAGACGTCATCTATACTATAGACGTCATCTACACTATAGACGTCATCTTTACTATAGACGTCATCTACACTATAGACGTCATCTATACTATAGACGTCATCTACACTATAGACGTCATCTATACTATAGACGTCATCTACACTATAGACGTCATCTATACTATAGACGTCATCTATACTATAGACGTCATCTATACTATAGACGTCATCTATACTAAGACGTCATCTATACTATAGACATCATCTATTCTATAGACGTAATCTATACTATAGACGTCATCTATACTATAGATCTCATCTATACTATAGACGTCATCTATACTATAGACGTCATCTATACTATAGACGTCATCTATTCTATAGACGTCATCTACACTATAGACGTCATCTATACCATAGACGTCATCTATACTATAGACGTCATCTATTCTATAGACATAATCTATACTATAGACGTCATCTATACTATAGACGTCATCTATACTATAGACGTCATCTATACTATAGACGTCATCTATACTATAGACGTCATCTATACTATAGACGTCATCTATACTATAGACGTCATCTATACTATAGACGTCATCTATACTATAGACGTCATCTATACTATAGACGTCATCTATACTATAGACGTCATCTATACTATAGACGTCATCTATACTTTAGACGTCATACTATACACATCATCTATACTATACACATCATCTATACTATAGACGTCATCTATACTATAGACGTCATCTATACTATAGACGTCATCTATACTATAGACGTCATCTATACTATAGACGTCATCTATACTATAGACGTCATCTATACTATAGACG
Organism: Neoascia interrupta; assembly: GCA_947623515.1. Classification (NCBI taxonomy): domain Eukaryota; kingdom Metazoa; phylum Arthropoda; class Insecta; order Diptera; family Syrphidae; genus Neoascia; species Neoascia interrupta. Next base: position 102,379,828 of record OX392462.1, read on the forward strand.
TCATCTATACTATAGACGTCATCTATACTATAGACGTCATCTATACTATAGACGTCATCTATACTATAGACGTCATCTATACTATAGACGTCATCTATACTATAGACGTCATCTATACTATAGACGTCATCTATACTATAGACGTCATCTACACTATAGACGTCATCTATACTATAGACGTCATCTATACTATAGACGTCATCTATACTATAGACGTCATCTATACCATAGACGTCATCTATATTATAGACGTCATCTATACTATAGACGTCATCTATACTATAGACGTCATCTATACTATAGACGTCATCTATACTATAGACGTCATCTATACTATAGACGTCATCTATACTATAGACGTCATCTATACTATAGACGTCATCTATACTATAGACGTCATCTATACTATAGACGTCAGCTATACTATAGACGTCATCTATACTATAGACGTCATCTATACTATAGACGTCATCTATACTATAGACGTCATCTATACTATAGACGTCATCTATACTATAGACGTCATCTATACTATAGACGTCATCTATTCTATAGACGTCATCTATTCTATAGACATCATCTATACTATAGACATCATCTATACTATAGACATCATCTATACTATACACATCATCTATACTATACAAATCATCTATACTATAGACGTCATCTAAACTATAGACGTCATCTTTACTATAGACGTCATCTATACTATAGACGTCATCTTTACTATAGACGTCATCTATACTATAGACGTCATCTATACTATAGACGTCATCTATTCTATAGACGTCATCTATACTATAGACGTCATCTATTCTATAGACGTCATCTATACTATAGACGTCATCTATACTATAGACGTCATCTATACTATAGACGTCATCTATACTATAGACGTCATCTATACTATAGACGTCATCTATACTATAGACGTCATCTATACTATAGACGTCATCTATACTATAGACGTCATCTATACTTTAGACGTCATACTATACACATCATCTATACTATACACATCATCTATACTATAGACGTCATCTATACTATAGACGTCATCTATACTATAGACGTCATCTATACTATAGACGTCATCTATACTATAGACGTCATCTATACTATAGACGTCATCTATACTATAGACGTCATCTATGCTATAGACGTCATCTATACTATAGACGTCATCTATACTATAGACGTCATCTATACTATAGACGTCATCTATATTATAGACGTCATCTATACTATAGACGTCATCTATATTATAGACGTCATCTATACTATAGACGTCATCTATACTATAGACGTCATCTACACTATAGACGTCATCTATACTATAGACGTCATCTATACTATAGACGTCATCTATACTATAGACGTCATCTATACAAAAGACGTCATCTATACCATAGACGTCATCTATATTATAGACGTCATCTATACTATAGACGTCATCTATACTATAGACGTCATCTATACTATAGACGTCATCTATACTATAGACGTCATCTATACTATAGACGTCATCTATACTATAGACGTCATCTATACTATAGACGTCATCTATACTATAGACGTCATCTATACTATAGACGTCAGCTATACTATAGACGTCATCTATACTATAGACGTCATCTATACTATAGACGTCATCTATACTATAGACGTCATCTATACTATAGACGTCATCTATACTATAGACGTCATCTATACTATAGACGTCATCTACACTATAGACGTCATCTATACTATAGACGTCATCTACACTATAGACGTCATCTATACTATAGACGTCATCTATACTATAGACGTCATCTATACCATAGACGTCATCTATATTATAGACGTCATCTATACTATAGACGTCATCTATACTACAGACGTCATCTATACTATAGACGTCATCTATACTATAGACGAAATCTATACTATAGACGTCATCTATACTATAGACGTCATTTATTCTATAGACGTCATCTATACTATAGACGTCATTTATACTATAGACGTCATCTATACTATAGACGTCATCAATACTATAGACGTCATCTATACTATAGACGTCATATATACTATAGACATCATCTGTATTATAGACATCATCTATACTATAGACATCATCTATATTATAGACATCATCTATACTATAGACATCATCTATACTATACACATCATCTATACTATACACATCATCTATACTATACACATCATGTATACTACAGACGTCATCTATACTATAGACGTCATCTATACTATAGACGTCATCTTTACTATAGACGTCATCTTTACTATAGACGTCATCTTTACTATAGACGTAATCTATACTATAGACGTCATCTATACTATAGACGTCATCTATACTATAGACGTCATCTATTCTATAGACGTCATCTACACTATAGACGTCATCTATACTATAGACGTCATCTATACTATAGACCTCATCTATACTATAGACGTCATCTATACTATAGACCTCATCTATACTATAGACGTCATCTTTACTATAGACGTCATCTTTACTATAGACGTCATCTTTACTATAGACGTAATCTATACTATAGACGTCTCTATACTATAGACGTCATCTATACTATAGACGTCATCTATACTATAGACGTCATCTATACTATAGACGTCATCTATACTATAGACGTCATCTATACTATAGACATCATCTATACTATACACATCATCTATACTATACACATCATCTATACTATACACATCATCTATACTATACACATCATCTATACTATAGACGTCATCTATACTATAGACGTCATCTATACTATAGACGTCATCTATACTTTAGACGTCATCTATACTATAGACGTCATCTTTACTATAGACGTCATCTATACTATAGACGTCATCTATACTATAGACGTCATCTATACTATAGACGTCATCTATACTATAGACGTCATCTATACTATAGACGTCATCTACACTATAGACGTCATCTATACTATAGACGTCATCTATTCTATAGACATCATCTATACTATAGACATCATCTATACTATACAAATCATCTATACTATACACGTCATCTATACTATACAAATCATCTATACTATAGACGTCATATATACTATAGACGTCATCTATACTATAGACGTCATCTATACTATAGACGTCATTTATACTATAGACGTCATTTATACTATAGACGTCATTTATACTATAGACGTCATCTATACTATAGACGTCATTTATACTATAGACGTCATCTATACTATAGACGTCATTTATACTATAGACGTCATCTATACTATAGTCGTCATCAATACTATAGACGTCATCTATACTATAGATGTCATCTATACTATAGACATCATCTATATTATAGACATCATCTATACTATAGACATCATCTATATTATAGACATCATCTATACTATAGACATCATCTATACTATAGACATCATCTATACTATAGACATCATCTATACTATAGACATCATCTATACTATACACATCATCTATACTATACACATCATCTATACTATACACATCATTTATACTATAGACGTCATCTATACTATAGACGTCATCTATACTATATACGTCATCTATACTATAGACGTCATCTATACTATATACGTCATCTATACTATAGACGTCATCTATACTAAAGACGTCATCTATACTATAGACGTCATCTATACTATAGACGTCATCTACACTATAGACGTCATCTACACTATAGACGTCATCTATACTATAGACGTCATATATACTATAGACGTCATCTATACTCAAGGCGTCATCTATACTATAGACGTCATCTATACTGTAGACGTCATCTATACTATAGACGTCATCTATACTATAGACGTCATCTATACTATAGACGTCATCTATGCTATAGACGTCATCTATACTATAGACGTCATCTATGCTATAGACGTCATCTATACTATAGACGTCATCTATACTATAGACGTCATCTATACTATAGACGTCATCTACACTATAGACGTCATCTATACTATCGACGTCATCTATACTATAGACGTCATATATACTATAGACGTCATCTATACTATAGGCGTCATCTATACTATAGACGTCATCTATACTATAGACGTCATCTTTACTAGAGACGTCATCTATACTAGAGACGTCATCTATACTATAGACGTCATCTATACTATAGACGTCATCTATACTATAGACGTCATCTATACTATAGACGTCATCTATACTATAGACGTCATCTATACTATAGACGTCATCTATACTATAGACGTCATCTATACTATAGACGTCATCTACACTATAGACGTCATCTTTACTATAGACGTCATCTACACTATAGACGTCATCTATACTATAGACGTCAACTATACTATAGATGTCATCTATACTATAGACGTCATCTATACTAAGACGTCATCTATACTATAGACGTCATCTATACTATAGACCTCATCTATACTATAGACGTCATCTTTACTATAGACGTCATCTTTACTATAGACGTCATCTTTACTATAGACGTAATCTATACTATAGACGTCATCTATACTATAGACGTCATCTATACTATAGACGTCATCTATTCTATAGACGTCATCTACACTATAGACGTCATCTATACTATAGACGTCATCTATACTATAGACCTCATCTATACTATAGACGTCATCTTTTCTATAGACGTCATCTTTACTATAGACGTAATCTATACTATAGACGTCATCTACACTATAGACGTCATCTTTACTATAGACGTCATCTACACTATAGACGTCATCTATACTATAGACGTCATCTACACTATAGACGTCATCTATACTATAGACGTCATCTACACTATAGACGCCATCTATACTATAGACGTCATCTATACTATAGACGTCATCTATACTATAGACGTCATCTATACTATAGACGTCATCTATTCTATAGACGTAATCTATACTATAGACGTAATCTATACTATAGACGTCATCTATACTATAGACGTCATCTATACTATAGACGTCATCTATACTATAGACGTCATCTATACTATAGACGTCATCTATACTATAGACGTCATCTATACTATAGACGTCATCTATACTATAGACGTCATCTATACCATAGACGTCATCTATACTATAGACGTCATCTATACTATAGACGTCATCTATACCATAGACGTCATCTATACCATAGACGTCATCTATACCATAGACGTCACCTATACTATAGACGTCATCTATACAATAGACGTCATCTATACAATAGACGTCATCTATATTATAGACGTCATCTATACTATAGACGTCAACAATACTATAGACGTCATCTATACTATAGACGTCAACAATACTATAGACGTCATCTATACTATAGACGTCATCTATACTATAGACGTCATCTATACTATAGACGTCATCTATACTATAGACGTCATCTATACTATAGACGTCATCTATACTATAGACGTCATCTATACTATAGACTTCATCTATACTATAGACGTCATCTATACTATAGACGTCATCTATACTATAGACGTCATCTATACTATAGACGTCATCTATACTATAGACGTCATCTATACTATAGACGTCATCTATACTATAGACGTCATCTATACTATAGACGTCATCTATACTATAGACGTCATCTATACTATAGACGTCATCTATACTATAGACGTCATCTATACTATAGACGTCATCTATACTATAGACGTCATCTATACTATAGACGTCATCTATACTATAGACGTCATCTATACTATAGACGTCATCTATACTATAGACGTCATCTATACTATAGACGTCATCTATACTATAGATGTCATCTATACTATAGACGTCATCTATACTATAGACGTCATCTATACTATAGACGTCATCTATACTATAGACGTCATCCATACTATAGACGTCATCTATACTATAGACGTCATCCATACTATAGACGTCATCTATACTGTAGACGTCATCTATACTATAGACGTCATCTATACTATAGACGTCATCTATACTAAAGACGTCATCTATACTATAGACGTCATCTATACTATAGACGTCATCTATACTATAGACTATACTATAGACGTCATCTATACTATAGACGTCATCTATACTATAGACATCATCTATACTATAGACATCATCTATACTATAGACATCATCTATACTATACAAATCATCTATACTATACACATCATCTATACTATACAAATCATCTATACTAGAGAGGTCATATATACTATAGACGTCATCTATACTGGTGGTCAAAGGATAGACATGTGCACTCAAGAGGAAGCATACAAAGCGGCGCTGCACAGAAGGACTAGAGCTGCTCGTGAGCTCTACGAGCAGAGGAGGAGAGAGGAGCACCGGCTTCTCCGAAGGAAAAAGAGGGAGCACGAGAAGCGCGCGGTTGAAGAGATAGAGAGATGTTACAACAGGAATGAGGTTAGAAAGTTTTACCAAAGGATCAAAAGGTCCTGCCAAGGGTATAAACTTCGAACTGAAGCCTGTAAGGACCATCAAGGGAACATCGTTGTAGAATCGCAGTCGGTGCTGAGGATTTGGAAAAACCACTTCTGCAGACTGTATAACGGCGAGGACGAACCAAATACCGCTGTCAGGCAGAACGAACCATTCAACCCGGGCGAAGACGTTACCGACGAAGCATACGAACGATACCGCCCACCCGACCTGGAGGAGGTGAAAGTAGCTGTGTCTAAGCTCAAGTGCAACAAAGCAGCCGGAGCAGACGGCCTAGCTGCCGAACTCTTTAAATCCGGTGGCGATGAGCTGGTTAGGAGCATGCACCAGCTCATCTGCAAGATATGGTCGGAAGAAAGCATGCCCGACGAATGGAACCTCAGCATTGTTTGCCCGATCCTGAAGAAAGGAGACCCTCTGAGTTGTGCCAACTACAGAGGCATAAGTCTTCTTAACATCGCATACAATATCTTTTCTGCTGTACTGTGTGAACGCCTGAAGCCGTTTGTCAACAATCTGATAGGCACATATCAGTGTGTCTTTAGGCCAGGAAAGTCCACCATCGATCAAATATTCACACTGCGGCAGATCTTGGAGAAAACCCAGGAATTCCAAATCGATACACACCACCTCTTCATCGATTTCAAGGCCGCGTATGACAGCATCTATAGAGACGAGCTATATAGCGCAATGTCTAGTTTTGGCATCCCTGCCAAACTCGTCAGTCTGTGCAGGATGACGATGGAAAACTCACGCTGTTCCGTTAAGGTCGGCAAAGACCTCACCGACCCCTTTGATGTCAAAAAAGGATTTAGACAAGGCGACGCGCTGTCATGCGACTTCTTTAACATCATACTTGAGAGAATTGTGCAGAACTCTCGCGCCAACACCAGAGGTACAATCATACGCAGACGACATTGACATAATCGGTAGAACAAAGCGTGATGTCAGTGAAGCCTTCGTGAGTATTGGGACGGAAGCGGCGAATGTGGGTTTAGCAGTCAATGAGGGCAAAACCAAGTATATGCTGTCATCAAGAAAAGACACCCAACACCGACGTCTTGGACAAAACATCACCATCGACAGCTATAACTTTGAGGTAGTTAGGGACTTTCAGATTCAGACAATGACACCAGCGCTGAAATCAAACGAAGGATAACTCTTGCCAATCGCTGTTTCTTTGGGCTAAGAAGGCAATTGAGTAGCAAAGCCCTCTCTCGAGCAACTAAAGTGTCCATGTATAAGACCCTCATCATCCCAGTCCTGCTTTACGGTGCAGAAGCATGGACCCTGTCAAAGGCGGATGAAAACACTTTAGGCTGCTTCGAGAGGAAAATTCTTCGGACGATTTACGGTCCCGTCTGCATAGATACCGACCTAGCCAAAAGAGTCAAAACACAACGTCTACGATGGCTGGGTCATCTAGAGCGGATGGACACCAACGCCCCGGCCCGGAAAATCTTCGAATCCACACCGCAGGGACGACGCGGTAGAGGAGCACCGAGACTCAGGTGGCACACGCAAGTGGAAGGGGACCTCAGCCAACTTCGCGTGCGAAACTGGAGACGGCTAGCTAGAGCTGGCTGGCGAAGCTTGTTGGCTGAGGCCCAGGTCCACCCTGGACTGTAGCGCCACCTTAAGTAAGTAAGTAAGTCATATATACTATAGACGTCATCTTTACTATAGACGTCATCTACACTATAGACGTCATCTATACTATAGACGTCATCTATACTATAGACGTCATCTATACTATAGACGTCATCTATACTATAGACGTCATCTATACTATAGAAGTCATCTATACTATAGACGTCATCTATACTATAGACGTCATCTTTACTATAGACGTCATCTATACTATAGACGTCATTTATACTATAGACGTCATCTATACTATAGACGTCATCTATACTATAGACGTCATCTTTACTATAGACGTCATCTATACTATAGACGTCATCAATACTATAGACGTCATCTATACTATAGACGTCATCTATACTATAGACATCATCTATATTATAGACATCATCTATACTATAGACATCATCTATACTATACACATCATCTATACTATACACATCATCTATACTATAGACGTCATCTATACTATATACGTAATCTATTCTATAGACGTCATCTATACTAAAGACGTCATCTATACTATAGACGTCATCTATACTATAGACGTCATCTATACTATAGACGTCATCTATACTATAGACGTCATCAATACTATAGACGTCATCTATACTATAGACGTCATCTATACTATAGACATCATCTATATTATAGACATCATCTATACTATAGACATCATCTATACTATACACATCATCTATACTATACACATCATCTATACTATAGACGTCATCTATACTATATACGTAATCTATTCTATAGACGTCATCTATACTAAAGACGTCATCTATACTATAGACGTCATCTATACTATAGGCGTCATCTATACTATAGACGTCATCTACACTATAGACGTCATCTATACTATAGACGTCATCTATACTATAGACGTCATCTATACTATAGACGTCATATACACTATAGACGTCATCTATACTATAGACGTCATCTATACTATAGACGTCATCTATACTATAGACGTCATCTATACTATAGACGTCATCTATACTATAGACGTCATCTATCCTATAGACGTCATCTATACTATAGACGTCATCTATACTGGTGGTCAAAGGATAGACATGTGCACTCAAGAGGATACAAGCATCCACAGGTTTTCTAAACCCACCTCTGTCTATCAACTCCTACTCTCACCTCCCCGTGGTGAACACCGGGTGCCTAGTACCTCAACTGGAGATTGGGTTCCAACCCCTTTGGAAGGTTGTTGGGGGTAGCAGACGAGAGAGGGGGGGGAGGAGTGTTCCCACTAAGGCACTTCTCCTTGCATCCGGACGGCAGCGGAGGAATTCCCCTGATGGAATCAACGGTGGCGTCCATAGTTCCAGTCAGGCCGAACTACTTAGTGAACACCTTATATGGGCTACTAAGCAAAGGATCTGGTCCTCCAGGTTGGGGTCGTGCCGTCGGGGTGACTTCCCGGCCACGTAAAGAAACACCAGTCACGAAGCAGAAACAAGCCTCGGATTCGGACGGATTTACTGTTGACGACCAATGCAAACGAGAAAAGGACAACGAGCTTCGGATCTGCACGTGGAATGTTAGGTCCCTTAACAGACCACGTGCAGCCGAGCAACTAGCGGAGGCCCTTAACGACTGCAAGGCAGACATTACTGCCATCCAAGAAATGCGGTGGGGACGGGCCGGGCAAAAGAAGGATGAAAAACTGCGACATCTACTACGGCGACTGCTATCGGCATCAAAGACAGCGCCTATTTGGATGTGGTTTCGTTGTTGGAGGCAGACTTAGGCAAAAAGTCTTGAGCTTCAACCCTGTAAGCGAGCGCCTCGCGACGATCCGCATCAAGGCTAAATTCGCCAACATTAGCCTGATATGCACACATGCCCCCACAGAGGAGGAAGATGACGAGACCAAAGATATGTTCTACGAGCTCCTGGACAAAACTTATGAGCAGTGACCTAGCTACGACATTAAGATTGTCCTAGGCGATTTTAATGCCAAGCTAGGAAGGGAGGGCATCTTTGGTCGTACTGTCGGAAAGCATAGCCTGCACGACACGACCTCCGATAACGGATTCAGGCTGATCGACTTTGCTGCGGGGCGACACGTTGTGGTAGCTAGTACACAGTTCCCGCATCTCAATATCCACAAAGGGACATGGAGATCTCCCGATCAATCAACCGTCAACCAGATTGACCATATTGCGATCGACGCAAGGCACTCGTCCAGTATCATGGATGTCCGAACTTTCCGGGGGGCCAACATTGACTCAGATAACTACCTTGTTGTAGCCAAGGTACGGCTGCGGATATCCCGACCAGCGCCAAGTAATGGAAATACTGTGAGGAAGTTTGACGTCGGCCGACTACAATCGCAAGAGATCGCCAGGTCCTTCTCCAACCGAGTCTCTCAAAACCTTCTACGAAGTCCTATGCAACCAGCATCAAGTATTGATAGCCAGTGGCAACACTGCCAAAATGCCATCAGAGACGCCGCCTCTGAAGTGCTGGGTTTCACACGGCGACCACAACGAAACCCCTGGTTTGACGATGAATGCCGGCAAGCACATGCAGCTAAACAGGAAGCATACAAAGCGGCGCTGCACAGAAGGACTAGAGCTGCTCGTGAGCTCTACGAGCAGAGGAGGAGAGAGGAGCACCGGCTTCTCCGAAGGAAAAAGAGGGAGCACGAGAAGCGCGCGGTTGAAGAGATAGAGAGATGTTACAACAGGAATGAGGTTAGAAAGTTTTACCAAAGGATCAAAAGGTCCTGCCAAGGGTATAAACTTCGAACTGAAGCCTGTAAGGACCATCAAGGGAACATCGTTGTAGAATCGCAGTCGGTGCTGAGGATTTGGAAAGACCACTTCTGCAGACTGTATAACGGCGAGGACGAACCAAATACCGCTGTCAGGCAGAACGAACCATTCAACCCGGGCGAAGACGTTACCGACGAAGCATACGAACGATACCGCCCACCCGACCTGGAGGAGGTGAAAGTAGCTGTGTCTAAGCTCAAGTGCAACAAAGCAGCCGGAGCAGACGGCCTAGCTGCCGAACTCTTTAAATCCGCTGGCGATGAGCTGGTTAGGAGCATGCACCAGCTCATCTGCAAGATATGGTCGGAAGAAAGCATGCCCGACGAATGGAACCTCAGCATTGTTTGCCCGATCCTGAAGAAAGGAGACCCTCTGAGTTGTGCCAACTACAGAGGCATAAGTCTTCTTAACATCGCATACAATATCTTTTCTGCTGTACTGTGTGAACGCCTGAAGCCGTTTGTCAACAATCTGATAGGCACATATCAGTGTGTCTTTAGGCCAGGAAAGTCCACCATCGATCAAATATTCACACTGCGGCAGATCTTGGAGAAAACCCAGGAATTCCAAATCGATACACACCACCTCTTCATCGATTTCAAGGCCGCGTATGACAGCATCTATAGAGACGAGCTATATAGCGCAATGTCTAGTTTTGGCATCCCTGCCAAACTCGTCAGTCTGTGCAGGATGACGATGGAAAACTCAAGCTGTTCCGTTAAGGTCGGCAAAGACCTCACCGACCCCTTTGATGTCAAAAAAGGATTTAGACAAGGCGACGCGCTGTCATGCGACTTCTTTAACATCATACTTGAGAGAATTGTGCAGAACTCTCGCGCCAACACCAGAGGTACAATCATACGCAGACGACATTGACATAATCGGTAGAACAAAGCGTGATGTCAGTGAAGCCTTCGTGAGTATTGGGACGGAAGCGGCGAATGTGGGTTTAGCAGTCAATGAGGGCAAAACCAAGTATATGCTGTAATCAAGAAAAGACACCCAACACCGACGTCTTGGACAAAACATCACCATCGACAGCTATAACTTTGAGGTAGTTAGGGACTTTGTCTACCTGGGTTCCGCTATCAATTCAGACAATGACACCAGCGCTGAAATCAAACGAAGGATAACTCTTGCCAATCGCTGTTTCTTTGGGCTAAGAAGGCAATTGAGTAGCAAAGCCCTCTCTCGAGCAACTAAAGTGTCCATGTATAAGACCCTCATCATCCCAGTCCTGCTTTACGGTGCAGAAGCATGGACCCTGTCAAAGGCGGATGAAAACACTTTAGGCTGCTTCGAGAGGAAAATTCTTCGGACGATTTACGGTCCCGTCTGCATAGATACCGACCTAGCCAAAAGAGTCAAAACACAACGTCTACGAGGGCTGGGTCATCTAGAGCGGATGGACACCAACGCCCCGGCCCGGAAAATCTTCGAATCCACACCGCAGGGACGACGCGGTAGAGGAGCACCGAGACTCAGGTGGCACACGCAAGTGGAAGGGGACCTCAGCCAACTTCGCGTGCGAAACTGGAGACGGCTAGCTAGAGACAGAGCTGGCTGGCGAAGCTTGTTGGCTGAGGCCCAGGTCCACCCTGGACTGTAGCGCCACCTTAAGTAAGTAAGTAAGTCATATATACTATAGACGTCATCTTTACTATAGACGTCATCTACACTATAGACGTCATCTATACTATAGACGTCATCTATACTATAGACGTCATCTATACTATAGAAGTCATCTATACTATAGACGTCATCTATACTATAGACGTCATCTTTACTATAGACGTCATCTATACTATAGACGTCATTTATACTATAGACGTCATCTATACTATAGACGTCATCTATACTATAGACGTCATTTATACTATAGACGTCATCTATACTATAGACGTCATCAATACTATAGACGTCATCTATACTATAGACGTCATCTATACTATAGACATCATCTATATTATAGACATCATCTATACTATAGACATCATCTATACTATACACATCATCTATACTATACACATCATCTATACTATAACGTCATCTATACTATATACGTAATCTATTCTATAGACGTCATCTATACTAAAGACGTCATCTATACTATAGACGTCATCTATACTATAGGCGTCATCTATACTATAGACGTCATCTACACTATAGACGTCATCTATACTATAGACGTCATCTATACTATAGACGTCATCTATACTATAGACGTCATATACACTATAGACGTCATCTATACTATAGACGTCATCTACACTATAGACGTCATCTATACTATAGACGTCATCTATACTATAGACGTCATCTATACTATAGACGTCATCTATACTATAGACGTCATCTATCCTATAGACGTCATCTATACTATAGACGTCATCTATACTGGTGGTCAAAGGATAGACATGTGCACTCAAGAGGATACAAGCATCCACAGGTTTTCTAAACCCACCTCTGTCTATCAACTCCTACTCTCACCTCCCCGTGGTGAACACCGGGTGCCTAGTACCTCAACTGGAGATTGGGTTCCAACCCCTTTGGAAGGTTGTTGGGGGTAGCAGACGAGAGAGGGGGGGGAGGAGTGTTCCCACTAAGGCACTTCTCCTTGCATCCGGACGGCAGCGGAGGAATTCCCCAGATGGAATCAACGGTGGCGTCCATAGTTCCAGTCAGGCCGAACTACTTAGTGAACACCTTATATGGGCTACTACGACGTATTCGGAGCTCAGGCCTATAAGGAGCGGGCTATCCGGCTCTCCGTCCTTAGAGCTAAGCAAAGGATCTGGTCCTCCAGGTTGGGGTCGTGCCGTCGGGGTGACTTCCCGGCCACGTAAAGAAACACCAGTCACGAAGCAGAAACAAGCCTCGGATTCGGACGGATTTACTGTTGACGACCAATGCAAACGAGAAAAGGACAACGAGCTACGGATCTGCACGTGGAATGTTAGGTCCCTTAACAGACCACGTGCAGCCGAGCAACTAGCGGAGGCCCTTAACGACTGCAAGGCAGACATTACTGCCATCCAAGAAATGCGGTGGGGACGGGCCGGGCAAAAGAAGGATGAAAAACTGCGACATCTACTACGGCGACTGCTATCGGCATCAAAGACAGCGCCTATTTGGATGTGGTTTCGTTGTTGGAGGCAGACTTAGGCAAAAAGTCTTGAGCTTCAACCCTGTAAGCGAGCGCCTCGCGACGATCCGCATCAAGGCTAAATTCGCCAACATTAGCCTGATATGCGCACATGCCCCCACAGAGGAGGAAGATGACGAGACCAAAGATATGTTCTACGAGCTCCTGGACAAAACTTATGAGCAGTGACCTAGCTACGACATTAAGATTGTCCTAGGCGATTTTAATGCCAAGCTAGGAAGGGAGGGCATCTTTGGTCGTACTGTCGGAAAGCATAGCCTGCACGACACGACCTCCGATAACGGATTCAGGCTGATCGACTTTGCTGCGGGGCGACACGTTGTGGTAGCTAGTACACAGTTCCCGCATCTCAATATCCACAAAGGGACATGGAGATCTCCCGATCAATCAACCGTCAACCAGATTGACCATATTGCGATCGACGCAAGGCACTCGTCCAGTATCATGGATGTCCGAACTTTCCGGGGGGCCAACATTGACTCAGATAACTACCTTGTTGTAGCCAAGGTACGGCTGCGGATATCCCGACCAGCGCCAAGTAATGGAAATACTGTGAGGAAGTTTGACGTCGGCCGACTACAATCGCAAGAGATCGCCAGGTCCTTCTCCAACCGAGTCTCTCAAAACCTTCTACGAAGTCCTATGCAACCAGCATCAAGTATTGATAGCCAGTGGCAACACTGCCAAAATGCCATCAGAGACGCCGCCTCTGAAGTGCTGGGTTTCACACGGCGACCACAACGAAACCCCTGGTTTGACGATGAATGCCGGCAAGCACATGCAGCTAAACAGGAAGCATACAAAGCGGCGCTGCACAGAAGGACTAGAGCTGCTCGTGAGCTCTACGAGCAGAGGAGGAGAGAGGAGCACCGGCTTCTCCGAAGGAAAAAGAGGGAGCACGAGAAGCGCGCGGTTGAAGAGATAGAGAGATGTTACAACAGGAATGAGGTTAGAAAGTTTTACCAAAGGATCAAAAGGTCCTGCCAAGGGTATAAACTTCGAACTGAAGCCTGTAAGGACCATCAAGGGAACATCGTTGTAGAATCGCAGTCGGTGCTGAGGATTTGGAAAAACCACTTCTGCAGACTGTATAACGGCGAGGACGAACCAAATACCGCTGTCAGGCAGAACGAACCATTCAACCCGGGCGAAGACGTTACCGACGAAGCATACGAACGATACCGCCCACCCGACCTGGAGGAGGTGAAAGTAGCTGTGTCTAAGCTCAAGTGCAACAAAGCAGCCGGAGCAGACGGCCTAGCTGCCGAACTCTTTAAATCCGCTGGCGATGAGCTGGTTAGGAGCATGCACCAGCTCATCTGCAAGATATGGTCGGAAGAAAGCATGCCCGACGAATGGAACCTCAGCATTGTTTGCCCGATCCTGAAGAAAGGAGACCCTCTGAGTTGTGCCAACTACAGAGGCATAAGTCTTCTTAACATCGCATACAATATCTTTTCTGCTGTACTGTGTGAACGCCTGAAGCCGTTTGTCAACAATCTGATAGGCACATATCAGTGTGTCTTTAGGCCAGGAAAGTCCACCATCGATCAAATATTCACACTGCGGCAGATCTTGGAGAAAACCCAGGAATTCCAAATCGATACACACCACCTCTTCATCGATTTCAAGGCCGCGTATGACAGCATCTATAGAGACGAGCTATATAGCGCAATGTCTAGTTTTGGCATCCCTGCCAAACTCGTCAGTCTGTGCAGGATGACGATGGAAAACTCAAGCTGTTCCGTTAAGGTCGGCAAAGACCTCACCGACCCCTTTGATGTCAAAAAAGGATTTAGACAAGGCGACGCGCTGTCATGCGACTTCTTTAACATCATACTTGAGAGAATTGTGCAGAACTCTCGCGCCAACACCAGAGGTACAATCATACGCAGACGACATTGACATAATCGGTAGAACAAAGCGTGATGTCAGTGAAGCCTTCGTGAGTATTGGGACGGAAGCGGCGAATGTGGGTTTAGCAGTCAATGAGGGCAAAACCAAGTATATGCTGTCATCAAGAAAAGACACCCAACACCGACGTCTTGGACAAAACATCACCATCGACAGCTATAACTTTGAGGTAGTTAGGGACTTTGTCTACCTGGGTTCCGCTATCAATTCAGACAATGACACCAGCGCTGAAATCAAACGAAGGATAACTCTTGCCAATCGCTGTTTCTTTGGGCTAAGAAGGCAATTGAGTAGCAAAGCCCTCTCTCGAGCAACTAAAGTGTCCATGTATAAGACCCTCATCATCCCAGTCCTGCTTTACGGTGCAGAAGCATGGACCCTGTCAAAGGCGGATGAAAACACTTTAGGCTGCTTCGAGAGGAAAATTCTTCGGACGATTTACGGTCCCGTCTGCATAGATACCGACCTAGCCAAAAGAGTCAAAACACAACGTCTACGATGGCTGGGTCATCTAGAGCGGATGGACACCAACGCTCCGGCCCGGAAAATCTTCGAATCCACACCGCAGGGACGACGCGGTAGAGGAGCACCGAGACTCAGGTGGCGCACGCAAGTGGAAGGGGACCTCAGCCAACTTCGCGTGCGAAACTGGAGACGGCTAGCTAGAGACAGAGCTGGCTGGCGAAGCTTGTTGGCTGAGGCCCAGGTCCACCCTGGACTGTAGCGCCACCTTAAGTAAGTAAGTAAGTCATATATACTATAGACGTCATCTTTACTATAGACGTCATCTACACTATAGACGTCATCTATACTATAGACGTCATCTATACTATAGACGTCATCTATACTATAGACGTCATCTATACTATAGAAGTCATCTATACTATAGACGTCATCTATACTATAGACGTCATCTTTACTATAGACGTCATCTATACTATAGACGTCATTTATACTATAGACGTCATCTATACTATAGACGTCATCTATACTATAGACGTCATCTATACTATAGACGTCATCTATACTATAGACGTCATAAATACTATAGACGTCATCTATACTATAGACGTCATCTATACTATAGACATCATCTATATTATAGACATCATCTATACTATAGACATCATCTATACTATACACATCATCTATACTATACACATCATCTATACTATAGACGTCATCTACACTATATACGTAATCTATTCTATAGACGTCATCTATACTAAAGACGTCATCTATACTATAGACGTCATCTATACTATAGACGTCATCTATACTATAGACGTCATCTATACTATAGACGTCATCTATACTATAGACGTCATCTATACTATAGACGTCATCTATACTATAGACGTCATATACACTATAGACGTCATCTATACTATAGACGTCATCTATACTATAGACGTCATCTATACTATAGACGTCATCTATACTATAGACGTCATCTATACTATAGACGTCATCTATACTATAGACGTCATCTATCCTATAGACGTCATCTATACTATAGACGTCATCTATACTATAGACGTCATCTATACTATAGACGTCATCTATACTATAGACGTCATCTATGCTATAGACGTCATCTATACTATAGACGTCATCTATGCTATAGACGTCATCTATGCTATAGACGTCATCTATACTATAGACGTCATCTATGCTATAGACGTCATCTATACTATAGACGTCATCTATACTATAGACGTCATCTATACTATAGACGCCATCTATACTATAGACGTCATCTATGCTATAGACGTCTTCTATACTATAGACGTCATCTATACTATAGACGTCATCTATACTATAGACGTCATCTTTACTAGAGACGTCATCTATACTATAGACGTCATCTATACTATAGACGTCATCTACACTATAGACGTCATCTACACTATAGACATCATCTTTACTGTAGACGTCATCTATACTATAGACGTCATCTACACTATAGACGTCATCTATACTATAGACGTCATCTACACTATAGACGTCATCTATACTATAGACGTCATCTACACTTTAGACGTCATCTATACTATAGACGTCATCTATACTATAGACGTCATCTATACTATAGACGTCATCTATTCTATAGACGTCATCTACACTATAGACGTCATCTATACTATAGACGTCATCTATACTACAGACGTCATCTATACTATAGACGTAATCTATACTATAGACGTCATCTATACTATAGACCTCATCTATACTATAGACGTCATCTTTACTATAGACGTCATCTTTACTATAGACGTCATCTTTACTATAGACGTAATCTTTACAATAGACGTAATCTATACTATAGACGTCATCTATACTATAGACGTCATCTATACTATAGACGTCATCTATTCTATAGACGTCATCCCCAAGTAACATTTCTGTTGCGGTAAGGTTATATACAAGCTATTTCCCCTCCCGCAAAATAGTTTGTATAAGGCCTTAGAGAAGCCAATTTGGCGCACTTACAGAAACTGTTAAAGCCCTAACAGCCGTGTTAAAGATTTCCTGTTAGGCTTTACAGAAACCGGTGTTTGTATAAAGTTCCTGTTAGGTCTTATAGAGGCTGTTACTTGCATTAAGGTTTTCTGTTGCAAGCTTTACCTTTTAGGCTTTTAAGCTTTAGGCTTAAGCTTTTAAGCTAAACCGTGGTTCTCGCTTACCAAGGGCAAGCACTCATCCACTAGGCTACATCGTTGCCGTGCAACTCGTCGCGAAAACATCACATAAAAATAAATGGAGCATAAAACGAAAAAAAAAAGTTTAATTGTACAGTCTCCTTCCTTCTCTGTTGATTTATCTTTTCCCTCTATTATCTGGCTGTTGTTAATTCTTGCTGTCTGAAATGATGTCAATTATTATTTAGGAAACTATATTTGTGAATATTTGATATTTGAAATATTTACTTACTTGGTTGGGATCGATCCTGGGTCCTCTGACGTGGCATTCGTGACCACATGCTGTCTCGCTCTTTAAGGAAACATTTCATTAACAGTTTCCGTAAGACTTCGCATCTATTTCTATAAAACCTAACAGAAGCTCGGTTGTTTCGCATGCTCAAATGTACACAAATACCAATAAGCAAATTATTGGTATTAGTGTACTCTCGCGCACTTTAACGAAGATGTTTCATGAACACTTTCGGTAAGACTTCGCATCTACTTCTATAAGGCCTAACAGAAACTCTATTGCTAGTCATACTACAATGATGCACAAACACCAATAAACAAAACAGTTCATCTCTCTCGCGCTCTAACTAACATATGTCTAACAGTTTCGGTAAGACTTCGTATAAACTTCTATAAGGCCTAACAGAAACTGGATTGTGTTTGTGTCGCATGCTTTAATGGTGCACAAATACCAATAAAAAACAATACGCTCTCGCGTATACAGAATATTGTATTCATTCTACAGCGTGTGGAAGGAAAACAAGGTGGATAGACCTTTTAACAGTTCGACGTTTTACTGGTATTTTTAGCGAAGGATGTCAAACAAAGTTAATTTTCTTATGGATAACGAGTAAAAATTACACATAAACATAAATAACTATTTAAAAAATGCAACCGTGTGTTTGGATGAACGAGAAAGTTGTAGAATTAATCTGCCTTTCTAAGTTAGGCTAAAAATATTTTATTTATTTGTGTTGTGAAAATAGTGCATACGACCACAAAAGGGTGCACGTATTCACGGAGGTCACATATTCGGAACACCTTTTCGATACCTTCCACTTTTTTCCTTTAAATTATTTTTGAATCAATTCAAAGAAGATAATAACTGCAACAACTTTATTTCCTATCGGCACACTCTAGGATAAATAGTTTATTAATAATTCGGACTTCTACAGAAGCTATTGCATTTTTTCTTCAGACTGCAAATTTTGACAGTCGTGGTAAAAGGTCTTTGGCGCGAAAAGCAAATGACGCATAAATAAGTAAAAAAAAGATCTGCTTGGATGGCGATACTCAGGGGCGTAAGCAAAAAATTCTTCAGGAAGTGGCAATATCTGAAATCGAAAAATGCTAAGGTATAAGCCCTTTTTTTGTTAATAACGTACGTCAGCAGGGCTTGTTTATATACATTTTTTAATGGATTCAATAATTATTGTTAGGTAGTTATTCTACAGTAACGAATTCGATTAAAGGATGGCTAGGATTAATGGATTCACTATATTAATTTTTAAATGTCGTCGGATAGCCTTGAAAATCTGTATTTTTCCATCCACTGACATCGCAGCCATCCTTTGATGGAAATCGTTACTTTATGTCTTAATAAAATGAAGACGAGCTACATTTTGGGATATTCACTTATTTTATATTCACTTATCGGAAACCCCCAAGAATTGGTATTTTTTTTATCCATTGACATCGTAGCCATCCTTTCATCGAAATCGTTACTTTATGTCTTGGTAAAATCCAGACGAACTATATTTTGGGATTTTCATACTAATGTCATCGGAAAGCCTTGAAAGTTGGCAATTTTTCATCCATTGACATCGTAGCCATCCTTTGATGGAAATCGTTACTTTATGTCTTGATAAAATGAAGACGAGCTATATTTTGGGATATTCACTTATTTAGTTTTAAATGTCATCGGAAAGCCCTAAGAATCGGAATTTTTTTATCCATTGACATCGTAGCATGGAAATCGTTACTTTATGTCTTGATAAAATCCAGACGAACTACATTTTGGGATTTTCATACTAATGTCATCGGAAAGCCTTGAAAGTTGGCAATTTTTCATCCATTGACATCGTAGCCATCCTTTGATGGAAATCGTTACTTTATGTCTTGATAAAATGAAGACGAGCTATATTTTGGGATATTCACTTATTTAGTTTTAAATGTCATCGGAAAGCCCTAAGAATCGGAATTTTTTTATCCATTGACATCGTAGCATGGAAATCGTTACTTTATATCTTGATAAAATCCAGACGAACTACATTTTGGGATTTTCATACTAATTTAATCGGAGAGCCTTGAAAGTTGGCAATTTTTCATCCATTGACATCGTAGCCATCCTTTGATGGAAATCGTTACTTTATGTCTTGATAAAATAAAGACGAGCTATATTTTGGGATATTCACTTATTAAGTTTTAAATGTCATCGGAAAACCCCAAGAATCGCTATTTTTTCATCTATTGACATTGTAGCCAACCTTTGATGGAAATTGTTACTTTATGTCTTGATAATAATTTTTTTTTTTTTTTGAATACTTGGATGGACGGAGACTAAAACTCCAAAATCTTTCAAAGATACCAATACGCCCACTATAGCAGGTACATAATACCGAAGTAGCCGATATTGGTTATGCCCGATTTCCACGTGCTAAAAAACCACCCATTTATGAGAGACACTATGAAACTGCCAGAACGCACTTCATAGTAGTAAATTTTCGCTCTCTCATAATACTTCTTGACTACAACTAAGTTAACTTAACAAGTAGTTTACGCTTCCATAGTGTTGATCGCATTGGATAGGTTGCTTTCCAGTGAATGCACCTACTAAGCCGTTCATTAATGCGGCTTCACCCTACGTCGCTAGATCGAAGGGTCTTGCTCTTTGTAGTCGTCGCTCGTTGTTAACATCGTTAAGAGTCTCGTTTAGAGTACGGATCATTTCATTGTTGCAATGAACATGAAGGCGAGCATTAAGCTTTCGAGCGAAGTTTGTTACTTCTTCGCCCACGGTAGCTATTCCTAAATCTCTGTGAATATCGCTATTCCTAATATACCATGGAGCATTCACAATTGCTCTTAGTGTTTTGTTTTGGAAAGTCTGCAACATGGACATGTTGCTCGGCTTGGTACAACCCCAAAGTTGTATACCGTATGTCCAGGACGGCTTTAACACCTGCCTGTACAAGAGCAGTTTGTTATATGTGCTTAATTTCGAAAATCTTCCAATAAGCCAATACATTTCCCTGAGCC
Organism: Neoascia interrupta; assembly: GCA_947623515.1. Classification (NCBI taxonomy): domain Eukaryota; kingdom Metazoa; phylum Arthropoda; class Insecta; order Diptera; family Syrphidae; genus Neoascia; species Neoascia interrupta. The sequence continues at coordinate 102,401,771 of OX392462.1, forward strand.
TAATCTCGAGCTCGTCACGCTTCTTCTTTACGTGTGGTTTCCACCTTAGTTTAGCGTCCAGTGTCATCCCTAGATACTTCGCTTCATTTGCATAAGGTATTTGTACAGAATTTATGAACAGAGGCAAATTGTTAACCCTTCTGTAAGTGAAATTCACATGCGTAGACTTGTTCTCGTTAAGAGCGATTCGCCAAGTCTTCGTCCAGACACAAATTCTGTCCAATGCTCGTTGGAGGTTTCTCGTTGATGACTCGACTGATTCACCTGTTGCCAGGATGGCCGTATCGTCCGCAAACGTGGCCACGACTGTCTCGTCATCTAGAGGTATGTCTCTTGTGTAGAGCAGGAACAGGGTCGGACCGAGGACGCTTCCCTGGGGTACGCCAGCCCGAATTTGCTTGAAACTCGAGTATTCACTACTACACCTAACACGAAAGAGTCTGCTTTCAAGATAATTTTCCAATATTTTAAACATGTCTTCCGGCAAATTTTGCCGTAGCTTATATTTCAAGCCCTCGTGCCATACCTTGTCGAAGGCTTGCGATACGTCGAGGAAAGCACTTGAACATATTTTTTTCCCTTCTAAGGCTTTTTCAATTTCATGCGTTATTCTGTAGACTTGATCTATTGTGGAATGGTTAGGTCTGAAACCGAATTGATGATCCGGGATCAAGCGTCTTTCTGCAATTATTGGTTGTAATCGCTTCAGCAGAAGTTTCTCAAATACTTTCGATATTATCGGCAGAAGCGATATGGGCCTATAAGATTTTTTATCATTTGCGCATTTCCCCGGTTTAGGAACCATAATGACTTCAGCAACTTTCCATTGTCTTGGAACGTATAGAAGTCTAAGAGAAGCGTTTATCATATAAAGAAGCTTGACTTATGCCTTTTTTGGTAGCTCTTTTAATATTTCGCCAGTGATCAGGTCGTAACCCGGGGCCTTATTATTTTTAAGTTTGCTAATTGTCTGTCGGAGTTCAACTAACGAAACTTGTTTCATTCTAAAGCTACCAGGTTCCCCGTTGTTGTTTAGAACGTCAGCCAACGGCGGACCGTCGAAAGGCTTGAATGTTTCTTCTAAATGTTCAGCAAACAAATTCGCTTTCTCTTTGTCTTCTCTTGCCCATTCGCCGTTAGCTTTTTTTATTGGTGCCGAGTGGATTATAGGTTTCTTGATATACTTAACTGCTTTCCACAGCGAGTAGTTTGAGGTCCTATCCGCCGACAAGCCTTCAAGGTATTCAGCGGTCTCACGATTTTTAAGATCTAGCAACATTCCTTTCAGTTTGTTAGAGAGGTGGTTCAATAGGGTTTTGTCTGGGGGGGCCCTCGTGCCTTGCCATCTCCTACGCGCTCTTCTCTTTTCACGAATCAATTCTTCGATTTCGAGCGGATATGTTTTACGTACATGCCCGTCGGTGCTAACTGCGTTCTTTTGGGACGAATTGTTGTTCCAAGCAGCGCTCTGAATTGCTTCAATGAATTTGTCAACTGCGGTTTCTAACTCGAAAGGAGTTTTCAATGGCACATTCAAGCCAACACCCTCCTTACAGTCCTTTCTGAAAGCGTCCCAGTTCATGTTTTTGCTAGCTAATCTAGGAGCTCTTTCTATTTTCGCCAGTCTTCCACCCATCTTCAAGATAACTCCTGAGTGGTCTGAGCAAAGATCATAACACTCTTCAATTCGCGTAAGGTATTTGGGGTACCCTTTAGCGATGAAAAAATCGACAAGGTCAGGCTTTTTATTCCTATCGGTTGGCCAATATGTTGGCTTACCGTGGAGAAAAAGTCCACCCCACGCTTCATACTATTTTTGTACAGTAATCTGCCTCTTGTTGAATTGCATCGTGAGCCCCAAAAAGTATGCTTCGCGTTAAAGTCACCCCCAATGATAAAATTGGACCCAATGAAGTCATACATACGATCAAGATCGTCTTCCACCAGTCTATATCCTGGCGGGAAATAACAAGATGCAATGTTATAATCTAAGCAGTCAATTTTTACAGAAACTGACCTGATCTGCATAGAGTCTAGCTCAACTTCTGTGTTCTTGAAGTGCTTTATGCAGTTCTTAATGTAGAGGGAGGATCCTCCTCTCGAATTTTGCGAAGGGTGATGTGCGTGATAGTCATTGTAACCTTTAAGTTTGGGTGTAGACCCGTTTTTAAGGTGAGTTTCCGTAATCATGCAAATATCAATATTGTTTTTCCGTAGAAATACTTCTAGTTCGTCTATTTTATTCAGAAGGCCGTTTGCATTCCATGTTAGTATTTTAAATAACTGTTTCATATTCATGTTCTCTTGTAATTTTTTCGAGGCTTAAACTCGAGCTTGCTCAGTTTGTCAAATATAACTTTGTTGATTTTAGTCTGATCCTCAAGTTTCTCCAAGATTACAGCGAGGATCTGAGACACTGCATCTGTTGTGGGCGATCTTGCCTTGCTTTCGTTTGCCGCAACCTGTGCGTATGATTTCGGTGCGACCAGTGGTGGTTTCTCCGCTGCACTTGAACTGGCGCCGCTCTTTTGTGGAGCTTTTACGCCTTTTGTCGACGCCTCCTTTGCCAATCTTCCACTTTTGATCGGCTTTGGCGTCTTTGGAGTCTTTGGCTTAGGAGTTTCAGCAGGTTTTGGGCGTCCTAGGCTTTGATTCTGACCTCTAGTATTTTCCTTAAGAGGTTCTCGTCCCTTTTGCAGCTCTATGGCTACTTCGCATCCTCGATAGTTCGCGGGGTGGTTTCCGTGGCAATTGGCGCAAACTGCTGGAGCCTTTATGTCAACCTTGCACTCTGTTGACAGGTGTTTTCCGGCACATTTCACGCAACGTGGTTCTTTTTGGCAGTAGGCACTTGTGTGCCTGAATTCTTCGCATCGCTTACACTGTGGTATCAGTCTATTGCCCTTTCGCTGGCGATGTTAAGTATCATTTTTATTTTATAAATATCGTTTATGCTCTCAGTTCTTTCAAAGGAAAGCATAAAAATTGGAAGGCCGCGTCTGATCACAGTGTCTCTTTCTCCTTCCGTGCGTTGCTTTTCCTTTTTAATGATATTGACGGCATCAATAATTTTAAGGCCTTTATTTTTTACGTCTTTTACAACGTCTTCTTTTGTGCATGATGGGTGGAGCCCCCTTACAATGACTCGCAGTGGTTTCTCGTACTTATTTTGATAAGTATACCACTCGATTCTTTCTGCATTCAGTCTAAGAGACAGTGCGCGATAGGAATCGGCGTTGTCAACATTTACTTTCCACACGTTATTTCGGTGCGAGGTAAGCTTATAGTTTTCTGTTCTCACCGTGTTTGCAAGAAGGTTGCGCAATAACCCAAAGTCTGCTATCCCGACGATGTTTATTGCGGGAGGTGGACGAATTTTCGCTTCTGGATTAGCCTTGTTTGAGCCAGAGGGCTTATCTTCTTTTTGTATTACTTCGGGAGAGGAATTCGCCTTTCGCTTCTTGCTAGACCTTTTCCTTAAGACTGAATCGGTCTCAAGTGCAAGTTCGTCCTCGTCCGTGAAGTATTCGACTGCTGGTCGGTTCGGTGTAACACACTCTTTCGTTACCTCACAGTCTTTCGTTAAACGAGTATTTTTAATATCCTCGTTTTCTTTTCGCAGAGAGTCAACTTCCATTTTTAGATCTTGGAAGAGTCGCTCCATTTCAATAAGCTTAGCTCGGAGTTCATTATTCTCCTTTTCTAAGCTCTTAATTTTCACAGAGTCCTGGTTTACCGGTGGACTGCTTTTTCCGGATATGTTCGATCTAGGTGGTGGTGATCGATTTAGTTTTGTCCTTTTCTCAAAAGGATTTATAAGCAATAAAAGGCTCTCCCCAGAATCCGTAGAGCCTGCCTCCGAAGAGGGTGGATTTTCCAGCATAGCTGGGCTGCCACCTGGGGTAATCAAATCTTTCGTTTTGTTCATTGCCATTTTTTTTTTAACTTGTCGTTTTTATGAGAAATAGGTAAGTCACTTCTATTTTCATTTTTAAATACAGCCGCCCCTTTGGAGACAGACGCCGACCAGTGAGCCGCACAATGTGTGACAGACGCTTCTGGATTTTAATTTAACCTTCAGATTCATCTATAAGTTAAAACCTTACTGCCAAAAGTTGCCCCAAATGGAGCAGCATCGACAGCATCCGTTGAAACATTAAAGAATATTTCTTCCGGTGGATTTTAGTCGGCTCTTACGACAGGCATACCTTACCTCAAGGCTATTCTAACCCCGACCTTGCAGGGGTATAAATATTATCTTGATAATAATGAAGACGAGCCTAAATATTTCGTCTGGATTTTATCAAGACATAAAGTAACGATTTCCATCAAAGGCTACGATGTCAATGGATGAAAAATTGCCAACTTTCAAGGCTCTCCGATGACATTAGTATGAAAATCCCAAAATGTAGTTCGTCTGGATTTTATCAAGACATAAAGTAACGATTTCCATGCTACGATGTCAATGGATAAAAAAATTCCGATTTTTAGGGCTTTCCGATGACATTTAAAACTAAATAAGTGAATATCCCAAAATATAGCTCGTCTTCATTTTATCAAGACATAAAGTAACGATTTCCATCAAAGGATGGCTACGATGTCAATGGATGAAAAATTGCCAACTTTCAAGGCTTTCCGATGACATTAGTATGAAAATCCCAAAATGTAGTTCGTCTGGATTTTATCAAGACATAAAGTAACGATTTCCATGCTACGATGTCAATGGATAAAAAAATTCCGATTCTTTGGGCTTTCCGATGACATTTAAAACTAAATAAGTGAATATCCCAAAATATAGCTCGTCTTCATTTTATCAAGACATAAAGTAACGATTTCCATCAAAGGATGGCTACGATGTCAATGGATGAAAAATTGCCAACTTTCAAGGCTTTCCGATGACATTAGTATGAAAATCCCAAAATATAGTTCGTCTGGATTTTACCAAGACATAAAGTAACGATTTCGATGAAAGGATGGCTACGATGTCAATGGATAAAAAAAATACCAATTCTTGGGGGTTTCCGATAAGTGAATATAAAATAAGTGAATATCCCAAAATGTAGCTCGTCTTCATTTTATTAAGACATAAAGTAACGATTTCCATCAAAGGATGGCTGCGATGTCAATGGATGGAAAAATACAGATTTTCAAGGCTATCCGACGACATTTAAAAATTAATATAGTGAATCCATTAATCCTAGCCATCCTTTAATCGAATTCGTTACTTAAAGTCTTTGTAGAATGCCTTCATTATCTTTGTAGAATAACTACCTAACAATAATTATTGAATCCATTAAAAAATGTATATAAACAAGCCCTGCTGACGTACGTTATTAACAAAAAAAGGGCTTATACCTTAGCATTTTTCGATTTCAGATATTGCCACTTCCTGAAGAATTTTTTGCTTACGCCCCTGAGTATCGCCATCCAAGCAGATCTTTTTTTTACTTATTTATGCGTCATTTGCTTTTCGCGCCAAAGACCTTTTACCACGACTGTCAAAATTTGCAGTCTGAAGAAAAAATGCAATAGCTTCTGTAGAAGTCCGCATTATTAATAAACTATTTATCCTAGAGTGTGCCGATAGGAAATAAAGTTGTTGCAGTTATTATCTTCTTTGAATTGATTCAAAAATAATTTAAAGAAAAAAAGTGGAAGGTATCGAAAAGGTGTTCCGAATATGTGACCTCCGTGAATACGTGCACCCTTTTGTGGTCGTATGCACTATTTTCACAACACAAATAAATAAAATATTTTTAGCCTAACTTAGAAAGGCAGATTAATTCTACACCTTTCTCGTTCATCCAAACACACGGTTGCATTTTTTAAATAGTTATTTATGTTTATGTGTAATTTTTACTCGTTATCCATAAGAAAATTAACTTTGTTTGACATCCTTCGCTAAAAATACCAGTAAAACGTCGAATTGTTAAAAGGTCTATCCACCTTGTTTTCCTTCCACACGCTGTAGAATGAATACAATATTCTGTATACGCGAGAGCGTATTGTTTTTTATTGGTATTTGTGCACCATTAAAGCATGCGACACAAACACAATCCAGTTTCTGTTAGGCCTTATAGAAGTTTATACGAAGTCTTACCGAAACTGTTAGACATATGTTCGTTAGAGCGCGAGAGAGATGAACTGTTTTGTTTATTGGTGTTTGTGCATCATTGTAGTATGACTAGCAATAGAGTTTCTGTTAGGCCTTATAGAAGTAGATGCGAAGTCTTACCGAAAGTATTCATGAAACATCTTCGTTAAAGTGCGCGAGAGTACACTAATACCAATAATTTGCTTATTGGTATTTGTGTACATTTGAGCATGCGAAACAACCGAGCTTCTGTTAGGTTTTATAGAAATAGATGCGAAGTCTTACCGAAACTGTTAATGAAATGTTTCCTTAAAGAGCGAGACAGCATGTGGTTAAGCTTCGGTAAGGCCTTACACAAGCTGAAAAGAGGTCCTACCGAAGCTGCTTTACTTTACGTATCAACTAATGCCGTTTTCGTTTCCATTATTCATATAAGGCGATAGAATAGTGGAAAGAGTCACGACTGCCACGTCAGAGGACCCAGGATCGATCCCAACCAAGTAAGTAAATATTTCAAATATCAAATGTTCACAAATATAGTTTCCTAAATAATAATTGACATCATTTCAGACAGCAAGAATTAACAACAGCCAGATAATAGAGGGAAAAGATAAATCAACAGAGAAGGAAGGAGACTGTACAATTAAACTTTTTTTTTTCGTTTTATGCTCCATTTATTTTTATGTGATGTTTTCGCGACGAGTTGCACGGCAACGATGTAGCCTAGTGGATGAGTGCTTCCCCTTGGTAAGCGAGAACCACGGTTCAAGCCCCAACCAGCGAAAGAATTTTTTTTCTTTATTTATTTCGGAGATTTGTTCTACAACAACAGCTTCGGTAGGGCCTGCAAGAGTAAGCCTTTTACAAGTAACAGCCTCTATAAGACCTGCAAGAGGAAGCCTTACACAAGTAAAAGCCTCTGTAAGGCCTGCGACAGGAAGCCTTATAGAAGTAATAGCCTCTATAAGGCCTGCAGAAGGAAGCCTTATACAAGCAAAAGCCTCTATAAGGTCTGCAACAGGAAGCCTTACACAAGTAATAGCCTCTATAAGGCCTGCAACAGGAAGCCTTATACAAGCAATAGCCTCAATAAAGCCTGCAACAGGAAGCCTTATACAAGTAACAGCCTCTATAAGACCTGCAAGAGGAAGACTTACACAAGTTCATATGTATGTGTGAGCGTTTTTGAGTTTGGATCAGTTGTTTGTAGGCAGGCATTTATGCCTTATTATACAAGTAGATGTGCTGTCTGAACAAAACTGTTGATGATATATCTTCGTTAAAGAGCGCGAGAGCACAGTTTTTTTATTGGTATTTGTGCACCATTTAAGAATGCGCAGTAACCGGTTTCTGTTAGGCCTTATAGAAGTAGATGCGAAGTCTTACCGAAAGTGTTCATGAAACATCTTCGTTAAAGTGCGCGAGAGCACACTAATAAAAATAATTTGCTTATTGGTATTTGTGTACATTTGAGCATGCCAAACAACCGAGCTTCTGTTAGGTTTTATAGAAATAGATGCGAAGTCTTACCGAAACTGTTAATGAAATGTTTCCTTAAAGAGCGAGACAGCATGTGGGTAAGCTTCGGTAAGGCCTTACACAAGCTGAAAAGAAGTCGTACCGAAGCTGCTTTACTTTACAACTAATGCCGCTTTCGCTTCCATTATTCATATAAGGCGATATGCTCCATTTATTTTTATATGATGTTTTCGCGACGAGTTGCACGGCAACGATGTAGCATAGTGGATGAGTGCTTGCCTGTGGTAAACGAGGACCATGGTTCAAGCCTCACCCGGCAAAAGAGTTTTTTTTTCTTTATTTATTTCGGAGATTTGTTCTGCAACAACAGTTTCGGTAAAGCCTGCAAGAGTAAGTCTTATACAAGTAACAGCCTCTATAAGACCTGCAAGAGGAAGCCTTACACAAGTTATAGCCTCTATAAGGCCTGCAACAGGAAGCCTTATAGATGTAATAGCCTCCATAAGGCCTGCAGAAGGAAGCCTTATACACGCAAAAGCCTCTATAAGGCCTGCAACAGGAAGCCTTACACAAGTAATAGCCTCTATAAGGCCTGCAACAGAAAGCCTTATAGAAGTAATAGCCTCTATAAGGCCTGCAACAGGAAGCCTTATAGATGTAATAGCCTCCATCAGGCCTGCAGAAGGAAGCCTTATACACGCAAAAGCCTCTATAAGGCCTGCAACAGGAAGCCTTACACAAGTAATAGCCTCTATAAGGCCTGCAACAGGAAGCCTTTTCGAAGTAATAGCCTCTATAAGGCCTGAAACAGGAAGCCCTATAGAAGTAATAGCCTCTATAAGGCCTTAAACAGGAAGCCTTATACAAGCAAAAGCCTCTATAAAGCCTGCAAAGGGAGGCCTTATACAAGTAACAGCCTCTATAAGACCTGCAACAGGAAGCCTTATACAAGTAATAGCCTCTATAAGGCCTGCAACAGGAAGCCTTATACAAGTTACGGCCTCTATAAGACCTGCAAAAGGAAGCCTTATACAAGCAAAAGCCTCTATAAAGCCTGCGAAGGAAAGCCTTATACAAGTAAGAGCCTCTATAAGAGCTGCAACAGGAAGCCTTATACAAGTAATAGCCTCTATAAAACCTGCAACAGCAATCTGCAAGACCTTATACAAGCAATAGCCTCTATAAGGCCTGCAACAGGAAGCCTTATACAAGTTACGGCCTCTATAAGACCTGCAAAAGGAAGCCTTATACAAGCAAAAGCCTCTATAAAGCATGCAAAGGGAAGCCTTATACAAGTAACAGTCTCTATAAAGCTTGCAACAGGAAGCCTTATAGAGGTAATAGCCTCTATTAGGCCTGCAATAGGAAGCCTTATACAAGCAACAGTTTCGGTAGTGACTACAAGAGGAGGCCTTATACAAGTAACAGTTTCTGTTATACTTGAAACAGGAATATTACGACAGAAAACAACATTCTATCTACAGTTTCGGTAAAGCATTGAATAGGAAACTTTATACAAGCAACAGCTTTTGTTATGACTGCAACCGGAGGCCTTATACAAGTAACAGTTTCGATAAGGCTTGCAACAGAAAGCTTTTTACAAGTAACAGCTTCTGCGAAGCTTGCAACAGGAAGCATTATACAAGTAACATTTTCTGTTACGTTTGCAACAGAAACATTGCAACAGAACCTTACATTAGAGTAACAGTCTCTATAAGTCTTGCAATAAGAAATCTTATACAAGTTACAGTTTCGCTAAGGCTTGCAGCAGGAAAGTCTATGCAAGCAACAGTTTCGGTGGAGAATGCAATAGGAAACTATATACAAGTAACTTCTTCTGCAAAGCATGTCACACGAAGCCATATACAAGCAACAGTTTCGGTAAGGCTTGCAACAGGAAGCTGGTTTCAACAGTTTCGGTAGGGCTTGCAATGGAAAACTTTACACAAGCAACAGTTTCGGTTAAGCTCTGCAGAAAGAAACCTTATAGAAGTATTTGCTTCGGTTAAGCTTGTAACATAATGCCTGCTACAGGTATATTGATTCCGAAACTTCTATATGGCCTTATAGAGGTAGTTCACATTCTGCACTGAATTACGGAAGCTGCTATAAGGCCTAATAGAAGTAGTAGACTTCTTACAAAGTAACAGAGGAGATTAACAGAATCTTATCCCTCTGTAAGACCTCGTTGTAGCTTCTTTAAGGTCTTATACAAATTTTGTCAGAAATTTCTGCCTTGGAAATAATCGGCAAGTGTTATAGAGGCCTTATAGAAACAATAACTTCCCAAAATCGAAAATTTAAGCCTTACCGAAGTAAAATTGTTACTTGGGATCTACACTATAGACGTCATCTATACTATAGACGTCATCTATACTATAGACGTCATCTATTCTATAGACGTCATCTATACCATAGACGTCATCTATACTATGGACGTCATCTTTACTATAGACGTCATCTTTTCTATAGACGTCATCTTTACTATAGACGTCATCTTTACTATAGACGTCATCTATACTATAGACGTCATCTTTACTATAGACGTCATCTATACTATAGACGTCATCTATACTATAGACGTCATCTATACTATAGACGTCATCTATACTATAGACGTCATCTATACTATAGACGTCATCTATACTATAGACGTCATCTATACTATAGACGTCATCTATACTATAGACGTCATCTATACTAAAGACGTCATCTATACTATAGACATCATCTATAATATAGACATCATCTATACTATACAAATCATCTATACTATACACATCATCTATACTATACAAATCATCTATACTAGAGACGTCATATATACTATAGACGTCATCTATACTATAGACGTCATCTTTACTATAGACGTCATCTACACTATAGACGTCATCTATACTATAGACGTCATCTATACTATAGACGTCATCTTTACTATAGACGTCATCTATACTATAGACGTCATTTATACAATAGACGTCATCTATACTATAGACGTCATCTATACTATAGACGTCATCAATACTATAGACGTCATCTATACTATAGACGTCATCTATACTATAGACATCATCTATATTATAGACATCATAAATACTATAGACATCATCATACTATACACATCATCTATACTATACACATCATCTATACTATAGACGTCATCTATACTATATACGTCATCTATTCTATAGACGTCATCTATACTAAAGACGTCATCTATATTATAGACGTCATCTATACTAAAGACGTCATCTATACTATAGACGTCATCTATACTATAGACGTCATCTATACTCAAGACGTCATCTATACTATAGACGTCATCTATACTATAGACGTCATCTATACTATAGACGTCATCTATACTATAGACGTCATCTATACTATAGACGTCATCTATACTATAGACGTCATCTATACTATAGACGTCATCTATACTATAGACGTCATCTATACTATAGACGTCATCTATACTATAGACGTCATCTATGCTATAGACGTCATCTATACTATAGACGTCATCTATGCTATAAACGTCATCTATACTATAGACGTCATCTATACTATAGACGTCATCTATACTATAGACGTCATCTATACTATAGACGTCATCTATACTATAGACGTCATCTAAACTATAGACGTCATCTATACTATAGACGTCATCTATACTATAGACGTCATCTATAATATAGACGTCATCTATACTATATACGTCATCTATACTATAGACGTCATCTATCCTATAGACGTCATCTATACTATAGACGTCATCTATACTATAGACGTCATCTATACTATAGACGTCATCTATACTATAGACGTCATCTATACTATAGACGTCATCTATACTATAGACGTCATCTATACTATAGACGTCATCTATGCTATAAACGTCATCTATACTATAGACGTCATACTTACTATAGACGTCATCTATATTATAGACGTCATCTATACTATAGACGTCATCTATACTATAGACGTCATCTATACTATAGACGTCATCTATACTATAGACGTCATCTATACTATAGACGTCATCTATACTATAGACGTCATCTATACTATAGACGTCATCTATACTATAGACGTCATCTATACTATAGACGTCATCTTTACTAGAGACGTCATCTATACTATAGACGTCATCTATACTATAGACATCATCTTTACTATAGACGTCATCTACACTATAGACGTCATCTACACTATAGACGTCATCTACACTATAGACGTCATCTATACTATAGACGTCATCTATACTATAGACGTCATCTACACTTTAGACGTCATCTATACTATAGACGTCATCTATACTATAGACGTCATCTATACTATAGACGTCATCTATTCTATAGACCTCATCTACACTATAGACGTCATCTATACTATAGACGTCATCTATTCTATAGACGTAATCTATACTATAGACCTCATCTATACCATAGACGTCATCTATACTATAGACGTCATCTATACTATAGACCTCATCTATACCATAGACGTCATCTATACTATAGACGTCATCTATACTATAGACGTCATCTATACTATAGACGTCATCTATTCTATAGACGTCATCTATACTATAGACGTCATCTATACTATAGACGTCATCTACACTATAGACGTCATCTATACTATAGACGTCATCTATACTATAGACGTCATCTACACTTTAGACGTCATCTATACTATAGACGTCATCTATTCTATAGACCTCATCTACACTATAGACGTCATCTATACTATAGACGTCATCTATTCTATAGACGTAATCTATACTATAGACCTCATCTATACCATAGACGTCATCTATACTATAGACGTCATCTATACTATAGACGTCATCTATACTATAGACGTCATCTATACTATAGACGTCATCTATACTATAGACGTCATCTATACTATAGACGTCATCTATACTATAGACGTCATCTATACTATAGACGTCATCTATACCATAGACGTCATCTATACCATAGACGTCATCTATACTATGGACGTCATCTATACTATAGACGTCATCTATACTATAGACGTCATCTATACAATAGACGTCATCTATACAATAGACGTCATCTATACTATAGACGTCATCTATACTATAGACTTCATCTATACTATAGACGTCATCTATACTATAGACGTCATCTATACTATAGACGTCATCTATACTATAAACGTCATCTATACTATAGACGTCATCTTTACTATAGACGTCATCTTTACTATAGACGTCATCTATACTATAGACGTCATCTATACTATAGACGTCATCTATACTATAGACGTCATCTATACTATAGACGTCATCTATACTATAGACGTCATCTATACTATAGACGTCATCTATACTATAGACGTCATCTATACTATAGACGTCATCTATACTATAGACGTCATCTATACTATAGACGTCATCTATACTATAGACGTCACCTATACTATAGACGTCATCTATACTATAGACGTCATGTATACTATAGATGTCATCTATACTATAGACGTCATCTAAACTATAGACGTCATCTATACTATAGACGTCATCTATACTATAGACGTCATCTATACTATAGACGTCATCTATACTATAGACGTCATCTGTACTATAGACGTCATCAATGCTATAGACTTCATCTATACTATAGACGTCATCAATGCTATAGGCGTTATATAATACATAGACGTCATCTATACTATAGCCGTCATCTATACTATAGACGTCATTTATACTATAGACGTCATCTATAATATAGACGTCATCTATACTATAGACGTCATCTATACTATAGACGTCATCTATACTATAGACGTCATCTATACTATAGACGTCATCTATACTATAGACGTCATCTATACTATAGACGTCATCTATACTATAGACGTCATCTGTACTATAGACGTCATCTATACTATAGACGTCATCTATACTATAGACGTCATCTATACTATAGACTTCATCTATACTATAGATGTCATCAATGCTATAGGCGTTATATAATACATAGACGTCACCTATACTATAGACGTCATCTATACTATAGACGTCATCTATACTATAGATGTCATCTATACTATAGACGTCATCTAAACTATAGACGTCATCTATACTATAGACGTCATTTATACTATAGACGTCATCTATAATATAGACGTCATCTATACTATAGACGTCATCTATACTATAGACGTCATCTGTACTATAGACGTCATCTATACTATAGACGTCATCTGTACTATAGACGTCATCTATACTATAGATGTCATTTATACTATAGACGTCATCTATAATATAGACGTCATCTATACTATAGACGTCATCTATACTATAGACGTCATCTATACTATAGACGTCATCTATACTATAGACGTCATCTATACTATAGACGTCATCTATACTATAGACGTCATCTATACTATAGACGTCATCTATACTATAGACGTCATCTATACTATAGACGTCATCTATACTATAGACGTCATCTATACTATAGACGTCATCTATACTATAGACGTCATCTATACTATAGACGTCATCCATACTATAGACGTCATCCATACTATAGACGTCATCCATACTATAGACGTCATCTATACTATAGACGTCATCTATACTATAGACGTCATCTGTACTATAGACGTCATCTATACTATAGACGTCATCTATACTATAGACGTCATCTATACTATAGACGTCATCTATACTATAGACGTCATCTATACTATAGATGTCATCTATTCTATAGACGTCACCTATACTATAGACGCCACCTATACTATAGACGTCATCTATACTATAGACGTCATCCATACTATAGACGTCATCTATACTATAAACGTCATCTATACTATAGACGTCATCTACACTATAGACGTCATCTATACTATAGACGTCATCTATACTGTAGACGTCATCTTTACTATAGACGTCATCTATACTATAGATGTCATCTATACTATAGACGTCACCTATACTATAGACGTCATCTATACTATAGATGTCATCTATACTATAGATGTCATCTATACTATAGATGTCATCTATACTATAGATGTCATCTATACTATAGATGTCATCTATACTATAGATGTCATCTATACTATAGATGTCATCTGTACTATAGATGTCATCTATACTATAGACGTCATCTATACTATAGACGTCATCTATACTATAGACGTCATCTATACTATAGACGTCATCTATACTATAGACGTCATCTATACTATAGACGTCATCTATACTATAGACGTCATCTATACTATAGACGTCATCTATACTATAGACGTCATCTATACTATAGACGTCATCTATACTATAGACGTCATCTATACTATAGACGTCATCTATACTATAGACGTCATCTATACTATAGACGTCATCTATACTATAGACGTCATCTATACTATAGACGTCATCTATACTATAGACGTCATCTATACTATAGACGTCATCTATACTATAGACGTCATCTATACTATAGACGTCATCTATACTATAGACGTCATCTATACTATAGACGTCATCTATACTATAGTCGTCATCTATACTATAGACGTCATCTATACTATAGACGTCATCTATACTATAGACGTCATCTATACTATAGACGTCATCTATACTATAGACGTCATCTTTACTAGAGACGTCATCTATACTATAGACGTCATCTACACTATAGACATCATCTTTACTATAGACGTCATCTACACTATAGACGTCATCGATACTATAGACGTCATCTATACTATAGACGTCATCTATACTATAGACGTCATCTATACTATAGACGTCATCTATACTATAGACGTCATCTATACTATAGACGTCATCTACACTTTAGACGTCATCTATGCTATAGACGTCATCTATACTATAGACGTCATCTATTCTATAGACCTCATCTACACTATAGACGTCATCTATACTATAGACGTCATCTATTCTATAGACGTAATCTATACTATAGACCTCATCTATTCTATAGACGTAATCTATACTATAGACCTCATCTATACCATAGACGTCATCTATACCATAGACGTCATCTATACCATAGACGTCATCTATACTATAGACGTCATCTATACTATAGACGTCATCTATACTATAGACGTCATCTATACTATAGACGTCATCTATACTATAGACGTCATCTATACTATAGACGTCATCTATACCATAGACGTCATCTATACTATAGACGTCATCTATACCATAGACGTCATCTATACCATAGACGTTATCTATACTATAGACGTCATCTATACTATAGACGTCATCTATACAATAGACGTCATCTATACTATAGACGTCATCTATACTATAGACGTCATCTATACTATAGACGTCATCTATACTATAGACGTCATCTATACTATAGACGTCATCTTTACTAGAGACGTCATCTATACTATAGACGTCATCTACACTATAGACATCATCTTTACTATAGACGTCATCTACACTATAGACGTCATCTATACTATAGACGTCATCTATACAATAGACGTCATCTATACTATAGACGTCATCTATACTATAGACGTCATCTATACTATAGACGTCATCTATACTATAGACGTCATCTATACTATAGACGTCATCTTTACTAGAGACGTCATCTATACTATAGACGTCATCTACACTATAGACATCATCTTTACTATAGACGTCATCTACACTATAGACGTCATCTATACTATAGACGTCATCTATACTATAGACGTCATCTATACTATAGACGTCATCTATACTATAGACGTCAACTATACTATAGACGTCATCTACACTTTAGACGTCATCTATGCTATAGACGTCATCTATACTATAGACGTCATCTATTCTATAGACCTCATCTACACTATAGACGTCATCTATACTATAGACGTCATCTATTCTATAGACGTAATCTATACTATAGACCTCATCTATACTATAGACGTCATCTATTCTATAGACGTAATCTATACTATAGACCTCATCTATACCATAGACGTCATCTATACCATAGACGTCATCTATACCATAGACGTCATCTATACTATAGACGTCATCTATACTATAGACGTCATCTATACTATAGACGTCATCTATACTATAGACGTCATCTATACTATAGACGTCATCTATACTATAGACGTCATCTATACTATAGACGTCATCTATACTATAGACGTCATCTATACTATAGACGTCATCTATACTATAGACGTCATCTATACTATAGACGTCATCTATACTATAGACGTCATCTATACTATAGACGTCATCTATACCATAGACGTCATCTATACCATAGACGTCATCTATACTATAGACGTCATCTATACTATAGACGTCATCTATACTATAGACGTCATCTATACTATAGACGTCATCTATACTATAGACGTCATCTATACTATAAACGTCATCTATACTATAGACGTCATCTATACTATAAACGTCATCTATACTATAGACGTCATCTATACTATAGACGTCATCTATACTATAGACGTCATCTATACTATAGACGTCATCTATACTATAGACGTCATCTATACTATAGACGTCATCTATACTATAGACGTCATCTATACTATAGACGTCATCTATACTATAGACGTCATCTATACTATAGACGTCATCTATACTATAGACGTCATCTATACTATAGACGTCATCTATACTATAGACGTCATCTATACTATAGACGTCATCTATACTATAGACGTCATCTATACTATAGACGTCATCTATACTATAGACGTCATCTATACTATAGACGTCATCCATACTTTAGACGTCATCTATACTATAGACGTCATCTACACTATAGACGTCATCTATACTATAGACGTCATCTATACTATAGACGTCATCTATACTATAGACGTCATCTTTACTATAGACGTCATCTATACTATAGACGTCATCTATACTATAGACGTCATCTATACTATAGACGTCATCTATACTATAGACGTCATCTATACTATAGACGTCATCTATACTATAGACGTCATCTATACTATAGACGTCATCTATACTATAGACGTCATCTATACTATAGACGTCATCTATACTATAGACGTCATCTATACTATAGACGTCATCTATACTATAGACGTCATCTATACTATACGTCTATAGTATAGATGACGTCTATAGTTTAGATGACGTCTATAGTATAGATGACATCTATAGTATAGATGACGTCTATAGTATAGGTGACGTCTATAGTATAGACGTCTATAGTATAGACGTCATCTATACTATAGACGTCATCTATACTATAGACGTCATCTATACTATAGACGTCATCTATACTATTGACGTCACCTATACTATAGACGTCATCTATACTATAGACGTCACCTATACTATAGACGTCATCTATACTATAGATGTCATCTATACTATAGACGTCATCTAAACTATAGACGTCATCTATACTATAGACGTCATCTATACTATAGACGTCATCTATACTATAGACGTCATCTATACTATAGACGTCATCTATACTATAGACGTCATCTATACTATAGACGTCATCTATACTATTGACGTCACCTATATTATAGACGTCATCTATACTATAGACGTCACCTATACTATAGACGTCATCTATACTATAGACGTCATCTATACTATAGATGTCATCTATACTATAGACGTCATCTAAACTATAGACGTCATCTATACTATAGACGTCATCTATACTATAGACGTCATCTATACTATAGACGTCATCTATACTCTAGACGTCATCTATACTATAGACGTCATCAATGCTATAGACGTCATCAATGCTATAGACTTCATCTATACTATAGACGTCATCAATGCTATAGGCGTTATATAATACATAGACGTCATCTTTACTATAGCCGTCATCTATACTATAGACGTCATTTATACTATAGACGTCATCTATAATATAGACGTCATCTATACTATAGACGTCATCTATACTATAGACGTCATCTATACTATAGACGTCATCTATACTATAGACGTCATCTATACTATAGACTTCATCTATACTATAGATGTCATCTATGCTATAGACTTCATCTATACTATAGACGTCATCAATGCTATAGGCGTTATATAATACATAGACGTCACCTATACTATAGACGTCACCTATACTATAGACGTCATCTATACTATAGACGTCATCTATACTATAGATGTCATCTATACTATAGACGTCATCTAAACTATAGACGTCATCTATACTATAGACGTCATCTATACTATAGACGTCATCTATACTATAGACGTCATCTATACTATAGACGTCATCTATACTATAGACTTCATCTATACTATAGATGTCATCTATGCTATAGACTTCATCTATACTATAGACGTCATCAATGCTATAGGCGTTATATAATACATAGACGTCATCTATACTATAGCCGTCATCTATACTATAGACGTCATTTATACTATAGACGTCATCTATAACATAGACGTCATCTATACTATAGACGTCATCTATACTATAGACGTCATCTATACTATAGACGTCATCTATACTACAGACGTCATCTATACTATAGACGTCATCTATACTATAGACGTCATCTATACTATAGACGTCATCTATACTATAGACGTCATCTACACTATAGACGTCATCTATACTATAGACGTCATCTATACTATAGACGTCATCTATACTATAGACGTCATCTATACTATAGACGTCATCTATACTATAGACGTCATCTATACTATAGACGTCATCTATACTATAGACGTCATCCATACTATAGACGTCATCCATACTATAGACGTCATCCATACTATAGACGTCATCTATACTATAGACGTCATCTATACTATAGACGTCATCTATACTATAGACGTCATCTATACTATAGACGTCATCTATACTATAGATGTCATCTATTCTATAGACGTCACCTATACTATAGACGTCACCTATACTATAGACGTCATCTATACTATAGACGTCATCCATACTAAAGACGTCATCCATACTATAGACGTCATCTATACTATAGACGTCCTCTATACTATAGACGTCATCTATACTATAGACGTCATCTATACTATAGACGTCATCTATACTATAGACGTCATCTATACTATAGACGTCATCTATACTATAGACGTCATCTATACTATAGACGTCATCTATACTATAGACGTCATCTATACTATAGACGTCATCTATACTATAGACGTCATCTATACTATAGACGTCATCTATACTATAGACGTCATCTATACTATAGACGTCATCTATACTATAGACGTCATCTATACTATAGACGTCATCTATACTATAGACGTCATCTATACTATAGACGTCATCTATACTATAGACGTCATCTATACTATAGACGTCATCTATACTATAGACGTCATCTATACTATAGACGTCATCTATACTATAGACGTCATCAATACTATAGACGTCATCTATACTATAGACGTCATCAATACTATAGACGTCATCTATACTAAAGACGTTATCTATACTATAGACGTCATCTATACTATAGACGTCATCTATACTATAGACGTCATCTATACTATAGACGTCATCTATACTATAGACGTCATCTATACTATAGACGTCATCTATACTATAGACGTCATCTATACTATAGACGTCATCTATACTATAGACGTCATCTATACTATAGACGTCATCTATACTATAGACGTCATCAATACTATAGACGTCATCTATACTATAGACGTCATCAATACTATAGACGTCATCAATACTATAGACGTCATCTATACTATAGACGTCATCAATACTATAGACGTCATCTATACTATAGACGTCATCTATACTATAGACGTCATCTATACTAAAGACGTCATCAATACTATAGACGTCATCAATACTATAGACGTCATCTATACTATAGACGTCATCAATACTATAGACGTCATCTATACTATAGACGTCATCTATACTATAGACGTCATCTATACTATAGACATCATCTATATTGTAGACATCATCTATACTATAGACATCATCTATACTATACACATCATCTATACTATACACATCATCTATACTATAGACGTCATCTATACTATATACGTCATCTATTCTATAGACGTCATCTGTACTAAAGACGTTATCTATACTATAGACGTCATCTATACTATAGACGTCATCTATACTATAGACGTCATCTACACTATAGACGTCATCTACACTATAGACGTCATCTATACTATAGACGTCATCTATACTATAGACGTCATCAATACTATAGACGTCATCTATACTATAGACGTCATCAATAATATAGACGTCATCTATACTATAGACGTCATCTATACTATAGACGTCATCTATACTATAGACATCATCTATATTATAGACATCATCTATACTATAGACATCATCTATACTATACACATCATCTATACTATACACATCATCAATACTATAGACGTCATCTATACTATAGACGTCATCAATACTATAGACGTCATCTATACTATAGACGTCATCTATACTATAGACGTCACTATACTATAGACATCATCTATATTATAGACATCATCTATACTATAGACATCATCTAAACTATACACATCATCTATACTATACACATCATCTATACTATAGACGTCATCTATACTATAAACGTCATCTATTCTATAGACGTCATCTATACTAAAGACGTTATCTATACTATAGACGTCATCTATACTATAGACGTCATCTATACTATAGACGTCATCTATACTATAGACGTCATCTACACTATAGACGTCATCTACACTATAGACGTCATCTATATTATAGACGTCATCTATACTATAGACGTCATCAATACCATAGACGTCATCAATACTATAGACGTCATCTATACTATAGACGTCATCAATACTATAGACGTCATCTATACTATAGACGTCATCTATACTAGACGTCATCTAGACGTTACTAGACGTCATCTTTACTATAGACGTTATCTTTACTATAGACGTCATCTGTACTATAGACGTCATCTATACTATAGACGTCATCTATACTATAGACGTCATCTATACTATAGACGTCATCTATACTATAGACGTCACCTATACTATAGACGTCGTCTACACTATAGACGTCATCTATACTATAGACGTCATCTATACTATAGACGTCATCTATACTATAGACATCATCTATATTATAGACATCATCTATACTATAGACGTCATCTATACTATAGACGTCATCTATACTATAGACGTCATCTATACTATAGACGTCATCTATACTATAGACGTCATCTATACTATAGACGTCATCTATACTATAGACGTCATCTATACTATAGACGTCATCTATACTATAGACGTCATCTATACTATAGACGTCATCTATTCTATAGACGTAATCTATACTATAGACGTCATCTATACCATAGACGTCATCTATTCTATAGACGTCATCTATACTAAAGACGTTATCTATACTATAGACGTCATCTATACTATAGACGTCATCTATACTATAGACGTCATCTACACTATTGACGTCATCTACACTATAGACGTCATCTATACTATAGACGTCATCTATACTAT
Source organism: Neoascia interrupta (assembly GCA_947623515.1). Lineage (NCBI taxonomy): Eukaryota > Metazoa > Arthropoda > Insecta > Diptera > Syrphidae > Neoascia > Neoascia interrupta. The sequence continues at coordinate 102,423,937 of OX392462.1, forward strand.
AGACGTCATCTATACTATAGACGTCATCTATACTATAGACGTCATCTATACAATAGACGTCTTCTATACTATAGACGTCATCTATACTATAGACGTCATCTATACTATAGACGTCATCTATACTATAGACGTCATCTATACTATAGACGTCATCTATACTATAGACGTCATCTATACTATAGACGTCATCTATACTATAGACGTCATCTATACTATAGACGTCATCCTTACTAGAGACGTCATCTATACTATAGACGTCATCTACACTATAGACATCATCTTTACTATAGACGTCATCTACACTATAGACGTCATCTATACTATAGACGTCATCTACACTATAGACGTCATCTACACTATAGACGTCATCTATACTATAGACGTCATCTACACTTTAGACGTCATCTATACTATAGACGTCATCTGTACTATAGACGTCATTTATTCTATAGACCTCATCTACACTATAGACGTCATCTACACTATAGACGTCATCTACACTATAGACGTCATCTATTCTTTAGACGTAATCTATACTATAGACGTCATCTATACCATAGACGTCATCTATACTATAGACGTCATCTATACTATAGACGTCAACTTTACTATAGACGTCATCTTTACTATAGACGTCATCTTTACTATAGACGTAATCTATACTATAGACGTCATCTATACTATAGACGTCATCTATACTATAGACGTCATCTATACTATAGAGGACATCTATACTATAGACGTCATCTATACTATAGAGGTCATCTACTATAGAGGTCATCTGTACTATAGACGTCATCTACACTATAGACGTCATCTATACTATAGACGTCATCTACACTATAGACGTCATCTATACTATAGACGTCATCTATACTATAGACGTCATCTATACTATAGACGTCATCTATACTATAGACGTCATCTATACTATAGACGTCATCTATACTATAGACGTCATCTATACTATAGACGTCATCTATACTATAGACGTCATCTATACTATAGACGTCATCTATACTATAGACGTCATCTACACTATAGACGTCATCCATACTATAGACGTCATCCATACTATAGACGTCATCCATACTATAGACGTCATCTATACTATAGACGTCATCTACACTATAGACGTCATCTATACTATAGACGTCATCTATACTATAGACGTCATCTATACTATAGACGTCATCTTTACTATAGACGTCATCTATACTATAGACGTCATCTATACTATAGACGTCATCTATACTATAGACGTCATCTATACTATAGACGTCATCTATACTATAGACGTCATCTATACTATAGACGTCATCTATACTATAGACGTCATCTATACTATAGACGTCATCTATACTATAGACGTCATCCATACTATAGACGTCATCTATACTATAGAGGTCATCTACTATAGAGGTCATCTATACTATAGACGTCATCTACACTATAGACGTCATCTATACTATAGACGTCATCTATACTATAGACGTCATCTATACTATAGACGTCATCTATACTATAGACGTCATCTATACTATAGACGTCATCTATACTATAGACGTCATCTACACTATTGACGTCATCTACACTATAGACGTCATCTATACTATAGACGTCATCTATACTATAGACGTCATCTATACTATAGACGTCATCTATACTATAGACGTCATCTATACTATAGACGTCATCTATACAATAGACGTCATCTATACTATAGACGTCATCTATACTATAGACGTCATCTATACTATAGACGTCATCTATACTATAGACGTCATCTATACTATAGACGTCATCTATACTATAGACGTCATCCTTACTAGAGACGTCATCTATACTATAGACGTCATCTACACTATAGACATCATCTTTACTATAGACGTCATCTACACTATAGACGTCATCTATACTATAGACGTCATCTACACTATAGACGTCATCTACACTATAGACGTCATCTATACTATAGACGTCATCTACACTTTAGACGTCATCTATACTATAGACGTCATCTGTACTATAGACGTCATCTATTCTATAGACCTCATCTACACTATAGACGTCATCTACACTATAGACGTCATCTACACTATAGACGTCATCTATTCTTTAGACGTAATCTATACTATAGACGTCATCTATACCATAGACGTCATCTATACTATAGACGTCATCTATACTATAGACGTCAACTTTACTATAGACGTCATCTTTACTATAGACGTCATCTTTACTATAGACGTAATCTATACTATAGACGTCATCTATACTATAGACGTCATCTATACTATAGACGTCATCTATACTATAGAGGTCATCTATACTATAGACGTCATCTATACTATAGAGGTCATCTACTATAGAGGTCATCTATACTATAGACGTCATCTACACTATAGACGTCATCTATACTATAGACGTCATCTATACTATAGACGTCATCTATACTATAGACGTCATCTATACTATAGACGTCATCTATACTATAGACGTCATCTATACTATAGACGTCATCTATACTATAGACGTCATCTATACTATAGACGTCATCTATACTATAGACGTCATCTATACTATAGACGTCATCTAAACTATAGACGTCATCTACACTATAGACGTCATCCATACTATAGACGTCATCCATACTATAGACGTCATCCATACTATAGACGTCATCTATACTATAGACGTCATCTACACTATAGACGTCATCTATACTATAGACGTCATCTATACTATAGACGTCATCTATACTATAGACGTCATCTTTACTATAGACGTCATCTATACTATAGACGTCATCTATACTATAGACGTCATCTATACTATAGACGTCATCTATACTATAGACGTCATCTATACTATAGACGTCATCTATACTATAGACGTCATCTATACTATAGACGTCATCTATACTATAGACGTCATCTATACTATAGACGTCATCCATACTATAGACGTCATCTATACTATAGACGTCATCTATACTATAGACGTCATCCATACTATAGACGTCATCTATACTATAGACGTCATCTATACTGTAGACGTCATCTTTACTATAGACGTCATCTATACTATAGACGTCATCTATACTATAGACGTCATCTATACTATAGACGTCATCTATACTATAGATGTCATCTATACTATAGACGTCATCTATACTATAGACGTCATCTATACTATAGACGTCATCTATACTATAGACGTCATCTATACTATAGACGTCATCTATACTATAGACGTCATCTATACTATAGATGTCATCTATACTATAGATGTCATCTATACTATAGACGTCATCTATACTATAGACGTCATCTATACTATAGACGTCATCTATACTATAGACGTCATCTATACTATAGACGTCATCTATACTATAGACGTCATCTATACTATAGACGTCATCTATACTATAGACGTCATCTATACTATAGACGTCATCTATACTATAGACGTCATCTATACTATAGACGTCATCTAAACTATAGACGTCATCTAAACTATAGACGTCATCTATACTATAGACGTCATCTATACTATAGACGTCATCTAAACTATAGACGTCATCTATACTATAGACGTCATCTATACCATTGACGTTATCTATACTATAGACGTCATCTATACTATAGACGTCATCTATACTATAGACGTCTTCTTTACTATAGACGTCATCTATACTATAGACGTCGTCTATACTATAGACGTCATCTATACTATAGACGTCATCTATACTATAGACGTCATCTATACTATAGTCGTCATCTACACTATAGACGTCATCTATATTATAGATGTCATCTATACTATAGACGTCATATACACTATAGACGTCATCTATACTATAGACGTCATCTATACTATAGACGTCATCTATACTATAGACGTCATCAATACTATAGACGTCATCTATACTATAGATGTCATCTATGCTATAGACTTCATCTATACTATAGACGTCATCAATGATATAGGCGTTATATAATACATAGACGTCATCTATACTATAGCCGTCATCTTTACTATAGACGTCATCTATACTATAGACGTCATCTATACTATAGACGTCATCTATACTATAGACGTCATCAATACTATAGACGTCATCTATACTATAGACGTCATCAATACTATAGACGTCATCTATACTATAGACGTCATCTATACTATAGACGTCATCTATACTATAGACATCATCTATATTATAGACATCATCTATACTATAGACATCATCTATACTATACACATCATCTATACTATACACATCATCTATACTATACACGTCATCTATACTATATACGTCATCTATTCTATAGACGTCATCTATACTAAAGACGTTATCTATACTATAGACGTCATCTATACTATAGACGTCATCTATACTATAGACGTCATCTACACTATAGACGGCATCTACACTATAGACGTCATCTACACTATAGACGTCATCTACACTATAGACGTCATCTACACTATAGACGTCATCTATACTATAGACGTCATCTATACTATAGACGTCATATACACTATAGACGTCATCTATACTATAGACGTCATCTATACTATAGAAGTCATCTATACTATAGACGTCATCTATACTATAGACGTCATCTTTACTATAGACGTCATCTTTACTATAGACGTCATCTTTACTATAGACGTAATCTATACTATAGACGTCATCGATACTATAGACGTCATCTATACTATAGACGTCATCTATACTATAGACGTCATCTATACTATAGACGTCATCTATACTATAGACGTCATCTACACTATAGACGTCATCTATACTATAGACGTCATCTACACTATAGACGTCATCTATACTATAGACGTCTACTATAATATAGACGTCATCTATACTATAGACGTCATCTATTCTATAGACGTAATCTATACTATAGACGTCATCTATACCATAGACGTCATCTATACTATAGACCTCATCTATACTATAGACGTCATCTTTACTATAGACGTCATCTATACTATAGACATCACCTATATTATAGACATCATCTATACTATAGACATCATCTATACTATACACATCATCTATACTATACACATCATCTATACTATAGACGTCATCTATACTATATACGTCATCTATTCTATGCACGTCATCTATACTAAAGACGTCATATATACTATAGACGTCATCTATACTATAGACGTCATCTATACTATAGACGTCATCTACACTATAGACGTCATCTATACTATAGACGTCATCTACACTATAGACGTCATCTACACTATAGACGTCATCTATACTATAGACGTCATCTATACTATAGACGTCATCTATACCATAGACGTCATCTATACCATAGACGTCATCTATACCATAGACGTCATCTATACTATAGACGTCATCTATACTATAGACGTCATCTATACAATAGACGTCATCTATACAATAGACGTCATCTATACAATAGACGTCATCTATACAATAGACGTCATCTATACTATAGACGTCATCTATACTATAGACGTCATCTATACTATAGACTTCATCTTTACTATAGACGTCATCTATACTATAGACGTCATCTATACTATAGACGTCATCTATACTATAGACGTCATCTATACTATAGACGTCATCTATACTATAGACGTCATCTATACTATAGACGTCATCTATACTATAGACGTCATCTATACTATAGACGTCATCTATACTATAGACGTCACCTATACTATAGACGTCATCTATACTATAGACGTCATCTATACTATAGACGTCATCTATACTATAGACGTCATCTATACTATAGACGTCATCTATACTATAGACGTCATCTATACTATAGACGTCATCTATACTATAGACGTCATCTATACTATAGACGTCATCCATACTATAGACATCATCCATACTATAGACGTCATCTATACTATAGACGTCATCTATACTATAGACGTCATCTACACTATACGTCACTACACTACGTCATCTATACTATAGACGTCATCTATACTATAGACGTCATCTATACTATAGACGTCATCTAAACTATAGACGTCATCTATACTATAGACGTCATCTATACTATAGACGTCATCTATACTATAGACGTCATCTATACTATAGACGTCATCTATACTATAGACGTCATCTATACTATAGACGTCATCTATACTATAGACGTCATCTATACTATAGACGTCATCTATACTATAGACGTCATCTATACTATAGACGTCATCTATACTATAGACGTCATCTATACTATAGACGTCATCTATACTATAGACGTCATCTATACTATAGACGTCATCTATACTATAGACGTCATCTATACTATAGACGTCATCTATACTATAGTCGTCATCTACACTATAGACGTCATCTATACTATAGTCGTCATCTACACTATAGACGTCATCTATACTATAGACGTCATCTATACTATAGATGTCATCTATGCTATAGACTTCATCTATACTATAGATGTCATCTATGCTATAGACTTCATCTATACTATAGACGTCATCAATGCTATAGGCGTTATATTATACATAGACGTCATCTATACTATAGCCGCCATCTATACTATAGACGTCATCTATACTATAGACGTCGTCTATAATATAGACGTCATCTATGCTATAGACGTCATCTATACTATAGACGTCATCTATACTATAGACGTCATCTATACTATAGACGTCATCTATACAATAGACGTCATCTATACAATAGACGTCATCTATACAATAGACGTCATCTATACAATAGACGTCATCTATACTATAGACGTCATCTATACTATAGACGTCATCTATACTATAGACGTCATCTATACTATAGACGTCGTCTATACTATAGACGTCATCTACACTATAGACGTCATCTATACTATAGACGTCATCTATACTGTAGACGTCATCTTTACTATAGACGTCATCTATACTATAGACGTCATCTATACTATAGACGTCATCTATACTATAGATGTCATCTATACTATAGATGTCATCTATACTATAGATGTCATCTATACTATAGACGTCACCTATACTATAGACGTCATCTATACTATAGACGTCATCTATACTATAGACGTCATCTATACTATAGACGTCATCTATACTATAGACGTCATCTATACTATAGACGTCATCTATACTATAGACGTCATCTATACTATAGACGTCACCTATACTATAGACGTCATCTATACTATAGACGTCATCTATACTATAGACGTCATCTAAACTATAGACGTCATCTATACTATAGACGTCATCTATACTATAGACGTCATCTATACTATAGACGTCATCTATACTATAGACGTCATCTATACTATAGACGTCATCTATACTATAGACGTCACCTATACTATAGACGTCATCTATACTATAGACGTCATCTATACTATAGACGTCGTCTATACTATAGACGTCATCTATACTATAGACGTCATCTATACTATAGACGTCGTCTATACTATAGACGTCATCTATACTATAGACGTCATCTATACTATAGACGTCATCCATACTATAGACGTCATCCATACTATAGACGTCATCTATACTATAGACGTCATCTATACTATAGACGTCATCTATACTATAGACGTCATCTACACTATAGACGTCATCTATACTATAGACGTCATCTATACTATAGACGTCATCTTTACTATAGACGTCATCTATACTATAGACGTCATCTATACTATAGACGTCATCTATACTATAGACGTCATCTATACTATAGACGTCATCTATACTATAGACGTCATCTATACTATAGACGTCATCTATACTATAGACGTCATCTATACTATAGACGTCATCTACACTATAGACGTCATCTATACTATAGACGTCATCTATACTATAGACGTCATCTTTACTATAGACGTCATCTATACTATAGACGTCATCTATACTATAGATGTCATCTATACTATAGACGTCACCTATACTATAGACGTCATCTATACTATAGACGCCATCTATACTATAGACGTCATCTATACTATAGACGTCATCTATACTATAGACGTCATCTATACTATAGACGTCATCTATACTATAGACGTCATCTATACTATAGACGTCATCTATACTTTAGACGTCATCTATACTATAGACGTCATCTATACTAGAGACGTCATCTTTACTATAGACGTCATCTATACTATAGTCTTCATCTACACTATAGACGTCATCTATACTATAGATGTCATCTATACTATAGACGTCATATACACTATAGACGTCATCTATACTATAGACGTCATCTAAACTATAGACGTCATCTATACTATAGACGTCATCTATACTATAGACGTCATCTATATTAAAGATGTCATCTATGCTATAGACTTCATCTATACTATAGACGTCGTCTATACTATAGACGTCATCTATACTATAGACGTCATCTATACTATAGACGTCATCCATACTATAGACGTCATCCATACTATAGACGTCATCCATACTATAGACGTCATCCATACTATAGACGTCATCTATACTATAGACGTCATCTATACTATAGACGTCATCTATACTATAGACGTCATCTATACTATAGACGTCATCTATACTATAGACGTCATCTATACTATAGACGTCATCTACACTATAGACGTCATCTATACTATAGATGTCATCTATACTATAGACGTCACCTATACTATAGACGTCATCTATACTATAGACGTCATCTATACTATAGACGTCATCTATACTATAGACGTCATCTATACTATAGACGTCATCTATACTATAGACGTCATCTATCCTATAGACGTCATCCATACTATAGACGTCATCTATCCTATAGACGTCATCTATACTATAGACGTCATCTATACTATAGACGTCATCTATCCTATAGACGTCATCTATCCTATAGACGTCATCTATACTATAGACGTCATCTATACTATAGACGTCATCTATACTATAGACGTCATCTACACTACAGACGTCATCTACGCTATAGACGTCATCTATACTATAGACGTCATCTACACTATAGACGTCATCTATACTATAGACGTCAACTATACTATAGACGTCATATACTCTATAGACGTCATCTATACTATAGACGTCATCTATACTATAGACGTCATCTATACTATAGACGTCATCTATCCTATAGACGTCATCTATCCTATAGACGTCATCTATACTATAGACGTCATCTATACTATAGACGTCATCTATACTATAGACGTCATCTATCCTATAGACGTCATCTATCCTATAGACGTCATCTATACTATAGACGTCATCTATACTATAGACGTCATCTATACTATAGACGTCATCTATACTAAAGACGTCATCTATAATATAGACGGTCATCTATACTATAGACGTCATCTAAACTATAGACGTCATCTATACTATAGACGTCATCTATACTATAGACGTCATCTACACTACAGACGTCATCTACGCTATAGACGTCATCTATACTATAGACGTCATCTATACTATAGACGTCATATATACTATAGACGTCATCTATACTATAGACGTCATCTATACTATAGACGTCATCTATACTATAGACGTCATCTATACTATAGACGTCATCTATACTATAGACGTCATCTATACTATAGACGTCATCTATACTATAGACGTCATCTATACTATAGACGTCATCTATACTATAGACGTCATCTATCCTATAAAAATAAATAAATAGAGTGGCGCAACAGCTCGAGGTGAACCAGGGCCAACTTCTCAACAATGTATGCTGGTGTGTTAATTTCTTTACATACAAGGGGACCTACAATTTTTTGCCGAATCCGAACGGCACTTTGAGAAGTTTTTCAAGACAATTAATACTCTCGGAGGGCTTGTCAAACCCTCGCGGAGGTGGGGACCGTGAAAAAGAACAAGTCTTTTTTTTTTCAGGTGACGATGGCAGGATTCGAACCCAGACCTCCGGCGTAGTAAGCACACACACTAACCACTACGCCACGGCACCCCCATCTATACTATAGACGTCATCTATACTATAGACGTCATCTATCCTATAGACGTCATCTATACTATAGACGTCATCTATACTTTAGACGTCATCTATACTATAGACGTCATCTATACTATAGACGTCATCTATACTATAGACGTCATCTATACTATAGACGTCATCTATACTATAGACGTCATCTATACTATAGACGTCATCTATACTATAGACGTCATCTATACTATAGACGTCATCTATACTATAGACGTCATCTATACTATAGACGTCATCTATACTATAGACGTCATCTATACTATAGACGTCATCTATACTATAGACGTCATCTATACTATAGACGTCATCTATACTATAGACGTCATCTATACTATAGACGTCATCTATACTATAGACGTCATCTATACTATAGACGTCATCTATACTATAGACGTCATCTATACTATAGACGTCATCTATACTATAGACGTCATCTATACTATAGACGTCATCTATACTATAGACGTCATCTATACTATAGACGTCATCTATACTATAGACGTCATCTATACTATAGACGTCATCTATACTATAGACGTCATCTTTACTAGAGACGTCATCTATACTATAGACGTCATCTATACTATAGACGTCATCTATACTATAGACGTCATCTATACTATATCTCATCTCATCGTCATCTACAATATAGACATCATCTTTACTATAGACGTCATCTACACTATAGACGTCATCTATGCTAAAGACGTGATCTACACTATAGACGTCATCTTTACTATAGACGTCATCTACACTTTAGACGTCATCTATACTATAGACGTCATATATACTATAGACGTCATCTATTCTATAGACGTCATCTACACTATAGACGTCATCTATACTATAGACGTCATCTATACTATAGACGTCATCTATACTATAGACGTCATCTATTCTATAGACGTAATCTATACTATAGACGTCATCTATACTATAGACGTCATCTATACTATAGACGTCATCTATACTATAGACGTCATCTTTACTATAGACGTCATCTTTACTATAGACGTCATCTTTACTATAGACGTAATCTATACTATAGACGTCATCTATACTATAGACGTCATCTACACTATAGACGTCATCTACACTATAGACGTCATCTATACTATAGACGTCATCTATACTATAGACGTCATCTATACTATAGACCTCATCTATACTATAGACGTCATCTTTACTATAGACGTCATCTTTACTATAGACGTCATCTATACTATAGACGTCATCTATACTATAGACGTCATCTATACTATAGACGTCATCTATACTATAGACGTCATCTATACTATAGACGTCATCTATACTATAGACGTCATCTATACTATAGACGTCATCTATACTATAGACGTCATCTATACTATAGACGTCATCTATACTATAGACGTCATCTATACTATAGACGTCATCTATACTATAGACGTCATCTATACTATAGACGTCATCTATACTATAGACGTCATCTATACTATAGACGTCATCTTTACTAGAGACGTCATCTATACTATAGACGTCATCTATACTATAGACGTCATCTATACTATAGACGTCATCTATACTATATCTCATCTCATCGTCATCTACAATATAGACATCATCTTTACTATAGACGTCATCTACACTATAGACGTCATCTATGCTAAAGACGTCATCTACACTATAGACGTCATCTTTACTATAGACGTCATCTACACTTTAGACGTCATCTATACTATAGACGTCATATATACTATAGACGTCATCTATTCTATAGACGTCATCTACACTATAGACGTCATCTATACTATAGACGTCATCTATACTATAGACGTCATCTATACTATAGACGTCATCTATTCTATAGACGTAATCTATACTATAGACGTCATCTATACTATAGACGTCATCTATACTATAGAAGTCATCTATACTATAGACGTCATCTTTACTATAGACGTCATCTTTACTATAGACGTCATCTTTACTATAGACGTAATCTATACTATAGACGTCATCTATACTATAGACGTCATCTACACTATAGACGTCATCTACACTATAGACGTCATCTATACTATAGACGTCATCTATACTATAGACGTCATCTATACTATAGACCTCATCTATACTATAGACGTCATCTTTACTATAGACGTCATCTATACTATAGACGTCATCTATACTATAGACGTCATCTACACTACAGACGTCATCTACGCTATAGACGTCATCTATACTATAGACGTCATCTACACTATAGACGTCATCTATACTATAGACGTCAACTATACTATAGACGTCATATACTCTATAGACGTCATCTATACTATAGACGTCATCTATACTATAGACGTCATCTATACTATAGACGTCATCTATCCTATAGACGTCATCCATACTATAGACGTCATCTCTCCTATAGACGTCATCTATACTATAGACGTCGTCTATACTATAGACGTCATCTATCCTATAGACGTCATCTATCCTATAGACGTCATCTATACTATAGACGTCATCTATACTATAGACGTCATCTATACTATAGACGTCATCTATACTAAAGACGTCATCTATAATATAGACGGTCATCTATACTATAGACGTCATCTATACTATAGACGTCATCTATACTATAGACGTCATCTATACTATAGACGTCATCTACACTACAGACGTCATCTACGCTATAGACGTCATCTATACTATAGACGTCATCTATACTATAGACGTCATATATACTATAGACGTCATCTATACTATAGACGTCATCTATACTATAGACGTCATCTATACTATAGACGTCATCTATACTATAGACGTCATCTATACTATAGACGTCATCTATACTTTAGACGTCATCTATACTATAGACGTCATCTATCCTATAAAAATAAATAAATAGAGTGGCGCAACAGCTCGAGGTGAACCAGGGCCAACTTCTCAACAATGTATGCTGGTGTGTTAATTTCTTTACATACAAGGGGACCTACAATTTTTTGCCGAATCCGAACGGCACTTTGAGAAGTTTTTCAAGACAATTAATACTCTCGGAGGGCTTGTCAAACCCTCGCGGAGGTGGGGACCGTGAAAAAGAACAAGTCTTTTTTTTTTTCAGGTGACGATGGCAGGATTCGAACCCAGACCTCCGGCGTAGTAAGCACACACACTAACCACTACGCCACGGCACCCCCATCTATCCTATAGACGTCATCTATACTATAGACGTCATCTATACTATAGACGTCATCTATCCTATAGACGTCATCTATACTATAGACGTCATCTATACTTTAGACGTCATCTATACTATAGACGTCATCTATACTATAGACGTCATCTATACTATAGACGTCATCTATACTATAGACGTCATCTATACTATAGACGTCATCTATACTATAGACGTCATCTATACTATAGACGTCATCTATACTATAGACGTCATCTGTACTATAGACGTCATCTATACTATAGACGTCATCTATACTATAGACGTCATCTATACTATAGACGTCATCTATACTATAGACGTCATCTATACTATAGACGTCATCTCTACTATAGACGTCATCTATACTATAGACGTCATCTATACTATAGACGTCATCTATACTATAGACGTCATCTATACTATAGACGTCATCTATACTATAGACGTCATCTATACTATAGACGTCATCTATACTATAGACGTCATCTATACTATAGACGTCATCTATACTATAGACGTCATCTATACTATAGACGTCATCTATACTATAGCCGCCATCTATACTATAGACGTCATCTATACTATAGACGTCGTCTATAATATAGACGTCATCTATGCTATAGACGTCATCTATACTATAGACGTCATCTATACTATAGACGTCATCTATACTATAGACGTCATCTATACTATAGACGTCATCTATACTATAGACGTCATCTATACTATAGACGTCATCTATACTATAGACGTCATCTACACTATAGACGTCATCTATACTATAGACGTCATCTATACCATAGACGTCATCTATACTATAGACGTCATCTATACAATAGACGTCATCTATACAATAGACGTCATCTATACAATAGACGTCATCTATACAATAGACGTCATCTATACTATAGACGTCATCTATACTATAGACGTCATCTATACTATAGACGTCATCTATACTATAGACGTCATCTATACTATAGACGTCGTCTATACTATAGACGTCATCTACACTATAGACGTCATCTATACTATAGACGTCATCTATACTGTAGACGTCATCTTTACTATAGACGTCATCTATACTATAGACGTCATCTATACTATAGATGTCATCTATACTATAGATGTCATCTATACTATAGACGTCACCTATACTATAGACGTCACCTATACTATAGACGTCATCTATACTATAGACGTCATCTATACTATAGACGTCATCTATACTATAGACGTCATCTATACTATAGACGTCATCTATACTATAGACGTCATCTATACTATAGACGTCGTCTATACTATAGACGTCATCTATACTATAGACGTCATCTATACTATAGACGTCATCTATACTATAGACGTCATCTATACTAAAGATGTCATCTATGCTATAGACTTCATCTATACTATAGACGTCATCAATGCTATAGGCGTTACATAATACATAGACGTCATCTATACTATAGCCGTCATCTATACTATAGACGTCATCTATACTATAGACGTCATCTATACTATAGACGTCATCTATACTATAGACGTCATCTATACTATAGACGTCATCAATACTATAGACGTCATCTATACTATAGACGTCATCAATACTATAGACGTCATCTATACTATAGACGTCATCTATACTATAGACGTCATCTATACTATAGACATCATCTATATTATAGACGTCATCTATACTATAGACATCATCTATATTATAGACGTCATCTATACTATAGACGTCATCTATACTATAGACGTCATCTATACTATAGACGTCATCTATACTATAGACGTCATCTATACTATAGACGTCATCTATACTATAGACGTCATCTATACTATAGACGTCATCTATACTATAGACGTCATCTATACTATAGACGTCATCTATACTATAGACGTCATCTATACTATAGACGTCATCTATACTATAGACGTCATCTATACTATAGCCGCCATCTATACTATAGACGTCATCTATACTATAGACGTCGTCTATAATATAGACGTCATCTATGCTATAGACGTCATCTATACTATAGACGTCATCTATACTATAGACGTCATCTATACTATAGACGTCATCTATACTATAGACGTCATCTATACTATAGACGTCATCTATACTATAGACGTCATCTATACTATAGACGTCATCTACACTATAGACGTCATCTATACTATAGACGTCATCTATACCATAGACGTCATCTATACTATAGACGTCATCTATACAATAGACGTCATCTATACAATAGACGTCATCTATACAATAGACGTCATCTATACAATAGACGTCATCTATACTATAGACGTCATCTACACTATAGACGTCATCTATACTATAGACGTCATCTATACTATAGACGTCATCTATACTATAGACGTCATCTATACTATAGATGTCATCTATACTATAGACGTCACCTATACTATAGACGTCATCTATACTATAGACGTCATCTATACTATAGACGTCATCTATACTATAGACGTCATCTATACTATAGACGTCATCTATACTATAGACGTCATCTATACTATAGACGTCATCTATACTTTAGACGTCATCTATACTATAGACGTCATCTATACTATAGACGTCATCTATACTATAGTCTTCATCTACACTATAGACGTCATCTATACTATAGATGTCATCTATACTATAGACGTCATATACACTATAGACGTCATCTATACTATAGACGTCATCTAAACTATAGACGTCATCTATACTATAGACGTCATCTATACTATAGACGTCATCTATACTAAAGATGTCATCTATGCTATAGACTTCATCTATACTATAGACGTCATCAATGCTATAGGCGTTACATAATACATAGACGTCATCTATACTATAGCCGTCATCTATACTATAGACGTCATCTATACTATAGACGTCATCTATACTATAGACGTCATCTATACTATAGACGTCATCTATACTATAGACGTCATCAATACTATAGACGTCATCTATACTATAGACGTCATCAATACTATAGACGTCATCTATACTATAGACGTCATCTATACTATAGACGTCATCTATACTATAGACATCATCTATATTATAGACGTCATCTATACTATAGACATCATCTATATTATAGACATCATCTATACTATAGACATCATCTATACTATACACATCATCTATACTATACACATCATCTATACTATAGACGTCATCTATACTATATACGTCATCTATTCTATAGACGTCATCTATACTAAAGACGTCATCTATACTATAGACGTCATCTATACTATAGACGTCATCTACACTATAGACGTCATCTACACTATAGACGTCATCTATACTATAGACGTCAACTATACTATAGACGTCATATACTCTATAGACGTCATCTATACTATAGACGTCATCTATACTATAGACGTCATCTATACTATAGACGTCATCTATCCTATAGACGTCATCCATACTATAGACGTCATCTATCCTATAGACGTCATCTATACTATAGACGTCATCTATACTATAGACGTCATCTATCCAATAGACGTCATCTATCCTATAGACGTCATCTATACTATAGACGTCATCTATACTATAGACGTCATCTATACTATAGACGTCATCTATACTATAGACGTCATCTATACTATAGACGTCATCTATACTATAGACGTCATCTATACTATAGACGTCATCTATACTATAGACGTCATCTATACAATAGACGTCATCTATACTATAGACGTCATCTATCCTATAGACGTCATCTATCCTATAGACGTCATCTATACTATAGACGTCATCTATACTATAGACGTCATCTATACTATAGACGTCATCTATACTATAGACGTCATCTATACTATAGACGTCATCTATACTATAGACGTCATCTATACTATAGACGTCATCTATACTATAGACGTCATCTATCCTATAGACGTCATCTATACTATAGACGTCATCTATACTATAGACGTCATCTATACTATAGACGTCATCTATACTATAGACGTCATCTATACTATAGACGTCATCTATACTATAGACGTCATCTACACTATAGACGTCATCTATACTATAGACGTCATCTACACTACAGACGTCATCTATACTATAGACGTCATCTATCCTATAGACGTCATCCATACTATAGACGTCATCTATCCTATAGACGTCATCTACGCTATAGACGTCATCTATACTATAGACGTCATCTACACTATAGACGTCATCTATACTATAGACGTCAACTATACTATAGACGTCATATACTCTATAGACGTCATCTATACTATAGACGTCATCTATACTATAGACGTCATCTATACTATAGACGTCATCTATCCTATAGACGTCATCCATACTATAGACGTCATCTATCCTATAGACGTCATCTATACTATAGACGTCATCTATACTATAGACGTCATCTACACTATAGACGTCATCTATCCTATAGACGTCATCCATACTATAGACGTCATCTATCCTATAGACGTCATCCATACTATAGACGTCATCTATCCTATAGACGTCATATACTCTATAGACGTCATCTATACTATAGACGTCATCTATACTATAGACGTCATCTATACTATAGACGTCATCTATCCTATAGACGTCATCCATACTATAGACGTCATCTATCCTATAGACGTCATCTATACTATAGACGTCATCTATACTATAGACGTCATCTATCCTATAGACGTCATCTATCCTATAGACGTCATCTATATTATAGACGTCATCTATACTATAGACGTCATCTATACTATAGACGTCATCTATACTAAAGACGTCATCTATAATATAGACGGTCATCTATACTATAGACGTCATCTATACTATAGACGTCATCTATACTATAGACGTCATCTATACTATAGACGTCATCTACACTACAGACGTCATCTACGCTATAGACGTCATCTATACTATAGACGTCATCTATACTATAGACGTCATATATACTATAGACGTCATCTATACTATAGACGTCATCTATACTATAGACGTCATCTATACTATAGACGTCATCTATACTATAGACGTCATCTATACTATAGACGTCATCTATACTATAGACGTCATCTATACTATAGACGTCATCTATACTATAGACGTCATCTATACTATAGACGTTATCTATCCTATAAAAATAAATAAATAGAGTGGCGCAACAGCTCGAGGTGAACCAGGGCCAACTTCTCAACAATGTATGCTGGTGTGTTAATTTCTTTACATACAAGGGGACCTACAATTTTTTGCCGAATCCGAACGGCACTTTGAGAAGTTTTTCAAGACAATAAATACTCTCGGAGGGCTTGTCAAACCCTCGCGGAGGTGGGGACCGTGAAAAAGAACAAGTCTTTTTTTTTTTCAGGTGACGATGGCAGGATTCGAACCCAGACCTCCGGCGTAGTAAGCACACACACTAACCACTACGCCACGGCACCCCCATCTATCCTATAGACGTCATCTATACTATAGACGTCATCTATACTATAGACGTCATCTATCCTATAGACGTCATCTATACTATAGACGTCATCTATACTTTAGACGTCATCTATACTATAGACGTCATCTATACTATAGACGTCATCTATACTATAGACGTCATCTATACTATAGACGTCATCTATACTATAGACGTCATCTATACTATAGACGTCATCTATACTATAGACGTCATCTATACTATAGACGTCATCTATACTATAGACGTCATCTACACTATAGACGTCATCTATACTATAGACGTCATCTATACTATAGACGTCATCTATACTATAGACGTCATCTATACTATAGACGTCATCTATACTATAGACGTCATCTATACTATAGACGTCATCTATACTATAGACGTCATCTATACTATAGACGTCATCTATACTATAGACGTCATCTATACTATAGATGACGTCTATAGGATAGATGGGGGTGCCGTGGCGTAGTGGTTAGTGTGTGTGCTTACTACGCCGGAGGTCTGGGTTCGAATCCTGCCATCGTCACCTGAAAAAAAAAAAGACTTGTTCTTTTTCACGGTCCCCACCTCCGCGAGGGTTTGACAAGCCCTCCGAGAGTATTAATTGTCTTGAAAAACTTCTCAAAGTGCCGTTCGGATTCGGCAAAAAATTGTAGGTCCCCTTGTATGTAAAGAAATTAACACACCAGCATACATTGTTGAGAAGTTGGCCCTGGTTCACCTCGAGCTGTTGCGCCACTCTATTTATTTATTTTTATAGGATAGATGACGTCTATAGTATAGATGACGTCTATAGTATAGATGACGTCTATAGTATAGATGACGTCTATAGTATAGATGACGTCTATAGTATAGATGACGTCTATAGTATAGATGACGTCTATAGTATAGATGACGTCTATAGTATAGATGACGTCTATAGTATAGATGACGTCTATAGTATATATGACGTCTATAGTATAGATGACGTCTATAGTATAGATGACGTCTATAGCGTAGATGACGTCTGTAGTGTAGATGACGTCTATAGTATAGATGACGTCTATAGTATAGATGACGTCTATAGTATAGATGACGTCTATAGTATAGATGACCGTCTATATTATAGATGACGTCTTTAGTATAGATGACGTCTATAGTATAGATGACGTCTATAGTATAGATGACGTCTATAATATAGATGACGTCTATAGGATAGATGACGTCTATAGGATAGATGACGTCTATAGTATAGATGACGTCTATAGTATAGATGACGTCTATAGGATAGATGACGTCTATAGTATGGATGACGTCTATAGGATAGATGACGTCTATAGTATAGATGACGTCTATAGTATAGATGACGTCTATAGTATAGATGACGTCTATAGAGTATATGACGTCTATAGTATAGTTGACGTCTATAGTATAGATGACGTCTATAGTGTAGATGACGTCTATAGTATAGATGACGTCTATAGTATAGATGACGTCTATAGGATAGATGACGTCTATAGTATGGATGACGTCTATAGGATAGATGACGTCTATAGTATAGATGACGTCTATAGTATAGATGACGTCTATAGTATAGATGACGTCTATAGAGTATATGACGTCTATAGTATAGTTGACGTCTATAGTATAGATGACGTCTATAGTGTAGATGACGTCTATAGTATAGATGACGTCTATAGCGTAGATGACGTCTATAGGATAGATGACGTCTATAGTATGGATGACGTCTATAGGATAGATGACGTCTATAGTATAGATGACGTCTGTAGTGTAGATGACGTCTATAGTATAGATGACGTCTATAGTATAGATGACGTCTATAGTATAGATGACGTCTATAGTATAGATGACGTCTATAGTATAGATGACGTCTATAGTATAGATGACGTCTATAGGATAGATGACGTCTATAGTATAGATGACGTCTATAGTATAGATGACGTCTATAGTATAGATGACGTCTATAGTATAGATGACGTCTATAGTATAGATGACGTCTATAGTATAGATGACGTCTATAGTATAGATGACGTCTATAGGATAGATGACGTCTATAGTATAGATGACGTCTATTGTATAGATGACGTCTATAGTATAGATGACGTCTATAGTATAGATGACGTCTATAGTATAGATGACGTCTATAGTATAGATGACGTCTATAGTATAGATGACGTCTATAGTATAGATGACGTCTATAGTATAGATGACGTCTATAGTATAGATGACGTCTATAGTATAGATGACGTCTATAGGATAGATGACGTCTATTGGATAGATGACGTCTATAGTATAGATGACGTCTATAGTATAGATGACGTCTATAGGATAGATGACGTCTATAGTATGGATGACGTCTATAGGATAGATGACGTCTATAGTATAGATGACGTCTATAGTATAGATGACGTCTATAGTATAGATGACGTCTATAGAGTATATGACGTCTATAGTATAGTTGACGTCTATAGTATAGATGACGTCTATAGTGTAGATGACGTCTATAGTGTAGATGACGTCTATAGTATAGATGACGTCTATAGTATAGATGACGTCTTTAGTATAGATGACGTCTATAGAATAGATGACGTATATAGTATAGATGACGTCTATAGTATAGATGATGTGTATAGTATAGATGATGTGTATAGTATAGATGATGTCTATAGTATAGATGATGTCTATAATATAGATGATGTCTATAGTATAGATGACGTCTATAGTATAGATGACGTCTATAGTATAGATGACGTCTATAGTATTGATGACGTCTATAGTATAGATGACGTCTATAGTATTGATGACGTCTATAGTATAGATGACGTCTATAGTATAGATGACGTCTATAGTATAGATGACGTCTATAGTATAGATGACGGCTATAGTATAGATGACGTCTATGTATTATGTAACGCCTATAGCATTGATGACGTCTATAGTATAGATGAAGTCTATAGCATAGATGACATCTTTAGTATAGATGACGTCTATAGTATAGATGACGTCTATAGTATAGATGACGTCTATAGTTTAGATGACGTCTATAGTATAGATGACGTCTATAGTGTATATGACGTCTATAGTATAGATGACATCTATAGTATAGATGACGTCTATAGTGTAGATGAAGACTATAGTATAGATGACGTCTATAGTATAGATGACGTCTATAGTATAGATGACGTCTATAGTATAGATGACGTCTAAAGTATAGATGACGTCTATAGTATAGATGACGTCTATAGTATAGATGACGTCTATAGTATAGATGACGTCTATAGTATAGATGACGTCTATAGTATAGATGACGTCTATAGTATAGATGACGTCTATAGTATAGATGACGTCTATAGTATAGGTGACGTCTATAGTATAGATGACATCTATAGTATAGATGACGTCTATAGTATAGATGACGTCTATAGTAAAGATGACGTCTATAGTATAGATGACGTCTATAGTATAGATGACGTCTATAGTGTAGATGACGTCTATAGTATAGATGACGTCTATAGTATGGATGACGTCTATAGTATGGATGACGTCTATAGTATAGATGACGTCTATAGTATAGATGACGTCTATAGTATAGACGACGTCTATAGTATAGATGACGTCTATAGTATAGACGACGTCTATAGTATAGATGACGTCTATAGTTTAGATGACGTCTATAGTATAGATGACGTCTATAGTATAGATGACGTCTATAGTTTAGATGACGTCTATAGTATAGATGACGTCTATAGTATAGATGACGTCTATAGTATAGGTGACGTCTATAGTATAGATGACGTCTATAGTATAGATGACGTCTATAGTATAGATGACGTCTATAGTATAGATGACGTCTATAGTATAGATGACGTCTATAGTATAGATGACGTCTATAGTATAGATGACGTCTATAGTATAGATGACGTCTATAGTATAGATGACGTCTATAGTATAGGTGACGTCTATAGTATAGGTGACGTCTATAGTATAGATGACATCTATAGTATAGATGACGTCTATAGTATAGATGACGTCTATAGTATAGATGACGTCTATAGTAAAGATGACGTCTACAGTATAGATGACGTCTATAGTATAGATGACGTCTATAGTGTAGATGACGTCTATAGTATAGACGACGTCTATAGTATAGATGACGTCTATAGTATAGATGACGTCTATAGTATAGATGACGTCTATAGTATAGATGACGTCTATTGTATAGATGACGTCTATTGTATAGATGACGTCTATTGTATAGATGACGTCTATTGTATAGATGACGTCTATAGTATAGATGACGTCTATGGTATAGATGACGTCTATAGTATAGATGACGTCTATAGTATAGATGGCGGCTATAGTATAGATGACGTCTATAGTATAGATGACGTCTATAGTATAGATGACGTCTATAGTATAGATGACGTCTATAGTATAGATGACGTCTATAGCATAGATGACGTCTATATTATAGACGACGTCTATAGTATAGATGACGTCTATAGTATAGATGGCGGCTATAGTATAGATGACGTCTATAGTATAGATGACGTCTATAGTATAGATGACGTCTATAGTATAGATGACGTCTATAGTATAGATGACGTCTATAGTATAGATGACGTCTATAGTATAGATGACGTCTATAGTATAGATGACGTCTATAGTATAGATGACGTCTATAGTATAGATGACGTCTATAGTATAGATGACGTCTATAGTATAGATGACGTCTATAGTATAGATGACGTCTATAGTATAGATGACGTCTATAGTATAGATTACGTCTATAGTATAGATGACGTCTATAGTATAGATGACGTCTATAGTATAGATGACGTCCATAGTGTAGATGACGTCTATAGTGTAGATGACGTCTATAGTATAGATGACGTCTATAGTATAGATTACGTCTATAGTAAAGATGACGTCTATAGTAAAGATGACGTCTATAGTAAAGATGACGTCTATAGTATAGATGACGTCTATAGTATAGATGACGTCTATAGTATAGATGACGTCTATAGTATAGATTACGTCTATAGTATAGATTACGTCTATAGAATAGATGACGTCTATAGTATAGATGACGTCTATAGTATAGATGACGTCTATAGGATAGATGACGTCTATAGTATAGATGACGTCTATAGTATAGATGACGTCTATAGTATAGATTACGTCTATAGAATAGATGACGTCTATAGTATAGATGACGTCTATAGTATAGATGACGTCTATAGTATAGATGACGTCTATAGTGTAGATGACGTCTATAGTGTAGATGACGTCTATAGTATAGATGACGTCTATAGTATAGATTACGTCTATAGTAAAGATGACGTCTATAGTAAAGATGACGTCTATAGTAAAGATGACGTCTATAGTATAGATGACGTCTATAGTATAGATGACGTCTATAGTATAGATGACGTCTATAGTATAGATTACGTCTATAGAATAGATGACGTCTATAGTATAGATGACGTCTATAGTATAGATGACGTCTATAGTATAGATGACGTCTATAGTGTAGATGACGTCTATAGAATAGATGACGTCTATAGTATATATGACGTCTATAGTATAGATGACGTCTAAAGTGTAGATGACGTCTATAGTAAAGATGACGTCTATAGTGTAGATGACGTCTTTAGCATAGATGACGTCTATAGTGTAGATGACGTCTATAGTAAAGATGATGTCTATAGTATAGATGACGTCTATGGTATAGATGACGTCTATAGGATAGATGACGTCTATAGTATAGATGACGTCTATAGTATAGATGACGTCTATAGGATAGATGACGTCTATAGTATGGATGACGTCTATAGGATAGATGACGTCTATAGTATAGATGACGTCTATAGTATAGATGACGTCTATAGTATAGATTACGTCTATAGAATAGATGACGTCTATAGTATAGATGACGTCTATAGTATAGATGACGTCTATAGTGTAGATGACGTCTATAGTGTAGATGACGTCTATAGTATAGATGACGTCTATAGTATAGATTACGTCTATAGTAAAGATGACGTCTATAGTAAAGATGACGTCTATAGTAAAGATGACGTCTATAGTATAGATGACGTCTATAGTATAGATGACGTCTATAGTATAGATGACGTCTATAGTATAGATTACGTCTATAGAATAGATGACGTCTATAGTATAGATGACGTCTATAGTATAGATGACGTCTATAGTATAGATGACGTCTATAGTGTAGATGACGTCTATAGAATAGATGACGTCTATAGTATATATGACGTCTATAGTATAGATGACGTCTAAAGTGTAGATGACGTCTATAGTAAAGATGACGTCTATAGTGTAGATGACGCCTTTAGCATAGATGACGTCTATAGTGTAGATGACGTCTATAGTAAAGATGATGTCTATATTGTAGATGACGTCTATAGTATAGATGACGTCTATAGTATATATGACGTCTATAGTATAGATGACGTCTCTAGTAAAGATGACGTCTATAGTATAGATGACGTCTATAGTATAGATGACGTCTATAGTATAGATGACGTCTATAGTATAGATGACGTCTATAGTATAGATGACGTCTATAGTATAGATGACGTCTATAGTATAGATGACGTCTATAGTATAGATGACGTCTATAGTATAGATGACGTCTATAGTATAGATGACGTCTATAGTATAGATGACGTCTATAGTATAGATGACGTCTATAGTATAGATGACGTCTATAGTATAGATGACGTCTATAGTATAGAAGACGTCTATAGTATAGATGACGTCTATAGTATAGATGACGTCTATAGTGTAGATGACGTCTATAGTATAGATGACGTCTATAGTATAGATGACGTCTATAGTATAGATGACGTCTATAGTATAGATGACGTCTATAGTATAGATGACGTCTATAGTATAGATGACGTCTATAGTATAGATGACGTCTATAGGATAGATGACGTCTATAGTATAGATGACGTCTATAGTATAGATGACGTCTATAGGATAGATGGGGGTGCCGTGGCGTAGTGGTTAGTGTGTGTGCTTACTACGCCGGAGGTCTGGGTTCGAATCCTGCCATCGTCACTATATCATCATCTATACTATAGACGTCATCTATACTATAGACGTCATCTATACTATAGACGTCATCTATACTATAGACGTCATCTATACTATAGACGTCATCTATACTATAGACGTCATCTATACTATAGACGTCATCTATACTATAGACGTCATCTATACTATAGACGTCATCTATACTATAGACGTCATCTATACTATAGACGTCATCTATACTATAGACGTCATCTATACTATAGACGTCATCTATACTATAGACGTCATCTATACTATAGACGTCATCTATACTATAGACGTCATCTATACTATAGACGTCATCTATACTATAGACGTCATCTATACTATAGAAGTCATCTATACTATAGACGTCATCTTTACTAGAGACGTCATCTATACTATAGACGTCATCTATACTATAGACGTCATCTATACTATAGACGTCATCTATACTATAGACGTCATCTACAATATAGACATCATCTTTACTATAGACGTCATCTACACTATAGACGTCATCTATGCTAAAGACGTCATCTACACTATAGACGTCATCTTTACTATAGACGTCATCTACACTTTAGACGTCATCTATACTATAGACGTCATCTATACTATAGACGTCATCTATTCTATAGACGTCATCTACACTCTAGACGTCATCTATACTATAGACGTCATCTATACTATAGACGTCATCTATACTATAGACGTCATCTATTCTATAGACGTAATCTATACTATAGACGTCATCTATACTATAGACGTCATCTATACTATAGACGTCATCTATACTATAGACGTCATCTTTACTATAGACGTCATCTATCCTATAGACGTCATCTATACCATAGACGTCATCTATACTATAGACATCATCTTTACTATAGACGTCATCTACACTATAGACGTCATCTATGCTAAAGACGTCATCTACACTATAGACGTCATCTTTACTATAGACGTCATCTACACTTTAGACGTCATCTATACTATAGACGTCATATATACTATAGACGTCATCTATTCTATAGACGTCATCTACACTATAGACGTCATCTACACTATAGACGTCATCTATACTATAGACGTCATCTACACTATAGACGTCATCTACACTATAGACGTCATCTATACTATAGACGTCATCTATACTATAGACGTCATCTATACTATAGACGTCACCTATACGATAGACGTCATCTATACTATAGACGTCATCTATACTATAGACGTCATCTATACTATAGACGTCATCTATACTATAGACGTCATCTATACTATAGACGTCATCTATACTATAGACGTCATCTTTACTAGAGACGTCATCTATACTATAGACGTCATCTATACTATAGACGTCATCTATACTATAGACGTCATCTACAATATAGACATCATCTTTACTATAGACGTCATCTACACTATAGACGTCATCTATGCTAAAGACGTCATCTACACTATAGACGTCATCTTTACTATAGACGTCATCTACACTTTAGACGTCATCTATACTATAGACGTCATATATACTATAGACGTCATCTATTCTATAGACGTCATCTACACTATAGACGTCATCTATACTATAGACGTCATCTATACTATAGACGTCATCTATACTATAGACGTCATCTATTCTATAGACGTAATCTATACTATAGACGTCATCTATACTATAGACGTCATCTATACTATAGACGTCATCTATACTATAGACGTCATCTATACTATAGACGTCATCTTTACTATAGACGTCATCTTTACTATAGACGTAATCTATACTATAGACGTCATCTATACTATAGACGTCATCTATACTATAGACGTCATCTACACTATAGACGTCATCTACACTATAGACGTCATCTATACTATAGACGTCATCTATACTATAGACGTCATCTATTCTATAGACGTAATCTATACTATAGACGTCATCTATACTATAGACGTCATCTATACTATAGACGTCATCTATCCTATAGACGTCATCCATACTATAGACGTCATCTATCCTATAGACGTCATCTATACTATAGACGTCATCTATACTATAGACGTCATCTATCCTATAGACGTCATCTATACCATAGACGTCATCTATACTATAGACATCATCTTTACTATAGACGTCATCTACACTATAGACGTCATCTATGCTAAAGACGTCATCTACACTATAGACGTCATCTTTACTATAGACGTCATCTACACTTTAGACGTCATCTATACTATAGACGTCATATATACTATAGACGTCATCTATTCTATAGACGTCATCTACACTATAGACGTCATCTATACTATAGACGTCATCTATACTATAGACGTCATCTATACTATAGACGTAATCTATACTATAGACGTCATCTATACTATAGACGTCATCTATACTATAGACGTCATCTATACTATAGACGTCATCTTTACTATAGACGTCATCTTTACTATAGACGTCATCTTTACTATAGACGTAATCTATACTATAGACGTCATCTATACTATAGACGTCATCTACACTATAGACGTCATCTACACTATAGACGTCATCTATACTATAGACGTCATCTATACTATAGACGTCATCTATACTATAGACGTCATCTATTCTATAGACGTAATCTATACTATAGACGTCATCTATACTATAGACGTCATCTATACTATAGACGTCATCTATACTATAGACGTCATCTATACTATAGACGTCATCTATACTATAGACGTCATCTATTCTATAGACGTAATCTATACTATAGACGTAATCTATACTATAGACGTAATCTATACTATAGACGTCATCTATACTATAGACGTCATCTATACTATAGACGTCATCTATACTATAGACGTCATCTATACTATAGACGTCATCTTTACTATAGACGTCATCTTTACTATAGACGTAATCTATACTATAGACGTCATCTATACTATAGACGTCATCTACACTATAGACGTCATCTACACTATGGACGTCATCTATACTATAGACGTCATCTATACTATAGACGTCATCTATTCTATAGACGTAATCTATACTATAGACGTCATCTATACCATAGACGTCATCTATACTATAGACCTCATCTATACTATAGACGTCATCTTTACTATAGACGTCATCTATACTATAGACGTCATCTATACTATAGACGTCATCTACACTACAGACGTCATCTACGCTATAGACGTCAACTATACTATAGACGTCATATACTCTATAGACGTCATCTATACTATAGACGTCATCTATACTATAGACGTCATCTATACTATAGACGTCATCTATCCTATAGACGTCATCCATACTATAGACGTCATCTATCCTATAGACGTCATCTATACTATAGACGTCATCTATACTATAGACGTCATCTATACTATAGACGTCATCTATCCTATAGACGTCATCTATCCTATAGACGTCATCTATACTATAGACGTCATCTATACTATAGACGTCATCTATACTAAAGACGTCATCTATAATATAGACGGTCATCTATACTATAGACGTCATCTATACTATAGACGTCATCTATACTATAGACGTCATCTATACTATAGACGTCATCTATACTATAGACGTCATCTACACTACAGACGTCATCTACGCTATAGACGTCATCTATACTATAGACGTCATCTATACTATAGACGTCATATATACTATAGACGTCATCTATACTATAGACGTCATCTATACTATAGACGTCATCTATACTATAGACGTCATCTATACTATAGACGTCATCTATACTATAGACGTCATCTATACTATAGACGTCATCTATCCTATAAAAATAAATAAATAGAGTGGCGCAACAGCTCGAGGTGAACCAGGGCCAACTTCTCAACAATGTATGCTGGTGTGTTAATTTCTTTACATACAAGGGGACCTACAATTTTTTGCCGAATCCGAACGGCACTTTGAGAAGTTTTTCAAGACAATTAATACTCTCGGAGGGCTTGTCAAACCCTCGCGGAGGTGGGGACCGTGAAAAAGAACAAGTCTTTTTTTTTTTCAGGTGACGATGGCAGGATTCGAACCCAGACCTCCGGCGTAGTAAGCACACACACTAACCACTACGCCACGGCACCCCCATCTATCCTATAGACGTCATCTATACTATAGACGTCATCTATACTATAGACGTCATCTATCCTATAGACGTCATCTATACTATAGACGTCATCTATACTTTAGACGTCATCTATACTATAGACGTCATCTATACTATAGACGTCATCTATACTATAGACGTCATCTATACTATAGACGTCATCTGTACTATAGACGTCATCTATACTATAGACGTCATCTATACTATAGACGTCATCTATACTATAGACGTCATCTATACTATAGACGTCATCTATACTATAGACGTCATCTATACTATAGACGTCATCTATACTATAGACGTCATCTATACTATAGACGTCATCTATACTATAGACGTCATCTATACTATAGACGTCATCTATACTATAGACGTCATCTATACTATAGACGTCATCTATACTATAGACGTCATCTATACTATAGACGTCATCTATACTGTAGACGTCATCTATACTATAGACGTCATCTATACTATAGACGTCATCTTTACTAGAGACGTCATCTATACTATAGACGTCATCTATACTATAGACGTCATCTATACTATAGACGTCATCTACACTATAGACATCATCTTTACTATAGACGTCATCTACACTATAGACGTCATCTATGCTAAAGACGTCATCTACACTATAGACGTCATCTTTACTATAGACGTCATCTACATTTTAGACGTCATCTATACTATAGACGTCATATATACTATAGACGTCATCTATTCTATAGACGTCATCTACACTATAGACGTCATCTATACTATAGACGTCATCTATACTATAGACGTCATCTATACTATAGACGTCATCTATTCTATAGACGTAATCTATACTATAGACGTCATCTATACTATAGACGTCATCTATACTATAGACGTCATCTATACTATAGACGTCATCTTTACTATAGACGTCATCTTTACTATAGACGTCATCTTTACTATAGACGTAATCTATACTATAGACGTCATCTATACTATAGACGTCATCTACACTATAGACGTCATCTACACTATAGACGTCATCTATACTATAGACGTCATCTACACTATAGACGTCATCTATGCTAAAGACGTCATCTACACTATAGACGTCATCTTTACTATAGACGTCATCTACACTTTAGACGTCATCTATACTATAGACGTCATATATACTATAGACGTCATCTATTCTATAGACGTCATCTACACTATAGACGTCATCTATACTATAGACGTCATCTATACTATAGACGTCATCTATACTATAGACGTCATCTATACTATAGACGTCATCTATACCATAGACGTCATCTATACTATAGACCTCATCTATACTATAGACGTCATCTTTACTATAGACGTCATCTTTACTATAGACATCATCTTTACTATAGACGTCATCTATACTATAGACGTCATCTATACTATAGACGTCATCTATACTATAGACGTCATCTACACTATAGACGTCATCTATACCATAGACTTCATCTATACCATAGACGTCATCTACACTATAGACGTCATCTATACTATAGACGTCATCTATACTATAGACGTCATCTATACAATAGACGTCATCTATACAATAGACGTCATCTATACAATAGACGTCATCTATACTATAGACGTCATCTATACTACAGACGTCATCTATACTATAGACGTCATCTATACTATAGACGTCATCTATACTATAGACGTCATCTATTCTATAGACGTCATCTATACTATAGACGTCATCTATACTATAGACGTCATCTATACTATAGACGTCATCTATACTATAGACGTCATCTATACTATAGACGTCATCTATACTATAGACGTCATCTATACTATAGACGTCATCTATACTATAGACGTCATCTATACTATAGACGTCATCCATACTATAGACGTCACCCATACTATAGACGTCATCTATACTATAGACGTCATCTATACTATAGACGTCATCTACACTATAGACGTCATCTATACTATAGACGTCATCTATACTATAGACGTCACCTATACGATAGACGTCATCTATACTATCGACGTCACCTATACGATAGACGTCATCTATACTATAGACGTCATCTATACTATAGACGTCATCTTAACTATAGACGTCATCTATACTATAGACGTCATCTATACTAAAGACGTTATCTATACTATAGACGTCATCTATACTATAGATGTCATCTATGCTATAGACTTCATCTATACTATAGACGTCATCAATGCTATAGGCGTTATATAATACATAGACGTCATCTATGCTATAGACTTCATCTATACTATAGACGTCATCAATGCTATAGGCGTTATATAATACATAGACGTCATCTACACTATAGACGTCATCTATACTATAGTCGTTATATACACTATAGACGTCATCTATACTATAGACGTCATCTATACTATAGATGTCATCTATGCTATAGACTTCATCTATACTATAGACGTCATCAATGCTATAGGCGTTATATAATACATAGACGTCATCTATGCTATAGACTTCATCTATACTATAGACGTCATCAATGCTATAGGCGTTATATAATACATAGACGTCATCTATACTATAGCCGTCATCTATACTATAGACGTCATCTATACTATAGACGTCATCTATACTATAGACGTCATCTATACTATAGACGTTATCTACACTATAGACGTCATCTACACTATAGACGTCATCTATACTATAGACGTCATCTATACCATAGACGTCATCTATACAATAGACGTCATCTATACTATAGACGTCATCTATACAATAGACGTCATCTATACAATAGACGTCATCTATACTATAGACGTCATCTATACTATAGACGTCATCTATACTATAGACGTCATCCATACTATAGACGTCATTTATACAATAGACGTCATCTATACTATAGACGTCATTTATACAATAGACGTCATCTATACTATAGACGTCATCCATACTATAGACGTCATCTATACAATAGAC
This sequence comes from Neoascia interrupta, assembly GCA_947623515.1. Lineage (NCBI taxonomy): Eukaryota > Metazoa > Arthropoda > Insecta > Diptera > Syrphidae > Neoascia > Neoascia interrupta. The sequence goes on from OX392462.1 coordinate 102,456,860, forward strand.
GTCATCTATACTATAGACGTCATCTATACTATAGACGTAATCTATACTATAGACGTCATCTATACTATAGACGTCATCTATACTATAGACGTCATCTACACTATAGACGTCATCTATACTATAGACGTCATCTATACTGTAGACGTCATCTTTACTATAGACGTCATCTATACTATAGACGTCATCTATACTATAGATGTCATCTATACTATAGACGTCATCTATACTATAGACGTCATCTATACTATAGACGTCATCTATACTATAGACGTCATCTATACTATAGACGTCATCTATACTATAGACGTCATCTATACTATAGACGTCATCTATACTATAGACGTCATCTATACTATAGACGTCATCTATACTATAGACGTCATCTATACTATAGACGTCATCTACACTATAGACGTCATCTACACTATAGACGTCATCTATACTATAGACGTCATCTATACCATAGACGTCATCTATACCATAGACGTCATCTATACTATAGACGTCATCTATACAATAGACGTCATCTATACAATAGACGTCATCTATACAATAGACGTCATCTATACTATAGACGTCATCTATACTATAGACGTCATCTATACTATAGACGTCATCCATACTATAGACGTCATCTATACAATAGACGTCATCCATACTATAGACGTCATCTATACTATAGACGTCATCTACACTATAGACGTCATCTATACTATAGACGTCATCTATACTATAGACGTCATCTATACTATAGACGTCACCTATACTATAGACGTCACCTATACTATAGACGTCACCTATACTATAGACGTCACCTATACTATAGACGTCATCTATACTATAGACGTCATCTATACTATAGACGTCATCTATACTATAGACGTCATCTATACTATAGACGTCATCTATACTATAGACGTCATCTATACTATAGACGTCATCTATACTATAGACGTCATCTATACTATAGTCGTCATCTACACTATAGACGTCATCTATACTATAGTCGTCATCTACACTATAGACGTCATCTATACTATAGTCGTCATCTACACTATAGACGTCATCTATACTATAGACGTCATCTATACTATAGACGTCATCTATACTATAGACGTCATCTATACTATACACGTCACCTATACTATAGACGTCACCTATACTATAGACGTCATCTATACTATAGACGTCATCTATACTATAGACGTCATCTATACTATAGACGTCATCTATACTATAGACGTCATCTATACTATAGACGTCATCTATACTATAGACGTCATCTATACTATAGACGTCATCTATACTATAGACGTCATCTACACTATAGACTTCATCTATACTATAGATGTCATCTATGCTATAGACTTCATCTATACTATAGACGTCATCAATGCTATAGGCGTTATATAATACATAGACGTCATCTATACTATAGCCGTCATCTATACTATAGACGTCATCTATACTATAGACGTCATCTATACTATAGACGTCATCTATACTATAGACGTCATCTATACTATAGACGTCATCTATACTATAGACGTCATCTATACTATAGACGTCATCTATACTATAGACGTCATCTATACTATAGACGTAATCTATACTATAGACGTCATCTATACTATAGACGTCATCTATACTATAGACGTCATCTATACTATAGTCGTCATCTACACTATAGACGTCATCTATGCTATAGACTTCATCTATACTATAGATGTCATCTATGCTATAGACTTCATCTATACTATAGACGTCATCAATGCTATAGGCGTTATATAATACATAGACGTCATCTATACTATAGCCGTCATCTATACTATAGACGTCATCTATACTATAGACGTCATCTATACTATAGACGTCATCTATACTATAGACGTCATCTATACTATAGACGTCATCTATACTATAGACGTCATCTATACTATAGACGTCATCTATACTATAGACGTCATCTATACTATAGACGTCATCTATACTATAGACGTCATCTATACTATAGACGTCATCTATACTATAGACGTCATCTATACTATAGACGTCATCCATACTATAGACGTCATCCATACTATAGACGTCATCTATACTATAGACTTCATCTATACTATAGACGTCATCAATGCTATAGGCGTTATATAATACATAGACGTCATCTATACTATAGCCGTCATCTATACTATAGACGTCATCTATACTATAGACATCATCTATATGTGGAGTCCTGTACTCCAACTGCGAAAACACTTGTTTGAATAAAAACAAATCAAGTAACTTTTCTAAGTCAGTCTTATTGAAACTTAAAATTGCTACTTTATAATAGTTATTCAACGTTTGATTTATTTAAGACGTGGATGGAAGGATGTCCGTAGTCGATGGAGGTTACCGAAAAAGGAAAGATGGCGATAACCCAGCTGTCACTTGTGGGCTACTTAACCTCGTGTTTTATCTTTGACACCTGTCAGCTGGGTAGGACCAGCGTTGCCACAGGGCTCCCCCCTAGAACATCATTACCTGTACCTCTCCGGGATGACAACTCGGCGTCCGGATCGCGTCTTTTGTGGTGGCGCTATGGGTGTTTCAGCAGCTGACTCCTTGACCAAAAAGGCAGGTTTCAATCGGTCCACGGATATGTTCTTCGGACGGCCGTCAATGTTGAGCTTAAAAAACTTAGCGTTCTTCTTCAAGATCTCGAACGGGCCATCGTAAGGAGCTTTGAATGGTGTTTTAATTTTATCACATCGTACGAAGGCGTGGCTGCTGCTATGTAGACTTGGGTGCACGAAAACCGCTGGTTTGTCTTTGTGTGTAACCGGAATGGGGCTCAGCTTGGACATTGAGCGTTTCAAATCTTTCAGGAAATCTGATTCGTTTGCACTGGATGGCTTGGGCTGAAAAAACTCGCCGGGCAATTTAAGCTGCTGTCCATAAATCATCTCCGCTGGCGTATGATTGCTTCCGCTTTTCACGGTTGACCGGAGACCTAAAAGGATTATTGGCAGAAAGGAACTCCAGTTGGTGTCACTATAGCACTTGATGGCTGCCTTAAGCGTACGATGCCACCGCTCGATCATCCCATTTGCCTGTGGGTGATAAGGTGTAGTTTTAAGATGTGTTATTCCAAGATACTTAGCCAGCTCCTTAAATATTGTAGCCTCAAATTGGCGCCCCAAATCGCTTGAAACTCGTCTTGGCACACCGAAACGTGCAATCAAGCTGCTTAGAAAATTTTGGGCTATAGTCTCAGCAGTCATGTCTGGAATTGGAACTGCCTCAACCCATCTGGAGAAACGGTCGATCAACGTCAGGCAATACCGATTTCCCTTGGATGGTGGTAGAGGCCCTATGATGTCCATATTGACGTGCTCAAAACGGTGCTCTGGGATTTCGTACTCTCCGTATTCCGTCTTGTTATGCCGCTGTATCTTGCATTTCTGGCAAGGGATGCAAGTTCGCACGAAATTTGTGATCCCCCGTGCCATGTTGGGTGCTACCGTCTATAAGTTTTTCTCGTCGTACATCAATTATGAGGTTGAAATTTTTAAGGAAATCAATGCCTATGATCGGAGATATGACTTTTGCGACGATAAAATTCCATGTGAAAGGCCTTCGTAGTCCCAGGTCCAATGTTAGGCGTCGAATACCGAAGGTTTGTATTGGGCTTCCGTTGGCAGCGTACAGTTTCAACGGGTATTCGGATTTGAAAACATCACGTGGTCCAGGTGGAACGATGGACACATCGGCGCCGGAATCGATGAGAAATTTGTTGCTTGTTTTTTTATCGTTGATGAAAAGACGAAAAACTTTTAGGCCGTCACCGTTCGATTCGTCTTTTATTTCGTTGGGTGGCCTTATTGGTTTTTTGGAAAAGAACATGGCTCGCGACACTTACGTGCATCTTCCGCGTACTTTCTGTGGAACCAACAATATGAGTCGTCTTCGGTGTTGCGACGTGCTGGTGTATGATCACGTATACGGCTTTTGCTGCGGGCACGTGGCAGGCGTTTATTCCCTCGAAGAATCTGCTTAAGCTGACGATCTATTTGTTCAATTCTAGATTCCAGCGAGGTCGTAGAACTTGTCGCCATGTTCACATGATTATTCCCGCTTACCTCCAGAATCTTATCTGCTAGAACTGCTTTGCCCTGCAAATCTTCCTTCGATGCCTGGAGAATCGCTTGCGCCTGTGTTGGTAGCCGACTTAACCACAAATTGTGCAGAAATTCGTCGGTTAAGTGTTGACCGCCCAAGTGACGCATTTCGTTCAGAAGCTGCGACGGCTTTCTGTCCCCTAGCTCGATTTCAGAGAGCAGCCGCCTAATTTTTTGCTGCTCCGAGGCACCAAACCTGTCGAGAAGAACTTTTTTGAAATGTTCGTACTTCCCTGAGTCTGGTGGTTGGAGAACCGCGTCTGTGACTTGCGCCAAAATCCGTGTTTCGATGGCTGCCACGACGGTATTAAATTTGGACGAGTCTGAGTTCACCCCAGCATTCGCAAACTGCGCTTCCACCTGGGCGAACCAAATTTGTGGGTTTTCCTCCCAGAAAGGTGGCACCTTAACGGAAACGCGGTTCACGTTGAGCACTGCCTGCTCCACGTCTCCCTCCGTTTTTTTCCCGCTCTGGCCTTTCGAGTTTGTGGCTGCGTCGTTGTTTGTCATGTCGTTTGGTAACTAGTGCACAGCACAGCGCTGTTTTATTTGACAAAAAAATCCAGTCGTCGGGGTCACCACTGTGGAGTCCTGTACTCCAACTGCGAAAACACTTGTTTGAATAAAAACAAATCAAGTAACTTTTCTAAGTCAGTCTTATTGAAACTTAAAATTGCTACTTTATAATAGTTATTCAACGTTTGATTTATTTAAGACGTGGATGGAAGGATGTCCGTAGTCGATGGAGGTTACCGAAAAAGGAAAGATGGCGATAACCCAGCTGTCACTTGTGGGCTACTTAACCTCGTGTTTTATCTTTGACACCTGTCAGCTGGGTAGGACCAGCGTTGCCACATATACTATAGACGTCATCTACACTATAGACGTCATCTTTACTATAGACGTCATCTATACTATAGACGTCATCTATACTATAGACGTCATCTATACTATAGACGTCATCTATACTATAGACGTCATCTATACTATAGACGTCATCTATACTATAGACATCATCTATACTATAGACGTCATCTATACTATAGACGACATCTATACTATAGACGTCATCTATACTAAAGACGTCATCTATACTATAGACATCATCTATACTATACAAATCATCTATACTATACAAATCATCTATACTATACACATCATCTATACTATACAAATCATCTATACTATAGACGTCATCTTTACTATAGACGTCATCTACACTATAGACGTCATCTATACTACAAACGTCATCTATACTATAGACGTCATCTATACTATAGACGTCATCTATACTATAGACGTCATTTATACTATAGACGTCATCTATACTATAGACGTCATCTATACTATAGACGTCATCAATACTATAGACGTCATCTATACTATAGACGTCATCTATACTATAGACATCATCTATATTATAGACATCATCTATACTATAGACATCATCTATACTATAGACGTCATCTATACTTTAGACGTCATCTATACTAAAGACGTCATCTATACTATAGACGTCATCTATACTATAGACGTCATCTATACTATAGACGTCATATATACTATAGACGTCATCTATACTATAGACGTCATCTATACTATAGACGTCGTCATCTATACTAAAGACGTCATCTATACTATAGACGTCATCTATACTATAGACGTCATCTATACTATAGACGTCATCTATACTATAGACGTCATCTATACTATAGACGTCATCTATACTATAGACGTCATCTATACTATAGACGTCATCTATACTATAGACGTCATCTATACTATAGACGTCATCTATACTATAGACGTCATCTATACTATAGACGTCACCTATACTATAGACGTCATCTATACTATAGACGTCTTCTATACTATAGACGTCATCTATACTATAGACGTCATCTACACTATAGATGTCATCTATGCTATAGACTTCATCTATACTATAGACGTCATCAATGCTATAGGCGTTATATAATACATAGACGTCATCTATACTATAGCCGTCATCTATACTATAGACGTCATCTATACTATAGACGTCATCTATACTATAGACATCATCTATACTATAGACGTCATCTATACTATAGACGTCATCTATACTAAAGACGTCATCTATACTATAGACGTCATCTATACTATAGACGTCATCTATACTATAGACGTCATATATACTATAGACGTCATCTATACTATAGACGTCATCTATACTATAGACGTCGTCATCTATACTAAAGACGTCATCTATACTATAGACGTCATCTATACTATAGACGTCATCTATACTATAGACGTCATCTATACTATAGACGTCATCTATACTATAGACGTCATCTATACTATAGACGTCATCTATACTATAGACGTCATCTATACTATAGACGTCATCTATACTATAGACGTCATCTATACTATAGACGTCATCTATACTATAGACGTCATCTATACTATAGACGTCACCTATACTATAGACGTCATCTATACTATAGACGTCTTCTATACTATAGACGTCATCTATACTATAGACGTCATCTACACTATAGATGTCATCTATGCTATAGACTTCATCTATACTATAGACGTCATCAATGCTATAGGCGTTATATAATACATAGACGTCATCTATACTATAGCCGTCATCTATACTATAGACGTCATCTATACTATAGACGTCATCTATACTATAGACGTCATCTATACTATAGACGTCATCTATACTATAGACGTCGTCATCTATACTAAAGACGTCATCTATACTATAGACATCATCTATACTATACAAATCATCTAAACTATACACATCATCTATACTATACACATCATCTATACTATAGACGTCATATATACTATAGACGTCATCTATACTATAGACGTCATCTTTACTATAGACGTCATTTATACTATACACATCATCTATACTATAGACGTCATCTATACTATAGACGTCATCTATACTATAGACGTCATCTATACTATAGACGTCATCTATACTATAGACGTCATCTATACTAAAGACGTCATCTATACTATAGACGTCATCTATACTAAAGACGTCATCTATACTATAGACGTCATCTATACTATAGACGTCATCTATACTATACACGTCATCTATAGACGTCATCTATACTATAGACGTCATCTATACTATAGACATCATCAATACTATAGACGTCATCTATACTATAGACGTCATCTATACTATAGACATCATCTATATTATAGACATCATCTATACTATAGACATCATCTATACTATAGACGTCATCTACACTATAGACGTCATCTATACTAAAGACGTCATCTATACTATAGACGTCATCTATACTAAAGACGTCATCTATACTACAGACGTCATCTATACTAAAGACGTCATCTATACTATAGACGTCATCTACACTATAGACGTCATCTATACTATAGACGTCATCTACACTATAGACGTCATCTATACTATAGACGTCATCTATACTATAGACGTCATCTATACTATCTACACTATAGACGTCATCTATACTATAGACGTCATCTATACTATAGACGTCATCTATACTATAGACGTCATTTATACTATAGACGTCATCTATACTATAGACGTCATCTATACTATAGACGTCATCTATACTATAGACGTCATCTATACTATAGACGTCATTTATACTATAGACGTCATCTATACTATAGACGTCATCTATACTATAGACGTCATCTATACTATAGACGTCATCTATACTATAGACGTCATCTATACTATAGACGTCATCTATACTATAGACTTCATCTATACTATAGACGTCATCTATACTATAGACGTCATCTATACTATAGACGTCATCTATACTATAGACGTCATCTATACTATAGACGTCATCTATACTATAGACGTCATCTATACTATAGACGTCATCTATACTATAGACGTCATCTATACTATAGACGTCATCTATACTATAGACGTCATCTATACTATAGACGTCATTTATACTATAGACGTCATCTATACTAAAGACGTCATTTATACTATAGACGTCATTTATACTATAGACGTCATCTATACTATAGACGTCATCTATACTATAGACGTCATCTATACTATAGACGTCATCTATACTATAGACGTCATCTATACTATAGACGTCATCTATACTATAGACGTCATCTATACTATAGACGTCATCTATACTATAGACGTCATCTATACTATAGACGTCATCTATACTATAGACGTCATCTATACTATAGACGTCATCTATACTATAGACGTCATCTATACTATAGACGTCATCTATACTATAGACGTCATCTATACTATAGACGTCATCTATACTATAGACGTCATCTATACTATAGACGTCATCTATACTATAGACGTCATCTATACTATAGACGTCATCTATACTATAGACGTCATCTATACTATAGACGTCATCTATACTATAGACGTCATCTATACTATAGACGTCATCTATACTACAGACGTCATCTATACTATAGACGTCATCTATACTAAAGACTTCATCTATACTATAGACATCATCTATATAGACATCATCTATACTATACACATCATCTATACTATAGAAATCATCTATACTATAGACGTCATATATACTATACACATCATCTATATAGACATCATCTACACTATACACATCATATATACTATAGACATCATCTATACTAAAGACGTCATATATACTATACACATCATCTATACTATAGACGTCATCTATACTATAGACGTCATCTATACTATAGACGTCATCTATACTATAGACGTCATCTATACTAAAGACGTCATCTATACTATAGACATCATCTATATAGACATCATCTATACTATACACATCATCTATACTATAGACATCATCTATACTATAGACGTCATATATAGTATACACATCATCTATATAGACATCATCTATACTATACACATCATCTATACTATAGACATCATCTATACTATAGACGTCATATATACTATACACATCATCTATACTATAGACGTCATCTATACTATAGACGTCATCTATACTATAGACGTCATCTTCACTATAGACTACATCTACACTATGGACGTCATCTATACTATAGACGTCATCTATACTATAGACGTCATCTATACTATAGACGTCATCTATACTATAGACGTCATCTATACTATAGACGTCATCTATACTATAGACGTCATCTATACTATAGACGTCATCTATACTATAGACGTCATCTATACTATAGACGTCATCTATGCTATAGACGTCATCTATACCATAGACGTCATCTATACTATAGACGTCATCAATACTATAGACGTCATCTATACTATAGACGTCATCTATACTATAGACGTCATCTATACTATAGACGTCATCTTCACTATAGACGTCATCAACACTATGGACGTCATCTATACTATAGACGTCATCTATACTATAGACGTCATCTATACTATAGACGTCATCTATATTATAGACGTCATCTATACTATAGACGTCATCTATACTAAAGACGTCATCTATACTATAGAGTCATCTATACTATAGACGTCATCTATACTATAGACGTCATCTATACTATAGACGTCATCTATACTATAGACATCATCTATACTAAAGACGTCATCTATACTATAGACATCATCTATATAGACATCATCTATACTATACACATCATCTATACTATAGACATCATCTATACTATAGACATCATCTATACTATAGACGTCATATATACTATACACATCATCTATATAGACATCATCTATACTATACACATCATCTATACTATAGACATCATCTATACTATAGACGTCATCTATACTATACACATCATCTATACTATAGACGTCATCTATACTATAGACGTCATCTATACTATAGACGTCATCTATACTATAGACGTCATCTATACTATAGACGTCATCTATACTATAGACGTCATCTATACTATAGACGTCATCTTTACTATAGACGTCATCTTTACTATAGACGTCATCTATACTATAGACGTCATCTATACTATAGACGTCATCTATACTATAGACGTCATCTATACTATAGACGTCATCTATACTATAGACGTCATCTATACTATAGACGTCATCTATACTATAGACGTCATCTATACTATAGACGTCATCTATACTATAGACGTCATCTATACTATAGACGTCATCTATACTATAGACGTCATCTATACTATAGACGTCATCTATAGTATAGACGTCATCTATACAATAGACGTCATCTATAGTATAGACGTCATCTTTACTATAGACGTCATCTATACTATAGACGTCATCTATACTATAGACGTCATCTATACTATAGACGTCATCTATACTATAGACGTCATCTATACTATAGACGTCATCTATACTATAGACGTCATCTATACTATAGACGTCATCTATACTAAAGACGTCATCTATACTATAGACATCATCTATATAGACATCATCTATACTATACACATCATCTATACTATAGACATCATCTATACTATAGACGTCATATATACTATACACATCATCTATATAGACATCATCTATACTATACACATCATCTATACTATAGACATCATCTATACTATAGACGTCATATATACTATACACATCATCTATACTATAGACGTCATCTATACTATAGACCTCATCTATACTATAGACGTCATCTTCACTATAGACGTCATCTACACTATGGACGTCATCTATACTATAGACGTCATCAATACTATAGACGTCATCTATACTATAGACGTCATCTATACTATAGACGTCATCTATACTATAGACGTCATCTATACTATAGACGTCATCTATACTATAGACGTCATCTATACTATAGACGTCATCTATACTATAGACGTCATCTATACTATAGACGTCATCTATACTATAGACGTCATCTATACTATAGACGTCATCTATACTATAGACGTCATCTATACTATAGACGTCATCTATACTATAGACGTCATCTATACTATAGACGTCATCTATACTATAGACGTCATCTATACTACAGACGTCATCTATACTATAGACGTCATCTATACTAAAGACTTCATCTATACTATAGACATCATCTATATAGACATCATCTATACTATACACATCATCTATACTATAGAAATCATCTATACTATAGACGTCATATATACTATACACATCATCTATATAGACATCATCTACACTATACACATCATATATACTATAGACATCATCTATACTAAAGACGTCATATATACTATACACATCATCTATACTATAGACGTCATCTATACTATAGACGTCATCTATACTATAGACGTCATCTATACTATAGACGTCATCTATACTAAAGACGTCATCTATACTATAGACATCATCTATATAGACATCATCTATACTATACACATCATCTATACTATAGACATCATCTATACTATAGACGTCATATATAGTATACACATCATCTATATAGACATCATCTATACTATACACATCATCTATACTATAGACATCATCTATACTATAGACGTCATATATACTATACACATCATCTATACTATAGACGTCATCTATACTATAGACGTCATCTATACTATAGACGTCATCTTCACTATAGACTACATCTACACTATGGACGTCATCTATACTATAGACGTCATCTATACTATAGACGTCATCTATACTATAGACGTCATCTATACTATAGACGTCATCTATACTATAGACGTCATCTATACTATAGACGTCATCTATACTATAGACGTCATCTATACTATAGACGTCATCTATGCTATAGACGTCATCTATACCATAGACGTCATCTATACTATAGACGTCATCAATACTATAGACGTCATCTATACTATAGACGTCATCTATACTATAGACGTCATCTATACTATAGACGTCATCTTCACTATAGACGTCATCAACACTATGGACGTCATCTATACTATAGACGTCATCTATACTATAGACGTCATCTATACTATAGACGTCATCTATATTATAGACGTCATCTATACTATAGACGTCATCTATACTAAAGACGTCATCTATACTATAGAGTCATCTATACTATAGACGTCATCTATACTATAGACGTCATCTATACTATAGACGTCATCTATACTATAGACATCATCTATACTAAAGACGTCATCTATACTATAGACATCATCTATATAGACATCATCTATACTATACACATCATCTATACTATAGACATCATCTATACTATAGACATCATCTATACTATAGACGTCATATATACTATACACATCATCTATATAGACATCATCTATACTATACACATCATCTATACTATAGACATCATCTATACTATAGACGTCATCTATACTATACACATCATCTATACTATAGACGTCATCTATACTATAGACGTCATCTATACTATAGACGTCATCTATACTATAGACGTCATCTATACTATAGACGTCATCTATACTATAGACGTCATCTATACTATAGACGTCATCTTTACTATAGACGTCATCTTTACTATAGACGTCATCTATACTATAGACGTCATCTATACTATAGACGTCATCTATACTATAGACGTCATCTATACTATAGACGTCATCTATACTATAGACGTCATCTATACTATAGACGTCATCTATACTATAGACGTCATCTATACTATAGACGTCATCTATACTATAGACGTCATCTATACTATAGACGTCATCTATACTATAGACGTCATCTATACTATAGACGTCATCTATACTATAGACGTCATCTATAGTATAGACGTCATCTATACAATAGACGTCATCTATAGTATAGACGTCATCTTTACTATAGACGTCATCTATACTATAGACGTCATCTATACTATAGACGTCATCTATACTATAGACGTCATCTATACTATAGACGTCATCTATACTATAGACGTCATCTATACTATAGACGTCATCTATACTAAAGACGTCATCTATACTATAGACATCATCTATATAGACATCATCTATACTATACACATCATCTATACTATAGACATCATCTATACTATAGACGTCATATATACTATACACATCATCTATATAGACATCATCTATACTATACACATCATCTATACTATAGACATCATCTATACTATAGACGTCATATATACTATACACATCATCTATACTATAGACGTCATCTATACTATAGACCTCATCTATACTATAGACGTCATCTTCACTATAGACGTCATCTACACTATGGACGTCATCTATACTATAGACGTCATCAATACTATAGACGTCATCTATACTATAGACGTCATCTATACTATAGACGTCATCTATACTATAGACGTCATCTATACTATAGACGTCATCTATACTATAGACGTCATCTATACTATAGACGTCATCTATACTATAGACATCATCTATATTATAGACATCATCTATACTATACACATCATCTATACTATACACATCATCTATACTATAGACGTCATCTATACTATAGACGTCATCTATACTATAGACGTCATCTATACTATAGACGTCATCTTTACTATAGACGCCATCTATACTATACACGTCATCTATACTATAGACGTCATCTATACTATAGACGTCATCTATACTATACACGTCATCTATACTATAGACGTCATCTACACTATAGACGTCATCTTTACTATAGACGTCATCTACACTATAGACGTCATCTTTACTATAGACGTCATCTACACTATAGACGTCATCTATACTATAGACGTCATCTATACTATAGACGTCATCTATACTATAGACGTCATCTATACTATAGACGTCATCTATACTATAGACGTCATCTATACTATAGACGTCATCTATACTATAGACGTCATCTACACTATAGACGTCATCTTTACTATAGACGTCATCTACACTATAGACGTCATCTATACTATAGACGTCATCTACACTATAGACGTCATCTATACTATAGACGTCATCTATACTATAGACGTCATCTATACTATAGACGTCATCTATACTATAGACGTCATCTATACTATAGACGTCATCTATACTATAGACGTCATCTATACTATAGACATTATCTATATTATAGACATCATCTATACTATACACATCATCTATACTATAGACGTCAGCTATACTATAGACGTCATCTATACTATAGACGTCATCTAAACTATAGACGTCATCTATACTATAGACGTCATCTATACTATAGACGTCATCTATACTATAGACGTCATCTATACTATAGACGTCATCTTTACTATAGACGTCATCTTTACTATAGACGTCATCTATACTATAGACGTCATCTATACTATAGACGTCATCTATACTACAGACGTCATCTATACTATAGACGTCATCTATACTATAGACGTCATCTATACTATAGACGTCATCTATACTATAGACGTCATCTATACTATAGACGTCATCTATACTATAGACGTCATCTATACTATAGACGTCATCTATACTATAGACGTCATCTATACTATAGACGTCATCTATACTATAGACGTCATCTATACTATAGACGTCATCTTTACTAGAGACGTCATCTATACTATAGACGTCATCTATACTATAGACGTCATCTACACTATAGACGTCATCTATACTATAGACGTCATCTACACTATAGACGTCATCTATACTATAGACGTCATCAATACTATAGACGTCATCTATACTATAGACGTCATCTATACTAAGACGTCATCTATACTATAGACGTCATCTATTCTATAGACGTAATCTATACTATAGACGTCATCTATACTATAGACGTCATCTATACTATAGACGTCATCTATTCTATAGACGTCATCTACACTATAGACGTCATCTATACTATAGACGTCATCTATACTATAGACGTCATCTATTCTATAGACATAATCTATACTATAGACGTCATCTATACTATAGACCTCATCTATACTATAGACGTCATCTTTACTATAGACGTCATCTTTACTATAGACGTCATCTATACTATAGACGTCATACTATAGACGTCATCTATTCTATAGACGTCATCTATACTATAGACGTCATCTATACTATAGACGTCATCTATACTATAGACGTCATCTATACTATAGACGTCATCTATACTATAGACGTCATCTATACTATAGACGTCATCTATACTATAGACGTCATCTATACTATAGACGTCATACTATACACATCATCTATACTATACACATCATCTATACTATAGACGTCATCTATACTATAGACGTCATCTATACTATAGACGTCATCTATACTATAGACGTCATCTTTACTATAGACGTCATCTATACTATAGACGTCATCTATACTATAGACGTCATCTATACTATAGACGTCATCTATACTATAGACGTCATCTATACTATAGACGTCATCTATACTATAAACGTCATCTACACTATAGACGTCATCTATACTATAGATGTCATCTACACTATAGACGTCATCTATACTATAGACGTCATCTATACTATAGACGTCATCTATACTATAGACGTCATCTATACTATAGACGTCATCTATACTATAGACGTCATCTATACTATAGACGTCATCTATACTATAGACGTCATCTATTCTATAGACGTCATCTATTCTATAGACGTCATCTATTCTATAGACGTAATCTATACTATAGACGTCGCCTATACTATAGACGTCGTCTATACTATAGACGTCATCTATACTATAGACCTCATCTATACTATAGACGTCATTTATACTATAGACGTCATCTATACTATAGACGTCATCTATACTATAGACGTCATCTATTCTATAGACGTCATCTTCACAATAGACGTCATCTACACTATGGACGTCATCTATACTATAGACGTCATTTATACTATAGACGTCATCTATACTATAGACGTCATCTATACTATAGACGTCATCTATTCTATAGACGTCATCTTTACTAGAGACGTCATCTATACTATAGACGTCATCTATACTATAGACGTCATCTACACTTAAGACGTCATCTTTACTATAGACGTCATCTACACTATAGACGTCATCTGTACTATAGACGTCATCTACACTATAGACGTCATCTATACTATAGACGTCATCTATACTATAGACGTCATCTATACTATAGACGTCATCTATACTATAGACGTCATCTATACTATAGACGTCATCTATACTATAGACGTCATCTATACTATAAACGTCATCTACACTATAGACGTCATCTATACTATAGATGTCATCTACACTATAGACGTCATCTATACTATAGACGTCATCTATACTATAGACGTCATCTATACTATAGACGTCATCTATACTATAGACGTCATCTATACTATAGAAGTCATCTATTCTATAGACGTCATCTATTCTATAGACGTCATCTATACTATAGACGTCATCTATACTATAGACGTCATCTATTCTATAGACGTCATCTATTCTATAGACGTAATCTATACTATAGACGTCGTCTATACTATAGACGTCGTCTATACTATAGACGTCATCTATACTATAGACCTCATCTATACTATAGACGTCATCTATACTATAGACGTCATCTTTACTAGAGACGTCATCTATACTATAGACGTCATTTATACTATAGACGTCATCTATACTATAGACGTCATCTTTACTAGAGACGTCATCTATACTATTGACGTCATCTATACTATAGACGTCATCTACACTAAAGACGTCATCTTTACTATAGACGTCATCTACACTATAGACGTCATCTGTACTATAGACGTCATCTACACTATAGACGTCATCTATACTATAGACGTCATCTATACTATAGACGTCATCTATACTATAGACGTCATCTATACTATAGACGTCATCTATACTAAGACGTCATCTATACTATAGACGTCATCTATTCTATAGACGTAATCTATACTATAGACGTCATCTATTCTATAGACGTCATCTATTCTATAGACGTCATCTACACTATAGACGTCATCTATACTATAGACGTCATCTATTCTATAGACGTCATCTATTCTATAGACATAATCTATACTATAGACGTCATCTATACTATAGACGTCATCTATACTATAGACCTCATCTATACTATAGACGTCATCTTTACTTTAGACGTCATCTTTACCATAGACGTCATCTATACTATAGACGTCATCTATTCTATAGACGTCATCTATACTATAGACGTCATCTATTCTGTAGACGTCATCTATACTATAGACGTCATCTATACTATAGACGTCATCTTTACTATAGACGTCATCTATACTATAGACGTCATCTATACTATAGACGTCATCTATACTATAGACGTCATCTATACTATAGACGTCATCTATACTATAGACGTCATCTATACTATAGACGTCATCTATACTATAAACGTCATCTACACTATAGACGTCATCTATACTATAGATGTCATCTACACTATAGACGTCATCTATACTATAGACGTCATCTATACTATAGACGTCATCTATACTATAGACGTCATCTATACTATAGACGTCATCTATACTATAGAAGTCATCTATTCTATAGACGTCATCTATTCTATAGACGTCATCTATACTATAGACGTCATCTATACTATAGACGTCATCTATTCTATAGACGTCATCTATTCTATAGACGTAATCTATACTATAGACGTCGTCTATACTATAGACGTCGTCTATACTATAGACGTCATCTATACTATAGACCTCATCTATACTATAGACGTCATCTATACTATAGACGTCATCTTTACTAGAGACGTCATCTATACTATAGACGTCATCTATACTATAGACGTCATCTACACTATAGACGTCATCTATACTATAGACGTCATCTACACTATAGACGTCATCTATACTATAGACGTCATCTATACTATAGACGTCATCTATACTAAGACGTCATCTATACTATAGACGTCATCTATTCTATAGACGTAATCTATACTATAGACGTCATCTATACTATAGACGTCATCTATACTATAGACGTCATCTATTCTATAGACGTCATCTACACTATAGACGTCATCTATACTATAGACGTCATCTATACTATAGACGTCATCTATTCTATAGACATAATCTATACTATAGACGTCATCTATACTATAGACGTCATCTATACTATAGACCTCATCTATACTATAGACGTCATCTTTACTATAGACGTCATCTTTACTATAGACGTCATCTATACTATAGACGTCATCTATTCTATAGACGTCATCTATACTATAGACGTCATCTATTCTATAGACGTCATCTATACTATAGACGTCATCTATACTATAGACGTCATCTATACTATAGACGTCATACTATACACATCATCTATACTATACACATCATCTATACTATAGACGTCATCTATACTATAGACGTCATCTATACTATAGACGTCATCTATACTATAGACGTCATCTTTACTATAGACGTCATCTATACTATAGACGTCATCTATACTATAGACGTCATCTATACTATAGACGTCATCTATACTATAGACGTCATCTATACTATAGACGTCATCTATACTATAGACGTCATCTACACTATAGACGTCATCTACACTATAGACGTCATCTATACTATAAACGTCATCTACACTATAGACGTCATCTATACTATAGATGTCATCTGCACTATAGACGTCATCTATACTATAGACGTCATCTATACTATAGACGTCATCTATACTATAGACGTCATCTATACTATAGACGTCATCTATACTATAGACGTCATCTATACTATAGACGTCATCTATTCTATAGACGTCATCTATTCTATAGACGTAATCTATACTATAGACGTCGTCTATACTATAGACGTCGTCTATACTATAGACGTCATCTATACTATAGACGTCATCTATACTATAGACCTCATCTATACTATAGACGTCATTTATACTATAGACGTCATCTATACTATAGACGTCATCTATACTATAGACGTCATCTATACTATAGACGTCATCTATTCTATAGACGTCATCTTCACAATAGACGTCATCTACACTATGGACGTCATCTATACTATAGACGTCATCTATACTATAGACGTCATCTATACTATAGACGTCATCTTTACTAGAGACGTCATCTATACTATAGACGTCATCTATACTATAGACGTCATCTACACTATAGACGTCATCTTTACTATAGACGTCATCTACACTATAGACGTCATCTGTACTATAGACGTCATCTACACTATAGACGTCATCTATACTATAGACGTCATCTATACTATAGACGTCATCTATACTATAGACGTCATCTATACTATAGACGTCATCTATACTATAGACGTCATCTATACTATAGACGTCATCTATACTATAGACGTCATCTATACTATAGACGTCATCTATACTATAGACGTCATCTATTCTATAGACGTCATCTATTCTATAGACGTAATCTATACTATAGACGTCGTCTATACTATAGACGTCGTCTATACTATAGACGTCATCTATACTATAGACCTCATCTATACTATAGACGTCATCTATACTATAGACGTCATCTATACTATAGACGTCATCTATACTATAGACGTCATCTACACTATAGACGTCATCTTTACTAGAGACGTCATCTATACTATAGACGTCATCTATACTATAGACGTCATCTACACTATAGACGTCATCTTTACTATAGACGTCATCTACACTATAGACGTCATCTGTACTATAGACGTCATCTACACTATAGACGTCATCTGTACTATAGACGTCATCTACACTATAGACGTCATCTATACTATAGACGTCATCTATACTATAGACGTCATCTATACTATAGACGTCATCTATACTATAGACGTCATCTATACTAAGACGTCATCTATACTATAGACGTCATCTATTCTATAGACGTAATCTATACTATAGACGTCATCTATACTATAGACGTCATCTATACTATAGACCTCATCTATACTATAGACGTCATCTATACTATAGACGTCATCTATACTATAGACGTCATCTATACTATAGACGTCATCTATACTATAGACGTCATCTATACTATAGACGTCACCTATTTTATAGACGTCATTTACACTATAGACGTCATCTATACTATAGACGTCATCTATACTATAGACGTCATCTATTCTATAGACGTCATTTTTACTATAGACGTCATCTTTACTATAGACGTCATCTATACTATAGACGTCATCTTTACTAGAGACGTCATCTACACTATAGACGTCATCTTTACTATAGACGTCATCTACACTATAGACGTCATCTGTACTATAGACGTCATCTACACTATAGACGTCATCTATACTATAGACGTCATCTATACTATAGACGTCATCTATACTATAGACGTCATCTATACTATAGACGTCATCTATACTATAGACGTCATCTATACTATAGACGTCATCTATACTATAGACGTCATCTATACTATAGACGTAATCTATACTATAGACGTCATCTATACTATAGACGTCATCTATACTATAGACGTCATCTATACTATAGACGTCATCTATACTAAGACGTCATCTATACTATAGACGTAATCTATACTATAGACGTCATCTATACTATAGACGTCATCTATACTATAGACCTCATCTATACTATAGACGTCATCTATACTATAGACGTCATCTATACTATAGACGTCATCTATACTATAGACGTCATCTATGCTATAGACGTCATTTACATTATAGACGTCATCTATACTATAGAAGTCATCTATACTATAGACGTCATCTATACTATAGACGTCATCTATTCTATAGACATAATCTTTACTATAGACGTCATCTATACTATAGACGTCATCTATACTATAGACCTCATCTATACTATAGACGTCATCTTTACTATAGACGTCAACTATACTATAGACGTCATCTATTCTATAGACGTCATCTATACTATAGACGTCATCTATACTATAGACGTCATACTATACACATCATCTATACTATACACATCATCTATGCTATAGACGTCATCTATACTATAGACGTCATCTATACTATAGACGTCATCTATACTATAGACGTCATCTATACTATAGACGTCATCTATACTATAGACGTCATCTTTACTATAGACGTCATCTATACTATAGACGTCATCTATACTTTAGACGTCATCTATACTATAGACGTCATCTATACTATAGACGTCATCTATACTATAGACGTCATCTATACTATAGACGTCATCTATTCTATAGACGTTATCTATTCTATAGACGTAATCTATACTATAGACGTCGTCTATACTATAGACGTCATCTATACTATAGACCTCATCTATACTATAGACGTCATCTTTACTATAGACGTCATCTTTACTATAGACGTAATCTATACTATAGACGTCATCTATACTATAGACGTCATCTATACTATAGACGTCATCTATACTATAGACGTCATCTATACTATAGACGTCATCTATACTATAGACGTCATCTATACTATAGACGTCATCTTTACTAGAGACGTCATCTATACTATAGACGTCATCTTTACTAGAGACGTCATCTATACTATAGACGTCATCTATACTATAGACGTCATCTATACTATAGACGTCATCTACACTATAGGCGTCATCTGTACTATAGACGTCATCTACACTATAAACGTCATCTATACTATAGACTTCATCTATACTATAGACGTCACCTATACTATAGACGTCATCTATACTATAGACGTCATCTATACTAAGACGTCATCTATACTATAGACGTCATCTATTCTATAGACGTAATCTATACTATAGACGTCATCTATACTATAGACGTCATCTATACTATAGACCTCATCTATACTATAGACTATAGACGTCATCTATACTATAGACGTCATCTATTCTATAGACGTCATTTACACTATAGACGTCATCTATACTATAGACGTCATCTATACTATAGACGTCATCTATTCTATAGACATAATCTATACTATAGACGTCATCTATACTATAGACGTCATCTATACTATAGACCTCATCTATACTATAGACGTCATCCTTACTATAGACGTCATCTTTACTATAGACGTCATCTATACTATAGACGTCATCTTTACTAGAGACGTCATCTACACTATAGACGTCATCTTTACTATAGACGTCATCTACACTATAGACGTCATCTGTACTATAGACGTCATCTACACTATAGACGTCATCTATACTATAGACGTCATCTATACTATAGACGTCATCTATACTATAGACGTCATCTATACTATAGACGTCATCTATACTATAGACGTCGTCTATACTATAGACGTCGTCTATACTATAGACGTCGTCTATACTATAGACGTCATCTATACTATAGACCTCATCTATACTATAGACGTCATCTTTACTATAGACGTCATCTTTACTATAGACGTAATCTATACTATAGACGTCATCTATACTATAGACGTCATCTATACTATAGACGTCATCTATACTATAGACGTCATCTATACTATAGACGTCATCTATACTATAGACGTCATCTATACTATAGACGTCATCTATACTATACACATCATCTATACTATAGACGTCATCTATACTATAGACGTCATCTATACTATAGACGTCATCTATACTATAGACGTCATCTATACTATAGACGTCATCTATACTATAGACGTCATCTATACTATAGACGTCATCTATACTATAGACGTCATCTATACTATAGACGTCATCTATACTAAAGACGTCATCTATACTATAGACGTCATCTATACTATAGACGTCATCTATACTAAAGACGTCATCTATACTATAGACGTCATCTATACTATAGACGTCATCTATACTATAGACGTCATCTATAATATAGACGTCATCTATACTATAGACGTCATCTATACTATAGACGTCATCTATACTATAGACGTCATCTATACTATAGACGTCATCTATACTATAAACGTCATCTATATTATAGACGTCATCTATACTATAGACGTCATCTATTCTATAGACATCATCTATATTATAGACATCATCTATACTATAGACATCATCTATATTATAGACATCATCTATACTATAGACATCATCTATACTATACACATCATCTATACCATACACATCATCTATACTATACACATCATGTATACTATAGACGTCATCTATACTATAGACGTCATCTATACTATATACGTCATCTACACTCATCTATACGTCATCTATACTATAGACATCATCTATACTATAGACATCATCTATACTATACACATCATCTATACCATACACATCATCTATACTATACACATCATGTATACTATAGACGTCATCTATACTATATACGTCATCTACACTCATCTATACGTCATCTATACTATAGACATCATCTATACTATACACATCATCTATACCATACACATCATCTATACTACACACATCATGTATACTATAGACGTCATCTATACTATAGACGTCATATATACTATAGACGTCATCTATACTATAGACGTCATATATACTATAGACGTCATCTATACTATAGGCGTCATCTATACTATAGACGTCATCTATACTATAGACGTCATCTATACTATAGACGTCATCTATACTATAGACGTCATCTATACTATAGACGTAATCTATACTATAGACGTAATCTATACTATAGACGTCATCTATACTATAGACGTCATCTATACTATAGACGTCATCTATACTATAGACGTCATCTATACTATAGACGTCATCTATACTATAGACGTCATCTATAGACGTCATCTATACTATAGACGTCATCTATACTATAGACGTCATCTATACTATAGACGTTATCTATACTATAGACGTCATCTATACTATAGACGTCATCTATACTATAGACGTCATCTATACTATAGACGTCATCTACACTATAGGCGTCATCTTTACTATAGACGTCATCTACACTATAGACGTCATCTGTACTATAGACGTCATCTACACTATAGACGTCATCTATACTATAGACGTCATCTATACTATAGACGTCATCTATACTATAGACGTCATCTATACTATAGACGTCATCTATACTATAGACGTCATCTATACTATAGACGTCATCTATACTAAGACGTCATCTATACTATAGACGTCATCTATTCTATAGACGTAATCTATACTATAGACGTCATCTATACTATAGACGTCATCTATACTATAGACGTCATCTATACTATAGACCTCATCTATACTATAGACGTCATCTATACTATAGACGTCATCTATACTATAGACGTCATCTATACTATAGACGTCATCTATTCTATAGACGTCATTTACACTATAGACGTCATCTATACTATAGACGTCATCTATACTATAGACGTCATCTATTCTATAGACATAATCTATACTATAGACATCATCTATACTATAGACGTCATCTATACTATAGACCTCATCTATACTATAGACGTCATCCTTACTATAGACGTCATCTTTACTATAGACGTCATCTATACTATAGACGTCATCTTTACTAGAGACGTCATCTACACTATAGACGTCATCTTTACTATAGACGTCATCTACACTATAGACGTCATCTGTACTATAGACGTCATCTACACTATAGACGTCATCTATACTATAGACGTCATCTATACTATAGACGTCATCTATACTATAGACGTCATCTATACTATAGACGTCATCTATACTATAGACGTCATCTATACTATAGACGTCATCCATACTATAGACGTCATCTATACTATAGACGTCATCTATACTATAGACGTCATCTATACTATAGACGTCATCTATACTATAGACGTCATCTATACTATAGACGTCATCTATACTATAGACGTCATCTATACTATAGACGTCATCTATACTATAGACTTCATCTATACTATAGACATCATCTATACTATACACATCATCTATACTATACACATCATCTATAATATACACATCATCTATACTATAGACGTCATCTATACTATAGACGTCATCTATACTATAGACGTCATCTATAGTATAGACGTTATCTATAGTATAGACGTCATCTATAGTATAGACGTCATCTATACTATAGACGTCATCTATACTATAGACGTCATCTTTACTATAGACGTCATCTCTACTATAGACGTCATCTATACTATAGACGTCATCTATACTATAGACGTCATCTATACTATAGACGTCATCTATACTATAGACGTCATCTATACTATAGACGTCATCTATACTATAGACGTCATCTATACTATAGACGTCATCTATACTATAGACGTCATCTATACTATAGACGTCATCTTTACTATAGACGTCATTCTTACTATAGACGTCATCTATACTATAGACGTCATCTATACTATAGACGTCATCTATACTATAGACGTCATCTATACTATAGACGTCATCTATACTATAGACGTCATCTATACTATAGACGTCATCTATACTATAGACGTCATCTATACTATAGACGTCATCTTTACTATAGACGTCATCTCTACTATAGACGTCATCTATACTATAGACGTCATCTATACTATAGACGTCATCTATACTATAGACGTCATCTATACTATAGACGTCATCTATACTATAGACGTCATCTATACTATAGACGTCATCTATACTATAGACGTCATCTATACTATAGACGTCATCTATACTATAGACGTCATCTATACTATAGACGTCATCTACACTATAGACGTCATCTATACTATAGACGTCATCTATACTATAGACGTCATCTATACTATAGACGTCATCTATACTAAGACGTCATCTATACTATAGACGTCATCTATTCTATAGACGTAATCTATACTATAGACGTCATCTATACTATAGACGTCATCTATACTATAGACGTCATCTATACTATAGACGTCATCTATTCTATAGACATAATCTATACTATAGACATAATCTATACTATAGACGTCATCTATACTATAGACCTTATCTATACTATAGACGTCATCTTTACTATAGACGTCATCTTTACTATAGACGTCATCTATACTATAGACGTCATCTATTCTATAGACGTCATCTACACTATAGACGTCATCTATATTATAGACGTCATCTATTCTATAGACATAATCTATACTATAGACATAATCTATACTATAGACGTCATCTATACTATAGACCTCATCATCATACTATAGACCTCATATAGACGTCATCTTTACTATAGACGTCATCTTTACTATAGACGTCATCTATACTATAGACGTCATCTATTCTATAGACGTCATCTATACTATAGACGTCATCTATTCTATAGACGTCATCTATACTATAGACGTCACCTATACTATAGACGTCACCTATACTATAGACGTCATCTATACTATAGACGCCATCTATACTATAGACGTCATCTATACTATAGACGTCATACTATACACATCATCTATACTATACACATCATCTATACTATAGACGTCATCTATACTATAGACGTCATCTATACTATAGACGTCATCTAAACTATAGACGTCATCTATACTATAGACGTCATCTATACTATAGACGTCATCTATACTATAGACGTCATGTATACTATAGACGTCATCTATACTATAGACGTCATCCAAACTATAGACGTCATCTACACTATAGACGTCATCTATACTATAGACGTCATCTATACTATAGACGTCATCTACACTATAGACGTCATCTTTACTATAGACGTCATCTATACTATAGACGTCATCTATACTATAGACGTCATCTATACTATAGACGTCATCTATTCTATAGACGTCATCTATACTATAGACGTCATCTATACTATAGACGTCATCTATTCTATAGACGTAATCTATACTATAGACGTCATCTATACTATAGACGTCATCTATACTATAGACCTCATCTATACTATAGACGTCATCTATACTATAGACGTCATCTATTCTATAGACGTCATCTATACTATAGACGTCATCTATACTATAGACGTCATCTATACTATAGACGTCATCTATACTATAGACGTCATCTATACCATAGACGTCATCTATACCATAGGCGTCATCTATACTATAGACGTCATCTATACTATAGACGTCATCTATACTATAGACGTCATCTATACTATAGACGTCATCTATACTATAGACGTCATCTATACTATAGACGTCATCTTTACTATAGACGTCATCTATACTATAGACGTCGTCTTTACTATAGACGTCATCTATACTATAGACGTCATCTATACTATAGACGTCATCTATACTATAGACGTCATCTACACTATAGACGTCATCTATACTATAGACGTCATCTATACTATAGACGTCATCTATTCTATAGACATAATCTATACTATATTCATAATCTATATTATAGACGTCATCTATACTATAGACCTCATCTATACTATAGACGTCATCTTTACTATAGACGTCATCTTTAATATAGACGTCATCTATACTATAGACGTCATCTATTCTATAGACGTCATCTATACTATAGACGTCATCTATTCTATAGACGTCATCTATACTATAGACGTCATCTATACTATAGACGTCATACTATACACATCATCTATACTATACACATCATCTATACTATAGACGTCATCTATACTATAGACGTCATCTATACTATAGACGTCATCTATACTATAGACGTCATCTATACTATAGACGTCATCTTTACTATAGACGTCATCTATACTATAGACGTCATCTATACTATAGACGTCATCTATACTATAGACGTCATCTATACTATAGACGTCATCTACACTATAGACATCATCTACACTATAGACGTCATCTATACTATAGACGTCATCTATACTATAGACGTCATCTACACTATAGACGTCATCTATACTATAGACGTCATCTATACTATAGACGTCATCTATACTATAGACGTCATCTACACTATAGACGTCATCTATACTATAGACGTCATCCATACTATAGACGTCATCTATACTATAGACGTCATCTATACTATAGACGTCATCTATACTATAGACGTCATCTATACTATAGACGTCATCTATACTATAGACGTCATCTATACTATAGACGTCATCTATACTATAGACGTCATCTATTCTATAGACGTAATCTATACTATAGACGTCATCTATACTATAGACGTCATCTATACTATAGACCTCATCTACACTATAGACGTCATCTTTACTATAGACGTCATCTTTACTATAGACGTAATCTATACCATAGACGTCATCTATACTATAGACGTCATCTATACTATAGACGTCATCTATTCTATAGACCTCATCTATACTATAGACGTCATCTTTACTATAGACGTCATCTTTACTATAGACGTAATCTATACTATAGACGTCATCTATACTATAGACGTCATCTATACTATAGACGTCATCTATACTATAGACGTCATCTATACTATAGACGTCATCTATACTATAGACGTCATCTATACTATAGACGTCATCTATACTATAGACGTCATCTTTACTAGAGACGTCATCTATACTATACACATCATCTATACTATAGACGTCATCCTTACTATAGACGTCATCTTTACTATAGACGTCATCTATACTATAGACGTCATCTTTACTAGAGACGTCATCTACACTATAGACGTCATCTTTACTATAGACGTCATCTACACTATAGACGTCATCTGTACTATAGACGTCATCTACACTATAGACGTCATCTATACTATAGACGTCATCTATACTATAGAAGTCATCTATACTATAGACGTCATCTATACTATAGACGTCATCTATACTATAGACGTCATCTATACTATAGACGTCATCTATACTATAGACGTCATCTATACTATAGACGTCATCTATACTATAGACGTCATCTATACTATAGACGTCATCTATTCTATAGACGTAATCTATACTATAGACGTCATCTATACTATAGACGTCATCTATACTATAGACCTCATCTATACTATAGACGTCATCTATACTATAGACGTCATTTATACTATAGACGTCATCTATACTATAGACGTCATCTATTCTATAGACGTCATCTATACTATAGACGTCATCTATACTATAGACGTCATCTATTCTATAGACATAATCTATACTATAGACGTCATCTATACTATAGACGTCATCTATACTATAGACCTCATCTATACTATAGACGTCATCTTTACTATAGACGTCATCTTTACTATAGACGTCATCTATACTATAGACGTCATCTATTCTATAGACGTAATCTATACTATAGACGTCATCTATTCTATAGACGTAATCTATACTATAGACGTCGTCAATACTATAGACGTCGTCTATACTATAGACGTCATCTATACTATAGACCTCATCTATACTATAGACGTCATCTTTACTATAGACGTCATCTTTACTATAGACGTAATCTATACTATAGACGTCATCTATACTATAGACGTCATCTATACTATAGACGTCATCTATACTATAGACGTCATCTATACTATAGACGTCATCTATACTATAGACGTCATCTATACTATAGACGTCATCTATACTATAGACGTCATCTATACTATAGACGTCATCTATACTATAGACGTCATCTATACTATAGACGTCATCTATACTATAGACGTCATCTATACTATAGACGTCATCTATACTATAGACGTCATCTATACTATAAACGTCATCTATACTATAGACGTCATCTATACTAAAGACGTCATCTATACTATAGACGTCATCTCTACTATAGACGTCATCTATACTAAAGACGTCATCTATACTATAGACGTCATCTATACTATAGACGTCATCTATACTATAGACGTCATCTATACTATAGACGTCATCTATACTATAGACGTCATCTATACTATACGTCATCTACACTCATCTATACGTCATCTATACTACAGACGTCATCTATACTATAGACGTCATCTATACTATAGACGTCATCTATACTATAGACGTCATCTATATTATAGACGTCATCTATACTATAGACGTCATCTATTCTATAGACATCATCTATATTATAGACATCATCTATACTATAGACATCATCTATATTATAGACATCATCTATACTATAGACATCATCTATACTATACACATCATCTATACCATACACATCATCTATACTATACACATCATGTATACTATAGACGTAATCTATACTATAGACGTCATCTATACTATATACGTCATCTACACTCATCTATACGTCATCTATACTATAGACATCATCTATACTATAGACATCATCTATACTATACACATCATCTATACCATACACATCATCTATACTATACACATCATGTATACTATAGACGTCATCTATACTATATACGTCATCTACACTCATCTATACGTCATCTATACTATAGACATTATCTATACTATAGACATCATCTATACTATACACATCATCTATACCATACACATCATCTATACTATACACATCATGTATACTATAGACGTCATCTATACTATAGACGTCATATATACTATAGACGTCATCTATACTATAGACGTCATATATACTATAGACGTCATCTATACTATAGACGTCATCTATACTATAGACGTCATCTATACTATAGACGTCATCTATACTATAGACGTCATCTATACTATAGACGTCATCTATACTATAGACGTCATCTATGCTATAGACGTCATCTATACTATAGACGTCATCTATGCTATAGACGTCATCTATACTATAGACGTCATCTATACTATAGACGTCATCTATACTATAGACGTCATCTATACTATAGACGTCATCTATACTATAGACGTCATCAATACTATAGACGTCATCTTTACTAGAGACGTCATCTATACTATAGACGTCATCTATACTATAGACGTCATCTATACTATAGACGTCATCTATACTATAGACGTCATCTATACTATAGACGTCATCTATACTATAGACTTCATCTATACTACACACATCATCTATACTATACACATCATCTATAATATACACATCATCTATACTATACACATCATCTATACTATAGACGTCATCTATACTATAGACGTCATCTATACTATAGACGTCATCTATAGTATAGACGTCATCTATAGTATAGACGTCATCTATACTATAGACGTCATCTATACTATAGACGTCATCTTTACTATAGACGTCATCTCTACTATAGACGTCATCTCTACTATAGACGTCATCTATACTATAGACGTCATCTATACTATAGACGTCATCTATACTATAGACGTCATCTATACTATAGACGTCATCTTTACTATAGACGTCATCTATACTATAGACGTCATCTATACTATAGACGTCATCTATACTATAGACGTCATCTATACTATAGACGTCATCTATACTATAGACGTCATCTATACTATAGACGTCATCTATACTATAGACGTCATCTTTACTAGAGACGTCATCTATACTATAGACGTCATCTATACTATAGACGTCATCTATACTATAGACGTCATCTTTACTATAGACGTCATCTACACTATAGACGTCATCTATACTATAGACGTCATCTACACTATAGACGTCATCTACACTATAGACGTCATCTATACTATAGACGATATCTATACTATAGACGTCATCTATACTATAGACGTCATCTATACTAAGACGTCATCTATACTATAGACGTCATCTATTCTATAGACGTAATCTATACTATAGACGTCATCTATACTATAGACGTCATCTATACTATAGACGTCATCTATACTATAGACGTCATCTATTCTATAGACATAATCTATACTATAGACATAATCTATACTATAGACGTCATCTATACTATAGACCTCATCTATACTATAGACGCCATCTTTACTATAGACGTCATCTTTACTATAGACGTCATCTATACTATAGACGTCATCTATTCTATAGACGTCATCTACACTATAGACGTCATCTATACTATAGACGTCATCTATTCTATAGACATAATCTATACTATAGACATAATCTATACTATAGACGTCATCTATACTATAGACCTCATCATCATACTATAGACCTCATATAGACGTCATCTTTACTATAGACGTCATCTTTACTATAGACGTCATCTATACTATAGACGTCATCTATTCTATAGACATCATCTATACTATAGACGTCATCTATTCTATAGACGTCATCTATACTATAGACGTCACCTATACTATAGACGTCATCTATACTATAGACGTCATCTATACTATAGACGTCATACTATACACATCATCTATACTATACACATCATCTATACTATAGACGTCATCTATACTATAGACGTCATCTATACTATAGACGTCATCTATACTATAGACGTCATCTATACTATAGACGTCATCTATACTATAGACGTCATCTATACTATAGACGTCATGTATACTATAGACGTCATCTATACTATAGACGTCATCCAAACTATAGACGTCATCTACACTATAGACGTCATCTATACTATAGACGTCATCTACACTATAGACGTCATCTTTACTATAGACGTCATCTTTACTATAGACGTCATCTATACTATAGACGTCATCTATACTATAGACGTCATCTATACTATAGACGTCATCTATTCTATAGACGTCATCTATACTATAGACGTCATATATACTATAGACGTCATCTATTCTATAGACGTAATCTATACTATAGACGTCATCTATACTATAGACGTCATCTATACTATAGACCTCATCTATACTATAGACGTCATCTATACTATAGACGTCATCTATTCTATAGACGTCATCTATACTATAGACGTCATCTATACTATAGACGTCATCTATACTATAGACGTCATCTATACCATAGACGTCATCTATACCATAGGCGTCATCTATACTATAGACGTCATCTATACTATAGACGTCATCTATACTATAGACGTCATCTATACTATAGACGTCATCTATACTATAGACGTCATCTTTACTATAGACGTCATCTTTACTATAGACGTCATCTTTACTATAGACGTCATCTTTACTATAGACGTCATCTATACTATAGACGTCATCTTTACTATAGACGTCATCTATACTATAGACGTCATCTATACTATAGACGTCATCTATACTATAGACGTCATCTACACTATAGACGTCATCTATACTATAGACGTCATCTATACTATAGACGTCATCTATTCTATAGACATAATCTATACTATATTCATAATCTATATTATAGACGTCATCTATACTATAGACCTCATCTATACTATAGACGTCATCTTTACTATAGACGTCATCTTTAATATAGACGTCATCTATACTATAGACGTCATCTATTCTACAGACGTCATCTATACTATAGACGTCATCTATTCTATAGACGTCATCTATACTATAGACGTCATCTATACTATAGACGTCATCTATACTATAGACGTCATACTATACACATCATCTATACTATACACATCATCTATACTATAGACGTCATCTTTACTATAGACGTCATCTATACTATAGACGTCATCTATACTATAGACGTTATCTATACTATAGACGTCATCTATACTATAGACGTCATCTTTACTATAGACGTCATCTATACTATAGACGTCATCTTTACTATAGACGTCATCTATACTATAGACGTCATCTATACTATAGACGTCATCTATACTATAGACGTCATCTACACTATAGACGTCATCTATACTATAGACGTCATCTATACTATAGACGTCATCTATACTATAGACGTCATCTACACTATAGACGTCATCTATACTATAGACGTCATCTATACTATAGACGTCATCTTTACTATAGACGTCATCTATACTATAGACGTCATCTATACTATAGACGTCATCTATACTATAGACGTCATCTATTCTATAGACGTAATCTATACTATAGACGTCATCTATACTATAGACGTCATCTATACTATAGACCTCATCTACACTATAGACGTCATCTTTACTATAGACGTCATCTTTACTATAGACGTAATCTATACTATAGACGTCATCTATACTATAGACGTCATCTATACTATAGACGTCATCTATTCTATAGACGTCATCTATTCTATAGACGTCATCTACACTATAGACGTCATCTATACTATAGACGTCATCTATACTATAGACGTCATCTATACTATAGACGTCATCTATACCATAGACGTCATCTATACCATAGACGTCATCTATACCATAGACGTCATCTATACTATAGACGTCATCTATACTATAGACGTCATCTATACTATAGACGTCATCTATACTATAGACGTCATCTATACTATAGACGTCATCTTTACTATAGACGTCATCTTTACTATAGACGTCATCTTTACTATAGACGTCATCTATACTATAGACGTCATCTATACTATAGACGTCATCTATTCTATAGACGTCATCTATTCTATAGACGTCATCTATACTATAGACGTCATCTATACTATAGACGTCATCTATACCATAGACGTCATCTATACCATAGACGTCATCTATACCATAGACGTCATCTATACTATAGACGTCATCTATTCTATAGACGTAATCTATACTATAGACGTCATCTATACTATAGACGTCATCTATACTATAGACGTCATCTATACTATAGACGTCATCTATACTATAGACGTCATCTATAGTATAGACGTCATCTATACTATAGACGTCATCTTTACTAGAGACGTCATCTATACTATAGACGTCATCTATACTATAGACGTCACCTACACTATATACGTCATCTTTACTATAGACATCATCTACACTATAGACGTCATCTATACTATAGACGTCATCTACACTATAGACGTCATCTATACTATAGACGTCATCTATACTATAGACGTCATCTATACTATAGACGTCATCTATACTATAGACGTCATCTATACTAAGACGTCATCTATACTATAGACGTCATCTATTCTATAGACGTAATCTATACTATAGACGTCATCTATACTATAGACGTCATCTTTACTATAGACGTCATCTATACTATAGACGTCATCTATTCTATAGACGTCATCTATACTATAGACGTCATCTATTCTATAGACGTCATCTATACTATAGACGTCATCTATTCTATAGACGTCATCTATACTATAGACGTCATCTATTCTATAGACGTCATCTATACTATAGACGTCATCTATACTATAGACGTCATCTATACTATAGACGTCATACTATACACATCATCTATACTATACTCATCATCTATACTATACACATCATCTATACTATAGACGTCATCTATACTATAGACGTCATCTATACTATAGACGTCATCTATACTATAGACGTCATCTATACTATAGACGTCATCTATACTATAGACGTCATCTATACTATAGACGTCATATATACTATAGACGTCATCTATACTATAGGCGTCATCTATACTATAGACGTCATCTATACTATAGACGTCATCTATACTATAGACGTCATCTATACTATAGACGTCATCTATACTATAGACGTCATCTATACTATAGACGTCATCTATACTATAGACGTCATCTATACTATAGACGTCATCTATACTATAGACGTCATCTATACTATACACGTCATCTATACTATAGACGTCATCTATACTATAGACGTCATCTATACTATAGACGTCATCTACACTATAGGCGTCATCTTTACTATAGACGTCATCTACACTATAGACGTCATCTGTACTATAGACGTCATCTACACTATAGACGTCATCTATACTATAGACGTCATCTATACTATAGACGTCATCTATACTATAGACGTCATCTATACTATAGACGTCATCTATACTATAGACGTCATCTATACTAAGACGTCATCTATACTATAGACGTCATCTATTCTATAGACGTAATCTATACTATAGACGTCATCTATACTATAGACGTCATCTATACTATAGACCTCATCTATACTATAGACGTCATCTATACTATAGACGTCATCTATACTATAGACGTTATCTATACTATAGACGTCATCTATACTATAGACGTCATCTATACTATAGACGTCATCTATACTATAGACGTCATCTACACTATAGGCGTCATCTTTACTATAGACGTCATCTACACTATAGACGTCATCTGTACTATAGACGTCATCTACACTATAGACGTCATCTATACTATAGACGTCATCTATACTATAGACGTCATCTATACTATAGACGTCATCTATACTATAGACGTCATCTATACTATAGACGTCATCTATACTAAGACGTCATCTATACTATAGACGTCATCTATTCTATAGACGTAATCTATACTATAGACGTCATCTATACTATAGACGTCATCTATACTATAGACCTCATCTATACTATAGACGTCATCTATACTATAGACGTCATCTATACTATAGACGTCATCTATACTATAGACGTCATCTATTCTATAGACGTCATTTACACTATAGACGTCATCTATACTATAGACGTCATCTATACTATAGACGTCATCTATTCTATAGACATAATCTATACTATAGACATCATCTATACTATAGACGTCATCTATACTATAGACCTCATCTATACTATAGACGTCATCCTTACTATAGACGTCATCTTTACTATAGACGTCATCTATACTATAGACGTCATCTTTACTAGAGACGTCATCTACACTATAGACGTCATCTTTACTATAGACGTCATCTACACTATAGACGTCATCTGTACTATAGACGTCATCTACACTATAGACGTCATCTATACTATAGACGTCATCTATACTATAGACGTCATCTATACTATAGACGTCATCTATACTATAGACGTCATCTATACTATAGACGTCATCTATACTATAGACGTCATCTATACTATAGACGTCATCTATACTATAGACGTCATCTATACTATAGACGTCATCTATACTATAGACGTCATCTATACTATAGACGTCATCTATACTATAGACGTCATCTATACTATAGACGTCATCTATACTATAGACGTCATCTATACTATAGACGTCATCTATACTATAGACGTCATCTATACTATAGACGTCATCCATACTATAGACGTCATCTATACTATAGACGTCATCTATACTATAGACGTCATCTATACTATAGACGTCATCTATACTATAGACGTCATCTATACTATAGACGTCATCTATACTATAGACTTCATCTATACTATAGACATCATCTATACTATACACATCATCTATACTATACACATCATCTATAATATACACATCATCTATACTATAGACGTCATCTATACTATAGACGTCATCTATACTATAGACGTCATCTATAGTATAGACGTCATCTATAGTATAGACGTCATCTATAGTATAGACGTCATCTATACTATAGACGTCATCTATACTATAGACGTCATCTTTACTATAGACGTCATCTCTACTATAGACGTCATCTATACTATAGACGTCATCTATACTATAGACGTCATCTATACTATAGACGTCATCTATACTATAGACGTCATCTATACTATAGACGTCATCTATACTATAGACGTCATCTATACTATAGACGTCATCTATACTATAGACGTCATCTATACTATAGACGTCATCTATACTATAGACGTCATCTATACTATAGACGTCATCTATACTATAGACGTCATCTTTACTATAGACGTCATTCTTACTATAGACGTCATCTATACTATAGACGTCATCTATACTATAGACGTCATCTATACTATAGACGTCATCTATACTATAGACGTCATCTATACTATAGACGTCATCTATACTATAGACGTCATCTATACTATAGACGTCATCTATACTATAGACGTCATCTTTACTATAGACGTCATCTCTACTATAGACGTCATCTATACTATAGACGTCATCTATACTATAGACGTCATCTATACTATAGACGTCATCTATACTATAGACGTCATCTATA
Organism: Neoascia interrupta; assembly: GCA_947623515.1. NCBI lineage: Eukaryota > Metazoa > Arthropoda > Insecta > Diptera > Syrphidae > Neoascia > Neoascia interrupta. Next base: position 102,494,956 of record OX392462.1, read on the forward strand.
CTATAGACGTCATCTATACTATAGACGTCATCTACACTATAGACGTCATCTATACTATAGACGTCATCTATACTATAGACGTCATCTATACTATAGACGTCATCTATACTAAGACGTCATCTATACTATAGACGTCATCTATTCTATAGACGTAATCTATACTATAGACGTCATCTATACTATAGACGTCATCTATACTATAGACGTCATCTATACTATAGACGTCATCTATTCTATAGACATAATCTATACTATAGACATAATCTATACTATAGACGTCATCTATACTATAGACCTTATCTATACTATAGACGTCATCTTTACTATAGACGTCATCTTTACTATAGACGTCATCTATACTATAGACGTCATCTATTCTATAGACGTCATCTACACTATAGACGTCATCTATACTATAGACGTCATCTATTCTATAGACATAATCTATACTATAGACATAATCTATACTATAGACGTCATCTATACTATAGACCTCATCATCATACTATAGACCTCATATAGACGTCATCTTTACTATAGACGTCATCTTTACTATAGACGTCATCTATACTATAGACGTCATCTATTCTATAGACGTCATCTATACTATAGACGTCATCTATTCTATAGACGTCATCTATACTATAGACGTCACCTATACTATAGACGTCACCTATACTATAGACGTCATCTATACTATAGACGCCATCTATACTATAGACGTCATCTATACTATAGACGTCATACTATACACATCATCTATACTATACACATCATCTATACTATAGACGTCATCTATAATATAGACGTCATCTATACTATAGACGTCATCTAAACTATAGACGTCATCTATACTATAGACGTCATCTATACTATAGACGTCATCTATACTATAGACGTCATGTATACTATAGACGTCATCTATACTATAGACGTCATCCAAACTATAGACGTCATCTACACTATAGACGTCATCTATACTATAGACGTCATCTATACTATAGACGTCATCTACACTATAGACGTCATCTTTACTATAGACGTCATCTATACTATAGACGTCATCTATACTATAGACGTCATCTATACTATAGACGTCATCTATTCTATAGACGTCATCTATACTATAGACGTCATCTATACTATAGACGTCATCTATTCTATAGACGTAATCTATACTATAGACGTCATCTATAATATAGACGTCATCTATACTATAGACCTCATCTATACTATAGACGTCATCTATACTATAGACGTCATCTATTCTATAGACGTCATCTATACTATAGACGTCATCTATACTATAGACGTCATCTATACTATAGACGTCATCTATACTATAGACGTCATCTATACCATAGACGTCATCTATACCATAGGCGTCATCTATACTATAGACGTCATCTATACTATAGACGTCATCTATACTATAGACGTCATCTATACTATAGACGTCATCTATACTATAGACGTCATCTATACTATAGACGTCATCTTTACTATAGACGTCATCTATACTATAGACGTCGTCTTTACTATAGACGTCATCTATACTATAGACGTCATCTATACTATAGACGTCATCTATACTATAGACGTCATCTACACTATAGACGTCATCTATACTATAGACGTCATCTATACTATAGACGTCATCTATTCTATAGACATAATCTATACTATATTCATAATCTATATTATAGACGTCATCTATACTATAGACCTCATCTATACTATAGACGTCATCTTTACTATAGACGTCATCTTTAATATAGACGTCATCTATACTATAGACGTCATCTATTCTATAGACGTCATCTATACTATAGACGTCATCTATTCTATAGACGTCATCTATACTATAGACGTCATCTATACTATAGACGTCATACTATACACATCATCTATACTATACACATCATCTATACTATAGACGTCATCTATACTATAGACGTCATCTATACTATAGACGTCATCTATACTATAGACGTCATCTATACTATAGACGTCATCTTTACTATAGACGTCATCTATACTATAGACGTCATCTATACTATAGACGTCATCTATACTATAGACGTCATCTATACTATAGACGTCATCTACACTATAGACATCATCTACACTATAGACGTCATCTATACTATAGACGTCATCTATACTATAGACGTCATCTACACTATAGACGTCATCTATACTATAGACGTCATCTATACTATAGACGTCATCTATACTATAGACGTCATCTACACTATAGACGTCATCTATACTATAGACGTCATCCATACTATAGACGTCATCTATACTATAGACGTCATCTATACTATAGACGTCATCCATACTATAGACGTCATCTATACTATAGACGTCATCTATACTATAGACGTCATCTATACTATAGACGTCATCTATACTATAGACGTCATCTATACTATAGACGTCATCTATACTATAGACGTCATCTATACTATAGACGTCATCTATACTATAGACCTCATCTACACTATAGACGTCATCTTTACTATAGACGTCATCTTTACTATAGACGTAATCTATACCATAGACGTCATCTATACTATAGACGTCATCTATACTATAGACGTCATCTATTCTATAGACCTCATCTATACTATAGACGTCATCTTTACTATAGACGTCATCTTTACTATAGACGTAATCTATACTATAGACGTCATCTATACTATAGACGTCATCTATACTATAGACGTCATCTATACTATAGACGTCATCTATACTATAGACGTCATCTATACTATAGACGTCATCTATACTATAGACGTCATCTATACTATAGACGTCATCTATACTATAGACGTCATCTTTACTAGAGACGTCATCTATACTATACACATCATCTATACTATAGACGTCATCCTTACTATAGACGTCATCTTTACTATAGACGTCATCTATACTATAGACGTCATCTTTACTAGAGACGTCATCTACACTATAGACGTCATCTTTACTATAGACGTCATCTACACTATAGACGTCATCTGTACTATAGACGTCATCTACACTATAGACGTCATCTATACTATAGACGTCATCTATACTATAGAAGTCATCTATACTATAGACGTCATCTATACTATAGACGTCATCTATACTATAGACGTCATCTATACTATAGACGTCATCTATACTATAGACGTCATCTATACTATAGACGTCATCTATACTATAGACGTCATCTATTCTATAGACGTAATCTATACTATAGACGTCATCTATACTATAGACGTCATCTATACTATAGACCTCATCTATACTATAGACGTCATCTATACTATAGACGTCATTTATACTATAGACGTCATCTATACTATAGACGTCATCTATTCTATAGACGTCATCTATACTATAGACGTCATCTATACTATAGACGTCATCTATTCTATAGACATAATCTATACTATAGACGTCATCTATACTATAGACGTCATCTATACTATAGACCTCATCTATACTATAGACGTCATCTTTACTATAGACGTCATCTTTACTATAGACGTCATCTATACTATAGACGTCATCTATTCTATAGACGTAATCTATACTATAGACGTCATCTATTCTATAGACGTAATCTATACTATAGACGTCGTCAATACTATAGACGTCGTCTATACTATAGACGTCATCTATACTATAGACCTCATCTATACTATAGACGTCATCTTTACTATAGACGTCATCTTTACTATAGACGTAATCTATACTATAGACGTCATCTATACTATAGACGTCATCTATACTATAGACGTCATCTATACTATAGACGTCATCTATACTATAGACGTCATCTATACTATAGACGTCATCTATACTATAGACGTCATCTATACTATAGACGTCATCTATACTATAGACGTCATCTATACTATAGACGTCATCTATACTATAGACGTCATCTATACTATAGACGTCATCTATACTATAGACGTCATCTATACTATAGACGTCATCTATACTATAAACGTCATCTATACTATAGACGTCATCTATACTAAAGACGTCATCTATACTATAGACGTCATCTCTACTATAGACGTCATCTATACTAAAGACGTCATCTATACTATAGACGTCATCTATACTATAGACGTCATCTATACTATAGACGTCATCTATACTATAGACGTCATCTATACTATAGACGTCATCTATATTATAGACGTCATCTATAATATAGACGTCATCTATACTATAGACGTCATCTATACTATAGACGTCATCTATACTACAGACGTCATCTATACTATAGACGTCATCTATACTATAGACGTCATCTATACTATAGACGTCATCTATATTATAGACGTCATCTATACTATAGACGTCATCTATTCTATAGACATCATCTATATTATAGACATCATCTATACTATAGACATCATCTATATTATAGACATCATCTATACTATAGACATCATCTATACTATACACATCATCTATACCATACACATCATCTATACTATACACATCATGTATACTATAGACGTAATCTATACTATAGACGTCATCTATACTATATACGTCATCTACACTCATCTATACGTCATCTATACTATAGACATCATCTATACTATAGACATCATCTATACTATACACATCATCTATACCATACACATCATCTATACTATACACATCATGTATACTATAGACGTCATCTATACTATATACGTCATCTACACTCATCTATACGTCATCTATACTATAGACATCATCTATACTATAGACATCATCTATACTATACACATCATCTATACCATACACATCATCTATACTATACACATCATGTATACTATAGACGTCATCTATACTATAGACGTCATATATACTATAGACGTCATCTATACTATAGACGTCATATATACTATAGACGTCATCTATACTATAGGCGTCATCTATACTATAGACGTCATCTATACTATAGACGTCATCTATACTATAGACGTCATCTATACTATAGACGTCATCTATACTATAGACGTCATCTATACTATAGACGTCATCTATACTATAGACGTCATCTATACTATAGACGTCATCTATACTATAGACGTCATCTATACTATAGACGTCATCTATGCTATAGACGTCATCTATACTATAGACGTCATCTATGCTATAGACGTCATCTATACTATAGACGTCATCTATACTATAGACGTCATCTATACTATAGACGTCATCTATACTATAGACGTCATCTATACTATAGACGTCATCAATACTATAGTCGTCATCTTTACTAGAGACGTCATCTATACTATAGACGTCATCTATACTATAGACGTCATCTATACTATAGACGTCATCTATACTATAGACGTCATCTATACTATAGACGTCATCTATACTATAGACTTCATCTATACTATAGACATCATCTATACTACACACATCATCTATACTATACACATCATCTATAATATACACATCATCTATACTATACACATCATCTATACTATAGACGTCATCTATACTATAGACGTCATCTATACTATAGACGTCATCTATACTATAGACGTCATCTATAGTATAGACGTCATCTATAGTATAGACGTCATCTATACTATAGACGTCATCTATACTATAGACGTCATCTTTACTATAGACGTCATCTCTACTATAGACGTCATCTCTACTATAGACGTCATCTATACTATAGACGTCATCTATACTATAGACGTCATCTATACTATAGACGTCATCTATACTATAGACGTCATCTTTACTATAGACGTCATCTATACTATAGACGTCATCTATACTATAGACGTCATCTATACTATAGACGTCATCTATACTATAGACGTCATCTATACTATAGACGTCATCTATACTATAGACGTCATCTATACTATAGACGTCATCTTTACTAGAGACGTCATCTATACTATAGACGTCATCTATACTATAGACGTCATCTATACTATAGACGTCATCTTTACTATAGACGTCATCTACACTATAGACGTCATCTATACTATAGACGTCATCTACACTATAGACGTCATCTACACTATAGACGTCATCTATACTATAGACGATATCTATACTATAGACGTCATCTATACTATAGACGTCATCTATACTAAGACGTCATCTATACTATAGACGTCATCTATTCTATAGACGTAATCTATACTATAGACGTCATCTATACTATAGACGTCATCTATACTATAGACGTCATCTATACTATAGACGTCATCTATTCTATAGACATAATCTATACTATAGACATAATCTATACTATAGACGTCATCTATACTATAGACCTCATCTATACTATAGACGCCATCTTTACTATAGACGTCATCTTTACTATAGACGTCATCTATACTATAGACGTCATCTATTCTATAGACGTCATCTACACTATAGACGTCATCTATACTATAGACGTCATCTATTCTATAGACATAATCTATACTATAGACATAATCTATACTATAGACATAATCTATACTATAGACGTCATCTATACTATAGACCTCATCATCATACTATAGACCTCATATAGACGTCATCTTTACTATAGACGTCATCTTTACTATAGACGTCATCTATACTATAGACGTCATCTATTCTATAGACATCATCTATACTATAGACGTCATCTATTCTATAGACGTCATCTATACTATAGACGTCACCTATACTATAGACGTCATCTATACTATAGACGTCATCTATACTATAGACGTCATACTATACACATCATCTATACTATACACATCATCTATACTATAGACGTCATCTATACTATAGACGTCATCTATACTATAGACGTCATCTATACTATAGACGTCATCTATACTATAGACGTCATCTATACTATAGACGTCATGTATACTATAGACGTCATCTATACTATAGACGTCATCCAAACTATAGACGTCATCTACACTATAGACGTCATCTATACTATAGACGTCATCTACACTATAGACGTCATCTTTACTATAGACGTCATCTTTACTATAGACGTCATCTATACTATAGACGTCATCTATACTATAGACGTCATCTATACTATAGACGTCATCTATTCTATAGACGTCATCTATACTATAGACGTCATATATACTATAGACGTCATCTATTCTATAGACGTAATCTATACTATAGACGTCATCTATACTATAGACGTCATCTATACTATAGACCTCATCTATACTATAGACGTCATCTATACTATAGACGTCATCTATTCTATAGACGTCATCTATACTATAGACGTCATCTATACTATAGACGTCATCTATACTATAGACGTCATCTATACCATAGACGTCATCTATACCATAGGCGTCATCTATACTATAGACGTCATCTATACTATAGACGTCATCTATACTATAGACGTCATCTATACTATAGACGTCATCTATACTATAGACGTCATCTTTACTATAGACGTCATCTTTACTATAGACGTCATCTTTACTATAGACGTCATCTTTACTATAGACGTCATCTATACTATAGACGTCATCTTTACTATAGACGTCATCTATACTATAGACGTCATCTATACTATAGACGTCATCTATACTATAGACGTCATCTACACTATAGACGTCATCTATACTATAGACGTCATCTATACTATAGACGTCATCTATTCTATAGACATAATCTATACTATATTCATAATCTATATTATAGACGTCATCTATACTATAGACCTCATCTATACTATAGACGTCATCTTTACTATAGACGTCATCTTTAATATAGACGTCATCTATACTATAGACGTCATCTATTCTACAGACGTCATCTATACTATAGACGTCATCTATTCTATAGACGTCATCTATACTATAGACGTCATCTATACTATAGACGTCATCTATACTATAGACGTCATCTATACTATAGACGTCATCTATACTATAGACGTCATACTATACACATCATCTATACTATACACATCATCTATACTATAGACGTCATCTTTACTATAGACGTCATCTATACTATAGACGTCATCTATACTATAGACGTTATCTATACTATAGACGTCATCTATACTATAGACGTCATCTTTACTATAGACGTCATCTATACTATAGACGTCATCTTTACTATAGACGTCATCTATACTATAGACGTCATCTATACTATAGACGTAATCTATACTATAGACGTCATCTATACTATAGACGTCATCTACACTATAGACGTCATCTACACTATAGACGTCATCTATACTATAGACGTCATCTATACTATAGACGTCATCTACACTATAGACGTCATCTATACTATAGACGTCATCTATACTATAGACGTCATCTATACTATAGACGTCATCTACACTATAGACGTCATCTATACTATAGACGTCATCTTTACTATAGACGTCATCTATACTATAGACGTCATCTATACTATAGACGTCATCTATACTATAGACGTCATCTATTCTATAGACGTAATCTATACTATAGACGTCATCTATACTATAGACGTCATCTATACTATAGACCTCATCTACACTATAGACGTCATCTTTACTATAGACGTCATCTTTACTATAGACGTAATCTATACTATAGACGTCATCTATACTATAGACGTCATCTATACTATAGACGTCATCTATTCTATAGACGTCATCTATTCTATAGACGTCATCTACACTATAGACGTCATCTATACTATAGACGTCATCTATACTATAGACGTCATCTATACTATAGACGTCATCTATACCATAGACGTCATCTATACCATAGACGTCATCTATACCATAGACGTCATCTATACTATAGACGTCATCTATACTATAGACGTCATCTATACTATAGACGTCATCTATACTATAGACGTCATCTATACTATAGACGTCATCTTTACTATAGACGTCATCTTTACTATAGACGTCATCTATACTATAGACGTCATCTATACTATAGACGTCATCTATTCTATAGACGTCATCTATTCTATAGACGTCATCTATACTATAGACGTCATCTATACTATAGACGTCATCTATACCATAGACGTCATCTATACCATAGACGTCATCTATACCATAGACGTCATCTATACTATAGACGTCATCTATTCTATAGACGTAATCTATACTATAGACGTCATCTATACTATAGACGTCATCTATACTATAGACGTCATCTATACTATAGACGTCATCTATACTATAGACGTCATCTATACTATAGACGTCATCTATACTATAGACGTCATCTATACTATAGACGTCATCTATAGTATAGACGTCATCTATACTATAGACGTCATCTTTACTAGAGACGTCATCTATACTATAGACGTCATCTATACTATAGACGTCACCTACACTATATACGTCATCTTTACTATAGACATCATCTACACTATAGACGTCATCTATACTATAGACGTCATCTACACTATAGACGTCATCTATACTATAGACGTCATCTATACTATAGACGTCATCTATACTATAGACGTCATCTATACTATAGACGTCATCTATACTAAGACGTCATCTATACTATAGACGTCATCTATTCTATAGACGTAATCTATACTATAGACGTCATCTATACTATAGACGTCATCTTTACTATAGACGTCATCTATACTATAGACGTCATCTATTCTATAGACGTCATCTATACTATAGACGTCATCTATTCTATAGACGTCATCTATACTATAGACGTCATCTATTCTATAGACGTCATCTATACTATAGACGTCATCTATTCTATAGACGTCATCTATACTATAGACGTCATCTATACTATAGACGTCATCTATACTATAGACGTCATACTATACACATCATCTATACTATACTCATCATCTATACTATACACATTATCTATACTATAGACGTCATCTATACTATAGACGTCATCTTTACTATAGACGTCATCTATACTATAGACGTCATCTATACTATAGACGTCATCTTTACTATAGACGTCATCTATACTATAGACGTCATCTATACTATAGACGTCAGCTATACTATAGACGTCATCTATACTATAGACGTCATCTATACTATAGACGTCATCTATACTATAGACGTCATCTATACTATAGACGTCATCTATACTATAGACGTCATCTATACCATAGACGTCATCTATACTATAGACGTCATCTATACTATAGACGTCATCTATACTATAGACGTCATCTATACTATAGACGTCATCTATACTATAGACGTCATCTACACTATAGACGTCATCTTTACTATAGACGTCATCTATACTATAGACGTCATCTATACTATAGACGTCATCTATACTATAGACGTCATCTATACTATAGACGTCATCTACACTATAGACGTCATCTATACTATAGACGTCATCTATACTATAGACGTCATCTATACTATAGACGTCATCTATACTATAGACGTCATCTATTCTATAGACGTTATCTATACTATAGACGTCATCTATACTATAGACGTCATCTATACTATAGAACTCATCTATACTATAGACGTCATCTTTACTATAGACGTCATCTTTACTATAGACGTAATCTATACTATAGACGTCATCTATACTATAGACGTCATCTATACTATAGACGTCATCTATTCAATAGACGTCATCTACACTATAGACGTCATCTATACTATAGACGTCATCTATACTATAGACGTCATCTATACTATAGACGTCACCTATATTATAGACGTCATCTATACTATAAACGTCATCTATACTATAGACGTCATCTATACTATAGACGTCATCTATACCATAGACGTCATCTATACTATAGACGTCATCTATAATATAGACGTCATCTATACTATAGACGTCATCTATACTATAGACGTCATCTATACTATAGACGTCATCTATAATATAGACGTCATCTATACTATAGACGTCATCTATACTATAGACGTCATCTATTCTATAGACATCATCTATATTATAGACATCATCTATACTATAGACATCATCTATACTATACACATCATCTATACTATACACATCATGTATACTATAGACGTCATCTATACTATAGACGTCATCTATACTATAGACGTCATCTATTCTATAGGCGTTATATAATACATAGACGTCATCTAAACTATAGACGTCATTTATACTATAGACGTCATCTATACTATAGACGTCATCTATACTATAGACGTCATCTTTACTATAGACGTCATCTATACTATAGACGTCATCTATACTATAGACGTCATCTATACTATAGACGTCATCTATACTATAGACGTCATCTATACTATAGACGTCATCTATACTATAGACTTCATTTATACTATAGACGTCATCTATACCATAGGCGTCATCTATACCATAGACGTCATCTATACCATAGACGTCATCTATAGACGTCACCTATACTATAGAAGTCATCTATACAATAGACATCATCTATACTATAGACGTCATCTATACTATAGACGTCATCTACACTATAGACGTCATCTTTACTATAGACGTCATCTATACTATAGACGTCATCTACACTATAGACGTCATCTTTACTATAGACGTCATCTATACTATAGACGTCATCTATACTATAGACGTCATCTATACTATAGACGTCATCTATACTATAGACGTCATCTACACTATAGACGTCATCTATACTATAGACGTCATCTATACTATAGACGTCATCTATACTATACACGTCATCTATACTATAGACGTCATCTATTCTATAGACGTAATCTATACTATAGACGTCATCTATACTATAGACGTAATCTATACTATAGACGTCATCTATACTATAGACGTCATCTATACTATAGACCTCATCTATACTATAGACGTCATCTTTACTATAGACGTCATCTTTACTATAGACGTAATCTATACTATAGACGTCATCTATACTATAGACGTCATCTATACTATAGACGTCATCTATTCTATAGACGTCATCTACACTATAGACGTCATCTATACTATAGACGTCATCTATACTATAGACGTCATCTATACTATAGACGTCACCTATATTATAGACGTCATCTATACTATAAACGTCATCTATACTATAGACGTCATCTATACTATAGACGTCATCTATACCATAGACGTCATCTATACTATAGACGTCATCTATACTATAGACGTCATCTATACTATAGACGTCATCTATACTATAGACGTCATCTATACTATAGACGTCATCTATACTATAGACGTCATCTATACTATAGACGTCATCTATAATATAGACGTCATCTATACTATAGACGTCATCTATACTATAGACGTCATCTATACTATAGACGTCATCTATTCTATAGACATCATCTATATTATAGACATCATCTATACTATAGACATCATCTATACTATACACATCATCTATACTATACACATCATGTATACTATAGACGTCATCTATACTATAGACGTCATCTATACTATAGACGTCATCTATTCTATAGGCGTTATATAATACATAGACATCATCTATACTATAGACGTCATCTATACTATAGACATCATCTATACTATAGACGTCATCTATACTATAGACGTCATCTATACTATAGACGTCATTTATACTATAGACGTCATCTATACTATAGACGTCATCTATACTATAGACGTCATCTATACTATAGACGTCATCTATACTATAGACGTCATCTATACTATAGACTTCATTTATACTATAGACGTCATCTATACCATAGGCGTCATCTATACCATAGACGTCATCTATACCATAGACGTGATCTATAGACGTCACCTATACTATAGACGTCATCTATGTTATAGACGTCATCTATACTATAGACGTCATCTATACTATAGACGTCATCTATACTATAGACGTCATCTATACTATAGACGTCATCTATACTATAGACGTCATCTATACTATAGACGTCATCTATACTATAGACGTCATCTATACTATAGACGTCATCTATACTATAGACGTCATCTATACTATAGACGTCATCTATACTATAGACGTCATCTATACTATAGACGTCATCTATACTATAGACGTCATCTATACTATAGACGTCATCTATACTATAGACGTCATCTATACTATAGACGTCATCTATACTATAGACGTCATCTATACTATAGACGTCATCTATACTATAGACGTCATCTATACTATAGACGTCATCTATACTATAGACGTCATCTATACTATAGACGTCATCTATACTATAGACGTCATCTATACTATAGACGTCATCTATACTATAGACGTCATCTATACTATAGACGTCATCTATACTATAGACGTCATCTATACTATAGACGTCATCTATGCTATAGACTTCATCTATACTATAGACGTCATCTATACTATAGACGTCATCTATACTATAGACGTCATCTATACTATAGACGTCATCTATACTATAGACGTCATCTATACTATAGACGTCATCTATACTATAGACGTCATCTATACTATAGACGTCATCTATACTATAGACGTCATCTATACTATAGACGTCATCTATACTATAGACGTCATCTATACTATAGACGTCATCTATACTATAGACGTCATCTATACTATAGACGTCATCGATACTATAGACGTCATCGATACTATAGACGTCATCGATACTATAGACGTCATCTATACTATAGACGTCATCGATACTATAGACGTCATCGATACTATAGACGTCATCTATACTATAGACTTCATCGATACTATAGACGTCATCGATACTATAGACGTCATCTATACTATAGACGTCATCTATACTATAGACGTCATCTATACTATAGACGTCATCTATACTATAGACGTCATCGATACTATAGACGTCATCTATACTATAGACGTCATCTATACTATAGACGTCATCTATACTATAGACGTCATCTATACTATAGACGTCAATTATACTATAGACGTCAATTATACTATAGACCTCATCTATACTATAGACGTCATCTATACTATAGACGTCATCTATACTATAGACGTCATCTATACTATAGACGTCATCTATACTATAGACGTCATCTATACTATAGACGTCATCTATACTATAGACGTCATCTATACTATAGACGTCATCTATACTATAGACGTCATCTATACTATAGACGTCATCTATACTATAGACGTCATCTATACTATAGACGTCATCTATACTATAGACTTCATCGATACTATAGACGTCATCGATACTATAGACGTCATCTATACTATAGACGTCATCTATACTATAGACGTCATCTATACTATAGACGTCATCTATTCTATAGACGTTATAGACGTCATTTATACTATAGACGTCATCTATACTATAGACGTCATCTATACTATAGACGTCATCTATACTATAGACGTCATCTATACTATAGACGTCATCTATACTATAGACGTCATCTATACTATAGACGTCATCTATACTATAGACGTCATCTATACTATAGACGTCATCTATACTATAGACGTCATCTATACTATAGACGGCATCTATACTATAGACGGCATCTATACTATAGACGTCATCTATACTATAGACGTCATCTATACTATAGACGTCATCGATACTATAGACGTCATCTATACTATAGACGTCATCGATACTATAGACGTCATCTATACTATAGACGTCATCTATACTATAGACGTCATCTATACTATAGACGTCATCTATACTATAGACGTCATCTATACTATAGACGTCATCTATACTATAGATGTCATCTATACTTTAGACGTCATCTATACTATAGACGTCATCTATACTATAGACGTCATCTATACTATAGACGTCATCTATACTATAGATGTCATCTATGCTATAGACTTCATCTATACTATAGACGTCATCTATTCTATAGGCGTTATATAATACATAGACGTCATCTATACTATAGACGTCATCTATACTATAGACGTCATCTATACTATAGACGTCATCTATACTATAGACGTCATCTATACTATAGACGTCATCTTTACTATAGACGTCATCTATACTATAGACGTCATCTATACTATAGACGTCATCTATACTATAGACGTCATCTATACTATAGACTTCATCTATACTATAGACGTCATCTATACTATAGACGTCATCTATACTATAGACGTCATCTATACTATAGACGTCATCTATACTATAGACTTCATTTATACTATAGACGTCATCTATACCATAGACGTCATCTATACCATAGACGTCACCTATACTATAGACGTCATCTATACAATAGACGTCATCTATACAATAGACGTCATCTATACTATAGACGTCATCTATACTATAGACGTCATCTATACTATAGACGTCATCTATACTATAGACGTCATCTATACTATAGACGTCATCTATACTATAGACGTCATCTATACTATAGACGTCATCTATACTATAGACGTCATCTATACTATAGACGTCATCTATACTATAGACGTCATCTATACTATAGACGTTATCTATACTATAGACGTCATCTATACTATAGACGTCATCTATACTATAGACGTCATCTATACTATAGACGTCATCTATACTATAGACGTCTTCTATACTATAGACGTCATCTATACTATAGACGTCATCTATACTATAGACGTCATCTATACTATAGACGTCATCTATACTATAGACGTCATCTATACTATAGACGTCATCTATACTAAGACGTCATCTATACTATAGACGTCATCTATTCTATAGACGTAATCTATACTATAGACGTCATCTATACAATAGACGTCATCTATACTATAGACGTCATCTATACTATAGACGTCATCTATACTATAGACGTAATTTATACTATAGACGTAATTTATACTATAGACGTCATTTATACTATAGACGTCATCTATACCATAGACGTCATCTATACCATAGACGTCACCTATACTATAGACGTCATCTATACAATAGACGTCATCTATACAATAGACGTCATCTATACTATAGACGTCATCTATACTATAGACGTCATCTATACTATAGACGTCATCTATACTATAGACGTCATCTATACTATAGACGTCATCTATACTATAGACGTCATCTATACTATAGACGTCATCTATACTATAGACGTCATCTATACTATAGACGTCATCTATACTATAGACGTCATCTATACTATAGACGTTATCTATACTATAGACGTCATCTATACTATAGACGTCATCTATACTATAGACGTCATCTATACTATAGACGTCATCTATACTATAGACGTCTTCTATACTATAGACGTCATCTATACTATAGACGTCATCTATACAATAGACGTCATCTATACTATAGACGTCATCTATACTATAGACGTCATCTATACTATAGACGTAATTTATACTATAGACGTAATTTATACTATAGACGTCATCAATACTATAAACGTCATCTATACTATAGACGTCATCTATACTATAGACGTCATCTATACAATAGACGTCATCTATTCTATAGACGTCATCTATACTATAGACGTCATCTATTCTATAGACGTCATCTATACTATAGACGTCATCTATTCTATAGACGTCATCTATACTATAGACGTCATCTATACTATAGACGTCATCTATACTATAGACGTCATCTATACTATAGACGTCATACTATACACATCATCTATACTATACTCATCATCTATACTATACACATCATCTATACTATAGACGTCATCTATACTATAGACGTCATCTATACTATAGACGTCTCTATACTATAGACGTCATCTTTACTATAGACGTCATCTATACTATAGACGTCATCTATACTATAGACGTCAGCTATACTATAGACGTCATCTATACTATAGACGTCATCTATACTATAGACGTCATCTATACTATAGACGTCATCTATACTATAGACGTCATCTATACCATAGACGTCATCTATACTATAGACGTCATCTATACTATAGACGTCATCTATACTATAGACGTCACCTATATTATAGACGTCATCTATACTATAAACGTCATCTATACTATAGACGTCATCTATACTATAGACGTCATCTATACCATAGACGTCATCTATACTATAGACGTCATCTATAATATAGACGTCATCTATACTATAGACGTCATCTATACTATAGACGTCATCTATACTATAGACGTCATCTATAATATAGACGTCATCTATACTATAGACGTCATCTATACTATAGACGTCATCTATTCTATAGACATCATCTATATTATAGACATCATCTATACTATAGACATCATCTATACTATACACATCATCTATACTATACACATCATGTATACTATAGACGTCATCTATACTATAGACGTCATCTATACTATAGACGTCATCTATTCTATAGGCGTTATATAATACATAGACATCATCTATACTATAGACGTCATCTGTACTATAGACGTCATCTATACTATAGACGTCATTTATACTATAGACGTCATCTATACTATAGACGTCATCTATACTATAGACGTCATCTTTACTATAGACGTCATCCATACTATAGACGTCATCTATACTATAGACGTCATCTATACTATAGACGTCATCTATACTATAGACGTCATCTATACTATAGACGTCATCTATACTATAGACTTCATTTATACTATAGACGTCATCTATACCATAGGCGTCATCTATACCATAGACGTCATCTATACCATAGACGTCATCTATAGACGTCACCTATACTATAGAAGTCATCTATACAATAGACGTCATCTATGTTATAGACGTCATCTATACTATAGACGTCATCTATACTATAGACGTCATCTATACTATAGACGTCATCTATACTATAGACGTCATCTATACTATAGACGTCATCTATACTATAGACGTCATCTATACTATAGACGTCATCTATACTATAGACGTCATCTATACTATAGACGTCATCTATACTATAGACGTCATCTATTCTATAGACGTCATCTATACTATAGACGTCATCTATTCTATAGACGTCATCTATACTATAGACGTCATCTATTCTATAGACGTCATCTATACTATAGACGTCATCTATACTATAGACGTCATCTATACTATAGACGTCATCTATACTATAGACGTCATACTATACACATCATCTATACTATACACATCATCTATACTATAGACGTCATCTATACTATAGACGTCATCTATACTATAGACGTCATCTATACTATAGACGTCATCTTTACTATAGACGTCAGCTATACTATAGACGTCATCTATACTATAGACGTCATCTATACTATAGACGTCATCTATACTATAGACGTCATCTATACTATAGACGTCATCTATACTATAGACGTCATCTATACTATAGACGTCATCTATACTATAGACGTCATCTATACTATAGACGTCATCTATACTATAGACGTCATCTACACTATAGACGTCATCTATACTATAGACGTCATCTATACTATAGACGTCATCTACACTATAGACGTCATCTTTACTATAGACGTCATCTATACTATAGAC
This sequence comes from Neoascia interrupta, assembly GCA_947623515.1. NCBI lineage: Eukaryota > Metazoa > Arthropoda > Insecta > Diptera > Syrphidae > Neoascia > Neoascia interrupta. The sequence continues at coordinate 102,513,461 of OX392462.1, forward strand.
GTCATCTATACTATAGACGTCATCTATACTATAGACGTCATCTATACTATAGACGTCATCTACACTATAGACGTCATCTATACTATAGACGTCATCTATACTATAGACGTCATCTATACTATACACGTCATCTATACTATAGACGTCATCTATTCTATAGACGTAATCTATACTATAGACGACATCTATACTATAGACGTAATCTATACTATAGACGTCATCTATACTATAGACGTCATCTATACTATAGACCTCATCTATACTATAGACGTCATCTTTACTATAGACGTCATCTTTACTATAGACGTAATCTATACTATAGACGTCATCTATACTATAGACGTCATCTATACTATAGACGTCATCTATTCTATAGACGTCATCTACACTATAGACGTCATCTATACTATAGACGTCATCTATACTATAGACGTCATCTATACTATAGACGTCACCTATATTATAGACGTCATCTATACTATAAACGTCATCTATACTATAGACGTCATCTATACTATAGACGTCATCTATACCATAGACGTCATCTATACTATAGACGTCATCTATACTATAGACGTCAGCTATACTATAGACGTCATCTATACTATAGACGTCATCTATACTATAGACGTCATCTATACTATAGACGTCATCTATACTATAGACGTCATCTATAATATAGACGTCATCTATACTATAGACGTCATCTATACTATAGACGTCATCTATACTATAGACGTCATCTATTCTATAGACATCATCTATACTATAGACGTCATCTATACTATAGACGTCATCTATACTATAGACGTCATCTATACTATAGACGTCATCTATACTATAGACGTCATCTATACTATAGACGTCATCTATACTATAGACGTCATCTATACTATAGACGTCATCTATTCTATAGACGTCATCTATACTATAGACGTCATCTATTCTATAGACGTCATCTATACTATAGACGTCATCTATTCTATAGACGTCATCTATACTATAGACGTCATCTATACTATAGACGTCATCTATACTATAGACGTCATCTATACTATAGACGTCATACTATACACATCATCTATACTATACACATCATCTATACTATAGACGTCATCTATACTATAGACGTCATCTATACTATAGACGTCATCTATACTATAGACGTCATCTTTACTATAGACGTCAGCTATACTATAGACGTCATCTATACTATAGACGTCATCTATACTATAGACGTCATCTATACTATAGACGTCATCTATACTATAGACGTCATCTATACTATAGACGTCATCTATACTATAGACGTCATCTATACTATAGACGTCATCTATACTATAGACGTCATCTATACTATAGACGTCATCTACACTATAGACGTCATCTATACTATAGACGTCATCTATACTATAGACGTCATCTACACTATAGACGTCATCTTTACTATAGACGTCATCTATACTATAGACGTCATCTATACTATAGACGTCATCTATACTATAGACGTCATCTATACTATAGACGTCATCTACACTATAGACGTCATCTATACTATAGACGTCATCTATACTATAGACGTCATCTATACTATACACGTCATCTATACTATAGACGTCATCTATTCTATAGACGTAATCTATACTATAGACGACATCTATACTATAGACGTAATCTATACTATAGACGTCATCTATACTATAGACGTCATCTATACTATAGACCTCATCTATACTATAGACGTCATCTTTACTATAGACGTCATCTTTACTATAGACGTAATCTATACTATAGACGTCATCTATACTATAGACGTCATCTATACTATAGACGTCATCTATTCTATAGACGTCATCTACACTATAGACGTCATCTATACTATAGACGTCATCTATACTATAGACGTCATCTATACTATAGACGTCACCTATATTATAGACGTCATCTATACTATAAACGTCATCTATACTATAGACGTCATCTATACTATAGACGTCATCTATACCATAGACGTCATCTATACTATAGACGTCATCTATACTATAGACGTCAGCTATACTATAGACGTCATCTATACTATAGACGTCATCTATACTATAGACGTCATCTATACTATAGACGTCATCTATACTATAGACGTCATCTATAATATAGACGTCATCTATACTATAGACGTCATCTATACTATAGACGTCATCTATACTATAGACGTCATCTATACTATAGACGTCATCTATACTATAGACGTCATCTATACTATAGACGTCATCTATACTATAGACGTCATCTATACTATAGACGTCATCTATTCTATAGACGTCATCTATACTATAGACGTCATCTATTCTATAGACGTCATCTATACTATAGACGTCATCTATTCTATAGACGTCATCTATACTATAGACGTCATCTATACTATAGACGTCATCTATACTATAGACGTCATCTATACTATAGACGTCATACTATACACATCATCTATACTATACACATCATCTATACTATAGACGTCATCTATACTATAGACGTCATCTATACTATAGACGTCATCTATACTATAGACGTCATCTTTACTATAGACGTCAGCTATACTATAGACGTCATCTATACTATAGACGTCATCTATACTATAGACGTCATCTATACTATAGACGTCATCTATACTATAGACGTCATCTATACTATAGACGTCATCTATACTATAGACGTCATCTATACTATAGACGTCATCTATACTATAGACGTCATCTACACTATAGACGTCATCTATACTATAGACGTCATCTATACTATAGACGTCATCTACACTATAGACGTCATCTTTACTATAGACGTCATCTATACTATAGACGTCATCTATACTATAGACGTCATCTATACTATAGACGTCATCTATACTATAGACGTCATCTACACTATAGACGTCATCTATACTATAGACGTCATCTATACTATAGACGTCATCTATACTATACACGTCATCTATACTATAGACGTCATCTATTCTATAGACGTAATCTATACTATAGACGACATCTATACTATAGACGTAATCTATACTATAGACGTCATCTATACTATAGACGTCATCTATACTATAGACCTCATCTATACTATAGACGTCATCTTTACTATAGACGTCATCTTTACTATAGACGTAATCTATACTATAGACGTCATCTATACTATAGACGTCATCTATACTATAGACGTCATCTATTCTATAGACGTCATCTACACTATAGACGTCATCTATACTATAGACGTCATCTATACTATAGACGTCATCTATACTATAGACGTCACCTATATTATAGACGTCATCTATACTATAAACGTCATCTATACTATAGACGTCATCTATACTATAGACGTCATCTATACCATAGACGTCATCTATACTATAGACGTCATCTATACTATAGACGTCAGCTATACTATAGACGTCATCTATACTATAGACGTCATCTATACTATAGACGTCATCTATACTATAGACGTCATCTATACTATAGACGTCATCTATAATATAGACGTCATCTATACTATAGACGTCATCTATACTATAGACGTCATCTATACTATAGACGTCATCTATTCTATAGACATCATCTATATTATAGACATCATCTATACTATAGACATCATCTATACTATACACATCATCTATACTATACACATCATGTATACTATAGACGTCATCTATACTATAGACGTCATCTATACTATAGCCGTCATCTATTCTATAGGCGTTATATAATACATAGACATCATCTATACTATAGACGTCATCTATACTATAGACGTCATCTATACTATAGACGTCATTTATACTAAAGACGTCATCTATACTATAGACGTCATCTATACTATAGACGTCATCTATACTATAGACGTCATCTATACTATAGACTTCATTTATACTATAGACGTCATCTATACCATAGGCGTCATCTATACCATAGACGTCATATATACCATAGACGTGATCTATAGACGTCACCTATACTATAGACGTCATCTATACAATAGACGTCATCTATGTTATAGACGTCATCTATACTATAGACGTCATCTATACTATAGACGTCATCTATACTATAGACGTCATCTATACTATAGACGTCATCTATACTATAGACGTCATCTATACTATAGACGTCATCTATACTATAGACGTCATCTATACTATAGACGTCATCTATACTATAGACGTCATCTATACTATAGACGTCATCTATACTATAGACGTCATCTATACTATAGACGTCATCTATACTATAGACGTCATCTATACTATAGACGTCATCTATTCTATAGACGTCATCTATACTATAGACGTCATCTATACTATAGACGTCATCTATACTATAGACGTCATCTATACTATAGACGTCATCTATACTATAGACGTCATCTATACTATAGACGTCATCTATACTATAGACGTCATCTATACTATAGACGTCATCTATACTATAGACGTCATCTATACTATAGACGTCATCTATACTATAGACGTCATCTATACTATAGACGTCATCTATACTATAGACGTCATCTATACTATAGACGTCATCTATTCTATAGACGTCATCTATACTATAGACGTCATCTATACTATATATGTCATCTATGCTGTAGACTTCATCTATACTATAGACGTCATCTATTCTATAGGCGTTATATAATACATAGACGTCATCTATACTATAGCCGTCATCTATACTATAGCCGTCATCTATACTATAGACGTCATCTATACTATAGACGTCATCAATACTATAGACGTCATCTATACTATAGACGTCATCTATACTATAGACGTCATCTATACTATAGACGTCATCTATACTATAGACGTCATCTATACTATAGACGTCATCTATACTATAGACGTCATCTATACTATAGACGTCATCTATACTATAGACGTCATCTATACTATAGACGTCATCTATACTATAGACGTCATCTATACTATAGACGTCATCTATACTATAGACGTCATCTATACTATAGACGTCATCTATACTATAGACGTCATCTATACTATAGACGTCATCTATACTATAGACGTCATCTATACTATAGACGTCATCTATACTATAGACGTCATCTATACTATAGACGTCATCTATACTATAGACGTCATCTATACTATAGACGTCATCTATACTATAGACGTCATCTATACTATAGACGTCATCTATACTATAGACGTCATCTATACTATAGACGTCATCTATACTATAGACGTCATCTATACTATAGACGTCATCTATACTATAGACGTCATCTATACTATAGACGTCATCTATACTATAGACTTCATCGATACTATAGACGTCATCGATACTATAGACGTCATCTATACTATAGACGTCATCTATACTATAGACGTCATCTATACTATAGACGTAATTTATACTATAGACGTAATTTATACTATAGACGTCATTTATACTATAGACGTCATCTATACCATAGACGTCATCTATACCATAGACGTCACCTATACTATAGACGTCATCTATACAATAGACGTCATCTATACAATAGACGTCATCTATACTATAGACGTCATCTATACTATAGACGTCATCTATACTATAGACGTCATCTATACTATAGACGTCATCTATACTATAGACGTCATCTATACTATAGACGTCATCTATACTATAGACGTCATCTATACTATAGACGTCATCTATACTATAGACGTCATCTATACTATAGACGTCATCTATACTATAGACGTCATCTATACTATAGACGTCATCTATACTATAGACGTCATCTATACTATAGACGTCATCTATACTATAGACGTCATCTATACTATAGACGTCATCTATACTATAGACGTCTTCTATACTATAGACGTCATCTATACTATAGACGTCATCTATACAATAGACGTCATCTATACTATAGACGTCATCTATACTATAGACGTCATCTATACTATAGACGTAATTTATACTATAGACGTAATTTATACTATAGACGTCATCTATACTATAGACGTCATCTATACTATAGACGTCATCTATACTATAGACGTCATCTATACAATAGACGTCATCTATTCTATAGACGTCATCTATACTATAGACGTCATCTATTCTATAGACGTCATCTATACTATAGACGTCATCTATTCTATAGACGTCATCTATACTATAGACGTCATCTATACTATAGACGTCATCTATACTATAGACGTCATCTATACTATAGACGTCATACTATACACATCATCTATACTATACTCATCATCTATACTATACACATCATCTATACTATAGACGTCATCTATACTATAGACGTCATCTATACTATAGACGTCATCTATACTATAGACGTCATCTTTACTATAGACGTCATCTATACTATAGACGTCATCTATACTATAGACGTCAGCTATACTATAGACGTCATCTATACTATAGACGTCATCTATACTATAGACGTCATCTATACTATAGACGTCATCTATACTATAGACGTCATCTATACTATAGACGTCATCTATACCATAGACGTCATCTATACTATAGACGTCATCTATACTATAGACGTCATCTATACTATAGACGTCACCTATATTATAGACGTCATCTATACTATAAACGTCATCTATACTATAGACGTCATCTATACTATAGACGTCATCTATACCATAGACGTCATCTATACTATAGACGTCATCTATAATATAGACGTCATCTATACTATAGACGTCATCTATACTATAGACGTCATCTATACTATAGACGTCATCTATAATATAGACGTCATCTATACTATAGACGTCATCTATACTATAGACGTCATCTATTCTATAGACATCATCTATATTATAGACATCATCTATACTATAGACATCATCTATACTATACACATCATCTATACTATACACATCATGTATACTATAGACGTCATCTATACTATAGACGTCATCTATACTATAGACGTCATCTATACTATAGACGTCATCTATTCTATAGGCGTTATATAATACATAGACATCATCTATACTATAGACGTCATCTGTACTATAGACGTCATCTATACTATAGACGTCATTTATACTATAGACGTCATCTATACTATAGACGTCATCTATACTATAGACGTCATCTTTACTATAGACGTCATCCATACTATAGACGTCATCTATACTATAGACGTCATCTATACTATAGACGTCATCTATACTATAGACGTCATCTATACTATAGACGTCATCTATACTATAGACTTCATTTATACTATAGACGTCATCTATACCATAGGCGTCATCTATACCATAGACGTCATCTATACCATAGACGTCATCTATAGACGTCACCTATACTATAGAAGTCATCTATACAATAGACGTCATCTATGTTATAGACGTCATCTATACTATAGACGTCATCTATACTATAGACGTCATCTATACTATAGACGTCATCTATACTATAGACGTCATCTATACTATAGACGTCATCTATACTATAGACGTCATCTATACTATAGACGTCATCTATACTATAGACGTCATCTATACTATAGACGTCATCTATACTATAGACGTCATCTATACTATAGACGTCATCTATTCTATAGACGTCATCTATACTATAGACGTCATCTATTCTATAGACGTCATCTATACTATAGACGTCATCTATTCTATAGACGTCATCTATACTATAGACGTCATCTATACTATAGACGTCATCTATACTATAGACGTCATCTATACTATAGACGTCATCTATACTATAGACGTCATACTATACACATCATCTATACTATACACATCATCTATACTATAGACGTCATCTATACTATAGACGTCATCTATACTATAGACGTCATCTATACTATAGACGTCATCTTTACTATAGACGTCAGCTATACTATAGACGTCATCTATACTATAGACGTCAGCTATACTATAGACGTCATCTATACTATAGACGTCATCTATACTATAGACGTCATCTATACTATAGACGTCATCTATACTATAGACGTCATCTATACTATAGACGTCATCTATACTATAGACGTCATCTATACTATAGACGTCATCTATACTATAGACGTCATCTACACTATAGACGTCATCTATACTATAGACGTCATCTATACTATAGACGTCATCTACACTATAGACGTCATCTTTACTATAGACGTCATCTATACTATAGACGTCATCTATACTATAGACGTCATCTATACTATAGACGTCATCTATACTATAGACGTCATCTACACTATAGACGTCATCTATACTATAGACGTCATCTATACTATAGACGTCATCTATACTATACACGTCATCTATACTATAGACGTCATCTATTCTATAGACGTAATCTATACTATAGACGACATCTATACTATAGACGTAATCTATACTATAGACCTCATCTATACTATAGACGTCATCTTTACTATAGACGTCATCTTTACTATAGACGTAATCTATACTATAGACGTCATCTATACTATAGACGTCATCTATACTATAGACGTCATCTATTCTATAGACGTCATCTACACTATAGACGTCATCTATACTATAGACGTCATCTACACTATAGACGTCATCTATACTATAGACGTCATCTATACTATAGACGTCATCTATACTATAGACGTCACCTATATTATAGACGTCATCTATACTATAAACGTCATCTATACTATAGACGTCATCTATACTATAGACGTCATCTATACCATAGACGTCATCTATACTATAGACGTCATCTATACTATAGACGTCATCTATACTATAGACGTCATCTATACTATAGACGTCATCTATACTATAGACGTCATCTATACTATAGACGTCATCTATACTATAGACGTCATCTATAATATAGACGTCATCTATACTATAGACGTCATCTATACTATAGACGTCATCTATACTATAGACGTCATCTATTCTATAGACATCATCTATATTATAGACATCATCTATACTATAGACATCATCTATACTATACACATCATCTATACTATACACATCATGTATACTATAGACGTCATCTATACTATAGACGTCATCTATACTATAGCCGTCATCTATTCTATAGGCGTTATATAATACATAGACATCATCTATACTATAGACGTCATCTATACTATAGACGTCATCTATACTATAGACGTCATTTATACTAAAGACGTCATCTATACTATAGACGTCATCTATACTATAGACGTCATCTATACTATAGACGTCATCTATACTATAGACTTCATTTATACTATAGACGTCATCTATACCATAGGCGTCATCTATACCATAGACGTCATATATACCATAGACGTGATCTATAGACGTCATCTATACAATAGACGTCATCTATACAATAGACGTCATCTATGTTATAGACGTCATCTATACTATAGACGTCATCTATACTATAGACGTCATCTATACTATAGACGTCATCTATACTATAGACGTCATCTATACTATAGACGTCATCTATACTATAGACGTCATCTATACTATAGACGTCATCTATACTATAGACGTCATCTATACTATAGACGTCATCTATACTATAGACGTCATCTATACTATAGACGTCATCTATTCTATAGACGTCATCTATACTATAGACGTCATCTATACTATAGACGTCATCTATACTATAGACGTCATCTATACTATAGACGTCATCTATACTATAGACGTCATCTATACTATAGACGTCATCTATACTATAGACGTCATCTATACTATAGACGTCATCTATACTATAGACGTCATCTATACTATAGACGTCATCTATACTATAGACGTCATCTATACTATAGACGTCATCTATACTATAGACGTCATCTATTCTATAGACGTCATCTATACTATAGACGTCATCTATACTATATATGTCATCTATGCTGTAGACTTCATCTATACTATAGACGTCATCTATTCTATAGGCGTTATATAATACATAGACGTCATCTATACTATAGCCGTCATCTATACTATAGCCGTCATCTATACTATAGACGTCATCTATACTATAGACGTCATCAATACTATAGACGTCATCTATACTATAGACGTCATCTATACTATAGACGTCATCTATACTATAGACGTCATCTATACTATAGACGTCATCTATACTATAGACGTCATCTATACTATAGACGTCATCTATACTATAGACGTCATCTATACTATAGACGTCATCTATACTATAGACGTCATCTATACTATAGACGTCATCTATACTATAGACGTCATCTATACTATAGACGTCATCTATACTATAGACGTCATCTATACTATAGACGTCATCTATACTATAGACGTCATCTATACTATAGACGTCATCTATACTATAGACGTCATCTATACTATAGACGTCATCTATACTATAGACGTCATCTATACTATAGACGTCATCTATACTATAGACGTCATCTATACTATAGACGTCATCTATACTATAGACGTCATCTATACTATAGACGTCATCTATACTATAGACGTCATCTATACTATAGACGTCATCTATACTATAGACGTCATCTATACTATAGACGTCATCTATACTATAGACGTCATCGATACTATAGACGTCATCTATACTATAGACGTCATCGATACTATAGACGTCATCTATACTATAGACTTCATCGATACTATAGACGTCATCTATACTATAGACGTCATCGATACTATAGACGTCATCTATACTATAGACGTCATCTATACTATAGACGTCATCTATACTATAGACGTCATCTATACTATAGACGTCAATTATACTATAGACGTCAATTATACTATAGACGTCATCTATACTATAGACGTCATCTATACTATAGACGTCATCTATACTATAGACGTCATCTATACTATAGACGTCATCTATACTATAGACGTCATCTATACTATAGACGTCATCTATACTATAGACGTCATCTATACTATAGACGTCATCTATACTATAGACGTCATCTATACTATAGACGTCATCTATACTATAGACGTCATCTATACTATAGACGTCATCTATACTATAGACTTCATCGATACTATAGACGTCATCGATACTATAGACGTCATCTATACTATAGACGTCATCTATACTATAGACGTCATCTATACTATAGACGTCATCTATACTATAGACGTCATCTATACTATAGACGTCATCTATACTATAGACGTCATCTATACTATAGACTTCATCTATAATATAGACGTCATCTATACTATAGACGTCATCTATACTATAGACGTCATCTATTCTATAGACATCATCTATATTATAGACATCATCTATACTATAGACATCATCTATACTATACACATCATCTATACTATACACATCATGTATACTATAGACGTCATCTATACTATAGACGTCATCTATACTATAGACGTCATCTATACTATAGACGTCATCTATTCTATAGGCGTTATATAATACATAGACATCATCTATACTATAGACGTCATCTGTACTATAGACGTCATCTATACTATAGACGTCATTTATACTATAGACGTCATCTATACTATAGACGTCATCTATACTATAGACGTCATCTTTACTATAGACGCCATCCATACTATAGACGTCATCTATACTATAGACGTCATCTATACTATAGACGTCATCTATACTATAGACGTCATCTATACTATAGACGTCATCTATACTATAGACTTCATTTATACTATAGACGTCATCTATACCATAGGCGTCATCTATACCATAGACGTCATCTATACCATAGACGTCATCTATAGACGTCACCTATACTATAGAAGTCATCTATACAATAGACGTCATCTATGTTATAGACGTCATCTATACTATAGACGTCATCTATACTATAGACGTCATCTATACTATAGACGTCATCTATACTATAGACGTCATCTATACTATAGACGTCATCTATACTATAGACGTCATCTATACTATAGACGTCATCTATACTATAGACGTCATCTATACTATAGACGTCATCTATACTATAGACGTCATCTATTCTATAGACGTCATCTATACTATAGACGTCATCTATTCTATAGACGTCATCTATACTATAGACGTCATCTATTCTATAGACGTCATCTATACTATAGACGTCATCTATACTATAGACGTCATCTATACTATAGACGTCATCTATACTATAGACGTCATCTATACTATAGACGTCATACTATACACATCATCTATACTATACACATCATCTATACTATAGACGTCATCTATACTATAGACGTCATCTATACTATAGACGTCATCTATACTATAGACGTCATCTTTACTATAGACGTCAGCTATACTATAGACGTCATCTATACTATAGACGTCAGCTATACTATAGACGTCATCTATACTATAGACGTCATCTATACTATAGACGTCATCTATACTATAGACGTCATCTATACTATAGACGTCATCTATACTATAGACGTCATCTATACTATAGACGTCATCTATACTATAGACGTCATCTACACTATAGACGTCATCTATACTATAGACGTCATCTATACTATAGACGTCATCTACACTATAGACGTCATCTTTACTATAGACGTCATCTATACTATAGACGTCATCTATACTATAGACGTCATCTATACTATAGACGTCATCTATACTATAGACGTCATCTATACTATAGACGTCATCTACACTATAGACGTCATCTATACTATAGACGTCATCTATACTATAGACGTCATCTATACTATACACGTCATCTATACTATAGACGTCATCTATTCTATAGACGTAATCTATACTATAGACGACATCTATACTATAGACGTAATCTATACTATAGACGTCATCTATACTATAGACGTCATCTATACTATAGACCTCATCTATACTATAGACGTCATCTTTACTATAGACGTCATCTTTACTATAGACGTAATCTATACTATAGACGTCATCTATACTATAGACGTCATCTATACTATAGACGTCATCTATTCTATAGACGTCATCTACACTATAGACGTCATCTATACTATAGACGTCATCTATACTATAGACGTCATCTATACTATAGACGTCACCTATATTATAGACGTCATCTATACTATAAACGTCATCTATACTATAGACGTCATCTATACTATAGACGTCATCTATACCATAGACGTCATCTATACTATAGACGTCATCTATACTATAGACGTCATCTATACTATAGACGTCATCTATACTATAGACGTCATCTATACTATAGACGTCATCTATACTATAGACGTCATCTATACTATAGACGTCATCTATAATATAGACGTCATCTATACTATAGACGTCATCTATACTATAGACGTCATCTATACTATAGACGTCATCTATTCTATAGACATCATCTATATTATAGACATCATCTATACTATAGACATCATCTATACTATACACATCATCTATACTATACACATCATGTATACTATAGACGTCATCTATACTATAGACGTCATCTATACTATAGCCGTCATCTATTCTATAGGCGTTATATAATACATAGACATCATCTATACTATAGACGTCATCTATACTATAGACGTCATCTATACTATAGACGTCATTTATACTAAAGACGTCATCTATACTATAGACGTCATCTATACTATAGACGTCATCTATACTATAGACGTCATCTATACTATAGACTTCATTTATACTATAGACGTCATCTATACCATAGGCGTCATCTATACCATAGACGTCATATATACCATAGACGTGATCTATAGACGTCACCTATACTATAGACGTCATCTATACAATAGACGTCATCTATGTTATAGACGTCATCTATACTATAGACGTCATCTATACTATAGACGTCATCTATACTATAGACGTCATCTATACTATAGACGTCATCTATACTATAGACGTCATCTATACTATAGACGTCATCTATACTATAGACGTCATCTATACTATAGACGTCATCTATACTATAGACGTCATCTATACTATAGACGTCATCTATACTATAGACGTCATCTATACTATAGACGTCATCTATACTATAGACGTCATCTATACTATAGACGTCATCTATACTATAGACGTCATCTATACTATAGACGTCATCTATACTATAGACGTCATCTATACTATAGACGTCATCTATACTATAGACGTCATCTATACTATAGACGTCATCTATACTATAGACGTCATCTATACTATAGACGTCATCTATACTATAGACGTCATCTATTCTATAGACGTCATCTATACTATAGACGTCATCTATACTATATATGTCATCTATGCTGTAGACTTCATCTATACTATAGACGTCATCTATTCTATAGGCGTTATATAATACATAGACGTCATCTATACTATAGCCGTCATCTATACTATAGCCGTCATCTATACTATAGACGTCATCTATACTATAGACGTCATCAATACTATAGACGTCATCTATACTATAGACGTCATCTATACTATAGACGTCATCTATACTATAGACGTCATCTATACTATAGACGTCATCTATACTATAGACGTCATCTATACTATAGACGTCATCTATACTATAGACGTCATCTATACTATAGACGTCATCTATACTATAGACGTCATCTATACTATAGACGTCATCTATACTATAGACGTCATCTATACTATAGACGTCATCTATACTATAGACGTCATCTATACTATAGACGTCATCTATACTATAGACGTCATCTATACTATAGACGTCATCTATACTATAGACGTCATCTATACTATAGACGTCATCTATACTATAGACGTCATCTATACTATAGACGTCATCTATACTATAGACGTCATCTATACTATAGACGTCATCTATACTATAGACGTCATCTATACTATAGACGTCATCTATACTATAGACGTCATCTATACTATAGACGTCATCTATACTATAGACGTCATCTATACTATAGACGTCATCGATACTATAGACGTCATCGATACTATAGACGTCATCGATACTATAGACGTCATCTATACTATAGACTTCATCGATACTATAGACGTCATCTATACTATAGACGTCATCGATACTATAGACGTCATCTATACTATAGACGTCATCTATACTATAGACGTCATCTATACTATAGACGTCAATTATACTATAGACGTCAATTATACTATAGACGTCATCTATACTATAGACGTCATCTATACTATAGACGTCATCTATACTATAGACGTCATCGATACTATAGACGTCATCTATACTATAGACGTCATCTATACTATAGACGTCATCTATACTATAGACGTCATCTATACTATAGACGTCATCTATACTATAGACGTCATCTATACTATAGACGTCATCTATACTATAGACGTCATCTATACTATAGACGTCATCTATACTATAGACGTCATCTATACTATAGACGTCATCTATACTATAGACGGCATCTATACTATAGACGTCATCTATACTATAGACGTCATCTATACTATAGACGTCATCTATACTATAGACGTCATCGATACTATAGACGTCATCTATACTATAGACGTCATCTATACTATAGACGTCATCTATACTATAGACGTCATCTATACTATAGACGTCATCTATACTATAGACGTCATCTATACTATAGACGTCATCTATACTATAGACGTCATCTATACTATAGACGTCATCTATACTATAGATGTCATCTATGCTATAGACTTCATCTATACTATAGACGTCATCTATTCTATAGGCGTTATATAATACATAGACGTCATCTATACTATAGACGTCATCTATACTATAGACGTCATCTATACTATAGACGTCATCTATACTATAGACGTCATCTATACTATAGACGTCATCTATACTATAGACGTCATCTTTACTATAGACGTCATCTATACTATACTATAGACGTCATCTTTACTATAGACGTCATCTATACTATAGACGTCATCTATACTATAGACGTCATCTATACTATAGACGTCATCTATACTATAGACGTCATCTATACTATAGACTTCATCTATACTATAGACGTCATCTATACTATAGACGTCATCTATACTATAGACGTCATCTATACTATAGACGTCATCTATACTATAGACTTCATTTATACTATAGACGTCATCTATACCATAGACGTCATCTATACCATAGACGTCACCTATACTATAGACGTCATCTATACAATAGACGTCATCTATACAATAGACGTCATCTATACTATAGACGTCATCTATACTATAGACGTCATCTATACTATAGACGTCATCTATACTATAGACGTCATCTATACTATAGACGTCATCTATACTATAGACGTCATCTATACTATAGACGTCATCTATACTATAGACGTCATCTATACTATAGACGTCATCTATACTATAGACGTCATCTATACTATAGACGTTATCTATACTATAGACGTCATCTATACTATAGACGTCATCTATACTATAGACGTCATCTATACTATAGACGTCATCTATACTATAGACGTCTTCTATACTATAGACGTCATCTATACTATAGACGTCATCTATACAATAGACGTCATCTATACTATAGACGTCATCTATACTATAGATGTCATCTATACTATAGACGTAATTTATACTATAGACGTAATTTATACTATAGACGTCATCTATACTATAGACGTCATCTATACTATAGACGTCATCTATACTATAGACGTCATCTATACTATAGACGTCATCTATACTATAGACGTCATCTATACTATAGACGTCATCTATACTATAGACGTCATCTATACCATAGACGTCATCTATACTATAGATGTCATCTATGCCATAGACGTCATCTATACTATAGATGTCATCTATGCTATAGACTTCATCTATACTATAGACGTAATCTATTCTATAGGTGTTATATAATACATAGACGTCATCTATACTATAGCCGTCATCTATACTATAGACGTCATCTATACTATAGATGTCATCTATGCTATAGACTTCATCTATACTATAGACGTAATCTATTCTATAGGTGTTATATAATACATAGACGTCATCTATACTATAGACGTCATCTATACTATAGACGTCATCTATACTATAGACGTCATCTATACTATAGACGTCATCTATACTATAGACGTCATCTATACTATAGACGTCATCTATACTATAGACGTCATCTATACTATAGACGTCATCTATACTATAGACGTCATCTATACTATAGACGTCATCTATACTATAGACGTCATCTATACTATAGACGTCATCTATACTATAGACGTCATCTATACTATAGACGTCATCTATACTATAGACGTCATCTATACTATAGACGTCATCTATACTATAGACGTCATCTATACTATAGACGTCATCTATACTATAGACGTCATCTATACTATAGACGTCATCTATACTATAGACGTCATCTATACTATAGACGTCATCTATACTATAGACGTCATCTATACTATAGACGTCATCTATACTATAGACGTCATTTATACTATAGACGTCATTTATACTATAGACGTCATCTATACTATAGACGTCATTTATACTATAGACGTCATCTATACTATAGACGTCATTTATACTATAGACGTCATTTATACTATAGACGTCATCTATACTATAGACGTCATCTATACTATAGACGTCATCTATACTATAAACGTCATCTATACTATAGACGTCATCTATACTATAAACGTCATCTATACTATAAACGTCATCTATACTATAGACGTCATCTATACTATAGACGTCATCTATTCTATAGACGTCATCTATACTATAGACGTCATCTATACTATAGACGTCATCTATACTATAGACGTCATCTATACTATAGACGTCATCTATACTATAGACATCATCTATACTATAGACATCATCTATAATATACACATCATCTATACTATACACATCATCTATACTATACACATCATCTATACTATAGACGTCATCTATAATATAGACGTCATCTATAATATAGACGTCATCTATACTATAGACGTCATCTATACTATAGACGTCATCTATACTATAGACGTCATCTATACTATAGACGTCATCTATACTATAGACGTCATCTATACTATAGACGTCATCTATACTATAGACGTCATCTATACCATAGACGTCATCTATACCATAGACGTCACCTATACTATAGACGTCATCTATACAATAGACGTCATCTATACCATAGACGTCACCTATACTATAGACGTCATCTATACAATAGACGTCATCTATACTATAGACGTCATCTATACTATAGACGTCATCTATACCATAGACGTCATCTATACCATAGACGTCACCTATACTATAGACGTCATCTATACAATAGACGTCATCTATACCATAGACGTCACCTATACTATAGACGTCATCTATACAATAGACGTCATCTATACAATAGACGTCATCTATACAATAGACGTCATCTATACAATAGACGTCATCTATATTATAGACGTCATCTATACTATAGACGTCATCAATACTATAGACGTCATCTATACTATAGACGTCATCTATACTATAGACGTCATCTATACTACAGACGTCATCTATACTATAGACGTCATCTATACTATAGACGTCATCTATACTATAGACGTCATCTATACTATAGACGTCATCTATACTATAGACGTCATCTATACTATAGACGTCATCTATACTATAGACGTCATCTATACTATAGACGTCATCTATACTATAGACGTCATCTATACTATAGACGTCATCTATACTATAGACGTCATCTATACTATAGACGTCATCTATACTATAGACGTCATCTATACTATAGACGTCATCTATACTATAGACGTCATCTATACTATAGACGTCATCTATACTATAGACGTCATCTATACTATAGACGTCATCTATACTATAGACGTCATCTATACTATAGACGTCATCTATACTATAGACGTCATCTATACTATAGACGTCATCTATACTATAGACGTCATCTATTCTATAGGCGTTATATAATACATAGACGTCATCTATACTATAGCCGTCATCTATACTATAGATGTCATCTATAGTATAGACGTCATCTATACTATAGACGTCATCTATACTATAGACGTCATCTATACTATAGACGTCATCTATACTATAGACGTCATCTATACTATAGACGTCATCTATACTATAGACGTCATCTATACTATAGACGTCATCTATACTATAGACGTCATCTATACTATAGACGTCATCTATACTATAGACGTCATCTATACTATAGACGTCATCTATACTATAGACGTCATCTATACTATAGACGTCATCTATACTATAGACGTCTTCTATACTATAGACGTCATCTATACTATAGACGTCATCTATACTATAGACGTCATCTATACTATAGACGTCATCTATACTATAGACGTCATCTATAATATAGACGTAATTTATACTATAGACGTCATTTATACTATAGACGTCATCTATACTATAGACGTCATCTATACTATAGACGTCATCTATACTATAGACGTCATCTATACTATAGACGTCATCTATACCATAGACGTCATCTATACTATAGATGTCATCTATGCCATAGACGTCATCTATGCTATAGACTTCATCTATACTATAGACGTAATCTATTCTATAGGTGTTATATAATACATAGACGTCATCTATACTATAGCCGTCATCTATACTATAGACGTCATCTATACTATAGATGTCATCTATGCTATAGACTTCATCTATACTATAGACGTAATCTATTCTATAGGTGTTATATAATACATAGACGTCATCTATACTATAGACGTCATCTATACTATAGACGTCATCTATACTATAGACGTCATCTATACTATAGACGTCATCTATACTATAGACGTCATCTATACTATAGACGTCATCTATACTATAGACGTCATCTATACTATAGACGTCATCTATACTATAGACGTCATCTATACTATAGACGTCATCTATACTATAGACGTCATCTATACTATAGACGTCATCTATACTATAGACGTCATCTATACTATAGACGTCATCTATACTATAGACGTCATCTATACTATAGACGTCATCTATACTATAGACGTCATCTATACTATAGACGTCATCTATACTATAGACGTCATCTATACTATAGACGTCATCTATACTATAGACGTCATCTATACTATAGACGTCATCTATACTATAGACGTCATCTATACTATAGACGTCATCTATACTATAGACGTCATCTATACTATAGACGTCATCTATACTATAGACGTCATCTATACTATAGACGTCATCTATACTATAGACGTCATCTATACTATAGACGTCATCTATACTATAGACGTCATCTATACTATAGACGTCATCTATACTATAGACGTCATCTATACTATAGACGTCATCTATACTATAGACGTCATCTATACTATAGACGTCATTTATACTATAGACGTCATTTATACTATAGACGTCATCTATACTATAGACGTCATTTATACTATAGACGTCATCTATACTATAGACGTCATTTATACTATAGACGTCATCTATACTATAGACGTCATCTATACTATAGACGTCATCTATACTATAGACGTCATCTATACTATAGACGTCATCTATACTATAGACGTCATCTATACTATAGACGTCATCTATACTATAGACGTCATCTATACTATAAACGTCATCTATACTATAAACGTCATCTATACTATAGACGTCATCTATACTATAGACGTCATCTATTCTATAGACGTCATCTATACTATAGACGTCATCTATACTATAGACGTCATCTATACTATAGACGTCATCTATACTATAGACGTCATCTATACTATAGACGTCATCTATACTATAGACGTCATCTATACTATAGACGTCATCTATACTATAGACGTCATCTATACTATAGACGTCATCTATACTATAAACGTCATCTATACTATAGACGTCATCTATACTATAAACGTCATCTATACTATAAACGTCATCTATACTATAGACGTCATCTATACTATAGACGTCATCTATTCTATAGACGTCATCTATACTATAGACATCATCTATACTATAGACGTCATCTATACTATAGACGTCATCTATACTATAGACGTCATCTATACTATAGACGTCGTCTATACTATAGACGTCATCTATACTATAGACGTCATCTATACTATAGACGTCATCTATACTATAGACGTCATCTATACTATAGACGTCATCTATACTATAGACGTCATCTATACTATAGACGTCATCTATACTATAGACGTCATTTATACTATAGACGTCATCTATACTATAGACGTCATTTATACTATAGACGTCATCTATACTATAGACGTCATTTATACTATAGACGTCATCTATACTATAGACGTCATCTATACTATAGACGTCATCTATACTATAGACGTCATCTATACTATAGACGTCATCTATACTATAGACGTCATCTATACTATAGACGTCATCTATACTATAGACGTCATCTATACTATAGACGTCATCTATACTATAGACGTCATCTATACTATAGACGTCATCTATACTATAGACGTCATCTATACTATAGACGTCATCTATACTATAAACGTCATCTATAATATAGACGTCATCTATAATATAGACGTCATCTATACTATAGACGTCATCTATACTATAGACGTCATCTATACTATAGACGTCATCTATACTATAGACGTCATCTATACTATAGACGTCATCTATACTATAGACGTCATCTATACCATAGACGTCATCTATACCATAGACGTCACCTATACTATAGACGTCATCTATACAATAGACGTCATCTATACCATAGACGTCACCTATACTATAGACGTCATCTATACAATAGACGTCATCTATACAATAGACGTCATCTATACAATAGACGTCATCTATACAATAGACGTCATCTATATTATAGACGTCATCTATACTATAGACGTCATCAATACTATAGACGTCATCTATACTATAGACGTCATCTATACTACAGACGTCATCTATACTATAGACGTCATCTATACTATAGACGTCATCTATACTATAGACGTCATCTATACTATAGACGTCATCTATACTATAGACGTCATCTATACTATAGACGTCATCTATACTATAGACGTCATCTATACTATAGACGTCATCTATACTATAGACGTCATCTATACTATAGACGTCATCTATACTATAGACGTCATCTATACTATAGACGTCATCTATACTATAGACGTCATCTATACTATAGACGTCATCTATACTATAGACGTCATCTATTCTATAGGCGTTATATAATACATAGACGTCATCTATACTATAGCCGTCATCTATACTATAGATGTCATCTATAGTATAGACGTCATCTATACTATAGATGTCATCTATACTATAGACGTCATCTATACTATAGACGTCATCTATACTATAGACGTCATCTATACTATAGACGTCATCTATACTATAGACGTCATCTATACTATAGACGTCATCTATACTATAGACGTCATCTATACTATAGACGTCATCTATACTATAGACGTCATCTATACTATAGACGTCATCTATACTATAGACGTCATCTATACTATAGACGTCATCTATACTATAGACGTCATCGATACTATAGTCGTCATCTATACTATAGACGTCATCTATACTATAGACGTCATCTACACTATAGACGTCATCTTTACTATAGACGTCATCTACACTATAGACGTCATCTATTCTATAGACGTAATCTATACTATAGACGTCATCTATACTATAGACGTCATCTATTCTATAGACGTTATAGACGTCATTTATACTATAGACGTCATCTATACTATAGACGTCATCTATACTATAGACGTCATCTATACTATAGACGTCATCTATACTATAGACGTCATCTATACTATAGACGTCATCTATACTATAGACGTCATCTATACTATAGACGTCATCTATACTATAGACGTCATCTATACTATAGACGGCATCTATACTATAGACGTCATCTATACTATAGACGGCATCTATACTATAGACGTCATCTATACTATAGACGTCATCGATACTATAGACGTCATCTATACTATAGACGTTATCTATACTATAGACGTCATCTATACTATAGACGTCATCTATACTATAGACGTCATCTATACTATTGACGTCATCTATACTATAGACGTCATCTATACTATAGACGTCATCTATACTATAGACGTCATCTATACTATAGACGTCATCTATACTATAGACGTCATCTATACTATAGACGTCATCTATACTATAGACGTCATCTATACTATAGACGTCATCTATACTATAGACGTCATCTATACTATAGACGTCATCTATACTATAGACGTCATCTATACTATAGACGTCATCTATACTATAGATGTCATCTATGCTATAGACTTCATCTATACTATAGACGTCATCTATTCTATAGGCGTTATATAATACATAGACGTCATCTATACTATAGACGTCATCTATACTATAGACGTCATCTATACTATAGACGTCATCTATACTATAGACGTCATCTATACTATAGACGTCATCTATACTATAGACGTCATCTATACTATAGACGTCATCTATACTATAGACGTCATCTATACTATAGACGTCATCTATACTATAGACGTCATCTATACTATAGACGTCATCTATACTATAGACGTCATCTATACTATAGACGTCATCTATACTATAGACGTCATCTATACTATAGACGTCATCTATACTATAGACGTCATCTATACTATAGACTTCATCTATACTATAGACGTCATCTATACTATAGACGTCATCTATACTATAGACGTCATCTATACTATAGACGTCATCTATACTATAGACGTCATCTATACTATAGACGTCATCTATACTATAGACGTCATCTATACCATAGACGTCATCTATACCATAGACGTCACCTATACTATAGACGTCATCTATACAATAGACGTCATCTATACAATAGACGTCATCTATACTATAGACGTCATCTATACTATAGACGTCATCTATACTATAGACGTCATCTATACTATAGACGTCATCTATACTATAGACGTCATCTATACTATAGACGTCATCTATACTATAGACGTCATCTATACTATAGACGTCATCTATACTATAGACGTCATCTATACTATAGACGTCATCTATACTATAGACGTCATCTATACTATAGACGTCATCTATACTATAGACGTCATCTATACTATAGACGTCATCTATACTATAGACGTCTTCTATACTATAGACGTCATCTATACTATAGACGTCATCTATACTATAGACGTCATCTATACTATAGACGTCATCTATACTATAGACGTCATCTATACTATAGACGTAATTTATACTATAGACGTCATCTATACTATAGACGTCATCTATACTATAGACGTCATCTATACTATAGACGTCATCTATACCATAGACGTCATCTATACTATAGACGTCATCTATACCATAGACGTCATATATACTATAGATGTCATCTATGCCATAGACGTCATCTATACTATAGATGTCATCTATGCTATAGACTTCATCTATACTATAGACGTAATCTATTCTATAGGTGTTATATAATACATAGACGTCATCTATACTATAGCCGTCATCTATACTATAGACGTCATCTATACTATAGACGTCATCTATACTATAGACGTCATCTATACTATAGACGTCATCTATACTATAGACGTCATCTATACTATAGACGTCATCTATACTATAGACGTCATCTATACTATAGACGTCATCTATACTATAGACGTCATCTATACTATAGACGTCATCTATACTATAGACGTCATCTATACTATAGACGTCATCTATACTATAGACGTCATCTATACTATAGACGTCATCTATACTATAGACGTCATCTATACTATAGACGTCATCTATACTATAGACGTCATCTATACTATAGACGTCATCTATACTATAGACGTCATCTATACTATAGACGTCATCTATACTATAGACGTCATCTATACTATAGACGTCATCTATACTATAGACGTCATCTATACTATAGACGTTATCTATACTATAGACGTCATCTATACTATAGACGTCATCTATACTATAGACGTCATCTATACTATAGACGTCATCTATACTATAGACGTCATCTATACTATAGACGTCATCTATACTACAGACGTCATCTATACTATAGACGTCATCTATACTATAGACGTCATCTATACTATAGACGTCATCTATACTATAGACGTCATCTATACTATAGACGTCATCTATACTATAGACGTCATCTATACTATAGACGTCATCTATACTATAGACGTCATCTATACTATAGACGTCATCTATTCTATAGGCGTTATATAATACATAGACGTCATCTATACTATAGCCGTCATCTATACTATAGATGTCATCTATAGTATAGACGTCATCTATACTATAGACGTCATCTATACTATAGACGTCATCTATACTATAGACGTCATCTATACTATAGACGTCATCTATACTATAGACGTCATCTATACTATAGACGTCATCTATACTATAGACGTCATCTATACTATAGACGTCATCTATACTATAGACGTCATCTATACTATAGACGTCATCTATACTATAGACGTCATCTATACTATAGACGTCATCTATACTATAGACGTCATCTATACTATAGACGTCATCTATACTATAGACGTCATCTATACTATAGACGTCATCTATACTATAGACGTCATCTATACTATAGACGTCATCTATACTATAGACGTCATCTATACTATAGACGTCATCGATACTATAGTCGTCATCTATACTATAGACGTCATCTACACTATAGACGTCATCTTTACTATAGACGTCATCTACACTATAGACGTCATCTATTCTATAGACGTAATCTATACTATAGACGTCATCTATACTATAGACGTCATCTATTCTATAGACGTTATAGACGTCATTTATACTATAGACGTCATCTATACTATAGACGTCATCTATACTATAGACGTCATCTATACTATAGACGTCATCTATACTATAGACGTCATCTATACTATAGACGTCATCTATACTATAGACGTCATCTATACTATAGACGTCATCTATACTATAGACGGCATCTATACTATAGACGTCATTCATACTATAGACGTCATCTATACTATAGACGTCATCTATACTATAGACGTCATCGATACTATAGACGTCATCTATACTATAGACGTCATCTATACTATAGACGTCATCTATACTATAGACGTCATCTATACTATAGACGTCATCTATACTATAGACGTCATCTATACTATAGACGTCATCTATACTATAGACGTCATCTATACTATAGACGTCATCTATACTATAGACGTCATCTATACTATAGACGTCATCTATACTATAGACGTCATCTATACTATAGACGTCATCTATACTATAGACGTCATCTATACTATAGACGTCATCTATACTATAGACGTCATCTATACTATAGACGTCATCTATACTATAGACGTCATCTATACTATAGACGTCATCTATAC
Source organism: Neoascia interrupta (assembly GCA_947623515.1). Taxonomy (NCBI): domain Eukaryota; kingdom Metazoa; phylum Arthropoda; class Insecta; order Diptera; family Syrphidae; genus Neoascia; species Neoascia interrupta. The sequence continues at coordinate 102,540,090 of OX392462.1, forward strand.
TATAGACGTCATCTATACTATAGATGTCATCTATGCTATAGACTGCATCTATACTATAGACGTCATCTATTCTATAGGCGTTATATAATACATAGACGTCATCTATACTATAGACGTCATCTATACTATAGACGTCATCTATACTATAGACGTCATCTATACAATAGACGTCATCTACACTATAGACGTCATCTATACTATAGACGTCATCTATACTATAGACGTCATCTATACTATAGACGTCATCTATACTATAGACGTCATCTATACTATAGACGTCGTCTATACTATAGACGTCATCTATACTATAGACGTCATCTATACTATAGACGTCATCTTTACTATAGACGTCATCTATACTATAGACGTCATCTATACTATAGACGTCATCTATACTATAGACTTCATCTATACTATAGACGTCATCTATACTATAGACGTCATCTATACTATAGACGTCATCTATACTATAGACTTCATTTATACTATAGACGTCATCTATACTATAGACGTCATCTATACTATAGACGTCATCTATACTATAGACGTCATCTATACTATAGACGTCATCTATACTATAGACGTCATCTATACTATAGACGTCATCTATACTATAGACGTCATCTATACTATAGACGTCATCTATACTATAGACGTCATCTATACTATAGACGTCATCTATACTATAGACGTCATCTATACTATAGACGTCATCTATACTATAGACGTCATCTATACTATAGACGTCATCTATACTATAGACGTCATCTATACTATAGACGTCATCTATACTATAGACGTCATCTATACTATAGACGTCATCTATACTATAGACGTCATCTATACTATAGACGTCATCTATACTATAGACGTCATCTATACTATAGACGTCATCTATACTATAGACGTCATCTATACTATAGACGTCATCTATACTATAGACGTCATCTATACTATAGACGTCATCGATACTATAGTCGTCATCTATACTATAGACGTCATCTACACTATAGACGTCATCTTTACTATAGACGTCATCTACACTATAGACGTCATCTATTCTATAGACGTAATCTATACTATAGACGTCATCTATACTATAGACGTCATCTATTCTATAGACGTTATAGACGTCATTTATACTATAGACGTCATCTATACTATAGACGTCATCTATACTATAGACGTCATCTATACTATAGACGTCATCTATACTATAGACGTCATCTATACTATAGACGTCATCTATACTATAGACGTCATCTATACTATAGACGTCATCTATACTATAGACGTCATCTATACTATAGACGGCATCTATACTATAGACGTCATCTATACTATAGACGTCATCTATACTATAGACGTCATCGATACTATAGACGTCATCTATACTATAGACGTCATCTATACTATAGACGTCATCTATACTATAGACGTCATCTATACTATAGACGTCATCTATACTATAGACGTCATCTATACTATAGACGTCATCTATACTATAGACGTCATCTATACTATAGACGTCATCTATACTATAGACGTCATCTATACTATAGACGTCATCTATACTATAGACGTCATCTATACTATAGACGTCATCTATACTATAGACGTCATCTATACTATAGACGTCATCTATACTATAGACGTCATCTATACTATAGACGTCATCTATACTATAGATGTCATCTATGCTATAGACTTCATCTATACTATAGACGTCATCTATTCTATAGGCGTTATATAATACATAGACGTCATCTATACTATAGACGTCATCTATACTATAGACGTCATCTATACTATAGACGTCATCTATACAATAGACGTCATCTACACTATAGACGTCATCTATACTATAGACGTCATCTATACTATAGACGTCATCTATACTATAGACGTCATCTATACTATAGACGTCATCTATACTATAGACGTCGTCTATACTATAGACGTCATCTATACTATAGACGTCATCTATACTATAGACGTCATCTTTACTATAGACGTCATCTATACTATAGACGTCATCTATACTATAGACGTCATCTATACTATAGACGTCATCTATACTATAGACGTCATCTATACTATAGACGTCATCTATACTATAGACGTCATCTATACTATAGACTTCATCTATACTATAGACGTCATCTATACTATAGACGTCATCTATACTATAGACGTCATCTATACTATAGACGTCATCTATACTATAGACTTCATTTATACTATAGACGTCATCTATACCATAGACGTCATCTATACCATAGACGTCACCTATACTATAGACGTCATCTATACAATAGACGTCATCTATACAATAGACGTCATCTATACTATAGACGTCATCAATACTATAGACGTCATCTATACTATAGACGTCATCTATACTATAGACGTCATCTATACTATAGACGTCATCTATACTATAGACGTCATCTATACTATAGACGTCATCTATACTATAGACGTCATCTATACTATAGACGTCATCTATACTATAGACGTCATCTATACTATAGACGTCATCTATACTATAGACGTCATCTATACTATAGACGTCATCTATACTATAGACGTCATCTATACTATAGACGTCATCTATACTATAGACGTCATCTATACTATAGACGTCATCTATACTATAGACGTCATCTATACTATAGACGTCATCTATACTATAGACGTCATCTATACTATAGACGTCATCTATACTATAGACGTCATCTATACTATAGACGTCATCTATACTATAGACGTAATATATACTATAGACGTCATTTATACTATAGACGTCATCTATACTATAGACGTCATCTATACTATAGACGTCATCTATACTATAGACGTCATCTATACCATAGACGCCATCTATACTATAGACGTCATCTATACCATAGACGTCATCTATACTATAGATGTCATCTATGCCATAGACGTCATCTATACTATAGATGTCATCTATGCTATAGACTTCATCTATACTATAGACGTAATCTATTCTATAGGTGTTATATAATACATAGACGTCATCTATACTATAGCCGTCATCTATACTATAGACGTCATCTATGCTATAGACGTCATCTATACTATAGCCGTCATCTATACTATAGACGTCATCTATACTATAGACGTCATCTATACTATAGACGTCATCTATACTATAGACGTCATCTATACTATAGACGTCATCTATACTATAGACGTCATCTATACTATAGACGTCATCTATACTATAGACGTCATCTATACTATAGACGTCATCTATACTATAGACGTCATCTATACTATAGACGTCATCTATACTATAGACGTCATCTATACTATAGACGTCATCTATACTATAGACGTCATCTATACTATAGACGTCATCTATACTATAGACGTCATCTATACTATAGACGTCATCTATACTATAGACGTCATCTATACTATAGACGTCATCTATACTATAGACGTCATCTATACTATAGACGTCATCTATACTATAGACGTCATCTATACTATAGACGTCATCTATACTATAGACGTCATCTATACTATAGACGTTATCTATACTATAGACGTCATCTATACTATAGACGTTATCTATACTATAGACGTCATCTATACTATAGACGTCATCTATACTATAGACGTCATCTATACTATAGACGTCATCTATACTATAGACGTCATTTATACTATAGACGTCATCTATACTATAGACGTCATTTATACTATAGACGTCATCTATACTATAGACGTCATCTATACTATAGACGTCATCTATACTATAGACGTCATCTATACTATAGACGTCATCTATACTATAGACGTCATCTATACTATAGATGTTATCTATACTATAGACGTCATTTATACTATAGACGTCATCTTTACTATAGACGTCATCTTTACTATAGACGTCGTCTATACTATAGACGTCATCTATACTATAGACGTCGTCTATACTATAGACGTCATCTATACTATAGACGTCATCTATACTATAGACGTCATCTTTACTATAGACGTCATCTATACTATAGACGTCATCTATACTATAAACGTCATCTATACTATAGACGTCATCTATACTATAAACGTCATCTATACTATAGACGTCATCTTTACTATAGACGTCATCTATATAATAGATGTCATCAATACTATAGACGTCATCTATACTATAGACGTCATCTATACTATAGACGTCAACTATACTATAGACGTCATCTATACTATAGACATCATCTACACTATACACGTCATCTATACTATAGACATCATCTATACTATACACGTCATCTATACTATAGACGTCATCTTTACTATAGACGTCGTCTATACTATAGACGTCATCTATACTATAGACGTCATCTATACTATAGACGTCATCTATACTATAGACGTCATCTATACTATAGACGTCATCTATACTATAGACGTCATCGATACTATAGTCGTCATCTATACTATAGACGTCATCTACACTATAGACGTCATCTTTACTATAGACGTCATCTACACTATAGACGTCATCTATTCTATAGACGTAATCTATACTATAGACGTCATCTATACTATAGACGTCATCTATTCTATAGACGTTATAGACGTCATTTATACTATAGACGTCATCTATACTATAGACGTCATCTATACTATAGACGTCATCTATACTATAGACGTCATCTATACTATAGACGTCATCTATACTATAGACGTCATCTATACTATAGACGTCATCTATACTATAGACGTCATCTATACTATAGACGTCATCTATACTATAGACGGCATCTATACTATAGACGTCATCTATACTATAGACGTCATCTATACTATAGACGTCATCTATACTATAGACGTCATCGATACTATAGACGTCATCTATACTATAGACGTCATCTATACTATAGACGTCATCTATACTATAGACGTCATCTATACTATAGACGTCATCTATACTATAGACGTCATCTATACTATAGACGTCATCTATACTATAGACGTCATCTATACTATAGACGTCATCTATACTATAGACGTCATCTATACTATAGACGTCATCTATACTATAGACGTCATCTATACTATAGACGTCATCTATACTATAGACGTCATCTATACTATAGACGTCATCTATACTATAGACGTCATCTATACTATAGATGTCATCTATGCTATAGACTTCATCTATACTATAGACGTCATCTATTCTATAGGCGTTATATAATACATAGACGTCATCTATACTATAGACGTCATCTATACTATAGACGTCATCTATACTATAGACGTCATCTATACAATAGACGTCATCTACACTATAGACGTCATCTATACTATAGACGTCATCTATACTATAGACGTCATCTATACTATAGACGTCATCTATACTATAGACGTCATCTATACTATAGACGTCGTCTATACTATAGACGTCATCTATACTATAGACGTCATCTATACTATAGACGTCATCTTTACTATAGACGTCATCTATACTATAGACGTCATCTATACTATAGACGTCATCTATACTATAGACGTCATCTATACTATAGACGACATCTATACTATAGACGTCATCTATACTATAGACTTCATCTATACTATAGACGTCATCTATACTATAGACGTCATCTATACTATAGACGTCATCTATACTACAGACGTCATCTATACTATAGACTTCATTTATACTATAGACGTCATCTATACCATAGACGTCATCTATACCATAGACGTCACCTATACTATAGACGTCATCTATACAATAGACGTCATCTATACAATAGACGTCATCTATACTATAGACGTCATCTATACTATAGACGTCATCTATACTATAGACGTCATCTATACTATAGACGTCATCTATACTATAGACGTCATCTATACTATAGACGTCATCTATACTATAGACGTCATCTATACTATAGACGTCATCTATACTATAGACGTCATCTATACTATAGACGTCATCTATACTATAGACGTCATCTATACTATAGACGTCATCTATACTATAGACGTCATCTATACTATAGACGTCATCTATACTATAGACGTCATCTATACTATAGACGTCATCTATACTATAGACGTCATCTATACTATAGACGTCTTCTATACTATAGACGTCATCTATACTATAGACGTCATCTATACTATAGACGTCATCTATACTATAGACGTCATCTATACTATAGACGTCATCTATACTATAGACGTCATCTATACTATAGACGTCATCTATACTATAGACGTAATATATACTATAGACGTCATTTATACTATAGACGTCATCTATACTATAGACGTCATCTATACTATAGACGTCATCTATACTATAGACGTCATCTATACCATAGACGTCATCTATACTATAGACGTCATCTATACCATAGACGTCATCTATACTATAGATGTCATCTATGCCATAGACGTCATCTATACTATAGATGTCATCTATGCTATAGACTTCATCTATACTATAGACGTAATCTATTCTATAGGTGTTATATAATACATAGACGTCATCTATACTATAGCCGTCATCTATACTATAGACGTCATCTATGCTATAGACGTCATCTATACTATAGCCGTCATCTATACTATAGACGTCATCTATACTATAGACGTCATCTATACTATAGACGTCATCTATACTATAGACGTCATCTATACTATAGACGTCATCTATACTATAGACGTCATCTATACTATAGACGTCATCTATACTATAGACGTCATCTATACTATAGACGTCATCTATACTATAGACGTCCTCTATACTATAGACGTCATCTATACTATAGACGTCATCTATACTATAGACGTCATCTATACTATAGACGTCATCTATACTATAGACGTCATCTATACTATAGACGTCATCTATACTATAGACGTCATCTATACTATAGACGTCATCTATACTATAGACGTCATCTATACTATAGACGTCATCTATACTATAGACGTCATCTATACTATAGACGTCATCTATACTATAGACGTCATCTATACTATAGACGTCATCTATACTATAGACGTCATCTATACTATAGACGTCATCTATACTATAGACGTCATCTATACTATAGACGTCATCTATACTATAGACGTCATCTATACTATAGACGTCATCTATACTATAGACGTCATCTATACTATAGACGTTATCTATACTATAGACGTCATCTATACTATAGACGTTATCTATACTATAGACGTCATCTATACTATAGACGTTATCTATACTATAGACGTCATCTATACTATAGACGTCATCTATACTATAGACGTCATTTATACTATAGACGTCATCTATACTATAGACGTCATTTATACTATAGACGTCATCTATACTATAGACGTCATCTATACTATAGACGTCATCTATACTATAGACGTCATCTATACTATAGACGTCATCTATACTATAGACGTCATCTATACTATAGACGTCATCTATACTATAGATGTTATCTATACTATAGACGTCATCTATACTATAGATGTTATCTATACTATAGACGTCATTTATACTATAGACGTCATCTTTACTATAGACGTCATCTTTACTATAGACGTCGTCTATACTATAGACGTCATCTATACTATAGACGTCGTCTATACTATAGACGTCATCTATACTATAGACGTCATCTATACTATAGACGTCATCTTTACTATAGACGTCATCTATACTATAGACGTCATCTATACTATAAACGTCATCTATACTATAGACGTCATCTATACTATAAACGTCATCTATACTATAGACGTCATCTTTACTATAGACGTCATCTATATAATAGATGTCATCAATACTATAGACGTCATCTATACTATAGACGTCATCTATACTATAGACGTCAACTATACTATAGACGTCATCTATACTATAGACATCATCTACACTATACACGTCATCTATACTATAGACATCATCTATACTATACACGTCATCTATACTATAGACGTCATCTTTACTATAGACGTCGTCTATACTATAGACGTCATCTATACTATAGACGTCATCTATACTATAGACGTCATCTATACTATAGACGTCATCTATACTATAGACGTCATCTATACTATAGACGTCATCTATACTATAGACGTCATCTATACTATAGACGTCATCTCTACTATAGACATCATCTATACAATAGACGTCATCTATACTATAGACGTCATCTATACTATAGACGTCATCTATACTATAGACGTCATCTATACTATAGACGTCATCTATACTATAGACGTCATCTATACTATAGACGTCATCTATACTATAGACGTCATCTATACTATAGACGTCATCTATACTATAGACGTCTTCTATACTATTGACGTCATCTATACTATAGACGTCATCTATACTATAGACATCATCTATACTATAGACGTCATCTATACTATAGACGTCATCTATACTATAGACGTCATCTATACTATAGACGTCATCTATACTATAGACGTCATTTATACTATAGACGTCATCTATACTATAGACGTCATTTATACTATAGACGTCATCTATACTATAGACGTCAGCTATACTATAGACGTCATCTATACTATAGACGTCATCTATACTATAGACGTCATCTATACTATAGACGTCATCTATACTATAGACGTCTTCTATACTATTGACGTCATCTATACTATAGACGTCATCTATACTATAGACATCATCTATACTATAGACGTCATCTATACTATAGACGTCATCTATACTATAGACGTCATCTATACTATAGACGTCATCTATACTATAGACGTCATTTATACTATAGACGTCATCTATACTATAGACGTCATTTATACTATAGACGTCATCTATACTATAGACGTCAGCTATACTATAGACGTCATTTATACTATAGACGTCATCTATACTATAGACGTCATCTATACTATAGACGTCATCTATACTATAGACGTCATCTATACTATAGACGTCATCTATACTATAGACGTCATCTATACTATAGATGTTATCTATACTATAGACGTCATTTATACTATAGACGTCATCTATACTATAGACGTCATCTATACTATTGACGTCATCTATACTATAGACGTCATCTATACTATAGACGTCATCTATACTATAGACGTCATCTATACTATAGACGTCATCTATACTAGAGACGTCATCTATACTATAGACGTCATCTATACTAGAGACGTCATCTATACTATAGACGTCATCTATACTAGAGACGTCATCTATACTATAGACATCATCTATACTATTGACGTCATCTATACTTAACACGTCATCTATACTATAGACATCATCTACACTATACACGTCATCTATACTATAGACGTCAACTATACTATAGACGTCATCTATACTATAGACATCATCTATACTATACACGTCATCTATACTATAGACATCATCTATACTATACATGTCACCTATACTATAGACGTCATCTTTACTATAGACGTCATCTATACTATAGACGTCATCTTTACTATAGACGTCATCTTTACTATAGACGTCGTCTATACTATAGACGTCATCTATACTATAGACGTCGTCTATACTATAGACGTCATCTATACTATAGACGTCATCTATACTATAGACGTCATCTTTACTATAGACGTCATCTATACTATAGACGTCATCTATACTATAAACGTCATCTATACTATAGACGTCATCTATACTATAAACGTCATCTATACTATAGACGTCATCTTTACTATAGACGTCATCTATATAATAGATGTCATCAATACTATAGACGTCATCTATACTATAGACGTCATCTATACTATAGACGTCAACTATACTATAGACGTCATCTATACTATAGACATCATCTACACTATACACGTCATCTATACTATAGACATCATCTATACTATACACGTCATCTATACTATAGACGTCATCTTTACTATAGACGTCGTCTATACTATAGACGTCATCTATACTATAGACGTCATCTATACTATAGACGTCATCTATACTATAGACGTCATCTATACCATAGACGTCATCTATACTATAGACGTCATCTATACTATAGACGTCATCTATACTATAGACGTCATCTCTACTATAGACATCATCTATACAATAGACGTCATCTATACTATAGACGTCATCTATACTATAGACGTCATCTATACTATAGACGTCATCTATACTATAGACGTCATCTATTCTATAGACGTCTTCTATACTATATACGTCATCTATACTATAGACGTCATCTATACTATAGACGTCATCTATACTATAGACGTCATCTATACTATAGACGTCATCTATACTATAGACGTCATCTATACTATAGACGTCATCTATACTATAGACGTCATCTATACTATAGACGTCTTCTATACTATTGACGTCATCTATACTATAGACGTCATCTATACTATAGACATCACCTATTCTATAGACGTCATCTATAGTATAGACGTTATCTATTCTATAGACATCATCTATAGTATAGACGTCATCTTTAGTATAGACGTTATCTATTCTATAGACATCATCTATAGTATAGAAGTCATCTATACTATAGACGTCATCTATACTATAGACGTCATCTATGCTATAGACGTCATCTATACTATAGACGTCATCTATACTATAGACGTCATCTATAGTATAGACGTCATCTATACTATAGACGTCATTTATACTATAGACGTCATCTATACTATAGACGTCATCTATACTATAGACGTCATCTATACTATAGACGTCATCTATACTATAGACGTCATCTATACTTTAGACGTCATCTATACTATAGACGTCATCTATACTATAGACGTCATCTATACTATAGACGTCATCTATACTATAGACGTCATCTATACTATAGACGTCATCTATACTATAGACGTCATCTATACTTTAGACGTCATCTATACTATAGACGTCATCTATACTTTAGACGTCATCTATACTATAGACGTCATCTATACTTTAGACGTCATCTATACTATAGACGTCATCTATACTATAGACGTCATCTTTACTATAGACGTCATCTATACTATTGACGTTATCTATACTATAGACGTCATCTATACTATAGACGTCATCTATACTATAGACGTCATCTATACTATAGACGTCATCTATACTATAGACGTCATCTATACTATAGACGTCATCTATTCTATAGACGTCATCTATACTATAGACGTCATCTATACTATAGACGTCATCTATACTATAGACGTCATCTATACTATAGACGTCATCTATACTATAGACGTCTTCTATACTATAGACGTCATCTATACTATAGACGTCATCTATACTATAGACGTCATCTATACTATAGACGTCATCTATAGTATAGACGTCATCTATACTATAGACGTCATCTATAGTATAGACGTCATCTATAGTATAGACGTCATCTATACTATAGACGTCATCTATACTATAGACGTCATCTATAATATAGACGTCATCTATACTATAGACGTCATCTATACTATAGACGTCATCTATACTATAGAAGTCATCTATACTATAGACGTCATTTATACTAAAGACGTCATCTATAGTATAGACGTCACCTATAGTATACACGTCATCTATAGTATAGACGTCATCTATACTATAGGCGTCATCTATACTATAGCCGTCATCTATACTATAGACGTCATCTATACTATAGACGTCATCTATATTATAAAAGTCATCTATACTATAGACGTCATCTATACTATAGACGTCATCTATACTATAGACGTCATCTATACTATAGACGTCATCTATACTATAGACGTCATCTATACTATAGACGTCATCTATACTATAGACATCATCTATTCTATAGACATCATCTATAGTATAGACGTTATCTATTCTATAGACATCATCTATAGTATAGACGTTATCTATTCTATAGACGTCATCTTAGTATAGACGTCATCTATAGTATAGACGTCATCTATAGTATAGACGTCATCTATAGCATAGACGTCATCTATAGTATGGACGTCATCTATAGTATAGACGTCATCTATAGTATAGACGTCATCTATACTATAGCCGTCATCTATACTATAGCCGTCATCTATACTATAGATGTCATCTATACTATAGCCGTCATCTATACTATAGAAGTCAACTATACTATAGACGTCATCTATACTATAGAAGTCATCTATACTATAGCCGTCATCTATACTATAGACGTCATCTATACTATAGCCGTCATCTATACTATAGACGTCAACTATACTATAGACGTCATCTATACTATAGACGTCATCTATACTATAGACGTCATCTATACTATAGACATCATCTATTCTATAGACATCATCTATAGTATAGACGTTATCTATTCTATAGACATCATCTATAGTATAGACGTTATCTATTCTATAGACGTCATCTTAGTATAGACGTCATCTATAGTATAGACGTTATCTATAGTATAGACGTCATCTATAGTATAGACGTCATCTATAGTATAGACGTCATCTATACTATAGCCGTCATCTATACTATAGCCGTCATCTATACTATAGACGTCATCTATACTATAGACGTCATCTATACTATAGACGTCATCTATACTATAGACGTCATCTATACTATAGACGTCATCTATACTATAAACGTCATCTATACTATAAACGTCATCTATACTATAGACGTCATCTATACTATAGACGTCATCTATACTATAGACGTCATCTATACTATAGACGTCATCTATACTATAGACGTCATCTATACTATAGACGTCATCTATACTATAGACGTCATCTATACTATAGACGTCATCTATACTATAGACGTCATCTATACTATAAACGTCATCTATACTATAGACGTCATCTATACTATAGACGTCATCTATACTATAAGCGTCATCTATACTATAGACGTCATCTATACTATAGACGTCATCTATACTATAGATGTCATCTATACTATAGACGTCATCTATACTATAGACGTTATCTATACTATAGACGTCATCTATACTATAGAAGTCATCTATACTATAGACGTCATCTATACTATAGACGTCATCTATACTATAGACGTCATCTATACTATAGACGTCATCTATACTATAGACGTCATCTATACTATAGACGTTATCTATACTATAGACGTCATCTATACTATAGACGTCATCTATACTATAGACGTCATCTATACTATAGACGTCATCTATACTATAGACGTCATCTATACTATAGACGTCATCTATACTATAGACGTCATCTATACTATAGACGGCATCTATACTATAGACGTCATCTATACTATAGACGTCATCGATACTATAGACGTCATCTATACTATAGACGTCATCGATACTATAGACGTCATCTATACTATAGACGTCATCTATACTATAGACGTCATCTATACTATAGACGTCATCTATACTATAGACGTCATCTATACTATAGACGTCATCTATACTATAGACGTCATCTATACTATAGACGTCATCTATACTATAGACGTCATCTATACTATAGACGTCATCTATACTATAGACGTCATCTATACTATAGACGTCATCTATACTATAGACGTCATCTATACTATAGACGTCATCTATACTATAGATGTCATCTATGCTATAGACTTCATCTATACTATAGACGTCATCTATTCTATAGGCGTTATATAATACATAGACGTCATCTATACTATAGACGTCATCTATACTATAGACGTCATCTATACTATAGACGTCATCTATACTATAGACGTCATCTATACTATAGACGTCATCTATACTATAGACGTCATCTATACTATAGACGTCATCTATACTATAGACGTCATCTATACTATAGACGTCATCTATACTATAGACTTCATCTATACTATAGACGTCATCTATACTATAGACGTCATCTATACTATAGACGTCATCTATACTATAGACGTCATCTATACTATAGACGTCATCTATACTATAGACTTCATTTATACTATAGACGTCATCTATACTATAGACGTCATCTATACTTTAGACGTCATCTATACTATAGACGTCATCTATACTATAGACGTCATCTATACTATAGACGTCATCTATACTATAGACGTCATCTATACTATAGACGTCATCTATACTATAGACGTCATCTATACTATAGACGTCATCTATACTATAGACGTCATCTATACTATAGACGTCATCTATACTATAGACGTCATCTATACTATAGACGTCATCTATACTATAGACGTCATCTATACTATAGACGTCTTCTATACTATAGACGTCATCTATACTATAGACGTCATCTATACTATAGACGTCATCTATACTATAGACGTCATCTATACTATAGACGTCATCTATACTATAGACGTCATCTATACTATAGACTTAATTTATACTATAGACGTCATTTATACTATAGACGTCATCTATACTATAGACGTCATCTATACTATAGACGTCATCTATACTATAGACGTCATCTATACTATAGACGTCATCTATACCATAGACGTCATCTATACTATAGATGTCATCTATGCCATAGACGTCATCTATACTATAGATGTCATCTATGCTATAGACTTCATCTATACTATAGACGTAATCTATTCTATAGGTGTTATATAATACATAGACGTCATCTATACTATATCCGTCATCTATACTATAGACGTCATCTATACTATAGCCGTCATCTATACTATAGACGTCATCTATACTATAGACGTCATCTATACTATAGACGTCATCTATACTATAGACGTCATCTATACTATAGACGTCATCTATACTATAGACGTCATCTATACTATAGACGTCATCTATACTATAGACGTCATCTATACTATAGACGTCATCTATACTATAGACGTCATCTATACTATAGACGTCATCTATACTATAGACGTCATCTATACTATAGACGTCATCTATACTATAGACGTCATCTATACTATAGACGTCATCTATACTATAGACGTCATCTATACTATAGACGTCATCTATACTATAGACGTCATCTATACTATAGACGTCATCTATACTATAGACGTCATCTATACTATAGACGTCATCTATACTATAGACGTCATCTATACTATAGACGTCATCTATACTATAGACGTCATCTATACTATAGACGTCATCTATACTATAGACGTCATCTATACTATAGACGTCATCTATACTATAGACGTCATCTATACTATAGACGTCATCTATACTATAGACGTTATCTATACTATAGACGTCATCTATACTATAGACGTTATCTATACTATAGACGTCATCTATACTATAGACGTTATCTATACTATAGACGTCATCTATACTATAGACGTTATCTATACTATAGACGTCATCTATACTATAGACGTCATCTATACTATAGACGTCATCTATACTATAGACGTCATCTATACTATAGACGTCATCTATACTATAGACGTCATCTATACTATAGACGTCATCTATACTATAGACGTCATTTATACTATAGACGTCATTTATACTATAGACGTCATATATACTATAGACGTCATTTATACTATAGACGTCATCTATACTATAGACGTCATCTATACTATAGACGTCATTTATACTATAGACGTCATCTATACTATAGACGTCATCTATACTATAGACGTCATATATACTATAGACGTCATCTATACTATAGACGTCATCTATACTATAGACGTCATCTATACTATAGACGTCATCTATAGTATAGACGTCACCTATAGTATACACGTCATCTATAGTATAGACGTCATCTATACTATAGGCGTCATCTATACTATAGCCGTCATCTATACTATAGACGTCATCTATACTATAGACGTCATCTATATTATAAAAGTCATCTATACTATAGACGTCATCTATACTATAGACGTCATCTATACTATAGACGTCATCTATACTATAGACGTCATCTATACTATAGACGTCATCTATACTATAGACGTCATCTATACTATAGACATCATCTATTCTATAGACATCATCTATAGTATAGACGTTATCTATTCTATAGACATCATCTATAGTATAGACGTTATCTATTCTATAGACGTCATCTTAGTATAGACGTCATCTATAGTATAGACGTCATCTATAGTATAGACGTCATCTATAGCATAGACGTCATCTATAGTATGGACGTCATCTATAGTATAGACGTCATCTATAGTATAGACGTCATCTATACTATAGCCGTCATCTATACTATAGCCGTCATCTATAATATAGATGTCATCTATACTATAGCCGTCATCTATACTATAGAAGTCAACTATACTATAGACGTCATCTATACTATAGAAGTCATCTATACTATAGCCGTCATCTATACTATAGACGTCATCTATACTATAGCCGTCATCTATACTATAGACGTCAACTATACTATAGACGTCATCTATACTATAGACGTCATCTATACTATAGACGTCATCTATACTATAGACATCATCTATTCTATAGACATCATCTATAGTATAGACGTTATCTATTCTATAGACATCATCTATAGTATAGACGTTATCTATTCTATAGACGTCATCTATACTATAGACGTCATCTATACTATAGACGTCATCTATACTATAGACGTCATCTATACTATAGACGTCATCTATACTATAAACGTCATCTATACTATAAACGTCATCTATATTATAGACGTCATCTATACTATAGACGTCATCTATACTATAGACGTCATCTATACTATAGACGTCATCTATACTATAGACGTCATCTATACTATAGACGTCATCTATACTATAGACGTCATCTATACTATAGACGTCATCTATACTATAAACGTCATCTATACTATAGACGTCATCTATACTATAGACGTCATCTATACTATAAGCGTCATCTATACTATAGACGTCATCTATACTATAGACGTCATCTATACTATAGATGTCATCTATACTATAGACGTCATCTATACTATAGACGTTATCTATACTATAGACGTCATCTATACTATAGAAGTCATCTATACTATAGACGTCATCTATACTATAGACGTCATCTATACTATAGACGTCATCTATACTATAGACGTCATCTATACTATAGACGTCATCTATACTATAGACGTCATCTATACTATAGACGTCATCTATACTATAGACGTTATCTATACTATAGACGTCATCTATACTATAGACGTCATCTATACTATAGACGTCATCTATACTATAGACGTCATCTATACTATAGACGTCATCTATACTATAGACGTCATCTATACTATAGACGTCATCTATACTATAGACGTCATCTATACTATAGACGGCATCTATACTATAGACGTCATCTATACTATAGACGTCATCGATACTATAGACGTCATCTATACTATAGACGTCATCGATACTATAGACGTCATCTATACTATAGACGTCATCTATACTATAGACGTCATCTATACTATAGACGTCATCTATACTATAGACGTCATCTATACTATAGACGTCATCTATACTATAGACGTCATCTATACTATAGACGTCATCTATACTATAGACGTCATCTATACTATAGACGTCATCTATACTATAGACGTCATCTATACTATAGACGTCATCTATACTATAGATGTCATCTATGCTATAGACGTCATCTATACTATAGACGTCATCTATTCTATAGGCGTTATATAATACATAGACGTCATCTATACTATAGACGTCATCTATACTATAGACGTCATCTATACTATAGACGTCATCTATACTATAGACGTCATCTATACTATAGACGTCATCTATACTATAGACGTCATCTATACTATAGACGTCATCTATACTATAGACGTCATCTATACTATAGACGTCATCTATACTATAGACGTCATCTATACTATAGACGTCATCTATACTATAGACTTCATCTATACTATAGACGTCATCTATACTATAGACGTCATCTATACTATAGACGTCATCTATACTATAGACGTCATCTATACTATAGACGTCATCTATACTATAGACTTCATTTATACTATAGACGTCATCTATACTATAGACGTCATCTATACTTTAGACGTCATCTATACTATAGACGTCATCTATACTATAGACGTCATCTATACTATAGACGTCATCTATACTATAGACGTCATCTATACTATAGACGTCATCTATACTATAGACGTCATCTATACTATAGACGTCATCTATACTATAGACGTCATCTATACTATAGACGTCATCTATACTATAGACGTCATCTATACTATAGACGTCATCTATACTATAGACGTCATCTATACTATAGACGTCATCTATACTATAGACGTCTTCTATACTATAGACGTCATCTATACTATAGACGTCATCTATACTATAGACGTCATCTATACTATAGACGTCATCTATACTATAGACGTCATCTATACTATAGACGTCATCTATACTATAGACGTAATTTATACTATAGACGTCATTTATACTATAGACGTCATCTATACTATAGACGTCATCTATACTATAGACGTCATCTATACTATAGACGTCATCTATACTATAGACGTCATCTATACCATAGACGTCATCTATACTATAGATGTCATCTATGCCATAGACGTCATCTATACTATAGATGTCATCTATGCTATAGACTTCATCTATACTATAGACGTAATCTATTCTATAGGTGTTATATAATACATAGACGTCATCTATACTATATCCGTCATCTATACTATAGACGTCATCTATACTATAGCCGTCATCTATACTATAGACGTCATCTATACTATAGACGTCATCTATACTATAGACGTCATCTATACTATAGACGTCATCTATACTATAGACGTCATCTATACTATAGACGTCATCTATACTATAGACGTCATCTATACTATAGACGTCATCTATACTATAGACGTCATCTATACTATAGACGTCATCTATACTATAGACGTCATCTATACTATAGACGTCATCTATACTATAGACGTCATCTATACTATAGACGTCATCTATACTATAGACGTCATCTATACTATAGACGTCATCTATACTATAGACGTCATCTATACTATAGACGTCATCTATACTATAGACGTCATCTATACTATAGACGTCATCTATACTATAGACGTCATCTATACTATAGACGTCATCTATACTATAGACGTCATCTATACTATAGACGTCATCTATACTATAGACGTCATCTATACTATAGACGTCATCTATACTATAGACGTTATCTATACTATAGACGTCATCTATACTATAGACGTTATCTATACTATAGACGTCATCTATACTATAGACGTCATCTATACTATAGACGTCATCTATACTATAGACGTCATCTATACTATAGACGTCATCTATACTATAGACGTCATCTATACTATAGACGTCATCTATACTATAGACGTCATTTATACTATAGACGTCATTTATACTATAGACGTCATCTATACTATAGACGTCATTTATACTATAGACGTCATCTATACTATAGACGTCATCTATACTATAGACGTCATTTATACTATAGACGTCATCTATACTATAGACGTCATCTATACTATAGACGTCATCTATACTATAGACGTCATCTATACTATAGACGTCATCTATACTATAGACGTCATCTATACTATAGATGTTATCTATACTATAGACGTCATTTATACTATAGACGTCATCTATACTATAGACGTCATCTATACTATAGACGTCATCTATACTATAGACGTCATCTATACTATAGACGTCATCTATACTAGAGACGTCATCTATACTATAGACGTCATCTATACTAGAGACGTCATCTATACTATAGACATCATCTATACTATTGACGTCATCTATACTTAACACGTCATCTATACTATAGACATCATCTACACTATACACGTCATCTATACTATAGACATCATCTATACTATACACGTCATCTATACTATAGACATCATCTATACTATACATGTCACCTATACTATATACGTCATCTTTACTATAGACGTCATCTATACTATAGACGTCATCTTTACTATAGACGTCATCTTTACTATAGACGTCGTCTATACTATAGACGTCATCTTTACTATAGACGTCGTCTATACTATAGACGTCATCTATACTATAGACGTCGTCTATACTATAGACGTCATCTATACTATAGACGTCGTCTATACTATAGACGTCATCTATACTATAGACGTCATCTATACTATAGACGTCATCTTTACTATAGACGCCATCTATACTATAGACGTCATCTATACTATAAACGTCATCTATACTATAGACGTCATCTATACTATAAACGTCATCTATACTATAGACGTCATCTTTACTATAGACGTCATCTATATAATAGATGTCATCAATACTATAGACGTCATCTATACTATAGACGTCATCTATACTATAGACGTCAACTATACTATAGACGTCATCTATACTATAGACATCATCTACACTATACACGTCATCTATACTATAGACATCATCTATACTATACACGTCATCTATACTATAGACGTCATCTTTACTATAGACGTCGTCTATACTATAGACGTCATCTATACTATAGACGTCATCTATACTATAGACGTCATCTATACTATAGACGTCATCTATACTATAGACGTCATCTATACTATAGACGTCATCTATACTATAGACGTCATCTATACTATAGACGTCATCTCTACTATAGACATCATCTATACAATAGACGTCATCTATACTATAGACGTCACCTATACTATAGACGTCATCTATACTATAGACGTCATCTATACTATAGACGTCATCTATACTATAGACGTCATCTATTCTATAGACGTCTTCTATACTATTTACGTCATCTATACTATAGACGTCATCTATACTATAGACGTCATCTATACTATAGACGTCATCTATACTATAGACGTCATCTATACTATAGACGTCTTCTATACTATTGACGTCATCTATACTATAGACGTCATCTATACTATAGACATCATCTATTCTATAGACGTCATCTATAGTATAGACGTTATCTATTCTATAGACATCATCTATAGTATAGACGTCATCTTTAGTATAGACGTTCTCTATTCTATAGACATCATCTATAGTATAGACGTCATCTATACTATAGACGTCATCTATACTATAGACGTCATCTATGCTATAGACGTCATCTATACTATAGACGTCATCTATACTATAGACGTCATTTATACTATAGACGTCATCTATACTATAGACGTCATTTATACTATAGACGTCATCTATACTATAGACGTCATCTATACTATAGACGTCATCTATACTATAGACGTCATCTATACTATAGACGTCATCTATACTTTAGACGTCATCTATACTATAGACGTCATCTATACTATAGACGTCATCTATACTATAGACGTCATCTATACTATAGACGTCATCTATACTATAGACGTCATCTATACTATAGACGTCATCTATACTTTAGACGTCATCTATACTATAGACGTCATCTATACTTTAGACGTCATCTATACTATAGACGTCATCTATACTTTAGACGTCATCTATACTATAGACGTCATCTATACTATAGACGTCATCTTTACTATAGACGTCATCTATACTATAGACGTTATCTATACTATAGACGTCATCTATACTATAGACGTTATCTATACTATAGACGTCATCTATACTATAGACGTCATCTATACTATAGACGTCATCTATACTATAGACGTCATCTATTCTATAGCCGTCATCTATACTATAGACGTCATCTATACTATAGACGTCATCTATACTATAGACGTCATCTATACTATAGACGTCTTCTATACTATAGACGTCATCTATACTATAGACGTCATCTATACTATAGACGTCATCTATACTATAGACGTCATCTATAGTATAGACGTCATCTATACTATAGACGTCATCTATACTATAGACGTCATCTATACTATAGACGTCATCTATACTATAGACGTCATCTATACTATAGACGTCATCTATACTATAGACGTCATCTATAATATAGACGTCATCTATACTATAGACGTCATCTATACTATAGACGTCATCTATGCTATAGAAGTCATCTATACTATAGACGTCATTTATACTAAAGACGTCATCTATAGTATAGACGTCACCTATAGTATACACGTCATCTATAGTATAGACGTCATCTATACTATAGGCGTCATCTATACTATAGCCGTCATCTATACTATAGACGTCATCTATACTATAGACGTCATCTATATTATAAAAGTCATCTATACTATAGACGTCATCTATACTATAGACGTCATCTATACTATAGACGTCATCTATACTATAGACGTCATCTATACTATAGACGTCATCTATACTATAGACATCATCTATTCTATAGACATCATCTATAGTATAGACGTTATCTATTCTATAGACATCATCTATAGTATAGACGTTATCTATTCTATAGACGTCATCTTAGTATAGACGTCATCTATAGTATAGACGTCATCTATAGTATAGACGTCATCTATAGCATAGACGTCATCTATAGTATGGACGTCATCTATAGTATAGACGTCATCTATAGTATAGACGTCATCTATACTATAGCCGTCATCTATACTATAGCCGTCATCTATACTATAGATGTCATCTATACTATAGCCGTCATCTATACTATAGAAGTCAACTATACTATAGACGTCATCTATACTATAGAAGTCATCTATACTATAGCCGTCATCTATACTATAGACGTCATCTATACTATAGCCGTAATCTATACTATAGACGTCAACTATACTATAGACGTCATCTATACTATAGACGTCATCTATACTATAGACGTCATCTATACTATAGACATCATCTATTCTATAGACATCATCTATAGTATAGACGTTATCTATTCTATAGACATCATCTATAGTATAGACGTTATCTATTCTATAGACGTCATCTTAGTATAGACGTCATCTATAGTATAGACGTTATCTATAGTATAGACGTCATCTATAGTATAGACGTCATCTATAGTATAGACGTCATCTATACTATAGCCGTCATCTATACTATAGCCGTCATCTATACTATAGACGTCATCTATACTATAGACGTCATCTATACTATAGACGTCATCTATACTATAGACGTCATCTATACTATAGACGTCATCTATACTATAAACGTCATCTATACTATAAACGTCATCTATACTATAGACGTCATCTATACTATAGACGTCATCTATACTATAGACGTCATCTATACTATAGACGTCATCTATACTATAGACGTCATCTATACTATAGACGTCATCTATACTATAGACGTCATCTATACTATAGACGTCATCTATACTATAGACGTCATCTATACTATAGACGTCATCTATACTATAAACGTCATCTATACTATAGACGTCATCTATACTATAGACGTCATCTATACTATAAACGTCATCTATACTATAGACGTCATCTATACTATAGACGTCATCTATACTATAAGCGTCATCTATACTATAGACGTCATCTATACTATAGATGTCATCTATACTATAGATGTCATCTATACTATAGACGTCATCTATACTATAGACGTTATCTATACTATAGACGTCATCTATACTATAGACGTCATCTATACTATAGACGTCATCTATACTATAGACGTCATCTATACTATAGACGTCATCTATACTATAGACGTCATCTATACTATAGACGTCATCTATACTATAGACGTCATCTATACTATAGACGTCATCTATACTATAGACGTTATCTATACTATAGACGTCATCTATACTATAGACGTCATCTATACTATAGACGTCATCTATACTATAGACGTCATCTATACTATAGACGTCATCTATACTATAGACGTCATCTATACTATAGACGTCATCTATACTATAGACGTCATCTATACTATAGACGTCATCTATACTATAGACGGCATCTATACTATAGACGTCATCTATACTATAGACGTCATCGATACTATAGACGTCATCGATACTATAGACGTCATCTATACTAAAGACGTCATCTATACTATAGACGTCATCTATACTATAGACGTCATCTATACTATAGACGTCATCTATACTATAGACGTCATCTATACTATAGACGTCATCTATACTATAGACGTCATCTATACTATAGACGTCATCTATACTATAGACGTCATCTATACTATAGACGTCATCTATACTATAGACGTCATCTATACTATAGACGTCATCTATACTATAGATGTCATCTATGCTATAGACTTCATCTATACTATAGACGTCATCTATTCTATAGGCGTTATATAATACATAGACGTCATCTATACTATAGACGTCATCTATACTATAGACGTCATCTATACTATAGACGTCATCTATACTATAGACGTCATCTATACTATAGACGTCATCTATACTATAGACGTCATCTATACTATAGACGTCATCTATACTATAGACGTCATCTATACTATAGACGTCATCTATACTATAGACGTCATCTATACTATAGACGTCATCTATACTATAGACGTCATCTATACTATAGACGTCATCTATACTATAGACTTCATCTATACTATAGACGTCATCTATACTATAGACGTCATCTATACTATAGACGTCATCTATACTATAGACGTCATCTATACTATAGACGTCATCTATACTATAGACTTCATTTATACTATAGACGTCATCTATACTATAGACGTCATCTATACTTTAGACGTCATCTATACTATAGACGTCATCTAAACTATAGACGTCATCTATACTATAGACGTCATCTATACTATAGACGTCATCTATACTATAGACGTCATCTATACTATAGACGTCATCTATACTATAGACGTCATCTATACTATAGACGTCATCTATACTATAGACGTCATCTATACTATAGACGTCATCTATACTATAGACGTCTTCTATACTATAGACGTCATCTATACTATAGACGTCATCTATACTATAGACGTCATCTATACTATAGACGTCATCTATACTATAGACGTAATTTATACTATAGACGTCATTTATACTATAGACGTCATCTATACTATAGACGTCATCTATACTATAGACGTCATCTATACTATAGACGTCATCTATACTATAGACGTCATCTATACTATAGACGTCATCTATACTATAGACGTCATCTATACTATAGACGTCATCTATACCATAGACGTCATCTATACTATAGATGTCATCATGCCATAGACGTCATCTATACTATAGATGTCATCTATGCTATTGACTTCATCTATACTATAGACGTAATCTATTCTATAGGTGTTATATAATACATAGACGTCATCTATACTATATCCGTCATCTATACTATAGACGTCATCTATGCTATAGACGTCATCTATACTATAGCCGTCATCTATACTATAGACGTCATCTATACTATAGACGTCATCTATACTATAGACGTCATCTATACTATAGACGTCATCTATACTATAGACGTCATCTATACTATAGACGTCATCTATACTATAGACGTCATCTATACTATAGACGTCATCTATACTATAGACGTCATCTATACTATAGACGTCATCTATACTATAGACGTCATCTATACTATAGACGTCATCTATACTATAGACGTCATCTATACTATAGACGTCATCTATACTATAGACGTCATCTATACTATAGACGTCATCTATACTATAGACGTCATCTATACTATAGACGTCATCTATACTATAGACGTCATCTATACTATAGACGTCATCTATACTATAGACGTCATCTATACTATAGACGTCATTTATACTATAGACGTCATTTATACTATAGACGTCATTTATACTATAGACGTCATCTATACTATAGACGTCATCTATACTATAGACGTCATCTATACTATAGACGTCATCTATACTATAGACGTCATCTATACTATAGACGTCATCTATACTATAGACGTCATCTATTCTATAGGCGTTATATAATACATAGACGTCATCTATACTATAGCCGTCATCTATACTATAGACGTCATCTATACTATAGACGTCATCTATACTATAGACGTCATCTATACTATAGACGTCATCTATACTATAGACGTCATCTATACTATAGACGTCATCTATACTATAGACGTCATCTATACTATAGACGTCATCTATACTATAGACGTCATCTATACTATAGACGTCATCTATACTATAGACGTCATCTATACTATAGACGTCATCTATACTATAGACGTCATCTATACTATAGACGTCATCTATACTATAGACGTCATCTATACTATAGACGTCATCTATACTATAGACGTCATCTATACTATAGACGTCATCTATACTATAGACGTCATCTATACTATAGACGTCATCTATACTATAGACGTCATCTTTACTATAGACGTCATCTATACTATAGACGTCATCTATACTATAGACGTCATCTATACTATAGACGTCATCTATACTATAGACGTCATCTATACTATAGACGTCATCTATACTATAGACGTCATCTATACTATAGACGTCATCTATACTATAGACGTCATCTATACTATAGACGTCATCTATACTATAGACGTCATCTATACTATAGACGTCATCTATACTATAGACGTCATCTATACTATAGACGTCATCTATGCTATAGACGTCATCTATACTATAGACGTCATTTATACTATAGACGTCATCTATACTATAGACGTCATCTATACTATAGACGTCATCTATACTATAGACGTCATCTATACTATAGACGTCATCTATACTATAGACGTCATCTATACTATAGACGTCATCTATTCTATAGGCGTTATATAATACATAGACGTCATCTATACTATAGCCGTCATCTATACTATAGACGTCATCTATAGTATAGACGTCATCTATACTATAGACGTCATCTATACTATAGACGTCATCTATACTATAGACGTCATCTATACTATAGACGTCATCTATACTATAGACGTCATCTATACTATAGACGTCATCTATACTATAGACGTCATCTATACTATAGACGTCATCTATACTATAGACGTCATCATAGACGTCATCTATACTATAGACATCATCTATTCTATAGACATCATCTATAGTATAGACGTTATCTATTCTATAGACATCATCTATAGTATAGACGTTATCTATTCTACAGACGTCATCTTAGTATAGACGTCATAGACGTCATCTATACTATAGACGTCAACTATACTATAGACGTCATCTATACTATAGAAGTCATCTATACTATAGACGTCATCTATACTATAGAAGTCATCTATACTATAGACGTCATCTATACTATAGACGTCATCTATACTATAGACGTCATCTATACTATAGACGTCATCTATACTATAGACGTCATCTATACTATAGACGTCATCTATACTATAGACGTCATCTATACTATAGACGTCATCTATACTATAGATGTTATCTATACTATAGACGTCATTTATACTATAGACGTCATCTATACTATAGACGTCATCTATACTATAGACGTCATCTATACTATAGACGTCATCTATACTATAGACGTCATCTATACTATAGACGTCATCGATACTATAGACGTCATCTATACTAGAGACGTCATCTATACTATAGACGTCATCTATACTAGAGACGTCATCTATACTATAGACGTCATCTATACTAGAGACGTCATCTATACTATAGACATCATCTATACTATTGACGTCATCTATACTTAACACGTCATCTATACTATAGACATCATCTACACTATACACGTCATCTATACTATAGACGTCAACTATACTATAGACGTCATCTATACTATAGACATCATCTATACTATACACGTCATCTATACTATAGACATCATCTTTACTATACATGTCACCTATACTATAGACGTCATCTTTACTATAGACGTCATCTATACTATAGAAGTCATCTATACTATAGACGTCATCTATACTATAGAAGTCATCTATACTATAGACGTCATCTATACTATAGACGTCATCTATACTATAGACGTCATCTATACTATAGACGTCATCTATACTATAGACGTCATCTATACTATAGACGTCATCTATACTATAGACGTCATCTATACTATAGACGTCATCTATACTATAGACGTCATCATAGACGTCATCTATACTATAGACATCATCTATTCTATAGACA
This sequence comes from Neoascia interrupta, assembly GCA_947623515.1. Classification (NCBI taxonomy): domain Eukaryota; kingdom Metazoa; phylum Arthropoda; class Insecta; order Diptera; family Syrphidae; genus Neoascia; species Neoascia interrupta. The sequence continues at coordinate 102,568,330 of OX392462.1, forward strand.
TCATCTATAGTATAGACGTTATCTATTCTATAGACATCATCTATAGTATAGACGTTATCTATTCTACAGACGTCATCTTAGTATAGACGTCATAGACGTCATCTATACTATAGACGTCAACTATACTATAGACGTCATCTATACTATAGAAGTCATCTATACTATAGACGTCATCTATACTATAGAAGTCATCTATACTATAGACGTCATCTATACTATAGACGTCATCTATACTATAGACGTCATCTATACTATAGACGTCATCTATACTATAGACGTCATCTATACTATAGACGTCATCTATACTATAGACGTCATCTATACTATAGACGTCATCTATACTATAGATGTTATCTATACTATAGACGTCATTTATACTATAGACGTCATCTATACTATAGACGTCATCTATACTATAGACGTCATCTATACTATAGACGTCATCTATACTATAGACGTCATCTATACTATAGACGTCATCTATACTATAGACGTCATCGATACTATAGACGTCATCTATACTAGAGACGTCATCTATACTATAGACGTCATCTATACTAGAGACGTCATCTATACTATAGACGTCATCTATACTAGAGACGTCATCTATACTATAGACATCATCTATACTATTGACGTCATCTATACTTAACACGTCATCTATACTATAGACATCATCTACACTATACACGTCATCTATACTATAGACGTCAACTATACTATAGACGTCATCTATACTATAGACATCATCTATACTATACACGTCATCTATACTATAGACATCATCTTTACTATACATGTCACCTATACTATAGACGTCATCTTTACTATAGACGTCATCTATACTATAGAAGTCATCTATACTATAGACGTCATCTATACTATAGAAGTCATCTATACTATAGACGTCATCTATACTATAGACGTCATCTATACTATAGACGTCATCTATACTATAGACGTCATCTATACTATAGACGTCATCTATACTATAGACGTCATCTATACTATAGACGTCATCTATACTATAGACGTCATCTATACTATAGACGTCATCTATACTATAGATGTTATCTATACTATAGACGTCATTTATACTATAGACGTCATCTATACTATAGACGTCATCTATACTATAGACGTCATCTGTACTATAGACGTCATCTATACTAGAGACGTCATCTATACTATAGACGTCATCTATACTAGAGACGTCATCTATACTATAGACGTCATCTATACTAGAGACGTCATCTATACTATAGACGTCATCTATACTAGAGACGTCATCTATACTATAGACATCATCTATACTATTGACGTCATCTATACTTAACACTTCATCTATACTATAGACATCATCTACACTATACACGTCATCTATACTATAGACGTCAACTATACTATAGACGTCATCTATACTATAGACATCATCTATACTATACACGTCATCTATACTATAGACATCATCTATACTATACATGTCACCTATACTATAGACGTCATCTTTACTATAGACGTCATCTATACTATAGACGTCATCTTTACTATAGATGTCATCTTTACTATAGACGTCGTCTATACTATAGACGTCATCTATACTATAGACGTCGTCTATACTATAGACGTCATCTATACTATAGACGTCGTCTATACTATAGACGTCGTCTATACTATAGACGTCATCTATACTATAGACGTCGTCTATACTATAGACGTCATCTATACTATAGACGTCATCTATACTATAGACGTCATCTATACTATAGACGTCATCTATACTATAGACGTCATCTTTACTATAGACGTCATCTATACTATAGACGTCATCTATACTATAAACGTCATCTATACTATAGACGTCATCTATACTATAAACGTCATCTATACTATAGACGTCATCTTTACTATAGACGTCATCTATATAATAGATGTCATCAATACTATAGACTTCATCTATACTATAGACGTCATCTATACTATAGACGTCAACTACACTATAGACGTCATCTATACTATAGACATCATCTACACTATACACGTCATCTATACTATAGACATCATCTATACTATACACGTCATCTATACTATAGACATCATCTATACTATACATGTCACCTATACTATAGACGTCATCTTTACTATAGACGTCATCTATACTATAGAAGTCATCTATACTATAGACGTCATCTATACTATAGAAGTCATCTATACTATAGACGTCATCTATACTATAGACGTCATCTATACTATAGACGTCATCTATACTATAGACGTCATCTATACTATAGACGTCATCTATACTATAGACGTCATCTATACTATAGACGTCATCTATACTATAGACGTCATCTATACTATAGATGTTATCTATACTATAGACGTCATTTATACTATAGACGTCATCTATACTATAGACGTCATCTATACTATAGACGTCATCTATACTATAGACGTCATCTATACTATAGACGTCATCTATACTATAGACGTCATCTATACTATAGACGTCATCTATACTAGAGACGTCATCTATACTATAGACGTCATCTATACTAGAGACGTCATCTATACTATAGACGTCATCTATACTAGAGACGTCATCTATACTATAGACATCATCTATACTATTGACGTCATCTATACTTAACACGTCATCTATACTATAGACATCATCTACACTATACACGTCATCTATACTATAGACGTCAACTATACTATAGACGTCATCTATACTATAGACATCATCTATACTATACACGTCATCTATACTATAGACATCATCTATACTATACATGTCACCTATACTATAGACGTCATCTTTACTATAGACGTCATCTATACTATAGACGTCATCTTTACTATAGACGTCATCTTTACTATAGACGTCGTCTATACTATAGACGTCATCTATACTATAGACGTCGTCTATACTATAGACGTCATCTATACTATAGACGTCGTCTATACTATAGACGTCATCTATACTATAGACGTCGTCTATACTATAGACGTCATCTATACTATAGACGTCATCTATACTATAGACGTCATCTTTACTATAGACGTCATCTATACTATAGACGTCATCTATACTATAAACGTCATCTATACTATAGACGTCATCTATACTATAAACGTCATCTATACTATAGACGTCATCTTTACTATAGACGTCATCTATATAATAGATGTCATCAATACTATAGACGTCATCAATACTATAGACGTCATCTATACTATAGACGTCAACTATACTATAGACGTCATCTATACTATAGACATCATCTACACTATACACGTCATCTATACTATAGACATCATCTATACTATACACGTCATCTATACTATAGACGTCATCTTTACTATAGACGTCGTCTATACTATAGACGTCATCTATACTATAGACGTCATCTATACTATAGACGTCATCTATACTATAGACGTCATCTATACTATAGACGTCATCTATACTATAGACGTCATCTATACTATAGACGTCATCTCTACTATAGACGTCATCTATACAATAGACGTCATCTATACTATAGACGTCATCTATACTATAGACGTCATCTATACTATAGACGTCATCTATACTATAGACGTCTTCTATACTATATACGTCATCTATACTATAGACGTCATCTATACTATAGACGTCATCTATACTATAGACGTCATCTATACTATAGACGTCATCTATACTATAGACGTCATCTATACTATAGACGTCATCTATACTATAGACGTCATCTATACTATAGACGTCTTCTATACTATTGACGTCATCTATACTATAGACGTCATCTATACTATAGACATCATCTATTCTATAGACGTCATCTATAGTATAGACGTTATCTATTCTATAGACATCATCTATAGTATAGACGTCATCTTTAGTATAGACGTTATCTATTCTATAGACATCATCTATAGTATAGACGTCATCTATACTATAGACGTCATCTAAACTATAGACGTCATCTATGCTATAGACGTCATCTATACTATAGACGTCATCTATACTATAGACGTCATCTATAGTATAGACGTCATCTATACTATAGACGTCATTTATACTATAGACGTTATCTATTCTATAGACATCATCTATAGTATAGACGTCATCTATACTATAGACGTCATCTATACTATAGACGTCATCTATGCTATAGACATCATTTATACTATTGACGTCATCTATACTTAACACGTCATCTATACTATAGACATCATCTACACTATACACGTCATCTATACTATAGACGTCAACTATACTATAGACGTCATCTATACTATAGACATCATCTATACTATAGACATCATCTATACTATACATGTCACCTATACTATAGACGTCATCTTTACTATAGACGTCATCTATACTATAGACGTCATCTTTACTATAGACGTCATCTATACTATAGAAGTCATCTATACTATAGACGTCATCTATACTATAGACGTCATCTATACTATAGACGTCATCTTTACTATAGACGTCATCTATACTATAGACGTCATCTATACTATAGACGTCATTTATACTATAGACGTCATCTATGCTATAGACGTCATCTATACTATAGACGTCATCTATACTATAGACGTCATCTATACTATAGACGTCATCTATACTATAGACGTCGTCTATACTATAGACGTCATCTATACTATAGAAGTCATCTATACTATAGACGTCATCTATACTATAGACGTCATCTATACTATAGACGTCATCTTTACTATAGACGTCATCTATACTATAGACGTCATCTATACTATAGACGTCATTTATACTATAGACGTCATCTATGCTATAGACGTCATCTATACTATAGACGTCATCTATACTATAGACGTCATCTATACTATAGACGTCATCTATACTATAGACGTCATCTATACTATAGACGTCATCTATACTATAGCCGTCATCTATACTATAGACGTCATCTATACTATAGACGTCATCTATACTATAGACGTCATCTATACTATAGACGTCATCTATACTATAGACGTCATCTATACTATAGACGTCATCTATACTATAGACGTTATCTATACTATAGACGTCATCTATACTATAGATGTTATCTATACTATAGACGTCATTTATACTATAGATGTCATCTATACTATAGACGTCATCTATACTATAGACGTCATCTATACTATAGACGTCATCTATACTATAGACGTCATCTATACTATAGACGTCATCTATACTATAGACGTCATCTATACTATAGACGTCATCTATACTATAGACGTCATCTATACTATAGACGTCATCTATACTATAGACGTCATCTATACTAGAGACGTCATCTATACTATAGACGTCATCTATACTAGAGACGTCATCTATACTATAGACGTCATCTATACTAGAGACGTCATCTATACTATAGACATCATCTATACTATTGACGTCATCTATACTTAACACGTCATCTATACTATAGACATCATCTACACTATACACGTCATCTATACTATAGACGTCAACTATACTATAGACGTCATCTATACTATAGACATCATCTATACTATACACGTCATCTATACTATAGACGTCATCTATACTATAGACGTCGTCTATACTATAGACGTCATCTATACTATAGACGTCGTCTATACTATAGACGTCATCTATACTATAGACGTCATCTATACTATAGACGTCATCTTTACTATAGACGTCATCTATACTATAGACGTCATCTATACTATAAGCGTCATCTATACTATAGACGTCATCTATACTATAAACGTCATCTATACTATAGACGTCATCTTTACTATAGACGTCATCTATATAATAGATGTCATCAATACTATAGACGTCATCTATACTATAGACGTCATCTATACTATAGACGTCAACTATACTATAGACGTCATCTATACTATAGACATCATCTACACTATACACGTCATCTATACTATAGACATCATCTATACTATACACGTCATCTATACTATAGACGTCATCTTTACTATAGACGTCGTCTATACTATAGACGTCATCTATACTATAGACGTCATCTATACTATAGACGTCATCTATACTATAGACGTCATCTATACTATAGACGTCATCTATACTATAGACGTCATCTATACTATAGACGTCATCTATACTATAGACGTCATCTATACTATAGACGTCATCTCTACTATAGACGTCATCTATACAATAGACGTCATCTATACTATAGACGTCATCTATACTATAGACGTCATCTATACTATAGACGTCATCTATACTATAGACGTCATCTATACTATAGACGTCATCTATACTATAGACGTCTTCTATACTATATACGTCATCTATACTATAGACGTCATCTATACTATAGACGTCATCTATACTATTGACGTCTTCTATACTATTGACGTCATCTATACTATAGACGTCATCTATACTATAGACATCATCTATTCTATAGACGTCATCTATAGTATAGACGTTATCTATTCTATAGACATCATCTATAGTATAGACGTCATCTTTAGTATATACGTTATCTATTCTGTAGACATCATCTATAGTATAGACGTCATCTATACTATAGACGTCATCTATACTATAGACGTCATCTATGCTATAGACGTCATCTATACTATAGACGTCATCTATAGTATAGACGTCATCTATACTATAGACGTCATCTATACTATAGACGTCATCTATACTATAGACGTCATCTATACTATAGACGTCATCTATACTATAGACGTCATCTATACTATAGACGTCATCTATACTATAGACGTCATCTATACTATAGACGTCATCTATACTTTAGACGTCATCTATACTATAGACGTCATCTATACTTTAGACGTCATCTATACTATAGACGTCATCTATACTATAGACGTCATCTTTACTATAGACGTCATCTATACTATAGACGTTATCTATACTATAGACGTCATCTATACTATTGACGTTATCTATACTATAGACGTCATCTATACTATAGACGTCATCTATACTATAGACGTCATCTATACTATAGACGTCATCTATTCTATAGACGTCATCTATACTATAGACGTCATCTATACTATAGACGTCATCTATACTATAGACGTCATCTATACTATAGACGTCTTCTTTACTATAGACGTCATCTATACTATAGACGTCATCTATACTATAGACGTCATCTATACTATAGACGTCATCTATAGTATAGACGTCATCTATACTATAGACGTCATCTATACTATAGACGTCATCTATACTATAGACGTCATCTATACTATAGACGTCATCTATAATATAGACGTCATCTATACTATAGACGTCATCTATACTATAGACGTCATCTATACTATAGAAGTCATCTATACTATAGACGTCATTTATACTAAAGACGTCATCTATAGTATAGACGTCATCTATAGTATACACGTCATCTATAGTATAGACGTCATCTATACTATAGGCGTCATCTATACTATAGCCGTCATCTATACTATAGACGTCATCTATACTATAGACGTCATCTATATTATAAAAGTCATCTATACTATAGACGTCATCTATACTATAGACGTCATCTATACTAAAGACGTCATCTATACTATAGACGTCATCTATACTATAGACATCATCTATTCTATAGACATCATCTATAGTATAGACGTTATCTATTCTATAGACATCATCTATAGTATAGACGTTATCTATTCTATAGACGTCATCTTAGTATAGACGTCATCTATAGTATAGACGTCATCTATAGTATAGACGTCATCTATAGCATAGACGTCATCTATAGTATGGACGTCATCTATAGTATAGACGTCATCTATAGTATAGACGTCATCTATACTATAGCCGTCATCTATACTATAGCCGTCATCTATACTATAGATGTCATCTATACTATAGCCGTCATCTATACTATAGAAGTCAACTATACTATAGACGTCATCTATACTATAGAAGTCATCTATACTATAGCCGTCATCTATACTATAGACGTCATCTATACTATAGCCGTCATCTATACTATAGACGTCAACTATACTATAGACGTCATCTATACTATAGACGTCATCTATACTATAGACGTCATCTATACTATAGACGTCATCTATACTATAGACATCATCTATTCTATAGACATCATCTATAGTATAGACGTTATCTATTCTATAGACATCATCTATAGTATAAACGTTATCTATTCTATAGACGTCATCTCAGTATAGACGTCATCTATAGTATAGACGTTATCTATAGTATAGACGTCATCTATAGTATAGACGTCATCTATAGTATAGACGTCATCTATACTATAGCCGTCATCTATACTATAGCCGTCATCTATACTATAGACGTCATCTATACTATAGACGTCATCTATACTGTAGACGTAATCTATACTATAGACGTCATCTATACTATAGACGTCATCTATACTATAGACGTCATCTATACTATAGACGTCATCTATACTATAGACGTCATCTATACTATAGACGTCATCTATACTATAGACGTCATCTATACTATAGACGTCATCTATACTATAGACGTCATCTATACTATAAACGTCATCTATACTATAGACGTCATCTATACTATAAACGTCATCTATACTATAGACGTCATCTATACTATAAGCGTCATCTACACTATAGACGTCATCTATACTATAGACGTCATCTATACTATAGATGTCATCTATACTATAGACGTCATCTATACTATAGACGTTATCTATACTATAGACGTCATCTATACTATAGACGTCATCTATACTATAGACGTCATCTATACTATAGACGTCATCTATACTATAGACGTCATCTATACTATAGACGTCATCTATACTATAGACGTCATCTATACTATAGACGTTATCTATACTATAGACGTCATCTATACTATAGACGTTATCTATACTATAGATGTTATCTATACTATAGACGTCATCTATACTATAGACGTCATCTATACTATAGACGTCATCTATACTATAGACGTCATCTATACTATAGACGTCATCTATACTATAGACGTCATCTATACTATAGACGTCATCTATACTATAGACGTCATCTATACTATAGACGTCTTCTATACTATACACGTCACCTATACTATAGACGTCATCTTTACTATAGACGTCATCTTTACTATAGACGTCATCTATACTATAGACGTCATCTATACTATAGACATCATCTACACTATACACGTCATCTATACTATAGACGTCAACTATACTATAGACGTCATCTATACTATAGACGTCATCTATACTATAGACGTCATCTATACTATACAGTCTATACGTCTATAGTATATATCTATACTATAGACGTCATCTATACTATACAGTCTATACGTCTATAGTATAGATGACGTCTATAGTATAGAGTACGTCTATAGTATAGAGTACGTCTATAGTATAGTATAGACGTCATCTATACTATAGACGTCATCTATACTATATATACGTCTATAGTATAGATGACGTCTATAGTATAGAGTACGTCTATAGTATAGTATAGACGTCATCTATACTATAGACGTCATCTATACTATAGACGTCATCTATACTATAAACGTCATCTATACTATAGACGTCATCTTTACTATAGACGTCATCTATATAATAGATGTCATCAATACTATAGACGTCATCTATACTATAGACGTCAACTATACTATAGACGTCATCTATACTATAGACATCATCTATACTATAGACGTCATCTTTACTATAGACGTCATCTATATAATAGATGTCATCAATACTATAGACGTCATCTTTACTATAGACGTCATCTTTACTATAGACGTCGTCTATACTATAGACGTCATCTTTACTATAGACGTCATCTTTACTATAGACGTCGTCTATACTATAGACGTCATCTTTACTATAGACGTCATCTATACTATAGACGTCATCTATACTATAGACGTCATCTATACTATAGACGTCATCTATACTATAGACGTCATCTTTACTATAGACGTCATCTATACTATAGACGTCATCTATACTATAGACGTCATCTATACTATAGACGTCATCTATACTATAGACGTCATCTATACTATAGACGTTATCTATACTATAGACGTCATCTATACTATAGACGTCATCTATACTATAGACGTCATCTATACTATAGACGTCATCTATACTATAGACGTCATCTATACTATAGACGTCATCTATATTATAGAAGTCATCTATACTATAGACGTCATTCATACTAAAGACGTCATCTATAGTATAGACGTCATCTATAGTATACACGTCATCTATAGTATAGACGTCATCTATACTATAGGCGTCATCTATACTATAGCCGTCATCTATACTATAGACGTCATCTATACTATAGCCGTCATCTATACTATAGACGTCATCTATACTATAGACGTCATCTATATTATAAAAGTCATCTATACTATAGACGTCATCTATACTATAGACGTCATCTATACTATAGACGTCATCTATACTATAGACGTCATCTATACTATAGACGTCATCTATACTATAGACGTCATCTTTACTATAGACGTCATCTATACTATAGACATCATCTATTCTATAGACATCATCTATAGTATAGACGTTATCTTTTCTATAGACATCATCTATAGTATAGACGTTATCTATTCTATAGACGTCATCTTAGTATAGACGTCATAGACGTCATCTATACTATAGACGTCAACTATACTATAGACGTCATCTATACTATAGAAGTCATCTATACTATAGACGTCATCTATACTATAGACGTCATCTATACTATAGACGTCATCTATACTATAGACGTCATCTATACTATAGACGTCATCTATACTATAGACGTCATCTATACTATAGACGTCATCTATACTATAGACGTCATCTATACTATAGACGTCATCTATACTATAGACGTCATCTATACTATAGACGTCATCTATACTATAGACGTCATCTATACTATAGACGTCATCTATACTATAGACGTCATCTATACTATAGACGTCATCTATACTATAGACGTCATCTATACTGTAGACGTCATATACTATAGACGTCATCTATACTATAGACGTTATCTATACTATAGAAGTCATCTGTACTATAGCCGTCATCTTTACTATAGAAGTCATCTATACTATAGACGTCATCTATACTAAAGACGTCATCTATACTATAGACGTCATCTATAATATAGACGTCATCTATACTATAGACGTTATCTATACTATAGACGTCATCTATACTATAGACGTTATCTATACTATAGACGTCATCTATACTATAGACGTTATCTATACTATAGACGTCATCTATACTATAGATGTTATCTATACTATAAACGTCATCTATACTATAGACGTCATCTATACTATAGACGTCATCTATACTATAGACGTCATCTATACTATAGACGTCATCTATACTATAGACGTCATCTATACTATAGACGTCATCTATTCTATAGACGTCATCTATACTATAGACGTCATCTATACTATAGACGTCATCTATACTATAGACGTCATCTATACTATAGACGTCATCTATACTATAGACGTCATCTATACTATAGACATCATCTACACTATACACGTCATCTATACTATAGACGTCAACTATACTATAGACGTCATCTATACTATAGACATCATCTATGCTATACACGTCATCTATACTATAGACATCATCTATACTATACACGTCACCTATACTATAGACGTCATCTTTACTATAGACGTCATCTATACTATAGACGTCATCTTTACTATAGACGTCATCTTTACTATAGACGTCATCTATACTATAGACGTCAACTATACTATAGACGTCATCTATACTATAGACATCATCTACACTATACACGTCATCTATACTATAGACATCATCTATACTATACACGTCATCTTTACTATAGACGTCATCTTTACTATAGACGTCGTCTATAATATAGACGTCATCTATACTATAGACGTCATCTATACTATAGACGTCATCTATACTATAGACGTCATCTTTACTATAGACGTCATCTATACTATAAACGTCATCTATACTATAGACGTCATCTTTACTATAGACGTCATCTATACTATAGACGTCATCTATACTATAGACGTCAACTATACTATAGACGTCATCTATACTATAGACGTCATCTATACTATAGACGTCATCTATACTATAGACGTCATCTATACTATAGACGTCATCTATACTCTAGACGTCATCTATACTATAGACGTCATCTATACTATAGACGTCATCTATACTATAGACGTCATCTATACTTTAGACGTCATCTATACTTTAGACGTCATCTATACTATAGACGTCATCTATACTATAGACGTCATCTATACTATAGACGTCATCTATACTGTAGACGTCAACTATACTATAGACGTCATCTATACTATAGAAGTCATCTATACTATAGACGTCATCTATACTATAGACGTCATCTATACTATAGACGTCGTCTATAATATAGACGTCATCTATACTATAGACGTCGTCTATAATATAGACGTCATCTATACTATAGACGTCATCTATACTATAGACGTCATCTTTACTATAGACGTCATCTATACTATAAACGTCATCTATACTATAGACGTCATCTTTACTATAGACGTCATCTATACTATAGACGTCATCTATACTATAGACGTCAACTATACTATAGACGTCATCTATACTATAGACATCATCTACACTATACACGTCATCTATACTATAGACATCATCTATACTATACACGTCATATTTACTATAGACGTCATCTTTACTATAGACGTCGTCTATACTATAGACGTCATCTATACTATAGACGTCATCTATACTATAGACGTCATCTATACTATAGACGTCATCTATACTATAGACGTCATCTATACTATAGACGTCATTTATACTATAGACATCATCTATACTATACACGTCATCTATACTATAGACGTCATCTTTACTATAGACGTCGTCTATACTATAGATGTCATCTATAATATAGACGTCATCTATACTATAGACGTCATCTATACTATAGACGTCATCTATACTATAGACGTCATCTATACTATAGACGTCATCTATACTATAGACGTCATCTATACTATAGACGTCATCTATACTATAGACGTCATCTATACTATAGACGTCATCTATACTATAGACGTCATCTATACTATAGACGTCATCTATACTATAGACGTTATCTATACTATAGACGTCATCTATACTATAGACGTCATCTATACTATAGACGTCATCTATACTATAGACGTCATCTATACTATAGACGTCATCTATACTATAGACGTCATCTATACTATAGACGTCATCTATACTATAGACGTCATCTATACTATAGACGTCATCTATACTATAGACGTTATCTATACTATAGACGTCATCTATACTATAGATGTTATCTATACTATAGACGTCATCTATACTATAGACGTCATCTATACTATAGACGTCATCTATACTATAGACATCATCTACACTATACACGTCATCTATACTATAGACGTCAACTATACTATAGACGTCATCTATACTATAGACATCATCTATACTATACACGTCATCTATACTATAGACATCATCTATACTATACACGTCACCTATACTATAGACGTCATCTTTACTATAGACGTCATCTTTACTATAGACGTCATCTTTACTATAGACGTCATCTATACTATAGACGTCATCTATACTATAGACGTCATCTATACTATAGACGTCATCTATACTATAGACGTCATCTATACTATAGACGTCATCTATACTATAGACGTCATCTATACTATAGACGTCATCTATACTATAGACGTCATCTATACTATAGACGTCATCTATACTATAGACGTCATCTATACTATAGACGTCATCTATACTATAGACGTCATCTATACTATAGACGTCATCTATACTATAGACGTCATCTATACTATAGACGTCATCTATTCTATAGACGTCATCTATACTATAGACGTCATCTATACTATAGACGTCATCTATACTATAGACGTCATCTATACTATAGACGTCATCTATACTAGAGACGTCATCTATACTATAGACGTCATCTATACTATAGACGTCATCTATACTATAGACGTCATCTATACTAAACACGTCATCTATACTATAGACATCATCTACACTATACACGTCATCTATACTAAACACGTCATCTATACTATAGACATCATCTACACTATACACGTCATCTATACTATAGACGTCAACTATACTATAGACGTGATCTATACTATAGACATCATCTATGCTATACACGTCATCTATAATAGACATCATCTATACTATACACGTCACCTATACTATAGACGTCATCTTTACTATAGACGTCATCTATACTATAGACGTCATCTTTACTATAGACGTCGTCTATACTATAGACGTCATCTATACTATAGACGTCGTCTATAATATAGACGTCATCTATACTATAGACGTCATCTATACTATAGACGTCATCTTTACTATAGACGTCATCTTTACTATAGACGTCATCTATACTATACACGTCATCTTTACTATAGACGTCATCTTTACTATAGACGTCGTCTATACTATAGACGTCATCTATACTATAGACGTCATCTATGCTATAGACGTCATCTATACTATAGACGTCATCTATACTATAGACGTCATCTATACTATAGACGTCATTTATTCTATAGACATCATCTATACTATACACGTCATCTATACTATAGACGTCATCTTTACTATAGACGTCGTCTATACTATAGATGTCATCTATAATATAGACGTCATCTATACTATAGACGTCATCTATACTATAGACGTCATCTATACTATAGACGTCATCTATACTATAGGCGTCATCTATACTATAGACGTCATCTATACTATAGACGTCATCTATACTATAGACGTTATCTATACTATAGACGTCATCTATACTATAGACGTTATCTATACTATAGACGTCATCTATACTATAGACGTCATCTATACTATAGACGTTATCTATACTATAGACGTCATCTATACTATAGACGTCATCTATACTATAGACGTCATCTATACTATAGACGTCATCTATACTATAGACGTCATCTATACTATAGACGTCATCTATACTATAGACGTTATCTATACTATAGACGTCATCTATACTATAGACGTTATCTATACTATAGACGTCATCTATACTATAGATGTTATCTATACTATAGACGTCATCTATACTATAGACGTCATCTATACTATAGACGTCATCTATACTATAGACGTCATCTATACTATAGACGTCATCTATACTATAGACATCATCTACACTATACACGTCATCTAACTATAGACGTCAACTATACTATAGACGTCATCTATACTATAGACAACATCTATACTATACACGTCATCTATACTATAGACATCATCTATACTATACACGTCACCTATACTATAGACGTCATCTTTACTTTAGACGTCATCTTTACTATAGACGTCATCTTTACTATAGACGTCGTCTATACTATAGACGTCATCTATACTATAGACGTCATCTATACTATAGACGTCATCTATACTATAGACGTCATCTATACTATAGACGTCATCTATACTATAGACGTCATCTATACTATAGACGTCAAATATACTATAGACGTCATCTATACTATAGACGTCATCTATACTATAGACGTCATCTATACTATAGACGTCATCTATACTATAGACGTCATCTATACTATAGACGTCATCTATACTATAGACGTCATCTATACTATAGACATCATCTATACTATAGACGTCATCTATACTATAGACGTCATCTATACTATAGACGTCATCTATACTATATAGTCTATACGTCTATAGTATAGATGACGTCTATAGTATAGTATAGACGTCATCTTTACTATAGACGTCATCTATACTATAGACGTCATGTATACTATAAACGTCATCTATACTATAGACGTCATCTTTATTATAGACGTCATCTATATAATAGATGTCATCAATACTATAGACGTCATCTATACTATGGACGTCAACTATACTATAGACGTCATCTATACTATAGACATCATCTACACTATACACGTCATCTATACTATAGACATCATCTATACTATGCACGTCATCTATACTATAGACGTCATCTTTACTATAGACATCATCTATACTATACACGTCATCTATACTATAGACGTCATCTTTACTATAGACGTCGTCTATACTATAGACGTCATCTATACTATAGACGTCATCTATACTATAGACGTCATCTATACTATAGACGTCATCTATACTATAGACGTCATCTATACTATAGACGTCATCTATACTATAGACGTCTTCTATACTATAGACGTCATCTATAGACGTCATCTATACTATAGACGTCATCTATACTATAGTCGTCATCTATACTATAGTCGTCATCTATACTATAGACGTCATCTATACTATAGACGTCATCTATACTATAGACGTCATCTATACTATAGACGTCATCTATACTATAGACGTCATCTATACTATAGACGTCATCTATACTATAGACGTCATCTATACTATAGACGTCATCTATACTATAGACGTCATCTATACTATAGACGTCATCTATACTAAAGACGTCATCTATACTAAAGACGTCATCTATACTATAGACGTCATCTATACTATAGACGTCATCTATACTATAGACGTCATCTTTACTATAGACGTCATCTATACTATAGACGTCATCTATACTATAGACGTCATCTATACTATAGACGTCATCTATACTATAGACGTCATCTATACTATAGACGTCATCTATACTAAAGACGTCATCTATACTATAGACGTCATCTATACTATAGACGTCATCTATACTATAGACGTCATCTATACTATAGACGTCATCTATACTATAGACGTCATCTATACTATAGACGTCATCTATACTATAGACGTCATCTATACTATAGACGTCATCTATACTATAGACGTCATCTATACTTTAGACGTCATCTATATTATAGAAGTCATTTATACTAAAGACGTCATCTATAGTATAGACGTCATCTATAGTATACACGTCATCTATAGTATAGAAGTCATCTATACTATAGGCGTCATATATACTATAGCCGTCATCTATACTATAGACGTCATCTATACTATAGACGTCATCTATATTATAAAAGTCATCTATACTATAGACGTCATCTATACTATAGACGTCATCTATACTATAGACGTCATCTATACTATAGACGTCATCTATACTATAGACATCATCTATTCTATAGACATCATCTATAGTATAGACGTTATCTATTCTATAGACATCATCTCTAGTATAGACGTTATCTATTCTATAGACGTCATCTTAGTATAGACGTCATAGACGTCATCTATACTATAGACGTCAACTATACTATAGACGTCATCTATACTATAGAAGTCATCTATACTATAGACGTCATCTATACTATAGAAGTCATCTATACTATAGACGTCATCTATACTATAGACGTCATCTATACTATAGACGTCATCTATACTATAGACGTCATCTATACTATAGACGTCATCTATACTATAGGCGTCATCTATACTATAGACGTCATCTATACTATAGGCGTCATCTATACTATAGACGTCATCTATACTATAGACGTCATCTATACTATAGACGTCATCTATACTATAGACGTCATCTATACTATAGACGTCATCTATACTATAGACGTCATCTATACTATAGACGTCATCTATACTATAGACGTCATCTATACTGTAGACGTTATCTATACTATAGACGTCATCTATACTATAGCCGTCATCTATACTATAGACGTCATCTATACTATAGCCGTCATCTATACTATAGCCGTCATCTATACTATAGACGTCATCTATACTACAGACGTCATCTATACTATAGACGTCATCTATACTATAGACGTCATCTATACTATAGACGTCATCTATACTATAGACGTCATCTATACTATAGACGTCATCTATACTATAGACGTTATCTATACTACAGACGTCATCTATAATATAGACGTTATCTATACTATAGACGTCATCTATACTATAAATGTTATCTATACTATAGACGTCATCTATACTATAGACGTCATCTATACTAGAGACGTCATCTATACTATAGACGTCATCTATACTAGAGACGTCATCTATACTATAGACGTCATCTATACTAGAGACGTCATCTATACTATAGACATCATCTATACTATAGACGTCATCTATACTAAACACGTCATCTATACT
Source organism: Neoascia interrupta (assembly GCA_947623515.1). Taxonomy (NCBI): domain Eukaryota; kingdom Metazoa; phylum Arthropoda; class Insecta; order Diptera; family Syrphidae; genus Neoascia; species Neoascia interrupta. Next base: position 102,586,680 of record OX392462.1, read on the forward strand.
ATAGACATCATCTACACTATACACGTCATCTATACTATAGACGTCAACTATACTATAAACGTCATCTATACTATAGACATCATCTATACTATACACGTCATCTATACTATAGACATCATCTATACTATACACGTCACCTATACTTTAGACGTCATCTTTACTATAGACGTTATCTATACTATAGACGTCATCTTTACTATAGACGTCATCTTTACTATAGACGTCGTCTATACTATAGACGTCATCTATACTATAGACGTCGTCTATACTAAAGACGTCATCTATACTATAGACGTCATCTATACTATAGACGTCATCTTTACTATAGACGTCATCTATACTATAGACGTCATCTATACTATAAACGTCATCTATACTATAGACGTCATCTATACTATAAACGTCATCTATACTATAGACGTCATCTTTACTATAGACGTCATCTATACTATAGACGTCATCTATACTATAGACGTCAACTATACTTTAGACGTAATCTTTACTATAGACATCATCTACACTATACACGTCATCTATACTATAGACATCATCTATACTATACACGTCATCTATACTATAGACGTCATCTTTACTATAGACGTCATCTATACTATAGACGTCATCTATACTATAGACGTTATCTATACTATAGACGTCATTTATACTATAGACGTCATCTATACTATAGACGTCATCTATACTATAGACGTCATCTATACTATAGACGTCATCTATACTATAGACGTCATCTATACTATAAACGTCATCTACAGGGTGTTTCCAAATTCTATGCAAATATTTTGACACAAGATTCTTGGGTATATTTGAAGAAAAAAATTGTTTTTTAATATGGGCCTATCTCAAATTTTGATACCACTTATTGGGAATTTAAGAAAACACCTACTTTGAGGTACCTTGACCCATACTAACACAAATATCTCCGCTAACACTTACAACAGGTACTTCATTTAGGACTTAAATTTTAGAAGAAATAGTACTCCTTTTAACTGCATTAAAATAAAATTGATGACTTTTTTAACTTTCGAGATATTTGCTTTTAAGTCGGATCCTTTTTCCCTGCCCATGACATTTTTTTGACTTTCAAGACACATTTCTGCGAAAAATGCGTAATAAACATATCGGTAATTTTTTTTTCTAGTGCACCTTACAATACCTTATAAAAATTGCTGAAACAAGTTACCCGAAAAACCCACAGATTTTATGATACTTGGGAAATTCCATAGCAGGTTAAATTATGAAAAACTCGATTCATAGTGTTCAATTCCTATTATTCTGAATAAAAATGCTTGTGTTTGGTTTATGTTTTCTTTTTATTTCATTAAGTTAACTTTACAATCCAATAAGGTGTTCAAAATGTCCTCCTCCATTTTGTATGCATGCTAGAGCCCGTTTTTGATTGCGCTGTCAACGTTTATTGAGGATAACTCCTGCCTCACTTGTGACGAGGCTTGGAGAATGCGATCTTCTAAATCATTTAGAGTTGATATTTCTGTAGAATAAACAAGTTCTTTCATTCTCCCCCATACAAAAAAATCCATAATTGTAAGGTCTGGAGATCTTGCAGGCCAGTGAACTGGTCCATTTCTTTCTATCCAACGACCAGCGTACTTTTCATCCAGCCAATTCTTAACCTCGCGACCAAAGTGGGCTGGGGCTCCATCCTGTTGAAAATATGACGAAGCTCGTTGAGTTACCGGAACATCCTCCAGTAGATCTGTTAAATCATTGCGCAAAGATTCCAGATAGTTTGCAGAATTCAGTGTGGGAGGCAGTTTGAAGGGACCGATTAAGTTGTTTCCAATAACACCTGCCCACAAATTGACGCTAAATCTGTGTTGAAATAATGGCTCTCTCCTTGTGTGTGGGTTTTCCGCAGCCCATGTGTGTAGATTGTGAAAATTTGTAATCCCATCTCTAGTGAATTGAGATTCGTCCGTCCATAGGATTCTGCTTATAAAACCGTTGTCATCCAAGTTTCGCTCTAACAACCAGTTGCAAAACTCAAGTCTCGGCTCCAAATCACTCGGAAGCAGTTCCTGCACAGGTGTATGGTGGTATGGATACAAGTTTTCCGTATGCAGGAGACGAAAAATTTTATGTGTTGAAACATTAAACTCCAAGGATAAGCGCCTGATGCTGATTGATGGATCATTTGCAACCGCTTCCAGTATTCTTTCATCAACTGCAATTCTTCCTGGTGAAGCTCCTGCGTTAGGTCGTCTTGTTGAAACAGATCCCGTTTCCCGAAGTCTTCGAAACGAGTTTGTAAATACGCGGGGATTAGGTACTCTTCGGTTTGGATAAAGCTGATGGTATCTTTGTTGTGCTCTAATAGAACTTCCATTGCACATCCCATAAACGTAGATAATATCGGCGTATTCTTCGTTTGTAAAAGATGCCATTTCAAGTAGGGTTTCTTAACAACTGTTGTGTCACCTCGGCTTCAAAAATGACTTTGATGGATTTAATTTTGTTTTCTAACCTTTTATACAATTTACATTAGGTAAATTTTCCAACTAGGCGACCAACCTCAAACTTAATCCTTTTTGGGATTTAACAGAAAAATGATAGGGAAATTACCTTTTTATCAGGTAGTCTAATAAAAATGCATGCTCTAAAACCTACGTAAATTATTAATACATAGTCAAAAAATCGTTCTTGTTGTCAATCGCGGTTATAAAAGTAGGTAACAAATCATATTTTCACCTTATACCTGTAGCGGCTTCGTGCACAGAGTTTTTCATAATTTTACCTGCTACGGAATTTCCCAAGTATCATAAAATCTGTGGGTTTTTCGGGTAACTTGTTTTAGCAATTTTTATTAAGTATTGTTAGGTGCACTAGAAAAAAAAGTTACCGATATGTTTATTACGCATTTTTCGCAGAAATGTATCTTGAAAGTCAAAAATATGTCATGGGCAGGGAAAAAGGATCCGACTTAAAAGCAAATATCTCGAAAGTTAAAAAAGTCATAAATTTTATTTTAATGCAGTAAAAAGGAGCACCATTTCTTCTAAAATTTAAGTCCTAAATAAAGTACCTGTTGTAAGTGTTAGCGGAGATATTTGTGTTAGTATGGGTCATGGTACCTCAAAGTAGGTGTTTTCTTAAATTCCCAATAAGTGGTTTCAAAATTTGAGATAGGCCCATACTGTGGAACAATTTTTTTCTTCAAATATACCCAAAAATCTTGTGTCAAAATATTTGCATCGAATTTGGAAACACCCTGTATACTATAGACGTCGTCTTTACTATAGACGTCATCTATATAATAGATGTCATCAATACTATAGACGTCATCTATACTATAGACGTCATCAATACTATAGACGTCATCTATACTATAGACGTCATCTATACTATAGACGTCATCTATACTATAGACGTCATCTATACTATAGACGTCATCTATACTATAGACGTCATCTATACTATAGACGTCATCTATACTATAGACGTCATCTATACTATAGACGTCATCTATACTATAGACGTCATCTATACTATAGACGTCATCTTTACTATAGACGTCATCTATATAATAGATGTCATCAATACTATAGACGTCAACTATACTATAGACGTCATCTATACTATAGACATCATCTACACTATACACGTCATCTATACTATAGACATCATCTATACTATACACGTCATCTATACTATAGACGTCATCTTTACTATAGACGTCGTCTATACTATAGATGTCATCTATACTATAGACGTCATCTATACTATAGACGTCATCTATACTATAGACGTCATCTATACTATAGACGTCATCTATACTATAGACGTCATCTATACTATAGACGTCTTCTATACTATAGACGTCATCTATACTATAGACGTCTTCTATACTATAGACGTCATCTATACTATAGACGTCTTCTATACTATAGACGTCATCTATACTATCTATACTATAGACATCATCTATACTATAGACATCATCTATTCTATAGACGTCATCTATAGTATAGACGTTATCTATTCTATAGACATCATCTATAGTATAGACGTCATCTTTAGTATAGACGTTATCTATTCTATAGACATCATCTATAGTATAGACGTCATCTATACTATAGACGTCATCTATACTATAGACGTCATCTACACTATAGACGTCATCTATACTAAAAACGTCATCTATACTATAGACGTCATCTATACTATAGACGTCATCTATACTATAGACGTCATCTATACTAAAGACGTCTTCTATACTATAGACGTCATCTATACTATAGACGTCATTTATACTATAGACGTCATCTATACTATAGACGTCATCTATACTATAGACGTCATCTATACTATAGACGTCATCTGTACTATAGACGTCATCTATACTATAGACGTCTTCTATACTATAGACGTCATCTATACTATAGACATCATCTATTCTATAGACGTCATCTATAGTATAGACGTTATCTATTCTATAGACATCATCTATATTATAGACGTCATCTTTAGTATAGACGTTATCTATTCTATAGACATCATCTATAGTATAGACGTCATCTATACTATAGACATCATCTATAGTATAGACGTCATCTATACTATAGACGTTATCTATTCTATAGACGTCATCTATATTATAGACGTCATCTATACTATAGACGTCATCTATACTATAGACGTCATCTATACTATAGACGTCATCTATACTATAGACGTCATCTATACTATAGACGTCATCTATACTATAGACGTCATCTATACTATAGACGTCATCTATACTATAGACGTCATCTATACTATAGACGTCATCTATACTATAGACGTCATCTATACTATAGACGTCATCTATACTATAGACGTCATCTATACTATAGACGTCATCTATACTATAGACGTCATCTATACTATAGACGTCATCTATACTATAGACGTCATCTATACTATAGACGTCATCTATACTATAGACGTCATCTATACTATAGACGTCATCTATACTATAGACGTCATCTATACTATAGACGTCATCTATACTATAGACGTCATCTATACTATAGACGTCATCTATACTATAGACGTCATCTATACTATAGACGTCATCTATACTATAGACGTCATCTATACTTTAGACGTCATCTATACTATAGACGTCATCTATACTATAGACGTCATCTATACTATAGACGTCATCTATACTATAGACGTCATCTATACTATAGACGTTATGTATACTATAGACGTCATCTATACTATAGACGTCATCTATACTATAGACGTCATCTATACTATAGACGTCATCTATACTATAGACGTCATCTATACTATAGACGTCATCTATACTATAGACGTCATCTATACTATAGACGTCATCTATACTATAGACGTCATCTATACTATAGACGTCATCTATACTATAGACGTCATCTATACTATAGACGTCATATATACTATAGACGTCATCTATACTATAGACGTCATCTATACTATAGACGTCATCTATACTATAGACGTCATCTATTCTGTAGACGTCATCTATACTATAGACGTCATCTTTACTGTAGACGTCATCTATACTATAGACGTCATCTATACTATAGACGTCATCTTTACTTTAGACGTCATCTATACTATAGACGTCATCTATACTATAGACGTCATCTATACTATAGACGTCATCTATACTATAGACGTCATCTATACTATAGACGTCATCTATACTATAGACGTCATCTATACTATAGACGTCATCTATACTATAGACGTCATCTATACTATAGACGTCATCTATACTATAGTCGTCATCTATACTATAGTCGTCATCTATACTATAGACGTCATCTATACTATAGACGTCATATATACTATAGACGTCATCTATACTATAGACGTCAACTATACTATAGACGTCATATATACTATAGACGTCATCTATATTATAGAAGTCATCTATACTATAGACGTCATTTATACTAAAGACGTCATCTATAGTATAGACGTCATCTATAGTATACACGTCATCTATAGTATAGACGTCATCTATACTATAGGCGTCATCTATACTATAGCCGTCATCTATACTATAGACGGCATCTATACTATAGACGTCATCTATATTATAAAAGTCATCTATACTATAGACGTCATCTATACTATAGACGTCATCTATACTATAGACATCATCTATTCTATAGACATCATCTATAGTATAGACGTTATCTATTCTATAGACCTCATCTATAGTATAGACGTTATCTATTCTATAGACGTCATCTTAGTATAGACGTCATCTATAGTATAGACGTCATCTATAGTATAGACGTCATCTATAGTATAGACGTCATCTATAGTATAGACTTCATCTATAGTATAGACGTCATCTATAGTATAGACGTCATCTATAGTATAGACGTCATCTATACTATAGCCGTCATCTATACTATAGCCGTCATCTATACTATAGATGACGTCTATACTATAGATGACGTCTATACTATAGATGACGTCTATACTAAGATGACGTCTACAGAATAGATAACGTCTATACTATAGATGATGTCTATAGAATAGATAACGTCTATACTATAGATGATGTCTATAGAATAGATGATGTCTATAGTATAGATGACGTCTATAGTATAGATGACGTCTATAGTATAGATGACGTCTATAGTATAGATGACTTTTATAATATAGATGACGTCTATAGTATAGATGCCGTCTATAGTATAGATGACGGCTATAGTATAGATGACGCCTATAGTATAGATGACGTCTATACTATAGATGACGTGTATACTATAGATGACGTCTATACTATAGATGACGTCTTTAGTATAAATGACGTCTATAGTATAGATGACTTCTATAATATAGATGACGTCTATAGTATAGATGACGTCTATAGTATAGATGACGTCTATAGTATAGATGACGTCTATAGTATAGATGACGTCTATAGTATAGATGACGTCTATAGTATAGACGACGACTATAGTATAGATGACGTCTATAGTATAGATGACGTCTATAGTATAGATGACGTCTATAGTATAGATGACGTCTATAGTATAGATGACGTCTATAGTATAGATGACGTCTAAAGTAAAGATGACGTCTATAGTATAGATGACGTCTATAGTATAGATGACGTCTATAGTATAGATGACGTCTACAGAATAGATGACGTCTATAGTATAGATGACGTCTATAGTATAGATGACGTCTATAGTATAGATGACGTCTATAGTATAGATGACGTCTATAGTATAGATGACGTCTATAGTATAGATGACGTCTATAGTATAGATGACGTCTATAGTATAGATGACGTCTAAAGTATAGATGACGTCTATAGTATAGATGACGTCTATAGTATAGATGACGTCTATAGTATAGATGACGTCTATAGTATAGATGACGTCTATAGTATAGATGACGTCTATAGTATAGATGACGTCTATAGTATAGATGACGTCTATAGTATAGATGACGTCTATAGTATAGATGACGTCTATAGTATAGATGACGTCTATAGTATAGATGACGTCTATAGTATACATGACGTCTATAGTATAGATGACGTCTATAGTATACATGACGTCTATAGTATAGATGACGTCTATAGTATAGATGACGTCTATAGTATAGATGACGTCTATAGTATAGATGACGTCTATACTATAGATGGTGTCTATAGTATAGATGACGTCTATACCATAGATGATGTCTATAGAATAGATAACGTCTATAGTATAGATGACGTCTATACTATAGATGATGTCTATAGAATAGATAACGTCTATACTAAAGATGACGTCTATACTATAGATGATGTCTATAGAATAGATAACGTCTATACTATAGATGACGTCTATAGAATAGATGATGTCTATAGTATAGATGACGTCTATAGTATAGATGACGTCTATAGTATAGAAGACGTCTATAGTATAGATGACGTCTATAGTACAGATGACGTCTATAGTATAGATGACGTCTATAGTATAGATGACGTCTATAGTATAGATGACGTCTATAGTATAGATTACGTCTATAGTATAGATGACGTCTATAGTATAGATGACGTCTATAGTATAGATGACGTCTATAGTATAGAAGACGTCTTTAGTATAGATGACGTCTATAGTATAGATGACGTCTATAGTATAGATGACGTCTATAGTATAGATGACGTCTATAGTATAGATGACGTCTATAGTATAGATGACGTCTATAGTATAGATAACGTCTATAGTATAGATGACGTCTATAGTATAGATGACGTCTATAGTATAGATGACGTCTATAGTATAGATGACGTCTATAGTATTGATGACGTCTATACTATAGATGATGTCTATAGAATAGATAACGTCTATACTAAAGATGACGTCTATACTATAGATGATGTCTATAGAATAGATAACGTCTATACTATAGATGACGTCTATAGAATAGATGATGTCTATAGTATAGATGACGTCTATAGTATAGATGATGTCTATAGTATAGATGACGTCTATAGTATAGATGACGTCTATAGTATAGAAGACGTCTATAGTATAGATGACGTCTATAGTATAGATGACGTCTATAGTATAGATGACGTCTATAGTATAGATGACGTCTATAGTATAGATGACGTCTATAGTATAGATGACGTCTATAGTATAGATGACGTCTATAGTATAGATGACGTCTATAGTATAGATGACGTCTATAGTATAGATGACGTCTATAGTATAGATGACGTCTATAGTATAGATGACGTCTATAGTATAGATGACGTCTATAGTATAGATGACGTCTATAGTATAGATGACGTCTATAGTATAGATGACGTGTATAGTATAGATGATGTCTATAGTATAGATGACGTGTATAGTGTAGATGATGTCTATAGTATAGATGACGTCTATAGTATAGTTGACGTCTATAGTATTGATGACATCTATTATATAGATGACGTCTATAGTAAAGATGACGACTATAGTATAGATGACGTGTATAGTATAGATGATGTCTATAGTATAGATGACGTCTATAGTATAGATGACGTCTATAGTATTGATGACATCTATTATATAGATGACGTCTATAGTAAAGACGACGTCTATAGTATACAGGGTGTTTCCAAATTCGATGCAAATATTTTGACACAAGATTTTCGGGTATATTTGAAGAAAAAAATTGTTCCACAGTATGGGCCTATCTCAAATTTTGAAACCACTTATTGGGAATTTAAGAAAACACCTACTTTGAGGTACCTTGACCCATACTAACACAAATATCTCCGCTAACACTTACAACAGGTACTTTATTTAGGACTTTCATTTTAGAAGAAATAATGTTCCTTTTTACTGCATTAAAATAAAATTTATGACTTTTTTAACTTTCGAGATATTTGCTTTTAAGTCGGATCCTTTTTCCCTGCCCATGACATATTTTTGACTTTCAAGATACATTTCTGCGAAAAATGCGTAATAAACATATCGGTAACTTTTTTTTCTAGTGCACCTAACAATACTTAATAAAAATTGCTAAGACAAGTTACCCGAAAAGCCCACAGATTTTATGATACTTGGGAAATTCCGTAGCAGGAAAAATTATGAAAAACTCTGTGCACGAAGCCGCTACAGGTATAAGGTGAAAATATGATTTGTTACTTACTTTTATAACCGCGATTGACAACAAGAACGATTTTTTGACTATGTATTAATAATTTATTAGACTACCTGATAAAAAGGTAATTTCCCTATCATTTTTCTGTTAAATCCCAAAAAGGATTGAGTTTGAGGTTGGTCGCCTAGTTGGAAAATTTACCTAATGTAAATTGTATAAAAGGTTAGAAAACGAAATTAAATCCATCAAAGTCATTTTTGAAGCCGAGGTGACACAACAGTTGTCATCTATAGTATAGACGTCATCTATAGTATAGACGTCATCTATAGTATAGACGTCATCTATAGTATAGACGTCATCTATAGTATAGACGTCATCTATAGTATAGACGTTATCTATAGTATAGACGTCATCTATAGTATAGACGTCATCTATAGTATAGACGTCATCTATACTATAGCCGTCATCTATACTATAGCCGTCATCTATACTATAGCCGTCATCTATACTATAGATGTCATCTATACTATAGCCGTCATCTATACTATAGAAGTCAACTATACTATAGACGTCATCTATACTATAGAAGTCATCTATACTATAGCCGTCATCTATACTATAGACGTCATCTATACTATAGCCGTCATCTATACTATAGACGTCAACTATACTATAGACGTCATCTATACTATAGACGTCATCTATACTATAGACGTCATCTATACTATAGACATCATCTATTCTATAGACATCATCTATAGTATAGACGTTATCTATTCTATAGACATCATCTATAGTATAGACGTTATCTATTCTATAGACGTCATCTTAGTATAGACGTCATCTTTAGTATAGACGTTATCTATAGTATAGACGTCATCTATAGTATAGACGTCATCTATAGTATAGACGTCATCTATAGTATAGACGTCATCTATACTATAGCCGTCATCTATACTATGGCCGTCATCTATACTATAGACGTCATCTATACTATAGACGTCATCTATAATATAGACGTCATATATACTATAGACGTCACTATACTATAGACGTCATCTATACTATAGACGTCATCTATACTATAGACGTCATCTATACTATAGACGTCATCTATACTATAGACGTCATCTATACTATAGACGTCATCTATACTATAGACGTCATCTATACTATAGACGTCATCTATACTATAGACGTCATCTATACTATAGACGTCATCTATACTATAGACGTCATCTATACTATAGACGTCATCTATACTATAGACGTCATCTATACTATAGACGTCATCTATACTATAGACGTCATCTATACTATAGACGTCATCTATTCTATAGACGTCATCTATACTATAGACGTCATCTATACTATAGACGTCATCTATACTATAGACGTCATCTATACTATAGACGTCATCTATACTATAGACGTCATCTATACTATAGACGTCATCTATACTATAGACGTTATCTATACTATAGCCGTCATCTATAGTATACACGTCATCTATAGTATAGACGTCATCTATACTATAGACGTCATCTATACTATAGAGGTCATCTATACTATAGACGTCATCTATACTATAGACGTCATTTATACTACAGACGTCATCTATACTATAGACGTCATCTATACTATAGACGTCATCTATACTATAGACGTCATCTATACTATAGACGTCATCTATACTATAGACGTCATCTATACTATAGACGTCATCTATACTATAGACGTCATCTATATTATAGACGTCATCTATACTATAGACGTCATCTATATTATAGACGTCATCTATACTATAGACGTCATCTTTACTATAGACGTCATCTATACTATAGACGTCATCTATACTATAGACGTCATCTATACTAGAGACGTCATCTATACTAAAGACGTCATCTATACTAGAGACGTCAACTATACTATAGACGTCATCTATACTATAGACATCATCTATACTATACACGTCATCTATACTATAGACATCATCTATACTATACACGTCACCTATACTATAGACGTCATCTTTACTATAGACGTCATCTATACTATAGACGTCATCTTTACTATAGACGTCATCTTTACTATAGACGTCGCCTATACTATAGACGTCATCTATACTATAGACGTCATCTATACTATAGACGTCATCTATACTATAGACGTCATCTATACTATAGACGTCATCTATACTATAGACGTTATCTATACTATAGACGTCATCTATACTATAGACGTCATCTATACAATAGACGTCATCTATACTATATAGTCTATACGTCTATAGTATAGATGACGTCTAGAGTATAGATGACGTCTATAGTATAGATGACGTCTATAGTATAGATGATGTCTATAGTATAGAGTGCGTCTATAGTATAGTATATACGTCATCTATACTATAGATGACGTCTATAGTATAGATGACGTCTATAGTATAGATGACGTCTATAGTATAGAGTACGTCTATAGTATAGTATAGACGTCATCTATACTATAGACGTCATCTATACTATAGACGTCATCTATACTATAAACGTCATCTTTACTATAGACGTCATCTATATAATAGATGTCATCAATACTATAGACGTCATCTATACTATAGACGTCAACTATACTATAGACGTCATCTATACTATAGACATCATCTACACTATACACGTCATCTATACTATAGACATCATCTATACTATACACGTCATCTATACTATAGACGTCATCTTTACTATAGACATCATCTATACTATAGACGTCATCTATACTATAGACGTCATCTTTACTATAAACGTCGTCTATACTATAGACGTCATCTATACTATAGACGTCATCTATACTATAGACGTCATCTATACTATAGACGTCATCTATACCATAGACGTCATCTATACTATAGACGTCATCTATACTATAGACGTCATCTATACTATAGACGTCATCTATACTATAGACGTCATCTATACTATAGACGTCATCTATACTATAGACGTCATCTATACTATAGACGTCATCTATACTATAGACGTCATCTATACTATAGACGTCATCTATACTATAGACGTCATCTATACTATAGACGTCATCTATACTATAGACGTCATCTATACTATAGACGTCATCTATACTATAGACGTCATCTATACTATAGACGTCATCTATACTATAGACGTCATCTATACTATAGACGTCATCTATACTATAGACGTCATCTATACTATTGACGTCATCTATACTATAGACGTCATCTATACTATAGACGTCATCTATACTATAGACGTCATCTATACTATAGACGTCATCTTTACTATAGACGTCATCTATACTATAGACGTCATCTATACTATAGACGTCATCTATACTATAGACGTCATCTATACTATAGACGTCATCTATACTATAGACGTCATCTATACTATAGACGTCATCCATACTATAGACGTCATCTATACTATAGACGTCATCTATACTATAGACGTCATCTATACTATAGACGTCATATATACTATAGACGTCATCTATATTATAGAAGTCATCTATACTATAGACGTCATTTATACTAAAGACGTCATCTATAGTATAGACGTCATCTATAGTATACACGTCATCTATAGTATAGACGTCATCTATACTATAGGCGTCATCTATACTATAGCCGTCATCTATACTATAGACGTCATCTATACTATAGACGTCATCTATATTATAAAAGTCATCTATACTATAGACGTCATCTATACTATAGACGTCATCTATACTATAGACGTCATCTATACTATAGACGTCATCTATACTATAGACATCATCTATTCTATAGACATCATCTATATTATAGACGTTATCTATTCTATAGACATCATCTATAGTATAGACGTTATCTATTCTATAGGCGTCATCTTAGTATAGACGTCATCTATAGTATAGACGTCATCTATAGTATAGACGTCATCTATAGTATAGACGTCATCTATAGTATAGACGTCATCTATACTATAGCCGTCATCTATACTATAGCCGTCATCTATACTATAGACGTCATCTATACTATAGCCGTCATCTATACTGTAGAAGTCAACTATACTATAGACGTCATCTTTACTATAGAAGTCATCTATACTATAGCCGTCATCTATACTATAGACGTCATCTATACTATAGCCGTCATCTATACAATAGACGTCAACTATACTATAGACGTCATCTATACTATAGACGTCATCTATACTATAGACGTCATCTATACTATAGACGTCATCTATACTATAGACGTCATCTATACTATAGACGTCATCTATACTATAGACGTCATCTATACTATAGACGTCATCTATACTATAGACGTCATCTATACTATAGACATCATCTATTCTATAGACATCATCTATAGTAAAGACGTTATCTATTCTATAGACATCATCTATAGTATAGACGTTATCTATTCTATAGACGTCATCTATAGTATAGACGTCATCTATACTATAGCCGTCATCTATACTATAGCCGTCATCTATACTATAGACGTCATCTATACTATAGACGTCACTATACTATAGACGTCACTATACTATAGACGTCATCTATACTATAGACGTCATCTATACTATAGACGTCATCTATACTATAGACGTCATCTATACTATAGACGTCATCTATACTATAGACGTCATCTATACTATAGACGTCACTATACTATAGACGTCACTATACTATAGACGTCATCTATACTATAGACGTCATCTATACTATAGACGTCATCTATACTATAGACGTCATCTATACTATAGACGTCATCTATACTATAGACGTCATCTATACTATAGACGTCATCTATACTATAGACGTCATCTATACTATAGACGTCATCTATACTATAGACGTCATCTATACTATAGACGTCATCTATACTATAGACGTCATCTATACTATAGACGTCATCTATACTATAGACCTCATCTATACTATAGACGTCATCTATACTATAGACGTCATCTATACTATAGACGTGATCTATACTATAGACGTGATCTATACTATAGACGTGATCTATACTATAGACGTCATCTATACTATAGACGTCATCTATACTATAGACGTCATCTATACTATAGACGTTATCTATACTATAGACGTCATCTATACTAAAGCCGTCATCTATACTAAAGCCGTCATCTATACTATAGACGTCATCTATACTATAGACGTCATCTATACTATAGACGTCATCTATACTATAGACGTCATCTATACTATAGACGTCATCTATACTATAGACGTCATCTATACTATAGACGTCATCTATACTATAGACGTCATCTATACTATAGACGTCATCTATACTATAGACGTCATCTATACTATAGACGTCATCTATACTATAGACGTCATCTATACTATAGACGTCATCTATACTATAGACGTCATCTATACTATAGACGTCATCTATACTATAGACGTCATCTATACTATAAACCTCATCTATACTATAGACGTCATCTATACTATAGACGTCATCTATACTATAGACGTGATCTATACTGTAGACGTCATCTATACTATAGACGTCATCTATACTATAGACGTCATCTATACTATAGACGTTATCTATACTATAGACGTCATCTATACTAAAGCCGTCATCTATACTAAAGCCGTCATCTATACTATAGACGTCATCTATACTATAGACGTCATCTATACTATAGACGTCATCTATACTATAGACGTCATCTATACTATAGACGTCATCTATACTATAGACGTCATCTATACTTTAGACGTAATCTATACTATAGACGTCATCTATACTATAGACGTCATCTATACTATAGACGTCATCTATACTATAGACGTCATCTATACTATAGACGTCATCTATACTATAGACGTCATCTATACTATAGACGTCATCTATACTATAGACGTCATCTATACTATAGACGTCATCTATACTATAGACGTCTTCTATACTATAGACGTCTTCTATACTATAGACGTCATCTATACTATAGACGTCATCTTTACTATAGACGTCATCTATACTACAGACGTCATCTATACTATAGACGTCATCTATACTATAGACGTCATCTATACTATAGACGTCATCTATACTATAGACGTCATCTATACTATAGACGTCATCTATACTAAAGACGTCATCTATACTATAGACGTCATCTATACTATAGACGTCTTCTATATTATAGACGTCATCTATACTATAGACGTCATCTATACTATAGACGTCATCTATACTATAGACGTCATCTATACTATAGACGTCATCTATACTATAGACGTCATCTATACTATAGACGTCATCTATACTATAGACGTCATCTATACTATAGACGTCATCTATACTATAGACGTCATCTATACTATAGACGTCATCTATACTATAGACGTCATCTATACTATAGACGTCATCTATACTATAGACGTCATCTATACTATAGACGTCATCTATACTATAGACGTCATCTATACTATAGACGTCATCTATACTATAGACGTCATCTATACTATAGACGTCATCTATACTATAGACGTCATCTATTCTATAGACGTCATCTATTCTATAGACGTCATCTATACTATAGACGTCATCTATACTATAGACGTCATCTATACTATAGCCGTCATCTATACTATAGACGTCATCTATACTATAGACGTCACTATACTATAGACGTCACTATACTATAGACGTCATCTATACTATAGATATCATCTATACTATAGACGTCATCTATACTATAGACGTCATCTATACTATAGACGTTATCTATACTATAGACGTCATCTATACTATAGACGTCATCTATACTATAGACGTCATCTATACTATAGACGTCATCTATACTATAGACGTCATCTATACTATAGACGTCATCTATACTATAGCCGTCATCTATACTATAGCCGTCATCTATACTATAGACGTCATCTATACTATATAGTCTATACGTCTATAGTATAGATGACGTCTATAGTATAGATGACGTCTATTGTATAGAGTACGTCTATAGTATAGTATAGACGTCATCTATACTATAGACGTCATCTATACTATAGACGTCATCTATACTATAAACGTCATCTATACTATAGACGTCATCTATACTATAGACGTCATCTATACTATAGACGTCATCTATACTATAAACGTCATCAATACTATAGACGTCATCTTTACTATAGACGTCATCTATATAATAGATGTCATCAATACTATAGACGTCATCTATGCTATAGACGTCAACTATACTATAGACGTCATCTATACTATAGACATCATCTACACTATACACGTCATCTATACTATAGACATCATCTATACTATACACGTCATCTATACTATAGACGTCATCTTTACTATAGACATCATCTATACTATACACGTCATCTATACTATAGACGTCATCTTTCCTATAGACGTCGTCTATACTATAGACGTCATCTATACTATAGACGTCATCTATACTATAGACGTCATCTATACTATAGACGTCATCTATACTATAGACGTCATCTATACTATAGACGTCATCTATACTATAGACGTCATCTATACTATAGACGTCATCTATACTATAGACGTCATCTATACTATAGACGTCATCTATACTATAGACGTCATCTATACTATAGACGTCATCTATACTATAGACGTCATCTATACTATAGACGTCATCTATACTATAGACGTCATCTATACTATAGACGTCATCTATACTATAGACGTCATCTATACTATAGACGTCATCTATACTATAGACGTCATCTATACTATAGACGTCATCTATACTATAGACGTCATCTATACTATAGACGTCATCTTTACTATAGACGTCATCTATACTATAGACGTCATCTATACTATAGACGTCATCTATACTATAGACGTCATCTATTCTATAGACGTCATCTATACTATAGACGTCATCTATACTATAGACGTCATCTATACTATAGCCGTCATCTATACTATAGACGTCATCTATACTATAGACGTCATCTATACTATAGACGTCACTATACTATAGACGTCATCTATACTAGAGACGTCATCTATACTATAGACGTCATCTATACTAAACACGTCATCTATACTATAGACATCATCTATACTATACACGTCATCTATACTATAGACATCATCTATACTATACACGTCATCTATACTATAGACGTCATCTTTACTATAGACGTCATCTTTACTATAGACGTCGTCTATACTATAGACGTCATCTATACTATAGACGTCATCTATACTATAGACGTCATCTATACTATAGACGTCATCTATACTATAGACGTCATGTATACTATAGACGTCATCTATACTATAGACGTCATCTATACTATAGACGTCATCTATACTATAGACGTCATCTATACTATAGACGTCATCTATACTATAGACGTCATCTATACTATAGACGTCATCTATACTATAGACGTCATCTATACTATAGACGTCATCTATACTATAGACGTCATCTATACTATAGACGTCATCTATACTATAGACGTCATCTATACTATAGCCGTCATCTATACTATAGACGTCATCTATACTATATAGTCTATACGTCTATAGTATAGATGACGTCTATAGTATAGATGACGTCTATTGTATAGAGTACGTCTATAGTATAGTATAGACGTCATCTATACTATAGACGTCATCTATACTATAGACGTCATCTATACTATAAACGTCATCTATACTATAGACGTCATCTATACTATAGACGTCATCTATACTATAGACGTCATCTATACTATAAACGTCATCTATACTATAGACGTCATCTTTACTATAGACGTCATCTATATAATAGATGTCATCAATACTATAGACGTCATCTATGCTATAGACGTCAACTATACTGTAGACGTCATCTATACTATAGACATCATCTACACTATACACGTCATCTATACTATAGACATCATCTATACTATACACGTCATCTATACTATAGACGTCATCTTTACTATAGACATCATCTATACTATACACGTCATCTATACTATAGACGTCATCTTTCCTATAGACGTCGTCTATACTATAGACGTCATCTATACTATAGACGTCATCTATACTATAGACGTCATCTATACTATAGACGTCATCTATACTATAGACGTCATCTATACTATAGACGTCATCTATACTATAGACGTCATCTATACTATAGACGTCATCTATACCATAGACGTCATCTATACTATAGACGTCATCTATACCATAGACGTCATCTATACTATAGACGTCATCTATACTATAGACGTCATCTATACTATAGACGTCATCTATACTATAGACGTCATCTATACTATAGACGTCATCTATACTATAGACGTCATCTATACTATATAGTCTATACGTCTATAGTATAGATGACGTCTATAGTATAGATGACGTCTATTGTATAGAGTACGTCTATAGTATAGTATAGACGTCATCTATACTATAGACGTCATCTATACTATAGACGTCATCTATACTATAAACGTCATCTATACTATAGACGTCATCTATACTATAGACGTCATCTATACTATAGACGTCATCTATACTATAAACGTCATCTATACTATAGACGTCATCTTTACTATAGACGTCATCTATATAATAGATGTCATCAATACTATAGACGTCATCTATGCTATAGACGTCAACTATACTATAGACGTCATCTATACTATAGACATCATCTACACTATACACGTCATCTATACTATAGACATCATCTATACTATACACGTCATCTATACTATAGACGTCATCTTTACTATAGACATCATCTATACTATACACGTCATCTATACTATAGACGTCATCTTTCCTATAGACGTCGTCTATACTATAGACGTCATCTTTCCTATAGACGTCGTCTATACTATAGACGTCATCTATACTATAGACGTCATCTATACTATAGACGTCATCTATACTATAGACGTCATCTATACTATAGACGTCATCTATACTATAGACGTCATCTATACTATAGACGTCATCTATACTATAGACGTCATCTATACTATAGACGTCATCTATACTATAGACGTCATCTATACTATAGACGTCATCTATACTATA
Source organism: Neoascia interrupta (assembly GCA_947623515.1). Lineage (NCBI taxonomy): Eukaryota > Metazoa > Arthropoda > Insecta > Diptera > Syrphidae > Neoascia > Neoascia interrupta. The sequence continues at coordinate 102,606,415 of OX392462.1, forward strand.
GACGTCATCTATACTATAGACGTCATCTATACTATAGACGTCATCTATACTATAGACGTCATCTATACTATAGACGTCATATATACTATAGACGTCATATATACTATAGACGTCATCTATACTATAGACGTCATCTATACTATAGACGTCATCTATACTATAGACGTCATCTATACCATAGACGTCATCTATACTATAGACGTCATCTATACTATAGACGTCATCTATACTATAGACGTCATCTATACTATAGACGTCATTTATACTATAGACGTCATCTATACTATAGACGTCATCTATACTATAGACGTCATCTATACTATAGACGTCATCCATACTATAGACGTCATCTATACTATAGACGTCATCTATATTATAGAAGTCATCTATACTATAGACGTCATCTATACTATAGACGTCAACTATACTATAGACGTCATCTATACTATAGACGTCATCTATACTATAGACGTCATCTATACTATAGACGTTACTATACTATAGACGTCATCTATACTATAGACGTCATCTATACTATAGACTTTATCTATACTATAGACGTCATCTATACTATAGACGTCATCTATACTATAGACGTCATCTATACTATAGACGTCATCTATACTATAGACGTCATCTATACTATAGACGTCATCTATACTATAGACGTCATCTATACTATAGACGTCATCTATACTATAGACGTCATCTATACTATAGACGTCATCTATACTATAGACGTCATCTATACTATAGACGTCATCTATACTATAGACGTCATCTATACTATAGACGTCATCTATACTATAGACGTCATCTATACTATAGACGTCATCTATACTATATAGTCTATACGTCTATAGTATAGATGACGTCTATAGTATAGATGACGTCTATAGTATAGAAGACGTCTATAGTATAGATGACGTCTATAGTATAGATGACGTCTATAGTATAGATGACGTCTATACTATACTATAGACGTCATCTATACTACAGACGTCATCTATACTATAGACGTCATCTATACTATAGACGTCATCTACACTATAGACGTCATCTATACTATAGACGTCATCTATACTAAAGACGTCATCTATACTATAGACGTCATCTATACTATAGACGTCTTCTATACTATAGACGTCTTCTATATTATAGACGTCATCTATACTATAGACGTCATCTATACTATAGACGTCATCTATACTATAGACGTCATCTATACTATAGACGTCATCTATACTATAGACGTCATCTATACTATAGACGTCATCTATACTATAGACGTCATCTATACTATAGACGTCATCTATACTATAGACGTCATCTATACTATAGACGTCATCTATACTATAGACGTCATCTATACTATAGACGTCATCTATACTATAGACGTCATCTATACTATAGACGTCATCTATACTATAGACGTCATCTATTCTATAGACGTCATCTATTCTATAGACGTCATCTATACTATAGACGTCATCTATACTATAGACGTCATCTATACTATAGCCGTCATCTATACTATAGACGTCATCTATACTATAGACGTCACTATACTATAGACGTCACTATACTGTAGACGTCATCTATACTAGAGACGTCATCTATACTATAGATATCATCTATACTATAGACGTCATCTATACTAAACACGTCATCTATACTATAGACATCATCTACACTATACACGTCATCTATACTATAGACGTCAACTATACTATAGACGTCATCTATACTATAGACATCATCTATACTATACACGTCATCTATACTATAGACATCATCTATACTATACACGTCATCTATACTATAGACGTCATCTTTACTATAGACGTCATCTTTACTATAGACGTCGTCTATACTATAGACGTCATCTATACTATAGACGTCATCTATACTATAGACGTCATCTATACTATAGACGTCATCTATACTATAGACGTCATCTATACTATAGACGTCATCTATACTATAGACGTCATCTATACTATAGACGTCATCTATACTATAGACGTCATCTATACTATAGACGTCATCTATACTTTAGACGTCATCTATACTATAGACGTGATCTATACTATAGCCGTCATCTATACTATAGACGTCATCTATACTATATAGTCTATACGTCTATAGTATAGATGACGTCTATAGTATAGATGACGTCTATTGTATAGAGTACGTCTATAGTATAGTATAGACGTCATCTATACTATAGACGTCATCTATACTATAGACGTCATCTATACTATAAACGTCATCTATACTATAGACGTCATCTATACTATAGACGTCATCTATACTATAGACGTCATCTATACTATAGACGTCATCTATACTATAGACGTCATCTATACTTTAGACGTCATCTATACTATAGACGTGATCTATACTATAGCCGTCATCTATACTATAGACGTCATCTATACTATATAGTCTATACGTCTATAGTATAGATGACGTCTATAGTATAGATGACGTCTATTGTATAGAGTACGTCTATAGTATAGTATAGACGTCATCTATACTATAGACGTCATCTATACTATAGACGTCATCTATACTATAGACGTCAACTATACTATAGACGTCATCTATACTATAGACGTCATCTATACTATAGACGTCATCTATACTATAGACGTTACTATACTATAGACGTCATCTATACTATAGACGTCATCTATACTATAGACTTTATCTATACTATAGACGTCATCTATACTATAGACGTCATCTATACTATAAACGTCATCTATACTATAGACGTCATCTATACTATAGACGTCTTCTATACTATAGACGTCTTCTATACTATAGACGTCATCTATACTATAGACATCATCTACACTATACACGTCATCTATACTATAGACATCATCTATACTATACACGTCATCTATACTATAGACGTCATCTTTACTATAGACATCATCTATACTATACACGTCATCTATACTATAGACGTCATCTTTCCTATAGACGTCGTCTATAGATGACGTCTATAGTATAGATGACGTCTATAGTATAGATGACGTCTATAGTATAGATGACGTCTATAGTATAGATGACGTCTATAGTATAGATGACGTCTATTGTATAGAGTACGTCTATAGTATAGTATAGACGTCATCTATACTATAGACGTCATCTATACTATAGACGTCATCTATACTATAAACGTCATCTATACTATAGACGTCATCTATACTATAGACGTCATCTATACTATAGACGTCATCTATACTATAAACGTCATCTATACTATAGACGTCATCTTTACTATAGACGTCATCTATATAATAGATGTCATCAATACTATAGACGTCATCTATGCTATAGACGTCAACTATACTATAGACGTCATCTATACTATAGACATCATCTACACTATACACGTCATCTATACTATAGACATCATCTATACTATACACGTCATCTATACTATAGACGTCATCTTTACTATAGACATCATCTAAACTATACACGTCATCTATACTATAGACGTCATCTTTCCTATAGACGTCGTCTATACTTTAGACGTCATCTATACTATAGACGTCATCTATACTATAGACGTCATCTATACTATAGACGTCATCTATACTATAGACGTCATCTATACTATAGACGTCATCTATACTATAGACGTCATCTATACTATAGACGTCATCTATACTATAGACGTCATCTATACTATAGACGTCATCTATACTATAGACGTCATCTATACTATAGACGTCATCTATACTATAGACGTCATCTATACTATAGACGTCATCTATACTATAGACGTCATCTATACTATAGACGTCATCTATACTATAGACGTCATCTATACTATAGACGTCATCTATACTATAGACGTCATCTATACTATAGACGTCATCTATACTATAGACGTCATCTATACTATAGACGTCATCTATACTATATAGTCTATACGTCTATAGTATAGATGACGTCTATAGTATAGATGACGTCTATAGTATAGATGACGTCTATAGTATAGATGACGTCTATAGTATAGATCACGTCTATAGTATAGATGACGTCTATAGTATAGATGACGTCTATAGTATAGATGACGTCTATAGTATAGATGACGTCTATAGTATAGATGACGTCTATAGTATAGATGACGTCTATAGTATAGATGACGTCTATAGTATAGATGACGTCTATAGTATAGATGACGTCTATAGTATAGATGACGTCTATAGTATAGATGACGTCTATAGTATAGACGACGTCTATAGGAAAGATGACGTCTATAGTATAGATGACGTGTATATTATAGATGATGTCTATAGTAAAGATGACGTCTATAGTATAGATGACGTGTATAGTATAGATGATGTCTATAGTATAGATGACGTGTATAGTGTAGATGATGTCTATAGTATAGATGACGTCTATAGTATAGTTGACGTCTATAGCATAGATGACGTCTATAGTATTGATGACATCTATTATATAGATGACGTCTATAGTAAAGATGACGTCTATAGTATAGATGACGTTTATAGTATAGATGACGTCTATAGTATAGATGACGTCTATAGTATAGAGTACGTCTATAGACGTCTATAGTATAGATGACGTCTATAGTATAGATGACGTCTATACTATACTATAGACGTCATCTATACTATAGACGTCATCTATACTATAGACGTCATCTATACTATAAACGTCATCTATACTATAGACGTCATCTTTACTATAGACGTCATCTATATAATAGATGTCATCAATACTATAGACGTCATCTATGCTATAGACGTCAACTATACTATAGACGTCATCTATACTATAGACATCATCTACACTATACACGTCATCTATACTATAGACATCATCTATACTATACACGTCATCTATACTATAGACGTCATCTTTACTATAGACATCATCTATAATATACACGTCATCTATACTATAGACGTCATCTTTCCTATAGACGTCGTCTATACTATAGACGTCATCTATACTATAGACGTCATCTATACTATAGACGTCATCTATACTATAGACGTCATCTATACTATAGACGTCATCTATACTATAGACGTCATCTATACTATAGACGTCATCTATACTATAGACGTCATCTATACTATAGACGTCATCTATACTATAGACGTCATCTATACTATAGACGTCATCTATACTATAGACGTGATCTATACTATAGTCGTCATCTATACTATAGACGTCATCTATACTATAGACGTCATCTATACTATAGACGTCATCTATACTATAGACGTCATATATACTATAGACGTCATCTATACTATAGACGTCATCTATACTATAGACGTCATCTATACCATAGACGTCATCTATACAATAGACGTCATCTATACTATAGACGTCATCTATACTATAGACGTCATCTATACTATAGACGTCATCTATACTATAGACGTCATCTATACTATAGACGTCATCTATACTATAGACGTCATCTATACTATAGACGTCATCTATACTATAGACGTCATCCATACTATAGACGTCATCTATACTATAGACGTCATCTATATTATAGAAGTCATCTTTACTATAGACGTCATCTATACTATAGACGTCAACTATACTATAGACGTCATCTATACTATAGACGTCATCTATACTATAGACGTCATCTATACTATAGACGTCACTATACTATAGACGTCATCTATACTATAGACTTTATCTATACTATAGACGTCATCTATACTATAGACGTCATCTATACTATAGACGTCATCTATACTATAGACGTCATCTATACTATAGACGTCATCTATACTATAGACGTCATCTATACTATAGACGTCATCTATACTATAGACGTCATCTATACTATAGACGTCATCTATACTATAGACGTCATCTATACTATAGACGTCATCTATACTATAGACGTCATCTATACTATAGACATCATCTATACTATAGACGTCATCTATACTATAGACGTCATCTATACTATAGACGTCATCTATACTATAGACGTCATCTATACTATAGACATCATCTATACTATAGACATCATCTATACTATAGACGTCATCTATACTATAGACATCATCTATACTATAGACATCATCTACACTATACACGTCATCTATACTATAGACGTCAACTATACTATAGACGTCATCTATTCTATACACGTCATCTATACTATTGACATCATCTATACTATACACGTCACCTATACTATAGACGTCATCTTTACTATAGACGTCATCTATACTATAGACGTCATCTTTACTATAGACGTCATCTTTACTATAGACGTCGTCTATACTATAGACGTCATCTATACTATAGACGTCATATATACTATAGACGTCATCTATACTATAGACGTCATCTATACTATAGACGTCATCTATACTATAGACGTCATCTATACTATAGACGTCATCTATACTATAGACGTCATCTATACTATAGACGTCATCTATACTATAGACGTCATCTATACTATAGACGTCATCTATACTATAGACGTCATCTATACTATAGACGTCATCTATACTATAGACGTCATCTATACTATAGACGTCATCTATACTATAGACGTCATCTATACTATAGACGTCATCTATACTATAGACGTCATCTATACTATAGACGTCATCTATACTATAGACGTCATCTATACTATAGACGTCATCTATACTATAGACGCCATCTATACTATAGACGTCATCTATACTATAGACGTCATCTATACTATAGACGTCATCTATACTATAGACGTCATCTATTCTATAGACGTCATCTATACTATAGACGTCATCTATACTATAGACGTCATCTATACTATAGACGTCATCCATACTATAGACGTCATCTATACTATAGACGTCATCTATATTATAGAAGTCATCTATACTATAGACGTCATCTATACTATAGACGTCAACTATACTATAGACGTCATCTATACTATAGAAGTCATCTATACTATAGACGTCATCTATACTATAGACGTCATCTATACTATAGACGTTATCTATACTATAGACGTCATCTATACTCTAGACGTCATCTATACTATAGACGTCATCTATACTATAGACGTCATCTATACTATAGACGTCATCTATACTATAGACGTCATCTATACTATAGACGTCATCTATACTATAGACGTCATCTATACTATAGACGTCATCTATTCTATAGACGTCATCTATACTATAGACGTCATCTATACTATAGCCGTCATCTATACTATAGACGTCATCTATACTATAGACGTCACTATACTATAGACGTCACTATACTATAGACGTCATCTATACTATAGACATCATCTATACTATAGACGTCATCTATACTAAACACGTCATCTATACTATAGACATCATCTACACTATACACGTCATCTATACTATAGACGTCATCTATACTATAGACATCATCTATACTATACACGTCATCTATACTATAGACATCATCTATACTATACACGTCACCTATACTATAGACGTCATCTTTACTATAGACGTCATCTATACTATAGACGTCATCTTTACTATAGACGTCAACTTTACTATAGACGTCGTCTATACTATAGACGTCATCTATACTATAACGTCGTCTATACTATAGACGTCATCTATACTATAGACGTCATCTATACTATAGACGTCATCTATACTATAGACGTCATCTATACTATAGACGTCATCTATACTATAGACGTCATCTATACTATAGACGTCATCTATACTATAGACGTCATCTATACTATAGACGTCATCTATACTATAGACGTCATCTATACTATAGACGTCATCTATACTATAGACGTCATCTATACTATAGACGTCATCTATACTATAGACGTCATCTATACTATATAGTCTATACGTCTATAGTATAGATGACGTCTATAGTATAGATGACGTCTATAGTATAGATGACGTCTATTGTATAGAGTACGTCTATAGTATAGTATAGACGTCATCTATACTATAGACGTCATCTATACTATAGACGTCATCTATACTATAAACGTCATCTATACTATAGACGTCATCTATACTATAGACGTCATCTATACTATAAACGTCATCTATACTATAGACGTCATCTTTACTATAGACGTCATCTATATAATAAATGTCATCAATACTATAGACGTCATCTATGCTATAGACGTCAACTATACTATAGACGTCATCTATACTATAGACATCATCTACACTATACACGTCATCTATACTATAGACATCATCTATACTATACACGTCATCTATACTATAGACGTCATCTTTACTATAGACATCATCTATACTATACACGTCATCTATACTATAGACGTCATCTTTCCTATAGACGTCATCTATACTATAGACGTCATCTATACTATAGACGTCATCTATACTATAGACGTCATCTATACTATAGACGTCATCTATACTATAGACGTCATCTATACTATAGACGTCATCTATACTATAGACGTCATCTATACTATAGACGTCATCTATACTATAGACGTCATCTATACTATAGACGTCATCTATACTATAGACGTCATCTATACTATAGACGTCATCATTACTATAGACGTCATCTATACTATAGACGTCATCTATACTATAGACGTCATCTATACTAAAGACGTCATCTATACTATAGATGTCATCTATACTATAGACGTCATCTACACTATAGACGTCGTGCTCATATAGCGCGTGTGCTCATAGTAGTGTGAGATTCTTACTCACTAAAAAACCTCCCAATCTTTGTAAGACTACGACTAAGTTTCCTTAACAAGTAGTTCATGCTTCTGTATAGTAATCGCGTTTGGCAGGCTACCTTCCAACGAAAGAACCTGCAATACCGTCATTATGTGCGGTTTCCTCTTACGACGCTAGATCCAACGGTCTTGTTCGTTGTAGTCGGCGTGCAAGATTTGTCTGATCCAGAGTTCGGATTATTTCGTGGTTGCAATGGCCGTGAAGGCGAGTGTGAAGTTTGCGAGCATAGTTTCTTACTTCGTCGGTCACGGTTGCGATGCCTAGATCTCGATGTAAATCGCTATTTCTTATATACCATGGAGCATTTACGATTGCTCTTAGTGTCTTATTCTGAAAAGTTTCTAAAATAGATATGTTGCTTGGTTTGGTACAACCCCAAAGTTGTATACCGTACGTCCAAGATGGTTTTAGCACTTGCTTATACAATAGCAGTTTGTTATATACGCTTAGTTTCGAATAACGTCCGATAAGCCAATTCAGTTCTCGTAGCTTGATTTCAAGTTCATCACGTTTCTTTTTAACGTGTGGCTTCCACTTAAGTTTTGCGTCAAGGGTCATGCCTAAATATTTCGCCTCGTTTGCGTACGGAATTTGTACCGAGTTTATAAATAGAGGTAAGTTGATTGCCCTCTTGTAAGTAAAATTTACATGCGTTGATTTTGTCTCATTTAGGAGGATTCGCCAGGCCTTTGTCCATTCGCATATTTTATTCAAAGCGCGTTGGAGTTTTCCCGTTGATAGTTCGACTGTCTTATCCGTAGCGAGGATAGCCGTGTCGTCAGCGAACGTGGCTATAGTCGTTGTCTCTACTTGAGGTACATCTCTTGTAAAAAGTAAAAACAGTGTTGGACCGAGGACGCTACCTTGTGGAACGCCGGCTTGTATTTCTTTGAATTCTGAGTATTCGCTCCCGTATTTCACTCGAAATAGTCTGTTGTCAAGATAAGACTCTAAGAGTTCATACATTTTTTCCGGCAAAACTTTCCGTAGCTTATATTTTAGGCCTTCGTGCCAAACTTTATCAAAGGCTTGGGATACGTCAAGAAAAGCGGTAGAACATATCATTTTCGCTTCTAAGGCTTTCTCAATTTCATTAGTTATTCGATAGACCTGGTCAAGTGTTGAATGTTTGACCCTAAAGCCGAATTGGTGATCCGGAATCAGTCGTCTTTCTTCAATTATTGGTTGCAGTCGTTTGAGCACAAGTTTCTCGAAGACTTTAGATATAATCGGCAGAAGCGAAATCGGTCTATATGATTTTTTGTCGTTCGGGCATTTCCCTGGTTTCGGAACCATTATTACCTCTGCGATTTTCCATTGCCGTGGAACGTATGAAATTCTCATTGATGCGTTTATGATGTAGAGAAGCTTAACTAACGCTCTTATCGGTAGCTCCTTCAATATTTCCCCAGTAATTAGGTCATAGCCTGGAGCTTTGTTATTCTTCAAATTTCGGATTGTTTGACGAAGTTCAGACAGTGTCACGGTTTTCATTCGATAATTGTCTAATTCCGCATTGCGATACAGATCGTCAACCAACGGCTCCCCGTCAAACGGTTTGAATGTTTCTTCTAGATGTTCTGCAAATACATCTGCTTTCTCTGTGTCGCCTTTTACCCATTCACCGTTATCTTTTCTTATTGGCGCCGAGTGTACTATGGGCTTTTTAATGGACTTCACGGCTTTCCAAAGTGAATAGTTTGACCCTCTATCGGCAGTCAAGTTTTCGAGGTAGTTGGTAGTCTCGCGACTTTTAAAATCTTGAAGTAAGTGCTTTAATTTGTTAGATAGCCCATTCAGAATGGTTTTATCAGGAGGAGCTCGAGACAAATGCCACCTCTTTCGAGCCTTTCTCTTTTCGCGTATGAGCTCTTCAATTTCGCGCGGGTAAATTGATCCGCTTTTCCTTACTCCAGTCTTCCGGAAAGAAGTATTGTTCCAAGCAGCGTCTTGGATAGTTCTAACGAGTTTATCGACTTCGTCTTCTATTTCTAAAGGGGTTGTAAGTGGTACATGTAGAGATACATTTTCTTTACAGTATTTCCTAAAGCCATCCTAGTCGGTGTTGTTATTCGTTAGCCTAGGCGCTCTCTCATTTTTTGCTAGACTTCCGCCGATTTTCAAAACGACTGCCGAGTGATCCGAACAGAGATCATAGCCTTCTTCTACATTTGTGAGGTGGCGAGGAACCCCTTTTGCGATAAAGAAGTCGACAAGGTCAGGAACTTTGTTTCTGTCGGTTGGCCAATACGTTGGTTTTCCCGTCGAAAGGAAAACCACGCCACGTTTCATGCTAGCTTTGAAGAGTACTCTACCTCTTGTTGAATTGCACCGTGATCCCCAAAAGGTGTTTTTCGCATTAAAGTCCCCGCCGATGATAAAATTCGACCCAAGTAAGTCAAAGAGGGGAGTAAGATCGTCGTCCGCTAGCCTATACTGTGGAGGAAAATAACTCGAGGCAATATTATAATCTAGGTGACCTATTTTTACCGATACTGAAGTTATTTGCATAGAGTCAAGCTCAATTTCTTCGTTTTTGTAATGCTTAATGCAGTCTTTGATGTAGAGAGAGGATCCGCCTCTCGAATTTTCTGATGGATGATGCGCGTGGTAGTCGATGTAACCTCTAATTTTGGGTCCGGATCCCTTCTTAAAGTGTGTTTCTGAAATCAGGCATAGGTCAATATTTTTTTCCCGTAGAAATACTTCTAGTTCGTCGATTTTCTTTAAAAGACCATTTGCATTCCATGTTAGTATGTTAATGAGCTTCATATTCATGATTTGTTATTGGTTTTGTGAGGTTTAAACTCTAGCTCGCTTAGTTTGTCAAATATTACTTGATTAACTTTAGTTTGTTGCTCAAGCTTTTCCAATATCATAAATAATATTTGAGATACCGAATATGTTGTGGTAGGTTCTGAAGGTTTGCTTTTGTGTGACGCGACTTCAGCGTACGATCTTGGGCCGATGAGTGATGATTTTCCCTTTGTACTTGGACCGGCGACGTTTTCTTGCGGAGTTTGTATATTTTTCCTCGTCAATCTCGTATTTCTGACCGATTTGGTAGTTTTCGGCTTGTCAGCTCTAGAACGTTTTGGGGTTGTGGCCCTATCTACAATATGTTGCTTAACAGTTTCGTGACATTTTTGTAGCTCTATTGCGATTTCGCAACCTCGGTAGCTCGCCGGGTGACTTCCATTACAATTGGCGCAAGTCGCTGGGGCCCGACTGCTTACGTTGCAATCTTTTGAAAGATGTCCACCGGCGCATTTGGAACATCGCGGTTCTTTTTGGCAGTACGCTTGAGTATGTCGGAAGCCTTGGCATCGCTTACATTGAGGTACTAGTCTATTGCCCTTTCGCTTGGGCTCAATTTTTACCCTGATATTTAGGATTGTTTTTATTTTATATATTTCGTTTATGTTTTCAATCCTTTCGAACGTCAGCATGAAAATAGGAAGACCGCGCTTGACCACGGTGTCTTTTTCTCCTTCCGTACGTTGTTTTTCTTTCTTAAGTATGTTCACGGCATCAAGAATTTTAAAGCCTTGGGCTTGAACATCTTCAACAATTTCTTCCTTCGTGCAGGTTGGGTGAAGTCCCCTAGCGAAAACCCGAAGCAGCCTCTCGAATTTGTTTTCGTAAGTATACCATTGTACATTCTCGGTATTTAATTTTTGCGAAAGTGCGCGATAGGCTTCAAAGTCATCGACATTGATTTTCCATACATTATTTCGAAGAGAAATTAAATTATACTTTGTCCCCAGAGTATAGATGACGTCTATAGTATAGTTGACGTCTATAGTATAGATGACGTCTATAGTATTGATGACATCTATTATATAGATGACGTCTATAGTAAAGATGACGTCTATAGTATAGATGACGTTATTAGTATAGATGACGTCTATAGTATAGATGACGTCTATAGTATAGATGACGTCTATAGTATAGATGACGTCTATACTATACTATAGACGTCATCTATACTATAGACGTCATCTATACCATAGACGTCATCTATACTATAGACGTATATACTATATAGTATAGATGACGTCTATAGTATAGATGACGTCTGTAGTATAGATGACGTCTATTGTATAGATGACGTCTATAGTATAGATGACGTCTATAGTATAGATGACGTCTATAGTATAGATGACGTCTATGGTATAGATGACGTCTATGGTATAGATGACTATAGACGTCATCTATACTATAGACGTCATCTATACTATAGACGTCATCTATACTATAGACGTCATCTATACTATAGACGTCATCTATACTATAGACGTCATCTATACTATAGACGTCATCTATACTATAGACGTCATCTATACTATAGACGTCATCTATACTATAGACGTCATCTATACTATAGACGTCATCTATACTATAGACGTCATCTATACTATAGACGTCATCTATACTATAGACGTCATCTATACTATAGACGTCATCTATACTATAGACGTCATCTATACTATAAACGTCATCTATACTATAAACGTCATCTATACTATAGACGTCATCTATACTATAGACGTCATCTATACCATAGACGTCATCTATACTATAGACGTCATCTATACTATAGACGTCATCTATACTATAGACGTCATCTATACTATAGACGTCATCTATACTATAGACGTCATCTATACTATAGACGTCATCTATACTATAGACGTCATCTATACTATAGACGTCATCTATACTATAGACGTCATCTATACTATAGACGTCATCTATACTATAGACGTCATCTATACTATAGACGTCATCTATACTATAGACGTCATCTATACTATAGACGTCATCTATACTATAGACGTCATCTATACTATAGACGTCATCTATACTATAGACGTCATCTATACTATAGACGTCTATAGACGTCTATAGACGACTATAGTATAGATGACGTCTATAGACGTCTATAGTATAGATGACGTCTATAGTATAGATGACGTCTATAGTAAAGATGACGTCTATAGTATAGATGACGTCTATAGTATAGACGACGTCTATAGGAAAGATGACGTCTATAGTATAGATGACGTGTATAGTATAGATGATGTCTATAGTAAAGATGACGTCTATAGTATAGATGACGTGTATAGTATAGATGATGTCAATAGTATAGATGACGTGTATAGTGTAGATGATGTCTATAGTATAGATGACGTCTATAGTATAGTTGACGTCTATAGTATAGATGACGTCTATAGTATTGATGACATCTATTATATAGATGACGTCTATAGTAAAGATGACGTCTATAGTATAGATGACGTTTATAGTATAGATGACGTCTATAGTATAGATGACGTCTATAGTATAGATGACGTTTATAGTATAGATGACGTCTATAGTATAGATGACGTCTATGGTATAGATGACGTCTATGGTATAGATGACGTCTATAGTATAGATGTCATCTATACTATAGACGTCATCTATACTATAGACGTATAGACTATATAGTAAAGATGACGTCTATAGTATAGATGACGTTTATAGTATAGATGACGTCTATAGTATAGATGACGTCTATAGTATAGATGACGTCTAAAGTATAGATGACGTCTATAGTATAGATGACGTCTATAGTATAGATGACGTCTATAGTACAGATGACGTCTATAGTATAGATGACGTCTATAGTATAGATAACGTCTATAGTAAAGATGACGTCTATAGTATAGATGACGTCTATAGTATAGATGACGTCTATAGTATAGATGACGTCTATAGTATAGATGACGTCTATAGTATAGATGACGTCTATAGTATAGATGACGTCTATAGTATAGATGACGTCTATAGTATAGATGACGTCTATAGTATAGATGACGTCTATAGTATAGATGACGTCTATAGTATAGATGACGTCTATAGTATAGATGACGTCTATAGTATAGATGACGTCTATAGTATAGATGACGTCTATAGTATAGATGACGTCTATAGTATAGATGACGTCTATAGTATAGATGACGTCTATAGTATAGATGACGTCTATGGTATAGATGACGTCTATAGTATAGATGACGTCTATAGTATAGATGACGTCTATAGTATAGATGACGTCTATAGTATAGATGACGTCTATATTATAGATGACGTCTATAGTATAGATGACGTCTATGGTATAGATGACGTCTATAGTATAGATGACGTCTATAGTATAGATGACGTCTATAGTATAGATGACGTCTATAGTATAGACGACGTCTATAGGAAAGATGACGTCTATAGTATAGATGACGTGTATAGTATAGATGATGTCTATAGTAAAGATGACGTCTATAGTATAGATGACGTGTATAGTATAGATGATGTCAATAGTATAGATGACGTGTATAGTGTAGATGATGTCTATAGTATAGATGACGTCTATAGTATAGTTGACGTCTATAGTATAGATGACGTCTATAGTATTGATGACATCTATTATATAGATGACGTCTATAGTAAAGATGACGTCTATAGTATAGATGACGTTTATAGTATAGATGACGTCTATAGTATAGATGACGTCTATAGTATAGATGACGTTTATAGTATAGATGACGTCTATAGTATAGATGACGTCTATAGTATAGATGACATCTATACTATACTATAGACGTACTCTATACAATAGACGTCATCTATACTATAGACGTATAGACTATATAGTATAGATGACGTCTATAGTATAGATGACGTCTGTAGTATAGATGACGTCTATAGTATAGATAACGTCTATAGTATAGATGACGTCTATAGTATAGATGACTATAGTATAGACGTCATCTATACTACAGACGTCATCTATACTATAGACGTCATCTATACTATATAGTCTATACGTCTATAGTATAGATGACGTCTATAGTATAGATGACATCTATACTATAGACGTCATCTATACCATAGACGTCATCTATACCATAGACGTCATCTATACTATAGACGTCATCTATACTATAAACGTCATCTATACTATAGACGTCATCTATACTATAGACGTCATCTATACTATAAACGTCATCTATACTATAGACGTCATCTTTACTATAGACGTCATCTATATAATAGATGTCATCAATACTATAGACGTCATCTATACTATAGACGTCAACTATACTATAGACGTCATCTATACTATAGACATCATCTACACTATACACGTCATCTATACTATTGACATCATCTATACTATACACGTCATCTATACTATAGACGTCATCTTTACTATAGACATCATCTATACTATACACGTCATCTATACTATAGACGTCATCTTTCCTATAGACGTCGTCTATACTATAGACGTCATCTATACTATAGACGTCATCTTTACTATAGACGTCATCTATACTATAGACGTCATCTATACTATAGACGTCATCTATACTATAGACGTCATCTATACTATAGACGTCATCTATACTATAGACGTCATCTATACTATAGACGTCATCTATACTATAGACGTCATCTATACTATAGACGTCATCTATACTATAGACGTCATCTATACTATAGACGTCATCTATACTATAGACGTCATCTATACTATAGACGTCATCTATACTATAGACGTCATCTATACTATAGACGTCATCTATACTATAGACGTCATCTATACCATAGACGTCATCTATACTATAGACGTCATCTATACTATAGACGTCATCTATACTATAGACGTCATCTATACTATAGACGTCATCTATACTATAGACGTCATCTATACTATAGACGTCATCTATACTATAGACGTCATCTATACTATAGACGTCATCTATACTATAGACGTCATCTATACTATAGACGTCATCTATACTATAGACGTCATCTATACTATAGACGTCATCTATACTATAGACGTCATATATACTATAGACGTCATATATACTATAGACGTCATATATACTATAGACGTCATCTATACTATAGACGTCATCTATACTATAGACGTCATCTATTCTATAGACGTCATCTATACTATAGACGTCATCTATACTATAGACGTCATCTATACTATAGATGTCATCTATACTTTAAACGTCATCTATACTATAGACGTCAACTATACTATAGACGTCATCTATACTCTGGGGACAAAGTATAATTTAATTTCTCTTCGAAATAATGTATGGAAAATCAATGTCGATGACTTTGAAGCCTATCGCGCACTTTCGCAAAAATTAAATACCGAGAATGTACAATGGTATACTTACGAAAACAAATTCGAGAGGCTGCTTCGGGTTTTCGCTAGGGGACTTCACCTAGATGACGTCTATTGTATAGAGTACGTCTATAGTATAGTATAGACGTCATCTATACTATAGACGTCATCTATACTATAGACGTCATCTATACTATAAACGTCATCTATACTATAGACGTCATCTATACTATAGACGTCATCTATACTATAGACGTATAGACTATATAGTATAGATGACGTCTATAGTATAGATGACGTCTGTAGTATAGATGACGTCTATAGTATAGATGACGTCTATAGTATAGATGACGTCTATAGTATAGATGACGTCTATAGTATAGATGACGTCTGTAGTATAGATGACGTCTATAGTATAGATGACGTCTATAGTATAGAGTACGTCTATAGTATAGTATAGACGTCATCTATAGAGTACGTCTATAGTATAGTATAGACGTCATCTATACTATAGACGTCATCTATACTATAGACGTCATCTATACTATAGACGTCATCTATACTATAGACGTCATCTATACTATAGACGTCATCTATACTATAGACGTCATCTATACTACAGACGTCATCTATACTATAGACGTCATCTATACTATATAGTCTATACGTCTATAGTATAGATGACGTCTATAGTATAGATGACGTCTATAGTATAGATGACGTTTATAGTATAGATGACGTCTATAGTATAGATGACGTCTATAGTATAGATGACGTCTGTAGTATAGATGACGTCTATAGTATAGATGACGTCTATAGTATAGATGACGTCTATAGTATAGATGACGTCTATAGTATAGATGACGTCTATACTATACTATAGACGTACTCTATACTATAGACGTCATCTATACTATAGACGTCATCTATACTACAGACGTCATCTATACTATAGACGTCATCTATACTATATAGTCTATACGTCTGACGTTTATAGTATAGATGACGTCTATAGTATAGATGACGTCTATAGTATAGATGACGTTTATAGTATAGATGACGTCTATAGTATAGATGACGTCTATAGTATAGATGACATCTATACTATACTATAGACGTACTCTATACAATAGACGTCATCTATACTATAGACGTATAGACTATATAGTATAGATGACGTCTATAGTATAGTTGACGTCTATAGTATAGATGACGTCTATAGTATTGATGACATCTATTATATAGATGACGTCTATAGTAAAGATGACGTCTATAGTATAGATGACGTTTATAGTATAGATGACGTCTATAGTATAGATGACGTCTATAGTATAGATGACGTTTATAGTATAGATGACGTCTATAGTATAGATGACGTCTATAGTATAGATGACGTCTATACTATACTATAGACGTACTCTATACAATAGACGTCATCTATACTATAGACGTATAGACTATATAGTATAGATGACGTCTATAGTATAGATGACGTCTATAGTATAGATGACGTCTATAGTATAGATGACGTCTATAGTATAGATGACGTCTATAGTATAGATGACGTCTATAGTATAGATGACGTCTATAGTATAGATGACGTCTATAGTATAGATGACGTCTATAGTATAGATGACGTCTATAGTATAGTTGACGTCTATAGTATAGATGACGTCTATAGTATTGATGACATCTATTATATAGATGACGTCTATAGTAAAGATGACGTCTATAGTATAGATGACGTTTATAGTATAGATGACGTCTATAGTATAGATGACGTCTATAGTATAGATGACGTTTATAGTATAGATGACGTCTATAGTATAGATGACGTCTATAGTATAGATGACGTCTATACTATACTATAGACGTACTCTATACAATAGACGTCATCTATACTATAGACGTATAGACTATATAGTATAGATGACGTCTATAGTATAGATGACGTCTGTAGTATAGATGACGTCTATAGTATAGATGACGTCTATAGTATAGATGACGTCTATAGTATAGATGACGTCTATAGTATAGATGACGTCTATACTATACTATAGACGTACTCTATACTATAGACGTCATCTATACTATAGACGTCATCTATACTACAGACGTCATCTATACTATAGACGTCATCTATACTATATAGTCTATACGTCTATAGTATAGATGACGTCTATTGTATAGAGTACGTCTATAGTATAGATGACGTCTATAGTATAGATGACGTCTGTAGTATAGATGACGTCTATAGTATAGATGACGTCTATAGTATAGAGTACGTCTATAGTATAGTATAGACGTCATCTATACTATAGACGTCATCTATACTATAGACGTCATCTATACTATAGACGTACTCTATACAATAGACGTCATCTATACTATAGACGTATAGACTATATAGTATAGATGACGTCTATAGTATAGATGACGTCTGTAGTATAGATGACGTCTATAGTATAGATGACGTCTATAGTATAGAGTACGTCTATAGTATAGTATAGACGTCATCTATACTATAGACGTCATCTATACTATAGACGTCATCTATACTATAGACGTCATCTATACTATAGACGTCATCTATACTACAGACGTCATCTATACTATAGACGTCATCTATACTATAGACGTCATCTATACTATAAACGTCATCTATACTATAGACGTCATCTATACTATAGACGTCATCTATACTATAGACGTATAGACTATATAGTATAGATGACGTCTATAGTATAGATGACGTCTGTAGTATAGATGACGTCTATAGTATAGATGACGTCTATAGTATAGATGACGTCTATAGTATAGATGACGTCTATAGTATAGATGACGTCTATAGTATAGATGACGTCTATAGTATAGATGACGTCTATACTATACTATAGACGTACTCTATAGATGACGTCTATACTATACTATAGACGTACTCTATACTATAGACGTCATCTATACTATAGACGTCATCTATACTACAGACGTCATCTATACTATAGACGTCATCTATACTATAGACGTCATCTATACTATAGACGTCATCTATACTATAGACGTCATCTATACTACAGACGTCATCTATACTATAGACGTCATCTATACTATATAGTCTATACGTCTATAGTATAGATGACGTCTATAGTATAGATGACGTCTATAGTATAGATGACGTTTATAGTATAGATGACGTCTATAGTATAGATGACGTCTATAGTATAGATGACGTCTATACTATACTATAGACGTACTCTATACAATAGACGTCATCTATACTATAGACGTATAGACTATATAGTATAGATGACGTCTATAGTATAGATGACGTCTGTAGTATAGATGACGTCTATAGTATAGATGACGTCTATAGTACAGATGACGTCTATAGTATAGATGACTATAGTATAGACGTCATCTATACTACAGACGTCATCTATACTATAGACGTCATCTATACTATATAGTCTATACGTCTATAGTATAGATGACGTCTATAGTATAGATGACGTCTATAGTATAGATGACGTCTATAGTATATATAGTATATATATAGTATATAGTATAGTATATATATAGTATAGTATATATATAGACGTCATCTATACTATAGACGTCATCTATACTATAGAAGTCATCTATACTATATAGTATATACGTCTATAGTATAGATGACGTCTATGGTATAGATGACGTCTATAGTATAGATGACGTCTATAGTATAGTATAGACGTCATCTATACTATAGACGTCATCTATACTTTAGACGTCATCTATACTATAGACGTCATCTATACTATAGACGTCATCTATACTATAGACGTCATCTATACTATAGACGTCATCTATACTATAAACGTCATCTATACTATAGACGTCATCTTTACTATAGACGTCATCTATATAATAGATGTCATCAATACTATAGACGTCATCTATACTATAGACGTCAACTATACTATAGACGTCATCTATACTCTGGGGACAAAGTATAATTTAATTTCTCTTCGAAATAATGTATGGAAAATCAATGTCGATGACTTTGAAGCCTATCGCGCACTTTCGCAAAAATTAAATACCGAGAATGTACAATGGTATACTTACGAAAACAAATTCGAGAGGCTGCTTCGGGTTTTCGCTAGGGGACTTCACCCAACCTGCACGAAGGAAGAAATTGTTGAAGATGTTCAAGCCCAAGGCTTTAAAATTCTTGATGCCGTGAACATACTTAAGAAAGAAAAACAACGTACGGAAGGAGAAAAAGACACCGTGGTCAAGCGCGGTCTTCCTATTTTCATGCTGACGTTCGATAGGATTGAAAACATAAACGAAATATATAAAATAAAAACAATCCTAAATATCAGGGTAAAAATTGAGCCCAAGCGAAAGGGCAATAGACTAGTACCTCAATGTAAGCGATGCCAAGGCTTCCGACATACTCAAGCGTACTGCCAAAAAGAACCGCGATGTGCCAAATGCGCCGGTGGACATCTTTCAAAAGATTGCAACGTAAGCAGTCAGGCCCCAGCGACTTGCGCCAATTGTAATGGAAGTCACCCGGCGAGCTACCGAGGTTGCGAAATCGCAATAGAGCTACAAAAACGTCACGAAACTGTTAAGCAACATATTGTAGATAGGGCCACAACCCCAAAACGTTCTAGAGCTGACAAGCCGAAAACTACCAAATCGGTCAGAAATACGAGATTGACGAGGAAAAATATACAAACTCCGCAAGAAAACGTCGCCGGTCCAAGTACAAAGGGAAAATCATCACTCATCGGCCCAAGATCGTACGCTGAAGTCGCGTCACACAAAAGCAAACCTTCAGAACCTACCACAACATATTCGGTATCTCAAATATTATTTATGATATTGGAAAAGCTTGAGCAACAAACTAAAGTTAATCAAGTAATATTTGACAAACTGAGCGAGCTAGAGTTTAAACCTCACAAAACCAATAACAAATCATGAATATGAAGCTCATTAACATACTAACATGGAATGCAAATGGTCTTTTAAAGAAAATCGACGAACTAGAAGTATTTCTACGGGAAAAAAATATTGACCTATGCCTGATTTCAGAAACACACTTTAAGAAGGGATCCGGACCCAAAATTAGAGGTTACATCGACTACCACGCGCATCATCCATCAGAAAATTCGAGAGGCGGATCCTCTCTCTACATCAAAGACTGCATTAAGCATTACAAAAACGAAGAAATTGAGCTTGACTCTATGCAAATAACTTCAGTATCGGTAAAAATAGGTCACCTAGATTATAATATTGCCTCGAGTTATTTTCCTCCACAGTATAGGCTAGCGGACGACGATCTTACTCCCCTCTTTGACTTACTTGGGTCGAATTTTATCATCGGCGGGGACTTTAATGCGAAAAACACCTTTTGGGGATCACGGTGCAATTCAACAAGAGGTAGAGTACTCTTCAAAGCTAGCATGAAACGTGGCGTGGTTTTCCTTTCGACGGGAAAACCAACGTATTGGCCAACCGACAGAAACAAAGTTCCTGACCTTGTCAACTTCTTTATCGCAAAAGGGGTTCCCCGCCACCTCACAAATGTAGAAGAAGGCTATGATCTCTGTTCGGATCACTCGGCAGTCGTTTTGAAAATCGGCGGAAGTCTAGCAAAAAATGAGAGAGCGCCTAGGCTAACGAATAACAACACCGACTAGGATGGCTTTAGGAAATACTGTAAAGAAAATGTATCTCTACATGTACCACTTACAACCCCTTTAGAAATAGAAGACGAAGTCGATAAACTCGTTAGAACTATCCAAGACGCTGCTTGGAACAATACTTCTTTCCGGAAGACTGGAGTAAGGAAAAGCGGATCAATTTACCCGCGCGAAATTGAAGAGCTCATACGCGAAAAGAGAAAGGCTCGAAAGAGGTGGCATTTGTCTCGAGCACCTCCTGATAAAACCATTCTGAATGGGCTATCTAACAAATTAAAGCACTTACTTCAAGATTTTAAAAGTCGCGAGACTACCAACTACCTCGAAAAATTGACTGCCGATAGAGGGTCAAACTATTCACTTTGGAAAGCCGTGAAGTCCATTAAAAAGCCCATAGTACACTCGGCGCCAATAAGAAAAGATAACGGTGAATGGGTAAAAGGCGACAAAGAGAAAGCAGATGTATTTGCAGAACATCTAGAAGAAACATTCAAACCGTTTGACGGGGAGCCGTTGGTTGACGATCTGTATCGCAATGCGGAATTAGACAATTATCGAATGAAAACCGTGACACTGTCTGAACTTCGTCAAACAATCCGAAATTTGAAGAATAACAAAGCTCCAGGCTATGACCTAATTACTGGGGAAATTTTGAAGGAGCTACCGATAAGAGCGTTAGTCAAGCTTCTCTACATCATAAACGCATCAATGAGAATTTCATACGTTCCACGGCAATGGAAAATCGCAGAGGTAATAATGGTTCCGAAACCAGGGAAATGCCCGAACGACAAAAAATCATATAGACCGATTTCGCTTCTGCCGATTATATCTAAAGTCTTCGAGAAACTTGTGCTCAAACGACTGCAACCAATAATTGAAAAAAGACGACTGATTCCGGATCACCAATTCGGCTTTAGGGTCAAACATTCAACACTTGACCAGGTCTATCGAATAACTAATGAAATTGAGAAAGCCTTAGAAGCGAAAATGATATGTTCTACCGCTTTTCTTGACGTATCCCAAGCCTTTGATAAAGTTTGGCACGAAGGCCTAAAATATAAGCTACGGAAAGTTTTGCCGGAAAAAATGTATGAACTCTTAGAGTCTTATCTTGACAACAGACTATTTCGAGTGAAATACGGGAGCGAATACTCAGAATTCAAAGAAATACAAGCCGGCGTTCCACAAGGTAGCGTCCTCGGTCCAACACTGTTTTTACTTTTTACAAGAGATGTACCTCAAGTAGAGACAACGACTATAGCCACGTTCGCTGACGACACGGCTATCCTCGCTACGGATAAGACAGTCGAACTATCAACGGGAAAACTCCAACGCGCTTTGAATAAAATATGCGAATGGACAAAGGCCTGGCGAATCCTCCTAAATGAGACAAAATCAACGCATGTAAATTTTACTTACAAGAGGGTAATCAACTTACCTCTATTCCGTACGCAAACGAGGCGAAATATTTAGGCATGACCCTAGACGCAAAACTTAAGTGGAAGCCACACGTTAAAAAGAAACGCGATGAACTTGAAATCAAGCTACGAGAACTGAATTGGCTTATCGGACGTTATTCGAAACTAAGCGTATATAACAAACTGCTATTGTATAAGCAAGTGCTAAAACCATCTTGGACGTACGGTATACAACTTTGGGGTTGTACCAAACCAAGCAACATATCTATTTTAGAAACTTTTCAGAATAAGACACTAAGAGCAATCGTAAATGCTCCATGGTATATAAGAAATAGCGATTTACATCGAGATCTAGGCATCGCAACCGTGACCGACGAAGTAAGAAACTATGCTCGCAAACTTCGTCATCTTTACTATAGACGTCGTCTATACTATAGACGTCATCTATACTATAGACGTCATCTATACTATAGACGTCATCTATACTATAGACGTCATCTATACTACAGACGTCATCTATACTATAGACGTCATCTATAGTATAGAGTACGTCTATAGTATAGTATAGACGTCATCTATACTATAGACGTCATCTATACTATAGACGTCAACTATACTATAGACGTCATCTATACTATAGACATCATCTACACTATACACGTCATCTATACTATAGACATCATCTATACTATACACGTCATCTATACTATAGACGTCATCTTTACTATAGACATCACCTATACTATACACGTCATCTATACTATAGACGTCATCTTTACTATAGACGTCGTCTATACTATAGACGTCGTCTATACTATAGACGTCATCTATACTATAGACGTCATCTATACTATAGACGTCATCTATACTATAGACGTCATCTATACTATAGACGTCATCTATACTATAGACGTCATCTATACTATAGACGTCATCTATACTATAGACGTCATCTATGCTATAGACGTCATCTATACTATAGACGTCATCTATACTATAGACGTCATCTATACTATAGACGTCATCTATACTATAGACGTAATCTATACTAAAGACGTCATCTATACTATAGACGTCATCTATACTATAGACGTCATCTATACTATAGACGTCATCTATACTATAGACGTCATCTATACTATAGACGTCATCTATACTATAGACGTCATCTATACTATAGACGTCATCTATACTATAGACGTCATCTATACTATAGACGTCATCTATACTATAGACGTCATCTATACTATAGACGTCATCTATACTATAGACGTCATCTATACTATAGACGTCATCTATACTAAAGACGTCATCTATACTATAGACGTCATCTATACTAAAGACGTCATCTATAATACTAAAGACGTCATCTATACTATAGACGTTATCTATACTATAGACGTCATCTATACTATAGACGTCATCTATACTATAGACGTCATCTATACTATAGACGTCATCTATACTATAGACGTCATCTATACTATAGACGTCATCTATACTATAGACGTCATCTATACTATAGACGTCATCTATACTATATAGTCTATACGTCTATAGTATAGATGACGTCTATTGTATAGAGTACGTCTATAGTATAGTATAGACGTCATCTATACTATAGACGTCATCTATACTATAGACGTCATCTATACTATAAACGTCATCTATACTATAGACGTCATCTATACTATAGACGTCATCTATACTATAAACGTCATCTATACTATAGACGTCATCTCTACTATAGACGTCATCTATATAATAGATGTCATCAATACTATAGACGTCATCTATACTATAGACGTCAACTATACTATAGACGTCATCTATACTATAGACGTCATCTATACTATAGACATCATCTACACTATACACGTCATCTATACTATAGACATCATCTATACTACACACGTCATCTATACTATAGACGTCATCTTTACTATAGATATCATCTATACTATACACGTCATCTATACTATAGACGTCATCTTTCCTATAGACGTCGTCTATACTATAGACGTCATCTATACTATAGACGTCATCTATACTATAGACGTCATCTATACTATAGACGTCATCTATACTATAGACGTCATCTATACTATAGACGTCATCTATACTATAGACGTCATCTATACTATAGACGTCATCTATACTATAGACGTCATCTATACTATAGACGTCATCTATACTATAGACGTCATCTATACTATAGACGTCATCTATACTATAGACGTCATCTATACTATAGACGTCATCTATACTATAGACGTCATCTATACTATAGACGTCATCTATACTATAGACGTCATCTATACTATAGACGTCATCTATACTATAGACGTCATCTATACTATAGACGTCATCTATACTATAGACGTCATCTATACTATAGACGTCATCTATACTATAGACGTCATCTATACTATAGACGTCATCTATACTATAGACGTCATCTATACTATAGACGTCATCTATACTATAGACGTCATCTATACTATAGACGTCATCTATACTATAGACGTCATCTATACTATAGACGTCATCTATACTATAGACGTCATCTATACTATAGACGTCATCTATACTATAGACGTCATCTATACTATAGACGTCATCTATACTATAGACGTCATCTATACTATAGACGTCATCTATACTATAGACGTCATCTATAATATAGACGTCATCTATACTATAGACGTCATCTATACTATAGACGTCATCTATACTATAGACGTCATCGATACTATAGACGTCATCGATACTATAGACGTCATCTATACTATAGACGTCATCTATACTATAGACGTCATCTATACTATAGACGTCATCTATACTATAGACGTCATCTATACTATAGACGTCATCTATACTATAGACATCATCTATACTATAGACGTCATCTATTCTATAGACGTCATCTATACTATAGACGTCATCTATTCTATAGACATCATCTATACTATACACGTCATTTATACTATAGACGTCATCTTTACTATAGACGTCATCTATACTATAGACGTCATCTTTACTATAGACGTCATCTTTACTATAGACGTCGTCTATACTATAGACGTCATCTATACTATAGACGTCATCTATACTATAGACGTCATCTATACTATAGACGTCATCTATACTATAGACGTCGTCTATACTATAGACGTCATCTATACTATAGACGTCGTCTATACTATAGACGTCATCTATACTATAGACGTCATCTATACTATAGACGTCATCTATACTATAGACGTCATCTATACTATAGACGTCATCTATACTATAGACGTCATCTATACTATAGACGTCATCTATACTATAGACGTCATCTATACTATATACGTCATCTATACTATAGACGTCATCTATACTATAGACGTCATCTATACTATAGACGTCATCTATACTATAGACGTCATCTATACTATAGACGTCATCTATACTATAGACGTCATCTATACTATAGACGTCATCTATACTATAGACGTCATCTATACTATAGACGTCATCTATACTATAGACGTCATCTATACTATAGACGTCATCTATACTATAGACGTCATCTATACTATAGACGTCATCTATACTATAGACGTCATCTATACTATAGACGTCATCTATACTATAGACGTCATCTATACTATAGACGTCATCTTTACTATAGACGTCATCTATATAACAGATGTCATCAATACTATAGACGTCATCTATACTATAGACGTCAACTATACTATAGACATCATCTATACTATACACGTCATCTATACTATAGACGTCATCTTTACTATAAGCATCATCTATACTATACACGTCATCTATACTATAGACGTCATCTTTCCTATAGACGTCGTCTATACTATAGACGTCATCTATACTATAGACGTCATCTATACTATAGGCGTCATCTATACTATAGACGTCATCTATACTATAGACGTCATCTATACTATAGACGTCATCTATACTATAGACGTCATCTATACTATAGACGTCATCTATACTATAGACGTCTTCTATACTTTAGACGTCATCTATACTATAGACGTCATCTATACTATAGACGTCATCTATACTATAGACGTCATCTATACTATAGACGTCATCTATACTATAGACGTCATCTATACTATAGACGTCATCTATACTATAGACGTCATCTATACTATAGACGTCATCTATACTATAGACGTCATCTATACTATAGACGTCTTCTATACTATAGACGTCTTCTATACTATAGACCTCATCTATACTATAGACGTCTTCTATACTATAGACGTCTTCTATACTATAGACGTCATCTATACTATAGACGTCGTCTATACTATAGACGTCATCTATACTATATAGATGACGTCTATAGTATAGATGACGTCTATACTATACTATAGACGTACTCTATACAATAGACGTCATCTATACTATAGACGTCATCTATACTATAGACGTCATCTATACTATAGACGTCATCTATACTATAGACGTCATCTATACTATAGACGTCATCTATACTATAGACGTCATCTATACTATAGACGTCATCTTTACTATAGACGTCATCTATATAACAGATGTCATCAATACTATAGACGTCATCTATACTATAGACGTCAACTATACTATAGACATCATCTATACTATACACGTCATCTATACTATAGACGTCATCTTTACTATAAGCATCATCTATACTATACACGTCATCTATACTATAGACGTCATCTTTCCTATAGACGTCGTCTATACTATAGACGTCATCTATACTATAGACGTCATCTATACTATAGGCGTCATCTATACTATAGACGTCATCTATACTATAGACGTCATCTATACTATAGACGTCATCTATACTATAGACGTCATCTATACTATAGACGTCATCTATACTATAGACGTCTTCTATACTTTAGACGTCATCTATACTATAGACGTCATCTATACTATAGACGTCATCTATACTATAGACGTCATCTATACTATAGACGTCATCTATACTATAGACGTCATCTATACTATAGACGTCATCTATACTATAGACGTCATCTATACTATAGACGTCTTCTATACTATAGACGTCTTCTATACTATAGACGTCATCTATACTATAGACGTCTTCTATACTATAGACGTCTTCTATACTATAGACGTCATCTATACTATAGACGTCGTCTATACTATAGACGTCATCTATACTATATAGATGACGTCTATAGTATAGATGACGTCTATACCATACTATAGACGTCATCTATACTATAGACGTCATCTATACTATAGACGTCATCTATGATATAGACGTCTTCTATACTATAGACGTCATCTATACTATAGACGTCTTCTATACTATAGACGTCTTCTATACTATAGACGTCATCTATACTATAGACGTCATCTATACTATAGACGTCATCTATACTATAGACGTCATCTATACTATAGACGTCATTTATACTATAGACGTCATCTATACTATAGACGTCATCTATACTATAGACGCCATCTATACTATAGACGTCATCTATACTATAGACGTCATCTATACTATAGACGCCATCTATACTATAGACGTCATCTATACTATAGACGTCCTCTATACTATAGACGTCCTCTATACTATAGACGTCATCTATACTATAGACGTCATCTATACTATAGACGTCATCTATACTATAGACGTCATCTATACTATAAACGTCATCTATACTATAGACGTCATCTATACTATAGACGTCATCTATACTATAGACGTCATCTATACTATAGACGTCATCTATACTATAGACGTCATCTATACTATAGACGTCATCTATACTATAGACGTCATCTATACTATAGACGTCATCTATACAATAGACGTCATCTATTCTATAGACGTCATCTATACTATAGACGTCATCTATTCTATAGACGTCATCTATACTATAGACGTCATCTATACTATAGACGTCATCTATACTATAGATGTCATCTATACTTTAAACGCCATCTATACTATAGACGTCATCTATACTATAGACGTCATCTATACTATAGACGTCATCTATACTATAGACGTCATCTATACTATAGACGTCATCTATACTATAGACGTCATCTATACTATAGACGTCATCTATACTATAGACGTCATCTATACTATAGACGTCATCTATACTATAGACGTCATCTATACTATAGACGTCATCTATACTATAGACGTCATCTATACTATAGACGTCATCTATACTATAGCCGTCATCTATACTATAGCCGTCATCTATACTATAGACGTCATCTATACTATAGACGTCACTATACTATAGACGTCACTATACTATAGACGTCATCTTTACTATAGACGTCATCTTTACTATAGACGTCGTCTTTACTATAGACGTCATCTATACTATAGACGTCGTCTATACTATAGACGTCATCTATACTATAGACGTCGTCTATACTATAGACGTCATCTATACTATAGACGTCATCTATACTATAGACGTCATCTATACTATAGACGTCATCTATACTATAGACGTCATCTATACTATAGACGTCATCTATACTATAGACGTCATCTATACTATAGACGTCATCTATACTATAGACGTCATCTATACTATAGACGTCATCTATACTATAGACGTCATCTATACTATAGACGTCATCTATACTATAGACGTCATCTATACTATAGACGTCATCTATACTATAGACGTCATCTATACTATAGACGTCATCTATACTATAGACGTCATCTATACTATAGACGTCATCTATACTATAGACGTCATCTATACTATAGCCGTCATCTATACTATAGCCGTCATCTATACTATAGACGTCATCTATACTATAGACGTCACTATACTATAGACGTCACTATACTATAGACGTCATCTTTACTATAGACGTCATCTTTACTATAGACGTCGTCTTTACTATAGACGTCATCTATACTATAGACGTCGTCTATACTATAGACGTCATCTATACTATAGACGTCGTCTATACTATAGACGTCATCTATACTATAGACGTCATCTATACTATAGACGTCATCTATACTATAGACGTCATCTATACTATAGACGTCATCTATACTATAGACGTCATCTATACTATAGACGTCATCTATACTATAGACGTCATCTATACTATAGACGTCATCTATACTATAGACGTCATCTATACTATAGACGTCATCTATACTATAGACGTCATCTATACTATAGACGTCATCTATACTATAGACGTCATCTATACTATAGACGTCATCTATACTATAGACGTCATCTATACAATAGACGTCATCTATACTATAGACGTCATCTATACTATAGACGTCATCTATTCTATAGACGTCATCTATACTATAGACGTCATCTATTCTATAGACGTCATCTATACTATAGACGTCATCTATACTATAGACGTCATCTATACTATAGACGTCATCTATACTATAGACGTCATCTATACTATAGACGTCATCTATACTATAGACGTCATCTATACTATAGACGTCATCTATACTATAGACGTCATCTATACTATAGACGTCATCTATACTATAGACGTCATCTATACTATAGACGTCATCTATGCTATAGACGTCATCTATACTATAGACGTCATCTATACTATAGCCGTCATCTATACTATAGACGTCATCTATACTATAGACGTCATCTATACTATAGACGTCATCTATACTATAGACGTCATCTTTACTATAGACGTCGTCTATACTATACACGTCATCTATACTATAGACGTCATCTTTACTATAGACATCATCTTTACTATACACGTCATCTATACTATAGACGTCATCTTTCCTATAGACGTCATCTATACTATAGACGTCATCTTTCCTATAGACGTCGTCTATACTATAGACGTCATCTATACTATAGACGTCATCTATACTATAGACGTCATCTATACTATAGACGTCATCTATTCTATAGACGTCATCTATACCATAGACGTCATCTATACCATAGACGTCATCTATACTATAGACGTCATCTATACTATAGACGTCATCTATACCATAGACGTCATCTATACTATAGACGTCATCTATACTATAGACGTCATCTATACTATAGACGTCATCTATACTATAGACGTCATCTATACTATAGACGTCATCTATACTATAGACGTCATCTATACTATAGACGTCATCCATACTATAGACGTCATCTATACTATAGACGTCATCTATACTATAGACGTCATCTATACTATAGACGTCATCTATACTATAGACGTCATCTATACTATAGACGTCATCTATACTATAGATGTCATCTATACTTTAAACGTCATCTATACTATAGACGTCATCTATACTATAGACGTCATCTATACTATAGACGTCATCTATACTATAGACGTCATCTATACTATAGACGTCATCTATACTATAGACGTCATCTATACTATAGACGTCATCTATACTATAGACGTCATCTATACTATAGACGTCATCTATACTATAGACGTCATCTATACTATAGACGTCATCTATACTATAGACGTCATCTATACTATAGACGTCATCTATACTATAGACGTCATCTATACTATAGCCGTCATCTATACTATAGCCGTCATCTATACTATAGACGTCATCTATACTATAGACGTCATCTATACTATAGACGTCACTATACTATAGACGTCACTATACTATAGACGTCATCTTTACTATAGACGTCATCTTTACTATAGACGTCGTCTATACTATAGACGTCATCTATACTATAGACGTCGTCTATACTATAGACGTCATCTATACTATAGACGTCGTCTATACTATAGACGTCATCTATACTATAGACGTCGTCTATACTATAGACGTCATCTATACTATAGACGTCGTCTATACTATAGACGTCATCTATACTATAGCCGTCATCTATACTATAGACGTCATCTATACTATAGACGTCATCTATACTATAGACGTCACTATACTATAGACGTCACTATACTATAGACGTCATCTTTACTATAGACGTCATCTTTACTATAGACGTCGTCTATACTACAGACGTCATCTATACTATAGACGTCGTCTATACTATAGACGTCATCTATACTATAGACGTCGTCTATACTATAGACGTCATCTATACTATAGACGTCATCTATACTATAGACGTCGTCTATACTATAGACGTCATCTATACTATAGACGTCATCTATACTATAGACGTCATCTATACTATAGACGTCATCTATACCATAGACGTCATCTATACTATAGACGTCATCTATACTATAGACGTCATCTATACTATAGACGTCATCTATACTATAGACGTCTTCTATACTATAGACGTCTTCTATACTATAGACGTCATCTATACTATAGACGTCATCTATACTATATTATAGAAGTCATCTATACTATAGACGTCATCTATATTATAGAAGTCATCTATACTATAGGCGTCATTTATACTAAAGACGTCATCTATAGTATAGACGTCATCTATAGTATACACGTCATCTATAGTATAGACGTCATCTATACTATAGGCGTCATCTATACTATAGACGTCATCTATACAATAGACGTCATCTATACTATAGACGTCATCTATTCTATAGACGTCATCTATACTATAGACGTCATCTATTCTATAGACGTCATCTATACTATAGACGTCATCTATACTATAGATGTCATCTATACTTTAAACGTCCTCTATACTATAGACGTCATCTATACTATAGACGTCATCTATACTATAGACGTCATCTATACTATAGACGTCATCTATACTATAGACGTCATCTATACTATAGACGTCATCTATACTATAGACGTCATCTATACTATAGACGTCATCTATGCTATAGACGTCATCTATACTATAGACGTCATCTATACTATAGACGTCATCTATACTATAGCCGTCATCTATACTATAGACGTCATCTGTACTATAGACGTCATCTATACTATAGACGTCATCTATACTATAGACGTCTCTATACTATAGACGTCACTATACTATAGACGTCATCTTTACTATAGACGTCATCTTTACTATAGACGTCGTCTATACTATAGACGTCATCTATACTATAGACGTCGTCTATACTATAGACGTCATCTATACTATAGACGTCGTCTATACTATAGACGTCATCTATACTATAGACGTCATCTATACTATAGACGTCTATACTATAGACGTCATCTATACTATAGACGTCTATACTATAGACGTCATCTATACTATAGACGTCATCTATACTATAGACGTCATCTATACTATAGACGTCATCTATACTATAGACGTCATCTATACTATAGACGTCATCTATACTATAGACGTCATCTATACTATAGACGTCATCTATACAATAGACGTCATCTATACTATAGACGTCATCTATTCTATAGACGTCATCTATACTATAGACGTCATCTATTCTATAGACGTCATCTATACTATAGACGTCATCTATACTATAGATGTCATCTATACTTTAAACGTCATCTATACTATAGACGTCATCTATACTATAGACGTCATCTATACTATAGACGTCATCTATACTATAGACGTCATCTATACTATAGACGTCATCTATACTATAGACGTCATCTATACTATAGACGTCATCTATACTATAGACGTCATCTATACTATAGACGTCATCTATACTATAGACGTCATCTATGCTATAGACGTCATCTATACTATAGACGTCATCTATGCTATAGACGTCATCTATACTATAGACGTCATCTATACTATAGCCGTCATCTATACTATAGACGTCATCTATACTATAGACGTCATCTATACTATAGACGTCATCTATACTATAGACGTCACTATACTATAGACGTCACTATACTATAGACGTCATCTTTACTATAGACGTCATCTTTACTATAGACGTCGTCTATACTATAGACGCCATCTATACTATAGACGTCATCTATACTATAGACGTCATCTATACTATAGACGTCGTCTATACTATAGACGTCATCTATACTATAGACGTCGTCTATACTATAGACGTCATCTATACTATAGACGTCATCTATACTATAGACGTCATCTATACTATAGACGTCATCTATACTATAGACGTCATCTATACTATAGACCTCATCTATACTATAGACGTCATCTATACTATAGACGTCATCTATACTATAGACGTCATCTATACTATAGACGTCATCTATACTATAGACGTCATCTATACTATAGACGTCATCTATACTATAGACGTCATCTATACTATAGACGTCATCTATACTATAGACGTCATCTATACTATAGACGTCATCTATACTATAGACGTCATCTATACTATAAACGTCATCTATACTATAGACGTCATCTATACTATAGACGTCATCTATACTATAAACGTCATCTATACTATAGACGTCATCTTTACTATAGACGTCATCTATAATAGATGTCATCAATACTATAGACGTCATCTATACTATAGACGTCAACTATACTATAGACGTCATCTATACTATAGACATCATCTACACTATACACGTCATCTATACTATAGACATCATCTATACTATACACGTCATCTATACTATAGACGTCATCTTTACTATAGACATCATCTTTACTATACACGTCATCTATACTATAGACGTCATCTTTCCTATAGACGTCATCTATACTATAGACGTCATCTTTCCTATAGACGTCGTCTATACTATAGACGTCATCTATACTATAGACGTCATCTATACTATAGACGTCATCTATACTATAGACGTCATCTATTCTATAGACGTCATCTATACTATAGACGTCATCTATACCATAGACGTCATCTATACCATAGACGTCATCTATACTATAGACGTCATCTATACTATAGACGTCATCTATACTATAGACGTCATCTATACTATAGACGTCATCTATACTATAGACGTCATCTATACTATAGACGTCATCTATACTATAGACGTCATCTATACTATAGACGTCATCTATACTATAGACGTCATCTATACTATAGACGTCATCTATACTATAGACGTCATCTATACTATAGACGTCATCTATACTATAGACGTCATCTATACTATAGACGTCATCTATACTATAGACGTCATCTATACTATAGACGTCATCTATACTATAGACGTCATCCATACTATAGACGTCATCTATACTATAGACGTCATCTATACTATAGACGTCATCTATACTATAGACGTCATCTATACTATAGACGTCATCTATACTATAGACGTCATCTATACTATAGACGTCATCTATACTATAGACGTCTTCTATACTATAGACGTCTTCTATACTATAGACGTCATCTATACTATAGACGTCATCTATACTATATTATAGAAGTCATCTATACTATAGACGTCATCTATATTATAGAAGTCATCTATACTATAGGCGTCATTTATACTAAAGACGTCATCTATAGTATAGACGTCATCTATAGTATACACGTCATCTATAGTATAGACGTCATCTATACTATAGACGTCATCTATACTATAGCCGTCATCTATACTATAGGCGTCATCTATACTATAGCCGTCAACTATACTATAGACGTCATCTATACTATAGACGTCATCTATACTATAGACGTCATCTATATTATAAAAGTCATCTATACTATAGACGTCATCTATACTATAGACGTCATCTATACTATAGACGTCATCTATACTATAGACATCATCTATTCTATAGACAACATCTATAGTATAGACGTTATCTATTCTATAGACATCATCTATAGTATAGACGTTATCTATTCTATAGACGTCATCTATAGTATAGACGTCATCTATAGTATAGACGTCATCTATAGTATAGACGTCATCTGTAGTATAGACGTCATCTATAGTATAGACGTCATCTATACTATAGCCGTCATCTATACTATAGCCGTCATCTATACTATAGACGTCATCTATACTATAGCCGTCATCTATACTATAGACGTCAACTATACTATAGACGTCATCTATACTATAGAAGTCATCTATACTATAGACGTCATTTATACTATAGACGTCATCTATACTATAGACGTCATCTATACTATAGACGTCATCTATACTATAGACGTCATCTATACTATAGACGTCATCTATACTATAGACGTCATCTATACTATAGACGTCATCTATACTATAGACGTCATCTATACTATAGACGTCATCTATACTATAGACGTCATCTATACTATAGACGTCATCTATACTATAGACGTCATCTATACTATAGACGTCATCTATACTATAGACGTCATCTATACTATAGACGTCATCTATACTATAGACGTCATCTATACTATAGACGTCATCTATACTATAGACGTCATCTATACTATAGACGTCATCTATACTATAGACATCATCTATACTATAGACGTCATCTACACTATACACGTCATCTATACTATAGACGTCAACTATACTATAGACGTCATCTATTCTATAGACATCATCTATACTATACACGTCATCTATACTATTGACATCATCTATACTATACACGTCACCTATACTATAGACGTCATCTTTACTATAGACGTCATCTATACTATAGACGTCATCTTTCCTATAGACGTCATCTATACTATAGACGTCATCTTTCCTATAGACGTCGTCTATACTATAGACGTCATCTATACAATAGACGTCATCTATACTATAGACGTCATCTATACTATAGACGTCATCTATTCTATAGACGTCATCTATACTATAGACGTCATCTATACCATAGACGTCATCTATACCATAGACGTCATCTATACTATAGACGTCATCTATACTATAGACGTCATCTATACTATAGACGTCATCTATACTATAGACATCATCTATACTATACACGTCATCTATACTATTGACATCATCTATACTATACACGTCACCTATACTATAGACGTCATCTTTACTATAGACGTCATCTATACTATAGACGTCATCTTTCCTATAGACGTCATCTATACTATAGACGTCATCTTTCCTATAGACGTCGTCTATACTATAGACGTCATCTATACTATAGACGTCATCTATACTATAGACGTCATCTATACTATAGACGTCATCTATTCTATAGACGTCATCTATACTATAGACGTCATCTATACCATAGACGTCATCTATACCATAGACGTCATCTATACTATAGACGTCATCTATACTATAGACGTCATCTATACTATAGACGTCATCTATACTATAGACGTCATCTATACTATAGACGTCATCTATACTATAGACGTCATCTATACTATAGACGTCATCTATACTATAGACGTCATCTATACTATAGACGTCATCTATACTATAGACGTCATCTATACTATAGACGTCATCTATACTATAGACGTCATCTATACTATAGACGTCATCTATACTATAGACGTCATCTATACTATAGACGTCATCTATACTATAGACGTCATCTATACTATAGACGTCATCTATACTATAGACGTCATCCATACTATAGACGTCATCTATACTATAGACGTCATCTATACTATAGACGTCATCTATATTATAGAAGTCATCTATACTATAGGCGTCATTTATACTAAAGACGTCATCTATAGTATAGACGTCATCTATAGTATACACGTCATCTATAGTATAGACGTCATCTATACTATAGGCGTCATCTATACTATAGCCGTCATCTATACTATAGGCGTCATCTATACTATAGCCGTCAACTATACTATAGACGTCATCTATACTATAGACGTCATCTATACTATAGACGTCATCTATATTATAAAAGTCATCTATACTATAGACGTCATCTATACTATAGACGTCATCTATACTATAGACGTCATCTATACTATAGACATCATCTATTCTATAGACAACATCTATAGTATAGACGTTATCTATTCTATAGACATCATCTATAGTATAGACGTTATCTATTCTATAGACGTCATCTATAGTATAGACGTCATCTATAGTATAGACGTCATCTATAGTATAGACGTCATCTGTAGTATAGACGTCATCTATAGTATAGACGTCATCTATACTATAGCCGTCATCTATACTATAGCCGTCATCTATACTATAGACGTCATCTATACTATAGCCGTCATCTATACTATAGACGTCAACTATACTATAGACGTCATCTATACTATAGAAGTCATCTATACTATAGACGTCATTTATACTATAGACGTCATCTATACTATAGACGTCATCTATACTATAGACGTCATCTATACTATAGACGTCATCTATACTATAGACGTCATCTATACTATAGACGTCATCTATACTATAGACGTCATCTATACTATAGACGTCATCTATACTATAGACGTCATCTATACTATAGACGTCATCTATACTATAGACGTCATCTATACTATAGACGTCATCTATACTATAGACGTCATCTATACTATAGACGTCATCTATACTATAGACATCATCTATACTATAGACGTCATCTACACTATACACGTCATCTATACTATAGACGTCAACTATACTATAGACGTCATCTATTCTATAGACATCATCTATACTATACACGTCATCTATACTATAGACGTCATCTATACTATAGACGTCATCTATACTATAGACGTCATCTATACTATAGACGTCATCTATACTATAGACGTCATCTATACTACAGACGTCATCTATACTATAGACGTCATCTATACTATAGACGTCATCTATACGTCTATAGTATAGATGACGTCTATAGTATAGAGTACGTCTATAGTATAGTATAGACGTCATCTATACTATAGACGTCTTCTATACTATAGACGTCATCTATACTATAGACGTCATCTATACTATAGACGTCATCTATACTATAGACGTCATCTATACTATAGACGTCATCTATACTATAGACGTCATCTATACTATAGACGTCATCTATACTATAGACGTCATCTATACTATAGACGTCATCTATACTATAGACGTCATCTATACTATAGACTTCATCTATACTATAGACGTCATCTATACTATAGACGTCATCTATACTATAGACGTCATCTATACTATAGACGTCATCTATACTATAGACGTCATCTATACTATAGACGTCATCTATACTATAGACGTCATCTATACTATAGACGTCATCTATACTATAGACGTCATCTATACTATAGACGTCATCTATACTATAGACGTCATCTATACTATAGACGTCATCTATACTATAGACGTCATCTATACTATAGACGTCATCTATACTATAGACGTCATCTATACTATAGACGTCATCTATACTATAGACGTCATCTATACTACAGACGTCATCTATACTATAGACGTCATCTATACTATAGACGTCATCTATACTATAGATGTCATCTATACTATAGACGTCATCTATACTATAGACGTCATCTATACTATAGACGTCATCTATACTATAGACGTCATCTATACTATAGACGTCATCTATACTATAGACGTCATCTATACTATAGACGTCATCTATACTATAGACGTCATCTATACTATAGACGTCATCTATACTATAGACGTCATCTATACTATAGACGTCATCTATACTATAGACGTCATCTATACTATAGACTTCATCTATACTATAGACGTCATCTATACTATAGACGTCATCTATACTATAGACGTCATCTATACTATAGACGTCATCTATACTATAGACGTCATCTATACTATAGACGTCATCTATACTATAGACGTCATCTATACTATAGACGTCATCTATACTATAGACGTCATCTATACTATAGACGTCATCTATACTATAGACGTCATCTATACTATAGACGTCATCTATACTATAGACGTCATCTATACTATAGACGTCATCTATACTATAGACGTCATCTATACTATAGACGTCATCTATACTACAGACGTCATCTATACTATAGACGTCATCTATACTATAGACGTCATCTATACGTCTATAGTATAGATGACGTCTATAGTATAGAGTACGTCTATAGTATAGTATAGACGTCATCTATACTATAGACGTCTTCTATACTATAGCCGTCATCTACACTATAGACGTCATCTATACTATAGCCGTCATCTATACTATAGACGTCAACTATACTATAGACGTCATCTATACTATAGAAGTCATCTATACTATAGACGTCATCTATACTATAGACGTCATCTATACTATAGACGTCATCTATACTATAGACGTCACTATACTATAGACGTCATCTATACTATAGACGTCATCTATACTATAGACGTCATCTATACTATAGACGTCATCTATACTATAGACGTCATCTATACTATAGACGTCATCTATACTATAGACGTCATCTATACTATAGACGTCATCTATACTATAGACTTCATCTATACTATAGACGTCATCTATACTATAGACGTCATCTATACTATAGACGTCATCTATACTATAGACGTCATCTATACTATAGACGTCATCTATACTATAGACGTCATCTATACTATAGACGTCATCTATACTATAGACGTCATCTATACTATAGACGTCATCTATACTATAGACGTCATCTATACTATAGACGTCATCTATACTATAGACGTCATCTATACTATAGACGTCATCTATACTATAGACGTCATCTATACTATAGACGTCATCTATACTATAGACGTCATCTATACTATAGACGTCATCTATACTACAGACGTCATCTATACTATAGACGTCATCTATACTATAGACGTCATCTATACTATAGATGTCATCTATACTATAGACGTCATCTATACTATAGACGTCATCTATACTATAGACGTCATCTATACTATAGACGTCATCTATACTATAGACGTCATCTATACTATAGACGTCATCTATACTATAGACGTCATCTATACTATAGACGTCATCTATACTATAGACGTCATCTATACTATAGACGTCATCTATACTATAGACGTCATCTATACTATAGACGTCATCTATACTATAGACTTCATCTATACTATAGACGTCATCTATACTATAGACGTCATCTATACTATAGACGTCATCTATACTATAGACGTCATCTATACTATAGACGTCATCTATACTATAGACGTCATCTATACTATAGACGTCATCTATACTATAGACGTCATCTATACTATAGACGTCATCTATACTATAGACGTCATCTATACTATAGACGTCATCTATACTATAGACGTCATCTATACTATAGACGTCATCTATACTATAGACGTCATCTATACTATAGACGTCATCTATACTATAGACGTCATCTATACTACAGACGTCATCTATACTATAGACGTCATCTATACTATAGACGTCATCTATACGTCTATAGTATAGATGACGTCTATAGTATAGAGTACGTCTATAGTATAGTATAGACGTCATCTATACTATAGACGTCTTCTATACTATAGCCGTCATCTACACTATAGACGTCATCTATACTATAGCCGTCATCTATACTATAGACGTCAACTATACTATAGACGTCATCTATACTATAGAAGTCATCTATACTATAGACGTCATCTATACTATAGACGTCATCTATACTATAGACGTCATCTATACTATAGACGTCACTATACTATAGACGTCATCTATACTATAGACGTCATCTATACTATAGACGTCATCTATACTATAGACGTCATCTATACTATAGACGTCATCTATACTATAGACGTCATCTATACTATAGACGTCATCTATACTATAGACGTCATCTATACTATAGACGTCATCTATACTATAGACGTCATCTATACTATAGACGTCATCTATACTATAGACGTCATCTATACTATAGACGTCATCTACACTATACACGTCATCTATACTATAGACGTCAACTATACTATAGACGTCATCTATTCTATAGACATCATCTATACTATACACGTCATCTATACTATTGACATCATCTATACTATACACGTCACCTATACTATAGACGTCATCTTTACTATAGACGTCATCTATACTATAGACGTCATCTATACTATAGACGTCATCTATACTATAGACGTCATCTATACTCATCTATACTATAGACGTCATCTATACTATAGACGTCATCTATACTATAGACATCATCTACACTATACACGTCATCTATACTATAGACGTCAACTATACTATAGACGTCATCTATTCTATAGACATCATCTATAGTATACACGTCATCTATACTATTGACATCATCTATACTATACACGTCATCTATTCTATAGACATCATCTATACTATACACGTCATCTATACTATTGACATCATCTATACTATACACGTCATCTATACTATAGACATCATCTACACTATACACGTCATCTATACTATAGACGTCAACTATACTATAGACGTCA
The DNA here is from genome assembly GCA_947623515.1 of Neoascia interrupta. Taxonomy (NCBI): domain Eukaryota; kingdom Metazoa; phylum Arthropoda; class Insecta; order Diptera; family Syrphidae; genus Neoascia; species Neoascia interrupta. The sequence goes on from OX392462.1 coordinate 102,649,917, forward strand.
TCTATTCTATAGACATCATCTATACTATACACGTCATCTATACTATTGACATCATCTATACTATACACGTCACCTATACTATAGACGTCATCTTTACTATAGACGTCATCTATACTATAGACGTCATCTTTACTATAGACGTCATCTTTACTATAGATGTCGTCTATACTATAGACGTCATCTATACTATAGACGTCATCTATACTATAGACGTCATCTATACTATAGACGTCATCTATACTATAGACGTCATCTATACTATAGACGTCATCTATACTATAGACGTCATCTATACTATAGACGTCATCTATACTATAGACGTCATCTATACTATAGACGTCATCTATACTATAGACGTCATCTATACTATAGACGTCATCTATACTATAGACGTCATCTATACTATAGACGTCATCTATACTATAGACGTCATCTATACTATAGACGTCATCTATACTATAGACGTCATCTATACTATAGACGTCATCTATACTATAGACGTCATCTATACTATAGACGTCATCTGTACTATAGACGTCATCTATACTATAGACGTCATCTATACTATAGACGTTATCTATACTCATCTATACTATAGACGTCATCTGTACTATAGACGTCATCTATACTATAGACGTCATCTATACTATAGACGTCATCTATACTCATCTATACTATAGACGTCATCTATACTATAGACGTCATCTATACTACAGACGTCATCTATACTATAGACGTCATCTATACTACAGACGTCATCTATACTATAGACGTCATCTATACTATATGTATAGTCTATACTATAGACGTCATCTATACTATAAACGTCATCTATACTATAGACGTCATCTTAACTATAGACGTCATCTATATAATAGATGTCATCAATACTATAGACGTCATCTATACTATAGACGTCAACTATACTATAGACGTCATCTATACTATAGACATCATCTACACTATACACGTCATCTATACTATAGACATCATCTATACTATACACGTCATCTATACTATAGACGTCATCTATACTATAGACGTCATCTATACTATAGACGTCATCTATACTATAGACGTCATCTATACTATAGACGTCATCTATACTATAGACGTCATCTATACTATAGACGTCATCTGTACTATAGACGTCATCTATACTATAGACGTCATCTGTACTATAGACGTCATCTATACTATAGACGTCATCTATACTATAGACGTCATCTATACTATAGACATCATCTATACTATAGACGTCATCTATACTTTAGACATCATCTATACTATACTCTATACTTTAGACGTCATCTATACTATAGACGTCATCTACACTATAGACGTCATCTATACTATAGACGTCATCTATACTATAGACGTCATCTATACTATAGACGTCATCTATACTATAGACGTCATCTATACTATAGACGTCATCTATACTATAGACGTCATCTATACTATAGACGTCATCTATACTATAGACGTCATCTAAACTATAGACGTCATCTATACTATAGACGTCATCTATACTATAGACGTCATCTATACTATAGACGTCATCTATACTATAGACGTCATCTATACTATGGACGTCATCTATAGTATAGACGTCATCTATAGTATAGACGTCATCTAATGTAAAGACGTCATCTAAAGTATAGACGTCATCTATAGTATACACGTCATCTATAATATACACGTCATCTATACTATAGGCGTCATCTATACTATAGCCGTCATCTATACTATAGACGTCATCTATACTATAGACGTCATCTATACTATAGACGTCATCTATACTATAGACGTCATCTATACTATAGACATCATCTATACTATAGACGTCATCTATACTATAGCCGTCATCTATACTATAGCCGTCATCTATACTATAGACGTCATCTATACTATAGACGTCATCTATACTATAGACGTCATCTATACTATAGACGTCATCTATACTATAGACGTCAACTATACTATAGACGTCATCTATACTACAGACGTCATCTATACTATAGACGTCATCCATTCTATGGACGTCATCTATATTATAGACGTCATCTATACTATACAGACGTCATCTATACTATAGACGTCATCTATACTAAAGACGTCACTATACTATAGACGTCATCTATACTATAGACGTCATCTATACTATAGACGTCATCTATACTATAGACTGTCATCTATACTATAGACGTCATCTATACTATAGACGTCATCTATACTATAGACGTCATCTATACTATAGACGTTATCTATACTATAGGCGTCATCTATACTATAGACGTTATCTATACTATAGACGTCATCTATACTATAGACGTCATCTATACTATAGACGTCATCTATACTATAGACGTCATCTATACTATAGACCTCATCTATACTATAGACGTCATCTATACTATAGACCTCATCTATACTATAGACGTCATCTATACTATAGACGTCATCTATACTAGAGACGTCATCTATACTATAGACGTCATCTATACTATAGACGTCATCTATACTATAGACGTCATCTATACTATAGACATCATCTATACTATAGACGTCATCTATACTAAACACGTCATCTATACTATAGACATCATCTACACTATACACGTCATCTTTACTATAGACGTCAACTATACTATAGACGTCATCTATACTATAGACATCATCTGTACTATACACGTCATCTATACTATAGACATCATCTATACTATAGACGTCATTTATACTATAGACGTCATCTATACTATAGACGTCATCTATACTATAGACGTCATCTATACTATAGACGTCATCTATACTATAGACGTCATCTATACTATAGACGTCATCTATACTATAGACGTCATCTATACTATAAACGTCATCTATACTATAGACGTCATCTTTACTATAGACGTCATCTATATAATAGATGTCATCAATACTGTAGACGTCATCTATACTATAGACGTCAACTATACTATAGACGTCATCTATACTATAGACATCATCTACACTATACACGTCATCTAAACTATAGACATCATCTATACTATACACGTCATCTATACTATAGACGTCATCTTTACTATTGACGTCGTCTATACTATAGACGTCATCTATACTATAGACGTCATCTATACTATAGACGTCATCTTTACTATAGACGTCATCTATACTATAGACGTCATCTATACTATAAACGTCATCTATACTATAGACGTCATCTATACTATAGACGTCATCTATACTATAGACGTCATCTATACTATAGACGTCATCTATACTATAGACGTCATCTATACTATAGACGTCATCTATACTATAGACGTCATCTATACTATAGACGTCATCTATACTATAGACGTCATCTATACTATAGACGTCATCTATACTATAGACGTCATCTATACTATAGACGTCATCTATACTATAGACGTCATCTATACTATAGACGTCATCTATACTATAGACGTCATCTATACTATAGACGTCATCTATACTATAGACGTCATCTATACTATAGACGTCATCTATACTATAGACGTCATCTATACTATAGACGTCATCTATACTAAAGACGTCATCTATACTAAAGACGTCATCTATACTATAGACGTCATCTATACTATAGACGTCATCTATACTATAGACGTCATCTATACTATACACATCATCTATACTACAGACGCCATCTATACTATAGACGTCATCTATACTATAGACGTCATCTATACTATAGACGTCATCTATACTATAGACGTCATCCATAATATAGACGTCATCTATACTATAGACGTCATCTATACTATAGACGTCATCTATATTACAGACATCATCTATACTATACACATCATCTATACTATAGACGTCATCTATACTATAGACGTCATCTACACTATAGACGTCATCTATACTATAGACGTCATCTATACTATAGACAGCATCTATACTATAGACGTCATCTATACTATAGACGTCATCTATACTATAGACGTCATCTATACTATAGACGTCATCTATACTATAGACGTCATCTATACTATAGACGTCATCTATACTATAGATGTCATCTATACTATAGACGTCATCTATACTATAGATGTCATCTATACTATAGATGTCATCTATACTATAGACGTCATCTATACTATAGACGTCATCTATACTATAGACGTCATCTATACTATAGACGTCATCTATACTATAGACGTCATCTATACTATAGACGTCATCTATACTATAGACGTCATCTATACTATAGACGTCATCTATACTATAGACGTCATCTATACTATAGACGTCATCTATACTATAGACGTCATCTATACTATAGACGTCATCTATACTATAGACGTCATCTATACTATAGACGTCATCTATACTATAGCCGTCATCTATACTACAGCCGTCATCTATACTGTAGACGTCATCTATACTATAGACGTCATCTATACTATAGACGTCATCTATACTATAGACGTCATCTATACTATAGACGTCATCTATACTATAGACGTCATCTATACTATAGACGTCATCTATACTATAGACGTCATCTATACTATAGACGTCATCTATACTATAGACGTCATCTACACTATAGACGTCATCTATACTATAGACGTCATCTATACTATAGACGTCATCTATACTATAGACGTCATCTATACTATAGACGTCATCTATACTATAGACGTCATCTATACTTTAGACATCATCTATACTATACACATCATCTATACTACAGACGCCATCTATACTATAGACGTCATCTATACTATAGACGTCATCTATAATATAGACGTCATTTATACTATAGACGTCATCTACACTATAGACGTCATCTACACTATAGACGTCATCTATACTATAGACGTCATCTATACTATAGACAGCATCTATACTATAGACGTCATCTATACTATAGACGTCATCTATACTATAGACGTCATCTATACTATAGACGTCATCTACACTATAGACGTCATCTATACTATAGACGTCATCTATACTATAGACAGCATCTATACTATAGACGTCATCTATACTATAGACGTCATCTATACTATAGACGTCATCTATACTATAGACGTCATCTATACTATAGACGTCATCTATACTATAGACGTCATCTACACTATAGACGTCATCTACACTATAGACGTCATCTATACTATAGACGTCATCTACACTATAGACGTCATCTACACTATAGACGTCATCTATACAATAGACGTCATCTATACTATAGACAGCATCTATACTATAGACGTCATCTATACTATAGACGTCATCTATACTATAGACGTCATCTATACTATAGACGTCATCTATACTATAGACGTCATCTATACTATAGACGTCATCTATACAATAGACGTCATCTATACTATAGACGTCATCTATACTATAGACGTCATCTATACTATAGACGTCATCTATACTATAGACGTCATCTATACTATAGACGTCATCTATACTATAGACGTCATCTATACAATAGACGTCATCTATACTATAGACGTCATCTATACTATAGACGTCATCTATACTATAGACGTCATCTATACAATAGACGTCATCTATACTATAGACGTCATCTATACTATAGACGTCATCTATACTATAGACGTCATCTATACTATAGACGTCATCTATACTATAGACGTCATCTATACTATAGACGTCATCTGTACTATAGACGTCATCTATACTATAGACATCATCTATACTATAGACGTCATCTATACTATAGACGTCATCTATACTATAGACGTCATCTATACTATAGACATCATCTATACTATAGACGTCATCTATACTATAGACGTCATCTATATTATAGACATCTATACTATAGACGTCATCTATACTATAGACGTCATCTATACTATAGACGTCATCTATACTATAGACGTCATCTATACTTTAGACATCATCTATACTATACACGTCATCTATACTACAGACGCCATCTATACTATAGACGTCATCTATACTATAGACGTCATCTATAATATAGACGTCATCTATACTATAGACGTCATCTACACTATAGACGTCATCTATACTATAGACGTCATCTATACTATAGACGTCATCTATACTATAGACAGCATCTATACTATAGACGTCATCTATACTATAGACGTCATCTATACTATAGACGTCATCTATACTATAGACGTCATCTATACTATAGACGTCATCTATACTATAGACGTCATCTATACTATAGACGTCATCTATACTATAGACGTCATCTATACTATAGACGTCATCTATACTATAGACGTCATCTATACTATAGACGTCATCTATACTATAGACGTCATCTATACTATAGACGTCATCTATACTATAGACGTCATCTATATTATAGACATCATCTATACTATAGACGTCATCTATACTATAGACGTCATCTATACTATAGACGTCATCTATACTATAGACGTCATCTATACTTTAGACATCATCTTTACTATACACATCATCTATACTACAGACGCCATCTATACTATAGACGTCATCTATACTATAGACGTTATCTATAATATAGACGTCACCTATATTATAGACGTCATCTACACTATAGACGTCATCTACACTATAGACGTCATCTATACTATAGACGTCATCTATACTATAGACGTCATCTATACTATAGACGTCATCTATACTATAGATGTCATCTATACTATAGACGTCATCTATACTATAGACGTCATCTATACTATAGACGTCATCTATACTATAGACGTCATCTATACTTTAGACGTCATCTATACTATAGACGTCATCTATACTATAGACGTCATCTATACTATAGACGTCATCTATACTATAGACGTCATCTATACTATAGACGTCATCTATACTATAGACGTCATCTATACTATTGACGTCATCTATACTATTGACGTCATCTATACTATAGACGTCATCTATACTATAGACGTCATCTATACTATAGACGTCATCTATACTATAGACGTCATCTATACTATAGACGTCATCTATACTATAGACGTCATCTATACTATAGACGTCATCTATACTATAGACGTCATCTATACTATAGCCGTCATCTATACTATAGACGTCATCTATACTATAGCCGTCATCTATACTACAGCCGTCATCTATACTGTAGACGTCATCTATACTATAGCCGTCATCTATACTACAGCCGTCATCTATACTATAGACGTCATCTATATTATAGACATCATCTATACTATAGACGTCATCTATACTATAGACGTCATCTATACTATAGACGTCATCTATACTTTAGACATCATCTATACTATACACATCATCTATACTACAGACGCCATCTATACTATAGACGTCATCTATACTATAGACGTCATCTATAATATAGACGTCATCTATACTATAGACGTCATCTATACTATAGACGTCATCTATACTATAGACGTCATCTATACTATAGACAGCATCTATACTATAGACGTCATCTATACTATAGACAGCATCTATACTATAGACGTCATCTATACTATAGACGTCATCTATACTATAGACGTCATCTATACTATAGACGTCATCTATACTATAGACGTCATCTAAACTATAGACGTCATCTATACTATAGACGTCATCTATACTATAGACGTCATCTATACTATAGACGTCATCTATACTATAGACGTCATCTATACTATAGACGTCATCTATACTATAGACGTCATCTATACTATAGACGTCATCTATACTATAGACGTCATCTATACTATAGACGTCATCTATACTATAGACGTCATCTATACTATAGACGTCATCTATACTATAGACGTCATCTATACTATAGACGTCATCTATACTATAGACGTCATCTATACTATAGACGTCATCTATACTATAGACGTCATCTATACTATAGACGTCATCTATACTATAGACGTCATCTATACTATAGACGTCATCTATACTATAGACGTCATCTATATTATAGACATCATCTATACTATAGACGTCATCTATACTATAGACGTCATCTGTACTATAGACGTCATCTGTACTATAGACGTCATCTATACTATAGACATCATCTATACTATAGACGTCATCTATACTATAGACGTCATCTATAATATAGACGTCATCTATACTATAGACGTCATCTATAATATAGACGTCATCTATATAATAGACATCATCTATACTATAGACGTCATCTATACTATAGACGTCATCTATACTATAGACGTCATCTATACTTTAGACATCATCTATACTATACACATCATCTATACTACAGACGCCATCTATACTATAGACGTCATCTATACTATAGACGTCATCTATAATATAGACGTCATCTATACTATAGACGTCATCTATACTATAGACGTCATCTACACTATAGACGTCATCTATACTATAGACGTCATCTATACTATAGACGTCATCTATACTATAGACGTCATCTATACTATAGACGTCATCTATACTATAGACGTCATCTATACTATAGCCGTCATCTATACTATAGCCGTCATCTATACTATAGACGTCATCTATACTATAGACGTCATCTATACTATAGACGTCATCTATACTATAGACGTCATCTATACTATAGACGTCATCTATACTATAGACGTCATCTATACTATAGACGTCATCTATACTATAGACGTCATCTATACTATAGACATCATCTATACTATAGACGTCATCTATACTATAGACGTCATCTATACTATAGACGTCATCTATACATAGACGTCATCTATAATAAAGACGTCATCTATAGTATAGACGTCATCTATAATATAGACGTCATCTATACTATAGACGTCATCTACACTATAGACGTCATCTACACTATAGACGTCATCTATACTATAGACGTCATCTATACTATAGACGTTATTTATAATATAGACGTCACCTATACTATAGACGTCATCTACACTATAGACGTCATCTACACTATAGACGTCATCTATACTATAGACGTCATCTATACTATAGACGTCATCTATACTATAGACGTCATCTATACTATAGACGTCATCTATACTATAGACGTCATCTATACTATAGACGTCATCTATACTATAGACGTCATCTATACTATAGACGTCATCTATACTATAGACGTCATCTATACTATAGACGTCATCTATACTATAGACGTCATCTATACTATAGACGTCATCTATACTATAGACGTCATCTATACTATAGACGTCATCTATACTATAGACGTCAGCTATACTATAGACGTCATCTATACTATAGACGTCATCTGTACTATAGACGTCATCTATACTATAGACGTCATCTATACTATAGACGTCATCTATACTATAGACATCATCTATACTATAGACATCATCTATACTATAGACGTCACCTATACTATAGACGTCATCTATACTATAGACGTCATCTATACTATAGACGTCATCTATACTATAGACGTCATCTATACTATAGACGTCATCTATACTATAGACGTCATCTGTACTATAGACGTCATCTATACTATAGACGTCATCTATACTATAGACATCATCTATACTATAGACGTCATCTATACTATAGACGTCATCTATACTATAGACGTCATCTATACTATAGACGTCATCTGTACTATAGACGTCATCTATACTATAGACGTCATCTATACTATAGACGTCATCTATATTATAGACATCATCTATACTATAGACGTCATCTATACTTTAGACATCATCTATACTATACACATCATCTATACTACAGACGCCATCTATACTATAGACGTCATCTATACTATAGACGTCATCTATACTATAGACGTCATCTACACTATAGACGTCATCTATACTATAGACGTCATCTATACTATAGACAGCATCTATACTATAGACGTCATCTATACTATAGACGTCATCTATACTATAGACGTCATCTATACTATAGACGTCATCTATACTATAGACGTCATCTATACTATAGACGTCATCTATACTATAGACGTCATCTATACTATAGACGTCATCTATACTATAGACGTCATCTATACTATAGACGTCATCTATACTATAGACGTCATCTATACTATAGACGTCATCTATACTATAGACGTCATCTACACTATAGACGTCATCTATACTATAGACGTCATCTATACTATAGACGTCATCTATACTATAGACGTCATCTATACTATAGACGTCATCTATACTATAGACGTCATCTATACTATAGACGTCATCTATACTATAGACGTCATCTATACTATAGACGTCATCTATACTATAGACGTCATCTATACTTTAGACGTCATCTATACTATAGACGTCATCTATACTATAGACGTCATCTATACTATAGACGTCATCTATACTATAGACGTCATCTATACTATAGACGTCATCTATACTATAGACGTCATCTATACTATAGACGTCATCTATACTATAGACGTCATCTATACTATTGACGTCATCTATACTATAGACGTCATCTATACTATAGACGTCATCTATACTATAGACGTCATCTATACTATAGACGTCATCTATACTATAGACGTCATCAATACTATAGACGTCATCTATACTATAGCCGTCATCTATACTATAGACGTCATCTATACTATAGCCGTCATCTATACTACAGCCGTCATCTATACTGTAGACGTCATCTATACTATAGCCGTCATCTATACTACAGCCGTCATCTATACTATAGACGTCATCTATATTATAGACATCATCTATACTATAGACGTCATCTATACTATAGACGTCATCTATACTATAGACGTCATCTATACTTTAGACATCATCTATACTATACACATCATCTATACTACAGACGCCATCTATACTATAGACGTCATCTATAATATAGACGTCATCTATACTATAGACGTCATCTACACTATAGACGTCATCTACACTATAGACGTCATCTACACTATAGACGTCATCTATAATATAGACGTCATCTATACTATAGACGTCATCTACACTATAGACGTCATCTATACTATAGACGTCATCTATACTATAGACGTCATCTATACTATAGACGTCATCTATAATATAGACGTCATCTATACTATAGACGTCATCTACACTATAGACGTCATCTATACTATAGACGTCATCTATACTATAGACGTCATCTATACTATAGACAGCATCTATACTATAGACGTCATCTATACTATAGACAGCATCTATACTATAGACGTCATCTATACTATAGACGTCATCTATACTATAGACGTCATCTATACTATAGACGTCATCTATACTATAGACGTCATCTATACTATAGACGTCATCTATACTATAGACGTCATCTATACTATAGACGTCATCTATACTATAGACGTCATCTATACTATAGACGTCATCTATACTATAGACGTCATCTATACTATAGACGTCATCTATACTATAGACGTCATCTATACTATAGACGTCATCTATACTATAGACGTCATCTATACTATAGACGTCATCTATACTATAGACGTCATCTATACTATAGATGTCATCTATACTATAGACGTCATTTATACTATAGACGTCATCTATACTATAGACGTCATCTATACTATAGACGTCATCTATACTATAGACGTCATCTATACTATAGACGTCATCTATACTATAGACGTCATCTATACTATAGACGTCATCTATATTATAGACATCATCTATACTATAGACGTCATCTATACTATAGACGTCATCTATACTTTAGACATCATCTATACTATACACATCATCTATACTACAGACGCCATCTATACTATAGACGTCATCTATAATATAGACGTCATCTATACTATAGACGTCATCTACACTATAGACGTCATCTACACTATAGACGTCATCTACACTATAGACGTCATCTATACTATAGACGTCATCTATACTATAGACAGCATCTATACTATAGACGTCATCTGTACTATAGACGTCATCTGTACTATAGACGTCATCTATACTATAGACGTCATCTATACTATAGACATCATCTATACTATAGACGTCATCTATACTATAGACGTCATCTATAATATAGACGTCATCTATACTATAGACGTCATCTATAATATAGACGTCATCTATATTATAGACATCATCTATACTATAGACGTCATCTATACTATAGACGTCATCTATACTATAGACGTCATCTATACTTTAGACATCATCTATACTATACACATCATCTATACTACAGACGCCATCTATACTATAGACGTCATCTATACTATAGACGTCATCTATAATATAGACGTCATCTATACTATAGACGTCATCTATACTATAGACGTCATCTACACTATAGACGTCATCTATACTATAGACGTCATCTATACTATAGACGTCATCTATACTATAGACGTCATCTATACTATAGACGTCATCTATACTATAGACGTCATCTATACTATAGACGTCATCTATACTATAGACGTCATCTATACTATAGACGTCATCTATACTATAGACGTCATCTATACTATAGACGTCATCTATACTATAGACGTCATCTATACTATAGACGTCATCTATACTATAGACGTCATCTATACTATAGACGTCATCTATACTATAGACGTCATCTATACTATAGACGTCATCCATATTATAGACGTCATCTATACTATAGACGTCATCTACACTATAGACGTCATCTACACTATAGACGTCATCTATACTATAGACGTCATCTATACTATAGACGTCATCTATACTATAGACGTCATCTATACTATAGACGTCATCTATACTATAGCCGTCATCTATACTACAGCCGTCATCTATACTATAGACGTCATCTATACTATAGACGTCATCTATACTATAGACGTCATCTATACTATAGACGTCATCTATACTATAGACGTCATCTACACTATAGACGTCATCTACACTATAGACGTCATCTATACTATAGACGTCATCTATACTATAGACGTCATCTATACTATAGACGTCATCTATACTATAGACGTCATCTATACTATAGACATCATCTATACTATAGACGTCATCTACACTATAGACGTCATCTATACTATAGACGTCATCTATACTATAGACGTCATCTATACTATAGACGTCATCTATACTATAGACGTCATCTACACTATAGACGTCATCTACACTATAGACGTCATCTACACTATAGACGTCATCTATACTATAGACGTCATCTATACTATAGACGTCATCTATACTATAGACGTCATCTATACTATAGACGTCATCTATACTATAGACGTCATCTATACTATAGACGTCATCTATACTATAGACATCATCTATACTATAGACGTCATCTATACTACAGACGCCATCTATACTATAGACGTCATCTATACTATAGACGTCATCTATACTATAGACGTCATCTATACTATAGACGTCATCTATAATAAAGACGTCATCTATACTATAGACGTCATCTATAATATAGACGTCATCTATACTATAGACGTCATCTACACTATAGACGTCATCTATACTATAGACGTCATCTATACTATAGACGTCATCTATACTATAGACGTCATCTATACTATAGACGTCATCTATACTATAGACGTCATCTATACTATAGACATCATCTATACTATAGACGTCATCTATACTACAGACGCCATCTATACTATAGACGTCATCTATACTATAGACGTCATCTATACTATAGCCGTCATCTATACTACAGCCGTCATCTATACTATAGACGTCATCTATACTATAGACGTCATCTATACTATAGACGTCATCTATACTATAGACGTCATCTATACTATAGACGTCATCTATACTATAGACGTCATCTATACTATAGACGTCATCTATACTATAGACGTCATCTATACTATAGACGTCATCTATACTATAGACGTCATCTATACTATAGACGTCATCTATACTATAGACGTCATCTATACTATAGACGTCTTCTATACTATAGACGTCATCTATACTATAGACGTCATCTATACTATAGACGTCATCTATACTATAGACGTCATCTATACTATAGACATCATCTATACTATAGACGTCATCTATACTATAGACGTCATCTATACTATAGACGTCATCTATACTATAGACGTCATCTATACTATAGACGTCATCTATACTATAGACGTCATCTGTACTATAGACGTCATCTGTACTATAGACGTCATCTATACTATAGACGTCATCTATACTATAGACATCATCTATACTATAGACGTCATCTATACTATAGACGTCATCTATACTATAGACGTCATCTGTACTATAGACGTCATCTATACTATAGACGTCATCTATACTATAGACGTCATCTATATTATAGACATCATCTATACTATAGACGTCATCTATACTATAGACGTCATATGAACTATAGACGTCATCTATACTTTAGACATCATCTATACTATACACATCATCTATACTACAGACGCCATCTATACTATAGACGTCATCTATACTATAGACGTCATCTATAATATAGACGTCATCTATACTATAGACATCATCTACACTATAGACGTCATCTACACTACAGACGTCATCTATACTATAGACGTCATCTATACTATAGACGTCATCTATACTATAGACGTCATCTATACTATAGACGTCATCTATACTATAGACGTCATCTATACTATAGATGTCATCTATACTATAGACGTCATCTATACTATAGACGTCATCTATACTATAGACGTCATCTATACTATAGACGTCATCTATACTATAGACGTCATCTATACTATAGACGTCATCTATACTATAGACGTCACCTATACTATAGACGTCATCTATACTATAGACGTCATCTATATTATAGACGTCATCTATACTATAGACGTCATCTATACTATAGACGTCATCTATACTATAGACGTCATCTATACTATAGACGTCATCTATACTATAGACGTCATCTATACTATAGACGTCATCTATACTATAGACGTCATCTATACTATAGACGTCATCTATACTATAGACGTCATCTATATTATAGACATCATCTAAACTATAGACGTCATCTATACTATAGACGTCATCTATACTTTAGACATCATCTATACTATACACATCATCTATACTACAGACGCCATCTATACTATAGACTTCATCTATACTATAGACGTCATCTATAATATAGACGTCATCTATACAATAGACGTCATCTACACTATAGACGTCATCTACACTATAGACGTCATCTATACTATAGACGTCATCTATACTTTAGACAGCATCTATACTATAGACGTCATCTAGACTATAGACGTCATCTATACTATAGACGTCATCTATACTATAGACGTCATCTATACTATAGACGTCATCTATACTATAGACGTCATCCATACTATAGACGTCATCTATACTTTAGACGTCATCTATACTATAGACGTCATCTATACTATAGACGTCATCTATACTATAGACGTCATCTATACTATAGACGTCATCTATACTATAGACGTCATCTATACTATAGACGTCATCTATACTATAGACGTCATCTATACTATAGACGTCATCTATACTATAGACGTCATCTATACTATAGACGTCATCTATACTATAGACGTCATCTATACTATAGACGTCATCTATACTATAGACGTCATCTATACTATAGACGTCATCTATACTATAGACGTCATCTATACTATAGACGTCATCTATACTATAGCCGTCATCTATTCTATAGACGTCATCTATACTATAGCCGTCATCTATACTACAGCCGTCATCTATACTGTAGACGTCATCTATACTATAGCCGTCATCTATACTACAGCCGTCATCTATACTATAGACGTCATCTATATTATAGACATCATCTATACTATAGACGTCATCTATACTATAGACGTCATCTATACTTTAGACATCATCTATACTATACACATCATCTATACTACAGACGCCATCTATACTATAGACGTCATCTATACTATAGACGTCATCTATAATATAGACGTCATCTATACTATAGACGTCATCTACACTATAGACGTCATCTACACTATAGACGTCATCTATACTATAGACGTCATCTACACTATAGACGTCATCTACACTATAGACGTCATCTATACTATAGACGTCATCTATACTATAGACAGCATCTATACTATAGACGTCATCTATACTATAGACAGCATCTATACTATAGACGTCATCTATACTATAGACAGCATCTATGCTATAGACGTCATCTATACTATAGACAGCATCTATACTATAGACGTCATCTATACTATAGACGTCATCTATACTATAGACGTCATCTATACTATAGACGTCATCTATACTATAGACGTCATCTATACTATAGACGTCATCTATACTATAGACGTCATCTATACTATAGACGTCATCTATACTATAGACGTCATCTATACTATAGACGTCATCTATACTATAGACGTCATCTATACTATAGACGTCATCTATACTATAGACGTCATCTATACTATAGACGTCATCTATACTATAGACGTCATCTATACTATAGACGTCATCTATACTATAGACATCATCTATACTATAGACGTCATCTATACTATAGACGTCATCTATACTATAGACGTCATCTATACTATAGACGTCATCTATACTATAGACGTCATCTATACTATAGACGTCATCTATACTATAGACGTCATCTATACAATAGACGTCATCTATACTATAGACGTCATCTATACTATAGACGTCATCTATACTATAGACGTCATCTATACTATAGACGTCATCTATACTATAGACGTCATCTGTACTATAGACGTCATCTATACTATAGACGTCATCTGTACTATAGACGTCATCTATACTATAGACGTCATCTATACTATAGACGTCATCTATACTATAGACATCATCTATACTATAGACGTCATCTATACTATAGACGTCATCTATACTATAGACGTCATCTATACTATAGACGTCATCTATACTATAGACGTCATCTGTACTATAGACGTCATCTATACTATAGACGTCATCTATACTATAGACGTCATCTATATTATAGACATCATCTATACTATAGACGTCATCTATACTATAGACGTCATCTATACTATAGACGTCATCTATACTATAGACGTCATCTATACTTTAGACATCATCTATACTATACACGTCATCTATACTACAGACGCCATCTATACTATAGACGTCATCTATACTATAGACGTCATCTATAATATAGACGTCATCTATACTATAGACGTCATCTACACTATAGACGTCATCTATACTATAGACGTCATCTATACTATAGACGTCATCTATACTATAGACAGCATCTATACTATAGACGTCATCTATACTATAGACGTCATCTATACTATAGACGTCATCTATACTATAGACGTCATCTATACTATAGACGTCATCTATACTATAGACGTCATCTATACTATAGACGTCATCTATACTATAGACGTCATCTATACTATAGACGTCATCTATACTATAGACGTCATCTATACTATAGACGTCATCTATACTATAGACGTCATCTATACTATAGACGTCATCTATACTATAGACGTCATCTACACTATAGACGTCATCTACACTATAGACGTCATCTATACTATAGACGTCATCTACACTATAGACGTCATCTACACTATAGACGTCATCTATACTATAGACGTCATCTATACTATAGACAGCATCTATACTATAGACGTCATCTATACTATAGACAGCATCTATACTATAGACGTCATCTATACTATAGACAGCATCTATGCTATAGACGTCATCTATACTATAGACAGCATCTATACTATAGACGTCATCTATACTATAGACGTCATCTATACTATAGACGTCATCTATACTATAGACGTCATCTATACTATAGACGTCATCTATACTATAGACGTCATCTATACTATAGACGTCATCTATACTATAGACGTCATCTATACTATAGACGTCATCTATACTATAGACGTCATCTATACTATAGACGTCATCTATACTATAGACGTCATCTATACTATAGACGTCATCTATACTATAGACGTCATCTATACTATAGACGTCATCTATACTATAGACGTCATCTATACTATAGACGTCATCTATACTATAGACATCATCTATACTATAGACGTCATCTATACTATAGACGTCATCTATACTATAGACGTCATCTATACTATAGACGTCATCTATACTATAGACGTCATCTATACTATAGACGTCATCTATACTATAGACGTCATCTATACAATAGACGTCATCTATACTATAGACGTCATCTATACTATAGACGTCATCTATACTATAGACGTCATCTATACTATAGACGTCATCTGTACTATAGACGTCATCTATACTATAGACGTCATCTGTACTATAGACGTCATCTATACTATAGACGTCATCTATACTATAGACGTCATCTATACTATAGACATCATCTATACTATAGACGTCATCTATACTATAGACGTCATCTATACTATAGACGTCATCTATACTATAGACGTCATCTATACTATAGACGTCATCTGTACTATAGACGTCATCTATACTATAGACGTCATCTATACTATAGACGTCATCTATATTATAGACATCATCTATACTATAGACGTCATCTATACTATAGACGTCATCTATACTATAGACGTCATCTATACTATAGACGTCATCTATACTTTAGACATCATCTATACTATACACGTCATCTATACTACAGACGCCATCTATACTATAGACGTCATCTATACTATAGACGTCATCTATAATATAGACGTCATCTATACTATAGACGTCATCTACACTATAGACGTCATCTATACTATAGACGTCATCTATACTATAGACGTCATCTATACTATAGACAGCATCTATACTATAGACGTCATCTATACTATAGACGTCATCTATACTATAGACGTCATCTATACTATAGACGTCATCTATACTATAGACGTCATCTATACTATAGACGTCATCTATACTATAGACGTCATCTATACTATAGACGTCATCTATACTATAGACGTCATCTATACTATAGACGTCATCTATACTATAGACGTCATCTATACTATAGACGTCATCTATACTATAGACGTCATCTATACTATAGACGTCATCTATACTATAGACGTCATCTATATTATAGACATCATCTATACTATAGACGTCATCTATACTATAGACGTCATCTATACTATAGACGTCATCTATACTATAGACGTCATCTATACTTTAGACATCATCTATACTATACACATCATCTATACTACAGACGCCATCTATACTATAGACGTCATCTATACTATAGACGTTATCTATAATATAGACGTCACCTATACTATAGACGTCATCTACACTATAGACGTCATCTACACTATAGACGTCATCTATACTATAGACGTCATCTATACTATAGACGTCATCTATACTATAGACGTCATCTATACTATAGACGTCATCTATACTATAGACGTCATCTATACTTTAGACGTCATCTATACTATAGACGTCATCTATACTATAGACGTCATCTATACTATAGACGTCATCTATACTATAGACGTCATCTATACTATAGACGTCATCTATACTATAGACGTCATCTATACTATAGACGTCATCTATACTATAGACGTCATCTATACTATTGACGTCATCTATACTATTGACGTCATCTATACTATAGACGTCATCTATACTATAGACGTCATCTATACTATAGACGTCATCTATACTATAGACGTCATCTATACTATAGACGTCATCTATACTATAGACGTCATATATACTATAGACGTCATCTATACTATAGACGTCATCTATACTATAGCCGTCATCTATACTATAGACGTCATCTATACTATAGCCGTCATCTATACTACAGCCGTCATCTATACTGTAGACGTCATCTATACTATAGCCGTCATCTATACTACAGCCGTCATCTATACTATAGACGTCATCTATATTATAGACATCATCTATACTATAGACGTCATCTATACTATAGACGTCATCTATACTATAGACGTCATCTATACTATAGACGTCATCTATACTTTAGACATCATCTATACTATACACATCATCTATACTACAGACGCCATCTATACTATAGACGTCATCTATACTATAGACGTCATCTATAATATAGACGTCATCTATACTATAGACGTCATCTACACTATAGACGTCATCTATACTATAGACGTCATCTATACTATAGACGTCATCTATACTATAGACGTCATCTATACTATAGACAGCATCTATACTATAGACGTCATCTATACTATAGACAGCATCTATACTATAGACGTCATCTATACTATAGACGTCATCTATACTATAGACGTCATCTATACTATAGACGTCATCTATACTATAGACGTCATCTATACTATAGACGTCATCTATACTATAGACGTCATCTATACTATAGACGTCATCTATACTATAGACGTCATCTATACTATAGACGTCATCTATACTATAGACGTCATCTATACTATAGACGTCATCTATACTATAGACGTCATCTATACTATAGACGTCATCTATACTATAGACGTCATCTATACTATAGACGTCATCTATACTATAGACGTCATCTATACTATAGACGTCATCTATACTATAGACGTCATCTATACTATAGACGTCATCTATACTATAGACGTCATCTATACTATAGACGTCATCTATACTATAGACGTCATCTATACTATAGACGTCATCTATACTATAGACGTCATCTATACTATAGACGTCATCTATACTATAGACGTCATCTATACTATAGACGTCATCTATACTATAGACGTCATCTATACTATAGACGTCATCTATATTATAGACATCATCTATACTATAGACGTCATCTATATTATAGACATCATCTATACTATAGACGTCATCTATACTATAGACGTCATCTGTACTATAGACGTCATCTGTACTATAGACGTCATCTATACTATAGACGTCATCTATACTATAGACATCATCTATACTATAGACGTCATCTACACTATAGACGTCATCTATAATATAGACGTCATCTATACTATAGACGTCATCTATAATATAGACGTCATCTATATTATAGACATCATCTATACTATAGACGTCATCTATACTATAGACGTCATCTATACTTTAGACATCATCTATACTATACACATCATCTATACTACAGACGCCATCTATACTATAGACGTCATCTATACTATAGACGTCATCTATAATATAGACGTCATCTATACTATAGACGTCATCTATACTATAGACGTCATCTACACTATAGACGTCATCTATACTATAGACGTCATCTATACTATAGACGTCATCTATACTATAGACGTCATCTATACTATAGACATCATCTATACTATAGACGTCATCTATACTATAGCCGTCATCTATACTATAGACGTCATCTATACTATAGACGTCATCTATACTATAGACGTCATCTATACTATAGACGTCATCTATACTATAGACGTCATCTATACTATAGACGTCATCTATACTATAGACGTCATCTATACTATAGACGTCATCTATACTATAGACGTCATCTATACTATAGACGTCATCTATACTATAGACGTCATCTATACTATAGACGTCATCTATACTATAGACATCATCTATACTATAGACGTCATCTATACTATAGACGTCATCTATACTATAGACGTCATCTATACTATAGACGTCATCTATAATAAAGACGTCATCTATAGTATAGACGTCATCTATAATATAGACGTCATCTATACTATAGACGTCATCTACACTATAGACGTCATCTACATTATAGACGTCATCTATACTATAGACGTCATCTATACTATAGACGTTATTTATAATATAGACGTCACCTATACTATAGACGTCATCTACACTATAGACGTCATCTACACTATAGACGTCATCTATACTATAGACGTCATCTATACTATAGACGTCATCTATACTATAGACGTCATCTATACTATAGACGTCATCTATACTATAGACGTCATCTATACTATAGACGTCATCTATACTATAGACGTCATCTATACTATAGACGTCATCTATACTATAGACGTCATCTATACTATAGACGTCATCTATACTATAGACGTCATCTATACTATAGACGTCATCTATACTATAGACGTCATCTATACTATAGACGTCATCTATACTATAGACGTCAGCTATACTATAGACGTCATCTATACTATAGACGTCATCTGTACTATAGACGTCATCTATACTATAGACGTCATCTATACTATAGACGTCATCTATACTATAGACATCATCTATACTATAGACATCATCTATACTATAGACGTCATCTATACTATAGACGTCATCTATACTATAGACGTCATCTATACTATAGACGTCATCTGTACTATAGACGTCATCTGTACTATAGACGTCATCTATACTATAGACGTCATCTATACTATAGACGTCATCTATACTATAGACGTCATCTATACTATAGACAGCATCTATACTATAGACGTCATCTATACTATAGACGTCATCTATACTATAGACGTCATCTATACTATAGACGTCATCTATACTATAGACGTCATCTATACTATAGACGTCATCTATACTATAGACGTCATCTGTACTATAGACGTCATCTATACTATAGACGTCATCTATACTATAGACGTCATCTATATTATAGACATCATCTATACTATAGACGTCATCTATACTATAGACGTCATCTATACTATAGACGTCATCTATACTATAGACGTCATCTATACTATAGACGTCATCTATACTATAGACGTCATCTGTACTATAGACGTCATCTGTACTATAGACGTCATCTGTACTATAGACGTCATCTATACTATAGACGTCATCTATACTATAGACGTCATCTATACTATAGACGTCATCTATACTATAGACAGCATCTATACTATAGACGTCATCTATACTATAGACGTCATCTATACTATAGACGTCATCTATACTATAGACGTCATCTATACTATAGACGTCATCTACACTATAGACGTCATCTATACTATAGACGTCATCTATACTATAGACGTCATCTATACTATAGACGTCATCTATACTATAGACGTCATCTATACTATAGACGTCATCTATACTATAGACGTCATCTATACTATAGACGTCATCTATACTATAGACGTCATCTATACTATAGACGTCATCTATACTATAGACGTCATCTATACTATAGACGTCATCTATACTATAGACGTCATCTATACTATAGACGTCATCTATACTATAGACGTCATCTATACTATAGACGTCATCTATACTATAGACGTCATCTATACTATAGACGTCATCTATACTATAGACGTCATCTATACTATAGACGTCATCTATACTATAGACGTCATCTATACTATAGACGTCATCTATACTATAGACGTCATCTATACTATAGACGTCATCTATACTATAGACGTCATCTATACTATAGACGTCATCTATACTATAGACGTCATCTATACTATAGACGTCATCTATACTATAGACGTCATCTATACTATAGACGTCATCTATACTATAGACGTCATCTATACTATAGACGTCAGCTATACTATAGACGTCATCTATACTATAGACGTCATCTGTACTATAGACGTCATCTATACTATAGACGTCATCTATACTATAGACGTCATCTATACTATAGACATCATCTATACTATAGACATCATCTATACTATAGACGTCATCTATACTATAGACGTCATCTATACTATAGACGTCATCTATACTATAGACGTCATCTGTACTATAGACGTCATCTATACTATAGACGTCATCTATACTATAGACAGCATCTATACTATAGACGTCATCTATACTATAGACGTCATCTATACTATAGACAGCATCTATACTATAGACGTCATCTATACTATAGACGTCATCTATACTATAGACGTCATCTATACTATAGACGTCATCTATACTATAGACGTCATCTATACTATAGACGTCATCTATACTATAGACGTCATCTGTACTATAGACGTCATCTATACTATAGACGTCATCTACACTATAGACGTCATCTATATTATAGACATCATCTATACTATAGACGTCATCTATACTATAGACGTCATCTATACTATAGACGTCATCTATACTATAGACGTCATCTGTACTATAGACGTCATCTACACTATAGACGTCATCTATATTATAGACATCATCTATACTATAGACGTCATCTATACTATAGACGTCATCTATACTATAGACGTCATCTATACTATAGACGTCATCTATACTATAGACGTCATCTATACTATAGACGTCATCTGTACTATAGACGTCATCTATACTATAGACGTCATCTATACTATAGACGTCATCTATACTATAGACGTCATCTATACTATAGACGTCATCTATACTATAGACGTCATCTATACTATAGACGTCATCTATACTATAGACGTCATCTATACTATAGACGTCATCTATACTATAGACGTCATCTATACTATAGACGTCATCTATACTATAGACGTCATCTATACTATAGACGTCATCTATACTATAGACGTCATCTATACTATAGACGTCATCTATACTATAGATGTCATCTATACTATAGACGTCATTTATACTATAGACGTCATCTATACTATAGACGTCATCTATACTATAGACGTCATCTATACTATAGACGTCATCTATACTATAGACGTCATCTATACTATAGACGTCATCTATATTATAGACATCATCTATACTATAGACGTCATCTATACTATAGACGTCATCTATACTATAGACGTCATCTATACTATAGACGTCATCTATACTATAGACGTCATCTATACTATAGACGTCATCTATGCTATAGACGTCATCTATACTATAGACGTCATCTATATTATAGACGTCATCTATACTATAGACGTCATCTATACTATAGACGTCATCTATACTATAGACGTCATCTATACTATAGACGTCATCTATACTATAGACGTCATCTATACTATAGACGTCATCCATATTATAGACGTCATCTATAGTATAGACGTCATCTATACTATAGACATCATCTATACTATAGACGTCATCTATACTATAGACGTCATCTACACTATAGACGTCATCTACACTATAGACGTCATCTATACTATAGACGTCATCTATACTATAGACGTCATCTATACTATAGACGTCATCTATACTATAGACGTCATCTATACTATAGACGTCATCTATACTATAGACGTCATCTATACTATAGACATCATCTATACTATAGACGTCATCTATACTACAGACGCCATCTATACTATAGACGTCATCTATACTATAGACGTCATCTATACTATAGACGTGATCTATACTATAGACATCATCTATACTATAGACGTCATCTATACTACAGACGTCATCTATACTATAGACGTCATCTATACTATAGACGTCATCTATACTATAGCCGTCATCTATACTACAGCCGTCATCTATACTATAGACGTCATCTATACTATAGACGTCATCTATACTATAGACGTCATCTATACTATAGACGTCATCTATACTATAGACAGCATCTATACTATAGACGTCATCTATACTATAGACGTCATCTATACTATAGACGTCATCTATACTATAGACGTCATCTATACTATAGACGTCATCTATACTATAGACGTCATCTATACTATAGACGTCATCTATACTATAGACGTCATCTATACTATAGACGTCATCTATACTATAGACGTCATCTATACTATAGACGTCATCTATACTATAGACGTCATCTATACTATAGACGTCATCTATACTATAGACGTCATCTATACTATAGACGTCATCTATACTATAGACGTCATCTATACTATAGACGTCATCTATACTATAGACGTCATCTATACTATAGATGTCATCTATACTATAGACGTCATTTATACTATAGACGTCATCTATACTATAGACGTCATCTATACTATAGACGTCATCTATACTATAGACGTCATCTATACTATAGACGTCATCTATACTATAGACGTCATCTATATTATAGACATCATCTATACTATAGACGTCATCTATACTATAGACGTCATCTATACTATAGACGTCATCTATACTATAGACGTCATCTATACTATAGACGTCATCTATACTATAGACGTCATCTATGCTATAGACGTCATCTATACTATAGACGTCATCTATATTATAGACGTCATCTATACTATAGACGTCATCTATACTATAGACGTCATCTATACTATAGACGTCATCTATACTATAGACGTCATCTATACTATAGACGTCATCTATACTATAGACGTCATCCATATTATAGACGTCATCTATACTATAGACGTCATCTATACTATAGACATCATCTATACTATAGACGTCATCTATACTATAGACGTCATCTACACTATAGACGTCATCTACACTATAGACGTCATCTATACTATAGACGTCATCTATACTATAGACGTCATCTATACTATAGACGTCATCTATACTATAGACGTCATCTATACTATAGACGTCATCTATACTATAGACGTCATCTATACTATAGACATCATCTATACTATAGACGTCATCTATACTACAGACGCCATCTATACTATAGACGTCATCTATACTATAGACGTCATCTATACTATAGACGTCATCTATACTATAGACATCATCTATACTATAGACGTCATCTATACTACAGACGTCATCTATACTATAGACGTCATCTATACTATAGACGTCATCTATACTATAGCCGTCATCTATACTACAGCCGTCATCTATACTATAGACGTCATCTATACTATAGACGTCATCTATACTATAGACGTCATCTATACTATAGACGTCATCTATACTATAGACGTCATCTACACTATAGACGTCATCTACACTATAGACGTCATCTATACTATAGACGTCATCTATACTATAGACGTCATCTATACTATAGACGTCATCTATACTATAGACGTCATCTATACTATAGACGTCATCTATACTATAGACGTCATCTATACTATAGACGTCATCTATACTATAGACGTCATCTATACTATAGACGTCATCTATACTATAGACGTCATCTATACTATAGACGTCATCTATACTATAGACGTCATCTATACTATAGACGTCATCTATACTATAGACGTCATCTATACTATAGACGTCATCTATACTATAGATGTCATCTATACTATAGACGTCATTTATACTATAGACGTCATCTATACTATAGACGTCATCTATACTATAGACGTCATCTATACTATAGACGTCATCTATACTATAGACGTCATCTATACTATAGACGTCATCTATACTATAGACGTCATCTATACTATAGACGTCATCTATATTATAGACATCATCTATACTATAGACGTCATCTATACTATAGACGTCATCTATACTTTAGACATCATCTATACTATACACATCATCTATACTACAGACGCCATCTATACTATAGACGTCATCTATAATATAGACGTCATCTATACTATAGACGTCATCTACACTATAGACGTCATCTACACTATAGACGTCATCTACACTATAGACGTCATCTATACTATAGACGTCATCTATACTATAGACGTCATCTATACTATAGACGTCATCTATAATAAAGACGTCATCTATAGTATAGACGTCATCTATAATATAGACGTCATCTATACTATAGACGTCATCTACACTATAGACGTCATCTACACTATAGACGTCATCTATACTATAGACGTCATCTATACTATAGACGTTATTTATAATATAGACGTCACCTATACTATAGACGTCATCTACACTATAGACGTCATCTACACTATAGACGTCATCTATACTATAGACGTCATCTATACTATAGACGTCATCTATACTATAGACGTCATCTATACTATAGACGTCATCTATACTATAGACGTCATCTATACTATAGACGTCATCTATACTATAGACGTCATCTATACTATAGACGTCATCTATACTATAGACGTCATCTATACTATAGACGTCATCTATACTATAGACGTCATCTATACTATAGACGTCATCTATACTATAGACGTCATCTATACTATAGACGTCATCTATACTATAGACGTCAGCTATACTATAGACGTCATCTATACTATAGACGTCATCTGTACTATAGACGTCATCTATACTATAGACGTCATCTATACTATAGACGTCATCTATACTATAGACATCATCTATACTATAGACATCATCTATACTATAGACGTCATCTATACTATAGACGTCATCTATACTATAGACGTCATCTATACTATAGACGTCATCTGTACTATAGACGTCATCTGTACTATAGACGTCATCTATACTATAGACGTCATCTATACTATAGACGTCATCTATACTATAGACGTCATCTATACTATAGACAGCATCTATACTATAGACGTCATCTATACTATAGACGTCATCTATACTATAGACGTCATCTATACTATAGACGTCATCTATACTATAGACGTCATCTATACTATAGACGTCATCTATACTATAGACGTCATCTGTACTATAGACGTCATCTATACTATAGACGTCATCTATACTATAGACGTCATCTATATTATAGACATCATCTATACTATAGACGTCATCTATACTATAGACGTCATCTATACTATAGACGTCATCTATACTATAGACGTCATCTATACTATAGACGTCATCTATACTATAGACGTCATCCATATTATAGACGTCATCTATACTATAGACGTCATCTATACTATAGACATCATCTATACTATAGACGTCATCTATACTATAGACGTCATCTATACTATAGACGTCATCTATACTATAGACGTCATCTATACTATAGACGTCATCTATACTATAGACGTCATCTATACTATAGACGTCATCTATACTATAGACATCATCTATACTATAGACGTCATCTATACTACAGACGCCATCTATACTATAGACGTCATCTATACTATAGACGTCATCTATACTATAGACATCATCTATACTATAGACGTCATCTATACTACAGACGTCATCTATACTATAGACGTCATCTATACTATAGACGTCATCTATACTATAGCCGTCATCTATACTACAGCCGTCATCTATACTATAGACGTCATCTATACTATAGACGTCATCTATACTATAGACGTCATCTATACTATAGACGTCATCTATACTATAGACGTCATCTACACTATAGACGTCATCTACACTATAGACGTCATCTATACTATAGACGTCATCTATACTATAGACGTCATCTATACTATAGACGTCATCTATACTATAGACGTCATCTATACTATAGACGTCATCTATACTATAGACGTCATCTATACTATAGACGTCATCTATACTATAGACGTCATCTATACTATAGACGTCATCTATACTATAGACGTCATCTATACTATAGACGTCATCTATACTATAGACGTCATCTATACTATAGACGTCATCTATACTATAGATGTCATCTATACTATAGACGTCATTTATACTATAGACGTCATCTATACTATAGACGTCATCTATACTATAGACGTCATCTATACTATAGACGTCATCTATACTATAGACGTCATCTATACTATAGACGTCATCTATACTATAGACGTCATCTATATTATAGACATCATCTATACTATAGACGTCATCTATACTATAGACGTCATCTATACTTTAGACATCATCTATACTATACACATCATCTATACTACAGACGCCATCTATACTATAGACGTCATCTATAATATAGACGTCATCTATACTATAGACGTCATCTACACTATAGACGTCATCTACACTATAGACGTCATCTACACTATAGACGTCATCTATACTATAGACGTCATCTATACTATAGACAGCATCTATACTATAGACGTCATCTGTACTATAGACGTCATCTGTACTATAGACGTCATCTATACTATAGACGTCATCTATACTATAGACATCATCTATACTATAGACGTCATCTATACTATAGACGTCATCTATAATATAGACGTCATCTATACTATAGACGTCATCTATAATATAGACGTCATCTATATTATAGACATCATCTATACTATAGACGTCATCTATACTATAGACGTCATCTATACTATAGACGTCATCTATACTTTAGACATCATCTATACTATACACATCATCTATACTACAGACGCCATCTATACTATAGACGTCATCTATACTATAGACGTCATCTATAATATAGACGTCATCTATACTATAGACGTCATCTATAATATAGACGTCATCTATACTATAGACGTCATCTATACTATAGACGTCATCTACACTATAGACGTCATCTATACTATAGACGTCATCTATACTATAGACGTCATCTATACTATAGACGTCATCTATACTATAGACGTCATCTATACTATAGACGTCATCTATACTATAGACGTCATCTATACTATAGACGTCATCTATACTATAGACGTCATCTATACTATAGACGTCATCTATACTATAGACGTCATCTATACTATAGACGTCATCTATATTATAGACGTCATCTATACTATAGACGTCATCTATACTATAGACGTCATCTATACTATAGACGTCATCTATACTATAGACGTCATCTATACTATAGACGTCATCTATACTATAGACGTCATCCATATTATAGACGTCATCTATACTATAGACGTCATCTATACTATAGACATCATCTATACTATAGACGTCATCTATACTATAGACGTCATCTACACTATAGACGTCATCTACACTATAGACGTCATCTATACTATAGACGTCATCTATACTATAGACGTCATCTATACTATAGACGTCATCTATACTATAGACGTCATCTATACTATAGACGTCATCTATACTATAGACGTCATCTATACTATAGACATCATCTATACTATAGACGTCATCTATACTACAGACGCCATCTATACTATAGACGTCATCTATACTACAGACGCCATCTATACTATAGACGTCATCTATACTATAGACGTCATCTATACTATAGACGTGATCTATACTATAGACATCATCTATACTATAGACGTCATCTATACTACAGACGCCATCTATACTATAGACGTCATCTATACTATAGACGTCATCTATACTATAGCCGTCATCTATACTACAGCCGTCATCTATACTATAGACGTCATCTATACTATAGACGTCATCTATACTATAGACGTCATCTATACTATAGACGTCATCTATACTATAGACGTCATCTACACTATAGACGTCATCTACACTATAGACGTCATCTATACTATAGACGTCATCTATACTATAGACGTCATCTATACTATAGACGTCATCTATACTATAGACGTCATCTATACTATAGACGTCATCTATACTATAGACATCATCTATACTATAGACGTCATCTACACTATAGACGTCATCTATACTATAGACGTCATCTATACTATAGACGTCATCTATACTATAGACGTCATCTATACTATAGACGTCATCTATACTATAGACGTCATCTACACTATAGACGTCATCTACACTATAGACGTCATCTACACTATAGACGTCATCTATACTATAGACGTCATCTATACTATAGACGTCATCTATACTATAGACGTCATCTATACTATAGACGTCATCTATACTATAGACGTCATCTATACTATAGACGTCATCTATACTATAGACGTCATCTATACTACAGACGCCATCTATACTATAGACGTCATCTATACTATAGACGTCATCTATACTATAGACGTCATCTATACTATAGACGTCATCTATACTATAGACGTCATCTATACTATAGACGTCATCTATACTATAGACGTCATCTATACTATAGACGTCATCTATACTATAGACATCATCTATACTATAGACGTCATCTATACTATAGACGTCATCTATACTATAGACGTCATCTATACTATAGACGTCATCTATACTATAGACGTCATCTATACTATAGACGTCATCTATACTACAGACGTCATCTATACTATAGACGTCATCTGTACTATAGACGTCATCTATACTATAGACGTCATCTATACTATAGACGTCATCTATATTATAGGCATCATCTATACTATAGACGTCATCTATACTATAGACGTCATCTATACTATAGACGTCATCTATACTATAGACGTCATCTATAATAAAGACGTCATCTATACTATAGACGTCATCTATAATATAGACGTCATCTATACTATAGACGTCATCTACACTATAGACGTCATCTATACTATAGACGTCATCTATACTATAGACGTCATCTATACTATAGACGTCATCTATACTATAGACGTCATCTATACTATAGACATCATCTATACTATAGACGTCATCTATACTACAGACGCCATCTATACTATAGACGTCATCTATACTATAGACGTCATCTATACTATAGCCGTCATCTATACTACAGCCGTCATCTATACTATAGACGTCATCTATACTATAGACGTCATCTATACTATAGACGTCATCTATACTATAGACGTCATCTATACTATAGACGTCATCTATACTATAGACGTCATCTATACTATAGACGTCATCTATACTATAGACGTCATCTATACTATAGACGTCATCTATACTATAGACGTTTTCTATACTATAGACGTCATCTATACTATAGACGTCATCTATACTATAGACGTCATCTATACTATAGACGTCATCTATACTATAGACATCATCTATACTATAGACGTCATCTATACTATAGACGTCATCTATACTATAGACGTCATCTATACTATAGACGTCATCTATACTATAGACGTCATCTATACTATAGACGTCATCTGTACTATAGACGTCATCTGTACTATAGACGTCATCTATACTATAGACGTCATCTATACTATAGACATCATCTATACTATAGACGTCATCTATACTATAGACGTCATCTATACTATAGACGTCATCTGTACTATAGACGTCATCTATACTATTGACGTCATCTATACTATAGACGTCATCTATATTATAGACATCATCTATACTATAGACGTCATCTATACTATAGACGTCATCTATACTATAGACGTCATATGAACTATAGACGTCATCTATACTTTAGACATCATCTATACTATACACATCATCTATACTACAGACGCCATCTATACTATAGACGTCATCTATACTATAGACGTCATCTATAATATAGACGTCATCTATACTATAGACATCATCTACACTATAGACGTCATCTACACTACAGACGTCATCTATACTATAGACGTCATCTATACTATAGACAGCATCTATACTATAGACGTCATCTATACTATAGACGTCATCTATACTATAGACGTCATCTATACTATAGACGTCATCTATACTATAGACGTCATCTATACTATAGACGTCATCTATACTATAGACGTCATCTATACTATAGACGTCATCTATACTATAGACGTCATCTATACTATAGACGTCATCTATACTATAGACGTCATCTATACTATAGACGTCATCTATACTATAGACGTCACCTATACTATAGACGTCATCTATACTATAGACGTCATCTATATTATAGACGTCATCTATACTATAGACGTCATCTATACTATAGACGTCATCTATACTATAGACGTCATCTATACTATAGACGTCATCTATACTATAGACGTCATCTATACTATAGACGTCATCTATACTATAGACGTCATCTATACTATAGACGTCATCTATACTATAGACGTCATCTATACTATAGACGTCATCTATATTATAGACATCATCTAAACTATAGACGTCATCTATACTATAGACGTCATCTATACTTTAGACATCATCTATACTATACACATCATCTATACTACAGACGCCATCTATACTATAGACTTCATCTATACTATAGACGTCATCTATAATATAGACGTCATCTATACTATAGACGTCATCTACACTATAGACGTCATCTACACTATAGACGTCATCTATACTATAGACGTCATCTATACTATAGACAGCATCTATACTATAGACGTCATCTAGACTATAGACGTCATCTATACTATAGACGTCATCTATACTATAGACGTCATCTATACTTTAGACGTCATCTATACTATAGACGTCATCTATACTATAGACGTCATCTATACTATAGACGTCATCTATACTATAGACGTCATCTATACTATAGACGTCATCTATACTATAGACGTCATCTATACTATAGACGTCATCTATACTATAGACGTCATCTATACTATAGACGTCATCTATACTATAGACGTCATCTATACTATAGACGTCATCTATACTATAGACGTCATCTATACTATAGACGTCATCTATACTATAGACGTCATCTATACTATAGACGTCATCTATACTATAGACGTCATCTATACTATAGCCGTCATCTATTCTATAGACGTCATCTATACTATAGCCGTCATCTATACTACAGCCGTCATCTATACTGTAGACGTCATCTATACTATAGCCGTCATCTATACTACAGCCGTCATCTATACTATAGACGTCATCTATATTATAGACATCATCTATACTATAGACGTCATCTATACTATAGACGTCATCTATACTTTAGACATCATCTATACTATACACATCATCTATACTACAGACGCCATCTATACTATAGACGTCATCTATACTATAGACGTCATCTTTAATATAGACGTCATCTATACTATAGACGTCATCTACACTATAGACGTCATCTACACTATAGACGTCATCTATACTATAGACGTCATCTATACTATAGACAGCATCTATACTATAGACGTCATCTATACTATAGACAGCATCTATACTATAGACGTCATCTATACTATAGACAGCATCTATGCTATAGACGTCATCTATACTATAGACAGCATCTATACTATAGACGTCATCTATACTATAGACGTCATCTATACTATAGACGTCATCTATACTATAGACGTCATCTATACTATAGACGTCATCTATACTATAGACGTCATCTATACTATAGACGTCATCTATACTATAGACGTCATCTATACTATAGACGTCATCTATACTATAGACGTCATCTATACTATAGACGTCATCTATACTATAGACGTCATCTATACTATAGACGTCATCTATACTATAGACGTCATCTATACTATAGACGTCATCTATACTATAGACGTCATCTATACAATAGACGTCATCTATACTATAGACGTCATCTATACTATAGACGTCATCTATACTATAGACATCATCTATACTATAGACGTCATCTATATTATAGACATCATCTATACTATAGACGTCATCTACAGACGCCATCTATACTATAGACGTCATCTATACTTTAGACATCATCTATACTATACACATCATCTATACTACAGACGCCATCTATACTATAGAGGTCATCTATACTATAGACGCCATCTATACTATAGAGGTCATCTATACTATAGACGTCATCTATAATATAGACGTCATCTATACTATAGACAGCATCTATACTATAGACGTCATCTACACTATAGACGTCATCTATACTATAGACGTCATCTATACTATAGACAGCATCTATACTATAGACGTCATCTGTACTATAGACGTCATCTGTACTATAGACGCCATCTATACTATAGACGTCATCTATACTATAGACGTCATCTATAATATAGACGTCATCTATACTATAGACGTCATCTACACTATAGACGTCATCTATACTATAGACGTCATCTACACTATAGACGTCATCTATACTATAGACGTCATCTATACTATAGACGTCATCTATACTATAGACGTCATCTATACTATAGACGTCATCTATACTATAGACGTCATCTATACTATAGACGTCATCTATACTATAGACGTCATCTATACTATAGACGTCATCTATACTATAGACGTCATCTATACTATAGACGTCATCTATACTATAGACGTCATCTATACTATAGCCGTCATCTATACTATAGACGTCATCTATACTATAGACGTCATCTATACTATAGCCGTCATCTATACTACAGCCGTCATCTATACTATAGACGTCATCTATACTATAGACGTCATCTATACTATAGACGTCATCTATACTATAGACGTCATCTATACTATAGACGTCATCTATACTATAGACGTCATCTATACTATAGACGTCATCTATACTATAGACGTCATCTATACTATAGACGTCATCTATACTATAGACATCATCTATACTATAGACGTCATCTATACTATAGACGTCATCTATACTTTAGACATCATCTATACTATACACATCATCTATACTACAGACGCCATCTATACTATAGACGTCATCTATACTATAGACGTCATCTATAATATAGACGTCATCTATACTATAGACGTCATCTACACTATAGACGTCATCTACACTACAGACGTCATCTATACTATAGACGTCATCTATACTATAGACAGCATCTATACTATAGACGTCATCTATACTATAGACGTCATCTATACTATAGACGTCATCTATACTATAGACGTCATCTATACTATAGACGTCATCTATACTATAGACGTCATCTATACTATAGACGTCATCTATACTATAGACGTCATCTATACTATAGACGTCATCTATACTATAGACGTCATCTATACTATAGACGTCATCTATACTATAGACGTCATCTATACTATAGACGTCATCTATACTATAGACGTCATCTATACTATAGACGTCATCTATACTATAGACGTCATCTATACTATAGACGTCATCTATACTATAGACGTCATCTATACTATAGACGTCATCTATACTATAGACGTCATCTATACTATAGACGTCATCTATACTATAGACGTCATCTATACTAAAGACGTCATCTACACTAAAGACGTCATCTATACTATAGACGTCATCTATACTATAGACGTCATCTATACTATAGACGTCATCTATACTATAGACGTCATCAATACTATAGACGTCATCTATACTATAGACATCATCTATACTATAGACGTCATCTATACTATAGACGTCATCTATACTATAGACGTCATCTATACTATAGCCATCATCTATACTACAGCCGTCATCTATACTATAGACGTCATCTATAGTATAGACGTCATCTATAGTATAGACGTCATCTATACTATAGACGTCATCTATACTATAGACGTCATCTATAACAAAGACGTCATCTATACTATAGACGTCATCTATAATATAGACGTCATCTATACTATAGACGTCATCTACACTATAGACGTCATCTACACTATAGACGTCATCTATACTATAGACGTCATCTATACTATAGACGTCATCTATACTATAGACGTCATCTATACTATAGACGTCATCTATACTATAGACGTCATCTATACTATAGACATTATCTATACTATAGACGTCATCTATACTATAGACATTATCTATACTATAGACGTCATCTATACTATAGACGTCATCTATACTATAGACATCATCTATACTATAGACGTCATCTATACAATAGACGTCATCTATACTATAGACGTCATCTATACAATAGACGTCATCTATACTATAGACATCATCTATACTATAGACGTCATCTATACTATAGACGTCA
Source organism: Neoascia interrupta (assembly GCA_947623515.1). NCBI lineage: Eukaryota > Metazoa > Arthropoda > Insecta > Diptera > Syrphidae > Neoascia > Neoascia interrupta. Next base: position 102,687,652 of record OX392462.1, read on the forward strand.
TCTATACTATAGACATCATCTATACTATAGACGTCATCTATACTATAGACGTCATCTATACTATAGACATCATCTATACTATAGACGTCATCTATCCTATAGACGTCATCTATACTATAGACGTCATCTATACTATAGACATCATCTATACTATAGACGTCATCTATACTATAGACGTCATCTATATTATAGACATCATCTATACTATAGACGTCATCTATACTATAGACGTCATCTATACTATAGACGTCATCTATACTATAGCCGTCATCTATACTATAAACGTCATCTATACTATAGCCGTCATCTATACTACAGCCGTCATCTATACTATAGACGTCATCTATACTATAGACGTCATCTATACTATAGACGTCATCTATACTATAGACGTCATCTATACTATAGACGTCATCTATACTATAGACGTCATCTATACTATAGACGTCATCTATACTATAGACGTCATCTATACTATAGACGTCATCTATACTATAGACGTTATCTATACTATAGACGTCATCTATACTATAGACGTCATCTATACTATAGACGTCATCTATACTATAGACGTCATCTATACTATAGACGTCATCTATACTATAGACATCATCTATACTATAGACGTCATGTATACTATAGACGTCATCTATACTATAGACGTCATCTATACTATAGACGTCATCTATACTATAGACGTCATCTGTACTATAGACGTCATCTGTACTATAGACGTCATCTATACTATAGACGTCATCTATACTATAGACATCATCTATACTATAGACGTCATCTATACTATAGACGTCATCTATACTATAGACGTCATCTATACTATAGACGTCATCTGTACTATAGACGTCATCTATACTATCGACGTCATCTATACTATAGACGTCATCTATATTATAGACATCATCTATACTATAGACGTCATCTATACTATAGACGTCATCTATACTATAGACGTCATCTATACTTTAGACATCATCTATACTATACACATCATCTATACTACAGACGCCATCTATACTATAGACGTCATCTATACTATAGACGTCATCTATAATATAGACGTCATCTATACTATAGACGTCATCTACACTATAGACGTCATCTACACTATAGACGTCATCTATACTATAGACGTCATCTATACTATAGACAGCATCTATACTATAGACGTCATCTATACTATAGACGTCATCTATACTATAGACGTCATCTATACTATAGACGTCATCTATACTATAGACGTCATCAATACTATAGACGTCATCTATACTATAGACGTCATCTATACTATAGACGTCATCTATACTATAGACGTCATCTATACTATAGACGTCATCTATACTATAGACGTCATCTATACTATAGACGTCATCTATACTATAGACGTCATCTATACTATAGACGTCATCTATACTATAGACGTCATCTATACTATAGACGTCATCCATACTATAGACGTCATCTATACTATAGACGTCATCTATACTATAGACGTCATCTATACTATAGACGTCATCTATACTATAGACGTCATCTATACTATAGAAGTCATCTATACTATAGACGTCATCTATACTATAGACACAATCTATACTATAGACGTCATTCATACTATAGACGTCATCTATATTATAGACATCATCTATACTATAGACGTCATCTATACTATAGATGTCATCTATACTATAGATGTCATCTATACTAAAGACGTCATCTATACTTTAGACATCATCTATACTATACATATCATCTATACTACAGACGCCATCTATACTACAGACGCCATCTATACTATAGACGTCATCTATAATATAGACGTCATCTAAACTATAGACGTCATCTACACTATAGACGTCATCTACACTATAGACGTCATCTATACTATAGACGTCATCTATACTATAGACGTCATCTATACTATAGACAGCATCTATACTATAGACGTCATCTATACTATAGACGTCATCTATACTATAGACGTCATCTATACTATAGACGTCATCTATACTATAGACGTCATCTATACTATAGACGTCATCTATACTATAGACGTCATCTATACTATAGACGTCATCTATACTATATACGTCATCTATACTATAGACATCATCTATACTATAGACGTCATCTATACTATAGACGTCATCTATACTATAGACGTCATCTATACTATAGACGTCATCTATACTATAGACGTCATCTATACTATAGACGTCATCTATACTATAGACGTCATCTATACTATAGACGTCATCTATACTATAGACGTCATCTATACTATAGACGTCATCTATACTATAGACGTCATCTATACTATAGACGTCATCTGTACTATAGACGTCATCTATACTATAGACGTCATCTATACTATAGCCGTCATCTATACTATAGACGTCATCTATACTATAGCCGTCATCTATACTACAGCCGTCATCTATACTATAGACGTCATCTATACTATAGACGTCATCTATACTATAGACGTCATCTATACTATAGACGTCATCTATACTATAGACGTCATCTATACTATAGACGTCATCTATACTATAGACGTCATCTATACTATAGACGTCATCTATACAATAGACGTCATCTATACTATAGACGTCATCTATACTATAGACGTCATCTATACTATAGACGTCATCTATACTATAGACGTCATCTATACTATAGACGTCATCTATACTATAGACATCATCTATACTATAGACGTCATCTATACTATAGACGTCATCTATACTTTAGACATCATCTATACTATACACATCATCTATACTACAGACGCCATCTATACTATAGACGTCATCTATACTATAGACGTCATCTACACTATAGACGTCATCTATACTATAGACGTCATCTACACTATAGACGTCATCTACACTATAGACGTCATCTATACTATAGACGTCATCTATACTATAGACAGCATCTATACTATAGACGTCATCTATACTATAGACGTCATCTATACTATAGACGTCATCTATACTATAGACGTCATCTACACTATGGACGTCATCTATACTATAGACGTCATCTATACTATAGACGTCATCTATACTATAGACAGCATCTATACTATAGACGTCATCTATACTATAGACGTCATCTATACTATAGACGTCATCTATACTATAGACGTCATCTATACTATAGACGTCATCTATACTATAGACGTCATCTATACTATAGACGTCATCTATACTATAGACGTCATCTATACTATAGACGTCATCTATACTATAGACGTCATCTATACTATAGACGTCATCTATACTATAGACGTCATCTATACTATAGACGTCATCTATACTATAGACGTCATCTATACTATAGACGTCATCTATACTATAGACGTCATCTATACTATAGACGTCATCTATACTATAGACGTCATCTATACTATAGCCGTCATCTATACTATAGACGTCATCTATACTATAGCCGTCATCTATACTACAGCCGTCATCTATACTAAAGACGTCATCTATACTATAGACGTCATCTATACTATAGACGTCATCTATACTATAGACGTCATCTATACTATAGACGTCATCTATACTATAGACGTCATCTATACTTTAGACATCATCTATACTATACACATCATCTATACTATACACATCATCTATACTACAGACGCCATCTATACTATAGACGTCATCTATACTATAGACGTCATCTACACTATAGACGTCATCTACACTATAGACGTCATCTATACTATAGACGTCATCTATACTATAGACAGCATCTATACTATAGACGTCATCTATACTATAGACAGCATCTATACTATAGACGTCATCTATACTATAGACGTCATCTATACTATAGACGTCATCTATACTATAGACGTCATCTATACTATAGACGTCATCTATACTATAGACGTCATCTATACTATAGACGTCATCTATACTATAGACGTCATCTATACTATAGACGTCATCTATACTATAGACGTCATCTATACTATAGACGTCATCTATACTATAGACGTCATCTATACTATAGACGTCATCTGTACTATAGACGTCATCTGTACTATAGACGTCATTTGTACTATAGACGTCATCTATACTATAGACGTCATCTATACTATAGACGTCATCTATACTATAGACGTCATCTATACTATAGACGTCATCTATACTATAGACGTCATCTATACTATAGACGTCATCTATACTAAAGACGTCATCTATACTATAGACGTCATCTATACTAAAGACGTCATCTATACTATAGACGTCATCTATACTATAGACGTCATCTATACTATAGACGTCATCAATACTATAGACGTCATCTATACTATAGACGTCATCAATACTATAGACGTCATCAATACTATAGACGTCATCTATACTATAGACGTCATCTATACTATAGACGTCATCTATACTATAGCCGTCATCTATACTTCAGCCGTCATCTATACTATAGACGTCATCTATAGTATAGACGTCATCTAAACTATAGACGTCATCTATACTATAGACGTCATCTATAATAAAGACGTCATCTATACTATAGACGTCATCTATAATATAGACGTCATCTATACTATAGACGTCATCTATACTATAGACGTCATCTACACTATAGACGTCATCTATACTATAGACGTCATCTATACTATAGACGTCATCTATACTATAGACGTCATCTATACTATAGACATCATCTATACTATAGACGTCATCTATACTATAGACGTCATCTATACTATAGACGTCATCTATACTATAGACGTCATCTATACTATAGACGTCATCTATACTATAGACGTCATCTATACTATAGACGTCATCTATACTATAGACGTCATCTATACTATAGACGTCATCTATACTATAGACGTCATCTATACTATAGACGTCATCTATACTATAGACGTCATCTATACTATAGACGTCATCTATACTATAGACGTCATCTATACTATAGACGTCATCTATACTATAGACGTCATCTATACTATAGACGTCATCTATACTATAGACGTCATCTATACTATAGACGTCACCTGTACTATAGACGTCACCTGTACTATAGACGTCATCTGTACTATAGATATCATCTATACTATAGACGTCATCTATACTATAGACGTCATCTACACTATAGACGTCATCTATACTATAGACGTCATCTATACTATAGACAGCATCTATACTATAGACGTCATCTATACTATAGACTTCATCTATACTATAGACGTCATCTATACTATAGACGTCATCTATACTATAGACGTCATCTATACTATAGACGTCATCTATACTATAGACGTCATCTATACTATAGACGTCATCTATACTATAGACGTCATCTATAATATAGACGTCATCTATACTATAGACGTCATCTATACTATAGACGTCATTTATACTATAGACGTCATCTATACTATAGCCGTCATCTATACTATAGACGTCATCTATACTATAGCCGTCATCTATACTACAGCCGTTATCTATACTATAGACGTCATCTATACTATAGACGTCATCTATACTATAGACGTCATCTATACTATAGACGTCATCTATACTATAGACGTCATCTATACTATAGACGTCATCTATACTATAGACGTCATCTATACTATAGACGTCATCTATACTATAGACGTCATCTATACTATAGACGTCATCTATACTATAGACGTCATCTATACTATAGACGTCATCTATACTATAGACGTCATCTATACTATAGACGTCATCTATACTATAGACGTCATCTATACTATAGACGTCATCTATACTATAGCCGTCATCTATACTACAGCCGTCATCTATACTATAGACGTCATCTATACTATAGACGTCATCTATACTATAGACGTCATCTATACTATAGACGTCATCTATACTATAGACGTCATCTATACTATAGACGTCATCTATACTATAGACGTCATCTATACTATAGACGTCATCTATACTATAGACGTCATCTATACTATAGACGTCATCTATACTATAGACGTCATCTATACTATAGACGTCATCTATACTATAGACGTCATCTATACTATAGACGTCATCTATACTATAGACGTCATCTATACTATAGACGTCATCTATACTATAGACGTCATCTATACTATAGACGTCATCTATACTATAGACGTCATCTATACTATAGACGTCATCTATACTATAGACGTCATCTATACTAAAGACGTCATCTATACTATAGACGTCATCTATACTAAAGACGTCATCTATACTATAGACGTCATCTATACTATAGACGTCATCTATACTATAGACGTCATCTATACTATAGACGTCATCTATACTATAGACGTCATCTATACTATAGACGTCATCTATACTATAGACGTCATCTATACTATAGACGTCATCTATACTATAGACGTCATCAATACTATAGACGTCATCTATACTATAGACGTCATCTATACTATGGACGTCATCTATACTATAGCCGTCATCTATACTACAGCCGTCATCTATACTATAGACGTCACCTATAGTATAGACGTCATCTATACTATAGACGTCATCTATACTATAGACGTCATCTATACTATAGACGTCATCTATACTATAGACGTCATCTATACTATAGACGTCATCTATACTATAGACGTCATCTATACTATAGACGTCATCTATACTATAGACGTCATCTATACTATAGACGTCATCTATACTATAGACGTCATCTGTACTATAGACGTCATCTGTACTATAGACGTCATCTATACTATAGACGTCATCTATACTATAGACATCATCTATACTATAGACGTCATCTATACTTTAGACATCATCTATACTATACACATCATCTATACTACAGACGCCATCTATACTATAGACGTCATCTATACTATGGACGTCATCTATAATATAGACATCATCTATACTATAGACGTCATCTACACTATAGACGTCATCTATACTATAGACGTCATCTATACTATAGACGTCATCTATACTATAGACGTCATCTATACTATAGACGTCATCTATACTATAGACGTCATCTATACTATAGACGTCATCTATACTATAGACGTCATCTATACTATAGACGTCATCTATACTATAGACGTCATCTATACTATAGACGTCATCTATACTATAGACGTCATCTATACTATAGACGTCATCTATACTATAGACGTCATCTATACTATAGACGTCATCTATACTATAGACGTCATCTATACTATAGACGTCATCTATACTATAGACGTCATCTATACTATAGACGTCATCTATACTATAGACGTCATCTATACTATAGACGTCATCTATACTATAGGCGTCATCTATACTAAAGACGTCATCTATACTATAGACGTCATCTATACTATAGACGTCATCTATACTATAGACGTCATCAATACTATAGACGTCATCTATACTATAGACATCATCTATACTATAGACGTCATCTATACTATAGACGTCATCTATACTATAGACGTCGTCTATACTATAGCCGTCATCTATACTACAGCCGTCATCTATACTATAGACGTCATCTATAGTATAGACGTCATCTATACTATAGACGTCATCTATACTATAGACGTCATCTATACTATAGACGTCATCTATAATAAAGACGTCATCTATGCTATAGACGTCATCTATACTATAGACGTCATCTTTACTATAGACGTCATCTATACTATAGACGTCATCTATACTATAGACGTCATCTATACTATAGACGTCAAATGTACTATAGACGTCAAATGTACTATAGACGTTATCTGTACTATAGCCGTCATCTATACTATAGACGTCATCTATACTATAGACATCATCTATACTATAGACGTCATCTATACTATAGACGTCATCTATACTATAGACGTCATCTATACTATAGACATCATCTATACTATAGACGTCATCTATACTATAGACGTCATCTATACTATAGACGTCATCTATATTATAGACATCATCTATACTATAGACGTCATCTATACTATAGACGTCATCTATACTATAGACGTCATCTATACTTTAGACATCATCTATACTATACACATCATCTATACTTCAGACGCCATCTATACTATAGACGTCATCTTTACTATAGACGTCAAATATAATATAGACCTCATCTATAATATAGACGTCATCTATACTATAGACGTCATCTACACTATAGACGTCATCTACACTATAGACGTCATCTATACTATAGACGTCATCTATACTATAGACAGCATCTATACTATAGACGTCATCTATACTATAGACGTCATCTATACTATAGACATCATCTATACTATAGACGTCATCTATACTATAGACGTCATCTATACTACAGCCGTCATCTATTCTACAGCCGTCATCTATACTATAGACGTCATCTATACTATAGACGTCATCTATACTATAGACGTCATCTATAATAAAGACGTCATCTATACTATAGACGTCATCTATACTATAGACGTCATCTATACTATAGACGTCATCTATACTATAGACGTCATCTATACTATAGACGTCATCTATACTAAAGACGTCATCTATACTATAGACGTCATCTATACTATAGACGTCATCTATACTATAGACGTCATCTATACTATAGACGTCATCTGTACTATAGACGTCATCTATACTATAGACGTCATCTATACTATAGACGTCATCAATACTATAGACGTCATCTATACTATAGACGTCATCTATAGTATAGACGTCATCTATACTATAGACGTCATCTATACTATAGACGTCATCTGTACTATAGACGTCATCTATACTATAGACGTCATCTATAATAAAGACGTCATCTATACTATAGACGTCATCTATACTATAGACGTCATCTATACTATAGACGTCATCTATACTATAGACGTCATCTATACTATAGACGTCATCTATACTATAGACGTCATCTATACTATAGACGTCATCTATACTATAGACGTCATCTGTACTATAGACGTCATCTGTACTATAGACGTCATCTGTACTATAGACGTCATCTATACTATAGACGTCATCTATACTATAGACATCATCTATGCTATAGACGTCATCTATACTATAGACGTCATCTATACTATAGACGTCATCTATACTATAGACATCATCTATACTATAGACGTCATCTATACTATAGACGTCATCTATACTATAGACGTCATCTATATTATAGACATCATCTATACTATAGACGTCATCTATACTATAGACGTCATCTATACTATAGACGTCATCTATACTATAGACGTCATCTATACTTTAGACATCATCTATACTATACACATCATATATACTACAGACGCCATCTATACTATAGACGTCATCTATACTATAGACGTCATCTATAATATAGACGTCATCTATACTATAGACGTCATCTACACTATAGACGTCATCTACACTATAGACGTCATCTATACTATAGACGTCATCTATACTATAGACAGCATCTATACTATAGACGTCATCTATACTATAGACGTCATCTATACTATAGACATCATCTATACTATAGACGTCATCTATACTATAGACGTCATCTATACTATAGACGTCATCCATACTATAGCCGTCATCTATACTACAGCCGTCATCTATACTATAGACGTCATCTATACTATAGACGTCATCTATAATAAAGACGTCATCTATACTATAGACGTCATCTATACTATAGACGTCATCTATACTATAGACGTCATCTATACTATAGACGTCATCTATACTATAGACGTCATCTATACTATAGACGTCATCTATACTATAGACGTCATCTATACTATAGACGTCATCTATACTATAGACGTCATCTATACTATAGACGTCATCTATACTATAGCCGTCATCTATACTATAGACGTCATCTATAGTATAGACGTCATCTATACTATAGACGTCATCTATACTATAGACGTCATCTATAGTATAGACGTCATCTATACTATAGACGTCATCTGTACTATAGACGTCATCTGTACTATAGACGTCATCTATACTATAGACGTCATCTATACTATAGACGTCATCTATACTATAGACGTCATCTATACTATAGACGTCATCTATACTAAAGACGTCATCTATACTATAGACGTCATCTATACTATAGACGTCATCTATACTATAGACGTCATCTATACTATAGACGTCATCTATACTATAGACGTCATCTATACTATAGACGTCATCAATACTATAGACGTCATCTATACTATAGACATCATCTATACAATAGACGTCATTGTATAGTAGTTGTTATAGTACAGATGACGTCTATAGTATAGATGACGTCTATACTATAGATGACGTCTATAGTATAGACGTCATCTATACTATAGACGTCATCTATACTATAGACGTCATCTATAGTATAGACGTCATCTATACTATAGACGTCATCTGTACTATAGACGTCATCTGTACTATAGACGTCATCTATACTATAGACGTCATCTATACTATAGACGTCATCTATACTATAGACGTCATCTATACTATAGACGTCATCTATACTAAAGACGTCATCTATACTATAGACGTCATCTATACTATAGACGTCATCTATACTATAGACGTCATCTATACTATAGACGTCATCTATACTATAGACGTCATCTATACTATAGACGTCATCAATACTATAGACGTCATCTATACTATAGACATCATCTATACAATAGACGTCATCTATACTATAGACGTCATCTATACTATAGACGTCATCTATACTATAGCCGTCATCTATACTACAGCCGTCATCTATACTCTAGACATCATCTATAGTATAGACGTCATCTATACTATAGACGTCATCTATACTATAGACGTCATCTATACTATAGACGTCATCTATACTATAGACGTCATCTATACTATAGACGTCATCTATAATAAAGACGTCATCTATACTATAGACGTCATCTATAATAAAGACGTCATCTATACTATAGACGTCATCTATACTATAGACGTCATCTATAATATAGACGTCATCTATACTATAGACGTCATCTATACTATAGACGTCATCTATACTATAGACGTCATCTATACTATAGACGTCATCTGTACTATAGACGTCATCTGTACTATAGACGTCATCTGTACTATAGACGTCATCTATACTATAGACGTCATCTATACTATAGACATCATCTATACTATAGACGTCATCTATACTATAGACGTCATCTATATTATAGACGTCATCTATATTATAGACATCATCTATACTATAGACGCCATCTATACTATAGACGTCATCTATACTATAGACGTCATCTATACTTTAGACATCATCTATACTATACACATCATCTATACTACAGACGCCATCTATACTATAGACGTCATCTATACTATAGACGTCATCTATACTATAGACGTCATCTATAATATAGACGTCATCTACACTATAGACGTCATCTACACTATAGACGTCATCTACACTATAGACGTCATCTATACTATAGACAGCATCTATACTATAGACGTCATCTATACTATAGACGTTATCTATACTATAGACGTCATCTATACTATAGACGTCATCTATACTATAGACGTCATCTATACTATAGACGTCATCTATACTATAGACGTCATCTATACTATAGACGTCATCTATACTATAGACGTCATCTATATTATAGACGTCATCTGTACTATAGACGTCATCTATACTATAGACGTCATCTGTATTATAGACGTCATCTATACTATAGACGTCATCTATACTATAGACATCATCTATACTATAGACGTCATCTATACTATAGACGTCATCTATACTATAGACGTCATCTATACTATAGACGTCATCTATACTATAGACGTCATCTATATTATAGACATCATCTATACTATAGACGTCATCTATACTATAGACGTCATCTATACTATAGACGTCATCTATACTTTAGACATCATCTATACTATACACATCATCTATACTACAGACGCCATCTATACTATAGACGTCATCTATACTATAGACGTCATCTATAATATAGACGTCATCTAAACTATAGACGTCATCTACACTATAGACGTCATCTACACTATAGACGTCATCTATACTATAGAAGTCATCTATACTATAGACAGCATCTATACTATAGACGTCATCTATACTATAGACGTCATCTATACTATAGACGTCATCTATACTATAGACGTCATCTATACTATAGACGTCATCTATACTATAGACGTCATCTATACTATAGACGTCATCTATACTATAGACGTCATCTATATTATAGACGTCATCTATACTATAGACGTCATCTATACTATAGACGTCATCTATACTATAGACGTCATCTATATTATAGACGTCATCTATACTATAGACGTCATCTATACTATAGACGTCATCTATATTATAGACGTCATCTATACTATAGACGTCATCTATACTATAGACGTCATCTATATTATAGACGTCATCTATACTATAGACGTCATCTATACTATAGACGTCATCTATACTATAGACGTCATCTATACTATAGACGTCATCTATACTATAGACGTCATCTATACTATAGACGTCATCTATACTATAGACGTCATCTATACTATAGACGTCATCTATACTATAGACGTCATCTATACTATAGACGTCATCTATACTATAGACGTCATCTGTACTATAGACGTCATCTGTACTATAGACGTCATCTGTACTATAGACGTCATCTATACTATAGACGTCATCTATACTATAGACGTCATCTATACTATAGACGTCATCTATACTATAGACGTCATCTATACTATAGACGTCATCTATACTAAAGACGTCATCTATACTAAAGACGTCATCTATACTATAGATGTCATCTATACTATAGACGTCATCTATACTATAGACGTCATCTATACTATAGACGTCATCAATACTATAGACGTCATCTATACTATAGACGTCATCAATACTATAGACGTCATCTATACTATAGACATCATCTATACTATAGACGTCATCTATACTATAGACGTCATCTATACTATAGACGTCATCTATACTATAGCCGTCATCTATACTATAGACGTCATCTATAGTATAGACGTCATCTATACTATAGACGTCATCTATACTATAGACGTCATCTATACTATAGACGTCATCTATACTATAGACGTCATCTATACTATAGCCGTCATCTATACTATAGACGTCATCTATAGTATAGACGTCATCTATACTATAGACGTCATCTATACTATAGACGTCATCTATACTATAGACGTCATCTATACTATAGACGTCATCTGTACTATAGACGTCATCTGTACTATAGACGTCATCTATACTATAGACGTCATTTATACTATAGACGTCATCTATAGTATAGACGTCATCTATACTATAGACGTCATCTATACTATAGACGTCATCTGTACTATAGACGTCATCTATACTATAGACGTCATCTATACTATAGACATCATCTATACTATAGACGTCATCTATACTATAGACGTCATCTATACTATAGACGTCATCTATATTATAGACATCATCTATACTATAGACGTCATCTATACTATAGACGTCATCTATACTATAGACGTCATCTATACTTTAGACATCATCTATACTATACACATCATCTATACTACAGACGCCATCTATACTATAGACGTCATCTATACTATAGACGTCATCTATAATATAGACGTCATCTATACTATAGACGTCATCTATACTATAGACGTCATCTATACTATAGACGTCATATATACTATAGACGTTATTTATACTATAGACGTCATCTATACTATAGACGTCATCTATACTATAGACGTCATCTATACTATAGACGTCATCTATACTATAGACGTCATCTATACTATAGACGTCATCTATACTATAGACGTCATCTATAATAAAGACGTCATCTATACTATAGACGTCATCTATACTATAGACGTCATCTATACTATAGACGTCATCTATACTATAGACGTCATCTATACTATAGACGTCATCTGTACTATAGACGTCATCTGTACTATAGACGTCATCTATACTATAGACGTCATTTATACTATAGACGTCATCTATAGTATAGACGTCATCTATACTATAGACGTCATCTATACTATAGACGTCATCTGTACTATAGACGTCATCTATACTATAGACGTCATCTATACTATAGACGTCATCTATACTATAGACGTCATCTATACTATAGACGTCATCTATACTATAGACGTCATCTATACTATAGACGTCATCTATACTATAGACGTCATCTATACTACAGACGCCATCTATACTACAGACGTCATCTATACTATAGACGTCAACTATACTATAGACGTAATCTATACTACAGACGTCATCTATACTATAGACGTCAACTATACTATAGACGTCATCCATACTATAGACGTCATCTATACTTTAGACGTCATTTATACTACAGACGTCAACTATACTATAGACGTCATCTATACTATAGACGTCATCTATACTTTAGACGTCATTTATACTACAGACGTCATCTATACTATAGACGTCATCTAGTCTATAGACGTCATCTACACTATAGACGTCATCTATACTATAGACGTCATCTACACTATAGACGTTATCTACACTATAGGCGTCATCTTTACTATAGACGTCATCTATACAATAGACGTAACCTATACTATAGACGTCATCTATACTATAGCCGTCATCTATACTATAGACGTCATCTATACTATAGACGTCATCTACACTATAGACGTCATCTATACTATAGACGTCATCTGTACTATAGACGTCATCTATACTATAGACGTCATTTATACTATAGACTATAGACGTCATCTTAACTATAGACGTCGTCTATATTATAGACGTCATTTATACTATAGACTATAGACGTCATCTTAACTATAGACGTCATCTATACTATAGACGTCATCTATACTATAGACGTCATCTATACTATAGACGTCATCTATACTATAGACGTCATCTATACTATAGCCGTCATCTATACTATAGACGTCATCTATACTATAGCCGTCATCTATACTATAGACGTCATCTATACTATAGCCGTCATCTATACTATAGACGTCATCTATACTATAGACGTCATCTATACTATAGACGTTATCTATACTATAGACGTCATCTATACTATAGACGTCATCTATACTATAGACGTCATCTATACTATAGACGTCATCTATACTATAGACGTCATCTATACTATACACGTCATCTATACTATAGACGTCATCTATACTATAGACGTCATCTATACTATAGACGTCATCTTTACTATGAACGTCGTCTATACTATAGACGTCATCTATACTATAGACGTCATCTATATTATAGACGTCATCTATACTATACAGACGTCATCTATACTATAGGCGTCATCTATACTATAGACGTCATCTATATGTATAGACGTCATCTATACTATAGACATCATCTATACTATACACGTCATCTATACTATAGACATCATCTATACTATAGACGTCATCTATACTATAGACGTCATCTTTACTATAAACGTCGTCTATACTATAGACGTCATCTATACTATAGACGTCATCCATTCTATGGACGTCATCTATATTATAGACGTCATCTATACTATACAGACGTCATCTATACTATAGACGTCATCTATACTATAGACGTCATCTATACTATAGACGTCATCTTTACTATAAACGTCGTCTATACTATAGACGTCATCTATACTATAGACGTCATCCATTCTATGGACGTCATCTATATTATAGACGTCATCTATACTATACAGACGTCATCTATACTATAGACGTCATCTATACTATAGACGTCATCTATACTATAGACGTCATCTATACTATAGACATCATCTATACTATACACGTCATCTATACTATAGACATCATCTATACTATAGATGTCATCTTTACTATAGACGTCATCTATACTATAGACGTCATCTATAGTGTACACGTCATCTATAGTATAGACGTCATCTATAGTATAGACGTCATCTATAGTATAGACGTCATCTATAGTATACACGTCATCTATAGTATAGACGTCATCTATACTATAGACGTCATCTAGACTATAGACGTCATCTATACTATAGACGTCATCTATACTATAGACGTCATCTATACTATAGACGTCATCTATACTATAGACGTCATCTATACTATAGACGTCATCTATATTATAGACGTCATCTATACTATAGACGTCATCTATATTATAGACGTCATCTATACTATAGACGTCATCTATATTATAGACGTCATCTATACTATAGACGTCATCTATACTATAGACGTCATCTAAACTATAGACGTCATCTATACTATAGACGTCATCTATACTATAGACGTCATCCATACTATAGACGTCATCTATAGTATAGACGTCATCTATAGTATAGACGTCATCTATAGTATACACGTCATCTATAGTATAGGCGTCATCTATACTATAGGCGTCATCTACACTATAGCCGTCATCTATACTATAGACGTCATCTATACTATAGACGTCATCTATACTATAGACGTCATCTATACTATAGACGTCATCTATATTTTAGAAGTCATCCATACTATAGACGTCATCTATACTATAGGCGTCATCTATACTATAGACGTCATCTATACTATAGACGTCATCTATACTATAGACGTCATCTATACTATAGACGTCATCTATACTATAGACATCATCTATTCTATAGACGTCATCTATAGTATAGACATCATCTATTCTATAGACGTCATCTATACTATAGACGTCATCTATACTATAGACGTCATCTATAGTATAGACGTCATCTATACTATAGACGTCATCTATACTATAGACGTCATCTATACTATAGACGCCATCTATACTATAGACGTCATCTATACTATAGACGTCATCTATACTATAGACGTCATCTATACTATAGACGTCATCTATAGTATAGACGTCATCTATAGTATACACGTCATCTATAGTATAGACGTCATCTATAGTATACACGTCATCTATAGTATAGACGTCATCTATACTATAGGCGTCATCTATACTATAGACGCCATTTATTTTTTAGAAGTCATCCATACTATAGACGTCATCTATACTATAGGCGTCATCTATATTATAGACGTCATCTATACTATAGGCTTCATCTATACTATAGACGTCATCTATACTATAGATGACGTCATCTATACTATAGACGCCATCTATACTATAGACGTCATCTATACTATAGACGTCATCTATATTATAGACGTCATCTATACTATAGACGTCATCTTTATTATAGACGTCATCTATACTATAGACGTCATCTATACTATAGACGTCATCTATACTATAGACGTCATCTATACTATAGACGTCATCTATACTATAGATGTCATCTATACTATAGACGTCATCTATACTATAGACGTCATCTATACTATAGACGCCATCTACACTATAGACGGTCATCTATACTATAGCCGTCATCTATACTATAGACGTCATCTATACTATAGCCGTCATCTATACTATAGACGTCATCTATACTATAGCCGTCATCTATACTATAGACGTCATCTATACTATAGCCGTCATCTATACTATAGACGTCATCTATACTACGCTGATCTATATACGCTGAGCGGCTAGGCATATCGCATAACGATTACTGCAGAAGCTGCAGGGACGTTGAAGAAATTGAATCTGTTCGTCATCTGCTCTGCGAATGCCCAGCCCTAAACAGCATCAGGCGTAGTATCCTCGGCAGCTACTTCTTCAACGAGCTCGAAGATCTAAATAATGTAGATCTAAAGGACCTCCTAAGATTTGTATACAAATCCGGATGGGTCCAAGAGGGCGGAACTCTGAGCTTCTAACAGCGGTCTATTTCTGTTTTCGTTCCAGGTATTAAGAAGGTTCCCAATGGACACAATGGACCCAACTGCTGGTCTAAGTGAAGCCGTGACTATTGTCAAAAGGGCATCCATCAACCTAACCTATCCTTACCTTCTATAGACGTCATCTATAGTATAGATGTCATCTATAGTATAGACGTCATCTATAGTATAGATGTCATCTATAGTATAGACGTCATCTATAGTATAGACGTCATCTATAGTATAGACGTCATCTATAGTATAGAAGTCATCTATAGTATACACGTCATCTATAGTATAGACGTCATCTATACTATAGACGTCATCTATACTATAGACGTCATCTATACTATAGACGTCATCTATACTATAGGCGTCTTCTATACTATAGACGTCATCTATACTATAGACCTCATCCACATTTTAGAAGTCATCCATACTATAGACGTCATCTATACTATAGGCGTCATCTATACTATAGACGTCATCTATACTATAGACGTCATCTATACTACAGACGTCATCTATACTATAGACGTCATCTATACCATAGACGTCATCTATAGTATAGACGTCATCTATAGTATAGACGTCATCTATAGTATATACGTCATCTATAGTATAGACGTCATCTATAGTTTACACGTCATCTAGAGTATACACGTCATCTATAGTATAGACGTCATCTATACTATAGGCGTCATCTATACTATAGATGTCATCTATACTATAGACGTCATCTATATTTTAGAAGTCATCCATACTATAGACGTCATCTATACTATAGGCGTCATCTGTACTATAGACGTCATCTATACTATAGACGTCATCTATACTATAGACGCCATCTATACTATAGACGGTCATCTATACTATAGCCGTCATCTATACTATAGATGTCATCTATACTATAGCCGTCATCTATACTATAGACGTCATCTATACTATAGCCGTCATCTATACTACAGACGTCATCTATACTATAGCCGTCATCTATACTATAGACGTCATCTATACTATAGCCGTCATCTATACTATAGACGTCATCTATACTATAGCCGTCATCTATACTATAGACGTCATCTATACTATAGCCGTCATCTATACTATAGACGTCATCTATACTATAGCCGTCATCTATACCATAGACGTCATCTATACTATAGACGTCATCTATACTATAGACGTCATCTATACCAAAGACGTCATCTATACTATAGACTTCATCTATAGTATAGACGTCATCTATACTATAGACGTCATCTACACTATAGACGTCATCTATACTATAGACGTCATCTATACTATAGACGTCATCTATACTATAGACGTCATCTATACTATAGCCGTCATCTATACTATAGACGTCATCTATACTATAGCCGTCATCTATACTATAGACGTCATCTATACTATAGCCATCATCTATACTATAGACGTCATCTATATTATAGACGTCATCTATACTATAGACGTCATCTATACTATAGACGTCATCTATACTATAGACGTCATCTATACTATAGACGTCATCTATACTATAGACGTCATCTTTACTATAGACGTCGTCTATACTATAAACGTCGTCTATACTATAGACGTCATCTATACTATAGACGTCATCTATACTATAGACGTCATCTATACTATAGACGTCATCTATACTATAGACGTCATCTATACTATAGACGTCATCTTTACTATAGACGTCGTCTATACTATAAACGTCGTCTATACTATAGACGTCATCTATACTATAGACGTCATCTATACTATAGACGTCATCTATACTATAGACGTCATCTATACTATAGACATCATCTATACTATACACGTCATCTATACTATAGACATCATCTATACTATAGATGTCATCTTTACTATAGACGTCATCTATACTATAGACGTCATCTATAGTGTACACGTCATCTATAGTGTACACGTCATCTATAGTATTGACGTCATCTATAGTATACACGTCATCTATAGTATACACGTCATCTATAGTATACACGTCATCTATACTATAGATGTCATCTATACTATAGACGTCATCTATACTATAGACGTCATCTATAGTGTACACGTCATCTATACAATAGACGTCATCTATACTATAGCCGTCATCTATACTATAGCCGTCATCTATACTATAGACGTCATCTATACTATAGACGTCATCTATACTATAGACGTCATCTATACTATAGACGTCATCTACACTTTAGACGTCGTCTATACTATAGACGTCATCTATACTATAGACGTCATCTATACTATAGACGTCATCTATACTATAGACGTCATCTATACTATAGACGTCATCTATACTATAGACGTCATCTATACTATAGACGTCATCTATACTATAGACGTCATCTATACTATAGCCGTCATCTATACTATAGACGTCATCTATACTATAGCCGTCATCTATACTATAGACGTCATCTATACTATAGCCGTCATCTATACTATAGACGTCATCTATACTATAGCCGTCATCTATACTATAGACGTCATCTATACTACGCTGATCTATATACGCTGAGCGGCTAGGCATACCGCATAACGATTACTGCAGAAGCTGCAGGGACGTTGAAGAAATTGAATCTGTTCGTCATCTGCTCTGCGAATGCCGAGCTCGGAGATCTAAATAATGTAGATCTAAAGGACCTCCTAAGATTTGTATACAAATCCGGATGGGTCCAAGAGGGCGGAACTCTGAGCTTCTAACAGCGGTCTATTTCTGTTTTCGTTCCAGGTATTAAGAAGGTTCCCAATGGACACAATGGACCCAACTGCTGGTCTAAGTGAAGCCGTGACTATTGTCAAAAGGGCATCCATCAACCTAACCTAACCTAACCTACTATAGACGTCATCTATAGTATAGATGTCATCTATAGTATAGACGTCATCTATAGTATAGATGTCATCTATAGTATAGACGTCATCTATAGTATAGACGTCATTTATAGTATAGACGTCATCTATAGTATACACGTCATCTATAGTATAGACGTCATCCTTACTATAGACGTCATCTATACTATAGACGTCATCTATACTATAGACGTCATCTATACTATAGGCGTCTTCTATACTATAGACGTCATCTATACTATAGACCTCATCCACATTTTAGAAGTCATCCATACTATAGACGTCATCTATACTATAGGCGTCATCTATACTATAGACGTCATCTATACTATAGACGTCATCTATACTACAGACGTCATCTATACTATAGACGTCATCTATACCATAGACGTCATCTATAGTATAGACGTCATCTATAGTATAGACGTCATCTATAGTATATACGTCATCTATAGTATAGACGTCATCTATAGTATACACGTCATCTAGAGTATACACGTCATCTATAGTATAGACGTCATCTATACTATAGGCGTCATCTATACTATAGATGTCATCTATACTATAGACGTCATCTATATTTTAGAAGTCATCCATACTATAGACGTCATCTATACTATAGGCGTCATCTGTACTATAGACGTCATCTATACTATAGACGTCATCTATACTATAGACGCCATCTATACTATAGACGGTCATCTATACTATAGCCGTCATCTATACTATAGATGTCATCTATACTATAGCCGTCATCTATACTATAGACGTCATCTATACTATAGCCGTCATCTATACTATAGACGTCATCTATACTATAGCCGTCATCTATACTATAGACGTCATCTATACTATAGCCGTCATCTATACTATAGACGTCATCTATACTATAGCCGTCATCTATACCATAGACGTCATCTATACTATAGACGTCATCTATACCAAAGACGTCATCTATACTATAGACTTCATCTATAGTATAGACGTCATCTATACTATAGACGTCATCTATACTATAGACGTCATCTATACTATAGACGTCATCTATACTATAGACGTCATCTATACTATAGACGTCATCTATACTATAGCCGTCATCTATACTATAGACGTCATCTATACTATAGCCGTCATCTATACTATAGACGTCATCTATACTATAGCCATCATCTATACTATAGACGTCATCTATATTATAGACGTCATCTATACTATAGACGTCATCTATACTATAGACGTCATCTATACTATAGACGTCATCTATACTATAGACGTCATCTATACTATAGACGTCATCTATACTATAGACGTCATCTATAATATAGACGTCATCTTTACTATAGACGTCGTCTATACTATAAACGTCGTCTATACTATAGACGTCATCTATACTATAGACGTCATCTATACTATAGACGTCATCTATACTATAGACGTCATCTATACTATAGACGTCATCTATACTATAGACGTCATCTATACTATAGACGTCATCTATACTATAGACGTCATCTTTACTATAGACGTCGTCTATACTATAAACGTCGTCTATACTATAGACGTCATCTATACTATAGACGTCATCTATACTATAGACGTCATCTATACTATAGATGTCATCTATACTATAGACGTCATCTATATTTTAGAAGTCATCCATACTATAGACGTCATCTATACTATAGGCGTCATCTGTACTATAGACGTCATCTATGCTATAGACGTCATCTATACTATAGACGCCATCTATACTATAGACGGTCATCTATACTATAGCCGTCATCTATACTATAGATGTCATCTATACTATAGCCGTCATCTATACTATAGACGTCATCTATACTATAGCCGTCATCTATACTATAGACGTCATCTATACTATAGCCGTCATCTATACTATAGACGTCATCTATACTATAGCCGTCATCTATACTATAGACGTCATCTATACTATAGCCGTCATCTATACCATAGACGTCATCTATACTATAGACGTCATCTATACCAAAGACGTCATCTATACTATAGACTTCATCTATAGTATAGACGTCATCTATACTATAGACGTCATCTATACTATAGACGTCATCTATACTATAGACGTCATCTATACTATAGACGTCATCTATACTATAGACGTCATCTATACTATAGCCGTCATCTATACTATAGACGTCATCTATACTATAGCCGTCATCTATACTATAGACGTCATCTATACTATAGCCATCATCTATACTATAGACGTCATCTATATTATAGACGTCATCCATACTATAGACGTCATCTATACTATAGACGTCATCTATACTATAGACGTCATCTATACTATAGACGTCATCTATACTATAGACGTCATCTATACTATAGACGTCATCTATAATATAGGCGTCATCTTTACTATAGACGTCGTCTATACTATAAACGTCGTCTATACTATAGACGTCATCTATACTATAGACGTCATCTATACTATAGACGTCATCTATACTATAGACGTCATCTATACTATAGACGTCATCTATACTATAGACGTCATCTATACTATAGACGTCATCTATACTATAGACGTCATCTTTACTATAGACGTCGTCTATACTATAAACGTCGTCTATACTATAGACGTCATCTATACTATAGACGTCATCTATACTATAGACGTCATCTATACTATAGACGTCATCTATACTATAGACGTCATCTATACTATAGACATCATCTATACTATACACGTCATCTATACTATAGACATCATCTATACTATAGATGTCATCTTTACTATAGACGTCATCTATACTATAGACGTCATCTATAGTGTACACGTCATCTATAGTGTACACGTCATCTATAGTATAGACGTCATCTATAGTATACACTTCATCTATAGTATACACGTCATCTATAGTATACACGTCATCTATAGTATAGACGTCATCTATACTATAGACGTCATCTATACTATAGACGTCATCTATACTATAGACGTCATCTATACTATAGACGTCATCTATACTATAGACGTCATCTATACTATAGACGTCATCTATACTATAGACGCCATCTATATTATAGACGTCATCTATACTATAGACGTCATCTATACTATAGATGTCATCTATACTATAGACGTCATCTATACTAAAGACGTCATCTATACTATAGACGTCATCTATAGTGTACACGTCATCTATACTATAGCCGTCATCTATACTATAGACGTCATCTATACTATAGACGTCATCTATACTATAGACGTCATCTATACTATAGACGTCATCTATACTATAGACGTCATCTATACTATAGATGTCATCTATACTATAGACGTCATCTATACTATAGACGTCATCTATAGTGTACACGTCATCTATACAATAGACGTCATCTATACTATAGCCGTCATCTATACTATAGCCGTCATCTATACTATAGACGTCATCTATACTATAGACGTCATCTATACTATAGACGTCATCTATACTATAGACGTCATCTACACTTTAGACGTCGTCTATACTATAGACGTCATCTATACTATAGACGTCATCTATACTATAGACGTCATCTATACTATAGACGTCATCTATACTATAGACGTCATCTATACTATAGACTTCATCTATACTATAGACGTCATCTATACTATAGGCGTCATCTATACTATAGACGTCATCTAAACTATAGACGTCATCTATACTATAGACGTCATCTAAACTATAGACGTCATCTATACTATAGACGTCATCTATACTATAGACGTCATCTATACTATAGACGTCATCTATACTATAGACGTCATCTATATTATAGACGTCATCTATACTATAGACGTCATCTATATTATAGACGTCATCTATACTATAGACGTCATCTATATTATAGACGTCATCTATACTATAGACGTCATCTATACTATAGACGTCATCTATACTATAGACGTCATCTATACTATAGACGTCATCTATACTATAGACGTCATCTATACTATAGACGTCATCTATAGTTTAGACGTCATCTATAGTATAGACGTCATCTATAGTATAGACGTCATCTATAGTATAGACGTCATCTATAGTATACACGTCACCTATAGTATAGACGTCATCTATACTATAGGCGTCATCTATAGTATAGACGTCATCTATAGTATACACGTCATCTATAGTATAGACGTCATCTATAGTATACACGTCATCTATAGTATACACGTCATCTATAGTATAGACGTCACCTATTCTATAGACGTCATGTATTCTATAGACGTCATCTAGACTATAGACGTCATCTATACTATAGCCGTCATCTATACTATAGACGTCATCTATACTATAGCCGTCATCTATACTATAGACGTCATCTATACTATAGCCGTCATCTATACTATAGACGTCATCTATACTATAGCCGTCATCTATACTATAGACGTCATCTATACTATAGCCGTCATCTATACTATAGACGTCATCTATACTATAGACTTCATCTATACTATAGATGTCATCTATACTATAGACTTCATCTATACTATAGACGTCATCTATACTATAGACTTCATCTATACTATAGACTTCATCTATACTATAGACTTCATCTATACTATAGACGTCATCTATACTATAGACGTCATCTATACTATAGACGTCATCTATACTATAGACGTCATCTATACTATAGACGTCATCTATACTATAGGCGTCATCTATACTATAGACGTCATCTATACTATAGACGTCATCTATACTATAGACGTCATCTATACTATAGACGTCATCTATACTATAGATGTCATCTATACTATAGACGTCATCCATACTATAGACGTCATCTATACTATAGGCGTCATCTATACTATAGACGTCATCTATACTATAGACGTCATCTATACTATAGACGTCATCTATACTTTAGACGCCATGTATACTATAGACGTCATCTATACTATAGACATCATCTATTCTATAGACGTCATCTATAGTATAGACGTCATCTATTCTATAGACGTCATCTATAGTATAGACGCCATCTATTCTATAGACGTCATCTATTCTATAGACGTCATCTATACTATAGACGTCATCTATACTATAGACGTCATCTATACCATAGACGTCATCTATATTATAGACGTCATCTATACTATAGACGTCATCTATATTATAGACGTCATCTATACTATAGACGTCATCTATATTATAGACGTCATCTATACTATAGACGTCATCTATATTATAGACGTCATCTATACTATAGACGTCATCTATACTATAGACGTCATCTATACTATAGACGTCATCTATACTATAGCCGTCATCTATACTATAGACGTCATCTATACTATAGCCGTCATCTATACTATGGACGTTATCTATACTATAGCCGTCATCTCTACTATAGACGTCATCTATAGTATAGCCGTCATCTATACTATAGACGTCATCTATACTATAGCCGTCATCTATACTATAGACGTCATCTATACTATAGACGTCATCTATACTATAGACGTCATCTATACTATAGACGTCATCTATATTATAGACGTCATCTATACTATAGACGTCATCTATACTATAGACGTCATCTATACTATAGACGTCATCTATACTATAGCCGTCATCTATACTATAGACGTCATCTATACTATAGCCGTCATCTATACTATGGACGTCATCTATACTATAGCCGTCATCTCTACTATAGACGTCATCTATACTATAGCCGTCATCTCTACTATAGACGTCATCTATACTATAGCCGTCATCTATACTATAGACGTCATCTATACTATAGCCGTCATCTATACTATAGACGTCATCTATACTATAGACGTCATCTATACTATAGACGTCATCTATACTATAGACGTCATCTATACTATAGACGTCATCTATACTATAGACGTCATCTATACTATAGACGTCATCTATACTGTAGACGTCATCTATACTATAGACGTCATCTATACTATAGACGTCATCTATAGTATAGACGTAATCTATAGTATACACGTCATCTATAGTATAGACGTCATCTATAGTATACACGTCATCTATAGTATAGACGTCATCTATACTATAGGCGTCATCTATACTATAGACGTCATCTATATTTTAGAAGTCATCCATACTATAGACGTCATCTATAGCATAGGCGTATCTATACAATAGACGTCATCTATACTATAGGCGTCATCTATACTATAGACCTCATCTATACTATAGATGACGTCATCTATAGATAGACGTCATCTATACTATAGACGTCATCTATACTATAGACGTCATCTATATTATAGACGTCATCTATACTATAGACGTCATCTATATTATAGACGTCATCTATACTATAGACGTCATCTATACTATAGACGTCATCTATACTATAGACGTCATCTATACTATAGATGACTATAGATGACGTCTATACTATAGATGACGTCTATAGTATAGATGACGTCTATAGTATAGATGACGTCTATAGTATAGATGACGTCTATAGTATAGATGACGTCTATAGTATAGATGACGCCTATAGTATAGATGACGTCTATAGTATGGATGACTTCTAAAATATGGATGACGTCTATAGTATAGATGACGTCTATAGTATAGATGACGCCTATAGTATAGATGACGTCTATACTATAGATGACGTGTATACTATAGATGACGTGTATACTATAGATGACGTCTATACTATAGATGACGTCTATACTATAGATGACGTCTATACTATAGATGACGTCTATAGTATAGATGACGTCTATAGTATAGATGACGTCTATAGTATAGATGACGTCTATAGTATAGATGACGTCTATAGTATAGATGACGTCTATAGTATAGATGACGTCTATAGTATAGATGACGCCTATAGTATAGATGTCGTCTATAGTATGGATGACTTCTAAAATATGGATGACGTCTATAGTATAGATGACGTCTATAGTATAGATGACGCCTATAGTATAGATGACGTCTATACTATAGATGACGTCTATACTATAGATGACGTCTTTACTATAGATGACATCTATACTATAGATGACGTCTTTAGTATAGATGACGTCTATAGTATAGATGACGTCTATAGTATAGATGACGTCTATAGTATAGATGACGTCTATAGTATAGATGACGTCTATAGTATAGATGACGTCTATAGTATAGATGACGTCTATAATATAGATGACGTCTATAGTATAGATGACGTCTATAATATAGATGACGTCTATAGTATAGATGACGTCTATAGTATAGATGACGTCTATCTATAGATGACGTCATCTATAGTATAGATGAGGTCTATAGTATAGATGACGCCTATAGTATAGATGACGTCTATTGTATAGATACGCCTATAGTATAGATGACGTCTATAGTATGGATGACTTCTAAAATATAGATGACGTCTATAGTATAGATGACGCCTATAGTATAGATGACGTCTATACTATAGATGACGTGTATACTATAGATGACGTGTATAGTATAGATGACGTCTATAGTATAGATGACGTCTATAGTATAGATGACGTCTATAGTATAGATGACGTCTATAGTATAGATGACGTCTATAGTATAGATGACGTCTATAGTATAGATGACGTCTATAGTATAGATGACGTCTATAGTATAGATGACGTCTATAGTATAGATGACGTCTATAGTATAGATGACGTCTATAGTATAGATGACGTCTATAGTATAGATGACGTCTATAGTATAGATGACGTCTATAGTATAGATGACGTCTATAGTATAGATGACGTCTATAGTATAGATGACGTCTATAGTATAGATGACGTCTATAGTATAGATGACGGCTATAGTATAGATGACGTCTATAGTATACACGTCATCTATAGTGTAGACGTCATCTATACTATAGGCGTCATCTATACTATAGACGTCATCTATACTATAGACGTCATCCATATTTTAGAAGTCATCCATACTATAGACGTCATCTATACTATAGGCGTCATCTATACTATAGACGTCATCTACACTATAGACGTCATCTATACTATAGACGTCATCTATACTATAGACGTCATCTATAGTATAGACGTCATCTATAGTATAGACGTCATCTATAGTATAGACGTCATCTATAGTATAGACGTCATCCATAGTATAGACGTCATCTATAGTATAGACGTCATCTATAGTATAGACGTCATCTATAGTATACACGTCATCTATAGAATAGACGTCATCTATAGTATACACGTCATCTATAGTATACACGTCATCTATAGTATAGACGTCATCTATACTATAGACGTCATCTATACTATAGACGTCATCTATACTATAGACGTCATCTATACTATAGACGTCATCTGTACTATAGACGTCATCTATACTATAGACGTCATCTATACTATAGACGTCATCTATATTATAGACGTCATCTATACTATAGACGTCATCTATATTATAGACGTCATCTATACTATAGACGTCATCTATATTATAGACGTCATCTATACTATAGACGTCATCTATATTATAGACGTCATCTATACTATAGACGTCATATATATTATAGACGTCATCTATACTATAGACGTCATCTATACTATAGACGTCATCTTTACTATAGCCGTCATCTATACTATAGACGTCATCTATACTATAGCCGTCATCTATACTATAGACGTCATCTATACTATAGCCGTCATCTATACTATAGACGTCATCTATACTATAGCCGTCATCTATACTATAGACGTCATCTATACTATAGCCGTCATCTATACTATAGACGTCATCTATACTATAGCCGTCATCTATACTATAGACGTCATCTATACTATAGCCGTCATCTATACTATAGACGTCATCTTTACTATAGACGTCATCTACACTATAGACGTCATCTACACTATAGACGTCATCTATACTATAGACGTCATCTATACTATAGACGTCATCTATACTATAGACGTCATCTATACTATAGACGTCATCTATACTATAGACGTCATCTATACTATAGACGTCATCTATACTATAGACGTCATCTATACTATAGACGTCATCTATACTATAGACGTCATCTATACTATAGACGTCATCTATACTATAGACGTCATCTATACTATAGACGTCATCTATACTATAGACGTCATCTATAGTATAGACGTCATCTATACTATAGACGTCATCTATAGTATAGACGTCATCTATAGTATACACGTCATCTATAGTATAGACGTCATCTATAGTATACACGTCATCTATAGTATAGACGTCATCTATACTATAGGCGTCATCTATACTATAGACGTCATCTATATTTTAGAAGTCATCCATACTATAGACGTCATCTATACTATAGACGTCATCTATACTATAGACGTCATCTATACTATAGACGTCATCTATACTAAAGACCTCATCTATACTATAGATGTCGTCATCTATAGATAGACGTCATCTATACTATAGACGTCATCTATACTATAGACGTCATCTATACTATAGACGTCATCTATACTATAGACGTCATCTATACTAAAGACGTCATCTATAGTATAGATGTCATCTATAGTATAGACGTCATCTATAGTATAGACGTCATCTATAGTATAGACGTCATCTATAGTATACACGTCATCCATAGTATACACGTCATCTATAGTATAGACGTCATCTATAGTATAGACGTCATCTATAGTATACACGTCATCTATAGTATAGACGTCATCTATAGTATACACGTCATCTATAGTATAGACGTTATCTATACTATAGGCGTCATCTATACTATAGGCGTCATCTATACTATAGACGTCATCTATACTATAGACGTCATCTATACTATAGACGTCATCTATACTATAGACGTCATCTATACTATAGACGTCATCTATAGTATAGACGTCATCTATAGTATAGACGTCATCTATAGTATAAACGTCATCCATAGTATAGACGTCATCTATAGTAATCACGTCATCTAGAGTATACACGTCATCTATAGTATAGACGTCATCTATACTATAGGCGTCATCTATACTATAGACGTCATCTATACTATAGACGTCATCTATATTTTAGAAGTCATCCATACTATAGACGTCATCTATACTATAGGCGTCATCTATACTATAGACGTAATCTATA
Source organism: Neoascia interrupta (assembly GCA_947623515.1). Lineage (NCBI taxonomy): Eukaryota > Metazoa > Arthropoda > Insecta > Diptera > Syrphidae > Neoascia > Neoascia interrupta. The sequence goes on from OX392462.1 coordinate 102,718,595, forward strand.
CTATAGACGTCATCTATACTATAGACGCCATCTATACTATAGACGTCATCTATACTATAGACATCATCTATTCTATAGACGTCATCTATAGTATAGACATCATCTATTCTATAGACGTCATCTATAGTATAGACGTCATCTATTCTAAAGACGTCATCTATACTATAGACGTCATCTATACTATAGCCGTCATCTATACTATAGACGTCATCTATACTATAGCCGTCATCTATACTATAGACGTCATCTATACTATAGACGTCATCTATACTATAGCCGTCATCTATACTATAGACGTCATCTATACTATAGCCGTCATCTATACTATAGACGTCATCTATACTATAGCCGTCATCTATACCATAGACGTCATCTATACTATAGACGTCATCTATACTATAGAAGTCATCTATACTATAGACTTCATCTGTACTATAGACGTCATCTATACTATAGACGTCATCTATACTATAGACGTCATCTATACTATAGACGTCATCTACACTATAGACGTCATCTATACTATAGACGTCATCTATACTATAGACGTCATCTATACTATAGACGTCATCTATACTATAGACGTCATCTATACTATAGACGTCATCTATACTATAGACGTCATCTATATTATAGACGTCATCTATACTATAGACGTCATCTATATTATAGACGTCATCTATACTATAGACGTCATCTATATTATAGACGTCATCTATACTATAGACGTCATCTATATTATAGACCTCATCTATACTATAGACGTCATCTATACTATAGACGTCATCTATACTATAGACGTCATCTATACTATAGACGTCATCTATACTATAGACGTCATCTATACTATAGACGTCATCTATACTATAGACGTCATCTATACTATAGCCGTCATCTATACTATAGACGTCATCTATACTATAGCCGTCATCTATACTATAGACGTCATCTATACTATAGCCGTCATCTCTACTATAGACGTCATCTATACTATAGCCGTCATCTATACTATAGACGTCATCTATACTATAGACGTCATCTATACTATAGCCGTCATCTATACTATAGACGTCATCTATACTATAGACGTCATCTACACTATAGACGTCATCTATACTATAGACGTCATCTATACTATAGACGTCATCTATACTATAGATGTCATCTATACTATAGGCGTCATAGGCGTCATCTATACTATAGACGTCATCTATATTTTAGAAGTCATCCATACTATAGACGTCATCTATACTATAGGCGTCATCTATACTATAGACGTCATCTATACTATAGACGTCATCTATACTATAGACGTCATCTATACTATAGACGTCATCTATACTATAGACGTCATCTATACTATAGACGTCATCTATACTATAGACGTCATCTATAGTATAGATGTCATCTATACTATAGACGTCATCTATAGTATAGATGTCATCTATAGTATAGACGTCATCTATAGTATAGACGTCATCTATAGTATAGACGTCATCTATAGTATACAGGTCATCTATAGTATAGACGCCATCTATACTATAGGCGTCATCTATACTATAGACGTCATCTATACTATAGACGTCATCCATATTTTAGAAGTCATCCATACTATAGACGTCATCTATACTATAGACGTCATCTATACTATAGACGTCATCTATACTATAGACGTCATCTATAGTATAGATGTCATCTATACTATAGACGTCATCTATAGTATAGTATAGTATCTATACTATACTATAGACGTCATCTATACTATAGACGTCATCTATACTATAGACGTCATCTATACTATAGACGTCATCTATACTATAGACGTCATCTATACTATAGACGTCATCTGTACTATAGACGTCATCTACACTATAGACGTCATCTATACTATAGACGTCATCTATACTATAGACGTCATCTATACTATAGACGTCATCTATACTATAGACGTCATCTATACTATAGACGTCATCTATACTATAGACGTCATCTATACTATAGACGTCATCTATACTATAGACGTCATCTATACTATAGACGTCATCTATACTATAGACGTCATCTATACTATAGACGTCATCTATACTATAGACGTCATCTATACTATAGACGTCATCTATACTATAGACGTCATCTATACTATAGACCTCATCTATACTATAGACTTCATCTATACTATAGACGTCATCTATACTATAGACGTCATCTATACTATAGACGTCATCTTTACTATAGACGTCATCTATACTATAGACGTCATCTATAGTATAGACGTCATCTATAGTATAGACGTCATCTATACTATAGACGTCATCGATACTATAGACGTCATCTATACTATAGACGTCATCTATAGTATAGACGTCATCTATAGTATAGACGTCATCTATAGTATAGACGTCATCTATAGTATAGACGTCATCTTTAGTATAGACGTCATCTATAGTATAGACGTCATCTATAGTATAGACGTCATCTATACTATAGACATCATCTATAATATAGACGTCATCTATACTATAGACGTCATCTATACTATAGACGTCATCTATACTATAGACGTCATCTATACTATAGACGTCATCTATACTATAGACGTCATCTATACTATAGACGTCATCTACACTATAGCCGTCATCTATACTATAGACGTCATCTATACTATAGCCGTCATCTATACTATAGACGTCATCTATACTATAGCCATCATCTATACTAAAGACATCATCTATATTATAGACGTCATCTATACTATAAACGTCATCTATACTATAGACGTCATCTATACTATAGACGTCATCTATACTATAGACGTCATCTATACTATAGACGTCATCTATTCTATAGACGTCATCTATACTATAGACGTCATCTATACTATAGACGTCATCTATACTATAGACGTCATCTATACTCTCTATACCTCTCCTCCTTTTCCTCTTCTTCTAATCCTTTCCGCTCGTGAGATGTGTAACATTAAAAAGGGTATCCAATCCCTTATATTCGCGAGTGCATTATATAAAAAAAAAAAAAAAAAAAAATGTCTATAGTATAGATGACGTGTATAGTATAGATGATGTCTATAGTATAGATGACGTCTATAGTATAGATGACGTCTATAGTATAGATGACGTCTATAGTATAGACGACGTTTATAGTATAGACGACGTCTATAGTAAAGATGACGTCTATCTATACTATAGACGTCGTCTATACTATAAACGTCGTCTATACTATAGACGTCATCTATACTATAGACGTCATCTATACTATAGACGTCATCTATACTATAGACGTCATCTATACTATAGACATCATCTATACTATACACGTCATCTATACTATAGACATTTTTTTTTTTTTTTTTTTTTATATAATGCATTTTTTTTATATAAACGTCGTCTATACTATAGACGTCATCTATACTATAGACGTCATCTATACTATAGACGTCATCTATACTATAGACATCATCTATACTATACACGTCATCTATACTATAGAAATTTTTTTTTTTTTTTTTTATATATAATGCACTCGCGAATATAAGGGATTGGATACCCTTTTTAATGTTACACATCTCACGAGCGGAAAGGATTAGAAGAAGAGGAAAAGGAGGAGAGGTACCGATGCACTCTTGTTTTGAACAGTTGCAAGTTGTATTGCGCTGGAAAGATTGACCGTGGGAGAACATTCCACATTCGCGTTGTACGGCTTATGAAAGAACCTCTAAACTTTACTGTGCGTCCGAAGGTGGGCTCGAGGGTAAACTGATGTGCATTCGATCTTTGGCGAGTATTACGGTGGAACGTCTTTAGGGGCGGAATGCAATTGGCTATTTCGATGGAACATTGTTTGTGAAAAAAGCGATAAAACAGTGAAAGACAAGATACATTACGTTGATGTTCTAATGAGTCAAAAGACTTCGCAATGTTTTTGTCTCCAACAAGTTTTAACGCGCGTTTTTGTATCCTATCTAGCAAGAGCAGTGCTGTTTTTGGAGCACCAGCCCAGACATGGGAATTATATTCCAACTTTAGGCGAATATATGCCTTATATAAAATAGCCAAATCAGAGGGGGTGAAATACTTCTTGCATCTTTTAAGGAAGCCTAGGCATTTCGCAGCGTTCTTGGCGACGTCGAATATGTGGTCATTCCAACTAAGGTTGTTATTGACACACATACCGAGAATGGAAAGCGTTTCGGTTTCGTCGATGCAAGTGCCATTCATGGACAATGGCTGGGTGTTTCGGTTTTGCTTCAATGACAGAAGACAGCATTGAGTTTTAGAAGCATTAAACTCTACTCTATTTTGAGATTACCATGATACAATGCTGTTAAGGTCAGAGTTTAATGAGTTTGACATACGCTGCCGTTCCAATTCAACGTCCAAAGAGCAGGGGCGCGGAACCGAGAACGAATATGAGAAACTGAGGTTACTGTCATCAGCAAAGGAGTGGATTGGATTAGTTGTAGCAGACAGGGGATCATTAATGAAAATGAGAAAGAGTGTCGGAGACAAAACAGAGCCCTGGGGAACCCCAGCGTTAATTTTATGAACTGCGGACTTGAAGCCATCCAAAACAACTTGAATTGAACGGTTCGAAAGGTAATTACTAATCCACTGAATAAGAGATTCGTCGATTCCAAATGCACGCATTTTCGACAAGAGAGCTTGGTGCCAAACTCTGTCAAATGCTTTTGAAATATCAAGCGCAACAATCTTGCTTTCACCTAGAAGATGCAAGGAATGATTCCACTTTTCAGTGAGATATGCCATCAAATCACCAGTGGACCGTTTGCTACGAAAACCGTATTGCCGGTCATTAAGAAGTTTTCGTGTTTCAAGATATTTAATAAGCTGATAATTAATCAGCGTTTCCATGACCTTAGAAAGAAGGGAGGTAAGTGCAATTGGACGATAGCTAGAGGGAGAAGAAGAATCGCCTTTTTTAGGGACGGGCTGGACAAATGCTGTTTTCCATCTACTCGGAAAGGAAAGAGACCTGAGGAGTAGGACCGATAAAAAAGCTAACACAATGGTTTTGCCAGCGCGGAAGAACACCTCTTCAGAGCAATGGGGGATATTCCATCTGGACCAGCGGATTTGTGAATGTTTAGATCTTGAAGTACTCTTTTGACTGCACGAGCGCGAAAGTGAATTTGTCCCATGGTATATTCGACGCGCTCAAGTGTAGGCGGGGACATTGCAGAATCAGGGAGCATGGAGCTAGCAGCGAAATGCGCTGCAAGTAGATTCGCTTTGTCTAGAGAGGTGACAGCTGGAATGTCATTGTAAACGAGTGCTGGGATGGAAGATGAGGCACAGTTTTTGACATTTTTGACGAAAGACCAAAAGTTTTTAATACCCTTGGGACAATGCAGTATTTTCTGCCTCAGCTTTTGGTCGTATTGGAATTTGACACGGCGAATATGAGCATTACAATCATTTCAGGCTTGTTTAAACTTGAAGCTAAAAGATGACGTGTATAGTATAGATGATGTCTATAGTATAGATGACGTCTATAGTATAGATGACGTCTATAGTATAGATGACGTCTATAGTATAGACGACGTTTATAGTATAGACGACGTCTATAGTAAAGATGACGTCTATCTATACTATAGACGTCGTCTATACTATAAACGTCGTCTATACTATAGACGTCATCTATACTATAGACGTCATCTATACTATAGACGTCATCTATACTATAGACGTCATCTATACTATAGACGTCATCTATACTATAGACATCATCTATACTATACACGTCATCTATACTATAGACATTTTTTTTTTTTTTTTTTTTTATATAATGCATTTTTTTTATATAAACGTCGTCTATACTATAGACGTCATCTATACTATAGACGTCATCTATACTATAGACGTCATCTATACTATAGACATCATCTATACTATACACGTCATCTATACTATAGAAATTTTTTTTTTTTTTTTTTTTATATAATGCACTCGCGAATATAAGGGATTGGATACCCTTTTTAATGTTACACATCTCACGAGCGGAAAGGATTAGAAGAAGAGGAAAAGGAGGAGAGGTACCGATGCACTCTTGTTTTGAACAGTTGCAAGTTGTATTGCGCTGGAAAGATTGACCGTGGGAGAACATTCCACATTCGCGTTGTACGGCTTATGAAAGAACCTCTAAACTTTACTGTGCGTCCGAAGGTGGGCTCGAGGGTAAACTGATGTGCATTCGATCTTTGGCGAGTATTACGGTGGAACGTCTTTAGGGGCGGAATGCAATTGGCTATTTCGATGGAACATTGTTTGTGAAAAAAGCGATAAAACAGTGAAAGACAAGATACATTACGTTGATGTTCTAATGAGTCAAAAGACTTCGCAATGTTTTTGTCTCCAACAAGTTTTAACGCGCGTTTTTGTATCCTATCTAGCAAGAGCAGTGCTGTTTTTGGAGCACCAGCCCAGACATGGGAATTATATTCCAACTTGGGGCGAATATATGCCTTATATAAAATAGCCAAATCAGAGGGGGTGAAATACTTCTTGCATCTTTTAAGGAAGCCTAGGCATTTCGCAGCGTTCTTGGCGACGTCGAATATGTGGTCATTCCAACTAAGGTTGTTATTGACACACATACCGAGAATGGAAAGCGTTTCGGTTTCGTCGATGCAAGTGCCATTCATGGACAATGGCTGGGTGTTTCGGTTTTGCTTCAATGACAGAAGACAGCATTGAGTTTTAGAAGCATTAAACTCTACTCTATTTTGAGATTACCATGATACAATGCTGTTAAGGTCAGAGTTTAATGAGTTTGACATACGCTGCCGTTCCAATTCAACGTCCAAAGAGCAGGGGCGCGGAACCGAGAACGAATATGAGAAACTGAGGTTACTGTCATCAGCAAAGGAGTGGATTGGATTAGTTGTAGCAGACAGGGGATCATTAATGAAAATGAGAAAGAGTGTCGGAGACAAAACAGAGCCCTGGGGAACCCCAGCGTTAATTTTATGAACTGCGGACTTGAAGCCATCCAAAACAACTTGAATTGAACGGTTCGAAAGGTAATTACTAATCCACTGAATAAGAGATTCGTCGATTCCAAATGCACGCATTTTCGACAAGAGAGCTTGGTGCCAAACTCTGTCAAATGCTTTTGAAATATCAAGCGCAACAATCTTGCTTTCACCTAGAAGATGCAAGGAATGATTCCACTTTTCAGTGAGATATGCCATCAAATCACCAGTGGACCGTTTGCTACGAAAACCGTATTGCCGGTCATTAAGAAGTTTTCGTGTTTCAAGATATTTAATAAGCTGATAATTAATCAGCGTTTCCATGACCTTAGAAAGAAGGGAGGTAAGTGCAATTGGACGATAGCTAGAGGGAGAAGAAGAATCGCCTTTTTTAGGGACGGGCTGGACAAATGCTGTTTTCCATCTACTCGGAAAGGAAAGAGACCTGAGGAGTAGGACCGATAAAAAAGCTAACACAATGGTTTTGCCAGCGCGGAAGAACACCTCTTCAGAGCAATGGGGGATATTCCATCTGGACCAGCGGATTTGTGAATGTTTAGATCTCGAAGTACTCTTTTGACTGCACGAGCGCGAAAGTGAATTTGTCCCATGGTATATTCGACGCGCTCAAGTGTAGGCGGGGACATTGCAGAATCAGGGAGCATGGAGCTAGCAGCGAAATGCGCTGCAAGTAGATTCGCTTTGTCTAGAGAGGTGACAGCTGGAATGTCATTGTAAACGAGTGTTGGGATGGAAGATGAGGCACAGTTTTTGACATTTTTGACGAAAGACCAAAAGTTTTTAATACCCTTGGGACAATGCAGTATTTTCTGCCTCAGCTTTTGGTCGTATTGGAATTTGACACGGCGAATATGAGCATTACAATCATTTCAGGCTTGTTTAAACTTTTTTCGGTTTACCTGTGATGGGTTGGTCTTGTAGGACCGAAAACATAATTCCTTTAACCTAATCGCCTCTTTACAGCTCGAGTCAAACCACGAGTTCTCCTTTGGTTTGATACTCTTAATCCTGTAAGGGATAAAGGATCTCATACCAAGGAGAATGGTGTTAGTTATCATATCAGCAGCAGCATCTACGTTGTCATCGAGAAAGCACAAAGACCAGTTAAAACGACTGAAGAAGTTATTAAGGCCGTCCCAGTTGGCTTTCTCGTATCGCCACACTGTTCTTCTTGGAGTAATTTCCTTATTAGGTTGACTACCCAATAGGAACATGGCTGATATGACGCAGTGGTCTGACGAGCCTAGAGGAGACAGTACATTCACTGTGTACTTATCGGGATGGGAGGTAAGAAACAAATCCAGAGTGTTGGCGGGATGATTGTTAATGTCGGGTATCCGTGTAGGCTCGTTTACAAGTTGCGTTAGGTTATTTAACGCGGCAAAGATCTCAACATACCTTTCTTCGGGTGTTGTCTGACCAGAATGTCGAAGCCACTTAGAATTGTGAATATTGAGATCGCCCGTAATCACGATTTCATTATTAGGATTCAAGGAAACAATTCTTAAGATGGAGTCGGAGCATCAAACTCATTACAAGTTAATGCACTGCCCAAGTTAGGGCTTCTGTACACGAAACAGTAATGAATTGTTTGTCTAGGGACGGTGAAATTTATCCACATGAAATTGAATTCCGGGTTGGAACAGGTGTTGAGTTGTGGAGGAATATGGTAGACAATATCATCACGAATATAAATGGCGAGGCCACGATGTGGAAAGAATAATGGCTCTAAGCGATAACCAGGGAGTTTAAAACCCGGATCGGGTTGACCTGTTACAGGATCTATGCCTAATAACTGAGTTTCACTTAGCGCCAAAACAGCTGGGCTGTAAGTACAGACATGGACGTACGCTGCAATTAGGTTTTTCCGCAGCCCACGAATGTTGCAAATGTCGACACGGAAGTCACTCATCTGCGCAAGATAATACAACTGCTCGGAAACAATAAATAAACGATAAACACTAAGCTGGATTGTTGCGTGAAAATCCTCGCAAAGAAACACCACAACAATACTTTGCAAGTACTATGCCTGTACATAGCATTGTGTGGTAAATTCAAGCAAAAAAAAAATCATCAACAATCCGCTATACGCTCATTGCCACTGCTGGCAGCGGCACTCCAACCGTGCATTGGAGTGTTGATACCAGCAGCGACAGGCAAAGGGAAACAGTAGAAGACAAGAAAATTGATAATGTGGACTGGGCTATGTGTTGTATTTAGAGGATGGGGGGAGGGGTGATGCACGCGATACTATAGACATCATCTATACTATAGATGTCATCTTTACTATAGACGTCATCTATACTATAGACGTCATCTATAGTGTACACGTCATCTATAGTATAGACGTCATCTATAGTATAGACGTCATCTATAGTATACACGTCATCTATAGTATACACGTCATCTATAGTATAGACGTCATCTATACTATAGACGTCATCTATACTATAGACGTCATCTATACTATAGACGTCATCTATGCTATAGACGTCATCTACACTATAGACGTCATCTATACTATAGACGTCATCTATACTATAGACGTCATCTATACTATAGACGTCATCTATACTATAGACGTCATCTACACTATAGACGTCATCTACACTATAGACGTCATCTATACTATAGACGTCATCTATACTCTAGACGTCATCTATACTCTAGACGTCATCTATACTCTAGACGTCATCTATACTATAGACGTCATCTATACTATAGACGTCATCTATACTATAGACGTCATCTATACTATAGACGTCATCTATACTATAGACGTCATCTATACTATAGACGTCATCTATACTATAGACGTCATCTATACTATAGACGTCAACTATACTATAGACGTCATCTATACTATAGACGTCAACTATACTATAGACGTCATCTATACTATAGACGTCATCTATACTATAGACGTCATCTAAACTATAGACGTCATCTAAACTATAGACGTCATCTATACTATAGACGTCATCTATACTATAGACGTCATCTATACTATAGACGTCATCTATAGTATAGACGTCATCTATAGCATAGACGTCATCTATAGTATACACGTCATCTATAGTATACACGTCATCTCTAGTATAGACGTCATCTATACTATAGGCGTCATCTATACTATAGCCGTCATCTATACTATTGACGTCATCTATACTATTGACGTCATCTATACTATAGACGTCATCTATACTATAGACGTCATCTATATTTTAGAAGTCATCCATACTATAGACGTCATCTATACTATAGGCGTCATCTATACTATAGACGTCATCTATACTATAGACGTCATCTATACTATAGACGTCAACTATACTATAGACGTCATCTATTCTATAGACGTCATCTATACTATAGACGTCATCTATAGTATAGACGTGGTCTATAGTATAGACGTCATCTATATTATACACGTCATCTATAGTATAGACGTTATCTATAGTATACACGTCATCTATAGTATACACGTCATCTATAGTATAGACGTCATCGATACTATAGACGTCATCTATACTATAGACGTCATCGATACTATAGACGTCATCTATACTATAGACGTCATCGATACTATAGACGTCATCTATACTATAGACGTCATCTATACTATAGACGTCATCTATACTATAGACGTCATCTATACTATAGCCGTCATCTATACTATGTCATTTATACTATAGACTTCATCTATACTATAGACGTCATCTATACTATAGACTTCATCTATACTATAGACTTCATCTATACTATAGACTTCATCTATACTATAGACTTCATCTATACTATAGACGTCATCTATACTATAGACGTCATCTATACTATAGACGTCATCTATACTATAGACGTCATCTATACTATAGACGTCATCTATACTATAGATGTCATCCATACTATAGACGTCATCTATACTATAGATGTCATCTATACTATAGACGTTCTATACTATAGACGTCATCTATACTGTAGACGTCATCTTTACTATAGAAGTCATCTTTACTATAGACGTCATCTATACTATAGACGTCATCCATTCTATGGACGTCATCTATATTATAGACGTCATCTATATTATAGACGTCATCTATACTATACAGACGTCATCTATACTATAGACGTCATCTATACTATAGACGTCATCTATACTATAGACGTCATCTATACTATAGACGTCATCTATACTATAGACGTCATCTATACTATAGACGTCATCTATACTATAGACATCATCTATACTATACAAGTCATCTATACTATAGACATCATCTATACTATAGACGTCATCTTTACTATAGACGTCATCTATACTATAGACGTCATCTATAGTATACACGTCATCTATAGTATAGACGTTATCTATAGTATACACGTCATCTATAGTATACACGTCATCTATAGTATAGACGTTATCTATACTATAGACGTCATCTATACTATAGACGTCATCTATACTATAGACGTCATCTACACTATAGACGTCATCTAAACTATAGACGTCAACTATACTATAGACGTCATCTTTACTATAGACGTCATCTATACTATAGACGTCATCTATACTTTAGACGTCATTTATACTACAGACGTCATCTATACTATAGACGTCATCTATACTATAGACGTCATCTATTCTATAGACGTTATCTATATTATAGACGTCATCTATTCTATAGACGTCATCTGTACTATAGACGTCATCTATACTATAGACGTCATCTATTCTATAGACGTCATCTATAGTATAGACGTCATCTATAGTATACACGTCATCTATAGTATAGACGTCATCTATAGTATAGAAGTCATCTATATTATAGACGTCATCTATTCTATAGACGTCATCTGTACTATAGACGTCATCTATACTATAGACGTCATCTATTCTATAGACGTCATCTTACTATAGACGTCATCTATATTATAGACGTCATCTATTCTATAGACGTCATCTATAGTATAGACGTCATCTATAGTATACACGTCATCTATAGTATAGACGTCATCTATAGTATAGAAGTCATCTATACTATAGACGTCATCTATACTATAGACGTCATCTATACTATAGACGTCATCTATACTATAGACGTCATCTATACTATAGACGTCATCTATACTATAGACGTCATCTATACTATAGACGTCATCTATACTATAGACGTCATCTATATTTTAGAAGTCATCCATACTATAGACGTCATCTATACTATAGGCGTCATCTATACTATAGACGTCATCTATACTATAGACGTCATCTATACTTTAGACGCCATCTATACTATAGACGTCATCTATACTATAGACATCATCTATTCTATAGACGTCATCTATAGTATAGACATCATCTATTCTATAGACGTCATCTATAGTATAGACGTCATCTATTCTATAGACGTCATCTATTCTATAGACGTCATCTATACTATAGACGTCATCTATACTATAGACGTCATCTATTCTATAGACGTCATCTATACTATAGACGTCATCTATACTATAGACGTCATCTATATTATGGACGTCATCTATACTATAGACGTCATCTATACTATAGACGTCATCTATACTATAGACGTCATCTATACTATAGACGTCATCTATACTATAGACATCATCTATACTATAGACGTCATCTATACTATAGACGTCATCTATACTATAGACGTCATCTATATTATAGACGTCATCTATACTATAGACGTCATCTATACTATAGACGTCATCTATATTATAGACGTCATCTATACTATAGACGTCATCTATATTATAGACGTCATCTATACTATAGACGTCATCTATATTATAGACGTCATCTATACTATAGACGTCATCTATACTATAGACGTCATCTATACTATAGACGTCATCTATACTATAGCCGTCATCTATACTATAGACGTCATCTATACTATAGACGTCATCTATACTATAGACGTCATCTATACTATAGCCGTCATCTATACTATAGACGTCATCTATACTATAGCCGTCATCTATACTATAGACGTCATCTATACTATAGCCGTCATCTATACTATAGACGTCATCTATACTATAGCCGTCATCTATACTATAGATGACGTCTATACTATAGACGTCATCTGTACTATAGACGTCATCTATACTATAGACGTCATCTATACTATAGACGTCATCTATACTATAGACGTCATCTATACTATAGACGTCATCTATACTATAGACGTCATCTATACTATAGACGTCATCTATACTATAGACGTCATCTACACTATAGACGTCATCTATACTATAGCCGTCATCTATACTATAGACGTCATCTATACCATAGACGTTATCTTTACTATAGAAGTCATCTTTACTATAGACGTCATCTATACTATAAACGTCATCCATTCTATGTACATCATCTATATTATAGACGTCATCTATACTATACAGACGTCATCTATACTATAGACGTCATCTATACTATAGACGTCATCTATACTATAGACGTCATCTATACTATAGACGTCATCTATACTATAGACGTCATCTATACTATAGACGTCATCTATACTATAGACGTCATCTATACTATAGACGTCATCTATATTATAGACGTCATCTATATTATAGACGTCATCTATACTATAGACGTCATCTATATTATAGACGTCATCTATACTATAGACGTCATCTATACTATAGACGTCATCTATATTATAGACGTCATCTATACTATAGACGTCATCTATACTATAGACGTCATCTATACTATAGACGTCATCTATACTATAGACGTCATCTATACTATAGACGTCATCTATACTATAGACGTCAACTATACTATGGACGTCATCTATACTATAGACGTCATCTATACTATGGACGTCATCTATACTATAGACGTCATCTATACTATGGACGTCATCTATACTATAGACGTCATCTATACTATAGACGTCATCTATACTATAGACGTCATCTATACTATAGACGTCATCTATACTATAGACGTCATCTATACTATAGACGTCATCTATACTATAGACGTCATCTATACTATAGACGTCATCTATACTATAGACGTCATCTATATTATAGACGTCATCTATACTATAGACGTCATCTATATTATAGACGTCATCTATACTATAGACGTCATCTATATTATAGGTGTCATTTATACTATAGACGTCATCTATACTATAGACGTCATCTATACTATAGACGTCATCTATACTATAGACGTCATCTATACTATAGACGTCATCTATACTATAGACGTCATCTATACTATAGACGTCATCTATACTATAGACGTCAACTATACTATGGACGTCATCTATACTATAGACGTCATCTATACTATGGACGTCATCTATACTATAGACGTCATCTATACTATAGACGTCATCTATACTATAGACGTAATCTATACTTAAGACTACAGACGTCATCATCATTTATACTACAGACGTCATCAATACTATAGACGTCATCTATACTATAGACGTCATCTATACTATAGACGTCATCTATACTATAGACGTCATCTATACTATAGACGTCAACTATACTATAGACGTCATCTATACTATAGACGTCATCTATACTATAGACGTCATCTATACTATAGACGTCATCTATACTATAGACGTCATCTATACTTTAGACTACAGACGTCATCATCATTTATACTACAGACGTCATCAATACTATAGACGTCATCTATACTATAGACGTCATCTATTCTATAGACGTTATCTATATTATAGACGTCATCTATTCTATAGACGTCATCTACACTATAGACGTCATCTATACAATAGACGTCATCTATACAATAGACGTCATCTATACTATAGACGTCATCTATACTATAGACGTCATCTTACTATAGACGTCATCTATATTATAGACGTCATCTTTTCTATAGACGTCATCTATGGTATAGACGTCATCTATAGTATACACGTCATCTATAGTATAGACGTCATCTATAGTATAGAAGTCATCTATACTATAGACGTCATCTATACTATAGACGTCATCTATACTATAGACGTCATCTATACTATAGACGTCATCTATACTATAGACGTCATCTATACTATAGACGTCATCTATACTATAGACGTCATCTATACTATAGGCGTCATCTATACTATAGACGTCATCTATACTATAGACGTCATCTATACTTTAGACGCCATCTATACTATAGACGTCATCTATACTATAGACATCATCTATTCTATAGACGTCATCTATAGTATAGACATCATCTATTCTATAGACGTCATCTATAGTATAGACGTCATCTATTCTATAGACGTCATCTATACTATAGACGTCATCTATACTATAGACGTAATCTATACTTAAGACTACAGACGTCATCATCATTTATACTACAGACGTCATCAATACTATAGACGTCATCTATACTATAGACGTCATCTATACTATAGACGTCATCTATACTATAGACGTCATCTATACTATAGACGTCAACTATTCTATAGACGTCATCTATACTATAGACGTCATCTATACTATAGACGTCATCTATTCTATAGACGTCATCTATACTATAGACGTCATCTATACTATAGACGTCATCTATATTATGGACGTCATCTATACTATAGACGTCATCTATACTATAGACGTCATCTATACTATAGACGTCATCTATACTATAGACGTCATCTATACTATAGACATCATCTATACTATAGACGTCATCTATACTATAGACGTCATCTATACTATAGACGTCATCTATATTATAGACGTCATCTATACTATAGACGTCATCTATACTATAGACGTCATCTATATTATAGACGTCATCTATACTATAGACGTCATCTATATTATAGACGTCATCTATACTATAGACGTCATCTATATTATAGACGTCATCTATACTATAGACGTCATCTATACTATAGACGTCATCTATACTATAGACGTCATCTATACTATAGCCGTCATCTATACTATAGACGTCATCTATACTATAGACGTCATCTATACTATAGACGTCATCTATACTATAGCCGTCATCTATACTATAGACGTCATCTATACTATAGCCGTCATCTATACTATAGACGTCATCTATACTATAGCCGTCATCTATACTATAGACGTCATCTATACTATAGCCGTCATCTATACTATAGATGACGTCTATACTATAGACGTCATCTGTACTATAGACGTCATCTATACTATAGACGTCATCTATACTATAGACGTCATCTATACTATAGACGTCATCTATACTATAGACGTCATCTATACTATAGACGTCATCTATACTATAGACGTCATCTACACTATAGACGTCATCTATACTATAGACGTCATCTATACTATAGACGTCATCTATACCATAGACGTTATCTTTACTATAGAAGTCATCTTTACTATAGACGTCATCTATACTATAAACGTCATCCATTCTATGTACATCATCTATATTATAGACGTCATCTATACTATACAGACGTCATCTATACTATAGACGTCATCTATACTATAGACGTCATCTATACTATAGACGTCATCTATACTATAGACGTCATCTATACTATAGACGTCATCTATACTATAGACGTCATCTATACTATAGACGTCATCTATACTATAGACGTCATCTATATTATAGACGTCATCTATATTATAGACGTCATCTATACTATAGACGTCATCTATATTATAGACGTCATCTATACTATAGACGTCATCTATACTATAGACGTCATCTATATTATAGACGTCATCTATACTATAGACGTCGTCTATACTATAGACGTCATCTATACTATAGACGTCATCTATACTATAGACGTCATCTATACTATAGACGTCATCTATACTATAGACGTCAACTATACTATGGACGTCATCTATACTATAGACGTCATCTATACTATGGACGTCATCTATACTATAGACGTCATCTATACTATGGACGTCATCTATACTATAGACGTCATCTATACTATAGACGTCATCTATACTATAGACGTCATCTATACTATAGACGTCATCTATACTATAGACGTCATCTATACTATAGACGTCATCTATACTATAGACGTCATCTATACTATAGACGTCATCTATACTATAGACGTCATCTATATTATAGACGTCATCTATACTATAGACGTCATCTATATTATAGACGTCATCTATACTATAGACGTCATCTATATTATAGACGTCATTTATACTATAGACGTCATCTATACTATAGACGTCATCTATACTATAGACGTCATCTATACTATAGACGTCATCTATACTATAGACGTCATCTATACTATAGACGTCAACTATACTATGGACGTCATCTATACTATAGACGTCATCTATACTATGGACGTCATCTATACTATATACGTCATCTATACTATAGACGTCATCTATACTATAGACGTAATCTATACTTAAGACTACAGACGTCATCATCATTTATACTACAGACGTCATCAATACTATAGACGTCATCTATACTATAGACGTCATCTATACTATAGACGTCATCTATACTATAGACGTCATCTATACTATAGACGTCAACTATACTATAGACGTCATCTATACTATAGACGTCATCTATACTATAGACGTCATCTATACTATAGACGTCATCTATACTATAGACGTCATCTATACTATAGACGTCATCTATACTTTAGACTACAGACGTCATCATCATTTATACTACAGACGTCATCAATACTATAGACGTCATCTATACTATAGACGTCATCTATTCTATAGACGTTATCTATATTATAGACGTCATCTATTCTATAGACGTCATCTACACTATAGACGTCATCTATACAATAGACGTCATCTATACAATAGACGTCATCTATACTATAGACGTCATCTATACTATAGACGTCATCTTACTATAGACGTCATCTATATTATAGACGTCATCTTTTCTATAGACGTCATCTATGGTATAGACGTCATCTATAGTATACACGTCATCTATAGTATAGACGTCATCTATAGTATAGAAGTCATCTATACTATAGACGTCATCTATACTATAGACGTCATCTATACTATAGACGTCATCTATACTATAGACGTCATCTATACTATAGACGTCATCTATACTATAGACGTCATCTATACTATAGACGTCATCTATACTATAGGCGTCATCTATACTATAGACGTCATCTATACTATAGACGTCATCTATACTTTAGACGCCATCTATACTATAGACGTCATCTATACTATAGACATCATCTATTCTATAGACGTCATCTATAGTATAGACATCATCTATTCTATAGACGTCATCTATAGTATAGACGTCATCTATTCTATAGACGTCATCTATACTATAGACGTCATCTACACTATAGACGTCATCTATATTATGGACGTCATCTATACTATAGACGTCATCTATACTATAGACGTCATCTATACTATAGACGTCATCTATACTATAGACGTCATCTATACTATAGACGTCATCTATATTATGGACGTCATCTATACTATAGACGTCATCTATACTATAGACGTCATCTATACTATAGACGTCATCTATACTATAGACGTCATCTATACTATAGACGTCATCTATACTATAGACGTCATCTATACTATAGACGTCATCTATACTATAGGCGTCATCTATACCATAGACGTCATCTATACTATAGACGTCATCTATACTATAGACGTCATCTATATTATAGACGTCATCTATACTATAGACGTCATCTATATTATAGACGTCATCTATACTATAGACGTCATCTATATTATAGACGTCATTTATACTATAGACGTCATCTATACTATAGACGTCATCTATACTATAGACGTCATCTATACTATAGACGTCATCTATACAATAGACGTCAACTATACTATGGACGTCATCTATACTATAGACGTCATCTATACTATGGACGTCATCTATACTATAGACGTCATCTATACTATAGACGTCATCTATACTATAGACGTCATCTATATTATAGACGTCATCTATACTATAGACGTCATCTATATTATAGACGTCATCTATACTATAGACGTCATCTATATTATAGACGTCATCTATACTATAGACGTCATCTATATTATAGACGTCATCTATTATATAGACGTCATCTATATTATAGACGTCATCTATACTATAGACGTCATCTATATTATAGACGTCATCTATACTATAGACGTCATTTATACTATAGACGTCATCTATACTATAGACGTCATCTATACTATAGCCGTCATCTATACTATAGACGTCATCTATACTATAGCCGTCATCTATACTATAGACGTCATCTATACTATAGCCGTCATCTATACTATAGATGACGTCTATACTATAGACGTCATCTGTACTATAGACGTCATCTATACTATAGACGTCATCTATACTATAGACGTCATCTACACTATAGACGTCATCTATACTATAGACGTCATCTATACTATAGACGTCATCTATACTATAGACGTCATCTTTACTATAGAAGTCATCTATACTATAGACGTCATCCATTCTATGTACATCATCTATATTATAGACGTCATCTATACTATACAGACGTCATCTATACTATAGACGTCATCTATACTATAGACGTCATCTATACTATAGACGTCATCTATACTATAGACGTCATCTATACTATAGACATCATCTATACTATACACGTCATCTATACTATAGACATCATCTATACTATAGACATCATCTATATTATAGACGTCATCTATACTATACAGACGTCATCTATACTATAGACGTCATCTATACTATAGACGTCATCTATACTATAGACGTCATCTATACTATAGACGTCATCTATACTATAGACGTCATCTATAGTATACACGTCATCTATAGTATAGACGTCATCTATAGTATAGACGTCATCTATAGTATAAACGTCATCTATAGTATACACTTCATCTATAGTATACACGTCATCTATAGTATAGACGTCATCTATACTATAGACGTCATCTATACTATAGACGTCATCTATACTATAGACGTCATCTATACTATAGACGTCATCTATACTATAGACGTCATCTATACTATAGACGTCATCTATACTATAGACGTCATCTATACTATAGACGTCATCTATACTATAGACGTCATCTATATTATAGACGTCATCTATACTATAGACGTCATCTATATTATAGACGTCATCTATACTATAGACGTCATCTATATTATAGACGTCATCTATACTATAGACGTCATCTATATTATAGACGTCATTTATACTATAGACGTCATCTATACTATAGACGTCATCTATACTATAGACGTCATCTATACTATAGACGTCTTCTATACTATAGACGTCATCTATACTATAGACGTCATCTATACTTTAGACTACAGACGTCATCATCATTTATACTACAGACGTCATCAATACTATAGACGTCATCTATACTATAGACGTCATCTATTCTATAGACGTTATCTATATTAGAGACGTCATCTATTCTATAGACGTCATCTACACTATAGACGTCATCTATACAATAGACGTCATCTATACAATAGACGTCATCTATACTATAGACGTCATCTATACTATAGACGTCATCTATACTATAGACGTCATCTATACTATAGACGTCATCTATACTATAGACGTCATCTTACTATAGACGTCATCTATATTATAGACGTCATCTTTTCTATAGACGTCATCTATAGTATAGACGTCATCTATAGTATACACGTCATCTATAGTATAGACGTCATCTATAGTATAGACGTCATCTATACTATAGGCGTCATCTATACTATAGACATCATCTATATTATAGAAGTCATCTATACTATAGACGTCATCTATACTATAGACGTCATCTATACTATAGACGTCATCTCAACTATAGTCGTCATCTATACTATAGTCGTCATCTATACTAGAGACGTCATCTATACTATAGACGTCATCTATACTATAGACGTCATCTATACTATAGACGTCATCTATACTATAGACGTCATCCATACTATAGACGTCATCTATACTATAGACGTCATCCATACTATAGACGTCATCTATACTATAGACGTCATCTATACTATAGACGTCATCTATACTATAGACGTCATCTATACTATAGACGTCATCTATACTATAGACGTCATCTATACTATAGACGTCATCTATACTATAGACGTCATCTATACTATAGACGTCATCTATACTATAGACGTCATCTATACTATAGACGTCATCTATACTATAGACGTCATCTATACTATAGACATCATCTATACTATAGACGTCATCTATACTTTAGACGTCATCTATACTATAGACGTCATCTATATTTTAGAAGTCATCCATACTATAGACGTCATCTATACTATAGGCGTCATCTATACCATAGACGTCATCTATACTATAGGCGTCATCTATACTATAGACGTCAGCTATACTATAGATGACCTCATCTATACTATAGACGTCATCTATACTATAGACGTCATCTATACTATAGACGTCATCTATACTATAGACGTCATCTATACTATAGACGTCATCTATACTATAGACGTCATCTATACTATAGACGTCATCTATACTATAGACGTCATCTATATTATAGACGTCATCTATACTATAGACGTCATCTATATTATAGACGTCATCTATACTATAGACATCATCTATACTATAGACGTCATCTATACTATAGACGTCATCTATACTATAGACGTCATCTATACTATAGACGTCATCTATACTATAGACGTCATCTATACTATAGACGTCATCTATACTATAGACGTCATCTATACTATACAGACGTCATCTATACTATAGACGTCATCTATACTATAGACGTCATCTATACTATAGACGTCCTCTATACTATAGACATCATCTATACTATAAACGTCATCTATACTATAGACATCATCTATACTATAGACGTCATCTTTACTATAGACGTCATCTATACTATACACGTCATCTATAGTATACACGTCATCTATAGTATAGACGTCATCTATAGTATACACGTCATCTATACTATAGGCGTCATCTATACTATAGACGTCATCTATACTATAGACGTCATCTATACTATAGACGCCATCTATACTATAGACGTCATCTATACTATAGACGTCATCTATACTATAGACGTCATCTATATTATAGACGTCATCTATACTATAGACGTCATCTATATTATAGACGTCATCTATACTATAGACGTCATATAGTATAGATGACGTCTATAGTATAGATGACGTCTATAGTGTAGATGACGTCTATAGTATAGATGACGTCTATAGAATAGATGACGTCTATACTATAGATGACGTCTATAGAATAGATGATGTCTATACTATAGATGACGTCTATAGAATAGATGATGTCTATAGTATAGATGACGTCTATAGTATAGATGACGTCTATAGTATAGATGACGTCTATAGTATAGATGGCGTCTATAGTATAGATGACGTCTATAGTCTATAGACGTCATCTATACTATAGACGTCATCTATACTATAGACGTCATCTATACTATAGACGTCATCTATACTTTAGACTACAGACGTCATCATCATTTATACTACAGACGTCATCAATACTATAGACGTCATCTATACTATAGACGTCATCTATACTATAGACGTCATCTATACTATAGACGTAATCTATACTATAGACGTCATCTATATTATAGACGTCATCTATACTATAGACGTCATCTATATTATAGACGTCATCTATACTATAGACGTCATCTATATTATAGACGTCATTTATACTATAGACGTCATCTATACTATAGACGTCATCTATACTATAGACGTCATCTATACTATAGACGTCATCTATACTATAGACGTCATCTATACTATAGACGTCAACTATACTATAGACGTCATCTATACTATGGACGTCATCTATACTATAGACGTCATCTATACTATAGACGTCATCTATACTATAGACGTCATCTATACTTTAGACTACAGACGTCATCATCATTTATACTACAGACGTCATCAATACTATAGACGTCATCTATACTATAGACGTCATCTATACTATAGACGTCATCTATACTAAAGACGTCATCTATACTATAGACGTCATCTATATTATAGACGTCATCTATACTATAGACGTCATCTATATTATAGACGTCATTTATTCTATAGACGTCATCTATATTATAGACGTCATTTATACTATAGACGTCATCTATACTATAGACGTCATCTATACTATAGACGTCATCTATACTATAGACGTCATCTATACTATAGACGTCAACTATACTATAGACGTCATCTATACTATGGACGTCATCTATACTATAGACGTCATCTATACTATAGACGTCATCTATACTATAGGCGTCATCTATACTTTAGACTACAGACGTCATCATCATTTATACTACAGACGTCATCAATACTATAGACGTCATCTATACTATAGACGTCATCTATTCTATAGACGTTATCTATATTATAGACGTCATCTATTCTATAGACGTCATCTACACTATAGACGTCATCTATACAATAGACGTCATCTATACAATAGACGTCATCTATACTATAGACGTCATCTATACTATAGACGTCATCTATACTATAGACGTCATCTTACTATAGACGTCATCTATATTATAGACGTCATCTTTTCTATAGACGTCATCTATAGTATAGACGTCATCTATAGTATACACGTCATCTATAGTATAGACGTCATCTATAGTATAGAAGTCATCTATACTATAGACGTCATCTATACTATAGACGTCATCTATACTATAGACGTCATCTATACTATAGACGTCATCTATACTATAGACGTCATCTATACTATAGCCGTCATCTATACTATAGACGTCATCTGTACTATAGACGTCATCTATACTATAGACGTCATCTATACTATAGACGTCATCTATACTATAGACGTCATCTATACTATAGACGTCATCTATACTATAGACGTCATCTACACTATAGACGTCATCTATACTATAGACGTCATCTATACTATAGACGTCATCTATACTATAGACGTCATCTTTACTATAGAAGTCATCTTTACTAAAGACGTCATCTATACTATAGACGTCATCTATACTATAGCCGTCATCTATACTATAGACGTCATCTATACTATAGCCGTCATCTATACTATAGATGACGTCTATACTATAGACGTCATCTGTACTATAGACGTCATCTATACTATAGACGTCATCTATACTATAGACGTCATCTACACTATAGACGTCATCTATACTATAGACGTCATCTATACTATAGACGTCATCTATACTATAGACGTCATCTTTACTATAGAAGTCATCTATACTATAGACGTCATCCATTCTATGTACATCATCTATATTATAGACGTCATCTATACTATACAGACGTCATCTATACTATAGACGTCATCTATACTATAGACGTCATCTATACTATAGACGTCATCTATACTATAGACGTCATCTATACTATAGACATCATCTATACTATACACGTCATCTATACTATAGACATCATCTATACTATAGACATCATCTATATTATAGACGTCATCTATACTATACAGACGTCATCTATACTATAGACGTCATCTATACTATAGACGTCATCTATACTATAGACGTCATCTATACTATAGACGTCATCTATACTATAGACGTCATCTATAGTATACACGTCATCTATAGTATAGACGTCATCTATAGTATAGACGTCATCTATAGTATAAACGTCATCTATAGTATACACTTCATCTATAGTATACACGTCATCTATAGTATAGACGTCATCTATACTATAGACGTCATCTATACTATAGACGTCATCTATACTATAGACGTCATCTATACTATAGACGTCATCTATACTATAGACGTCATCTATACTATAGACGTCATCTATACTATAGACGTCATCTATACTATAGACGTCATCTATACTATAGACGTCATCTATATTATAGACGTCATCTATATTATAGACGTCATCTATACTATAGACGTCATCTATATTATAGACGTCATCTATACTATAGACGTCATCTATATTATAGACGTCATTTATACTATAGACGTCATCTATACTATAGACGTCATCTATACTATAGACGTCATCTATACTATAGACGTCTTCTATACTATAGACGTCATCTATACTATAGACGTCATCTATACTTTAGACTACAGACGTCATCATCATTTATACTACAGACGTCATCAATACTATAGACGTCATCTATACTATAGACGTCATCTATTCTATAGACGTTATCTATATTAGAGACGTCATCTATTCTATAGACGTCATCTACACTATAGACGTCATCTATACAATAGACGTCATCTATACAATAGACGTCATCTATACTATAGACGTCATCTATACTATAGACGTCATCTATACTATAGACGTCATCTATACTATAGACGTCATCTATACTATAGACGTCATCTTACTATAGACGTCATCTATATTATAGACGTCATCTTTTCTATAGACGTCATCTATAGTATAGACGTCATCTATAGTATACACGTCATCTATAGTATAGACGTCATCTATAGTATAGACGTCATCTATACTATAGGCGTCATCTATACTATAGACATCATCTATATTATAGAAGTCATCTATACTATAGACGTCATCTATACTATAGACGTCATCTATACTATAGACGTCATCTCAACTATAGTCGTCATCTATACTATAGTCGTCATCTATACTAGAGACGTCATCTATACTATAGACGTCATCTATACTATAGACGTCATCTATACTATAGACGTCATCTATACTATAGACGTCATCCATACTATAGACGTCATCTATACTATAGACGTCATCCATACTATAGACGTCATCTATACTATAGACGTCATCTATACTATAGACGTCATCTATACTATAGACGTCATCTATACTATAGACGTCATCTATACTATAGACGTCATCTATACTATAGACGTCATCTATACTATAGACGTCATCTATACTATAGACGTCATCTATACTATAGACGTCATCTATACTATAGACGTCATCTATACTATAGACGTCATCTATACTATAGACATCATCTATACTATAGACGTCATCTATACTTTAGACGTCATCTATACTATAGACGTCATCTATATTTTAGAAGTCATCCATACTATAGACGTCATCTATACTATAGGCGTCATCTATACCATAGACGTCATCTATACTATAGGCGTCATCTATACTATAGACGTCAGCTATACTATAGATGACCTCATCTATACTATAGACGTCATCTATACTATAGACGTCATCTATACTATAGACGTCATCTATACTATAGACGTCATCTATACTATAGACGTCATCTATACTATAGACGTCATCTATACTATAGACGTCATCTATACTATAGACGTCATCTATATTATAGACGTCATCTATACTATAGACGTCATCTATATTATAGACGTCATCTATACTATAGACATCATCTATACTATAGACGTCATCTATACTATAGACGTCATCTATACTATAGACGTCATCTATACTATAGACGTCATCTATACTATAGACGTCATCTATACTATAGACGTCATCTATACTATACAGACGTCATCTATACTATAGACGTCATCTATACTATAGACGTCATCTATACTATAGACGTCCTCTATACTATAGACATCATCTATACTATAAACGTCATCTATACTATAGACATCATCTATACTATAGACGTCATCTTTACTATAGACGTCATCTATACTATACACGTCATCTATAGTATACACGTCATCTATAGTATAGACGTCATCTATAGTATACACGTCATCTATACTATAGGCGTCATCTATACTATAGACGTCATCTATACTATAGACGTCATCTATACTATAGACGCCATCTATACTATAGACGTCATCTATACTATAGACGTCATCTATACTATAGACGTCATCTATATTATAGACGTCATCTATACTATAGACGTCATCTATATTATAGACGTCATCTATACTATAGACGTCATATAGTATAGATGACGTCTATAGTATAGATGACGTCTATAGTGTAGATGACGTCTATAGTATAGATGACGTCTATAGAATAGATGACGTCTATACTATAGATGACGTCTATAGAATAGATGATGTCTATACAATAGATGACGTCTATAGAATAGATGATGTCTATAGTATAGATGACGTCTATAGTATAGATGACGTCTATAGTATAGATGACGTCTATAGTATAGATGGCGTCTATAGTATAGATGACGTCTATAGTCTATAGACGTCATCTATACTATAGACGTCATCTATACTATAGACGTCATCTATACTATAGACGTCATCTATACTTTAGACTACAGACGTCATCATCATTTATACTACAGACGTCATCAATACTATAGACGTCATCTATACTATAGACGTCATCTATACTATAGACGTCATCTATACTATAGACGTAATCTATACTATAGACGTCATCTATATTATAGACGTCATCTATACTATAGACGTCATCTATATTATAGACGTCATCTATACTATAGACGTCATCTATATTATAGACGTCATTTATACTATAGACGTCATCTATACTATAGACGTCATCTATACTATAGACGTCATCTATACTATAGACGTCATCTATACTATAGACGTCATCTATACTATAGACGTCAACTATACTATAGACGTCATCTATACTATGGACGTCATCTATACTATAGACGTCATCTATACTATAGACGTCATCTATACTATAGACGTCATCTATACTTTAGACTACAGACGTCATCATCATTTATACTACAGACGTCATCAATACTATAGACGTCATCTATACTATAGACGTCATCTATACTATAGACGTCATCTATACTAAAGACGTCATCTATACTATAGACGTCATCTATATTATAGACGTCATCTATACTATAGACGTCATCTATATTATAGACGTCATTTATTCTATAGACGTCATCTATATTATAGACGTCATTTATACTATAGACGTCATCTATACTATAGACGTCATCTATACTATAGACGTCATCTATACTATAGACGTCATCTATACTATAGACGTCAACTATACTATAGACGTCATCTATACTATGGACGTCATCTATACTATAGACGTCATCTATACTATAGACGTCATCTATACTATAGGCGTCATCTATACTTTAGACTACAGACGTCATCATCATTTATACTACAGACGTCATCAATACTATAGACGTCATCTATACTATAGACGTCATCTATTCTATAGACGTTATCTATATTATAGACGTCATCTATTCTATAGACGTCATCTACACTATAGACGTCATCTATACAATAGACGTCATCTATACAATAGACGTCATCTATACTATAGACGTCATCTATACTATAGACGTCATCTATACTATAGACGTCATCTTACTATAGACGTCATCTATATTATAGACGTCATCTTTTCTATAGACGTCATCTATAGTATAGACGTCATCTATAGTATACACGTCATCTATAGTATAGACGTCATCTATAGTATAGAAGTCATCTATACTATAGACGTCATCTATACTATAGACGTCATCTATACTATAGACGTCATCTATACTATAGACGTCATCTATACTATAGACGTCATCTATACTATAGACGTCATCTATACTATAGACGTCATCTATATTTTAGAAGTCATCCATACTATAGACGTCATCTATACTATAGGCGTCATCTATACTATAGACGTCATCTATACTATAGACGTCATCTATACTTTAGACGCCATCTATACTATAGACGTCATCTATACTATAGACATCATCTATTCTATAGACGTCATCTATAGTATAGACATCATCTATTCTATAGACGTCATCTATAGTATAGACGTCATCTATTCTATAGACGTCATCTATTCTATAGACGTCATCTATACTATAGACGTCATCTATACTATAGACGTCATCTATACTATAGACGTCATCTATTCTATAGACGTCATCTATACTATAGACGTCATCTATATTATAGACGTCATCTATATTATGGACGTCATCTATACTATAGACGTCATCTATACTATAGACGTCATCTATACTATAGACGTCATCTATACTATAGACGTCATCTATACTATAGACGTCATCTATACTATAGACGTCATCTATACTATAGACGTCATCTATACTATAGACGTCATCTATACTATAGACGTCATCTATACTATAGACGTCATCTATATTATAGACGTCATCTATACTATAGACGTCATCTATATTATAGACGTCATCTATACTATAGACGTCATCTATATTATAGACGTCATCTATTATATAGACGTCATCTATATTATAGACGTCATCTATACTATAGACGTCATCTATATTATAGACGTCATCTATACTATAGACGTCATCTATACTATAGACGTCATCTATACTATAGACGTCATCTATACTATAGCCGTCATCTATACTATAGACGTCATCTGTACTATAGCCGTCATCTATACTATAGACGTCATCTATACTATAGCCGTCATCTATACTATAGACGTCATCTGTACTATAGACGTCATCTATACTATAGACGTCATCTATACTATAGACGTCATCTATACTATAGACGTCATCTATACTATAGACGTCATCTATACTATAGACGTCATCTACACTATAGACGTCATCTATACTATAGACGTCATCTATACTATAGACGTCATCTATACTATAGACGTCATCTTTACTATAGAAGTCATCTTTACTAAAGACGTCATCTATACTATAGACGTCATCCATTCTATGTACATCATCTATATTATAGACGTCATCTATACAATACAGACGTCATCTATACTTTAGACGTCATCTATACTATAGACGTCATCTATACTATAGACGTCATCTATACTATAGACGTCATCTATACTATAGACGTCACCTATACTATAGACGTCATCTATAGTATACACGTCATCTATAGTACAGACGTCATCTATAGTATAGACGTCATCTATAGTATACACGTCATCTATAGTATACACGTCATCTATAGTATAGACGTCATCTATACTATAGACGTCATCTATACTATAGACGTCATCTATACTATAGACGTCATCTATACTATAGACGTCATCTATACTATAGACGTCATCTATACTATAGACGTCATCTATACTATAGACGTCATCTATATTATAGACGTCATCTATACTATGGACGTCATCTATATTATAGACGTCATCTATACTATAGACGTCATCTATATTATAGACGTCATTTATACTATAGACGTCATCTATACTATAGACGTCATCTATACTATAGACGTCAACTATACTATGGACGTCATCTATACTATAGACGTCATCTATACTATGGACGTCATCTATACTATAGACGTCATCTATACTATAGACGTCATCTATACTATAGACGTCATCTATACTATAGACGTCATCTATACTTTAGACTACAGACGTCATCATTATTTATACTACAGACGTCATCAATACTATAGACGTCATCTATACTATAGACGTCATCTATTCTATAGACGTTATCTATATTATAGACGTCATCTATTCTATAGACGTCATATACACTATAGACGTCATCTATACAATAGACGTCATCTATACAATAGACGTCATCTATACTATAGACGTCATCTATACTATAGACGTCATCTATACTATAGACGTCATCTATACTATAGACGTCATCTATACTATAGACGTCATCTATACTATAGACGTCATCTATACTATAGACGTCATCTATACTATAGACGTCATCTATATTATAGACGTCATCTATACTATAGACGTCATCTATATTATAGACGTCATCTATACTATAGACGTCATCTATATTATAGACGTCATTTATACTATAGACGTCATCTATACTATAGACGTCATCTATACTATAGACGTCAACTATACTATGGACGTCATCTATACTATAGACGTCATCTATACTATGGACGTCATCTATACTATAGACGTCATCTATACTATAGACGTCATCTATACTATAGACGTCATCTATACTATAGACGTCATCTATACTTTAGACTACAGACGTCATCATTATTTATACTACAGACGTCATCAATACTATAGACGTCATCTATACTATAGACGTCATCTATTCTATAGACGTTATCTATATTATAGACGTCATCTATTCTATAGACGTCATATACACTATAGACGTCATCTATACAATAGACGTCATCTATACAATAGACGTCATCTATACTATAGACGTCAACTATACTATAGACGTCATCTATACTATAGACGTCATCTTACTATAGACGTCATCTATATTATAGACGTCATCTTTTCTATAGACGTCATCTATAGTATAGACGTCATCTATACTATAGGCGTCATCTATACTATAGACATCATCTATAATATAGAAGTCATCTATACTATAGACGTCATCTATACTATAGACGTCATCTCAACTATAGTCGTCATCTATACTATAGTCGTCATCTATACTAAAGACGTCATCTATACTATAGACGTCACCATACTATAGACGTCATCTATACTATAGACGTCATCTATACTATAGACGTCATCTATACAATAGACGTCATCTATACTATAGACGTCATCTATACTATAGACGTCGTCTATACTATAGACGTCATCTATACTATAGACGTCATCTATACCATAGACGTCATCTATACTATAGACGTCATCTATACTATAGACGTCATCTATACTATAGACGTCATCTATACTATAGACGTCATCTATACTATAGACGTCATCTATACTATAGACGTCATCTATACTATAGACGTCATCTATACTATAGACGTCATCTATACTATAGACGTCATCTATACTATAGACGTCATCTATACTATAGACATCATCTATACTATAGACGTCATCTATACTTTAGACGTCATCTATACTATAGACGTCATCTATATTTTAGAAGTCATCCATACTATAGACGTCATCTATACTATAGGCGTCATCTATACTATAGACGTCATCTATACTATAGGCGTCATCTATACTATAGACGTCAGCTATACTATAGATGACCTCATCTATACTATAGACGTCATCTATACTATAGACGTCATCTATACTATAGACGTCATCTATACTATAGACGTCATCTATACTATAGACGTCATCTATACTATAGACGTCATATATACTATAGACATCATCTATACTATAGACGTCATCTATACTATAGACGTCATCTATACTATAGACGTCATCTATACTATAGACGTCATCTATACTATAGACGTCATCTATACTATAGACGTCATCTATACTATAGACGTCATCTATACTATAGACGTCATCTATACTATAGACGTCATCTATACTATAGACGTCATCTATACTATAGACGTCATCTATACTATAGACGTCATCTATACTATAGACGTCATCTATACTATAGACGTCATCTATACTATAGACGTCATCTATACTATAGACGTCATCTATACTATAGACGTCATCTATACTATAGACGTCATCTATACTATAGACGTCATCTATACTATAGACGTCATCTATACTATAGACGTCTTCTATACTATAGACGTCATCTATACTATAGACGTCATCTACACTATAGACGTCATCTATACTATAGACGTCATCTATACTATAGACGTCATCTATACAATAGACGTCATCTATACTATAGACGTCATCTTTACTATAGACGTCATCTATACTATAGACGTCATCCATTCTATAGACGTCATCTATATTATAGACGTCATCTATACTATACAGACGTCATCTATACTATAGACGTCATCTATACTATAGACGTCATCTATACTATAGACGTCATCTATACTATAGACATCATCTAAACTATACACGTCATCTATACTATAGACATCATCTATACTATAGACGTCATCTTTACTATAGACGTCATCTATACTATACACGTCATCTATAGTATACACGTCATCTATAGTATAGACGTCATCTATAGTATACACGTCATCTATAATATAGACGTCATCTATAGTATACACGTCATCTATAGTATAGACGTCATCTACAGTATAGACGTCATCTATATTATAGACGTCATCTATACTATACAGACGTCATCTATACTATAGACGTCATCTATACTATAGACGTCATCTATACTATAGACGTCATCTATACTATAGACATCATCTATACTATACACGTCATCTATACTATAGAACTCATCTATACTATAGACGTCATCTTTACTATAGACGTCATCTATACTATAGTCATCTATAGTATACACGTCATCTATAGTATAGACGTCATCTATAGTATACACGTCATCTATAATATAGACGTCATCTATAGTATACACGTCATCTATAGTATAGACGTCATCTATAGTATAGACGTCATCTATACTATAGACGTCATCTATACTATAGACGTCATCTATACTATAGACGTCATCTATACTATAGACGTCATCTATACTATAGACGTCATCTATACTATAGACGTCATCTATACTAAAGACGTCATCTATACTATAGACGTCATCTATACTATAGACGTCATCTATACTATAGACGTCATCTGTACTATAGACGTCATCTATACTATAGACGTCATCTATACTATAGACGTCATCTATACTATAGACGTAATCTATACTATAGACGTCATCTATACTATAGACGTCATCTATACTATAGACGTCATCTATACTATAGACGTCATCTATACTATAGACGTCATCTATACTATAGACGTCATCTATACTATAGACGTCATCTATACTATAGACGTCATCTATACTATAGACGTCATCTATACTATAGACGTCATCTATACTATAGACGTCATCTATACTATAGACGTCATCTATACTATAGACGTCATCTATACTATAGACGTCATCTATACTATAGACATCATCTATACTATAGACGTCATCTATACTATAGACGTCATCTATACTATAGACGTCATCTATAGTATAGACGTCATCTATAGTATACACGTCATCTATAGTATAGACGTCATCTATAGTATACACGTCATCTATACTATAGACGTCATCTATACTATAGACGTCATCTATAGTATACACGTCATCTATACTATAGACGTCATCTATACTATAGACGTCATCTATACTATAGACGTCATCTATACTATAGACGTCATCTATACTATAGACGTCATCTATACTATAGACGTCATCTATACTATAGACGTCATCTATACTATAGACGTCATCTATACTATAGACGTCTTCTATGCTATAGACGTCATCTACACTATAGACGTCATCTATACTATAGACGTCATCTATACTATAGACGTCATCTATACTATAGACGTCATCTATACTATAGACGTCATCTATACAATAGACGTCATCTATACTATAGACGTCATCCATTCTATGGACGTCATCTATATTATAGACGTCATCTATACTATACAGACGTCATCTATACTATAGACGTCATCTATACTATAGACGTCATCTATACTATAGACGTCATCTATACTATAGACATCATCTATACTATACACGTCATCTATACTATAGACATCATCTATACTATAGACGTCATCTTTACTATAGACGTCATCTATACTATAGACGTCATCTATAGTATACACGTCATCTATAGTATAGACGTCATCTATAGTATACACGTCATCTATGGTATAGACGTCATCTATAGTATACACGTCATCTATACTATAGACGTCATCTATACTATAGACGTCATCTATACTATAGACGTCATCTATACTATAGACGTCATCTATACTATAGACGTCATCTATACTATAGACGTCATCTATACTATAGACGTCATCTATACTAAAGACGTCATCTTTACTATAGACGTCATCTATACTATAGACGTCATCTATACTATAGACGTCATCTATACTATAGACGTCATCTATATTATAGACGTCATCTATACTATAGACGTCATCTATACTATAGACGTCATCTATACTATAGACGTCATCTATACTATAGACGTCATCTTACTATAGACGTCATCGATATTATAGACGTCATCTATTCTATAGACGTTATCTATAGTATAGACGTCATCTATAGTATACACGTCATCTACAGTATAGACGTCATCTATACTATAGGCGTCATCTATACTATAGACGTCATCTATACTATAGACGTCATCTATACTATAGACGTCATCTATACTATAGACGTCATCTATACTATAGACGTCATCTATACTATAGACGTCATCTATACTATAGACGTCATCTATACTATAGACGTCATCTATACTATAGACGTCATCTATACTATAGACGTCATATATACTATAGACATCATCTATACTATAGACGTCATCTATACTATAGACGTCATCTATACTATAGACGTCATCTATACTATAGACGTCATCTATACTATAGACGTCATCTATACTATAGACGTCATCTATACTATAGACGTCATCTATACTATAGACGTCATCTATACTATAGACGTCATCTATACTATAAACGTCATCTATACTATAGACGTCATCTATACTATAAACGTCATCTATACTATAGACGTCATCTATACTATAGACGTCATCTATACTATAGACGTCATCTATACTATAGACGTCATCTATACTATAGACGTCATCTATACTATAGACGTCATCTATACTATAGACGTCATCTATACTATAGACGTCATCTATACTATAGACGTCATCTATACTATAGACGTCATCTATACTATAGACGTCATCTATACTATAGACGTCATCTATACTATAGACGTCTTCTATACTATAGACGTCATCTATACTATAGACGTCATCTACACTATAGACGTCATCTATACTATAGACGTCATCTATACTATAGACGTCATCTATACAATAGACGTCATCTATACTATAGACGTCATCTTTACTATAGACGTCATCTATACTATAGACGTCATCCATTCTATAGACGTCATCTATATTATAGACGTCATCTATACTATACAGACGTCATCTATACTATAGACGTCATCTATACTATAGACGTCATCTATACTATAGACGTCATCTATACTATAGACATCATCTAAACTATACACGTCATCTATACTATAGACATCATCTATACTATAGACGTCATCTTTACTATAGACGTCATCTATACTATACACGTCATCTATAGTATACACGTCATCTATAGTATAGACGTCATCTATAGTATACACGTCATCTATAATATAGACGTCATCTATAGTATACACGTCATCTATAGTATAGACGTCATCTACAGTATAGACGTCATCTATATTATAGACGTCATCTATACTATACAGACGTCATCTATACTATAGACGTCATCTATACTATAGACGTCATCTATACTATAGACGTCATCTATACTATAGACATCATCTATACTATACACGTCATCTATACTATAGAACTCATCTATACTATAGACGTCATCTTTACTATAGACGTCATCTATACTATAGTCATCTATAGTATACACGTCATCTATAGTATAGACGTCATCTATAGTATACACGTCATCTATAATATAGACGTCATCTATAGTATACACGTCATCTATAGTATAGACGTCATCTATAGTATAGACGTCATCTATACTATAGACGTCATCTATACTATAGACGTCATCTATACTATAGACGTCATCTATACTATAGACGTCATCTATACTATAGACGTCATCTATACTATAGACGTCATCTATACTAAAGACGTCATCTATACTATAGACGTCATCTATACTATAGACGTCATCTATACTATAGACGTCATCTGTACTATAGACGTCATCTATACTATAGACGTCATCTATACTATAGACGTCATCTATACTATAGACGTAATCTATACTATAGACGTCATCTATACTATAGACGTCATCTATACTATAGACGTCATCTATACTATAGACGTCATCTATACTATAGACGTCATCTATACTATAGACGTCATCTATACTATAGACGTCATCTATACTATAGACGTCATCTATACTATAGACGTCATCTATACTATAGACGTCATCTATACTATAGACGTCATCTATACTATAGACATCATCTATACTATAGACGTCATCTATACTATAGACGTCATCTATAGTATAGACGTCATCTATAGTATACACGTCATCTATAGTATAGACGTCATCTATAGTATACACGTCATCTATACTATAGACGTCATCTATACTATAGACGTCATCTATAGTATACACGTCATCTATACTATAGACGTCATCTATACTATAGACGTCATCTATACTATAGACGTCATCTATACTATAGACGTCATCTATACTATAGACGTCATCTATACTATAGACGTCATCTATACTATAGACGTCATCTATACTATAGACGTCATCTATACTATAGACGTCTTCTATGCTATAGACGTCATCTACACTATAGACGTCATCTATACTATAGACGTCATCTATACTATAGACGTCATCTATACTATAGACGTCATCTATACTATAGACGTCATCTATACAATAGACGTCATCTATACTATAGACGTCATCCATTCTATGGACGTCATCTATATTATAGACGTCATCTATACTATACAGACGTCATCTATACTATAGACGTCATCTATACTATAGACGTCATCTATACTATAGACGTCATCTATACTATAGACATCATCTATACTATACACGTCATCTATACTATAGACATCATCTATACTATAGACGTCATCTTTACTATAGACGTCATCTATACTATAGACGTCATCTATAGTATACACGTCATCTATAGTATAGACGTCATCTATAGTATACACGTCATCTATAGTATAGACGTCATCTATAGTATACACGTCATCTATACTATAGACGTCATCTATACTATAGACGTCATCTATACTATAGACGTCATCTATACTATAGACGTCATCTATACTATAGACGTCATCTATACTATAGACGTCATCTATACTATAGACGTCATCTATACTATAGACGTCATCTATACTAAAGACGTCATCTTTACTATAGACGTCATCTATACTATAGACGTCATCTATACTATAGACGTCATCTATACTATAGACGTCATCTATATTATAGACGTCATCTATACTATAGACGTCATCTATACTATAGACGTCATCTATACTATAGACGTCATCTATACTATAGACGTCATCTTACTATAGACGTCATCGATATTATAGACGTCATCTATTCTATAGACGTTATCTATAGTATAGACGTCATCTATAGTATACACGTCATCTACAGTATAGACGTCATCTATACTATAGGCGTCATCTATACTATAGACGTCATCTATACTATAGACGTCATCTATACTATAGACGTCATCTATACTATAGACGTCATCTATACTATAGACGTCATCTATACTATAGACGTCATCTATACTATAGACGTCATCTATACTATAGACGTCATCTATACTATAGACGTCTTCTATACTATAGACGTCATCTATACTATAGACGTCATCTATACTATAGACGTCATCTATACTATAGACGTCATCTATACTATAGACGTCATCTATACTATAGACGTCATCTATACTATAGACGTCATCTATACTATAGACGTCATCTATACTATAGACGTCATCTATACTATAGACGTCATCTATACTATAGACGTCATCTATACTATAGACGTCATCTATTCTATAGACGTTATCTATACTATAGACGTCATCTATACTATAGACGTCATCTATACTATAGACGTCATCTATACTATAGACGTCTTCTATACTATTGACGTCATCTATACTATAGACGTTATCTATACTATAGACGTCATCTATACTATAGACGTCATCTATACTATAGACGTCATCTATACCATAGACGTCATCTATACTATAGACGTCATCTATACTATAGACGTCATCTATACTATAGACGTCATCTATACTATAGACGTTATCTATACTATAGACGTCATCTATACTATAGACGTCATCTATACTATAGACGTCATCTATACTATAGACGTCATCTATACTATAGACGTCATTTATACTATAGACGTCATCTATACTATAGACGTCATCTATACTATAGACGTCATCTATACTATAGACGTCATCTATACTATAGACGTCATCTATACTATAGACGTCATCTATACTATAGACGTCATCTATACTATAGACGTCATCTATACTATAGACGTCATCTATACTATAGACGTCATCTATACTATAGACGTCATCTATACTATAGACGTCATCTATACTATAGACGTCTTCTATACTATAGACGTCATCTATACTATAGACGTCATCTATACTATAGACGTCATCTATACTATAGACGTCATCTATACTATAGACGTCATCTATACTATAGACGTCATCTATACTATAGACGTCATTTATACTATAGACGTCATTTATACTATAGACGTCATCTATACTATAGACGTCATCTATACTATAGACGTCATCTATACTATAGACGTCTTCTATACTATAGACGTCATCTATACTATAGACGTCATCTATACTATAGACGTCTTCTATACTATAGACGTCATCTATACTATAGACGTCATCTATACTATAGACGTAATTTATACTATAGACGTCATCTATACTATAGACGTCATCTATACTATAGACGTCATTTATACTATAGACGTCATCTATACTATA
The DNA here is from genome assembly GCA_947623515.1 of Neoascia interrupta. Lineage (NCBI taxonomy): Eukaryota > Metazoa > Arthropoda > Insecta > Diptera > Syrphidae > Neoascia > Neoascia interrupta. Next base: position 102,758,420 of record OX392462.1, read on the forward strand.
GACGTCATCTATACTATAGACGTCATTTATACTATAGACGTCATCTATAGTATAGACATCATCTATTCTATAGACGTCATCTATAGTATAGACGTCATCTCTTCTATAGACGTCATCTATACTATAGACGTCATCTATGCTATAGACTTCATCTATTCTATAGACGTCATCTATTCTATAGACGTCATCTATACTGTAGACGTCATCTATACTATAGACGTTATCTATACTATAGACGTCATCTATACTATAGACGTCATCTATATTATAGACGTCATCTATACTATAGACGTCATCTATATTATAGACGTCATCTATACTATAGACGTCATCTATACTATAGACGTCATCTATACTATAGACGTCATCTATACTATAGACGTCATCTATACTATAGACGTCATCTATACTATAGACGTCATCTATACTATAGACGTCATCTATACTATAGACGTCATCTATACTATAGACGTCATCTATACTATAGACGTCATCTATACTATAGACGTCATCTATACTATAGACGTCATCTATACTATAGACGTCATCTCTACTATAGACGTCATCTATACTATAGACGTCATCTATACTATAGACGTCATCTATACTATAGCCGTCATCTCTACTATAGACGTCATTTATACTATAGCCGTCATCTCTACTATAGACGTCATCTATACTATAGCCGTCATCTATAGTATAGACGTCATCTATACTATAGACGTCATCTATACTATAGACGTCATCTATACTATAGACGTCATCTATACTATAGACGTCATCTATACTATAGACGTCATCTATACTATAGACGTCATCTATACTATAGACGTCATCTATACTATAGACGTCATCTATACTATAGACGTCATCTATACTATAGACGTCATCTATACTATAGACGTCATCTATACTATAGACGTCATCTACACTATAGACGTCATCTATACTATAGACGTCATCTACACTATAGACGTCATCTATACTATAGACGTCATCTATACTATAGACGTCATCTATACTATAGACGTCATCTATACTATAGACGTCATCTTTACTATAGAAGTCATCTTTACTATAGACGTCATCTATACTATAGACGTCATCCATTCTATGGACATCATCTATATTATAGACGTCATCTATACTATACAGACGTCATCTATACTATAGACGTCATCTATACTATAGACGTCATCTATACTATAGACGTCATCTATACTATAGACATCATCTATACTATACACATCATCTATACTATAGACATCATCTATACTATAGACGTCATCTTTACAATAGACGTCATCTATACTATAGACGTCATTTATAGTATACACGTCATCTATAGTATAGACGTCATCTATAGTATACACGTCATCTATAGTATAGACGTCATCTATAGTATACACGTCATCTATAGTATACACGTCATCTATAGTATAGACGTCATCTATACTATAGACGTCATCTATACTATAGACGTCATCTATACTATAGACGTCATCTATACTATAGACGTCATCTATACTATAGACGTCATCTATACTATAGACGTCATCTATACTATAGACGTCATCTATACTATAGACGTGATCTATACTATAGACGTCATCTATACTATAGACGTCACCTATACTATAGACGTCACCTATACTATAGACGTCATCTATACTATAGACGTCACCTATACTATAGACGTCATCTATACTATAGACGTCAACTATACTATTGACGTCATCTATACTATAGACGTCATCTATACTATAGACGTCATCTATACTATAGACGTCATCTATACTATAGACGTCACCTATACTTTAGACGTCATTTATACTACAGACGTCATCTATACTATAGACGTCATCTATACTATAGACGTCATCTATTCTATAGAAGTTATCTATATTATAGACGTCATCTATTCTATAGACGTCATCTACACTATAGACGTCATCTATACAATAGACGTCATCTATACAATAGACGTCATCTATACTATAGACGTCATCTATACTATAGACGTTATCTTACTATAGACGTCATCTTACTATAGACGTCATCTATATTATAGACGTCATCTATTCTATAGACGTCATCTATAGTATATACGTCAGCTATAGTATACACGTCATCTATAGTATAGACGTCATCTATAGTATAGACGTCATCTATACTATAGGCGTCATCTATACTATAGACGTCATCTATATTATAGAAGTCATCTATACTATAGACGTCATCTATACTATAGACGTCATCTATACCATAGACGTCATCTATACTATAGACTTCATCTATACTATGGTCGTCATCTATACTATAGTCGTCATCTATACTAAAGACGTCATCTATACTATAGACGTCATCTATACTATAGATCTCCTCTATACTATAGACGTCATCTATACTATAGACGTCATCTATACTATAGACGTCATCTATACTATAGACGTCATCTATACTATAGACGACATCTATACTATAGACGACATCTATACTATAGACGTCATCTATACTATAGACGTCATCTATACTATAGACGTCATCTATACTATAGACGTCATCTATACCATAGACATCATCTATACTATAGACGTCATCTATACTATAGATGTCATCTATACTATAGACGTCATCTATACTATAGACGTCATCTATACTATAGACGTCATCTATACTATAGACGTCATCTATACTATAGACGTCATCTATACTATAGACGTCATCTATACTATAGACGTCATCTATACTATAGACGTCATCTATACTATAGACGTCATCTATACTATAGACGTCATCTATACTATAGACGTCATCTATACTATAGACGTCATCTATACTATAGACGTCATCTATACTATAGACGTCATCTATACTATAGACGTCATCTATACTATAGACGTCATCTATACTATAGACGTCATCTATACTAAAGACATCATCTATACTATAGACGTCGTCTATACTATAGAAGCCATCTATACTTTAGACATCATCTATACTATACACGTCATCTATACTACAGACGTCATCTATACTATAAACGTCATCTATACTATAGACGTCAACTATACTATAGACGTAATCTATACTACAGACGTCATCTAAACTATAGACGTCAACTATACTATAGACGTCATCTATACTAAAGACGTCATCTATTCTATAGACGTCATCTATATTATAGACGTCATCTATATTATAGACGTCATCTATTCTATAGACGTCATCTATAGTATAGACGTCATCTATACTATAGCCGTCATCTATACTATAGCCGTCATCTATACTATAGACGTCATCTATACTATAGACGTCATCTACACCATAGACGTCATCTATACTATAGACTTCATCTATACTATAGACGTCATCTATACTATAGACGTCATCTATACTATAGACGACATCTATACTATAGACGACATCTATACTATAGACGTCATCTATACTATAGACGTCATCTATACTATAGACGTCATCTATACTATAGACGTCATCTATACTATAGACGTCATCTATACCATAGACGTCATCTATACTATAGACGTCATCTATACTATAGATGTCATCTATACTATAGACGTCATCTATACTATAGACGTCATCTATACTATAGACGTCATCTATACTATAGACGTCATCTATACTATAGACGTCATCTATACTATAGACGTCATCTATACTATAGACGTCATCTATACTATAGACGTCATCTATACTATAGACGTCATCTATACTATAGACGTCATCTATACTATAGACGTCATCTATACTATAGACGTCATCTACACCATAGACGTCATCTATACTATAGCCGTCATCTATACTATAGACGTCATCTATACTATAGACGTCATCTATACTATAGACGTCATCTATACTATAGACGTCATCTTTACTATAGACGTCATCTACACTATAGAAGTCATCTATACTATAGACGTCATCTATAGTTTAGACGTCATCTATAGTATACACGTCATCTATAGTATAGATGCCATCTATAGTATACACGTCATCTATAGTATTGACGTCATCTATACTAAAGGCGTCATCTATACTATAGCCGTCATCTACACTATAGACGTCATCTATACTATAGACGTCATCTATACTATAGACGTCATCTATACTATAGACGTCATCTATACTATAGACGTCATCTATACTATAGACGTCATCTATACTATAGACGTCATCTATACTATAGACGTCATCTATACTATAGCCTTCATCTAAACTATAGACATCATCTATACTATAGACGTCATCTATACTATAGACGTCATCTATACTATAGACGCCATCTATACTATAGACGTCATCTATACTATAGCCGTCATCTATACTATAGACGTCATCTATACTATAGCCGTCATCTCTACTATAGACGTCATCTATACTATAGCCGTCATCTATACTATAGACGTCATCTATACTATAGACGTCATCTATACTATAGACGTCATCTACACCATAGACGTCATCTATACTATAGACGTCATCTATATTATAGAAGTCATCTATACTATAGACGTCATCTATACTATAGACTTCATCTATACTATAGTCGTCATCTATACTATAGTCGTCATCTATACTAAAGACGTCATCTATACTATAGACGTCATCTATACTATAGACGTCATCTATACTATAGACGTCATCTATACTATAGTTGTCATCTATACTATAGTCGTCATCTATACTAAAGACGTCATCTATACTATAGACGTTATCTATATTATAGACGTCATCTATTCTATAGACGTCATCTTACTATACACGTCATCTATATTATAGACGTCTATAGTATAGATGACGCCTATAGTATAGATGACGTCTATACTATAGATGACGTCTATAGTATAGATGACGCCTATACTATAGATGACGTCTATAGGATAGATGACGTCTATAATATAGATGACGTCTATAATATAGATGATGTCTATAGTAAGATGACGTCTATAGTATAGATGATGTCTATTGTGTAGATGACGTCTATAATATAGATAAAGTCTATAGAATAGATGACGTCTATAGTATATAAGACGTCTATAGTATAGATGACGTCTGTAGTATAAATGACGTCTAAAGTATAGATGACGTCTATAGTATAGATGACGTCTATAGTATAGTTGACGTCTATAGTATAGATGACGTCTATAGTATAGATGACGTCTATAGTATAGATGACGTCTATAGTATAGATGACGTCTATAGTATAGATGACGTCTATAGTATAGATGACGTCTATAGTATAGATGACGTCTATAGTATAGATGACGTCTATAGTATAGATGACGTCTATAGTATAGATGACGTCTATAGTATAGATGACGTCTATAGTATAGATGACGTCTATAGTGTAGATGACGTCTATATTATAGATGACGTGTATACTATAGATGACGTCTATACTATAGATGACGTGTATACTATAGATGACTTCTATAGTAAAGATGACGTCTGTAGTATAGATGACGTCTAAAGTATAGATGATGTCTATAGTATAGATGACGTGTATAGTATAGATGATGTCTATAGTATAGATGACGTCTATAGTATAGATGACGTCTATAGTATAGATGACGTCTATAGTATAGATGACGTCTATAGTATAGATGACGTCTATAGTATAGATGACGTCTATAGTATAGATGACGTCTATAGTATAGATGACGTCTATAGTATAGATGACGTCTATAGTATAGATGACGTCTATAGTATAGATGACGTCTATAGTATAGATGACGTCTATAGTATAGATGACGTCTATAGTATAGATGACGTCTATAGTATAGATGACGTCTATAGTATAGATGACGTCTATAGTGTAGATGACGTCTATAGTTTAGATGACGGCTATAGTATAGATGACGTCTATAGTATAGATGACGGCTATAGTATAGATGACGTCTATAGTATAGATGACGTCTATAGTATAGATGACGTCTATAGTATAGATGACGTCTATAGTATAGATGAAGTCTATAGTATAGATGACGTCTATAGTATAGATGACGTCTATAGTATAGATGACGTCTATAGTATAGATGACGTCTATAGTATAGATGACGTCTATAGTATAGATGACGTCTATAGTATAGATGACGTCTATAGTATAGATGACGTCTATAGTATAGATGACGTCTATAGTATAGATGACGTCTATAGTGTAGATGACGTCTATAGTTTAGATGACGGCTATAGTATAGATGACGTCTATAGTATAGATGACGGCTATAGTATAGATGACGCCTATAGTATAGATGACGTCAATACTATAGATGACATCTATACTATAGATGACGTGTATACTATAGATGACTTCTATAGTAAAGATGACGTCTGTAGTATAGATGACGTCTAAAGTATAGATGATGTCTATAGTATAGATGACGTGTATAGTATAGATGATGTCTATAGTATAGATGACGTCTTTAGTATAGATGACGTCTATAGTATAGATGACGTCTTTAGTATAGATGACGTCTATAGTATAGATGAAGTCTATAGTATAGATGACGTCTATAGTATAGATGACGGCTATAGTATAGATGACGCCTATAGTATAGATGACGTCAATACTATAGATGACGTCTATAGTATAGATGACGTCTATGGTGTAGATGACGTCTATAGTATAGACGTCATCTATAGTATAGACGTCATCTATACTATAGCCGTCATCTCTACTATAGACGTCATCTATACTATAGCCGTCATCTCTACTATAGACGTCATCTATACTATAGCCGTCATCTATACTATAGACGTCATCTATACTATAGACGTCATCTATACTATAGACGTCATCTACACCATAGACGTCATCTATACTATAGACGTCATCTATATTATAGAAGTCATCTATACTATAGACGTCATCTATACTATAGACTTCATCTATACTATAGTCGTCATCTATACTATAGTCGTCATCTATACTAAAGACGTCATCTATACTATAGACGTCATCTATACTATAGACGTCATCTATACTATAGACGTCATCTATACTATAGTTGTCATCTATACTATAGTCGTCATCTATACTAAAGACGTCATCTATACTATAGACGTTATCTATATTATAGACGTCATCTATTCTATAGACGTCATCTTACTATACACGTCATCTATATTATAGACGTCATCTATTCTATAGACGTCATCTATAGTATAGACGTCATCTATAGTATACACGTCATCTATAGTATAGACGTCATCTATATTATAGAAGTCTTCTATACTATAGACGTCATCTATACTTTAGACGTCATCTATACTATAGACGTCATCTATAATATAGTCGTCATCTATACTATAGTCGTCATCTATACTAAAGACGTTATCTATACTATAGACGTCATCTATACTATAGACGTAATCTATACTATAGACGTCATCTATACTATAGACGTCATCTATACTATAGACGTCATCTATACTATAGACGTCATCTATACTATAGACGTCATCTATACTATAGACGTCATCTATACTATAGACGTCATCTATACTATAGACGTCATCTATACTATAGACGTCATCTATACTATAGACGTCATCTATACTATAGACGTCATCTATACTATAGACGTCATCTATACCATAGACGTCATCTATACTATAGACGTCATCTATACTATAGACGTCATCTATACTATAGACGTCATCTATACCATACACGTCATCTATACTATAGACGTCATCTATACTATAGGCGTCATCTATACTATAGACGTCATCTATACTATAGACGTCATCTATACTATAGACGTCATCTATACTACAGACGTCATCTATACTACAGACGTCATCTATACTTCAGACGTCATCTATACTATAGACGTCAACTATACTATAGACGTAATCTATACTACAGACGTCATCTAAACTATAGACGTCAACTATACTATAGACGTCATCTATACTATAGACGTCATCTATACCTTAGACGTCATTTATACTACAGACGTCGTCTATACTATAGACGTCATCTATTCTATAGACGTCATCTATATTATAGACGTCATCTATATTATAGACGTCATCTATTCTATAGACGTCATCTATAGTAGAGACGTCATTTATACTATAGCCGCCATCTATACTATAGCCGTCATCTATACTATAGACGTCATCTATACTATAGACGTCATCTACACCATAGACGTCGTCTATACTATAGACGTCATCTACACTATAGACGTCATCTATACTATAGACGTCATCTATACTATAGACGTCATCTATACTATAGACGTCATCTATACTATAGACGTCATCTATACTATAGACGTCATCTATACTATAGACGTCATCTATACTATAGACGTCATCTATACTATAGACGTCATCTTTACTATAGACGTCATCTACACTATAGACGTCATCTATACTATAGACGTCATCTATAGTATAGACGTCATCTATAGTATACACTTCATCTATAGTATAGATGTCATCTATAGTATACACGTCATCTATAGTATTGACGTCATCTATACTATAGGCGTCATCTATACTATAGCCGTCATCTATACTATAGACGTCATCTATACTATAGACGTCATCTATATTATAGACGTCATCTATACTATAGACGTCATCTATACTATAGACTTCATCTATACTATAGACGTCATCTATACTAAAGACGTCATCTATACTATAGACATCATCTATACTATACACGTCATCTATACTATAGACTTCATCTATACTATAGACGTCATCTATACTAAAGACGTCATCTATACTATAGACATCATCTATACTATACACGTCATCTATACTATAGACATCATCTATACTTTAGACGTCATCTATACTACAGACGTCATCTTTACTATAGAAGTCATCTATAGTATACACGTCATCTATAGTATAGATGTCATCTATAGTATTGACGTCATCTATACTATAGGCGTCATCTATACTATAGCCGTCATCTATACTATAGACGTCATCTATACTATAGCCGTCATCTAAACTATAGACGTCATCTACACTATAGACGTCATCTATACTATAGACGTCATCTATACTATAGACGTCATCTATACTATAGACGTCATCTATACTATAGACGTCATCTATACTATAGACGTCATCTATACTATAGACGTCATCTATACTATAGACTTCATCTATACTATAGACGTCATCTATACTAAAGACGTCATCTATACTATAGACTTCATCTATACTATAGACGTCATCTATACTAAAGACGTCATCTATACTATAGACATCATCTATACTATAGACGTCATCTATACTATAGACGTCATCTATACTATAGACGTCATCTATACTATAGACTTCATCTATACTATAGACGTCATCTATACTAAAGACGTCATCTATACTATAGACATCATCTATACTATACACGTCATCTATACTATAGACATCATCTATACTTTAGACGTCATCTATACTACAGACGTCATCTTTACTATAGACGTCATCTATACTATAGACGTCATCTATGCTATAGACGTCATCTATACTATAGACGTCATCTATACTATAGACGTCATCTATACTATAGACGTCATCTATACTATAGACGTCATCTATACTATAGACGTCATCTATACTATAGACGTCATCTATACTATAGTTGTCATCTATACTATAGTCGTCATCTATACTAAAGACGTCATCTATACTATAGACGTTATCTATATTATAGACGTCATCTATTCTATAGACGTCATCTTACTATACACGTCATCTATATTATAGACGTCTATAGTATAGATGACGCCTATAGTATAGATGACGTCTATACTATAGATGACGTCTATAGTATAGATGACGCCTATACTATAGATGACGTCTATAGGATAGATGACGTCTATAATATAGATGACGTCTATAATATAGATGATGTCTATAGTAAGATGACGTCTATAGTATAGATGATGTCTATTGTGTAGATGACGTCTATAATATAGATAAAGTCTATAGAATAGATGACGTCTATAGTATATAAGACGTCTATAGTATAGATGACGTCTGTAGTATAAATGACGTCTAAAGTATAGATGACGTCTATAGTATAGATGACGTCTATAGTATAGTTGACGTCTATAGTATAGATGACGTCTATAGTATAGATGACGTCTATAGTATAGATGACGTCTATAGTATAGATGACGTCTATAGTATAGATGACGTCTATAGTATAGATGACGTCTATAGTATAGATGACGTCTATAGTATAGATGACGTCTATAGTATAGATGACGTCTATAGTATAGATGACGTCTATAGTATAGATGACGTCTATAGTATAGATGACGTCTATAGTATAGATGACGTCTATAGTATAGATGACGTCTATAGTGTAGATGACGTCTATATTATAGATGACGTGTATACTATAGATGACGTCTATACTATAGATGACGTGTATACTATAGATGACTTCTATAGTAAAGATGACGTCTGTAGTATAGATGACGTCTAAAGTATAGATGATGTCTATAGTATAGATGACGTGTATACTATAGATGACGTCTATACTATAGATGACGTCTATAGAATAGATGACGTCTATAATATAGATGACGTCTATACTATAGGCGTCATCTATACTATAGCCGTCATCTATACTATAGACGTCATCTATACTATAGCCGTCATCTACACTATAGACGTCATCTACACTATAGACGTCATCTATACTATAGACGTCATCTATACTATAGACGTCATCTATACTATAGACGTCATCTATACTATAGACGTCATCTATACTATAGACGTCATCTATACTATAGACGTCATCTATACTATAGACGTCATCTATACTATAGACGTCATCTATACTATAGACTTCATCTATACTATAGACGTCATCTATACTAAAGACGTCATCTATACTATAGACTTCATCTATACTATAGACGTCATCTATACTAAAGACGTCATCTATACTATAGACATCATCTATACTATACACGTCATCTATACTATAGACATCATCTATACTTTAGACGTCATCTATACTACAGACGTCATCTTTACTCTGACGTCATCTTTACTAGACGTCAGAGTTCTCACTGAGTCGTTGTGGGGTACACTTGTGTAGAGAGCTTGAGCTTTTTAAAAACCATTAAAAAAAAAAATTTCATAAATTCATCAAAATGTCGTGCAGTATTTGTCAATTCAAGGTTGAAAGATCAGACCTTAAAGTGGGTTGCGCGGCTTGTGAAGCTATTTTCCATGGAAATTGTGTTAAAATTACTGCCATAGATCTGGACTTCATAAAGAAAAGTAGATCGGTTTGGAGGTGCCAACCGTGCTCAAACCAGCGGAGAGCGTCTTTCTCTATGGCATCCAACAACAAAATCCATCCAATCAGCCAGCCACCACCGTCATTATCGCCACCACCGTCTACGTCTGCTGCATCGACTAAACCGGCAACTTTACCGTCACAAGCATCCAATACAACATCGGAATCATTTACGTTTACCACGAACCAGCTCGATGGTACCCATATCACTCTAGATATGATTTACGCAAAGGTTGTATCAATCGAAGAGAACTTAAAAATTCAAATCAACGCACTTCAAGCCAAAAATGATAAGTGTGAAAAAAGAATTGATTCTCTCGAAGCGAAAATCAACAATCTAGAGAAACAGCTACTCACAAACAGTATTGAAATATTCAACGTTCCTAACATCAAACATGACATGTCGTATACTGATGCAGCTCTTAAAGTTAAAGTATTTCGAGAAGGTTTGAGCTTGAACGTAAACGAAGGAGACATCGACCAATGCTACATGAAGAAAATTAAAATAGCCAAACCAACAACAACTAAAGGCAATGCAACAAAAAACGTTCTTCACGTAAAACTAGTGTCTCATCTGTGCAAGGAAAAAATAATTAAAGCCAAGAAAGAAAGAGGAAAGCAACTAACCACGAACCTACTCAATGCCGAAGCAAGAATGGATAAGATGTATGTTAACGAGTGTTTGACGTATGAAACAAGACAACTATTAAAAACTGCAACAACAATGAAGACAAAGAAAGGGTACAAATATGTGTGGACGAGAAATGGGACTATTTGCATGCGAAAAGAAGAGGGTGCCAACTACGTAAGAATAAATTGTGCTGCTGATTTTCTTAAATTATGATTATTGCTAGCTCCCTCCCACTTCCTAATGCATGTGAAAACCCAGCTGATCTCGTTAATTCTGTAGAATGTTGTTTATGTTTACATCAAAATATACGTAGCATGAGAGCAAATTTTTCAATATTCCTAGCTCATCTTGATTCGTTGTTGAATTTACCCTTTGTAATAGTGTTAAGTGAAATTTGGATATACGAAAAAGAACTTCAATTGTATAAAATAGAAGGTTACAACTTTCCTTTGGCAAATTGTAATGAGTCTTATTGTGCTGGAGGTGTTGCCGTGTATGTTAAAGAGGGGTATGTGTGTGATAGTACTAGCATTAAATTATCTAGTGCCGACGTATTAAAATTTTCTTTTGTTTTTGAAAACATTAACTACACTTTTTTGAGTATTTATCGACTCCAGGCTGTTGCGAAAAGTATTTTTATTCATGAACTGAGTCATATTCTTAGCACAACTCTGGCTAAAAATTTAATTGTTGTCGGTGATATCAATGTAGATATTCTTGATGAGTGTAACATTGATGCTGAAAATTATTTGTTTACTATGGCTTCTAATGGTCTTAAGAGTTTGATTTATGAACCTACCCGTTTGACCGATTCCACTACTAGTTGTATTGACCATATTTTCTTACGAACGCAAAAAAATAATAAAAATATTTTTAGTGGCCAGGTACACGATTTGAAGTTAACAGATCATAGCATGATTAGCCTAAATTATTTATCAGTTTACAATTATAGTTCTGAAAACTTTAAATCCACATCTGATAGAGTGAAGTATTCCATAAATTATATGATGTTGAAGGATTATTTAACTTTTGAATGCTGGGAAACGGTTCTTTCCGAAGGCAATCCTTCTGTTGCTTTTGACCTATTCCTGGATATTTTTCAAAAACACGTAAAATCGAGTACTTTCCAAAAAAATATATCGAGTAAGAAGAAGCATTTGAAACCCTGGATGACTAATAATCTTATTAATAAGATAAGGAAAAAGAGGAAGTTGAGCGTAAAATGCAAGAAACATCGGAACAATATTAAACTTAAAAAACATTATGAATCTTTTTGTAAGTCTTTAAAAAAAGAGATCGAAGACACTCGTAACAACTTCTTCAGCGATAGGTTTGCTAGTGCTAGAGGTAATATACGCGAAGAATGGCGAGTAGTTGATAGCATTTTGGGAAAAGATAGAAACTCTGGTAAAATTGATACTATTGAAGTTGAGGGAGTAATTGTTTCCGATTTAGGAAGGATTTCAAATAAATTTAATGATTATATTACGGAAATCTCTGAAAAGTTGAAACCAGCTGTCGAACAAAGCATAAATTGCGATTGTTTCTCATCTTCTGGCGTTTTTGTGGATGATGTTCAATCAAACAGTTTCGTGTTTAGTGCGATTACACCCAGAGAAGTCTACAATGCTATTTCTTCCCTTAAAAATAAAACTTCTTGTACAAGTGATGGTGTTTCAAGCATTTTATTAAAAAATATTGCCTGGTATGTAGTCGATGTATTGTCCTTCTTATTTAATAAAAGTGTTGAAATGGGTTGTTTTCCTGACCACCTGAAATGTGCTGAGGTCCTACCCCTTTTCAAAAAAGGAAATAAAAAAAAGGTTTCTAACTATAGGCCAATATCACTTCTTTCGACGTTTTCCAAAATTTTTGAAAAGTTAATTAAGGTTCGAATTGTTTCATTTCTGGATAGGTTAAACTTCTTTAGTAAAAATCAATTTGGTTTTAGAGCAGGTTTGTCAACTGAGGATGCCATCTTACGGGTGTGTAATCAGCTTTACGGAAGTTTAAATAAAAACAAATCAACTTTTGGTCTATTTCTTGATATGACAAAAGCTTTTGATCTTGTAAACCACGATATTTTGCTTACTAAGCTATTTAATGTTGGTTTTCGTGGTAACATTTTCAATTGGCTCAAATCTTATTTAAGAAATAGAACTCAAAAGGTAATTATTGGTGGGATCTCAAGTGAACATAGGCAACTAAAAAACGGTGTTCCTCAGGGATCTGTACTTGGCCCTCTGTTTTTCTTAATATATATTAATTCTATATTTAAACTCAAGTTAAATGGTAATTCAACTGCTTTTGCGGATGATATAGTTCTAACGTACCAATCTGAAACTGTTTTCGAAGGAATTACGATGATTAATGAAGACCTTGAAACTCTGCGGTTGTGGTTTACATACCACAAATTGGTTGTCAGCGAAAAAACTAAATTGATGTGTTTTAAAGTATCTGGAAATGTCCTAATTGATTATAATTTATGGTTTCACGCTTCTGATTGTAAACAGTTTCCACTACCTTTACATAAGTGTGGAAAGAGTAATTTTATAGCTAATGTGCATTGCACTGAAAACTGCTTCAAAATCAAAACGGTTCAAACTTTTAAGTACCTGGGTGTAGTGATTGATTTCAATCTAAATTGGAAAAATCATATACAAATGATTAAAACTTATTTGTTGTTGGTGATACGTAAAATGTATCTGATAAAGCCGTTTTGCTCTCAAAAAGTTTTAACTACTATCTATTATGGTCTTGCTCACTCAAAGTTGCAGTACGGCATAACAAGCTGGGGAGGTTCGTATACTAATACCATTAGACCATTATTAATAGCTCAAAAACACCTTATAAGAATTGTTTCCAATAAAAATCGTTTAGCTGAGAGTTGGCCTTTATTTAATAATTTGCGTATTCTGCCAATTAGACATTTATATGTTTTTAAAGTTATAAGAGAGTTCTTCAAACAAAGTGGAAAAATTCCCAGTAGGAACATACAAATGTACAATCTGCGTGTTAACAATATGAGTTTACTCTTTACACTTTACACATTTTTATACATACACGGCTCCACATATTTTTAATGAATTGCCCTTATTTATAAGAGATACACTTCGTTTTTCATGTTTTGTCAAAAAGGTTAAGACCTGGTTGTTCACGATAAGCTATGAACGTATTGAATCATTTGTTTAAATCATTACTTTTTCTCATCAACAGCACAGTTACATATTACTATTTATTATGAATTGTTATGTTTATGATTGAATCAAAAAAATTTTTTTTTCGTCTTTAACTATTGTTTTCTTTTCTTTTAAAAAAAAAAAAAAAAAAAATGTGAATTAAATAAATTAATACTGATTGTCACCCCACAACAGATATCAACTGAAATGTAAATCTGGATGTGTCATTCACCACTAACTTTTAAGTTAAGGAATGATAACTAATATTCCATTTATAAAAATTGTTAGGTTATGTTTAAGTTTATTATAAATGAATAAATTAAATACAAATACAAAAAATACAAATACTATACTATAGACGTCATCTATGCTATAGACGTCATCTATACTATAGACGTCATCTATACTATAGACGTCATCTATACTATAGACGTCATCTATACTATAGACGTCATCTATACTATAGACGTCATCTATACTATAGACATCATCTATACTATAGACGTCATCTATACTATAGACGTCATCTATACTATAGACGTCATCTATACTATAGACGTCATCTATACTATAGACGTCATCTATACTATAGACGTCATCTATACTATAGACGTCAACTATACTATAGACGTCATCTATACTATAGACGTCATCTATACTTTAGACGTCATTTATACTACAGACGTCATCTATACTATAGACGTCTTATATACTATAGACGTCATCTATTCTATAGACTTTATCTATATTATAGACGTCATCTACACAATAGACATCATCTATACTATAGACGTCATCTTACTATAGACATCATCTATATTATAGACGTCATCTATATTATAGACGTCATCTATCCTATAGACGTCATCTATAGTATAGGCGTCATCTATACTATAGACGTCATCTATAGTATAGACGTCATCTATACTATAGGCGTCATCTATACTATAGACGTCATCTATACTATAGACGTCATCTATACTATAGACGTCATCTATACTATAGACGTCATCTATACTATAGACGTCAACTATACTATAGACGTCATCTATACTATAGACGTCATCTATACTATAGACGTCAACTATACTATAGACGTCATCTATACTATAGACGTCATCTATACTATAGACGTCATCTATACTTTAGACGTCATTTATACTACAGACGTCATCTATACTATAGACGTCTTATATACTATAGACGTCATTTATTCTATAGACTTTATCTATATTATAGACGTCATCCACACAATAGACGTCATCTATACTATAGACGTCATCTTACTATAGACGTCATCTATATTATAGACGTCATCTATATTATAGACGTCATCTATTCTATAGGCGTCATCTATAGTATAGACGTCATCTATAGTATACACGTCATCTATAGTATAGACGTCATCTATACTATAGGCGTCATCTATACTACAGACGTCATCTATACTATAGACGTCATCTATACTATAGACGTCATCTATACTATAGACGTCATCTATACTATAGACGTCATCTATAGTATAGACGTCATCTATAGTATACACGTCATCTACAGTATAGACGTCATCTATACTATAGACGTCTTATATACTTTAGACGTCATCTATTCTATAGACTTTATCTATATTATAGACGTCATCTACACAATAGACGTCATCTATACTATAGACGTCATCTTACTATAGACGTCATCTATATTATAGACGTCATCTATATTATAGACGTCATCTATATTATAGACGTCATCTATTCTATAGACGTCATCTATAGTATAGACGTCATCTATAGTATACACGTCATCTATAGTATAGACGTCATCTATACTATAGGCGTCATCTATACTATAGACGTCATCTATACTATAGACGTCATCTATACTATAGACGTCATCTATACTATAGACGTCATCTATACTATAGACGTCATCTATACTATAGACGTCATCTATACTATAGACGTCATCTATACTATAGACGTCATCTATACTATAGACGTCATCTATACTATAGACGTCATCTATACTATAGACGTCATCTATACTATAGACGTCATCTATACTATAGACGTCATCTATACTATAGACGTCATCTATACTATGGACGTCATCTATAGTATAGACGTCATCTATAGTATACACGTCATCTATAGTATAGACGTCATCTATATTATAGACGTCATCTATTCTATAGACGTCATCTATAGTATAGACGTCATCTATAGTATACACGTCATCTATAGTATAGACGTCATCTATACTATAGCCGTCATCTATACTAAAGACGTCATCTATACTATAGACGTCATCTATACTATAGACGTCATCTATACTATAGACGTCATCTATATTATAGACGTCATCTATTCTATAGACGTCATCTATAGTATACACGTCATCTATAGTATAGACGTCATCTATAGTATACACGCCATCTATAGTATACACGTCATCTATAATATAGACGTCATCTATACTATAGACGTCATCTATACTATAGACGTCATCTATACTATAGACGTCATCTATACTATAGACGTCATCTATACTATAGACGTCATCTATACTATAGACGTCATCTATACTATAGACGTCATCTATACTATAGACGTCATCTATACTATAGACGTCATCTATACTATAGACGTCATCTATACTATAGACGTCATCTATACTATAGACGTCATCTATACTATAGACGTCATCTATACTATAGACGTCAACTATACTATAGACGTCATCTGTACTATAGACGTCATCTATACTTTAGACGTCATCTATACTTTAGACGTCATTTATACTACAGACGTCATCTATACTATAGACGTCTTATATACTATAGACGTCATCTATTCTATAGACTATCTATATTATAGACGTCATCTACACAATAGACGTCATCTATACTATAGACGTCATCTTACTATAGACGTCATCTATATTATAGACGTCATCTATTCTATAGACGTCATCTATAGTATAGACGTCATCTATAGTATACACGTCATCTATAGTATAGACGTCATCTATACTATAGGCGTCATCTATACTATAGACGTCATCTATACTATAGACGTCATCTATACTATAGACGTCATCTATACTATAGACGTCATCTATACTATAGACGTCATCTATACTATAGACGTCATCTATACTATAGACGTCATCTATACTATAGTCGTCATCCATACTAAAGACGTCATCTATACTATAGACGTCATCTATACTATAGACGTCATCTATACTATAGACGTCATCTATACTATAGACGTCATCTATACTATTGACGTCATCTATACTATAGACGTCATCTATACTATAGACGTCATCTATAGTATACACGTCATCTATAGTATAGACGTCATCTATAGTATACACGTCATCTATAGTATACACGTCATCTATAGTATAGACGTCATCTATAGTATATACGTCATCTATAGTATACACGTCATCTATAGTATACACGTCATCTATAGCATAGACGTCATCTATACTATAGACGTCATCTAAACTATAGACGTCATCTATACTATAGACGTGATCTATACTATAGACGTCATCTATACTATAGACGTCATCTATACTATAGACGTCATCTATACTATAGACGTCATCTATACTATAGACGTCATCTATACTATAGACGTCATCTATACTATAGACTTCATCTATACTATAGACATCATCTATACTATAGACATCATCTATACTATAGACATCATCTATACTATAGACGTCGTCTATACTATAGACGTCATCTATACTTTAGACATCATCTATACTATACACGTCATCTATACTACAGACGTCATCTATACTACAGACGTCATCTATACTATAGACGTCATCTATACTATAGACGTCATCTATACTATAGACGTCATCTATACTATAGACGTCATCTATACTATAGACGTCATCTATACTATAGACGTCATCTATACTATAGACGTCATCTATACTATAGACGTCATCTATACTATAGACGTCATCTATACTATAGACGTCATCTATACTATAGACGTCATCTATACTATAGACGTCATCTATACTATAGACGTCATCTATACTATAGACGTAATCTATACTACAGACGTCTTCTAAACTATAGACGTCAACTATACTATAGACGTCATCTATACTTTAGACGTCATCTATACTTTAGACGTCATTTATACTACAGACGTCGTCTATACTATAGACGTCATCTGTACTATAGACGTCATCTATACTATAGACGTCATCTATACTATAGACGTCATCTATACTATAGACGTCATCTTTACTATAGACGTCATCTACACTATAGACGTCATCTATACTATAGACGTCATCTATAGTATAGACGTCATCTATACTATAGACGTCATCTATACTATAGGCGTCATCTTTACTAAAGACGTCATCTACACTATAGACGTCATCTTTACTATAGACGTCATCTATACTATAGACGTCATCTATACTATAGACGTCATCTATACTATAGACGTCATCTATACTATAGACGTCATTTATACTATAGACGTCATCTATACTATAGACGTCATCTATACTATAGACGTCATCTATACTATAGACGTCATCTATACTATAGACGTCATCTATACTATAGACGTCATCTATACTATAGGCGTCATCTTTACTAAAGACGTCATCTACACTATAGACGTCATCTATACTATAGACGTCATCTATACTATAGACGTCATCTATACTATAGACGTCATCTTTACTAAAGACGTCATCTACACTATAGACGTCATCTATACTATAGACGTCATCTATAGTATAGACGTCATCTATAGTATACACGTCATCTATAGTATAGATGTCATCTATAGTATACACGTCATCTTTAGTATTTACGTCATCTATACTATAGACGTCATCTATACTATAGACGTCATCTATACTTTAGACGTCATCTATACTATAGACGTCATCTTTACTATAGACGTCATCTACACTATAGACGTCATCTATACTATAGACGTCATCTATAGTATAGACGTCATCTATAGTATACACGTCATCTATAGTATAGATGTCATCTATAGTATACACGTCATCTATAGTATTGACGTCATCTATACTATAGACGTCATCTATACTATAGACGTCATCTATACTATAGACGTCATCTATACTATAGACGTCATCTATACTATAGACGTCATCTATACTATAGACGTCATCTATACTATAGACGTCATCTATACTATAGACGTCATCTATACAATAGACGTCATCTATACTATAGACGTCATCTATACTATAGACGTCATCTATACTATAGACGTCATCTATACTATAGACGTCATCTATACTATAGACGTCATCTATACTATAGACGTCATCTATACTATAGACGTCATCTATACTATAGACGTCATCTATACTATAGACGTCATCTATACTATAGACGTCATCTATACTATAGACGTCATCTACACTATAGACGTCATCTATACTATAGACGTCATCTATACTATAGACGTCATCTATACTATAGACGTCATCTATACTATAGACGTCATCTATACTATAGACGTCATCTATACTATAGACGTCATCTATACTATAGACGTCATCTATACTATAGACGTCATCTATACTATAGACGTCATCTATACTATAGACGTAATCTATACTACAGACGTCTTCTAAACTATAGACGTCAACTATACTATAGACGTCATCTATACTTTAGACGTCATCTATACTTTAGACGTCATTTATACTACAGACGTCGTCTATACTATAGACGTCATCTGTACTATAGACGTCATCTATACTATAGACGTCATCTATACTATAGACGTCATCTATACTATAGACGTCATCTTTACTATAGACGTCATCTACACTATAGACGTCATCTATACTATAGACGTCATCTATAGTATAGACGTCATCTATACTATAGACGTCATCTATACTATAGGCGTCATCTTTACTAAAGACGTCATCTACACTATAGACGTCATCTTTACTATAGACGTCATCTATACTATAGACGTCATCTATACTATAGACGTCATCTATACTATAGACGTCATCTATACTATAGACGTCATCTATACTATAGACGTCATCTATACTATAGACGTCATCTATACTATAGACGTCATCTATACTATAGACGTCATCTATACTATAGACGTCATCTATACTATAGACGTCATCTATACTATAGGCGTCATCTTTACTAAAGACGTCATCTACACTATAGACGTCATCTATACTATAGACGTCATCTATACTATAGACGTCATCTATACTATAGACGTCATCTTTACTAAAGACGTCATCTACACTATAGACGTCATCTATACTATAGACGTCATCTATAGTATAGACGTCATCTATAGTATACACGTCATCTATAGTATAGATGTCATCTATAGTATACACGTCATCTTTAGTATTTACGTCATCTATACTATAGACGTCATCTATACTTTAGACGTCATCTATACTATAGACGTCATCTTTACTATAGACGTCATCTACACTATAGACGTCATCTATACTATAGACGTCATCTATAGTATAGACGTCATCTATAGTATACACGTCATCTATAGTATAGATGTCATCTATAGTATACACGTCATCTATAGTATTGACGTCATCTATACTATAGACGTCATCTATACTATAGACGTCATCTATACTATAGACGTCATCTATACTATAGACGTCATCTATACTATAGACGTCATCTATACTATAGACGTCATCTATACTATAGACGTCATCTATACTATAGACGTCATCTATACTATAGACGTCATCTATACTATAGACGTCATCTATACTATAGACGTCATCTATACTATAGACGTCATCTATACAATAGACGTCATCTATACTATAGACGTCATCTATACTATAGACGTCATCTATACTATAGACGTCATCTATACTATAGACGTCATCTATACTATAGACGTCATCTATACTATAGACGTCATCTATACTATAGACGTCATCTATACTATAGACGTCATCTATACTATAGACGTCATCTATACTATAGACGTCATCTACACTATAGACGTCATCTATACTATAGACGTCATCTATACTAGAGACGTCATCTACACTATAGACGTCATCTATACTATAGACGTCATCTATACTATAGACGTCAATTATACTATAGACGTCATCTATACTATGGACGTCATCTTTACTATAGACGTCATCTACACAATAGACGTCATCTATACTATAGACGTCATCTTTACTATAGACGTCATCTATACTATAGACGTCATCTATACTATAGACGTCATCTATACTATAGACGTCATCTATACTATAGACGTCATCTTTACTATAGAAGTCATCTTTACTATAGACGTCATCTAGTCTATAGACGTCATCCATTCTATGGACGTCATCTATATTAAAGACGTCATCTATACTATACAGACGTCATCTATACTATAGACGTCATCTATACTATAGACGTCATGTCATCTATACTATACACGTCATCTATACTATAGACATCATCTATACTATAGACGTCATCTTTACTATAGACGTCATCTATACTATAGACGTCATCTATAGTATACACGTCATCTATAGTATAGACGTCATCTATAGTATACACGTCATCTATAGTATAGACGTCATCTATAGTATATACGTCATCTATAGTATACACGTCATCTATAGTATACACGTCATCTATAGTATAGACGTCATCTATACTATAGACGTCATCTATACTATAAACGTCATCTATACTATAGACGTCATATATACTATAGACGTCATCTATACTATAGACCTCATCTATACTATAGACGTCATCTATTCTATAGACGTCATCTATACTGTAGACGTGATCTATACTACAGACATCATCTATACTATAGACGTCATCTATACTATAGACGTCATCTTTACTATAGAAGTCATCTTTACTATAGACGTCATCTATACTATAGACGTCATCCATTCTATGGACGTCATCTATATTATAGACGTCATCTATACTATAGACGTAATCTATACTATAGACGTCATCTATACTATAGACGTCATCTATACTATAGACGTCATCTATACTATAGACGTCATCTATACTATAGACGTCATCTATACTATAGACGTTATCTACACTATAGACGTCATCTATACTATAGACGTCATCTATTCTATGAACGTCATCTATATTATAGACGTCATCTATGCTATACAGACGTCATCTATACTATAGACGTCATCTATACTATAGACGTCATCTATACTATAGACGTCATCTATACTATAGACGTCATCTATACTATAGACGTCATCTATACTATAGACATCATCTATACTATACACGTCATCTATACTATAGACATCATCTATACTATAGACGTCATCCTTACTATAGATGTCATCTATACTATAGAAGTCATCTATAGTATACACGTCATCTATAGTATAGACGTCATCTATAGTATACACGTCATCTATAGTATACACGTCATCTATAGTATAGACGTCATCTATAGTATACACGTCATCTATAATATAGACGTCATCTATACTATAGACGTCATCTATACTATAGACGTCATCTATACTATAGACGTCATCTATACTATAGACGTCATCTATACTATAGACGTCATCTATACTATAGACGTCATCTATACTATAGACGTCATCTATACTATAGACGTCATCTATACTATAGACGTCATCTATACTATAGACGTCATCTATACTATAGACGTCATCTATACTATAGACGTCATCTATACTATAGACGTCATCTATACTTTAGACGTCATTTATACTACAGAGGGCATCTATACTATAGACGTCATATATACTATAGACGTCGTCTACACAATAGACGTCATCTATACTATAGACGTCATCTATTCTATAGACGTCATCTATTCTATAGACGTTATCTATATTATAGACGTCATCTATACTATAGACGTCGTCTACACAATAGACGTCATCTATACTATAGACGTCATCTATATTATAGACGTCATCTATATTATAGACGTCATCTATTCTAAAGACGTCATCTATACTATAGACGTCATCTGTACTATAGACGTCATCTATACTATAGACGTCATCTTTACTATAGACGTCATCTATACTATAGACGTCATCTATACTATAGACGTCATCTATACTATAGACGTCATCTATACTATAGACGTCATCTATACTATAGACGTCATCTATACTATAGACGTCATCTATACTATAGACGTCATCTATACTATAGACGTCATCTATACTATAGACGTCATCAATACTATAGACGTCATCTATACTATAGACGTCATCTATACTATAGACGTCATCTATACTATAGACGTCATCTATACTATAGACGTCATCTACACTATAGACGTCATCTATACTATAGACGTCATCTATACTATAGACGTCATCTATACTATAGACGTCATCTATACTATAGACGTCATCTATACTATAGACGTCATCTATACTATAGACGTCATCTATACTATAGACGTCATCTATACTATAGACGTCATCTATACTATAGACGTCATCTATACTATAGACGTCATCTATACTATAGACGTCATCTATACTATAGACGTCATCTATACTATAGACGTCATCTATACTATAGACGTCATCTATACTATAGACGTCATCTATACTATAGACGTCATCTATACTATAGACGTCATCTATACTATAGACGTCATCTATACTAAAGACGTCATCTATACTATACACGTCATCTATACTATAGACGTCATCTATACGATAGACATCATCTATACTATAGACGTCATCTATACTATAGACGTCATCTATACTATAGACGTCATCTATACTATAGACTTCATCTATACTATAGACATCATCTATACTATAGACGTCGTCTATACTATAGATGTCATCTATACTTTAGACATCATCTATACTATACACGTCATCTATACTACAGACGTCATCTATACTACAGACGTCAACTATACTATAGATGTAATCTATGCTACAGACGTCATCTAAACTATAGACGTCAACTATACTATAGACGTCATCTATACTATAGACGTCATCTATACTTTAGACGTCATTTATACTACAGACGTCGTCTATACTATAGACGTCATCTATTCTATAGACGTCATCTATATTATAGACGTCATCTATTCTATAGACGTCATCTATAGTATAGACGTCATCTATACTATAGCCGTCATCTATACTATAGCCGTCATCTATACTATAGACGTCATCTATACTATAGACGTCATCTACACCATAGACGTCATCTATACAATAGACGTCATCTACACTATAGACGTCATCTATACTATAGACGTCATCTATACTATAGACGTCATCTATACTATAGACGTCATCTATACTATAGACGTCATCTATACTATAGACGTCATCTATACTATAGACGTCATCTATACTATAGACGTCATCTACACTATAGACGTCATCTATCTATAGTATAGACGTCATCTATAGTATACACGTCATCAATAGTATAGACGTCATCTATACTATAGGCGTCATCTATACTATAGACGTCATCTATACTATAGGCGTCATCTATACTATAGACGTCATCTGTACTATAGACGTCATCTATACTATAGACGTCATCTATACTATAGACGTCATCTATACTATAGACGTCATCTATACTATAGACGTCATCTATACTATAGACGTAATCTATACTATAGACGTCATCTATACTATAGACGTCATCTATACTATAGACATCATCTATTCTATAGACTTCATCTATAGTATAGACGTCATCTATACTATAGACGTCATCTACACTATAGACGTCATCTATACTATAGACGTCATCTACACTATAGACGTCATCTACACTATAGACGTCATCTATACTATAGACGTCATCTATACTATAGACGTCATCTATACTATAGACATCATCTATTCTATAGACTTCATCTATAGTATAGACGTCATCTATACTATAGACGTCATCTACACTATAGACGTCATCTATACTATAGACGTCATCTACACTATAGACGTCATCTATACTATAGACGTCATCTATATTATAGACGTCATCTTTAGTAAAGACGTCATCTATAGCATACACGTCATCTATAGTATAGACGTCATCTATAGTATACACGTCATCTATAGTATAGACGTCATCTATACTATAGGCGTCATCTATACTATAGCCGTCATCTATACTATAGACGTCATCTATACTATAGACGTCATCAATATTATAGAAGTCATCCATACTATAGACGTCATCTATACTATAGACGTCATCTATACTATAGACGTCATCTACACTATAGACGTCATCTATACTATAGACGTCATCTATACTATAGACGTCATCTATACTATAGACATCATCTATTCTATAGACGTCATCTATAGTATAGACGTCATCTATTCTATAGACGTCATCTATACTACAGACGTCATCAATATTATAGACGTCATCTATACTATAGACGTCATCTATACTATAGAAGTCATCTAAATTATAGACGTCATCTATACTAAAGACGTCATCTATACTATCGACGTCATCTGTACTATAGACGTCATCTATACTATAGACGTCATCTATACTATAGCCGTCATCTATATTATAGACGTCATCTATAATATAGACTTCATCTATACTATAGACGTCATCTATATTATAGACTTCATCTATACTATAGACGTCATCTATATTATAGACGTCATCTATACTATAGACGTCATCTATACTATAGACGTCATCTATACTATAGACGTCATCTATACTATAGACGTCATCTATACTATAGACGTCATCTATACTATAGACGTCATCTATACTATAGACGTCATCTATACTATAGACGTCATCTATACTATAGACGTCATCTACACTATAGACGTCATCTATACTATAGACGTCATCTACACTATAGACGTCATCTTTACTACAGACGTCATCTACACTATAGACGTCATCTATACTATAGACGTCATCTATAGTATAGACGTCATCTATAGTATAGACGTCATATATATTATAGACGTCATCTATACTATACACGTCATCTATACTATAGACGTCATCTATACTATAGACGTCATCTATACTATAGACGTCATCTATACTATAGACGTCATCTATATTATAGACGTCATCTATACTATAGACGTCATCTATATTATAGACGTCATCTATACTATAGACGTCATCTATACTATAGACGTCATATATACTATAGACGTCATCTATATAATAGAAGTCATCCATACTATAGACGTCATCTACACTATAGACGTCATCTATACTATAGACGTCATCTATACTATAGACGTCATCTACACTATAGACGTCATCTATACTACAGACGTCATCTACACTATAGACGTCATCTATACTATAGACGTCATCTATAGTATAGACGTCATCTATAGTATACATGTCATCTATAGTATAGACGTCATCTATAGTATACACGTCATCTATAGTATAGACGTCATCTATACTATAGGCGTCATTTATACTATAGCCGTCATCTATACTAAAGACGTCATCTATACTATAGACGTCATCTATACTATAGACGTCATCTATACTATAGACGTCATCTATACTGTAGGCGTCATCTACACTATAGACGTCATCTATACTATAGACGTCATCTACACTATAGACGTCATCTATACTACAGACGTCATCTACACTATAGACGTCATCTATACTATAGACGTCATCTATAGTATAGACGTCATCTATAGTTTACACGTCATCTATAGTATAGACGTCATCTATAGTAAACACGTCATCTATAGTATAGACGTCATCTATACAATAGGCGTCATTTATACTATAGCCGTCATCTATACTATAGACGTCATCTATACTAAAGACGTCATCTATACTATAGACGTCATCTATACTATAGACGTCATCTATACTATAGACGTCATCTATACTATAGACGTCATCTATACTATAGACGTCATCTATACTAAAGACGTCATCTATACTATAGACGTCATCTATGCTATAGACGTCATCTATACTATAGACGTCATCTATACTATAGACGTCATCTATACTATAGACGTCATCTATACTATAGACGTCATCTATACTACAGACGTCATCAATACTATAGACGTCATCTATACTATAGACGTCATCGATACTATAGACGTCATCTATACTATAGACGTCATCTATACTATAGACGTCATCTATACTATAGACGTCATCTATACTATAGACGTCATCTATACTATAGACGTCATCTATACTATAGACGACATCTATACTATAGACATCATCTATACTATAGACGTCATCTATACTATAGACGTCATCTATACTATAGACGTCATCTATACTATAGACGTCATCTATACTATAGACGTCATCTATACTATAGACGTCATCTATACTATAGACGTCATCTATACTATAGACGTCATCTATACTATAGACGTCATCTATACTATAGACGTCATCTATACTAAAGACGTCATCTATACTATACACGTCATCTATACTATAGACGTCATCTATACTAAAGACGTCATCTATACTATACACATCATCTATACTATAGACGTCATCTATACTATGGACGTCATCTATACTATAGACGTCATCTATACTATAGACTTCATCTATACTATAGACATCATCTATACTATAGACGTCGTCTATACTATAGATGTCATCTATACTTAAGACATCATCTATACTATACACGTCATCTATACTACAGACGTCATCTATACTACAGACGTCAACTATACTATAGATGTAATCTATACTACAGACGTCATCTAAACTATAGACGTCAACTATACTATAGACGTCATCTATACTATAGACGTCATCTATACTTTAGACGTCATTTATACTACAGACGTCGTCTATACTATAGACGTCATCTATTCTATAGACGTCATCTATATTATAGACGTCATCTATTCTATAGACGTCATCTATAGTATAGACGTCATCTATACTATAGCCGTCATCTATACTATAGCCGTCATCTATACTATAGACGTCATCTATACTATAGACGTCATCTACACCATAGACGTCATCTATACAATAGATGTCATCTATACTATAGACGTCATCTATACTATAGACGTCATCTATACTATAGACGTCATCTATACTATAGACGTCATCTATACTATAGACGTCATCTATACTATAGACGTCATCTATACTATAGACGTCATCTATACTATAGACGTCATCTATACTATAGACGTCATCTATACTATAGACGTCATCTATACTATAGACGTCATCTACACTATAGACGTCATCTATACTATAGACGTCATCTATACTATAGACGTCATCTATACTATAGACATCATCTATTCTATAGACTTCATCTATAGTATAGACGTCATCTATTCTATAGACGTCATCTATACTATAGACGTCATCTACACTATAGACGTCATCTATACTATAGACGTCATCTACACTATAGACGTCATCTATACTATAGACGTCATCTACACTATAGACGTCATCTATACTATAGACGTCATCTACACTATAGACGTCATCTGTCATCTATACTATAGACGTCATCTACACTATAGACGTCATCTATACTATAGACGTCATCTATATTATAGACGTCATCTTTAGTAAAGACGTCATCTATAGCATACACGTCATCTATAGTATAGACGTCATCTATAGTATACACGTCATCTATAGTATAGACGTCATCTATACTATAGGCGTCATCTATACTATAGCCATCATCTATACTATAGACGTCATCTATACTATAGACGTCATCAATATTATAGAAGTCATCCATACTATAGACGTCATCTATACTATAGACGTCATCTATACAATAGACGTCATCTACACTATAGACGTCATCTATACTATAGACGTCATCTATACTATAGACGTCATCTATACTATAGACATCATCTATTCTATAGACGTCATCTATAGTATAGACGTCATCTATTCTATAGACGTCATCTATACTACAGACGTCATCAATACTATAGACGTCATCTATACTATAGACGTCATCTATACTATAGACGTCATCTAAATTATAGACGTCATCTATACTAAAGACGTCATCTATACTATCGACGTCATCTGTACTATAGACGTCATCTATACTATAGACGTCATCTATACTATAGCCGTCATCTATATTATAGACGTCATCTATAATATAGACTTCATCTATACTATAGACGTCATCTATATTATAGACTTCATCTATACTATAGACGTCATCTATATTATAGACGTCATCTATACTATAGACGTCATCTATATTATAGACGTCATCTATACTATAGACGTCATCTATACTATAGACGTCATCTATACTATAGACGTCATCTATACTATAGACGTCATCTATACTATAGACGTCATCTATACTATAGACGTCATCTATACTATAGACGTCATCTATACTATAGACGTCATCTATACTATAGACGTCATCTATACTATAGACGTCATCTATACTATAGACGTCATCTACACTATAGACGTCATCTATACTATAGACGTCATCTACACTATAGACGTCATCTATACTACAGACGTCATCTACACTATAGACGTCATCTATACTATAGACGTCATCTATAGTATAGACGTCATCTATAGTATAGACGTCATCTATAGTATAGACGTCATATATATTATAGACGTCATCTATACTATAGACGTCATCTATACTATAGACGTCATCTATACTATAGACGTCATCTATACTATAGACGTCATCTATACTATAGACGTCATCTATATTATAGACGTCATCTATACTATAGACGTCATCTATATTATAGACGTCATCTATACTATAGACGTCATCTATATTATAGACGTCATCTATACTATAGACGTCATCTATACTATAGACGTCATATATACTATAGACGTCATCTATATTATAGAAGTAATCCATACTATAGACGTCATCTACACTATAGACGTCATCTATACTATAGACGTCATCTATACTATAGACGTCATCTACACTTTAGACGTCATCTATACTACAGACGTCATCTACACTATAGACGTCATCTATACTATAGACGTCATCTATAGTATAGACGTCATCTATAGTATAGACGTCATCTATAGTATACATGTCATCTATAGTATAGACGTCATCTATAGTATACACGTCATCTATAGTATAGACGTCATCTATACTATAGGCGTCATTTATACTATAGCCGTCATCTATACTAAAGACGTCATCTATACTATAGACGTCATCTATGCTATAGACGTCATCTATACTATAGACGTCATCTATACTATAGACGTCATCTATACTGTAGACGTCATCTACACTATAGACGTCATCTATACTATAGACGTCATCTACACTATAGACGTCATCTATACTACAGACGTCATCTACACTATAGACGTCATCTATACTATAGACGTCATCTATAGTATAGACGTCATCTATAGTTTACACGTCATCTATAGTATAGACGTCATCTATAGTATACACGTCATCTATAGTATAGACGTCATCTATACAATAGGCGTCATTTATACTATAGCCGTCATCTATACTATAGACGTCATCTATACTAAAGACGTCATCTATACTATAGACGTCATCTATACTATAGACGTCATCTATACTATAGACGTCATCTATACTATAGACGTCATCTATACTATAGACGTCATCTATACTAAAGACGTCATCTATACTATAGACGTCATCTATGCTATAGACGTCATCTATACTATAGACGTCATCTATACTATAGACGTCAGCTATACTATAGACGTCATCTATACTATAGACGTCATCTATACTATAGACGTCATCTATATTATAGACGTCATCTATACTATAGACGTCATCTATACTATAGACGTCATCGATACTATAGACGTCATCTATACTATAGACGTCATCTATATTATAGACGTCATCAATACTATAGACGTCATCTATACTATAGACGTCATCGATACTATAGACGTCATCTATACTATAGACGTCATCTATACTATAAAAGTCATCTATACTATAGACGTCATCTATACTATAGACGTCATATATATTATAGACGTCATCTATACTATAGACGTCATCTATACTATAGACGTCATCTATACTATAGACGTCATCTATACTATAGACGTCATCTATACTATAGACGTCATCTATACTATAGACGTCATCTATACTATAGACGTCATCTATATTATAGGCGTCATCTATACTATAGACGTCATCTATATTATAGACGTCATCTATACTATAGACGTCATCTATACTATAGACGTCATCTATACTATAGCCGTCATCTATACTATAGCCGTCATCTATACTATAGACGTCATCTATACTATAGACGTCATCTACACCATAGACGTCATCTATACAATAGATGTCATCTATACTATAGACGTCATCTATACTATAGACGTCATCTATACTATAGACGTCATCTATACTATAGACGTCATCTATACTATAGACGTCATCTATACTATAGACGTCATCTATACTATAGACGTCATCTATACTATAGACGTCATCTATACTATAGACGTCATCTACACTATAGACGTCATCTATACTATAGACGTCATCTATACTATAGACGTCATCTATACTATAGACATCATCTATTCTATAGACTTCATATATAGTATAGACGTCATCTATTCTATAGACGTCATCTATACTATAGACGTCATCTACACTATAGACGTCATCTATACTATAGACGTCATCTACACTATAGACGTCATCTATACTATAGACGTCATCTACACTATAGACGTCATCTATACTATAGACGTCATCTACACTATAGACGTCATCTGTCATCTATACTATAGACGTCATCTACACTATAGACGTCATCTATACTATAGACGTCATCTATATTATAGACGTCATCTTTAGTAAAGACGTCATCTATAGCATACACGTCATCTATAGTATAGACGTCATCTATAGTATACACGTCATCTATAGTATAGACGTCATCTATACTATAGGCGTCATCTATACTATAGCCATCATCTATACTATAGACGTCATCTATACTACAGACGTCATCAATATTATAGAAGTCATCCATACTATAGACGTCATCTATACTATAGACGTCATCTATACTATAGACGTCATCTACACTATAGACGTCATCTATACTATAGACGTCATCTATACTATAGACGTCATCTATACTATAGACATCATCTATTCTATAGACGTCATCTATAGTATAGACGTCATCTATTCTATAGACGTCATCTATACTACAGACGTCATCAATACTATAGACGTCATCTATACTATAGACGTCATCTATACTATAGACGTCATCTAAATTATAGACGTCATCTATACTAAAGACGTCATCTATACTATCGACGTCATCTGTACTATAGACGTCATCTATACTATAGACGTCATCTATACTATAGCCGTCATCTATATTATAGACGTCATCTATAATATAGACTTCATCTATACTATAGACGTCATCTATATTATAGACTTCATCTATACTATAGACGTCATCTATATTATAGACGTCATCTATACTATAGACGTCATCTATATTATAGACGTCATCTATACTATAGACGTCATCTATACTATAGACGTCATCTATACTATAGACGTCATCTATACTATAGACGTCATCTATACTATAGACGTCATCTATACTATAGACGTCATCTATACTATAGACGTCATCTATACTATAGACGTCATCTATACTATAGACGTCATCTATACTATAGACGTCATCTATACTATAGACGTCATCTATACTATAGACGTCATCTACACTATAGACGTCATCTATACTATAGACGTCATCTACACTATAGACGTCATCTATACTACAGACGTCATCTACACTATAGACGTCATCTATACTATAGACGTCATCTATAGTATAGACGTCATCTATAGTATAGACGTCATCTATAGTATAGACGTCATATATATTATAGACGTCATCTATACTATAGACGTCATCTATACTATAGACGTCATCTATACTATAGACGTCATCTATACTATAGACGTCATCTATACTATAGACGTCATCTATATTATAGACGTCATCTATACTATAGACGTCATCTATATTATAGACGTCATCTATACTATAGACGTCATCTATATTATAGACGTCATCTATACTATAGACGTCATCTATACTATAGACGTCATATATACTATAGACGTCATCTATATTATAGAAGTAATCCATACTATAGACGTCATCTACACTATAGACGTCATCTATACTATAGACGTCATCTATACTATAGACGTCATCTACACTTTAGACGTCATCTATACTACAGACGTCATCTACACTATAGACGTCATCTATACTATAGACGTCATCTATAGTATAGACGTCATCTATAGTATAGACGTCATCTATAGTATAGACGTCATCTATAGTATAGACGTCATCTATAGTATACATGTCATCTATAGTATAGACGTCATCTATAGTATACACGTCATCTATAGTATAGACGTCATCTATACTATAGGCGTCATTTATACTATAGCCGTCATCTATACTAAAGACGTCATCTATACTATAGACGTCATCTATGCTATAGACGTCATCTATACTATAGACGTCATCTATACTATAGACGTCATCTATACTGTAGACGTCATCTACACTATAGACGTCATCTATACTATAGACGTCATCTACACTATAGACGTCATCTATACTACAGACGTCATCTACACTATAGACGTCATCTATACTATAGACGTCATCTATAGTATAGACGTCATCTATAGTTTACACGTCATCTATAGTATAGACGTCATCTATAGTATACACGTCATCTATAGTATAGACGTCATCTATACAATAGGCGTCATTTATACTATAGCCGTCATCTATACTATAGACGTCATCTATACTAAAGACGTCATCTATACTATAGACGTCATCTATACTATAGACGTCATCTATACTATAGACGTCATCTATACTATAGACGTCATCTATACTATAGATGTCATCTATACTAAAGACGTCATCTATACTATAGACGTCATCTATGCTATAGA
Organism: Neoascia interrupta; assembly: GCA_947623515.1. NCBI lineage: Eukaryota > Metazoa > Arthropoda > Insecta > Diptera > Syrphidae > Neoascia > Neoascia interrupta. The sequence continues at coordinate 102,793,697 of OX392462.1, forward strand.
CGTCATCTATACTATAGACGTCATCTATACTATAGACGTCAGCTATACTATAGACGTCATCTATACTATAGACGTCATCTATACTACAGACGTCATCAATACTATAGACGTCATCTATACTATAGACGTCATCGATACTATAGACGTCATCTATACTATAGACGTCATCTATACTATAAAAGTCATCTATACTATAGACGTCATCTATACTATAGACGTCATATATATTATAGACGTCATCTATACTATAGACGTCATCTATACTATAGACGTCATCTATACTATAGACGTCATCTATACTATAGACGTCATCTATACTATAGACGTCATCTATACTATAGACGTCATCTATAGTATAGACGTCATCTATAGTATACACGTCATCTATAGTATAGACGTCATCTATAGTATAGACGTCATCTATATTATAGACGTCATCTATACTATAGACGTCATCTATATTATAGACGTCATCTATACTATAGACGTCATCTATATTATAGACTTCATCTATATTATAGACGTCATCTATATTATAGACGTCATCTATACTATAGACGTCATCTATATTATAGACGTCATCTATACTATAGACGTCATCTATACTATAGACGTCATCTATACTATAGACGTCATCTATACTATAGACGTCATCTATACTATAGACGTCATCTATACTATAGACGTCATCTATACTATAGACGTCATCTATACTATAGACGTCATCTATACTATAGACGTCATCTATACTATAGACGTCATCTATACTATAGACGTCATCTATTCTATAGACGTCATCTATAGTATAGACGTCATCTATACTATAGCCGTCATCTATACTATAGGCGTCATTTATACTATAGCCGTCATCTATACTATAGACGTCATCTATATTATAGAAGTCATCCATACTATAGACGTCATCTATACTATAGACGTCATCTATACTATAGGCGTCATCCATACTATAGCCGTCATCTATACTATAGACGTCATCTATACTATAGACGTCATCTATATTATAGAAGTCATCCATACTATAGACGTCATCTATACTATAGACGTCATCTATACTATAGACGTCATCTACACTATAGACGTCATCTATACTATAGACGTCATCTATACTATAGACGTCATCTATACTATAGACATCATCTATTCTATAGACGTCATCTATAGTATAGACGTCATCTATTCTATAGACGTCATCTATACTACAGACGTCATCAATACTATAGACGTCATCTATACTATAGACGTCATCTATACTATAGACGTCATCTATACTATAGTCGTCATCTATACTAAAGACGTCATCTATACTATAGACGTCATCTATACTATAGACGTCATCTATACTATAGGCGTCATCTATACTATAGCCGTCATCTATACTATAGACGTCATCTATACTATAGACGTCATCTATATTATAGAAGTCATCCATACTATAGACGTCATCTATACTATAGACGTCATCTATACTATAGACGTCATCTATACTATAGACGTCATCTATACTATAGACGTCATCTATACTATAGACGTCATCTATACTATAGACGTCATCTATACTATAGACGTCATCTATACTATAGACGTCATCTATACTATAGACGTCATCTATACTATAGACGTCATCTATACTATAGACGTCATCTATACTATAGACGTCATCTATACTATAGACGTCATCTATATTATAGACGTCATCTATACTATAGACGTCATCTATATTATAGACGTCATCTATACTATAGACGTCATCTATACTATAGACGTCATCTATTCTATAGACGTCATCTATAGTATAGACGTCATCTATACTATAGCCGTCATCTATACTATAGGCGTCATCTATACTATAGACGTCATCTATACTATAGTCGTCATCTATACTAAAGACGTCATCTATACTATAGACGTCATCTATACTATAGACGTCATCTATACTATAGGCGTCATCTATACTATAGCCGTCATCTATACTATAGACGTCATCTATACTATAGACGTCATCTATATTATAGAAGTCATCCATACTATAGACGTCATCTATACTATAGACGTCATCTATACTATAGACGTCATCTACACTATAGACGTCATCTATACTATAGACGTCATCTATACTATAGACGTCATCTATACTATAGACATCATCTATTCTATAGACGTCATCTATAGTATAGACGTCATCTATTCTATAGACGTCATCTATACTACAGACGTCATCAATACTATAGACGTCATCTATACTATAGACGTCATCTATACTATAGACGTCATCTATACTATAGACGTCATCTATACTATTGACGTCATCTATACTATAGACGTCATCTATACTATAGACGTCATCTATATTATAGACGTCTTCTATACTATAGACGTCATCTATACTATAGACGTCATCTATACTATACACGTCATCTATACTATAGACGTCATCTATATTATAGACGTCATCTATACTATAGACGTCATCTATATTATAGACGTCATCTATACTATAGATGTCATCTATACTATAGACGTCATCTATATTATAGACGTCATCTATACTATAGACGTCATCTATACTACAGACGTCATCTACACTATAGACGTCATCTATACTATAGACGTCATCTACACTATAGACGTCATCTATACTATAGACGTCATCTATACTATAGACGTCATCTATACTATAGTCGTCATCTATACTAAAGACGTCATCTATACTATAGACGTCATCTATACTATAGACGTCATCTATACTATAGACGTCATCTATACTATAGACGTCATCTATACTATAGACGTCATCTATACTATAGACGTCATCTATACTATAGACGTCATCTATACTATAGACGTCATCTATACTATAGACGTCATCTATACTATAGACGTCATCTATACTATAGACGTCATCTATACTATAGACGTCATCTATATTATAGACGTCATCTATACTATAGACGTCATCTATATTATAGACGTCATCTATACTATAGACGTCATCTATACTATAGACGTCATCTATATTATAGACGTCATCTATACTATAGACGTCATCTATATTATAGACGTCATCTATACTATAGACGTCATCTATACTATAGACGTCATCTATTCTATAGACGTCATCTATAGTATAGACGTCATCTATACTATAGCCGTCATCTATACTATAGGCGTCATCTATACTATAGACGTCATCTATACTATAGACGTCATCTATACTATAGACGTCATCTATACTATAGACGTCATCTATACTATAGACGTCATCTATACTATAGACGTCATCTATACTATAGACGTCATCTATACTATAGACGTCATCTATACTATAGACGTCATCTATACTATAGACGTCATCTATACTATAGACGTCATCTATATTATAGACGTCATCTATACTGTAGACGTCATCTATTCTATAGACGTCATCTATACTACAGACGTCATCAATACTATAGACGTCATCTATACTATAGACGTCATCTATACTATAGACGTCATCAATACTATAGACGTCATCTATACTATAGATGTCATCTATACTATAGACGTCATCTATACTATAGACGTCATCTATGCTATAGACGTCATCTATATTATAGACGTCATCTATACTATAGACGTCATCTATACTATAGACGTCATCTATACTATAGACGTCATCTATACTCTAGACGTCATCTATATTATAGACGTCATCTATACTATAGACGTCATCTATATTATAGACGTCATCTATACTATAGACGTCATCTATACTATAGACGTCATCTATACTATAGACGTCATCTATACTATAGACGTCATCTACACTATAGACGTCATCTATACTATAGACGTCATCTATACTATAGACTTCATCTATAGTATAGACGTCATCTATAGAATACACGTCATCTATAGTATAGACGTCATCTATAGTATACACGTCATCTATAGTATAGACGTCATCTATACTATAGGCGTCATTTATACTATAGCCGTCATCTATACTATAGACGTCATCTATACTATAGACGTCATCTATATTATAGAAGTCATCCATACTATAGACGTCATCTATACTATAGACGTCATCTATACTATAGACGTCATCTATACTATAGACGTCATCTATACTATAGACGTCATCTGTACTATAGACGTCATCTATACTATAGACGTCATCTGTACTATAGACGTCATCTATACTATAGACGTCATCTGTACTATAGACGTCATCTATACTATAGACGTCATCTGTACTATAGACGTCATCTATACTATAGACGTCATCTATACTATAGACGTCATCTATACTATAGACGTCATCTATACTATAGACGTCATCTATACTATAGACGTCATCTATACTATAGACGTCATCTATACTATAGACGTCATCTATACTATAGACGTCATCTATACTATAGACGTCATCTATACTATAGACGTCATCTATACTATAGACGTCATCTATACTATAGACGTCATCTATACTATAGACGTTATCTATACTACAGACGTCATCAATACTATAGACGTCTTCTATACTATAGACGTCATCTATACTATAGACGTCATCTATACTATAGACGTCATCTATACTATAGACGTCATCTATACTATAGACGTCATCTATACTATAGACGTCATCTATACTATAGACGTCATCTATACTATAGACGTCATCTATACTATAGACGTCATCTATACTATAGACGTCATCTATACTATAGACGTCATCTATACTATAGACGTCATCTTTACTATAGACGTCATCTGTACTATAGACGTCATCTATACTATAGACGTCATCTGTACTATAGACGTCATCTATACTATAGACGTCATCTGTACTATAGACGTCATCTATACTATAGACGTCATCTATACTATAGACGTCATGTATATTATAGACGTCATCTATACTATAGACGTCATCTATACTATAGACGTCATTTATTCTATAGACGTCATCTATACTACAGACGTCATCTATACTATAGACGTCATCTATACTATAGACGTCATCTGTACTATAGACGTCATCTATACTATAGACGTCATCTGTACTATAGACGTCATCTATACTTTAGACGTCATCTATACTATAGACGTCATCTATACTATAGACGTCATCTATACTATTGACGTCATCTATACTATAGACGTTATCTATACTATAGACGTCATCTATACTATAGACGTCATCCGTACTATAGACGTCATCTATATTATAGACGTCATCTATACTATAGACGTCATCTATACTATAGACGTCATCTATACTATAGACGACATCTATACTATAGACGTCATCTATACTCTAGACGTCATCTATATTATAGACGTCATCTATACTATAGACGTCATCTATATTATAGACGTCATCTATACTATACACGTCATCTATACTATAGACGTCATCTATACTATAGACGTCATCTATACTATAGACGTCATCTACACTATAGACGTCATCTATACTATAGACGTCATCTATAGTATAGACGTCATCTATAGTATACACGTCATCTATAGTATAGACGTCATCTATAGTATACTCGTCATCTATAGTATAGACGTCATCTATACTATAGGCGTCACTTATACTATAGCCGTCATCTATACTATAGACGTCATCTATACTATAGACGTCATCTATATTATAGAAGTCATCCATACTATAGACGTCATCTATACTATAGACGTCATCTATACTATAGACGTCATCTATACTAAAGACGTCATCTATACTATAGTCGTCATCTATACTAAAGACGTCATCTATACTAAAGACGTCATCTATACTATAGACGTCATCTATACTATAGACGTCATCTATACTATAGACGTCATCTATACTATAGACGTCATCTATACTATAGACGTCATCTATACTATAGACGTCATCTGTACTATAGACGTCATCTATACTATAGACGTCATCTGTACTATAGACGTCATCTATACTATAGACGTCATCTATACTATAGACGTCATCTGTACTATAGACGTCATCTATACTATAGACGTCATCTGTACTATAGACGTCATCTATACTATAGACGTCATCTATACTATAGACGTCATCTGTACTATAGACGTCATCTATACTATAGACGTCATCTATACTATAGACGTCATCTATACTATAGACGTCATCTATACTATAGACGTCATCTATACTATAGACGTCATTTATACTATAGACGTCATCTATACTATAGACGTCATCTATATTATAGACGTCATCTATACTATAGACGTCATCTATACTATAGACGTCATCTATACTAAAGACGTCATCTATACTATAGACGTCAACTATACTATAGACGTCATCTATATTATAGACGTCATCTATATTATAGACGTCATCTATACTATAGACGTCATCTATACTATAGACGTCATCTATACTATAGACGTCATCTATACTATAGACGTCATCTTTACTATAGACGTCATCTATACTATAGACGTCATCTATACTATAGACGTCATCTATAATATAGACGTCATCTATACTATAGACGTCATCTATACTATAGACGTCATATATATTATAGACGTCATCTATACTATAGACGTCATCTATACTATAGACGTCATCTATACTATAGACGTCATCTATACTATAGACGTCATCTATACTATAGACGTCATCTATACTATAGACGTCATCTATACTATAGACGTCATCTATACTATAGACGTCATCTATACTATAGACGTCATCTATACTATAGACGTCATCTATATTATAGACGTCATCTATACTATAGACGTCATCTATACTATAGACGTCATCTATACTATAGACGTCATCTATACTATAGACGTCATCTATATTATAGATGTTTGAGATCGTATTTGTATAACCACGCATCCTGCTTAAAACCAACATAACATTATATCTATCGATTATATTTCGCAAGTTGTTATTGTTTATTTCATTTATTATTGTTATTCCTTATTGTTAACTTATATAACATTATTTGATTACTATAGCTTCTCTATATAAATTAATTTGTTTGTTACTTTGGTTAAACTTTGTGCATGCACCCTATGTGCATTTCAAATTTGTTGTATACAGTTTCTATTTAATGCATGTGCTAAGTAAACCTTATTCGAGCTAAATGTAAACCGTAACAATTGCTCTCTTATCATTATCATTTCATGGTATTCTTGTCGCAAACATTATGTATGTATGTAACTTCTCTCTTTAGTACCGCATTAGGTACTTATGTTAAACCGTTTCATATGGCCGAGCTATCGCTAAACATTTTCCTCGGCCACTTGGATCTAAGCAGCGACAGCATCAACACCTAAGTATAATAAATTGGTAAACTTAAAATTTGATCTCTGGGACTTTGATTTGCTCCTGCCACTAGGTGATTTAATAAACATAGTTCGGCGTTGGTTTTTCTAGCTGGTTTTCGTGGTCTTGCCTTCGTTCTTTATCAACCATAAATTTGGTCCAAATTCGAGCCGGATTAGAATTTTCGTATGCTTTAAAACAGACACTCGTGATAAAGAAAATTATTGAACTCAATATACATATAGGCCACGTGTGCACAGTGCTTTCTCGTTCTTCTCATTCGACTCGTTTATCAAGGTGCAATCAAAGTCTGCTTTAATCGAAAAACCGTTGCTTCGTACCCATTTAATTTAAGACTTTTGTTTGTGCTTATTGAACAATTCAATCAAGCCTGTGTATTGCTACCACGTGCAAACAGTAGCCTCGAAACCTAAACTTACGCTAGTGATACCCATATCGTTCGAAATCCATTTGTGTCTCAATTTGCTGCACGTGTATTTTCCTCGTATTTGAGATGGACGCGAAACCCTCGTTATCTGCGCTACGCCTTACACGCGGTCATCTGAAAGGTTCCTTAACAAAATTGGTAACGTACTCACAGTCCGTTCAAGATGCAGCCTCGCTTTCGGAACTTCAGGTCAAGCTTAGTAAAGTCGACGATTTGTGGAACGAGTTTAATTGTTCTCAGAAACAATATTATGAATACGCCGATTCGGAAGGTTACACCGACCCTGTTCCAGAATATGAGGATTTTGAGGCGAAATTTTTATTAGTCAAGTCAGTTCTTTTGTCAACCATTCGGGAACGTGAGCATGCTGCAACCCTAAGCGATCCTATTGCCCTATTAGCTAGCCAACAACAAGCCTTGATCGACAATTTAAATAGGACCAATACTTCACCGAGATATTCTGATTGCTTTCTCCCTTCCATTCGTATTGAGCCATTCACTGGAAATTATCATGAATGGCCCACATTTCGTGATACATTTGAGGGCGCGGTTCATAATAAACCCAACTTGACACCAACTCAAAAGTTTCACTTTTTAAAGTCATTCCTGCGTAACGAAGCACTATCCTTAGTAAACCATCTTCCGATTTGTGACGCGACATATGAACAGGCATGGAGTAGACTCGAAGGACGCTACGATCGTCCACGCTACGTCATAAATAGCTTCATCAAATCGTTCATGGAGCTGCCGTCAACCAATATTAGAAGTGTTAGTCTCCTTCGTAAGATATCCGATGGGGCGGATGAAATCGTGAGAGGTTTAGACTCGCTTAACTCGGTTAATAGGGATCCGTGGCTAATCTACATCCTTCTTAACAAGCTGGACCCTGACACTCGTCAGTCTTGGTCCGAAAATAGTGTCTCAGAAGATTACCCTACCATCACTGACTTTCTAACGTTTTTGGAGCGTCGTTGCGAATCACTCGAAAGTGCGAAAATCAGTGCTCGTGAGCCCTCGAGAACAAGACAGCAATCAGCTGTAAGGAGTATGCACGCTTCACCGTCTTCAGCCTGCGCAAAGTGTAGTGCATCTCACAATCTCTCCCAATGTGCACAGTTTCTCGGCATGAATGTGCAGTCTCGAAGGGATTTCGTAAAAACCAGCAAGCTATGCTTCAATTGCCTTCGAAGTGGACATTCTGCAGCTCGGTGCCAATCTAAATTTCGGTGCAGGTCGTGCAATACACGTCACCATAGCCTTGTTCACGATGACTCAGTCAACAGTCTAACTCAACATCCAATCGTGTTTAACCAACCCCAACAGCAAACGAATCATTCACTCATTCAGCCGACATCTTCTGATATCGCTGCTCAAAGCTCTTCAAATGTTACGAACCAACCATGTACCTCGTCCTCGGTTACGCTCTTAGCAAATAGCAACCCTATTAAAAGCCCGCCCCAAATACCACAGACTATCCTACCCACTGCTCTAGGAAAGATTTTAGATGCAAATGGAAAGTTTCAGCCAGTTCGAATTCTAATTGATTCAGGCTCGCAGGTGTCTTTCATCACTGAGTCATGCGTTCAACGACTCGGACTCAAACGACGAAACGCCCGTATACCAATCAACGGTATTGGATCTACCAACGCTGGTACGTCCAGAGGCCTTATTTCGTTGGTAATTTCGTCACGCTGTGATTCATTTAGTATCGCCATCGATACCTACATATTATCACGCGTCACTACAGATTTACCAACTACTTCATTCACCATCGAAGATTGGAATCATATCAAAAATCTTGAACTAGCTGATCCTTCGTTTAATAAGCCAGGCTCGGTCGACGTACTGCTGGGGGCAGACAGAGCTTGGGAAATTTTGCTAGGAGACGTGAAACACAGTGAGCTAGGACATCCTGTAGTACAGCTTACTATCTTTGGCTGGGTGATAGCAGGGCAACTAACAGGAAACTCTAATTCAGAAATCGTTTCGAATCTCTCCATCTTAGATACCGACTCAATTTTAGAAAGCTTTTGGACGATAGAAGAGGTTGACCCTAAATCGTTTTTGTCCAAGGAGGACAAGGAAATTGAGCAGCATTTTCTTCAAACCCATCGTCGAGACAAATGCGGGAGATACATCGTGGAACTTCCGTTCAAGTCACCTCCAAAATTTGCTGATACCCTATCTGGAGCGATCTCACGCCTCACTTCCATGGAAAGAAGGTTCGCAAAAAACCCTGAGCTCTTAGCCAGCTACTCAGCCTTCCTGGACGAGTATTTGGCATTAGGTCACATGTCTGAGGTCCCTAGTTCAGAAGTTGGCAACTCCGAAGTGTTTTACCTTCCTCACCATGCTGTCTTGAAGCCAGACAGCTCGACCACAAAATTACGCGTCGTGTTCGATGGGTCCCACAAGGACCCGAATGGTTGTTCACTTAACGATTCGCTCATGGTAGGCCCACCGATCCAACGTAATCTGTTTTCCGTCTGTTCGCGTTTTCGTCGTTTTCGCTACGTTTTCACGGCCGATATAGTGAAGATGTTTCGGCAAATCCGGGTGCCAGACAAAGACTCCGATTTTCAGCGCATCGTTTGGCGAAAATCATCTTTAGAGCCCTTACGACATTTTCGGCTACAAACTGTCACGTATGGTACATCGTGTGCTCCATATCTTTCTGTTCGCACCTTGGAGCAACTCGCAAAAGACTACGAACATGAGTTTCCCATCGCGTCGGACATACTTCGCAACGACTTCTACGTCGATGATGCTGCATCGGGAGCTGATTCGATTGCTGAACTGATATTCAAACGAAAAACTTTAATTGAGCTCCTTTCAAAGTGCGGAATGCAATTAAGCAAGTGGCAAAGCAACTGTGCTGATCTGCTTTCAACTGAAGAAACTCGTTCTCTGGAAGACTATACGTTAGACTCTGACGCGGATTCGTGGGTGAAAGTGCTCGGGTTATTCTGGAACTCAAAGAGTGACATGTTTAGCTTTCGTTTAAACTACACGCCTAGTGAACCCATTACCAAACGCCAAATCCTGCAAGACGTGGCCCGAATTTTTGACCCCCTCGGTTTTCTTTCCCCTTCGGTCGTGCGACTTAAGATTCTCTTTCAGGAGTTGTGGCACCGTAAGCTTAGTTGGAATGACACGGTTCCTTACCCCATCGCTTCCCAATGGAACAGGTATCGAGATGAACTATCTCTTCTTACCAAACTTGAAATCCCTCGAAATATTGGCCTTGCAAACTCGTCCTTTGAACTTCACGGTTTCTCCGACGCTTCGGCATCCGCGTACGCTGCAGTTATTTACTCGCGATATCAGCTTCCTGATGGAAGTTTCGAAACCAATTTAGTTGCTGCAAAGTCTCGCGTAGCTCCAATCAAACAACTGAGTATTCCACGGCTAGAACTTTGCGGAGCCCTTCTGTTGTCTCGGTTACTTGTCGCGGTTCAAAATTCCCTAAACGTGACCTTCGAAAATGTCTTCGCGTGGTGTGACTCAAAGGTCGTTTTATCTTGGCCATCTTCTCCCCCTCGTCGTTGGAACGTTTTCATCGGTAATCGCACATCGAAAGTTCTGAGTACCATCCCCAGAAATCGTTGGTTCCACGTCAGGTCCAATTGCAATCCTGCCGATTGTGCCTCTCGAGGTATCCCACCATCGCAACTTAAAGAACACCCAATTTGGTGGACAGGTCCTGACTGGCTTAGAAAGAGTAGAGACGATTGGCCCAAACAAGGTGATATCGAAGAGGATCCTAGCTGCGTTCATGAGGAAAAGCTGCCTTCGCCCCGGTCATATCATATGACCAATGATGATCACCCGTACGAAACGCTATCAGCCCGAGTTCGCTCTTGGTTTATCTTCGTCAGAGCCGTTGCCAGGATGTCTCGTTTTGCGGCCAACTCCCAACGAAAAGTATTCTTGGGTTCATCGTCCATCTTTTTGACGTCACAGGAACTCAAGGAAGCCAAGACTCAGATCATAAAATGGTTACAATATCGCTACTTTGGGAATGATATTAAATTCTTCAAGAAGCATGGAGAATTTCCTAGGAACTCTAAGATCGTTGACCTTTCTCCCTTCCTAGACAGCGATATGATTTTGAGGGTAGGGGGAAGAATCGAAAATTCCAATTTAGCCTTTAACGCCAAACACCCAATTATCCTTCCAAAGGGCCACACAACAACTAAGCTCATAGTTCTCGACGCGCATAATCGTTTTCTACATCCGGGTATATCGACGCTGTTTGCTCTTATTCGTCAAGAGTATTGGGTATTAGGTTGCCGAAACATTCTCCGTAAAATCACCCATGACTGTATTCGTTGTTTTCGTCATAGAAAAGCTACAATCACGCAACTAATGGGCGACCTACCTGAGAAAAGACTCCAAACTAGCCGACCCTTCGCGCACTGCGGTTGTGACTATGCCGGTCCAATAACACTTAAAGTGAAAATCGGTCGAAGATCAGTGTTTTCCAAAGGCTATATATCTCTTTTTGTGTGCCTAGTGACAAAAGCTATCCATTTGGAGTTAGTGAGTGATTTGACCACTGATGCCTTTCTTGCCTCATTCCGTCGTTTTGTTGCACGCCGTGGGAAACCATCTCACGTCTATTCCGACAACGGAACAAACTTTCGTGGATGTGCGCGTTTGCTTTCGGAAATGCATAGACTCGTCTTGTCGGAAAGTCATAACTCGCTCGTAGCTGAATCATTGGCCCGCGACGGTATAACGTGGCATTTTATACCCCCCTCAGCTCCACACTTCGGCGGTTTGTGGGAAGCTGGAGTCAAATCCGTTAAGCAGCATCTTCGTCGGGTAATAGGCAATGACATTCTAAACTTTGAACAATTTTATACACTGCTAACGCAGATTGAGGCCATCCTAAATTCGCGACCATTGTGCCAAATTTCCGACTCCGATTTAGATCCACTAACCCCCGCCCATTTCTTTATAGGTGAATCGTATGCTGCCGTACCAGAACCCAACATAGACATGCCAACCAATCGACTCTGCTGCTGGCAATCACTCCAAGCGAAGATCCAAGGTTACTGGCGACGATGGCAGAGGGAGTATCTGACGTCCTTGCAGCAACGCCCCCGTTGGCAGCAGGTGCAGCCTAATCTAAATATCAACGACCTGGTCGTCATACGGGAGTCAAATCTACCACCTGGAAAATGGGCTCTGGGAAGAGTCACCGAAGTTCACCCTGGCAACGACGGCCTTGTAAGGGTCGTCACCTTAAAGACGGCCGGCGGCACCCTAGTTCGCCCTGTCCACAAACTTACCAAGCTACCCTTAAGCTGAAACTCCGTTCAGGGCCGGCGGAATGTTTGAGATCGTATTTGTATAACCACGCATCCTGCTTAAAACCAACATAACATTATATCTATCGATTATATTTCGCAAGTTGTTATTGTTTATTTCATTTATTATTGTTATTCTTTATTGTTAACTTATATAACATTATTTGATTACTATAGCTTCTCTATATAAATTAATTTGTTTGTTACTTTGGTTAAACTTTGTGCATGCACCCTATGTGCATTTCAAATTTGTTGTATACAGTTTCTATTTAATGCATGTGCTAAGTAAACCTTATTCGAGCTAAATGTAAACCGTAACAATTGCTCTCTTATCATTATCATTTCATGGTATTCTTGTCGCAAACATTATGTATGTATGTAACTTCTCTCTTTAGTACCGCATTAGGTACTTATGTTAAACCGTTTCATATGGCCGAGCTATCGCTAAACATTTTCCTCGGCCACTTGGATCTAAGCAGCGACAGCATCAACACCTAAGTATAATAAATTGGTAAACTTAAAATTTGATCTCTGGGACTTTGATTTGCTCCTGCCACTAGGTGATTTAATAAACATAGTTCGGCGTTGGTTTTTCTAGCTGGTTTTCGTGGTCTTGCCTTCGTTCTTTATCAACCAATAGACGTCATCTATACTATAGACGTCATCTATACTATAGACGTCATCTGTACTATAGACGTCATCTATACTATAGACGTCATCTATACTATAGACGTCATCTATACTATAGACGTCATCTATACTATAGACGTCATCTATACTATAGACGTCATCTATACTATAGACGTCATCTATACTATAGACGTCATCTATACTATAGACGTCATCTATACTATAGACGTCATCTATACTATAGACGTCATCTATACTATAGACGTCATCTATACTATAGACGTCATCTATACTATAGACGTCATCTATACTATAGACGTCATCTATATTATAGACGTCATCTATACTGTAGACGTCATCTATTCTATAGACGTCATCTATACTACAGACGTCATCAATACTATAGACGTCATCTATACTATAGACGTCATCTATACTATAGACGTCATCAATACTATAGACGTCATCTATACTATAGACGTCATCTATACTATAGACGTCATCTATACTATAGACGTCATCTATACTATAGACGTCATCTATACTATAGACGTCATCTATACTATAGACGTCATCTATACTATAGACGTCATCTATACTATAGACGTCATCTATACTCTAGACGTCATCTATATTATAGACGTCATCTATACTATAGACGTCATCTATATTATAGACGTCATCTATACTATAGACGTCATCTATATTATAGACGTCATCTATACTATAGACGTCATCTATATTATAGACGTCATCTATACTATAGACGTCATCTATACTATAGACGTCATCTACACTATAGACGTCATCTATACTATAGACGTCATCTATACTATAGACGTCATCTATACTATAGACGTCATCTATACTATAGACGTCATCTATACTATAGACGTCATCTATACTATAGACGTCATCTATACTATAGACGTCATCTATACTATAGACGTCATCTATACTATAGACGTCATCTATACTATAGACGTCATCTACACTATAGACGTCATCTACACTATAGACGTCATCTATACTATAGACGTCATCTATACTATAGACGTCATCTATACTATAGACGTCATCTTTACTATAGACGTCATCTATACTATAGACGTCATCTATACTATAGACGTCATCTATACTATAGACGTCATCTATACTATAGACGTCATCTACACTATAGACGTCATCTATACTATAGACGTCATCTACACTATAGACGTCATCTATACTATAGACGTCATCTACACTATAGACGTCATCTACACTATAGACGTCATCTATACTATAGACGTCATCTATACTATAGATGTCATCTATACTATAGACGTCATCTATATTATAGACGTCATCTATACTATAGACGTCATCTGTACTATAGACTTCATCTATACTATAGACTTCATCTATACTATAGACGTCATCTATACTATAAACGTCATCTATACTATAAACGTCATCTATACTATAAACGTCATCTATACTATAAACGTCATCTATACTATAGACGTCATCTATACTATAGACGTCATCTATACTATAGACGTCATCTATACTATAGACGTCATCTATACTATAGACGTCATCTATACTATAGACGTCATCTATACTATAGACGTCATCTATACTATAGACGTCATCTATACTATAGACGTCATCTATACTATAGACGTCATCTATATTATAGACGTCATCTATACTGTAGACGTCATCTATTCTATAGACGTCATCTATACTACAGACGTCATCAATACTATAGACGTCATCTATACTATAGACGTCATCTATACTATAGACGTCATCAATACTATAGACGTCATCTATACTATAGACGTCATCTATACTATAGACGTCATCTATACTATAGACGTCATCTATACTATAGACGTCATCTATACTATAGACGTCATCTATACTATAGACGTCATCTATACTATAGACGTCATCTATACTATAGACGTCATCTATACTATAGACGTCATCTATACTATAGACGTCATCTATACTCTAGACGTCATCTATATTATAGACGTCATCTATACTATAGACGTCATCTATATTATAGACGTCATCTATACTATAGACGTCATCTATATTATAGACGTCATCTATACTATAGACGTCATCTATACTATAGACGTCATCTACACTATAGACGTCATCTATACTATAGACGTCATCTATACTATAGACGTCATCTATACTATAGACGTCATCTATACTATAGACGTCATCTATACTATAGACGTCATCTATATTATAGACGTCATCTATACTATAGACGTCATCTATACTATAGACGTCATCTGTACTATAGACGTCATCTGTACTATAGACTTCATCTATACTATAGACGTCATCTATACTATAGACGTCATCTATACTATAGACGTCATCTATACTATAGACGTCATCTATACTATAGACGTCATCTATACTATAGACGTCATCTATACTATAGACGTCATCTATACTATAGACGTCATCTATACTATAGACGTCATCTATACTATAGACGTCATCTATACTATAGACGTCATCTATACTATAGACGTCATCTATACTATAGACGTCATCTATACTATAGACGTCATCTATACTATAGACGTCATCTATACTATAGACGTCATCTATACTATAGACGTCATCTATACTATAGACGTCACCTATACTATAGACGTCATCTATACTATAGACGTCATCTATACTATAGACGTCATCTATACTATAGACGTCATCTATACTATAGACGTCATCTATACTATAGACGTCATCTATACTATAGACGTCATCTATACTATAGACGTCATCTATAATATAGACGTCATCTATACTGTAGACGTCATCTATTCTATAGACGTCATCTATACTACAGACGTCATCAATACTATAGACGTCATCTATACTATAGACGCCATCTATACTATAGACGTCATCAATACTATAGACGTCATCTATACTATAGACGTCATCTATACTATAGACGTCATCTATACTATAGACGTCATCTATATTATAGACGTCATCTATACTATAGACGTCAGCTATACTATAGACGTCATCTATACTCTAGACGTCATCTATATTATAGACGTCATCTATACTATAGACGTCATCTATATTATAGACGTCATCTATACTATAGACGTCATCTATACTATAGACGTCATCTATACTATAGACGTCATCTATACTATAGACGTCATCTACACTATAGACGTCATCTATACTATAGACGTCATCTATACTATAGACGTCATCTATAGTATAGACGTCATCTATAGAATACACGTCATCTATAGTATAGACGTCATCTATAGTATACACGTCATCTATAGTATAGACGTCATCTATACTATAGGCGTCATTTATACTATAGCCGTCATCTATACTATAGACGTCATCTGTACTATAGACGTCATCTATATTATAGAAGTCATCCATACTATAGACGTCATCTATACTATAGACGTCATCTATACTATAGACGTCATCTATACTATAGACGTCATCTATACTATAGACGTCATCTATACTATAGACGTCATCTGTACTATAGACGTGATCTATACTATAGACGTCATCTGTACTATAGACGTCATCTATACTATAGACGTCATCTGTACTATAGACGTCATCTATATTATAGACGTCATCTATACTATAGACGTCATCTATACTATAGACGTCATCTATACTATAGACGTCATCTATACTATAGACATCATCTATACTATAGACGTCATCTATACTATAGACGTCATCTATACTATAGACGTCATCTATACTATAGACGTCATCTATACTATAGACGTCATCTATACTATAGACGTCATCTATACTATAGACGTCATCTGTACTATAGACGTCATCTATACTATAGACGTCATCTATACTATAGACGTCATCTATACTATAGACGTCATCTATACTATAGACGTCATCTATACTATAGACGTCATCTATACTATAGACGTCATCTGTACTATAGACGTCATCTATACTATAGACGTCATCTGTACTATAGACGTCATCAATACTATAGACGTCATCTGTACTATAGACGTCATCTATACTATAGACGTCATCTGTACTATAGACGTCATCTATATTATAGACGTCATCTATACTATAGACGTCATCTATATTATAGACGTCATCTATACTATAGACGTCATCTATACTATAGACGTCATTTATTCTATAGACGTCATCTATACTACAGACGTCATCTATACTATAGACGTCATCTATACTATAGACGTCATCTATACTATAGACGTCATCTGTACTATAGACGTCATCTATACTATAGACGTCATCTGTACTATAGACGTCATCTATACTATAGACGTCATCTATACTATAGACGTCATCTATACTATAGACGTCATCTATACTATTGACGTCATCTATACTATAGACGTTATCTATACTATAGACGTCATCTATACTATAGACGTCATCTATACTATAGACGTCATCTATATTATAGACGTCATCTATACTATAGACGTCATCTATACTATAGACGTCATCTATACTATAGACGTCATCTATACTATAGACGACATCTATACTATAGACGTCATCTATACTCTAGACGTCATCTATATTATAGACGTCATCTATACTATAGACGTCATCTATACTATACACGTCATCTATACTATAGACGTCATCTATACTATAGACGTCATCTATACTATAGACGTCATATATACTATAGACGTCATCTACACTATAGACGTCATCTATACTATAGACGTCATCTATAGTATAGACGTCATCTATAGTATACACGTCATCTATAGTATAGACGTCATCTATAGTATACTCGTCATCTATAGTATAGACGTTATCTATACTATAGGCGTCATTTATACTATAGCCGTCATCTATACTATAGACGTCATCTATACTATAGACGTCATCTATATTATAGAAGTCATCCATACTATAGACGTCATCTATACTATAGACGTCATCTATACTATAGACGTCATCTATACTAAAGACGTCATCTATACTATAGTCGTCATCTATACTAAAGACGTCATCTATACTATAGACGTCATCTATACTATAGACGTCATCTATACTATAGACGTCATCTATACTATAGACGTCATCTATACTATAGACGTCATCTATACTATAGACGTCATCTGTACTATAGACGTCATCTATACTATAGACGTCATCTGTACTATAGACGTCATCTATACTATAGACGTCATCTGTACTATAGACGTCATCTATACTATAGACGTCATCTGTACTATAGACGTCATCTATACTATAGACGTCATCTGTACTATAGACGTCATCTATACTATAGACGTCATCTATACTATAGACGTCATCTATACTATAGACGTCATCTATACTATAGACGTCATCTATACTATAGACGTCATTTATACTATAGACGTCATCTATACTATAGACGTCATCTATATTATAGACGTCATCTATACTATAGACGTCATCTATACTATAGACGTCATCTATATTATAGACGTCATCTATACTATAGACGTCATCTATACTATAGACTTCATCTATACTAAAGACGTCATCTATACTATAGACGTCAACTATACTATAGACGTCATCTATATTATAGACGTCATCTATACTATAGACGTCATCTATATTATAGACGTCATCTATACTATAGACGTCATCTATACTATAGACGTCATCTATACTATAGACGTCATCTATACTATAGACGTCATCTACACTATAGACGTCATCTATACTATAGACGTCATCTATACTATAGACGTCATCTATACTATAGACGTCGATTATACTATAGACGTCATCTACACTATAGACGTCATCTATACTATAGACGTCATCTATAGTATAGACGTCATCTATAGTATAGACGTCATGTATAGTATACACGTCATCTATAGTATAGACGTCATCTATACTATAGGCGTCATTTATACTATAGCCGTCATCTATACTATAGGCGTCATCTATATTATAGAAGTCATCCATACTATAGACGTCATCTATACTATAGACGTCGTCTATACTATAGACGTCATCTATATTATAGACGTCATCTATACTATAGTCGTCATGTATACTAAAGACGTCATCTATACTATAGACGTCATCTATACTATAGACGTCATCTTTACTATAGACGTCATCTATACTATAGACGTCATCTATACTATAGACGTCATCTATACTATAGACGTCATCTATACTATAGACGTCATCTACACTATAGACGTCATCTATACTATAGACGTCATCTATACTATAGACGTCATCTACACTATAGACGTCATCTACACTATAGACGTCATCTATACTATAGACGTCATCTATACTATAGATGTCATCTATACTATAGATGTCATCTATATTATAGACGTCATCTATACTATAGTCGTCATCTATACTAAAGACGTCATCTATACTATAGACGTCATCTATACTATAGACGTCATCTATACTATAGACGTCATCTATAGTATAGACGTCATCTATAGTATACACGTCATCTATAGTATAGACGTCATCTATACTATAGGCGTCATTTATACTATAGCCGTCATCTATACTATAGACGTCATCTATACTATAGACGTCATCTATATTATAGAAGTCATCCATACTATAGACGTCATCTATACTATAGACGTCATCTATACTATAGACGTCATCTATACTATAGACGCCATCTTTACTATAGACGTCATCTATACTATAGACGTCATCTATACTATAGACGTCATCTATACTATAGACGTCATCTATACTATAGACGTCATCTATACTATAGACGTCATCTACACTATAGACGTCATCTATACTATAGAAGTCATCTATGCTATAGACGTCATCTATATTATAGACGTCATCTATATTATAGACGTCATCTATACTATAGTCGTCATCTATACTAAAGACGTCATCTATACTATAGACGTCATATATACTATAGGCGTCATTTATACTATAGCCGTCATCTATACTATAGACGTCATCTATACTATAGACGTCATCTATATTATAGAAGTCATCCATACTATAGACGTCATCTATACTATAGACGTCATCTATACTATAGACGTCATCTATACTATAGACGTCATCTATACTATAGACGTCATCTACACTATAGACGTCATCTATACTATAGACGTCATCTATACTATAGACGTCATCTATATTATAGACGTCATCTATACTATAGTCGTCATCTATACTAAAGACGTCATCTATACTATAGACGTCATCTATACTATAGACGTCATCTTTACTATAGACGTCATCTATACTATAGACGTCATCTATACTATAGACGTCATCTATACTATAGACGTCATCTACACTATAGACGTCATCTATACTATAGACGTCATCTATACTATAGACGTCATCTATATTATAGACGTCATCTACACTATAGACGTCATCTATACTATAGACGTCATCTATACTATAGACGTCATCTATACTATAGACGTCATCTATACTATAGATGTCATCTATATTATAGAAGTCATCTATACTATAGTCGTCATCTATACTAAAGACGTCATCTATACTATAGACGTCATCTATACTATAGACGTCATCTATACTATAGACGTCATCTATAGTATAGACGTCATCTATAGTATACACGTTATCTATAGTATAGACGTCATCTATACTATAGGCGTCATTTATACTATAGCCGTCATCTATACTATAGACGTCATCTATACTATAGACGTCATCTATATTATAGAAGTCATCCATACTATAGACGTCATCTATACTATAGACGTCATCTATACTATAGACGTCATCTATACTATAGACGTCATCTTTACTATAGACGTCATCTATACTATAGACGTCATCTATACTATAGACGTCATCTATACTATAGACGTCATCTATACTATAGACGTCATCTATACTATAGACGTCATCTACACTATAGACGTCATCTATACTATAGACGTCATCTATACTATAGACGTCATCTATATTATAGACGTCATCTATACTATAGTCGTCATCTATACTAAAGACGTCATCTATACTATAGACGTCATCTATACTATAGGCGTCATTTATACTATAGCCGTCATCTATACTATAGACGTCATCTATACTATAGACGTCATCTATATTATAGAAGTCATCCATACTATAGACGTCATCTATACTATAGACGTCATCTATACTATAGACGTCATCTACACTATAGACGTCATCTATACTATAGACGTCATCTATACTATAGACGTCATCTATACTATAGACGTCATCTACACTATAGACGTCATCTATAATATAGACGTCATCTATACTATAGACGTCATCTATACTATAGTCGTCATCTATACTAAAGACGTCATCTATACTATAGACGTCATCTATACTATAGACGTCATCTATACTATAGACGTCATCTATACTATAGACGTCATCTATACTATAGACGTCATCTATACTATAGACGTCATCTATACTATAGACGTCATCTATACTATAGACGTCATCTATACTATAGACGTCATCTATATTATAGACGTCATCTATACTATAGACGTCATCTATACTATAGACGTCATCTATACTATAGACGTCATCTATATTATAGACGTCATCTATACTATAGACGTCATCTATATTATAGACGTCATCTATACTATAGACGTCATCTATATTATAGACGTCATCTATACTATAGACGTCATCTATACTATAGACGTCATCTATACTATAGACGTCATCTGTATTATAGACGTCATCTATACTATAGACGTCACCTCTACTATAGACGTCATCTATACTATAGACGTCATCTATACTATAGACGTCATCTATACTATAGACGTCATCTATACTATAGACGTCATCTTTATTATAGACGTCATCTATACTATAGACGTCATCTATATTATAGACGTCATCTATACTATAGACGTCATCTATATTATAGACGTCATCTATACTATAGACGTCATCTATACTATAGACGTCATCTATACTATAGACGTCATCTATACTATAGACGTCATCTATACTATAGACGTCATCTATACTATAGACGTCATCTATATTATAGACGTCATCTATACTATAGACGTCATCTATATTATAGACGTCATCTATACTATAGACGTCATCTATACTATAGACGTCATCTATATTATAGACGTCATCTATACTATAGACGTCATCTATATTATAGACGTCATCTATACTATAGACGTCATCTATACTATAGACGTCATCTATACTATAGACGTCATCTATACTATAGACGTCATCTATACTATAGACGTCATCTATACTATAGACGTCATCTATACTATAGACGTCATCTATACTATAGACGTCATCTATACTATAGACGTCATCTATATTATAGACGTCATCTATACTATAGACGTCATCTATATTATAGACGTCATCTATACTATAGACGTCATCTATACTATAGACGTCATCTATACTATAGACGTCATCTATACTATAGACGTCATCTATATTATAGACGTCATCTATACTATAGACGTCATCTATATTATAGACGTCATCTATACTATAGACGTCATCTATTCTATAGACGTCATCTATACTACAGACGTCATCAATACTATAGACGTCATCTATACTATAGACGTCATCTATACTATAGACGTCATCTATACTATAGACGTCATCTATACTATAGACGTCATCTATACTATAGACGTCATCTATACTATTGACGTCATCTATACTATAGACGTCATCTATACTATAGACGTCATCTATATTGTAGACGTCATCTATACTATAGACGTCATCTATACTATAGACGTCATCTATACTATAGACGTCATCTATACTCTAGACGAAATCTATATTATAGACGTCATCTATACTATAGACGTCATCTATATTATAGACGTCATCTATACTAAAGACGTCATCTATACTATAGACGTCATCTATATTATAGACGTCATCTATACTATAGACGTCATCTATACTATAGACGTCATCTATACTATAGACGTCATCTATACTATAGACGTCATCTACACTATAGACGTCATCTATACTATAGACGTCATCTATACTATAGACGTCATCTATAGTATAGACGTCATCTATAGAATACACGTCATCTATAGTATAGACGTCATCTATAGTATACACGTCATCTATAGTATAGACGTCATCTATACTATAGGCGTCATTTATACTATAGCCGTCATCTATACTATAGACGTCATCTATACTATAGACGTCATCTATATTATAGAAGTCATCCATACTATAGACGTCATCTATACTATAGACGTCATCTATACTATAGACGTCATCTATACTATAGACGTCATCTATACTATAGACGTCTTCTATACTATAGACGTCATCTGTACTATAGACGTCATCTATACTATAGACGTCATCTGTACTATAGACGTCATCTATACTATAGACGTCATCTGTACTATAGACGTCATCTATATTATAGACGTCATCTATACTATAGACGTCATCTATACTATAGACGTCATCTATACTATAGACGTCATCTGTACTATAGACGTCATCTATACTATAGACGTCATCTGTACTATAGACGTCATCTATACTATTGACGTCATCTATACTATAGACGTCATCTATGCTATAGACGTCATCTATACTATAGACGTCATCTATACTATAGACGTCATCTATATTATAGACGTCATCTATACTATAGACGTCATCTATACTATAGACGTCATCTATATTATAGACGTCATCTACTATAGACGTCATCTATATTATAGACGTCATCTATACTATAGACGTCATCTATATTATAGACGTCATCTATACTATAGACGTCATCTATACTATAGACGTCATCTATACTATAGACGTCATCTGTACTATAGACGTCATCTATACTATAGACGTGATCTGTACTATAGACGTCATCTATACTATAGACGTCTTCTATACTATAGACGTCATCTATACTATAGACGTCATCTATACTATAGACGTCATCTATACTATAGACGTCATCTATACTATAGACGTCATCTATACTATAGACGTCATCTATACTATAGACGTCATCTATACTATAGACGTCATCTATACTATAGACGTCATCTATACTATAGACGTCATCTGTACTATAGACGTCATCTATACTATAGACGTCATCTGTACTATAGACGTCATCTATACTATAGACGTCATCTGTACTATAGACGTCATCTATACTATAGACGTCATCTATACTATAGACGTCATCTATATTATAGACGTCATCTATACTATACACGTCATTTATTCTATAGACGTCATCTATACTACAGACGTCATCTATACTATAGACGTCATCTATACTATAGACGTCATCTGTACTATAGACGTCATCTATACTATAGACGTCATCTGTACTATAGACGTCATCTATACTATAGACGTCATCTATACTATAGACGTCATCTATACTATAGACGTCATCTATACTATTGACGTCATCTATACTATAGACGTTATCTATACTATAGACGTCATCTATACTATAGACGTCATCTATATTATAGACGTCATCTATACTATAGACGTCATCTATACTATAGACGTCATCTATACTATAGACGACATCTATACTATAGACGTCATCTATACTCTAGACGTCATCTATATTATAGACGTCATCTATACTATAGACGTCATCTATATTATAGACGTCATCTATACTATACACGTCATCTATACTATAGACGTCATCTATACTATAGACGTCATCTATACTATAGACGTCATCTACACTATAGACGTCATCTATACTATAGACGTCATCTATAGTATAGACGTCATCTATAGTATACACGTCATCTATAGTATAGACGTCATCTAGAGTATACACGTCATCTATAGTATAGACGTCATCTATACTATAGGCGTCATTTATACTATAGCCGTCATCTATACTATAGACGTCATCTATACTATAGACGTCATCTATATTATAGAAGTCATCCATACTATAGACGTCATCTATACTATAGACGTCATCTATACTATAGACGTCATCTATACTAAAGACGTCATCTATACTATAGTCGTCATCTATACTAAAGACGTCATCTATACTATAGACGTCATCTATACTATAGACGTCATCTATACTATAGACGTCATCTATACTATAGACGTCATCTATACTATAGACGTCATCTATACTATAGACGTCATCTGTACTATAGACGTCATCTATACTATAGACGTCATCTGTACTATAGACATCATCTATACTATAGACGTCATCTGTACTATAGACGTCATCTATACTATAGACGTCATCTGTACTATAGACGTCATCTATACTATAGACGTCATCTGTACTATAGACGTCATCTATACTATAGACGTCATCTATACTATAGACGTCATCTATACTATAGACGTCATCTATACTATAGACGTCATCTATACTATAGACGTCATCTATACTATAGACGTCATCTATACTATAGACGTCATCTATACTATAGACGTCATCTATACTATAGACGTCATCTATATTATAGACGTCATCTATACTATAGACGTCATCTATACTATAGACGTCATCTATACTAAAGACGTCATCTATACTATAGACGTCAACTATACTATAGACGTCATCTATATTATAGACGTCATCTATACTATAGACGTCATCTATATTATAGACGTCATCTATACTATAGACGTCATCTATACTATAGACGTCATCTTTACTATAGACGTCATCTATACTATAGACGTCATCTATACTATAGACGTCATCTATACTATAGACGTCATCTATACTATAGACGTCATCTATACTATAGACGTCATCTACACTATAGACGTCATCTATACTATAGACGTCATCTATAGTATAGACGTCATCTATAGTATAGACGTCATGTATAGTATACACGTCATCTATAGTATAGACGTCATCTATACTATAGGCGTCATTTATACTATAGCCGTCATCTATACTATAGGCGTCATCTATATTATAGAAGTCATCCATACTATAGACGTCATCTATACTATAGACGTCGTCTATACTATAGACGTCATCTATATTATAGACGTCATCTATACTATAGTCGTCATCTATACTAAAGACGTCATCTATACTATAGAGGTCATCTATACCATAGACGTCATCTTTACTATAGACGTCATCTATACTATAGACGTCATCTATACTATAGACGTCATCTTTACTATAGACGTCATCTACACTATAGACGTCATCTATACTATAGACGTCATCTATACTATAGACGTCATCTTTACTATAGACGTCATCTATACTATAGACGTCATCTATACTATAGACGTCATCTATACTATAGACGTCATCTATACTATAGACGTCATCTATACTATAGACGTCATCTACACTATAGACGTCATCTATACTATAGACGTCATCTATACTATAGACGTCATCTATATTATAGACGTCATCTATACTATAGTCGTCATCTATACTAAAGACGTCATCTATACTATAGACGTCATCTATACTATAGGCGTCATTTATACTATAGCCGTCATCTATACTATAGACGTCATCTATACTAAAGACGTCATCTATACTATAGAGGTCATCTATACTATAGACGTCATCTTTACTATAGACGTCATCTATACTATAGACGTCATCTATACTATAGACGTCATCTTTACTATAGACGTCATCTACACTATAGACGTCATCTATACTATAGACGTCATCTATACTATAGACGTCATCTTTACTATAGACGTCATCTATACTATAGACGTCATCTATACTATAGACGTCATCTATACTATAGACGTCATCTATACTATAGACGTCATCTATACTATAGACGTCATCTACACTATAGACGTCATCTATACTATAGACGTCATCTATACTATAGACGTCATCTATATTATAGACGTCATCTATACTATAGTCGTCATCTATACTAAAGACGTCATCTATACTATAGACGTCATCTATACTATAGGCGTCATTTATACTATAGCCGTCATCTATACTATAGACGTCATCTATACTATAGACGTCATCTTTATTATAGAAGTCATCCATACTATAGACGTCATCTATACTATAGACGTCATCTATACTATAGACGTCATCTATACTATAGACGTCATCTACACTATAGACGTCATCTATACTATAGACGTCATCTATACTATAGACGTCATCTATACAATAGACGTCATCTACACTATAGACGTCATCTATACTATAGACGTCATCTATACTATAGACGTCATCTATACTATAGACGTCATCTATATTATAGTCGTCATCTATACTAAAGACGTCATCTATACTATAGACGTCATCTATACTATAGACGTCATCTATACTATAGACGTCATCTATACTATAGACGTCATCTATACTATAGACGTCATCTATACTATAGACGTCATCTATATTATAGACGTCATCTATACTATAGACGTCATCTATATTATAGACGTCATCTATACTACAGACGTCATCTATATTATAGACGTCATCTATACTATAGACGTCATCTATACTATAGACGTCATCTATACTATAGACGTCATCTGTACTATAGACGTCATCTATACTATAGACGTCATCTCTACTATAGACGTCATCTATACTATAGACGTCTTCTATACTATAGACGTCATCTATACTATAGACGTCATCTATACTATAGACGTCATCTATACTATAGACGTCATCTATACTATAGACGTCATCTACACTATAGACGTCATCTATACTATAGACGTCATCTGTACTATAGACGTCATCTATACTATAGACGTCATCTATACTATAGACGTCATCTATACTATAGACGTCATCTATACTATAGACGTCATCTATACTATAGACGTCATCTATATTATAGACGTCATCTATATTATAGACGTTATCTATACTATAGACGTCATCTATACTATAGACGTCATCTATACTATAGACGTCATCTATACTATAGACGTCATCTATAGTATACACGTCATCTATAGTATACACGTCATCTATAGTATACACGTCATCTATAGTATAGACGTCATCTATACTATAGGCGTCATTTATACTATAGCCGTCATCTATGCTATAGACGTCATCTATACTATAGACGTCATCTATATTATAGAAGTCATCCATACTATAGACGTCATCTATACTATAGACGTCATCTGTACTATAGACGTCATCTATACTATAGACGTCATCTCTACTATAGATGTCATCTATACTATAGACGTCATCTGTACTATAGACGTCATCTGTACTATAGACGTCATCCGTACTATAGACGTCATCTATACTATAGACGTCATCTATACTATAGACGTCATCTATACTATAGACGTCATCTGTACTATAGACGTCATCTATACTATAGACGTCATCTGTACTATAGACGTCATCTATACTATAGACGTCATCTATACTATAGACGTCATCTATACTATAGACGTCATCTATACTATAGACGTCATCTATATTATAGACGTCATCTATACTATAGACGTCATCTATACTATAGACGTCATCTATATTATAGACGTCATCTATACTATAGACGTCATCTATATTATAGACGTCATCTATATTATAGACGTCATCTATACTATAGACGTCATCTATACTATAGACGTCATCTATACTATAGACGTCATCTGTACTATAGACGTCATCTATACTATAGACGTCATCTCTACTATAGACGTCATCTATACTATAGACGTCTTCTATACTATAGACGTCATCTATACTATAGACGTCATCTATACTATAGACGTCATCTATACTATAGACGTCATCTACACTATAGACGTCATCTATACTATAGACGTCATCTATACTATAGACGTCATCTACACTATAGACGTCATCTATACTATAGACGTGATCTATACTTTAGACGTCATCTATATTATAGACGTCATCTATACTATAGACGTGATCTATACTATAGACGTCATCTATATTATAGACGTCATCTATACTATAGTCGTAATCTATACTATAGACGTCATCTATACTATAGACGTCATCTATACTATAGACGTCATCTATACTATAGACGTCATCTACACTATAGACGTCATCTATGCTATAGACGTCATCTATAGTATAGACGTCATCTATAGTATAGACGTCATCTATAGTATACACGTCATCTATAGTATAGACGTCATCTATAGTATACACGTCATCTATAGTATAGACGTCATCTATACTATAGGCGTCATTTATACTATAGCCGTCATCTATACTATAGACGTCACCTAAACTATAGACGTCATCTATACTATAGACGTCATCTAAACTATAGACGTCATCTATACTATAGACGTCATCTATACTATAGACGTCATCTATACTATAGACGTCATCTATACTATAGACGTCCTTTATACTATAGTCGTCATCTATACTAAAGACGTCATCTATACTATAGACGTCATCTATACTATAGACGTCATCTATACTATAGACGTCATCTACACTATAGACGTCATCTATACTATAGACGTCATCTACACTATAGACGTCATCTATACTATAGACGTCATCTATACTATAGACGTCATCTATACTATAGACGTCATCTATACTATAGACGTCATCTGTACTATAGACGTCATCTATACTATAGACGTCATCTATACTATAGACGTCATCTATACTATAGACGTCATCTATACTATAGACGTCATCTATACTATAGACGTCATCTACACTATAGACGTCATCTATGCTATAGACGTCATCTATAGTATAGACGTCATCTATAGTATAGACGTCATCTATAGTATACACGTCATCTATAGTATAGACGTCATCTATACTATAGGCGTCATTTATACTATAGCCGTCATCTATACTATAGACGTCACCTATACTATAGACGTCATCTATACTATAGACGTCATCTATACTATAGACGTCATCTATACTATAGACGTCATCTATACTATAGACGTCATCTATACTATAGACGTCATCTATACTATAGACGTCATCTATACTATAGACGTCATCTATACTATAGACGTCATTTATACTATAGACGTCATCTATACTATAGACGTCATCTATACTATAGACGTCATCTATAGTATACACGTCATCTATAGTATAGACGTCATCTATACTATAGGCGTCATTTATACTATAGCCGTCATCTATACTATAGACGTCATCGATACTATAGACGTCATCGATACTATAGACGTCATCTATATTATAGAAGTCATCCATACTATAGACGTCATCTATACTATAGACGTCATCTATACTATAGACGTCATCTATACTATAGACGTCATCTATACTATAGACGTCATCTATACTATAGACGTCATCTATAGTATACACGTCATCTATAGTATAGACGTCATCTATAGTATACACGTCATCTATAGTATAGACGTCATCTATACTATAGGCGTCATTTATACTATAGACGTCATCTATACTATAGACGTCATCTATACTATAGACGTCATCTATACTATAGACGTCATCTACACTATCGACGTCATCTATACTATAGACGTCATCTGTACTATAGACGTCATCTATACTATAGACGTCATCTATACTATAGACGCCATCTATACTATAGACGTCATCTATACTATAGACGTCATCTATACTATAGACGTCATCTATATTATAGACGTCATCTATACTATAGCCGTCATCTATACTATAGACGTCATCTGTACTATAGACGTCATCTATACTATAGACGTCATCTCTACTATAGACGTCATCTATACTATAGACGTCTTCTATACTATAGACGTCATCTATACTATAGACGTCATCTATACTATAGACGTCATCTATACTATAGACGTCATCTACACTATAGACGTCATCTATACTATAGACGTCATCTATACTATAGACGTCATCTACACTATAGACGTCATCTATACTATAGACGTGATCTATACTTTAGACGTCATCTATATTATAGACGTCATCTACACTATAGACGTGATCTATACTATAGACGTCATCTATATTATAGACGTCATCTATACTATAGTCGTAATCTATACTATAGACGTCATCTATACTATAGACGTCATCTATACTATAGACGTCATCTATACTATAGACGTCATCTACACTATAGACGTCATCTATGCTATAGACGTCATCTATAGTATAGACGTCATCTATAGTATAGACGTCATCTATAGTATACACGTCATCTATAGTATAGACGTCATCTATAGTATACACGTCATCTATAGTATAGACGTCATCTATACTATAGGCGTCATTTATACTATAGCCGTCATCTATACTATAGACGTCACCTAAACTATAGACGTCATCTATACTATAGACGTCATCTAAACTATAGACGTCATCTATACTATAGACGTCATCTATACTATAGACGTCATCTATACTATAGACGTCCTTTATACTATAGTCGTCATCTATACTAAAGACGTCATCTATACTATAGACGTCATCTATACTATAGACGTCATCTATACTATAGACGTCATCTACACTATAGACGTCATCTATACTATAGACGTCATCTATACTATAGACGTCATCTACACTCTAGACGTCATCTATACTATAGACGTCATCTATACTATAGACGTCATCTATACTATAGACGTCATCTATACTATAGACGTCATCTGTACTATAGACGTCATCTATACTATAGACGTCATCTATACTATAGACGTCATCTATACTATAGACGTCATCTATACTATAGACGTCATCTATACTATAGACGTCATCTACACTATAGACGTCATCTATGCTATAGACGTCATCTATAGTATAGACGTCATCTATAGTATAGACGTCATCTATAGTATACACGTCATCTATAGTATAGACGTCATCTATACTATAGGCGTCATTTATACTATAGCCGTCATCTATACTATAGACGTCACCTATACTATAGACGTCATCTATACTATAGACGTCATCTATACTATAGACGTCATCTATACTATAGACGTCATCTATACTATAGACGTCATCTATACTATAGACGTCATTTATACTATAGACGTCATCTATACTATAGACGTCATCTATACTATAGACGTCATCTATAGTATACACGTCATCTATAGTATAGACGTCATCTATACTATAGGCGTCATTTATACTATAGCCGTCATCTATACTATAGACGTCATCGATACTATAGACGTCATCTATATTATAGAAGTCATCCATACTATAGACGTCATCTATACTATAGACGTCATCTATACTATAGACGTCATCTATACTATAGACGTCATCTATACTATAGACGTCATCTATACTATAGACGTCATCTATACTATAGACGTCATCTATAGTATACACGTCATCTATAGTATAGACGTCATCTATAGTATACACGTCATCTATAGTATAGACGTCATCTATACTATAGGCGTCATTTATACTATAGACGTCATCTATACTATAGACGTCATCTATACTATAGACGTCATCTATACTATAGACGTCATCTATACTATAGACGTCCTTTATACTATAGTCGTCATCTATACTAAAGACGTCATCTATACTATAGACGTCATCTATACTATAGACGTCATCTATACTATAGACGTCATCTATACTATAGACGTCATCTATACTATAGACGTCATCTATACTATAGACGTCATCTATACTATAGACGTCATCTATACTATAGACGTCATCTATACTATAGACGTCATCTATACTATAGACGTCATCTATACTATAGACGTCATCTATACTATAGACGTCATCTATACTATAGACGTCATCTATACTATAGACGTCATCTATACTATAGACGTCATCTATACTATAGACGTCATCTATACTATAGACGTCATCTATACTATAGACGTCATCTGTATTATAGACGTCATCTAAACTATCGACGTCATCTATACTATAGACGTCATCTGTACTATAGACGTCATCTATACTATAGACGTCATCTATACTATAGACGCCATCTATACTATAGACGTCATCTATACTATAGACGTCATCTATACTATAGACGTCATCTATATTATAGACGTCATCTATACTATAGCCGTCATCTATACTATAGACGTCATCTATACTATAGACGTCATCTATATTATAGAAGTCATCTGTATTATAGACGTCATCTAAACTATCGACGTCATCTATACTATAGACGTCATCTGTACTATAGACGTCATCTATACTATAGCCGTCATCTATACTATAGACGTCATCTATACTATAGACGTCATCTATATTATAGAAGTCATCTGTATTATAGACGTCATCTAAACTATCGACGTCATCTATACTATAGACGTCATCTATAGTATAGACGTCATCTATAGTATAGACGTCATCTATAGTATAGACGTCATCTATAGTATAGACGTCATCTATAGTATAGACGTCATCTATAGTATACACGTCATCTATAGTATAGACGTCATCTATAGTATAGACGTCATCTTTACTATAGGCGTCATTTATACTATAGCCGTCATCTATTCTATAGACGTCATCTATACTATAGACGTCATCTATATTATAGAAGTCATCCATACTATAGACGTCATCTATACTATAGACGTCATCCATACTATAGACGTCATCTATACTATAGACGTCATCTATACTATAGACGTCATCTATACTATAGACGTCATCTATACTATAGTCGTCAACTATACTATAGACGTCATCTATATTATAGACGTCATCTATACTATAGACGTCATCTATATTATAGACGTCATCTATATTATAGACGTCATCTATACTATAGACGTCATCTATATTATAGACGTCATCTATACTATAGACGTCATCTATTTTATAGACGTCATCTATACTATAGACGTCATCTATACTATAGACGTCATCTATACTATAGACGTCATCTATACTATAGACGTCATCTATACTATAGACGTCATCTATACTATAGACGTCATCTATACTATAGACGTCATCTGTATTATAGACGTCATCTAAACTATCGACGTCATCTATACTATAGACGTCATCTGTACTATAGACGTCATCTATACTATAGACGTCATCTATACTATAGACGCCATCTATACTATAGACGTCATCTATACTATAGACGTCATCTATACTATAGACGTCATCTATATTATAGACGTCATCTATACTATAGCCGTCATCTATACTATAGACGTCATCTATACTATAGACGTCATCTATATTATAGAAGTCATCCATACTATAGACGTCATCTATACTATAGACGTCATCTATACTATAGACGTCATCTATACTATAGACGTCATCTATACTATAGACGTCATCTATACTATAGTCGTCATCTATACTAAAGACGTCATCTATACTATAGACGTCATCTATACTGTAGACGTCATCTATACTATAAACGTCATCTATAGTATAGACGTCATCTATAGTATAGACGTCATCTATAGTATACACGTCATCTATAGTATAGACGTCATCTATAGTATACACGTCATCTATAGTATAGACGTCATCTATACTATAGGCGTCATTTATACTATAGCCGTCATCTATACTATAGACGTCGTCTATACTATAGACGTCATCTATATTATAGAAGTCATCCATACTATAGACGTCATCTATACTATAGACGTCATCTATACAATAGACGTCATCTATACTATAGACGTCATCTATACTATAGTCGTCATCTATAATAAAGACGTCATCTATACTATAGACGTCATCTATACTATAGACGTAATCTATACTATAGACGTCATCTATACTATAGACGTAATCTATACTATAGACGTCATCTATACTATAGACGTAATCTATACTATAGACGTCATCTATACTATAGACGTCATCTATACTATAGACGTCATCTATACTATAGACGTCATCTATACTATAGACGTCATCTATACTATAGACGTCATCTGTACTATAGACGTCATCTATACTATAGACGTCATCTATACTATAGACGTCATCTATACTATAGACGTCATCTATATTATAGACGTCATCTATACTATAGACGTCATCTATACTATAGACGTCATCTATACTATAGACGTCATCTATACTATAGACGTCATCTATACTATAGACGTCATCTATACTATAGACGTCATCTATACTATAGACGTCATCTATACTATAGACGTCATCTTTATTAGAGACGTCATCTATATTATAGGCGTCATCTATACTATAGACGTCATCTATACTATAGACGTCATCTATACTATAGACGTCATCTATACAATAGACGTCATCTATACAATAGACGTCACCTATACTATAGACGTCATCTATACTATAGACGTCATCTATACTATAGACGTCATCTATACTAAAGACGTCATCTATACTATAGACGTCATCTATACTATAGACGTCATCTATACTATAGACGTCATCTATACTATAGACGTCATCTTTACTATAGACGTCATCTATACTATAGACGTCATCTATACTATAGACGTCATCTATACTATAGGCGTCATCTACACTATAGACGTCATCTATACTATAGACGTCATCTATAGTATAGGCGTCATTTATACTATAGCCGTCATCTATACTATAGACGTCATCTATACTATAGACGTCATCTATACTATAGACGTCATCTATATTATAGACGTCATCTATACTATAGACGTCATCTATATTATAGACGTCATCTATACTATAGACGTCATCTATACTATAGACGTCATCTATATTATAGACGTCATCTATACTATAGACGTCATCTATACTATAGACGTCATCTATACTATAGACGTCATCTTTACAATAGACGTCATCTATACTATAGACGTCATCTATACTATAGACGTCATCTATACTATAGACGTCATCTATACTATAGACGTCATCTATACTATAGACGTCATCTATACTATAGACGTCATTTATACTATAGCCGTCATCTATACTATAGACATCATCTATACTATAGACGTCGTCTATACTATAGACGTCATCTATACTATAGACGTCATCTATACTATAGACGTCATCTACACTATAGACGTCATCTATACTATAGACGTCATCTACACTATAGACGTCATCTATACTATAGACGTCATCTATAGTATAGACGTCATCTATAGAATAGACGTCATCTATAGTATACACGTCATCTATAGAATAGACGTCATCTATAGTATACACGTCATCTATAGTATAGACGTCATCTATAGCATACACGTCATCTATAGTATACACGTCATCTATAGTATAGACGTCATCTATACTATAGGCGTCATTTATACTATAGCCGTCATCTATACTATAGACATCATCTATACTATAGACGTCGTCTATACTATAGACGTCATCTATAATATAGACGTCATCTATAGTATAGACGTTATCTATAGAATAGACGTCATCTATAGTATACACGTCATCTATAGTATAGACGTCATCTATAGCATACACGTCATCTATAGTATACACGTCATCTATAGTATAGACGTCATCTATACTATAGGCGTCATTTATACTATAGCCGTCATCTATACTATAGACATCATCTATACTATAGACGTCGTCTATACTATAGACGTCATCTATACTATAGACGTCATCTATACTATAGACGTCATCTACACTATAGACGTCATCTACACTATAGACGTCATCTATACTATAGACGTCATCTATAGTATAGACGTCATCTATAGAATAGACGTCATCTATAGTATACACGTCATCTATAGTATAGACGTCATCTATAGCATACACGTCATCTATAGTATACACGTCATCTATAGTATAGACGTCATCTATACTATAGGCGTCATTTATACTATAGCCGTCATCTATACTATAGACATCATCTATACTATAGACGTCATCTACACTATAGACGTCATCTATACTATAGACGTCATCTATAGTATAGACGTCATCTATAGAATAGACGTCATCTATAGTATACACGTCATCTATAGTATAGACGTCATCTATAGCATACACGTCATCTATAGTATACACGTCATCTATAGTATAGACGTCATCTATACTATAGGCGTCATCTATACTATAGACGTCATCTATACTATAGGCGTCATCTATCTATAGACGTCATCTATACTATAGACGTCATCTATACTATAGACGTCATCTATACTATAGCCGTCAACTATACTATAGACGTAATCTATACTACAGACGTCATCTAAACTATAGACGTCAACTATACTATAGACGTCATCTATACTATAGACGTCATCTATACTTTAGACGTCATTTATACTACAGACGGCGTCTATACTATAGACGTCATCTATTCTATAGACGTCATCTATATTATAGACGTCATCTATATTATAGACGTCATCTATTCTATAGACGTCATCTATAGTATAGACGTCATCTATACTATAGCCGTCATCTATACTATAGCCGTCATCTATACTATAGACGTCATCTATACTATAGACGTCATCTACACCATAGACGTCATCTATACTATAGACGTCATCTACACTATAGACGTCATCTATACTATAGACGTCATCTACACTATAGACGTCATCTATACTATAGACGTCATCTATACTATAGACGTCATCTATAGTATAGACGTCATCTATAGTATACACGTCATCTATAGTATAGATGTCATCTATAGTATACACGTCATCTATAGTATTGACGTCATCTATACTATAGGCGTCATCTATACTATAGCCGTCATCTATACTATAGACATCATCTTTACTATAGACGTCATCTATACTATAGACGTCATCTATACTATAGACGTCATCTATACTATAGACGTCATCTATACTATAGACGTCATCTATACTATAGACGTCATCTTTACTATAGACGTCATCTACACTATAGACGTCATCTATACTATAGACGTCATCTATAGTATAGACGTCATCTATAGTATACACGTCATCTATAGTATAGATGTCATCTATAGTATACACGTCATCTATAGTATTGACGTCATCTATACTATAGGCGTCATCTATACTATAGCCGTCATCTATACTATAGACATCATCTTTACTATAGACGTCATCTATACTATAGACGTCATCTATACTATACACGTCATCTATACTATAGACGTCATCTATACTATAGACGTCATCTATACTATAGACGTCATCTATACTATAGGCGTCATCTATACTATAGCCGTCATCTATACTATAGACATCATCTTTACTATAGACGTCATCTATACTATAGACGTCATCTATACTATAGACGTCATCTATACTATAGACGTCATCTATACTATAGACGTCATCTATACTATAGACGTCATCTACACTATAGACGTCATCTATACTATAGACGTCATCTATACTATAGACGTCATCTATACTATAGACGTCATCTATACTATAGACGTCATCTATACTATAGACGTCATCTATAGTATAGACGTCATCTATAGTATACACGTCATCTATAGTATAGATGTCATCTATAGTATACACGTCATCTATAGTATTGACGTCATCTATACTATAGGCGTCATCTATACCATAGCCGTCATCTATACTATAGACATCATCTTTACTATAGACGTCATCTATACTATAGACGTCATCTATACTATAGACGTCATCTATACTATAGACGTCATCTATACTATAGACGTCATCTATACTATAGCCGTCATCTAAACTATAGACGTCATCTACACTATAGACGTCATCTATACTATAGACGTCATCTATACTATAGCCGTCATCTAAACTATAGACGTCATCTACACTATAGACGTCATCTGTACTATAGACGTCATCTATACTATAGACGTCATCTATACTATAGACGTCATCTATACTATTGACGTCATCTATACTATAGACGTCATCTATACTATAGACGTCATCTATACTAGAGACGTCATCTATACTATAGACGTCATCTATACTATAGACGTCATCTATACTATAGACGTCATCTATACTATAGCCGTCATCTATACTATAGACGTCATCTATACTATAGACGTCATCTATATTATAGAAGTCATCCATACTATAGACGTCATCTATACTATAGACGTCATCTATACAATAGACGTCATCTATACTATAGACGTCATCTATACTATAGTCGTCATCTATACTAAAGACGTCATCTATACTATAGACGTCATCTATACTATAGACGTCATCTATACTATAGACGTCATCTATACTATAGACGTCATCTATACTATAGACGTCATCTATACTATAGACGTCATCTATACTATAGACGTCATCTATACTATAGACGTCATCTATACTATAGACGTCATCTGTACTATAGACGTCATCTATACTATAGACGTCATCTATACTATAGACGTCATCTATAGTATAGACGTCATCTATAGAATAGACGTCATCTATAGCATACACGTCATCTATAGTATAGACGTCATCTATAGTATACACGTCATCTATAGTATAGACGTCATCTATACTATAGGCGTCATTTATACTATAGGCGTCATTTATACTATAGCCGTCATCTATACTATAGACGTCATCTTTACTATAGACGTCATCTATACTATAGACGTCATCTATAGTATACACGTCTTCTATAGTATAGATGTCATCTATAGTATACACGTCATCTATAGTATTGACGTCATCTATACTATAGGCGTCATCTATACTATAGCCGTCATCTATACTATAGACATCATCTATACTATAGACGTCATCTATACTATAGACGTCATCTATACTATAGACGTCATCTATACTATAGACGTCATCTATACTATAGACGTCATCTATACTATAGACGTCATCTATACTATAGACGTCATCTATACTATAGACGTCATCTATAGTATAGACGTCATCTATAGAATAGACGTCATCTATAGCATACACGTCATCTATAGTATAGACGTCATCTATAGTATACACGTCATCTATAGTATAGACGTCATCTATACTATAGGCGTCATTTATACTATAGCCGTCATCTAAACTATAGACGTCATCTACACTATTGACGTCATCTATACTATAGACGTCATCTATACTATAGACGTCATCTATACTATAGACGTCATCTATACTATAGACGTCATCTATACTATAGACGTCATCTATACTAGAGACGTCATCTATACTATAGACGTCATCTATACTATAGACGTCATCTATACTATAGACGTCATCTATACTATAGACGTCATCTATACTACAGACGCCATCTATACTATAGACGTCATCTATACTATAGACGTCATCTATACTATAGACGTCATCTATACTATAGACGTCATCTATATTATAGACGTCATCTATACTATAGACGTCATCTATATTATAGACGTCATCTATACTATAGACGTCATCTATATTATAGACGTCATCTATACTATAGACGTCATCTATACTATAGACGTCATCTATACTATAGACGTCATCTATACTATAGACGTCATCTTTACAATAGACGTCATCTATACTACAGACGTCATCTATACTATAGACGTCATCTATACTATAGACGTCATCTATACTATAGGCGTCATCTATACTATAGACGTCATCTATACTATAGTCGTCATCTATACTATAGACGTCATCTATACTATAGACGTCATCTATACTATAGACGTCATCTACACTATAGACGTCATCTATACTATAGACGTCATCTATAGTATAGACGTCATCTATAGAATAGACGTCATCTATAGTATACACGTCATCTATAGTATAGACGTCATCTATAGCATACACGTCATCTATAGTATACACGTCATCTATAGTATAGACGTCATCTATACTATAGGCGTCATTTATACTATAGCCGTCATCTATACTATAGACATCATCTATACTATAGACGTCGTCTATACTATAGACGTCATCTATACTTTAGACATCATCTATACTATACACGTCATCTATACTACAGACGTCATCTATACTATAGACGTCAACTATACTATAGACGTAATCTATACTACACACGTCATCTAAACTATAGACGTCATCTATACTATAGACGTCATCTATACTTTAGACGTCATTTATACTACAGACGTCGTCTATACTATAGACGTCATCTATTCTATAGACGTCATCTATATTATAGACGTCATCTATATTATAGACGTCATCTATTCTATAGACGTCATCTATAGTATAGACGTCATCTATACTATAGCCGTCATCTATACTATAGCCGTCATCTATACTATAGACGTCATCTATACTATAGACGTCATCTATACTATAGACGTCATCTACACCATAGACGTCATCTATAATATAGACGTCATCTACACTATAGACGTCATCTATACTATAGACGTCATCAACACTATAGACGTCATCTATACTATAGACGTCATCTATACTATAGACGTCATCTATACTATAGACGTCATCTATACTATAGACGTCATCTATAATATAGACGTCATCTATACTATAGACGTCATCTATACTATAGACGTCATCTTTATTATAGACGTCATCTTTACTATAGACGTCATCTAACTATAGACGTCATCTATAGTATAGACGTCATCTATAGTATACACGCCATCTATAGTATAGATGTCATCTATAGTATAAACGTCATCTATAGTATTGACGTCATCTATACTATAGGCGTCATCTATACTATAGCCGTCATCTATACTATAGACGTCATCTTTTCTATAGACGTCATCTATACTATAGACGTCATCTATACTATAGACGTCATCTATACTATAGCCGTCATCTATACTATAGACGTCATCTACACTATAGACGTCATCTATACTATAGACGTCATCTATACTATAGACGTCATCTATACTATAGACGTCATCTATACTATAGACGTCATCTATACTATAGACGTCATCTATACTATAGACGTCATCTATACTATAGACGTCATCTATACTAGAGACGTCATCTATACTATAGACGTCATATATACTATAGACGTCATCTATACTATAGACGTCATCTATACTATAGACGTCATCTATACTATAGACGTCATCTATACTATAGACGTCATCTATACTATAGACGTCATCTATACTATAGACGTCATCTATACTATAGACATCATCTATACTATACACGTCATCTATACTATAGACATCATCTATACTTTAGACGTCATCTATACTATAGACGTCATCTTTACTATAGAAGTCATCTATAGTATACACGTCATCTATAGTATAGACGTCATCTATAGTATACACGTCATCTATAGTATAGACGTCATCTATATTATACACGTCATCTATAGTATACACGTCATCTATAATATAGACGTCATCTATACTATAGACGTCATCTATACTATAGACGACATCTATACTATAGACGTCATCTATACTATAGACGTCATTTATAATATAGACGTCATTTATAATATAGACGTCATCTATACTATAGACGTCATCTATACTATAGACGTCATCTATACTATAGACGTCATCTATACTATAGACGTCATCTTTACTATAGACGTCATCTATACTATAGACGTCATCTATACTATAGACGTCATCTATACTATAGACGTCATCTATACTATAGACGTCATCTATACTATAGACGTCAACTATACTATAGACGTCATCTAGACTATAGACGTCATCTATACTATAGACGTCATCTATACTTTAGACGTCATTTATACTACAGACGTCATCTATACCATAGACGTCATATATACTATAGACGTCATCTATTCTATAGACGTTATCTATATTATAGACGTCATCTACACTATAGACGTCATCTATACTATAGACGTCATCTACACAATAGACGTCATCTATACTATAGACGTCATCTTACTATAGACGTCATCTATATTATAGACGTCATCTATACTATAGACATCATCTATACTTTAGACGTCATTTATACTACAGACGTCGTCTATACTATAGACGTCATCTATTCTATAGACGTCATCTATATTATAGACGTCATCTATATTATAGACGTCATCTATTCTATAGACGTCATCTATAGTATAGACGTCATCTATACTATAGCCGTCATCTATACTATAGCCGTCATCTATACTATAGACGTCATCTATACTATAGACGTCATCTATACTATAGACGTCATCTACACCATAGACGTCATCTATAATATAGACGTCATCTACACTATAGACGTCATCTATACTATAGACGTCATCAACACTATAGACGTCATCTATACTATAGACGTCATCTATACTATAGACGTCATCTATACTATAGACGTCATCTATACTATAGACGTCATCTATAATATAGACGTCATCTATACTATAGACGTCATCTATACTATAGACGTCATCTTTATTATAGACGTCATCTTTACTATAGACGTCATCTAACTATAGACGTCATCTATAGTATAGACGTCATCTATAGTATACACGCCATCTATAGTATAGATGTCATCTATAGTATAAACGTCATCTATAGTATTGACGTCATCTATACTATAGGCGTCATCTATACTATAGCCGTCATCTATACTATAGACGTCATCTTTTCTATAGACGTCATCTATACTATAGACGTCATCTATACTATAGACGTCATCTATACTATAGCCGTCATCTATACTATAGACGTCATCTACACTATAGACGTCATCTATACTATAGACGTCATCTATACTATAGACGTCATCTATACTATAGACGTCATCTATACTATAGACGTCATCTATACTATAGACGTCATCTATACTATAGACGTCATCTATACTATAGACGTCATCTATACTAGAGACGTCATCTATACTATAGACGTCATATATACTATAGACGTCATCTATACTATAGACGTCATCTATACTATAGACGTCATCTATACTATAGACGTCATCTATACTATAGACGTCATCTATACTATAGACGTCATCTATACTATAGACATCATCTATACTATACACGTCATCTATACTATAGACATCATCTATACTTTAGACGTCATCTATACTATAGACGTCATCTTTACTATAGAAGTCATCTATAGTATACACGTCATCTATAGTATAGACGTCATCTATAGTATACACGTCATCTATAGTATAGACGTCATCTATATTATACACGTCATCTATAGTATACACGTCATCTATAATATAGACGTCATCTATACTATAGACGTCATCTATACTATAGACGACATCTATACTATAGACGTCATCTATACTATAGACGTCATTTATAAT
This sequence comes from Neoascia interrupta, assembly GCA_947623515.1. Taxonomy (NCBI): domain Eukaryota; kingdom Metazoa; phylum Arthropoda; class Insecta; order Diptera; family Syrphidae; genus Neoascia; species Neoascia interrupta. The sequence goes on from OX392462.1 coordinate 102,838,695, forward strand.
ATAGACGTCATCTATACTATAGACGTCATCTATACTATAGACGTCATCTATACTATAGACGTCATCTATACTATAGACGTCATCTTTACTATAGACGTCATCTATACTATAGACGTCATCTATACTATAGACGTCATCTATACTATAGACGTCATCTATACTATAGACGTCATCTATACTATAGACGTCAACTATACTATAGACGTCATCTAGACTATAGACGTCATCTATACTATAGACGTCATCTATACTTTAGACGTCATTTATACTACAGACGTCATCTATACCATAGACGTCATATATACTATAGACGTCATCTATTCTATAGACGTTATCTATATTATAGACGTCATCTACACTATAGACGTCATCTATACTATAGACGTCATCTACACAATAGACGTCATCTATACTATAGACGTCATCTTACTATAGACGTCATCTATATTATAGACGTCATCTATATTATAGACGTCATCTATATTTTAGACGTCATCTATATTATAGACGTCATCTATACTATAGGCGTCGTCTATACTATAGACGTCATCTATATTATAGAAGTCATCTATACTATAGAAGTCATCTATACTATAGACGTCATCTATACTATAGATGTCATCTATACTATAGACGTCATCTATACTATAGACGTCATCTATACTATAGACTTCATCTATACTATAGACGTCATCTATACTATAGACGTCAACTATACTATAGTCGTCATCCATACTAAAGACGTCATCTATACTATAGACGTCATCTATACTATAGACGTCATCTATACTATAGACGTCATCTATACTATAGACGTCATCTATACTATAGACGTCATCTATACTATAGACGTCATCTATACTATAGACGTCATCTATACTATAGAAGTCATCTATACTATAGACGTCATTTATACTATAGACGTCATCTATACAAGAGACGTCATCTATACTATAGACGTCATCTATACTATAGACGTCATCTATACTATAGACGTCATCTATACTATAGACGTCAACTATACTAAAGACGTCATCTATAGTATACACGTCATCTATAGTATAGACGTCATCTATAGTATACACGTCATCTATACTATAGACGTCATCTATAGTATATACGTCATCTATAGTATACACGTCATCTATAGTATACACGTCATCTATAGTATACACGTCATCTATAGTATACACGTCATCTATAGTATACACGTCATCTATAGTATACACGTCATCTATAGTATACACGTCATCTATACTATAGACGTCATCTATACTATAGACGTCATCTATACTATAGACTTCATCTATACTATAGACGTCATCTATACTATAGACGTCAACTATACTAAAGACGTCATCTATAGTATACACGTCATCTATAGTATAGACGTCATCTATAGTATACACGTCATCTATACTATAGACGTCATCTATAGTATATACGTCATCTATAGTATACACGTCATCTATAGTATACACGTCATCTATACTATAGACGTCATCTATACTATAGACGTCATCTATACTATAGACTTCATCTATACTATAGACGTCATCTATACTATAGACGTCATCTATACTATAGACGTCATCTATACTATAGACGTCATCTATACTATAGACGTCATCTATACTATAGACGTCATCTATACTATAGACGTCGTCTATACTATAGACGTCATCTATACATTAGACATCATCTATACTATACACGTCATCTATACTACAGACGTCATCTATACTACAGACGTCATCTATACTATAGACGTCAACTATACTATAGACGTAATCTATACTACAGACGTCATCTAAACTATAGACGTCAACTATACTATAGACGTCATCAATACTATAGACGTCATCTATACTTTAGACGTCATTTATACTACAGACGTCGTCTATACTATAGACGTCATCTATTCTATAGACGTCATCTATATTATAGACGTCATCTATATTATAGACGTCATCTATTCTATAGACGTCATCTATACTATAGCCGTCATCTATACTATAGCCGTCATCTATACTATAGACGTCATCTATACTATAGACGTCATCTAAACCATAGACGTCATCTATACTATAGACGTCATCTACACTATAGACGTCATCTATACTATAGACGTCATCTATACTATAGACGTCATCTATACTATAGACGTCATCTATACTATAGACGTCATCTATACTATAGACGTCATCTATACTATAGACGTCATCTATACTATAGATGTCATCTATACTATAGACGTCATCCTTACTAAAGACGTCATTTACACTATAGACGTCATCTATACTATAGACGTCATCTATAGTATAGACGTCATCTATAGTATACACGTCATCTATAGTATAGATGTCATCTATAGTATACACGTCATCTATAGTATTGACGTCATCTATACTAAAGACGTCATTTACACTATAGACGTCATCTATACTATAGACGTCATCTATAGTATAGACGTCATCTATAGTATACACGTCATCTATAGTATAGATGTCATCTATAGTATACACGTCATCTATACTATAGACGTCATCTATACTATAGACGTTATCTATACTATAGATGTCATCTATACTATAGACGTCATCTATACTATAGACGTTATATATACTATAGATGTCATCTATACTATAGATGTTATCTATACTATAGACGTCATCTATACTATAGACGTCATCTATACTATAGACGTCATCTATACTATAGACGTCATCTATACTATAGACGTCATCTATACTATAGACGTCATCTATACTATAGACGTCTTCTATACTATACACGTCACCTATACTATAGACGTCATCTTTACTATAGACGTCATCTATACTATAGACGTCATCTATACTAAACACGTCATCTATACTATAGACATCATCTACACTATACACGTCATCTATACTATAGACGTCAACTATACTATAGACGTCATCTATACTATAGACATCATCTATACTATACACGTCATCTATACTATAGACATCATCTATACTATACACGTCACCTATACTATAGACGTCATCTTTACTATAGACGTCATCTTTACTATAGACGTCGTCTATACTATAGACGTCATCTATACTATAGACGTCATCTATACTATAGACGTCATCTAAACTATAGACGTCATCTATACTATACAGTCTATACGTCTATAGTATAGATGACGTCTATAGTATAGATGACGTCTATAGAATAGAGTACGTCTATAGTATAGTATAGACGTCATCTATACTATAGACGTCATCTATACTATAGACGTCATCTATACTATAAACGTCATCTATACTATAGACGTCATCTTTACTATAGACGTCATCTATACTATAGACGTCATCTATACTATAAACGTCATCTATACTATAGACGTCATCTTTACTATAGACGTCATCTATATAATAGATGTCATCAATACTATAGACGTCATCTATACTATAGACATCATCTACACTATACACGTCATATATACTATAGACATCATCTATACTATACACGCCATCTATACTATAGACGTCATCTTTACTATAGACATCATCTATACTATACACGTCATCTATACTATAGACGTCATCGATACTATAAACGTCATCTATACTATAGACGTCATCTTTACTATAGACGTCATCTATACTATAGACGTCATCTATACTATAAACGTCATCTATACTATAGACGTCATCTTTACTATAGACGTCATCTATATAATAGATGTCATCAATACTATAGACGTCATCTATACTATAGACATCATCTACACTATACACGTCATCTATACTATAGACATCATCTATACTATACACGTCATCTATACTATAGACGTCATCTTTACTATAGACATCATCTATACTATACACGTCATCTATACTATAGACGTCATCGATACTATAGACGTCATCTATACTATAGACGTCATCTATACTATAGACGTCATCTATACTATAGACGTCATCTATACTATAGACGTCATCTATACTATAGACGTCATCTATACTATAGACGTCATCTATACTATAGACGTCATCTATACTATAGACGTCATCTATACTATAGACGTCATCTATACTATAGACGTCATCTATACTATAGACGTCATCTATACTATAGACGTCATCTATACTAAAGACGTCATCTATACTAAAGACGTCATCTATACTAAAGACGTCATCTAAACTATAGACGTAATCTATACTACAGACGTCATCTAAACTATAGACGTCAACTATACTATAGACGTCATCAATACTATAGACGTCATCTATACTTTAGACGTCATTTATACTACAGACGTCGTCTATACTATAGACGTCATCTATTCTATAGACGTCATCTATACTATACACGTCATCTATACTATAGACATCATCTATACTATACACGTCACCTATACTATAGACGTCATCTTTACTATAGACGTCATCTATACTATAGACGTCATCTTTACTATAGACGTCATCTTTACTATAGACGTCGTCTATACTATAGACGTCATCTATACTATAGACGTCATCTATACTATAGACGTCATCTATACTATAGACGTCATTTATACTATAGACGTCATCTATACTATAGACGTCATCTATACTATAGACGTCATCTATACTATAGACGTCATCTATACTATAGACGTCATCTATACTATAGACGTCATCTATACTATAGACGTCATCTATACTATAGACGTCATCTATACTATAGACGTCATCTAAACTATAGACGTCATCTATACTATACAGTCTATACGTCTATAGTATAGACGTCATCTATACTATAAACGTCATCTATACTATAGACGTCATCTTTACTATAGACGTCATCTATACTATAGACGTCATCTATACTATAAACGTCATCTATACTATAGACGTCATCTTTACTATAGACGTCATCTATATAATAGATGTCATCAATACTATAGACGTCATCTATACTATAGACATCATCTACACTATACACGTCATATATACTATAGACAGCATCTATACTATACACGTCATCTATACTATAGACGTCATCTTTACTATAGACATCATCTATACTATACACGTCATCTATACTATAGACGTCATCGATACTATAAACGTCATCTATACTTTAGACGTCATCTTTACTATAGACGTCATCTATACTATAGACGTCATCTATACTATAAACGTCATCTATACTATAGACGTCATCTTTACTATAGACGTCATCTATATAATAGATGTCATCAATACTATAGACGTCATCTATACTATAGACATCATCTACACTATACACGTCATCTATACTATAGACATCATCTATACTATACACGTCATCTATACTATAGACGTCATCTTTACTATAGACATCATCTATACTATACACGTCATCTATACTATAGACGTCATCGATACTATAGACGTCATCTATACTATAGACGTCATCTATACTATAGACGTCATCTATACTATAGACGTCATCTATACTATAGACGTCATCTATACTATAGACGTCATCTATACTATAGACGTCATCTATACTATAGACGTCATCTATACTATAGACGTCATCTATACTATAGACGTCATCTATACTATAGACGTCATCTATACTATAGACGTCATCTATACTATAGACGTCATCTATACTATAGACGTCATCTATACTATAGACGTCATCTATACTAAAGACGTCATCTATACTAAAGACGTCATCTATACTAAAGACGTCATCTATACTATAGACGTCATCTATACTATAGACGTCATCTATACTATAGACGTCATCTATACTATAGACGTCATCTATACTATAGACGTCATCTACACTATAGACGTCATCTATACTATAGACGTCATCTATACTATAGACGTCATCTATACTATAGACGTCATCTATACTATAGACGTCATCTATACTATAGACGTCATCTATACTAAGGACGTCATCTATAATATAGACGTCATCTATACTATAGACGTCATCTATACTATAGACGTCATCTGTACTATAGACGTCATCTATACTATAGACGTCATCTATATTATAGAAGTCATCTATACTATAGACGTCATTTATACTAAAGACGTCATCTATAGTATAGACGTTATCTATAGTATACACGTCATCTATAGTATAGACGTCATCTATACTATAGGCGTCATCTATACTATAGCCGTCATCTATACTATAGACGTCATCTATACTATAGACGTCATCTATATTATAAAAGTCATCTATACTATAGACGTCATCTATACTATAGAAGTCATCTATACTATAGAAGTCATCTATACTATAGACATCATCTATTCTATAGACATCATCTATTCTATAGACATCATCTATAGTATAGACGTTATCTTTTCTATAGACATCATCTATAGTATAGACGTTATCTATTCTATAGACGTCATCTTAGTATAGACGTCATAGACGTCATCTATACTATAGACGTCAACTATACTATAGACGTCATCTATACTATAGAAGTCATCTATACTATAGAAGTCAGCTATACTATAGACGTCATCTATACTATAGACGTCATCTATACTATAGACGTCATCTATACTATAGACGTCATCTATACTATAGACGTCATCTATACTATAGACGTCATCTATACTATAGACGTCATCTATACTATAGACGTCATCTATACTATAGACGTCATCTATACTATAGACGTCATCTATACTATAGACGTCATCTATACTATAGACGTCATCTATACTATAGACGTCATCTATACTATAGACGTCATCTATACTATAGACGTCATCTATACTATAGACGTCATCTATACTATAGACGTCATCTATACTATAGACGTCATCTATACTATAGACGTCATCTATACTATAGACGTCATCTATACTAGAGACGTTATCTATACTATAGATGTTATCTATACTATAGACGTCATCTATACTATAGACGTCATCTATACTATAGACGTCATCTATACTATAGACGTCATCTATACTATAGACGTCATCTATACTATAGACGTCATCTATACTATAGACGTCATCTATACTATAGACGTCATCTATACTATAGATGTCATCTATACTATAGACGTCATCTATACTATAGACGTCATCTATACTATAGACGTCATCTATACTATAGACGTCATCTATACTATAGACGTCATCTATACTATAGACGTCATCTATACTATAGACGTCATCTATACTATAGACGTCATCTATACTAGAGACGTCATCTATACTATAGACGTCATCTATACTAAACACGTCATCTATACTATAGACGTCATCTATACTAAACACGTCATCTATACTATAGACATCATCTACACTATACACGTCATCTATACTATAGACGTCAACTATACTATAGACGTCATCTATACTATAGACATCATCTATACTATACACGTCATCTATACTATAGACATCATCTATACTATACACGTCATCTATACTATAGACATCATCTATACTATACACGTCACCTATACTATAGACGTCATCTATACTATAGACGTCGTCTATAATATAGACGTCATCTATACTATAGACGTCATCTATACTATAGACGTCATCTTTACTATTGACGTCATCTATACTATAAACGTCATCTATACTATAGACGTCATCTTTACTATAGACGTCATCTATACTATAGACGTCATCTATACTATAGACGTCATCTTTACTATAGACGTCATCTATACTATAGACGTCATCTATACTATAGACGTCATCTATACTATAGACGTCATCTATACTATAGACATCATCTACACTGTACACGTCATCAATACTATAGACATCATCTATACTATACACGTCATCTCTACTATAGACGTCATCTTTACTATAGACGTCGTCTATACTATAGACGTCGTCTATACTATAGACGTCGTCTATACTATAGACGTCATCTATACTATAGACGTCATCTATACTATAGACGTCATCTATACTATAGACGTCATCTATACTATAGACGTCATCTATACTATAGACGTCATCTATACTATAGACGTCATCTATACTATAGACGTCATCTATACTATAGACGTCATCTATATGATAGATGTCATCAATACTATAGACGTCATCTATACTATAGACGTCATCTATACTATAGACGTCAACTATACTATAGACGTCATCTATACTATAGACATCATCTACACTATACACGTCATCTATACTATAGACATCATCTATACTATACACGTCATCTATACTATAGACGTCATCTTTACTATAGACGTCGTCTATACTATAGACGTCATCTATACTATAGACATCATCTACACTATACAAGTCATCTATACTATAGACGTCAACTATACTATAGACGTCATCTATACTATAGACATCATCTATACTATACACGTCATCTATACTATAGACATCATCTATACTATACACGTCACCTATACTATAGACGTCACCTTTACTATAGACGTCATCTATACTATAGACGTCATCTTTACTACAGACGTCATCTTTACTATAGACGTCGTCTATAATATAGACGTCATCTATACTATAGACGTCGTCTATACTATAGACGTCATCTATACTATAGACGTCAACTATACTATAGACGTCAACTATACTATAGACGTCATCTATACTATAGACATCATCTACACTATACACGTCATCTATACTATAGACATCATCTATACTATACACGTCATCTATACTATAGACGTCATCTTTGCTATAGACATCATCTATACTATACACGTCATCTATACTATAGACGTCATCTTAACTATAGACGTCGTCTATACTATAGACGTCATCTATACTATAGACGTCATCTATACTATAGACGTCATCTATACTATAGACGTCATCTATACTATAGACGTCATCTATACTATAGACGTCATCTATACTATAGACGTCATCTATACTATAGACGTCATCTATACTATAGACGTCATCTATACTATAGACGTCATCTATACTATAGACGTCATCTATACTATAGACGTCATCTATACTATAGACGTCATCTATACTATAGACGTCATCTATACTATAGACGTCATCTATACCATAGACGTCATCTATACCATAGACGTCATTTATACTATAGACGTCATCTATACTATAGACGTCATCTATACTATAGTCGTCATCTATACTATAGTCGTCATCTATACTATAGTCGTCATCTATACTATAGACGTCATCTATACTATAGACGTCATCTATACTATAGTCGTCATCTATACTATAGACGTCATCTATACTATAGACGTCATCTATACTATAGACGTCATCTATACTATAGACGTCATCTATACTGTAGACGTCATCTATACTATAGACGTCATCTATACTAAAGACGTCATCTATACTATAGACGTCATCTATACTATAGACGTCATCTATACTATAGACGTCATCTATACTATAGACGTCATCTATACTATAGACGTCATCTATACTATAGACGTCATCTATACTATAGACGTCATCTATACTATAGACGTCATCTATACTATAGACGTCATCTATACTATAGACGTAATCTATACTATAGACGTCATCTATACTATAGACGTCATCTATACTATAGACGTCATCTATACTATAGACGTCATCTATACTATAGACGTCATCTATACTATAGACGTCATCTATACTATAGACGTCATCTATACTATAGACGTCATCTTTACTATAGACGTCGTCTATACTATAGACGTCATCTATACTATAGACGTCATCTATACTATACACGTCATCTATACTATAGACGTCATCTATACTATAGACGTCATCTATACTATAGACGTCATCTATACTATAGACGTCATCTATACTATAGACGTCATCTATACTATAAACGTCATCTATACTATAGACGTCGTCTTTACTATAGACGTCATCTATATAATAGACGTCATCAATACTATAGACGTCATCTATACTATAGACGTCATCTATACTATAGACGTCATCTATACTATAGACGTCATCTATACAATAAACGTCATCTATACTATAGACGTCATCTTTACTATAGACGTCATCTATATAATAGATGTCATCAATACTATAGACGTCAACTATACTATAGACGTCATCTATACTATAGACATCATCTACACTATACACGTCATCTATACTATAGACATCATCTATACTATACACGTCATCTATACTATAGACGTCATCTTTACTATAGACGTCGTCTATACTATAGATGTCATCTATACTATAGACGTCATCTATACTATAGACGTCATCTATACTATAGACGTCATCTATACTATAGACGTTATCTATACTATAGACGTCATCTATACTATAGACGTCATCTATACTATAGACGTCATCTATACTATAGACGTCATCTATACTATAGACGTCATCTATACTATAGACGTCATCTATACTATAGACGTCATCTATACTATAGACGTCATCTATACTATAGACGTCATCTATACTACAGACGTCATCTATACTATAGACGTCATCTATAGTCATCTATACTATAGACGTCATCTATACTATAGACGTCATCTATACTATAGACGTCATCTATACTATAGACGTCATCTATACTACAGACGTCATCTATACTATAGACGTCATCTATACTATAGACGTCATCTATACTATAGACGTCATCTATACTATAGACGTCATCTATACTATAGACGTCATCTATACTATAGACGTCATCTTTACTATAGACGTCATCTATACTATAGACGTCATCTATACTATAGACGTCATCTATACTATAGACGTCATCTATACTGTAGACGTCATCTATACCATAGACGTCATCTATACTATAGACGTCATCTATACTATAGACGTCATCTATACTAAAGACGTCTTCTATACTATAGACGTCATCTATACTATAGACGTCATCTATACTATAGACGTCATCTATACTATAGACGTCATCTATACTATAGACGTCATCTATACTATAGACGTCATCTATACTATAGACGTCTTCTTTACTATAGACGTCTTCTATACTATAGAAGTCATCTATACTATAGACGTCATCTATACTATAGACGTCATCTATACTATAGACGTCATCTATACTATAGACGTCATCTATACTATAGATGTCATCTATACTATAGACGTCATCTATACTATAGACGTCATCTATACTATAGACGTCATCTATACTATAGACGTCATCTATACTATAGACGTCATCTATACTATAGACGTCATCTATACTTTAGACGTCATCTATACTATAGACGTCATCTATACTATAGACGTCATCTATACTATAGACGTCATCTATACTATAGACGTCATCTATACTATAGACGTCATCTATACTATAGACGTCATCTATACTATAGACGTCATCTATACTATAGACGTCATCTATACTATAGACGTCATCTCTTCTGTAGACATCATCTATACTATAGACGTCATCTATACTATAGACGTCATCTATACTATAGACGTCATCTTTACTGTAGACGTCATCTATACTATAGACGTCATCTATACTATAGACGTCATCTATACTATAGACGTCATCTATTTTATAGACATCATCTATAGTATAGACGTCATCTATACTATAGACGCCATCTATACTATAGACGTCATCTATACTATAGACGTCATCTATACTATAGACGTCATCTATACTATAGACGTCATCTATACTATAGATGTCATCTATACTATAGACGTCATCTATACTATAGACGTCATCTATACTATAGACGTCATCTATACTATAGACGTCATCTATACTATAGACGTCATCTATACTATAGACGTCATCTATACTATAGACGTCATCTATACTATAGACGTCATCTATACTATAGACGTCATCTATACTATAGACGTCATCTATACTATAGACGCCATCTATACTATAGACGTCATCTATACTATAGACGTCATCTATACTATAGACGCCATCTATACTATAGACGTCATCTATACTATAGACGTCATCTATACTATAGACGTCATCTATACTATAGACGTCATCTATACTATAGACGTCATCTATACTATAGACGTCATCTATACTATAGACGTCATCTATACTATAGACGTCATCTATACTATAGACGTCATCTATACTATAGACGTCATCTATACTATAGACGTCATCTATACTTTAGACGTCATCTATACTATAGACGTCATCTATACTATAGACGTCATCAATGCTATAGACGTCATCTATACTATAGACGTCATCTATACTATAGACGTCATCTATACTATAGACGTCATCTATACTTTAGACGTCATCTATACTATAGACGTCATCTATACTATAGACGTCATCTATACTAAAGACGTCATCTATACTATAGACGTCATCTATACTATAGACGTCATCTATACTATAGACGTCATCTATACTATAGACGTCATCTATACTATAGACGTCATCTATACTATAGACGTCATCTCTTCTGTAGACATCATCTATACTATAGACGTCATCTATACTATAGACGTCATCTATACTATAGACGTCATCTTTACTGTAGACGTCATCTATACTATAGACGTCATCTATACTATAGACGTCATCTATACTATAGACGTCATCTATACTATAGACGTCATCTATACTATAGACGTCATCTATACTATAGACGTCATCTATACTATAGTCGTCATCTATACTATAGACGTCATCTATACTATAGACGTCATCCATACTATAGACGTCATCTATACTATAGACGTCATCTATACTATAGACGTCATCTGTACTATAGGCGTCATCTATACTATAGACGTCATATATACTATAGACGTCATCTATATTATAGAAGTCATCTATACTATAGACGTCATTTATACTAAAGACGTCATCTATAGTATAGACGTCATCTATAGTATACACGTCATCTATAGTATAGACGTCATCTATACTATAGGCGTCATCTATACTATAGCCGTCATCTATACTATAGATGTCATCTATACTATAGCCGTCATCTATATTATAAAAGTGATCTATACTATAGACGTCATCTATACTATAGACGTCATCTATACTATAGACGTCATCTATACTATAGACATCATCTATTCTATAGACATCATCTATAGTATAGACGTTATCTATTCTATAGACGTCATCTATAGTATAGACGTCATCTATAGTATAGACGTCATCTATAGTATAGACGTCATCTATAGTATAGACGTCATCTATAGTATAGACGTCATCTATAGTATAGACGTCATCTATACTATAGCCGTCATCTATGCTATAGCCGTCATCTATACTATAGATGTCATCTATACTATAGCCGTCATCTATACTATAGAAGTCAACTATACTATAGACGTCATCTATACTATAGAAGTCATCTATACTATAGCCGTCATCTATACTATAGACGTCATCTATACTATAGCCGTCATCTATACTATAGACGTCAACTATACTATAGACGTCATCTATACTATAGACGTCATCTATACTATAGACGTCATCTATACTATAGACATCATCTATTCTATAGACATCATCTATAGTATATACGTTATCTATTCTATAGACATCATCTATAGTATAGACGTTATCTATTCTATAGACGTCATCTTAGTATAGACGTCATCTATAGTATAGACGTTATCTATAGTATAGACGTCATCTATAGCATAGACGTCATCTATAGTATAGACGTCATCTATACTCTAGCCGTCATCTATACTATAGCCGTCATCTATACTATAGCCGTCATCTATACTATAGACGTCATCTATACTATAGACGTCATCTATACTATAGACGTCACCTATACTATAGACGTCATCTATACTATAGACGTCACTATACTATAGACGTCATCTATACTATAGACGTCATCTATACTATAGACGTCACCTATACTATAGACGTCATCTATACTATAGACGTCATCTATACTATAGACGTCATCTATACTATAGACGTCATCTATACTATAGACGTCATCTATACTATAGACGTCATCTATACTATAGACGTCATCTATACTATGGACGTCATCTATACTATAGACGTCATCTATACTATAGACGTCATCTATACTATAGACGTCATCTATACTATAGACGTCATCTATACTATAGACGTAATCTATACTATAGACGTCATCTATACTATAGACGTTATCTATACTATAGCCGTCATCTATAGTATACAAGTCATCTATAGTATAGACGTCATCTATACTATAGACGTCATCTATACTATAGACGTCATCTATACTATAGACGTCATCTATACTATAGACGTCATCTATACTATAGACGTCATCTATACTATAGACGTCATTTATACTATAGACGTCATTTATACTACAGACGTCATCTATACTATAGACGTCATCTATACTATAGACGTCATCTATACTATAGACGTCATCTATACTATAGACGTCATCTATACTATAGACGTCATCTATACTATAGACGTCATCTATACTATAGACGTCATCTATATTATAGACGTCATCTATACTATAGACGTCATCTATATTATAGACGTCATCTATACTATAGACGTCATCTATACTATAGACGTCATCTATACTAGTGACGTCATCTATACTATAGACATCATCTATACTAGAGACATCATCTATACTATAGACGTCATCTATACTAGAGACGTCATCTATACTAGAGACGTCATCTATACTATAGACATCATCTATACTATAGACGTCATCTATACTAAACACATCATCTATACTATAGACATCATCTACACTATACACGTCATCTATACTATAGATGACTATACTATAGACGTCATCTATACTATAGACATCATCTATACTATACACGTCATCTATACTATAGACATCATCTATACTATACACGTCACCTATACTATAGACGTCATCTTTACTATAGACGTCATCTATACTATAGACGTCATCTTTACTATAGACGTCATCTTTACTATAGACGTCGTCTATACTATAGACGTCATCTATACTATAGACGTCATCTATACTATAGACGTCATCTATACTATAGACGTCATCTATACTATAGACGTCATCTATACTATAGCCGTCATCTATACTATAGACGTCATCTATACTATAGACGTCATCTATACTATAGACGTCATCTATACTATAGACGTCACTATACTATAGACGTCACTATACTATAGACGTCATCTATACTATAGACGTCATCTATACTATAGACGTCATCTATACTATAGACGTCATCTATACTATAGACGTTATCTATACTATAGACGGCATCTATACTATAGACGTCATCTATACTATAGACGTCATCTATACTATAGACGTCATCTATACTATAGACGTCATCTATACTATAGACGTCATCTATACTATAGACGTCATCTATACTATAGACGTCATCTATACTATAGACGTCATCTATACTATAGACGTCATCTATACTAAAGACGTCATCTATACTATAGACGTCATCTATACTATAGACGTCATCTATACTATAGACGTCATCTATACTATAGACGTCATCTATACTATAGACGTCATCTATACTATAGACGTCATCTATACTATAGACGTCATCTATACTATAGACGTCATCTATACTATAGACGTCATCTATACTATAGACGTCATCTATACTATAGACGTCATCTATACTATAGACGTCATCTATACTATAGACGTCATCTATACTATAGACGTCATCTATACTATAGACGTCATCTATACTATAGACGTCATCTTTACTATAGACGTCATCTATATAATAGACGTCATCAATACTATAGACGTCATCTATACTATAGACGTCATCTATACTATAGACGTCATCTATACTATAGACGTCATCTATACAATAAACGTCATCTATACTATAGACGTCATCTTTACTATAGACGTCAACTATACTATAGACGTCATATATACTATAGACATCATCCACACTATACACGTCATCTATACTATAGACATCATCTATACTATACACGTCATCTATACTATAGACGTCATCTTTACTATAGACGTCGTCTATACTATAGATGTCATCTATACTATAGACGTCATCTATACTATAGACGTCATCTATACTATAGACGTCATCTATACTATAGACGTTATCTATACTATAGACGTCATCTATACTATAGACGTCATCTATACTATAGACGTCATCTATACTATAGACGTCATCTATACTATAGACGTCATCTATACTATAGACGTCATCTATACTACAGACGTCATCTATACTATAGACGTCATCTATACTATAGACGTCATCTATACTATAGACGTCATCTATACTATAGACGTCATCTATACTATAGACGTCATCTATACTATAGACGTCATCTTTACTATAGACGTCATCTATACTATAGACGTCATCTATACTATAGACGTCATCTATACTATAGACGTCATCTATACTGTAGACGTCATCTATACCATAGACGTCATCTATACTATAGACGTCATCTATACTATAGACGTCATCTATACTAAAGACGTCTTCTATACTATAGACGTCATCTATACTATAGACGTCATCTATACTATAGACGTCATCTATACTATAGACGTCATCTATACTATAGACGTCATCTATACTATAGACGTCATCTATACTATAGACGTCATCTATACTATAGACGTCATCTATACTATAGACGTCATCTATACTATAGACGTCATCTATACTATAGACGTCTTCTTTACTATAGACGTCTTCTATACTATAGAAGTCATCTATACTATAGGCATCATCTATTCTATAGACGTCATCTATAGTATAGACGTTATCTATTCTATAGACATCATCTATAGTATAGACGTCATCTTTAGTATAGACGTTATCTATTCTATAGACATCATCTATAGTATAGACGTCATCTATACTATAGACGTCATCTATTTTATAGACATCATCTATAGTATAGACGTCATCTATACTATAGACGTCATCTATACTATAGACGTCATCTATACTATAGACGTCATCTATACTATAGACGTCATCTATACTATAGACGTCATCTATACTATAGATGTCATCTATACAATAGACGTCATCTATACTATTGACGTCATCTATACTATAGACGTCATCTATACTATAGACGTCATCTATACTATAGACGTCATCTATACTATAGACGTCATCTATACTATAGACGTCATCTATACTATAGACGTCATCTATACTATAGACGTCATCTATACTTTAGACGTCATCTATACTATAGACGTCATCTATACTATAGACGTCATCTATAGTATAGTGACTTCTATAGTATAGATGACGTCTATAGTATAGATGACGTCTATAGTATAGATGACGTCTATAGTATAGGTGACATCTATAGTATAGATGACGTCTATAGTATAGATGACGTCTATAGTATAGATGACGTCTATAGTATAGTGACGTCTATAGTATAGTGACTTCTATAGTATAGATGACGGCTATAGTATAGATGACGTCTATAGTATAGATGACGGCTATAGTATAGATGACGGCTATAGTATAGATGTCATCTATACTATAGACGTCATCTATACTATAGACGTCATCTATACTATAGACGTCATCTATACTATAGACGTCATCTATACTATAGACGTCATCTATACTATAGACGTCATCTATACTATAGACGTCATCTATACTATAGACGTCATCTATACTATAGACGTCATCTATACTATAGACGTCATCTATACTATAGACGTCATCTATACTATAGACGTCATCTATACTATAGACGTTATCTATACTATAGCCGTCATCTATAGTATACAAGTCATCTATAGTATAGACGTCATCTATACTATAGACGTCATCTATACTATAGACGTCATCTATACTATAGACGTCATCTATACTATAGACGTCATCTATACTATAGACGTCATCTATACTATAGACGTCATCTATACTATAGACGTCATTTATACTATAGACGTCATTTATACTACAGACGTCATCTATACTATAGACGTCATCTATACTATAGACGTCATCTATACTATAGACGTCATCTATACTATAGACGTCATCTATACTATAGACGTCATCTATACTATAGACGTCATCTATATTATAGACGTCATCTATACTATAGACGTCATCTATATTATAGACGTCATCTATACTATAGACGTCATCTATACTATAGACGTCATCTATACTAGTGACGTCATCTATACTATAGACATCATCTATACTAGAGACATCATCTATACTATAGACGTCATCTATACTAGAGACGTCATCTATACTAGAGACGTCATCTATACTATAGACATCATCTATACTATAGACGTCATCTATACTAAACACATCATCTATACTATAGACATCATCTACACTATACACGTCATCTATACTATAGATGACTATACTATAGACGTCATCTATACTATAGACATCATCTATACTATACACGTCATCTATACTATAGACATCATCTATACTATACACGTCACCTATACTATAGACGTCATCTTTACTATAGACGTCATCTATACTATAGACGTCATCTTTACTATAGACGTCGTCTATACTATAGACGTCATCTATACTATAGACGTCATCTATACTATAGACGTCATCTATACTATAGACGTCATCTATACTATAGACGTCATCTATACTATAGACGTCATCTATACTATAGACGTCATCTATACTATAGACGTCATCTATACTATAGACGTCATCTATACTATAGACGTCATCTATACTATAGACGTCATCTATACTATAGACGTCATCTATACTATAGACGTCATCTATACTATAGACGTCATCTATACTATAGACGTCATCTATACTATAGACGTCATCTATACTATAGACGTCATCTATACTATAGACGTCATCTATACTATAGACGTCATCTATACTATAGACGTCATCTATACTATAGACGTCATCTATACTATAGACGTCATCTATACTATAGACGTCATCTATACTATAGACGTCATCTATACTATAGACGTCATCTATACTATAGACGTCATCTATACTATAGACGTCATCTATATTATAGACGTCATCTATATTATAGACGTCATCTATATTATAGACGTCATCTATACTATAGACGTCATCTATATTATAGACGTCATCTATACTATAGACGTCATCTATACTATAGACGTCATCTATACTATAGACGTCATCTATACTAGAGACGTCATCTATACTATAGACATCATCTATACTAGAGACGTCATCTATACTATAGACGTCATCTATACTAGAGACGTCATCTATACTATAGACATCATCTATACTATAGACGTCATCTATACTAAACACATCATCTATACTATAGACATCATCTACACTATACACGTCATCTATACTATAGACGTCAACTATACTATAGACGTCATCTATACTATAGACATCATCTATACTATACACGTCATCTATACTATAGACATCATCTATACTATACACGTCACCTATACTATAGACGTCATCTTTACTATAGACGTCATCTATACTATAGACGTCATCTTTACTATAGACGTCATCTTTACTATAGACGTCGTCTATACTATAGACGTCATCTATACTATAGACGTCATCTATACTATAGACGTCATCTATACTATAGACGTCATCTATACTATAGACGTCATCTATACTATAGACGTCATCTATACTATAGACGTCATCTATACTATAGACGTCATCTATACTATAGACGTCATCTATACTATAGACGTCATCTATACTATAGACGTCATCTATACTATAGACGTCATCTATACTATAGACGTCATCTATACTATATAGTCTATACGTCTATAGTATAGATGACGTCTATAGTATAGATGACGTCTATAGTATAGAGTTCGTCTATAGTATAGTATAGACGTCATCTATACTATAGACGTCATCTATACTATAGACGTCATCTATACTATAAACGTCATCTATACTATAGACGTCATCTATACTATAGACGTCATCTTTACTATAGACGTCATCTATATAATAGATGTCATCAATACTATAGACGTCATCTATACTATAGACGTCAACTATACTATACACGTCATCTATACTATAGACGTCGTCTATACTATAGACGTCATCTATACTATAGACGTCATCTATACTATAGACGTCATCTATACTATAGACGTCATCTATACCATAGACGTCATCTATACTAGAGACGTCATCTATACTATAGACATCATCTATACTAGAGACGTCATCTATACTATAGACGTCATCTATACTAGAGACGTCATCTATACTATAGACATCATCTATACTATAGACGTCATCTATACTAAACACATCATCTATACTATAGACATCATCTACACTATACACGTCATCTATACTATAGACGTCAACTATACTATAGACGTCATCTATACTATAGACATCATCTATACTATACACGTCATCTATACTATAGACATCATCTATACTATACACGTCATCTATACTATAGACGTCATCTTTACTATAGACATCATCTATACTATACACGTCATCTATACTATAGACGTCGTTAATACTATAGACGTCATCTATACTATAGACGTCATCTATACTATAGACGTCATCTATACTATAGACGTCATCTATACCATAGACGTCATCTATACTATAGACGTCATCTATACCATAGATGTCATCTATACTATAGACGTCATCTATACTATAGACGTCATCTATACTATAGACGTCATCTATACTATAGACGTCATCTACACTATAGACGTCATCTATACTATAGACGTCATCTATACTATAGACGTCATCTATACTATAGACGTCATCTATATTATAGACGTCATCTATACTATAGACGTCATCTATACTATAGATGTCATCTATACTATAGACGTCATCTATACTATAGACGTCATCTATACTATAGACGTCATCTATACTATAGACGTCATCTATACTATAGACGTCATCTATACTATAGACGTCATCTATATAATAGACGTCATCTGTACTATAGACGTCATCTATACTATAGACGTCTTCTATACTATAGACGTCATCTATACTATAGACGTCTTCTATACTATAGGCGTCTTCAATACTATAGACGTCATCTATACTATAGACGTCATCTATACTATAGACGTCATCTATACTATAGACGTCATCTATACTATAGACGTCATCTATACTATAGACGTCATCTATACTATAGACGTCATCTATACTATAGACGTCATCTATACTATAGACGTCATCTATACTATAGACGTCATCTATACTATAGACGTCATATATACTATAGACGTCATCTATATTATAGAAGTCATCTATACTATAGACGTCATTTATACTAAAGACGTCATCTATAGTATAGACGTCATCTATAGTATACACGTCATCTATAGTATAGACGTCATCTATACTATAGGCGTCATCTATACTATAGCCGTCATCTATACTATAGACGTCATCTATACTATAGACGTCATCTATATTATAAAAGTCATCTATACTATAGACGTCATCTATACTATAGACGTCATCTATACTATAGACGCCATCTATACTATAGACATCATCTATTCTATAGACATCATCTATAGTATAGACGTTATCTAATCTATAGACATCATCTATAGTATAGACGTTATCTATTCTATAGACGTCATCTTAGTATAGACGTCATCTATAGTATAGACGTCATCTATAGTATAGACGTCATCTATAGTATAGACGTCATCTATAGTATAGACGTCATCTATACTATAGCCGTCATCTATACTATAGCCGTCATCTATACTATAGACGTCATCTATACTATAGCCGTCATCTATACTATAGAAGTCACTATACTATAGACGTCACTATACTATAGACGTCATCTATACTATAGACGTCATCTATACTATAGACGTCATCTATACTATAGACGTCATCTATACTATAGATGTCATCTATACTATAGACGTCATCTATATTATAGACGTCATCTATACTATAGACGTCATCTATACTATAGACGTCATCTATACTATAGAAGTCACTATACTATAGACGTCACTATACTATAGACGTTACTATACTATAGACGTCATCTATACTATAGACGTCATCTATACTATAGACGTCATCTATACTATAGACGTCATCTATACTATAGCCGTCATCTATAATATAGCCGTCATCTATACTATAGACGTCATCTATACTATAGACGTCATCTATACTATAGACGTCATCTATACTATAGACGTCACTATACTATAGACGTCACTATACTATAGACGTCATCTATACTATAGACGTCATCTATACTATAGACGTCATCTATACTATAGACGTCATCTATACTATAGACGTCATCTATACTATAGACGTCATCTATACTATAGACGTTATCTATACTATAGACGTCATCTATACTATAGACGTCATCTATACTATAGACGTCATCTATACTATAGACGTCATCTATACTATAGACGTCATCTATACTATAGACGTCATCTATACTATAGACGTCATCTATACTATAGACGTCATCTATACTATAGACGTCATCTATACTATAGACGTCATCTATACTATTGACGTCATCTATACTACAGACGTCATCTATACTATAGACGTCATCTATACTATAGACGTCATCTATACTAGAGACGTCATCTATACTATAGACGTCATCTATACTATAGACGTCATCTATACTATAGACATCATCTACACTATACACGTCATCTATACTATAGACATCATCTATACTATACACGTCATCCATACTATAGACGTCATCCTTACTATAGACATCATCTATACTATACACGTCATCTATACTATAGACGTCATCTATACTATAGACGTCATCTTTACTATAGACGTCATCTTTTCTATAGACGTCATCTATACTATAGACGTCATCTATACTATAGACGTTATCTATACTATAGACGTAATCTATACTATAGACGTCATCTATACTATAGACGTCATCTATACTATAGACGTAATCTATACTATAGACGTCATCTATACTATAGACGTCATCTATACTATAGACGTCATCTATACTATAGACGTCATCTATACTATAGACGTAATCTATACTATAGACGTCATCTATACTATAGACGTCATCTATACTATAGACGTCATCTATATTATAGACGTCATCTATACTATAGACGTCATCTATACTATAGATGTCATCTATACTATAGACGTCATCTATACTATAGACGTCATCTATACTATAGACGTCATCTATACTATAGACGTCATCTATACTATAGACGTCATCTATACTATAGACGTCATCTATACTATAGACGTCATCTGTACTATAGACGTCATCTATACTATAGACGTCTTCTATACTATAGACGTCATCTATACTATAGACGTCTTCTATACTATAGACGTCTTCAATACTATAGACGTCATCTATACTATAGACGTCATCTATACTATAGACGTCATCTATACTATAGACGTCATCTATACTATAGACGTCATCTATACTATAGACGTCATCTATACTATAGACGTCATCTATACTATAGACGTCATCTATACTATAGACGTCATCTATACTATAGACGTCATATATACTATAGACGTCATCTATATTATAGAAGTCATCTATACTATAGACGTCATTTATACTAAAGACGTCATCTATAGTATAGACGTCATCTATAGTATACACGTCATTTATACTAAAGACGTCATCTATAGTATAGACGTCATCTATAGTATACACGTCATCTATAGTATAGACGTCATCTATACTATAGGCGTCATCTATACTATAGCCGTCATCTATACTATAGACGTCATCTATACTATAGACGTCATCTATATTATAAAAGTCATCTATACTATAGACGTCATCTATACTATAGACGTCATCTATACTATAGACGCCATCTATACTATAGACATCATCTATTCTATAGACATCATCTATAGTATAGACGTTATCTAATCTATAGACATCATCTATAGTATAGACGTTATCTATTCTATAGACGTCATCTTTGTATAGACGTCATCTATAGTATAGACGTCATCTATAGTATAGACGTCATCTATAGCATAGACGTCATCTATAGTATAGACGTCATCTATACTATAGCCGTCATCTATACTATAGCCGTCATCTATACTATAGCCGTCATCTATACTATAGACGTCATCTATACTATAGCCGTCATCTATACTATAGAAGTCACTATACTATAGACGTCACTATACTATAGACGTCATCTATACTATAGACGTCATCTATACTATAGACGTCATCTATACTATAGACGTCATCTATACTATAGATGTCATCTATACTATAGACGTCATCTATACTATAGACGTCATCTATACTATAGACGTCATCTATACTATAGAAGTCACTATACTATAGACGTCACTATACTATAGACGTTACTATACTATAGACGTCATCTATACTATAGACGTCATCTATACTATAGACGTCATCTATACTATAGACGTCATCTATACTATAGCCGTCATCTATACTATAGCCGTCATCTATACTATAGACGTCATCTATACTATAGACGTCATCTATACTATAGACGTCATCTATACTATAGACGTCATCTATACTATAGACGTCATCTGTACTATAGACGTCATCTATACTATAGACGTCATCTATACTATAGACGTCATCTATACTATAGACGTCATCTATACTATAGACGTCATCTATACTATAGACGTCATCTATACTATAGACGTCATCTATACTATAGACGTTATCTATACTATAGACGTCATCTATACTATAGACGTCATCTATACTATAGACGTCATCTATACTATAGACGTCATCTATACTATAGACGTCATCTATACTATAGACGTCATCTATACTATAGACGTCATCTATACTATAGACGTCATCTATACTATAGACGTCATCTATACTATAGACGTCATCTATACTATTGACGTCATCTATACTACAGACGTCATCTATACTATAGACGTCATCTATACTATAGACGTCATCTATACTATAGACGTCATCTATACTAGAGACGTCATCTATACTATAGACGTCATCTATACTATAGACGTCATCTATACTATAGACATCATCTACACTATACACGTCATCTATACTATAGACATCATCTATACTATACACGTCATCCATACTATAGACGTCATCTTTACTATAGACATCATCTATACTATACACGTCATCTATACTATAGACGTCATCTATACTATAGACGTCATCTTTACTATAGACGTCATCTTTACTATAGACGTCATCTATACTATAGACGTCATCTATACTATAGACGTTATCTATACTATAGACGTAATCTATACTATAGACGTCATCTATACTATAGACGTCATCTATACTATAGACGTAATCTATACTATAGACGTCATCTATACTATAGACGTCATCCATACTATAGACGTCATCTTTACTATAGACATCATCTATACTATACACGTCATCTATACTATAGACGTCATCTATACTATAGACGTCATCTTTACTATAGACGTCATCTTTACTATAGACGTCATCTATACTATAGACGTCATCTATACTATAGACGTTATCTATACTATAGACGTAATCTATACTATAGACGTCATCTATACTATAGACGTCATCTATACTATAGACGTAATCTATACTATAGACGTCATCTATACTATAGACGTCATCTATACTATAGACGTCATCTATACTATAGACGTCATCTATACTATAGACGTCATCTATACTATAGACGTCATCTATACTATAGACGTCATCTATACTATAGACGTCATCTATACTATAGACGTCTTCTATACTATAGACGTCATCTATACTATAGACGTCATCTATACTATAGACGTCATCTATACTATAGACGTCATCTATACTATAGACGTCATCTATACTATAGACGTCATCTATACTATAGACGTCATCTATACTATAGACGTCATCTATACTATAGACGTCATCTATACTATAGACGTCATCTATACTAAAGACGTCATCTATACTATAGACGTCATCTATACTATAGACGTCATCTATACTATAGACGTCATCTATACTGTAGACGTCATCTATACTATAGACGTCATCTATACTATAGACGTCATCTATACTATAGACGTCATCTATACTATAGACGTCATCTATATTATAGACGTCATCTATACTATAGACGTCATCTATACTATAGACGTCATCTATACTATAGACGTCATCTATATTATAGACGTCATCTATACTATAGACGTCAACTATACTATAGACGTCATCTATTCTATAGACGTCATCTATACTATAGACGTCATCTATACTATAGACGTCATCTATTCTATAGACGTCATCTATACTATAGACGTCATCTATTCTATAGACGTCATCTATACTATAGACGTCATCTATACTATAGACGTCATCTATACTTTAAACATCATCTATACTATAGACGTCATCTATACTATAAACGTCATCTATACTATAGACGTCATCTATACTATAGACGTCATCTATACTATAGACGTCATCTATACTATAGACGTCATCTATACTATAGACGTCATCTATACTATAGACGTCATCTATACTATAGACGTCACTATACTATAGACGTCACTATACTATAGACGTCATCTATACTAGAGACGTCATCTATACTAAACACGTCATCTATACTATAGACATCATCTACACTATACACGTCATCTATACTATAGACATCATCTACACTATACACGTCATCTATACTATAGACGTCATCTATACTATAGACGTCATCTATACTATAGACGTCATCTATACTATAGACGTCATCTATACTATAGACGTCATCTATACTATAGACGTCATCTATACTATAGACGTCATCTATACTATAGACGTCATCTATACTATAGACGTCATCTATACTATAGACATCATCTATACTATAGACGTCATCTATACTAAACACGTCATCTATACTATAGACATCATCTACACTATACACGTCATCTATACTATAGACGTCAACTATACTATAGACGTCATCTATACTATAGACATCATCTATACTATACACGTCGTCTATACTATAGACATCATCTATACTATACACGTCACCTATACTATAGACGTCATCTATACTATAGACGTCATCTATACTATAGACGTCATCTTTACTATAGACGTCATCTTTACTATAGACGTCGTCTATACTATAGACGTCATCTATACTATAGACGTCGTCTATACTATAGACGTCGTCTATACTATAGACGTCGTCTATACTATAGACGTCATCTATACTATAGACGTCATCTATACTATAGACGTCATCTATACTATAGACGTCATCTATACCATAGACGTCATCTATACTATAGACGTCATCTATACTATAGACGTCATCTATACTATAGACGTCATCTATACTATAGACGTCATCTATACTATAGACATCATCTATACTATAGACGTCATCTATACTATAGACGTCATCTATACTATATAGTCTATACGTCTATAGTATAGATGACGTCTATAGTATAGATGACGTCTATTGTATAGAGTACGTCTATAGTATAGTATAGACGTCATCTATACTATAGACGTCATCTATACTATAGACGTCATCTATACTATAAACGTCATCTATACTATAGACGTCATCTATACTATAGACGTCATCTATACTATAAACGTCATCTATACTATAGACGTCATCTTTACTATAGACGTCATCTATATAATAGATGTCATTAATACTATAGACGTCATCTATACTATAGACGTCAACTATACTATAGACGTCATCTATACTATAGACATCATCTACACTATACACGTCATCTATACTATAGACATCATCTATACTATACACGTCATCTATACTATAGACGTCATCTTTACTATAGACATCACCTGTACTATACACGTCATCTATACTATAGACGTCATCTTTCCTATAGACGTCATCTATACTATAGACGTCATCTATACTATAGACGTCATCTATACCATAGACGTCATCTATACTATAGACGTCATCTATACTATAGACGTCATCTATACTATAGACGTCATCTATACTATAGACGTCATCTATACTATAGACGTCATCTATACTAGAGACGTCATCTATACAATAGACGTCATCTATACTATAGACGTCATCTATACTATAGACATCATCTATACTATAGACATCATCTATACTAAACACGTCATCTATACTATAGACATCATCTACACTATACACGTCATCTATACTATAGACGTCAACTATACTATAGACGTCATCTATACTATAGACATCATCTGTACTATACACGTCATCTATACTATAGACATCATCTATACTATGCACGTCACCTATACTATAGACGTCATCTTTACTATAGACGTCATCTATACTATAGACTTCATCTTTACTATAGACGTCTTCTTTACTATAGACGTCGTCTATACTATAGACGTCATCTATACTATAGACGTCATCTATACTATAGACGTCATCTATACTATAGACGTCATCTATACTATAGACGTCATCTATACTATAGACGTCATCTATACTATAGACGTCATCTTTACTATAGACGTCATCTATACTATAGACGTCATCTATACTATAGACGTCATCTATACTATAGACGTCATCTATACTATAGACGTCATCTATACTATAGACGTCATCTATACTATAGACGTCATCTATACTATAGACGTCATCTATACTATAGACGTCATCTATACTATAGACGTCATCTAGACTATAGACGTCATCTATACTATAGACGTCATCTATACTATAGACGTCATCTATACTATAGACGTCATCTATACTATAGACGTCATCTATACTATATAGTCTATACGTCTATAGTATAGATGACGTCTATAGTATAGTATAGACGTCATCTATACTATAGACGTCATCTATACTATATAGTCTATACGTCTATAGTATAGATGACGTCTATAGTATAGAGTACGTCTATAGTATAGTATAGACGTCATCTATACTATAGACGTCATCTATACTATAGACGTCATCTATATAATAGATGTCATCAATACTATAGACGTCATCTATACTATAGACGTCAACTATACTATAGACGTCATCTATACTATACACGTCATCTAAACTATAGACATCATCTATACTATACACGTCATCTATACTATAGACGTCATCTTTACTATTGACGTCGTCTATACTATAGACGTCATCTATACTATAGACGTCATCTTTACTATAGACGTCATCTTTACTATAGACGTCATCTTTACTATAGACGTCATCTTTACTATAGACGTCATCTATACTATAGACGTCATCTATACTATAGACGTCATCTATACTATAGACGTCATCTATACTATAGACGTCATCTATACTATAGACGTCATCTATACTATAGACGTCATCTATACTATAGACGTCATCTATACTATAGACGTCATCTATACTATAGACGTCATCTATACTATAGACGTCATCTATACTATAGACGTCATCTATACTATAGACGTCATCTATACTATAGACGTCATCTATACTATAGACGTCATCTATACTATAGACGTCATCTATACTATAGACGTCATCTATACTATAGACGTCATCTATACTATAGACGTCATCTATACTATAGACGTCATCTATACTATAGACGTCATCTATACTATAGACGTCATCTTTACTATAGACGTCATCTATACTATAGACGTCATCTATACTATATAGTCTATACGTCTATAGTATAGATGACGTCTATAGTATAGAGTACGTCTATAGTATAGTATAGACGTCATCTATACTATAGACGTCATCTATACTATAGACGTCATCTATACTATAGACGTCATCTATACTATAGACGTCATCTATACTATAGACGTCATCTATACTATAGACGTCATCTATATAATAGATGTCATCAATACTATAGACGTCATCTATACTATAGACGTCAACTATACTATAGACGTCATCTATACTATACACGTCATCTAAACTATAGACATCATCTATACTATACACGTCATCTATACTATAGACGTCATCTTTACTATTGACGTCGTCTATACTATTGACGTCATCTATACTATAGACGTCATCTTTACTATAGACGTCATCTTTACTATAGACGTCATCTTTACTATAGACGTCATCTTTACTATAGACGTCATCTATACTATAGACGTCATCTATACTATAGACGTCATCTATACTATAGACGTCATCTATACTATAGACGTCATCTATACTATAGACGTCATCTATACTATAGACGTCATCTATACTATAGACGTCATCTATACTATAGACGTCATCTATACTATAGACGTCATCTATACTATAGAAGTCATCTATACTATAGACGTCATATATACTATAGACGTCATCTATACTATAGACGTCATCTATACTATAGACGTCATCTATACTATAGACGTCATCTATACTATAGACGTCATCTATACTATAGACGTCATCTATACTATAGACGTCATCTATACTATAGACGTCATCTATACTATAGACGTCATCTATACTATAGACGTCATCTATACTATAGACGTCATCTATACTATAGACGTCATCTATACTATAGACGTCATCTATACTATAGACGTCATCTATACTATAGACGTCATCTATACTATAGACGTCATCTATACTATAGACGTCATCTATACTATAGACGTCATCTATACTATAGACGTCATCTATACTATAGACGTCATCTATACTATAGACGTCATCTATACTATAGACGTCATCTATACTATAGACGTCATCTATACTATAGACGTCATCTATACTATAGACATCATCTATACTATAGACGTCATCTATACTATAGCCGTCATCTATACTATAGACGTCATCTATAGTATAGACGTCATCTATACTATAGACGTCATCTATACTATAGACATCATCTATACTATAGACGCCATCTATACCATAGACGTCATCTATACTATAGACGTCATCTATACTATAGACATCATCTATACTATAGACGTCATCTATACTATAGACGTCATCTATACTTTAGACATCATCTATACTATACACATCATCTATACTACAGACGCCATCTATACTATAGACGTCATCTATACTATAGACGTCATCTATACTATAGACGTCATCTATACTATAGACGTCATCTACACTATAGACGTCATCTATACTATAGACGTCATCTATACTATAGACAGCATCTATACTATAGACGTCATCTATACTATAGACGTCATCTATACTATAGACGTCATCTATACTATAGACGTCATCTATACTATAGACGTCATCTATACTATAGACGTCATCTATACTATAGACGTCATCTATACTATAGACGTCATCTATACTATAGACGTAATCTATACTATAGACGTCATCTATACTATAGACGTCATCTAATGTATAGACGTCATCTAAAGTATAGACGTCATCTAAAGTATAGACGTCATCTATAGTATACACGTCATCTATAGTATACACGTCATCTATACTATAGGCGTCATCTATACTATAGACGTCATCTATACTATAGACGTCATCTATACTATAGACGTCATCTATTTTATAGACGTCATCTATACTATAGACGTCATCTATACTTTAGACATCATCTATACTATACACATCATCTATACTACAGACGCCATCTATACTATAGACGTCATCTATACTATAGACGTCATTTATACTATAGACGTCATCTACACTATAGACGTCATCTATACTATAGACGTCATCTATACTATAGACGTCATCTATACTATAGACGTCATCTATACTATAGAAGTCATCTATACTATAGACGTCATCTATACTATAGACGTCATATATACTATAGACGTCATCTATACTATAGACGTCATCTATACTATAGACGTCATCTATACTATAGACGTAATCTATACTATAGACGTCATCTATACTATAGACGTCATCTATACTATAGACGTCATCTAATGTATAGACGTCATCTAAAGTATAGACGTCATCTATACTATAGGCGTCATCTATACTATAGCCGTAATCTATACTATAGACGTCATCTATACTATAGACGTCATCTATACTATAGACGTCATCTATACTATACACGTCATCTATACTATAGACGTCATCTATACTATAGACGTCATCTATACTATAGCCGTCATCTATACTATAGCCGTCATCTATACTATAGCCGTCATCTATACTATAGACGTCATCTATACTATAGACGTCATCTATACTATACAGACGGCATCTATACTATAGACGTCATTTATACTATAGACGTCATCTATACTATAGACATCATCTATACTATACACGTCATCTATACTATAGACATCATCTATACTATACACGTCATCTTTACTATAGACGTCATCTATACTATAGACGTCATATATAGTATACACGTCATCTATAGTATAGACGTCATTTATAGTATACACGTCATCTATAGTATTGACGTCATCTATACTATAGACGTCATCTATACTATAGACGTCATCTATAATAAAGACGTCATCTATACTATAGACGTCATCTATACTATAGACGTCATCTATACTATAGACGTCATCTATACTATAGACGTCATCTATACTATAGACGTCATCTATACTATAGACGTCATCTATACTATAGACGTCATCTATACTATAGACGTCATCTATACTATAGACGTCATCTATACTATAGACGTCATCTGTACTATAGACGTCATCTGTACTATAGACGTCATCTATACTATAGACGTCATCTATACTATAGACGTCATCTATACTATAGACGTCATCTGTACTATAGACGTCATCTATACTATAGACGTCATCTATACTATAGACGTCATCTATACTTTAGACATCATCTATACTATACACATCATCTATACTACAGACGCCATCTATACTATAGACGTCATCTATACTATAGACGTCATCTATACTATAGACGTCATCTACACTATAGACGTCATCTATACTATAGACGTCATCTATACTATAGACAGCATCTATACTATAGACGTCATCTATACTATAGACGTCATCTATACTATAGACGTCATCTATACTATAGACGTCATCTATACTATAGACGTCATCTATACTATAGACGTCATCTATACTATAGACGTCATCTATACTATAGACGTCATCTATACTATAGACGTCATCTATACTATAGACGTCATCTATACTATAGACGTCATCTATACTATAGACGTCATCTATACTATAGACGTCATCTATACTATAGACGTCATCTATACTATAGACGTCATCTATACTATAGACGTCATCTATACTATAGACGTCATCTATACTATAGACGTCATCTATACTATAGACGTCATCTATACTATAGACGTCATCTATACTATAGACGTCATCTATACTATAGACGTCATCTATACTATAGACGTCATCTAATGTATAGACGTCATCTAAAGTATAGACGTCATCTATAGTATACACGTCATCTATAGTATACACGTCATCTATACTATAGGCGTCATCTATACTATAGCCGTAATCTATACTATAGACGTCATCTATACTATAGACGTCATCTATACTATAGACGTCATCTAAAGTATAGACGTCATCTATAGTATACACGTCATCTATAGTATACACGTCATCTATACTATAGCCGTAATCTATACTATAGACGTCATCTATACTATAGACGTCATCTATACTATAGACGTCGTCTATACTATACACGTCATCTATACTATAGACGTCATCTATACTATAGACGTCATCTATACTATAGCCGTCATCTATACTATAGCCGTCATCTATACTATAGCCGTCATCTATACTATAGCCGTCATCTATACTATAGACGTCATCTATACTATAGCCGTCATCTATACTATAGACGTCATCTATACTATAGCCGTCATCTATACTATAGACGTCATCTATACTAATGACGTCATCTATACTATAGACGTCATCTATACTATAGACGTCATCTATACTATAGACGTCATCTATACTATAGACGTCATCTATACTATAGACGTCATCTTTACTATAGACGTCATCTATACTATAGACGTCATCTATACTATAGACGTCATCTATACTATAGACGTCATCTATTATATAGACGTCATCTATACTATAGACGTCATCTATACTATAGACGTCATCTATACTATAGACGTCATCTATACTATAGACGTCATCTATACTATAGACGTCATCTATACTATAGACGTCATCTATACTATAGACGTCATCTATACTATAGATGTCATCTATACTATAGACGTCATTTATACTAAAGACGTCATCTATACTATAGACGTCATCTATACTATAGACGTCATCTATACTATACAGACGTCATCTATACTAAAGACGTCATCTACACTATAGACGTCATCTATACTATAGACATCATCTATACTATACACGTCATCTATACTATAGACATCATCTATACTATACACGTCATCTTTACTATAGACGTCATCTATACTATAGACGTCATCTATAGTATACACGTCATCTATAGTATAGACGTCATTTATAGTATACACGTCATCTATAGTATAGACGTCATCTATACTATAGACGTCATCTATACTATAGACGTCATCTATACTATAGACGTCATCTATACTATAGACGTCATCTATAATAAAGACGTCATCTATACTATAGACGTCATCTATACTATAGACGTCATCTATTCTATAGACGTCATCTATACTATAGACGTCATCTATACTATAGACGTCATCTATACTATAGACGTCATCTATACTATAGACGTCATCTGTACTATAGACGTCATCTATACTATAGACGTCATCTATAATATAGACGTCATCTATACTATAGACGTCATCTATACTATAGACGTCATCTGTACTATAGACGTCATCTATACTATAGACGTCATCTATACTATAGACGCCATCTATACTATAGACGTCATCTGTACTATAGACGTCATCTATACTATAGACGTCATCTATACTATAGACGTCATCTATACTTTAGACATCATCTATACTATACACATCATCTATACTACAGACGCCATCTATACTATAGACGTCATCTATACTATAGACGTCATCTATACTATAGACGTCATCTATACTATAGACGTCATCTATACTATAGACGTCATCTATACTATAGACGTCATCTATACTATAGACGTCATCTATACTATAGACGTCATCTATACTATAGACGTCATCTATACTATAGACGTCATCTATACTATAGACGTCATCTATACTATAGACGTCATCTATACTATAGATGTCATCTATACTATAGACGTCATCTATACTATAGACGTCATCTATACTATAGACGTCATCTATACTATAGACGTCATCTATACTATAGACGTCATCTATACTATAGACGTCATCTATACTATAGACGTCATCTATACTATAGACGTCATCTATACTATAGACGTCATCTATACTATAGACGTCATCTATACTATAGACGTCATCTATACTATAGACGTCATCTATACTACAGACGTCATCTAATGTATAGACGTCATCTAAAGTATAGACGTCATCTATAGTATACACGTCATCTATAGTATACACGTCATCTATACTATAGGCGTCATCTATACTATAGCCGTAATCTATACTATAGACGTCATCTATACTATAGACGTCATCTATACTATAGACGTCATCTAAAGTATAGACGTCATCTATAGTATACACGTCATCTATAGTATACACGTCATCTATACTATAGCCGTAATCTATACTATAGACGTCATCTATACTATAGACGTCATCTATACTATAGACGTCGTCTATACTATACACGTCATCTATACTATAGACGTCATCTATACTATAGACGTCATCTATACTATAGACGTCATCTATACTATAGCCGTCATCTATACTATAGCCGTCATCTATACTATAGCCGTCATCTATACTATAGCCGTCATCTATACTATAGACGTCATCTATACTATAGCCGTCATCTATACTATAGCCGTCATCTATACTATAGACGTCATCTATACTAATGACGTCATCTATACTATAGACGTCATCTATACTATAGACGTCATCTATACTATAGACGTCATCTATACTATAGACGTCATCTATACTATAGACGTCATCTATACTATAGACGTCATCTATACTATAGACGTCATCTATACTATAGACGTCATCTATACTATAGACGTCATCTATACTATAGACGTCATCTATACTATAGACGTCATCTATTATATAGACGTCATCTATACTATAGACGTCATCTATACTATAGACGTCATCTATACTATAGACGTCATCTATACTATAGACGTCATCTATACTATAGACGTCATCTATACTATAGACGTCATCTATACTATAGACGTCATCTATACTATAGACGTCATCTATACTATAGACGTCATCTATACTATAGACGTCATCTATACTATAGACGTCATCTATACTATAGACGTCATCTATACTATAGACGTCATCTATACTATAGACGTCATCTATACTATAGACGTCATCTATACTATAGACGTCATCTATACTATAGACGTCATCTATACTATAGACGTCATCTATACTATAGACGTCATCTATACTATAGACGTCATCTTTACTATAGACGTCATCTATACTATAGACGTCATCTATACTATATAGTCTATACGTCTATAGTATAGATGACGTCTATAGTATAGAGTACGTCTATAGTATAGTATAGACGTCATCTATACTATAGACGTCATCTATACTATAGACGTCATCTATACTATAGACGTCATCTATACTATAGACGTCATCTATACTATAGACGTCATCTATACTATAGACGTCATCTAAAGTATAGACGTCATCTATAGTATACACGTCATCTATAGTATACACGTCATCTATACTATAGCCGTAATCTATACTATAGACGTCATCTATACTATAGACGTCATCTATACTATAGACGTCGTCTATACTATACACGTCATCTATACTATAGACGTCATCTATACTATAGACGTCATCTATACTATAGACGTCATCTATACTATAGCCGTCATCTATACTATAGCCGTCATCTATACTATAGCCGTCATCTATACTATAGCCGTCATCTATACTATAGACGTCATCTATACTATAGCCGTCATCTATACTATAGCCGTCATCTATACTATAGACGTCATCTATACTAATGACGTCATCTATACTATAGACGTCATCTATACTATAGACGTCATCTTTACTATAGGCGTCATCTATACTATAGACGTCATCTATACTATAGACGTCATCTATACTATAGACGTCATCTATACTATAGACGTCATCTATACTATAGACGTCATCTATACTATAGACGTCATCTATACTATAGACGTCATCTATTATATAGACGTCATCTATACTATAGACGTCATCTATACTATAGACGTCATCTATACTATAGACGTCATCTATACTATAGACGTCATCTATACTATAGACGTCATCTATACTATAGACGTCATCTATACTATAGACGTCATCTATACTATAGACGTCATCTATACTATAGACGTCATCTATACTATAGACTTCATCTATACTATAGACGTCATCTATACTATAGACGTCATCTATACTATAGACGTCATCTATACTATAGACGTCATCTATACTATAGACGTCATCTATACTATAGACGTCATCTATACTATAGACGTCATCTATACTATAGACGTCATCTATACTATAGACGTCATCTATACTATAGACGTCATCTATACTATAGACGTCATCTATACTATAGACGTCATCTATACTATAGACGTCATCTTTACTATAGACGTCATCTATACTATAGACGTCATCTATACTATATAGTCTATACGTCTATAGTATAGATGACGTCTATAGTATAGAGTACGTCTATAGTATAGTATAGACGTCATCTATACTATAGACGTCATCTATACTATAGACGTCATCTATACTATAGACGTCATCTATACTATAGACGTCATCTATACTATAGACGTCATCTATACTATAGACGTCATCTATATAATAGATGTCATCAATACTATAGACGTCATCTATACTATAGACGTCAACTATACTATAGACGTCATCTATACTATACACGTCATATAAACTATAGACATCATCTATACTATACACGTCATCTATACTATAGACGTCATCTTTACTATTGACGTCGTCTATACTATTGACGTCATCTATACTATAGACGTCATCTTTACTATAGACGTCATCTTTACTATAGACGTCATCTTTACTATAGACGTCATCTTTACTATAGACGTCATCTATACTATAGACGTCATCTATACTATAGACGTCATCTATACTATAGACGTCATCTATACTATAGACGTCATCTATACTATAGACGTCATCTATACTATAGACGTCATCTATACTATAGACGTCATCTATACTATAGACGTCATCTATACTATAGACGTCATCTATACTATAGAAGTCATCTATACTATAGACGTCATATATACTATAGACGTCATCTATACTATAGACGTCATCTATACTATAGACGTCATCTATACTATAGACGTCATCTATACTATAGACGTCATCTATACTATAGACGTCATCTATACTATAGACGTCATCTATACTATAGACGTCATCTATACTATAGACGTCATCTATACTATAGACGTCATCTATACTATAGACGTCATCTATACTATAGACGTCATCTATACTATAGACGTCATCTATACTATAGACGTCATCTATACTATAGACGTCATCTATACTATAGACGTCATCTATACTATAGACGTCATCTATACTATAGACGTCATCTATACTATAGACGTCATCTATACTATAGACGTCATCTATACTATAGACGTCATCTATACTATAGACGTCATCTATACTATAGACGTCATCTATACTATAGACGTCATCTATACTATAGACATCATCTATACTATAGACGTCATCTATACTATAGCCGTCATCTATACTATAGACGTCATCTATAGTATAGACGTCATCTATACTATAGACGTCATCTATACTATAGACATCATCTATACTATAGACGCCATCTA
This sequence comes from Neoascia interrupta, assembly GCA_947623515.1. Taxonomy (NCBI): domain Eukaryota; kingdom Metazoa; phylum Arthropoda; class Insecta; order Diptera; family Syrphidae; genus Neoascia; species Neoascia interrupta. The sequence goes on from OX392462.1 coordinate 102,877,819, forward strand.
TACCATAGACGTCATCTATACTATAGACGTCATCTATACTATAGACATCATCTATACTATAGACGTCATCTATACTATAGACGTCATCTATACTTTAGACATCATCTATACTATACACATCATCTATACTACAGACGCCATCTATACTATAGACGTCATCTATACTATAGACGTCATCTATACTATAGACGTCATCTATACTATAGACGTCATCTACACTATAGACGTCATCTATACTATAGACGTCATCTATACTATAGACAGCATCTATACTATAGACGTCATCTATACTATAGACGTCATCTATACTATAGACGTCATCTATACTATAGACGTCATCTATACTATAGACGTCATCTATACTATAGACGTCATCTATACTATAGACGTCATCTATACTATAGACGTCATCTATACTATAGACGTAATCTATACTATAGACGTCATCTATACTATAGACGTCATCTAATGTATAGACGTCATCTAAAGTATAGACGTCATCTAAAGTATAGACGTCATCTATAGTATACACGTCATCTATAGTATACACGTCATCTATACTATAGGCGTCATCTATACTATAGACGTCATCTATACTATAGACGTCATCTATACTATAGACGTCATCTATTTTATAGACGTCATCTATACTATAGACGTCATCTATACTTTAGACATCATCTATACTATACACATCATCTATACTACAGACGCCATCTATACTATAGACGTCATCTATACTATAGACGTCATTTATACTATAGACGTCATCTACACTATAGACGTCATCTATACTATAGACGTCATCTATACTATAGACGTCATCTATACTATAGACGTCATCTATACTATAGAAGTCATCTATACTATAGACGTCATCTATACTATAGACGTCATATATACTATAGACGTCATCTATACTATAGACGTAATCTATACTATAGACGTCATCTATACTATAGACGTCATCTATACTATAGACGTCATCTAATGTATAGACGTCATCTAAAGTATAGACGTCATCTATACTATAGGCGTCATCTATACTATAGCCGTAATCTATACTATAGACGTCATCTATACTATAGACGTCATCTATACTATAGACGTCATCTATACTATACACGTCATCTATACTATAGACGTCATCTATACTATAGACGTCATCTATACTATAGCCGTCATCTATACTATAGCCGTCATCTATACTATAGCCGTCATCTATACTATAGACGTCATCTATACTATAGACGTCATCTATACTATACAGACGGCATCTATGCTATAGACGTCATTTATACTATAGACGTCATCTATACTATAGACATCATCTATACTATACACGTCATCTATACTATAGACATCATCTATACTATACACGTCATCTTTACTATAGACGTCATCTATACTATAGACGTCATATATAGTATACACGTCATCTATAGTATAGACGTCATTTATAGTATACACGTCATCTATAGTATTGACGTCATCTATACTATAGACGTCATCTATACTATAGACGTCATCTATAATAAAGACGTCATCTATACTATAGACGTCATCTATACTATAGACGTCATCTATACTATAGACGTCATCTATACTATAGACGTCATCTATACTATAGACGTCATCTATACTATAGACGTCATCTATACTATAGACGTCATCTATACTATAGACGTCATCTATACTATAGACGTCATCTATACTATAGACGTCATCTATACTATAGACGTCATCTGTACTATAGACGTCATCTGTACTATAGACGTCATCTATACTATAGACGTCATCTATACTATAGACGTCATCTATACTATAGACGTCATCTGTACTATAGACGTCATCTATACTATAGACGTCATCTATACTATAGACGTCATCTATACTTTAGACATCATCTATACTATACACATCATCTATACTACAGACGCCATCTATACTATAGACGTCATCTATACTATAGACGTCATCTATACTATAGACGTCATCTACACTATAGACGTCATCTATACTATAGACGTCATCTATACTATAGACAGCATCTATACTATAGACGTCATCTATACTATAGACGTCATCTATACTATAGACGTCATCTATACTATAGACGTCATCTATACTATAGACGTCATCTATACTATAGACGTCATCTATACTATAGACGTCATCTATACTATAGACGTCATCTATACTATAGACGTCATCTATACTATAGACGTCATCTATACTATAGACGTCATCTATACTATAGACGTCATCTATACTATAGACGTCATCTATACTATAGACGTCATCTATACTATAGACGTCATCTATACTATAGACGTCATCTATACTATAGACGTCATCTATACTATAGACGTCATCTATACTATAGACGTCATCTATACTATAGACGTCATCTATACTATAGACGTCATCTATACTATAGACGTCATCTAATGTATAGACGTCATCTAAAGTATAGACGTCATCTATAGTATACACGTCATCTATAGTATACACGTCATCTATACTATAGGCGTCATCTATACTATAGCCGTAATCTATACTATAGACGTCATCTATACTATAGACGTCATCTATACTATAGACGTCATCTAAAGTATAGACGTCATCTATAGTATACACGTCATCTATAGTATACACGTCATCTATACTATAGCCGTAATCTATACTATAGACGTCATCTATACTATAGACGTCATCTATACTATAGACGTCGTCTATACTATACACGTCATCTATACTATAGACGTCATCTATACTATAGCCGTCATCTATACTATAGCCGTCATCTATACTATAGCCGTCATCTATACTATAGCCGTCATCTATACTATAGACGTCATCTATACTATAGCCGTCATCTATACTATAGACGTCATCTATACTATAGCCGTCATCTATACTATAGACGTCATCTATACTAATGACGTCATCTATACTATAGACGTCATCTATACTATAGACGTCATCTATACTATAGACGTCATCTATACTATAGACGTCATCTATACTATAGACGTCATCTATACTATAGACGTCATCTATACTATAGACGTCATCTATACTATAGACGTCATCTATACTATAGACGTCATCTATTATATAGACGTCATCTATACTATAGACGTCATCTATACTATAGACGTCATCTATACTATAGACGTCATCTATACTATAGACGTCATCTATACTATAGACGTCATCTATACTATAGACGTCATCTATACTATAGACGTCATCTATACTATAGATGTCATCTATACTATAGACGTCATTTATACTAAAGACGTCATCTATACTATAGACGTCATCTATACTATAGACGTCATCTATACTATACAGACGTCATCTATACTAAAGACGTCATCTACACTATAGACGTCATCTATACTATAGACATCATCTATACTATACACGTCATCTATACTATAGACATCATCTATACTATACACGTCATCTTTACTATAGACGTCATCTATACTATAGACGTCATCTATAGTATACACGTCATCTATAGTATAGACGTCATTTATAGTATACACGTCATCTATAGTATAGACGTCATCTATACTATAGACGTCATCTATACTATAGACGTCATCTATACTATAGACGTCATCTATACTATAGACGTCATCTATAATAAAGACGTCATCTATACTATAGACGTCATCTATACTATAGACGTCATCTATTCTATAGACGTCATCTATACTATAGACGTCATCTATACTATAGACGTCATCTATACTATAGACGTCATCTATACTATAGACGTCATCTGTACTATAGACGTCATCTATACTATAGACGTCATCTATAATATAGACGTCATCTATACTATAGACGTCATCTATACTATAGACGTCATCTGTACTATAGACGTCATCTATACTATAGACGTCATCTATACTATAGACGTCATCTATACTATAGACGCCATCTATATTATAGACGTCATCTGTACTATAGACGTCATCTATACTATAGACGTCATCTATACTATAGACGTCATCTATACTTTAGACATCATCTATACTATACACATCATCTATACTACAGACGCCATCTATACTATAGACGTCATCTATACTATAGACGTCATCCATACTATAGACGTCATCTATACTATAGACGTCATCTATACTATAGACGTCATCTATACTATAGACGTCATCTATACTATAGACGTCATCTATACTATAGACGTCATCTATACTATAGACGTCATCTATACTATAGACGTCATCTATACTATAGACGTCATCTATACTATAGACGTCATCTATACTATAGATGTCATCTATACTATAGACGTCATCTATACTATAGACGTCATCTATACTATAGACGTCATCTATACTATAGACGTCATCTATACTATAGACGTCATCTATACTATAGACGTCATCTATACTATAGACGTCATCTATACTATAGACGTCATCTATACTATAGACGTCATCTATACTATAGACGTCATCTATACTATAGACGTCATCTATACTATAGACGTCATCTATACTACAGACGTCATCTAATGTATAGACGTCATCTAAAGTATAGACGTCATCTATAGTATACACGTCATCTATAGTATACACGTCATCTATACTATAGGCGTCATCTATACTATAGCCGTAATCTATACTATAGACGTCATCTATACTATAGACGTCATCTATACTATAGACGTCATCTAAAGTATAGACGTCATCTATAGTATACACGTCATCTATAGTATACACGTCATCTATACTATAGCCGTAATCTATACTATAGACGTCATCTATACTATAGACGTCATCTATACTATAGACGTCGTCTATACTATACACGTCATCTATACTATAGACGTCATCTATACTATAGACGTCATCTATACTATAGACGTCATCTATACTATAGCCGTCATCTATACTATAGCCGTCATCTATACTATAGCCGTCATCTATACTATAGCCGTCATCTATACTATAGACGTCATCTATACTATAGCCGTCATCTATACTATAGCCGTCATCTATACTATAGACGTCATCTATACTAATGACGTCATCTATACTATAGACGTCATCTATACTATAGACGTCATCTATACTATAGACGTCATCTATACTATAGACGTCATCTATACTATAGACGTCATCTATACTATAGACGTCATCTATACTATAGACGTCATCTATACTATAGACGTCATCTATACTATAGACGTCATCTATACTATAGACGTCATCTATTATATAGACGTCATCTATACTATAGACGTCATCTATACTATAGACGTCATCTATACTATAGACGTCATCTATACTATAGACGTCATCTATACTATAGACGTCATCTATACTATAGACGTCATCTATACTATAGACGTCATCTATACTATAGACGTCATCTATACTATAGACGTCATCTATACTATAGACGTCATCTATACTATAGACGTCATCTATACTATAGACGTCATCTATACTATAGACGTCATCTATACTATAGACGTCATCTATACTATAGACGTCATCTAATGTATAGACGTCATCTAAAGTATAGACGTCATCTATAGTATACACGTCATCTATAGTATACACGTCATCTATACTATAGGCGTCATCTATACTATAGCCGTAATCTATACTATAGACGTCATCTATACTATAGACGTCATCTATACTATAGACGTCATCTAAAGTATAGACGTCATCTATAGTATACACGTCATCTATAGTATACACGTCATCTATACTATAGCCGTAATCTATACTATAGACGTCATCTATACTATAGACGTCATCTATACTATAGACGTCGTCTATACTATACACGTCATCTATACTATAGACGTCATCTATACTATAGACGTCATCTATACTATAGACGTCATCTATACTATAGCCGTCATCTATACTATAGCCGTCATCTATACTATAGCCGTCATCTATACTATAGCCGTCATCTATACTATAGACGTCATCTATACTATAGCCGTCATCTATACTATAGCCGTCATCTATACTATAGACGTCATCTATACTAATGACGTCATCTATACTATAGACGTCATCTATACTATAGACGTCATCTTTACTATAGACGTCATCTATACTATAGACGTCATCTATACTATAGACGTCATCTATACTATAGACGTCATCTATACTATAGACGTCATCTATACTATAGACGTCATCTATACTATAGACGTCATCTATACTATAGACGTCATCTATTATATAGACGTCATCTATACTATAGACGTCATCTATACTATAGACGTCATCTATACTATAGACGTCATCTATACTATAGACGTCATCTATACTATAGACGTCATCTATACTATAGACGTCATCTATACTATAGACGTCATCTATACTATAGACGTCATCTATACTATAGATGTCATCTATACTATAGACGTCATCTATACTATAGACGTCATTTATACTAAAGACGTCATCTATACTATAGACGTCATCTATACTATAGACGTCATCTATACTATATAGACGTCATCTATACTATAGACGTCATCTATACTATAGACGTCATCTATACTATAGACGTCATCTATACTATAGACATCATCTATACTATACACGTCATCTATACTATAGACATCATCTATACTATACACGTCATCTTTACTATAGACGTCATCTATACTATAGACGTCATCTATAGTATACACGTCATCTATAGTATAGACGTCATTTATAGTATACACGTCATCTATAGTATAGACGTCATCTATACTATAGACGTCATCTATACTATAGACGTCATCTATACTATAGACGTCATCTATACTATAGACGTCATCTATACTATAGACGTCATCTATACTATAGACGTCATCTATACTATAGACGTCATCTATTCTATAGACGTCATCTATACTATAGACGTCATCTATACTATAGACGTCATCTATACTATAGACGTCATCTATACTATAGACGTCATCTATACTATAGACGTCATCTATACTATAGACGTCATCTGTACTATAGACGTCATCTATACTATAGACAGCATCTATACTATAGACGTCATCTATACTATAGACGTCATCTATACTATAGACGTCATCTATACTATAGACGTCATCTATACTATAGACGTCATCTATACTATAGACGTCATCTATACTATAGACGTCATCTATACTATAGACGTCATCTATACTATAGACGTCATCTATACTATAGACGTCATCTATACTATAGACGTCATCTATACTATAGACGTCATCTATACTATAGACGTCATCTATACTATAGACGTCATCTATACTATAGACGTCATCTATACTATAGACGTCATCTATACTATAGACGTCATCTATACTATAGACGTCATCTATACTATAGACGTCATCTATACTATAGACGTCATCTATACTATAGACGTCATCTATACTATAGACGTCATCTATACTATAGACGTCATCTATACTATAGACGTCATCTATACTATAGACGTCATCTATACTATAGACGTCATCTAATGTATAGACGTCATCTAAAGTTTAGACGTCATCTATAGTATACACGTCATCTATACTATAGGCGTCATCTATACTATAGCCGTAATCTATACTATAGACGTCATCTATACTATAGACGTCATCTATACTATAGACGTCATCTATACTATACACGTCATCTATACTATAGACGTCATCTATACTATACACGTCATCTATACTATAGACGTCATCTATACTATAGACGTCATCTATACTATAGACGTCATCTATACTATAGCCGTCATCTATACTATAGCCGTCATCTATACTATAGCCGTCATCTATACTATAGACGTCATCTATACTATAGCCGTCATCTATACAATAGACTCCATCTATACTATAGCCGTCATCTATACTATAGACGTCATCTATACTAATGACGTCATCTATACTATAGACGTCATCTATACTATAGACGTCATCTATACTATAGACGTCATCTATACTATAGACGTCATCTATACTATAGCCGTCATCTATACTATAGCCGTCATCTATACTATAGCCGTCATCTATACTATAGACGTCATCTATACTATAGCCGTCATCTATACTATAGCCGTCATCTATACTATAGACGTCATCTATACTAATGACGTCATCTATACTATAGACGTCATCTATACTATAGACGTCATCTTTACTATAGGCGTCATCTATACTATAGACGTCATCTATACTATAGACGTCATCTATACTATAGACGTCATCTATACTATAGACGTCATCTATACTATAGACGTCATCTATACTATAGACGTCATCTATACTATAGACGTCATCTATTATATAGACGTCATCTATACTATAGACGTCATCTATACTATAGACGTCATCTATACTATAGACGTCATCTATACTATAGACGTCATCTATACTATAGACGTCATCTATACTATAGACGTCATCTATACTATATAGACGTCATCTATACTATAGACGTCATCTATACTATAGACGTCATCTATACTATAGACGTCATCTATACTATAGACGTCATCTATACTATAGACGTCATCTATACTATAGACGTCATCTATACTATAGACGTCATCTATTATATAGACGTCATCTATACTATAGATGTCATCTATACTATAGACGTCATCTATACTATAGACGTCATTTATACTAAAGACGTCATCTATACTATAGACGTCATCTATACTATAGACGTCATCTATACTATATAGACGTCATCTATACTATAGACGTCATCTATACTATAGACGTCATCTATACTATAGACGTCATCTATACTATAGACATCATCTATACTATACACGTCATCTATACTATAGACATCATCTATACTATACACGTCATCTTTACTATAGACGTCATCTATACTATAGACGTCATCTATAGTATACACGTCATCTATAGTATAGACGTCATTTATAGTATACACGTCATCTATAGTATAGACGTCATCTATACTATAGACGTCATCTATACTATAGACGTCATCTATACTATAGACGTCATCTATACTATAGACGTCATCTATACTATAGACGTCATCTATACTATAGACGTCATCTATACTATAGACGTCATCTATTCTATAGACGTCATCTATACTATAGACGTCATCTATACTATAGACGTCATCTATACTATAGACGTCATCTATACTATAGACGTCATCTATACTATAGACGTCATCTATACTATAGACGTCATCTGTACTATAGACGTCATCTATACTATAGACAGCATCTATACTATAGACGTCATCTATACTATAGACGTCATCTATACTATAGACGTCATCTATACTATAGACGTCATCTATACTATAGACGTCATCTATACTATAGACGTCATCTATACTATAGACGTCATCTATACTATAGACGTCATCTATACTATAGACGTCATCTATACTATAGACGTCATCTATACTATAGACGTCATCTATACTATAGACGTCATCTATACTATAGACGTCATCTATACTATAGACGTCATCTATACTATAGACGTCATCTATACTATAGACGTCATCTATACTATAGACGTCATCTATACTATAGACGTCATCTATACTATAGACGTCATCTATACTATAGACGTCATCTATACTATAGACGTCATCTATACTATAGACGTCATCTATACTATAGACGTCATCTATACTATAGACGTCATCTATACTATAGACGTCATCTATACTATAGACGTCATCTAATGTATAGACGTCATCTAAAGTTTAGACGTCATCTATAGTATACACGTCATCTATACTATAGGCGTCATCTATACTATAGCCGTAATCTATACTATAGACGTCATCTATACTATAGACGTCATCTATACTATAGACGTCATCTATACTATACACGTCATCTATACTATAGACGTCATCTATACTATACACGTCATCTATACTATAGACGTCATCTATACTATAGACGTCATCTATACTATAGACGTCATCTATACTATAGCCGTCATCTATACTATAGCCGTCATCTATACTATAGCCGTCATCTATACTATAGACGTCATCTATACTATAGCCGTCATCTATACAATAGACGTCATCTATACTATAGCCGTCATCTATACTATAGACGTCATCTATACTAATGACGTCATCTATACTATAGACGTCATCTATACTATAGACGTCATCTATACTATAGACGTCATCTATACTATAGACGTCATCTATACTATAGCCGTCATCTATACTATAGCCGTCATCTATACTATAGCCGTCATCTATACTATAGACGTCATCTATACTATAGCCGTCATCTATACTATAGCCGTCATCTATACTATAGACGTCATCTATACTAATGACGTCATCTATACTATAGACGTCATCTATACTATAGACGTCATCTTTACTATAGGCGTCATCTATACTATAGACGTCATCTATACTATAGACGTCATCTATACTATAGACGTCATCTATACTATAGACGTCATCTATACTATAGACGTCATCTATACTATAGACGTCATCTATACTATAGACGTCATCTATTATATAGACGTCATCTATACTATAGACGTCATCTATACTATAGACGTCATCTATACTATAGACGTCATCTATACTATAGACGTCATCTATACTATAGACGTCATCTATACTATAGACGTCATCTATACTATAGACGTCATCTATACTATAGACGTCATCTATACTATAGACGTCATCTATACTATAGACTTCATCTATACTATAGACGTCATCTATACTATAGACGTCATCTATACTATAGACGTCATCTATACTATAGACGTCATCTATACTATAGACGTCATCTATACTATAGACGTCATCTATACTATAGACGTCATCTATACTATAGACGTCATCTATACTATAGACGTCATCTATACTATAGACGTCATCTATACTATAGACGTCATCTATACTATAGACGTCATCTTTACTATAGACGTCATCTATACTATAGACGTCATCTATACTATATAGTCTATACGTCTATAGTATAGATGACGTCTATAGTATAGAGTACGTCTATAGTATAGTATAGACGTCATCTATACTATAGACGTCATCTATACTATAGACGTCATCTATACTATAGACGTCATCTATACTATAGACGTCATCTATACTATAGACGTCATCTATACTATAGACGTCATCTATATAATAGATGTCATCAATACTATAGACGTCATCTATACTATAGACGTCAACTATACTATAGACGTCATCTATACTATACACGTCATATAAACTATAGACATCATCTATACTATACACGTCATCTATACTATAGACGTCATCTTTACTATTGACGTCGTCTATACTATTGACGTCATCTATACTATAGACGTCATCTTTACTATAGACGTCATCTTTACTATAGACGTCATCTTTACTATAGACGTCATCTTTACTATAGACGTCATCTATACTATAGACGTCATCTATACTATAGACGTCATCTATACTATAGACGTCATCTATACTATAGACGTCATCTATACTATAGACGTCATCTATACTATAGACGTCATCTATACTATAGACGTCATCTATACTATAGACGTCATCTATACTATAGACGTCATCTATACTATAGACGTCATCTATACTATAGAAGTCATCTATACTATAGACGTCATATATACTATAGACGTCATCTATACTATAGACGTCATCTATACTATAGACGTCATCTATACTATAGACGTCATCTATACTATAGACGTCATCTATACTATAGACGTCATCTATACTATAGACGTCATCTATACTATAGACGTCATCTATACTATAGACGTCATCTATACTATAGACGTCATCTATACTATAGACGTCATCTATACTATAGACGTCATCTATACTATAGACGTCATCTATACTATAGACGTCATCTATACTATAGACGTCATCTATACTATAGACGTCATCTATACTATAGACGTCATCTATACTATAGACGTCATCTATACTATAGACGTCATCTATACTATAGACGTCATCTATACTATAGACGTCATCTATACTATAGACGTCATCTATACTATAGACGTCATCTATACTATAGACGTCATCTATACTATAGACATCATCTATACTATAGACGTCATCTATACTATAGCCGTCATCTATACTATAGACGTCATCTATAGTATAGACGTCATCTATACTATAGACGTCATCTATACTATAGACATCATCTATACTATAGACGCCATCTATACCATAGACGTCATCTATACTATAGACGTCATCTATACTATAGACATCATCTATACTATAGACGTCATCTATACTATAGACGTCATCTATACTTTAGACATCATCTATACTATACACATCATCTATACTACAGACGCCATCTATACTATAGACGTCATCTATACTATAGACGTCATCTATACTATAGACGTCATCTATACTATAGACGTCATCTACACTATAGACGTCATCTATACTATAGACGTCATCTATACTATAGACAGCATCTATACTATAGACGTCATCTATACTATAGACGTCATCTATACTATAGACGTCATCTATACTATAGACGTCATCTATACTATAGACGTCATCTATACTATAGACGTCATCTATACTATAGACGTCATCTATACTATAGACGTCATCTATACTATAGACGTAATCTATACTATAGACGTCATCTATACTATAGACGTCATCTAATGTATAGACGTCATCTAAAGTATAGACGTCATCTAAAGTATAGACGTCATCTATAGTATACACGTCATCTATAGTATACACGTCATCTATACTATAGGCGTCATCTATACTATAGACGTCATCTATACTATAGACGTCATCTATACTATAGACGTCATCTATTTTATAGACGTCATCTATACTATAGACGTCATCTATACTTTAGACATCATCTATACTATACACATCATCTATACTACAGACGCCATCTATACTATAGACGTCATCTATACTATAGACGTCATTTATACTATAGACGTCATCTACACTATAGACGTCATCTATACTATAGACGTCATCTATACTATAGACGTCATCTATACTATAGACGTCATCTATACTATAGAAGTCATCTATACTATAGACGTCATCTATACTATAGACGTCATATATACTATAGACGTCATCTATACTATAGACGTAATCTATACTATAGACGTCATCTATACTATAGACGTCATCTATACTATAGACGTCATCTAATGTATAGACGTCATCTAAAGTATAGACGTCATCTATACTATAGGCGTCATCTATACTATAGCCGTAATCTATACTATAGACGTCATCTATACTATAGACGTCATCTATACTATAGACGTCATCTATACTATACACGTCATCTATACTATAGACGTCATCTATACTATAGACGTCATCTATACTATAGCCGTCATCTATACTATAGCCGTCATCTATACTATAGCCGTCATCTATACTATAGACGTCATCTATACTATAGACGTCATCTATACTATACAGACGGCATCTATACTATAGACGTCATTTATACTATAGACGTCATCTGTACTATAGACATCATCTATACTATACACGTCATCTATACTATAGACATCATCTATACTATACACGTCATCTTTACTATAGACGTCATCTATACTATAGACGTCATATATAGTATACACGTCATCTATAGTATAGACGTCATTTATAGTATACACGTCATCTATAGTATTGACGTCATCTATACTATAGACGTCATCTATACTATAGACGTCATCTATAATAAAGACGTCATCTATACTAAAGACGTCATCTATACTATAGACGTCATCTATACTATAGACGTCATCTATACTATAGACGTCATCTATACTATAGACGTCATCTATACTATAGACGTCATCTATACTATAGACGTCATCTATACTATAGACGTCATCTATACTATAGACGTCATCTATACTATAGACGTCATCTATACTATAGACGTCATCTGTACTATAGACGTCATCTGTACTATAGACGTCATCTATACTATAGACGTCATCTATACTATAGACGTCATCTATACTATAGACGTCATCTGTACTATAGACGTCATCTATACTATAGACGTCATCTATACTATAGACGTCATCTATACTTTAGACATCATCTATACTATACACATCATCTATACTACAGACGCCATCTATACTATAGACGTCATCTATACTATAGACGTCATCTATACTATAGACGTCATCTACACTATAGACGTCATCTATACTATAGACGTCATCTATACTATAGACAGCATCTATACTATAGACGTCATCTATACTATAGACGTCATCTATACTATAGACGTCATCTATACTATAGACGTCATCTATACTATAGACGTCATCTATACTATAGACGTCATCTATACTATAGACGTCATCTATACTATAGACGTCATCTATACTATAGACGTCATCTATACTATAGACGTCATCTATACTATAGACGTCATCTATACTATAGACGTCATCTATACTATAGACGTCATCTATACTATAGACGTCATCTATACTATAGACGTCATCTATACTATAGACGTCATCTATACTATAGACGTCATCTATACTATAGACGTCATCTATACTATAGACGTCATCTATACTATAGACGTCATCTATACTATAGACGTCATCTATACTATAGACGTCATCTATACTATAGACGTCATCTAATGTATAGACGTCATCTAAAGTATAGACGTCATCTATAGTATACACGTCATCTATAGTATACACGTCATCTATACTATAGGCGTCATCTATACTATAGCCGTAATCTATACTATAGACGTCATCTATACTATAGACGTCATCTATACTATAGACGTCATCTAAAGTATAGACGTCATCTATAGTATACACGTCATCTATAGTATACACGTCATCTATACTATAGCCGTAATCTATACTATAGACGTCATCTATACTATAGACGTCATCTATACTATAGACGTCGTCTATACTATACACGTCATCTATACTATAGACGTCATCTATACTATAGCCGTCATCTATACTATAGCCGTCATCTATACTATAGCCGTCATCTATACTATAGCCGTCATCTATACTATAGACGTCATCTATACTATAGCCGTCATCTATACTATAGACGTCATCTATACTATAGCCGTCATCTATACTATAGACGTCATCTATACTAATGACGTCATCTATACTATAGACGTCATCTATACTATAGACGTCATCTATACTATAGACGTCATCTATACTATAGACGTCATCTATACTATAGACGTCATCTATACTATAGACGTCATCTATACTATAGACGTCATCTATACTATAGACGTCATCTATACTATAGACGTCATCTATTATATAGACGTCATCTATACTATAGACGTCATCTATACTATAGACGTCATCTATACTATAGACGTCATCTATACTATAGACGTCATCTATACTATAGACGTCATCTATACTATAGACGTCATCTATACTATAGACGTCATCTATACTATAGATGTCATCTATACTATAGACGTCATTTATACTAAAGACGTCATCTATACTATAGACGTCATCTATACTATAGACGTCATCTATACTATACAGACGTCATCTATACTAAAGACGTCATCTACACTATAGACGTCATCTATACTATAGACATCATCTATACTATACACGTCATCTATACTATAGACATCATCTATACTATACACGTCATCTTTACTATAGACGTCATCTATACTATAGACGTCATCTATAGTATACACGTCATCTATAGTATAGACGTCATTTATAGTATACACGTCATCTATAGTATAGACGTCATCTATACTATAGACGTCATCTATACTATAGACGTCATCTATACTATAGACGTCATCTATACTATAGACGTCATCTATAATAAAGACGTCATCTATACTATAGACGTCATCTATACTATAGACGTCATCTATTCTATAGACGTCATCTATACTATAGACGTCATCTATACTATAGACGTCATCTATACTATAGACGTCATCTATACTATAGACGTCATCTGTACTATAGACGTCATCTATACTATAGACGTCATCTATAATATAGACGTCATCTATACTATAGACGTCATCTATACTATAGACGTCATCTGTACTATAGACGTCATCTATACTATAGACGTCATCTATACTATAGACGTCATCTATACTATAGACGCCATCTATACTATAGACGTCATCTGTACTATAGACGTCATCTATACTATAGACGTCATCTATACTATAGACGTCATCTATACTTTAGACATCATCTATACTATACACATCATCTATACTACAGACGCCATCTATACTATAGACGTCATCTATACTATAGACGTCATCCATACTATAGACGTCATCTATACTATAGACGTCATCTATACTATAGACGTCATCTATACTATAGACGTCATCTATACTATAGACGTCATCTATACTATAGACGTCATCTATACTATAGACGTCATCTATACTATAGACGTCATCTATACTATAGACGTCATCTATACTATAGACGTCATCTATACTATAGATGTCATCTATACTATAGACGTCATCTATACTATAGACGTCATCTATACTATAGACGTCATCTATACTATAGACGTCATCTATACTATAGACGTCATCTATACTATAGACGTCATCTATACTATAGACGTCATCTATACTATAGACGTCATCTATACTATAGACGTCATCTATACTATAGACGTCATCTATACTATAGACGTCATCTATACTATAGACGTCATCTATACTATAGACGTCATCTATACTACAGACGTCATCTAATGTATAGACGTCATCTAAAGTATAGACGTCATCTATAGTATACACGTCATCTATAGTATACACGTCATCTATACTATAGGCGTCATCTATACTATAGCCGTAATCTATACTATAGACGTCATCTATACTATAGACGTCATCTATACTATAGACGTCATCTAAAGTATAGACGTCATCTATAGTATACACGTCATCTATAGTATACACGTCATCTATACTATAGCCGTAATCTATACTATAGACGTCATCTATACTATAGACGTCATCTATACTATAGACGTCGTCTATACTATACACGTCATCTATACTATAGACGTCATCTATACTATAGACGTCATCTATACTATAGACGTCATCTATACTATAGCCGTCATCTATACTATAGCCGTCATCTATACTATAGCCGTCATCTATACTATAGCCGTCATCTATACTATAGACGTCATCTATACTATAGCCGTCATCTATACTATAGCCGTCATCTATACTATAGACGTCATCTATACTAATGACGTCATCTATACTATAGACGTCATCTATACTATAGACGTCATCTATACTATAGACGTCATCTATACTATAGACGTCATCTATACTATAGACGTCATCTATACTATAGACGTCATCTATACTATAGACGTCATCTATACTATAGACGTCATCTATACTATAGACGTCATCTATACTATAGACGTCATCTATACTATAGACGTCATCTATACTATAGACGTCATCTATTATATAGACGTCATCTATACTATAGACGTCATCTATACTATAGACGTCATCTATACTATAGACGTCATCTATACTATAGACGTCATCTATACTATAGACGTCATCTATACTATAGACGTCATCTATACTATAGACGTCATCTATACTATAGACGTCATCTATACTATAGACGTCATCTATACTATAGACGTCATCTATACTATAGACGTCATCTATACTATAGACGTCATCTATACTATAGACGTCATCTATACTATAGACGTCATCTATACTATAGACGTCATCTATACTATAGACGTCATCTAATGTATAGACGTCATCTAAAGTATAGACGTCATCTATAGTATACACGTCATCTATAGTATACACGTCATCTATACTATAGGCGTCATCTATACTATAGCCGTAATCTATACTATAGACGTCATCTATACTATAGACGTCATCTATACTATAGACGTCATCTAAAGTATAGACGTCATCTATAGTATACACGTCATCTATAGTATACACGTCATCTATACTATAGCCGTAATCTATACTATAGACGTCATCTATACTATAGACGTCATCTATACTATAGACGTCGTCTATACTATACACGTCATCTATACTATAGACGTCATCTATACTATAGACGTCATCTATACTATAGACGTCATCTATACTATAGCCGTCATCTATACTATAGCCGTCATCTATACTATAGCCGTCATCTATACTATAGCCGTCATCTATACTATAGACGTCATCTATACTATAGCCGTCATATATACTATAGCCGTCATCTATACTATAGACGTCATCTATACTAATGACGTCATCTATACTATAGACGTCATCTATACTATAGACGTCATCTTTACTATAGACGTCATCTATACTATAGACGTCATCTATACTATAGACGTCATCTATACTATAGACGTCATCTATACTATAGACGTCATCTATACTATAGACGTCATCTATACTATAGACGTCATCTATACTATAGACGTCATCTATTATATAGACGTCATCTATACTATAGACGTCATCTATACTATAGACGTCATCTATACTATAGACGTCATCTATACTATAGACGTCATCTATACTATAGACGTCATCTATACTATAGACGTCATCTATACTATAGACGTCATCTATACTATAGATGTCATCTATACTATAGACGTCATCTATACTATAGACGTCATTTATACTAAAGACGTCATCTATACTATAGACGTCATCTATACTATAGACGTCATCTATACTATATAGACGTCATCTATACTATAGACGTCATCTATACTATAGACGTCATCTATACTATAGACGTCATCTATACTATAGACATCATCTATACTATACACGTCATCTATACTATAGACATCATCTATACTATACACGTCATCTTTACTATAGACGTCATCTATACTATAGACGTCATCTATAGTATACACGTCATCTATAGTATAGACGTCATTTATAGTATACACGTCATCTATAGTATAGACGTCATCTATACTATAGACGTCATCTATACTATAGACGTCATCTATACTATAGACGTCATCTATACTATAGACGTCATCTATACTATAGACGTCATCTATACTATAGACGTCATCTATACTATAGACGTCATCTATTCTATAGACGTCATCTATACTATAGACGTCATCTATACTATAGACGTCATCTATACTATAGACGTCATCTATACTATAGACGTCATCTATACTATAGACGTCATCTATACTATAGACGTCATCTGTACTATAGACGTCATCTATACTATAGACAGCATCTATACTATAGACGTCATCTATACTATAGACGTCATCTATACTATAGACGTCATCTATACTATAGACGTCATCTATACTATAGACGTCATCTATACTATAGACGTCATCTATACTATAGACGTCATCTATACTATAGACGTCATCTATACTATAGACGTCATCTATACTATAGACGTCATCTATACTATAGACGTCATCTATACTATAGACGTCATCTATACTATAGACGTCATCTATACTATAGACGTCATCTATACTATAGACGTCATCTATACTATAGACGTCATCTATACTATAGACGTCATCTATACTATAGACGTCATCTATACTATAGACGTCATCTATACTATAGACGTCATCTATACTATAGACGTCATCTATACTATAGACGTCATCTATACTATAGACGTCATCTATACTATAGACGTCATCTATACTATAGACGTCATCTATACTATAGACGTCATCTAATGTATAGACGTCATCTAAAGTTTAGACGTCATCTATAGTATACACGTCATCTATACTATAGGCGTCATCTATACTATAGCCGTAATCTATACTATAGACGTCATCTATACTATAGACGTCATCTATACTATAGACGTCATCTATACTATACACGTCATCTATACTATAGACGTCATCTATACTATACACGTCATCTATACTATAGACGTCATCTATACTATAGACGTCATCTATACTATAGACGTCATCTATACTATAGCCGTCATCTATACTATAGCCGTCATCTATACTATAGCCGTCATCTATACTATAGACGTCATCTATACTATAGCCGTCATCTATACAATAGACGTCATCTATACTATAGCCGTCATCTATACTATAGACGTCATCTATACTAATGACGTCATCTATACTATAGACGTCATCTATACTATAGACGTCATCTATACTATAGACGTCATCTATACTATAGACGTCATCTATACTATAGACGTCATCTATACTATAGACGTCATCTATACTATAGACGTCATCTATACTATAGACGTCATCTATACTATAGACGTCATCTATACTATAGACGTCATCTATACTATAGACGTCATCTATACTATAGACGTCATCTATACTATAGACGTCATCTATACTATAGACGTCATCTATACTATAGACGTCATCTATACTATAGACGTCATCTATACTATAGACGTCATCTATACTATAGACGTCATCTATACTATAGACGTCATCTATACTATAGACGTCATCTATACTATAGACGTCATCTATACTATAGACGTCATCTAAACTATAGACGTCATCTATACTATAGACGTCATCTTTACTATAAACGTCGTCTATACTATAGACGTCATCTATACTATAGACGTCATCCATTCTATGGACGTCATCTATACTATAGACGTCATCTATACTATAGACGTCATCTATACTATAGACGTCATCTATACTATAGACGTCATCTATACTATAGACGTCATCTATGCTATAGACGTCATCTATACTATAGACGTCATCTATACTATAGACGTCATCTATACTATAGGAGTCATCTATACTATAGACGTCATCTATACTATAGACGTCATCTATACTATAGACGAAATCTTTACTATAGACGTCATCTTTACTATAGACGTCATCTATACTATAGACGTCATCTATACTATAGACGTCATCTATACTATAGACGTCATCTATACTATAGACGTCATCTATACTATAGACGTCATCTATACTATAGACGTTATCTATACTATAGCCGTCATCTATACTATAGACGTCATCTATACTATAGACGTCATCTATACTATAGACGTCATCTATACTATAGACGTCATCTATACTATAGACGTCATCTATACCAAAGACGTCATCTATACTATAGACGTCATCTATACTATCATCTATACTATAGACGTCATCTATACTATAGACGTCATCTATACTATAGACGTCATCTATACTATAGACGTCATCTATACTATAGACGTCATCTATACTATAGACGTCATCTATACAATAGACGTCATCTATACTATAGACGTCATCTATACTATAGACGTCAACTATACTATAGACATCATCTACACTATACACGTCATCTATACTATAGACATCATCTATACTATACACGTCATCTTTACTATAGACGTCATCTATACTATAGACGTCATCTATACTATAGACGTCATCTATACTATAGACGTCATCTATACTATAGACGTCATCTATACTATAGACGTCATCTATACTATAGACGTCATCTATACTATAGACGTCATCTATACTATAGACGTCATCTATACTATAGACGTCATCTATACTATAGACGTCATCTATACTATAGACGTCATCTATACTATAGACGTCATCTTTACTATAGACGTCATCTATACTATAGACGTCATCTATACTATAGACGTCATCTATACTATAGACGTCATCTATACTATAGACGTCATCTATACTATAGACGTCATCTATACTATAGACGTCATCTATACTATAGACGTCATCTATACTATAGACGTCATCTATACTATAGACGTCATCTATACTATAGACGTTATCTATACTATAGCCGTCATCTATACTATAGACGTCATCTATACTATAGACGTCATCTATACTATAGACGTCATCTATACTATAGACGTCATCTATACCAAAGACGTCATCTATACTATAGACGTCATCTATACTATCATCTATACTATAGACGTCATCTATACTATAGACGTCATCTATACTATAGACGTCATCTATACTATAGACGTCATCTATACTATAGACGTCATCTATACTATAGACGTCATCTATACTATAGACGTCATCTATACTATAGACGTCATCTATACTATAGACGTCATCTATACTATAGACGTCATCTATACTATAGACGTCATCTATACTATAGACGTCATCTATACTATAGACGTCATCTATTCTACAGACGCCATCTATACTTCAGACGTCATCTATACTATAGACGTCAACTATACTATAGACGTAATCTATACTACAGATGTCATCTATACTATAGACGTCAACTATACTATAGACGTCATCTATACTATAGACGTCATCTATACTTTAGACGTCATTTATACTACAGACGTCAACTATACTATAGAAGTCATCTATACTATAGACGTCATCTATACTTTAGACGTCATTTATACTACAGACGTCATCTATACTATAGACGTCATCTATTCTATAGACGTCATC
Source organism: Neoascia interrupta (assembly GCA_947623515.1). NCBI lineage: Eukaryota > Metazoa > Arthropoda > Insecta > Diptera > Syrphidae > Neoascia > Neoascia interrupta. The sequence continues at coordinate 102,900,438 of OX392462.1, forward strand.
TATACTATAGTCGTCATCTATACAATACACGTCACCTATACTATAGACGTCATCTATACTATAGCCGTCATCTATACTATAGACGTCATCTATACTATAGACGTCATCTACACTATAGACGTCATCTATACTATAGACGTCATCTATACAATAGACGTCACCTATACTATAGACGTCATCTATACTATAGCCGTCATCTTTACTATAGACGTCATCTATACTAGCCGTCATCTATACTATAGACGTCATCTATACTATAGACGTCATCTATACTATAGACGTCATCTATACTATAGACGTCATCTATACTATAGACGTCATCTATCCTATAGCCGTCATCTATACTATAGACGTCATCTATACTATAGCCGTCATCTATACTATAGACGTCATCTATACTATAGCCGTCATCTATACTATAGACGTCATCTATACTATAGACGTCATCTATACTATAGACGTCATCTATACTATAGACGTCATCTATACTATAGACGTCATCTATACTATAGACGTCATCTATACTATAGACGTCATCTATACTATAGACGTCATCAATACTATAGACGTCATCTATACTATAGACGTCATCTATACTATAGACGTCATCTATACTATAGACGTCATCTATACTATAGACGTCATCTATACTATACACATCATCTATACTACAGACGCCATCTATACTATAGACGTCATCTATACTATAGACGTCATCTTTACTATAAACGTCGTCTATACTATAGACGTCATCTATACTATAGACGTCATCCATTCTATGGACGTCATCTATACTATAGACGTCATCTATACTATAGACGTCATCTATACTATAGACGTCATCTATACTATAGACGTCATCTATACTATAGACGTCATCTATGCTATAGACGTCATCTATACTATAGACGTCATCTATACTATAGACGTCATCTATACTATAGGAGTCATCTATACTATAGACGTCATCTATACTATAGACGTCATCTATACTATAGACGAAATCTTTACTATAGACGTCATCTTTACTATAGACGTCATCTATACTATAGACGTCATCTATACTATAGACGTCATCTATACTATAGACGTCATCTATACTATAGACGTTATCTATACTATAGCCGTCATCTATACTATAGACGTCATCTATACTATAGACGTCATCTATACTATAGACGTCAACTATACTATAGACATCATCTACACTATACACGTCATCTATACTATAGACATCATCTATACTATAGACGTCATCTATACTATAGACGTCATCTATACTATAGACGTCATCTATACTATAGACGTCATCTATACTATAGACGTCATCTATACTATAGACGTCATCTATACCAAAGACGTCATCTATACCAAAGACGTCATCTATACTATAGACGTCATCTATACTATCATCTATACTATAGACGTCATCTATACTATAGACGTCATCTATACTATAGACGTCATCTATACTATAGACGTCATCTATACTATAGACGTCATCTATACTATAGACGTCATCTATACTATAGACGTCATCTATACAATAGACGTCATCTATACTATAGACGTCATCTATACTATAGACGTCAACTATACTATAGACATCATCTACACTATACACGTCATCTATACTATAGACATCATCTATACTATACACGTCATCTTTACTATAGACGTCATCTATACTATAGACGTCATCTATACTATAGACGTCATCTATACTATAGACGTCATCTATACTATAGACGTCATCTATACTATAGACGTCATCTATACTATAGACGTCATCTATACTATAGACGTCATCTATACTATAGACGTCATCTATACTATAGACGTCATCTATACTATAGACGTCATCTATACTATAGACGTCATCTATACTATAGACGTCATCTATACTATAGACGTCATCTATACTATAGACGTCATCTATACTATAGACGTCATCTATACTATAGACGTCATCTATACTATAGACGTCATCTATACTATAGACGTCATCTATACTATAGACGTCATCTATACTATAGACGTCATCTATACTATAGACGTCATCTATACTATAGACGTTATCTATACTATAGCCGTCATCTATACTATAGACGTCATCTATACTATAGACGTCATCTATACTATAGACGTCATCTATACTATAGACGTCATCTATACCAAAGACGTCATCTATACTATAGACGTCATCTATACTATCATCTATACTATAGACGTCATCTATACTATAGACGTCATCTATACTATAGACGTCATCTATACTATAGACGTCATCTATACTATAGACGTCATCTATACTATAGACGTCATCTATACTATAGACGTCATCTATACTATAGACGTCATCTATACTATAGACGTCATCTATACTATAGACGTCATCTATACTATAGACGTCATCTATACTATAGACGTCATCTATACTATAGACGTCATCTATACTATAGACGTCATCTATTCTACAGACGCCATCTATACTTCAGACGTCATCTATACTATAGACGTCAACTATACTATAGACGTAATCTATACTACAGATGTCATCTATACTATAGACGTCAACTATACTATAGACGTCATCTATACTATAGACGTCATCTATACTTTAGACGTCATTTATACTACAGACGTCAACTATACTATAGAAGTCATCTATACTATAGACGTCATCTATACTTTAGACGTCATTTATACTACAGACGTCATCTATACTATAGACGTCATCTATTCTATAGACGTCATCTATACTATAGTCGTCATCTATACAATACACGTCACCTATACTATAGACGTCATCTATACTATAGCCGTCATCTATACTATAGACGTCATCTATACTATAGACGTCATCTACACTATAGACGTCATCTATACTATAGACGTCATCTATACAATAGACGTCACCTATACTATAGACGTCATCTATACTATAGCCGTCATCTTTACTATAGACGTCATCTATACTAGCCGTCATCTATACTATAGACGTCATCTATATTATAGACGTCATCTATACTATAGACGTCATCTATACTATAGACGTCATCTATACTATAGACGTCATCTATACTATAGCCGTCATCTATACTATAGACGTCATCTATACTATAGCCGTCATCTATACTATAGACGTCATCTATACTATAGCCGTCATCTATACTATAGACGTCATCTATACTATAGACGTCATCTATACTATAGACGTCATCTATACTATAGACGTCATCTATACTATAGACGTCATCTATACTATAGACGTCATCTATACTATAGACGTCATCTATACTATAGACGTCATCTATACTATAGACGTCATCTATACTATAGACGTCATCTATACTATAGACGTCATCTATACTATAGACGTCATCTATACTATAGACGTCATCTATATTATAGACGTAATCTATACTATACAGACGTCATCTATACTATAGACGTCATCTATACTATAGACGTCATCTATACTATAGACGTCATCTATACTATAGACGTCATCTTTACTATGAACGTCGTCTATACTATAGACGTCATCTATACTATAGACGTCATCCATTCTATGGACGTCATCTATATTATAGACGTCATCTATACTATACAGACGTCATCTATACTATAGACGTCATCTATACTATAGACGTCATCTATACTATAGACGTCATCTATACTATAGACGTCATCTATACTATAGACGTCATCTATATTATAGACGTCATCTATACTATACAGACGTCATCTATACTATAGACGTCATCTATACTATAGACGTCATCTATACTATAGACGTCATCTATACTATAGACATCATCTATACTATACACGTCATCTATACTATAGACATCATCTATACTATAGACGTCATCTATACTATAGACGTCATCCATTCTATGGACGTCATCTATATTATAGACGTCATCTATACTATACAGACGTCATCTATACTATAGACGTCATCTATACTATAGACGTCATCTATACTATAGACGTCATCTATACTATAGACGTCATCTTTACTATAAACGTCGTCTATACTATAGACGTCATCTATACTATAGACGTCATCCATTTTATGGACGTCATCTATATTATAGACGTCATCTATACTATACAGACGTCATCTATACTATAGACGTCATCTATACTATAGACGTCATCTATACTATAGACATCATCTATACTATAGATGTCATCTTTACTATAGACGTCATCTATACTATAGACGTCATCTATAGTGTACACGTCATCTATGGTATAGACGTCATCTATAGTATAGACGTCATCTATAGTGTAGACGTCATCTATAGTATACACGTCATCTATAGTATACACGTCATCTATAGTATAGACGTCATCTATACTATAGACGTCATCTATACTATAGACGTCATCTATACTATAGACGTCATCTATACTATAGACGTCATCTATACTATAGACGTCATCTATACTATAGACGTCATCTATACTATAGACGTCATCTATACTATAGACGTCATCTATACTATAGACGTCATCTATACTATAGACGTCATCTATACTATAGACGTCATCTATACTATAGACGTCATCTATATTATAGAGGTCATCTATACTATAGACGTCATCTATATTATAGACGTCATCTATACTATAGACGTCATCTATACTATAGACGTCATCTATACTATAGACGTCATCTAAACTATAGACGTCATCTATACTATAGACGTCATCCATACTATAGACGTCATCTATAGTATAGACGTCATCTATAGTATAGACGTCATCTATAGTATACACGTCATCTATAGTATAGGCGTCATCTATACTATAGGCGTCATCTATACTATAGCCGTCATCTATACTATAGACGTCATCTATACTATAGACGTCATCTATACTATAGACGTCATCTATATTCTAGAAGTCATCCATACTATAGACGTCATCTATACTATAGGCGTCATTTATACTATAGACGTCATCTATACTATAGACGTCATCTATACTATAGACGTCATCTATACTATAGACATCATCTATTCTATAGACGTCATCTATAGTATGGACATCATCTATTCTATAGACGTCATCTATACTATAGACGTCATCTATACTATAGACGTCATCTATAGTATAGACGTCATCTATACTATAGACGTCATCTATAGTATAGACGTGGTCTATAGTATAGACGTCATCTATATTATATACGTCATCTATAGTATAGACGTCATCTATAGTATGCACGTCATCTATAGTATACACGTCATCTATAGTATAGACGTCATCTATACTATAGACGTCATCTATACTATAGACGTCATCTATACTATAGACGTCATCTATACTATAGACGTCATCTATACTATAGACGTCATCTATACTATAGCCGTCATCTATACTATAGACGTCATCTATACTATAGACGTCATCTACACTATAGACGTCATCTATACTTTAGACGTCATCTACACTATAGACGTCATCTATACTATAGACGTCATCTATACTATAGACGTCATCTATACTATAGACGTCATCTATACTATAGACGTCATCTATACTATAGACGTCATCTCTACTATAGACGTCATCTATACTATAGACGTCATCTATACTATAGACGTAATCTATACTATAGACGTCATCTATGCTATAGACGTCACATATACTATAGACGTCAGTATAGATGACGGCTATAGTATAGATGACGCCTATAGTATAGATGACGTCTATAGTATAGATGACGTCTATAGTATAGACGTCATCTATAGTATACACGTCATCTATAGTATAGGCGTCATCTATACTATAGCCGTCATCTATACTATAGCCGTCATCTATACTATAGACGTCATCTATACTATAGACGTCATCTATACTATAGACGTCATCTATATTCTAGAAGTCATCCATACTATAGACGTCATCTATACTATAGGCGTCATCTATACTATAGACGTCATCTATACTATAGACGTCATCTATACTATAGACGTCATCTATACTATAGACATCATCTTTTCTATAGACGTCATCTATAGTATGGACATCATCTATTCTATAGACGTCATCTATACTATAGACGTCATCTATACTATAGACGTCATCTATAGTATAGACGTCATCTATACTATAGACGTCATCTATAGTATAGACGTGGTCTATAGTATAGACGTCATCTATATTATATACGTCATCTATAGTATAGACGTCATCTATAGTATGCACGTCATCTATAGTATACACGTCATCTATAGTATAGACGTCATCTATACTATAGACGTCATCTATACTATAGACGTCATCTATACTATAGACGTCATCTATACTATAGACGTCATCTATACTATAGCCGTCATCTATACTATAGACGTCATCTATACTATAGACGTCATCTACACTATAGACGTCATCTATACTATAGACGTCATCTACACTATAGACGTCATCTATACTAAAGACGTCATCTATACTATAGACGTCATCTATACTATAGACGTCATCTATACTATAGACGTCATCTATACTATAGACGTCATCTATACTATAGACGTCATCTATACTATAGACGTCATCTATACTATAGACGTCATCTATACTATAGACGTCATCTCTACTATAGACGTCATCTATACTATAGACGTCATCTATACTATAGACGTAATCTATACTATAGACGTCATCTATGCTATAGACGTCACATATACTATAGACGTCATCTATACTATAGACGTCATCTATACTATAGACGTCATCTATACTATAGACGTCATCTATACTATAGACGTCATCTATACTATAGACGTCATCTATACTATAGACGTCATCTATACTATAGACGTCATCTATACTATAGACGTCATCTATACTATAGACGTCATCTATACTATAGACGTCATCTATAGTATACACGTCATCTATAGTATAGACGTCATCTATAGTATACACGTCATCTATAGTATAGACGTCATCTATACTATAGGCGTCATCTATACTATAGACGCATCTATTTTTTAGAAGTCATCCATACTATAGACGTCATCTATACTATAGGCGTCATCTATATTATAGACGTCATCTATACTATAGGCGTCATCTATACTATAGACGTCATCTATACTATAGACGTCATCTATACTATAGACGTCATCTATATTATAGACGTCATCTATACTATAGACGTCATCTATACTATAGACGTCATCTATACTATAGACGTCATCTATAGTATAAACGTCATCTATAGTATAGACGTCATCTATAGTATAGACGTCATCTATAGTATAGACGTCATCTATAGTATACACGTCATCTATAGTATAGACGTCATCTATACTATAAACGTCATCTATACTATAGACGTCATCTATACTATAGACGTCATCTATACTATAGGCGTCATCTATACTATAGACGTCATCTATACTATAGACGTCATCTTTACTATAAACGTCGTCTATACTATAGACGTCATCTATACTACAGGCGTCATCTATACTATAGACGTCATCTATACTATAGACATCATCTATACTATAGACATCATCTATACTATAGACGTCATCTATACTATAGACGTCATCTATACTATAGACATCATCTATTCTATAGACGTCATCTATAGTATAGACATCATCTATTCTATAGACGTCATCTATACTATAGACGTCATCTATACTATAGACGTCATCTATAGTATAGACGTCATCTATACTATAGACGTCATCTATAGTATAGACGTAGTCTATAGTATAGACGTCATCTATATTATACACGTCATCTATAGTATAGACGTCATCTATACTATAGACGTCATCTATACTATAGACATCATCTATTCTATAGACGTCATCTATAGTATAGACATCATCTATTCTATAGACGTCATCTATACTATAGACGTCATCTATACTATAGACGTCATCTATAGTATAGACGTCATCTATACTATAGACGTCATCTATAGTATAGACGTGGTCTATAGTATAGACGTCATCTATATTATACACGTCATCTATAGTATAGACGTCATCTATAGTATACACGTCATCTATAGTATAGACATCATCTATTCTATAGACGTCATCTATACTATAGACGTCATCTATACTATAGACGTCATCTATACTATAGACGTCATCTATACTATAGACGTCATCTATACTATAGACATCATCTATTCTATAGACGTCATCTATAGTATAGACATCATCTATTCTATAGACGTCATCTATACTATAGACGTCATCTATACTATAGACGTCATCTATAGTATAGACGTCATCTATACTATAGACGTCATCTATAGTATAGACGTGGTCTATAGTATAGACATCATCTATTCTATAGACGTCATCTATACTATAGACGTCATCTATACTATAGACGTCATCTATAGTATAGACGTCATCTATACTATAGACGTCATCTATACTATAGACATCATCTATTCTATAGACGTCATCTATAGTAGAGACATCATCTATTCTATAGACGTCATCTATACTATAGACGTCATCTATACTATAGACGTCATCTATAGTATAGACGTCATCTATACTATAGACGTCATCTATAGTATAGACGTGGTCTATAGTATAGACGTCATCTATATTATACACGTCATCTATAGTATAGACGTCATCTATAGTATACACGTCATCTATACTATAGACGTCATCTATACTATAGACGTCATCTATACTATAGACATCATCTATACTATAGACGTCATCTATACTATAGACGTCATCTATACTATAGACATCATCTATTCTATAGACGTCATCTATACTATAGACGTCATCTATACTATAGACATCATCTATTCTATAGACGTCATCTATACTATAGACGTCATCTATACTATAGACGTCATCTATAGTATACACGTCATCTATAGTATAGACGTCATCTATAGTATACACGTCATCTATAGTATTGACGTCATCTATACTATAGGCGTCATCTATACTATAGACGCATCTATTTTTTAGAAGTCATCCATACTATAGACGTCATCTATACTATAGGCGTCATCTATACTATAGACGTCATCTATACAATAGACGTCATCTATACTATAGACGTCATCTATACTATAGACGTCATCTATACTATAGACATCATCTATTCTATAGACGTCATCTATAGTATAGACATCATCTATTCTATAGACGTCATCTATACTATAGACGTCATCTATACTATAGACGTCATCTATAGTATAGACGTCATCTATACTATAGACGTCATCTATAGTATAGACGTGGTCTATAGTATAGACGTCATCTATATTATACACGTCATCTATAGTATAGACGTCATCTATAGTATACACGTCATCTATAGTATACACGTCATCTAAAGTATAGACGTCATCTATACTATAGACGTCATCTATACTATAGACGTCATCTATACTATAGACGTCATCTATACTATAGCCGTCATCTATACTATAGACGTCATCTATACTATAGACGTCATCTACACTATAGACGTCATCTATACTATAGACGTCATCTATACTATAGACGTCATCTACACTATAGACGTCATCTATACTATAGACGTCATCTATACTATAGACGTCATCTATACTATAGACGTCATCTCTACTATAGACGTCATCTCTACTATAGACGTCATCTATATTATAGACGTCATCTATACTATAGACGTAATCTATACTATAGACGTCATCTATACTATAGATGTCATCTATACTATAGACGTCATCTATACTATAGACGTCATCTATACTATAGACGTCATCTATACTATAGACGTCATCTATACTATAGACGTCATCTATACTATAGACGTCATCTATACTATAGACGTCATCTATACTATAGACGTCATCTATACTATAGACGTCATCTATACTATTGACGTCATCTATACTATAGACGTCATCTATAGTATACACGTCATCTATAGTATAGACGTCATCTATAGCATACACGTCATCTATAGTATAGACGTCATCTATACTATAGGCGTCATCTATACTATAGACGCATCTATTTTTTAGAAGTCATCCATACTATAGACGTCATCTATACTATAGGCGTCATCTATATTATAGACGTCATCTATACTATAGGCGTCATCTATACTATAGACGTCATCTATACTATAGATGACGTCATCTATACTATAGACGTCATCTATACTATAGACGTCATCTATACTATAGACGTCATCTATATTATAGACGTCATCTATACTATAGACGTCATCTATACTATAGACGTCATCTATACTATAGACGTCATCTATACTATAGACGTCATCTATACTATAGACGTCATCTATAGTATAGATGTCATCTATAGTATAGACGTCATCTATAGTATAGACGTCATCTATAGTATAGACGTCATCTATAGTATACACGTCATCTATAGTATAGACGTCATCTATACTATAGACGTCATCTATACTATAGACGTCATCTATACTATAGACGTCATCTATACTATAGGCGTCATCTATACTATAGACGTCATCTATACTATAGACCTCATCCATATTTTAGAAGTCATCTATACTATAGACGTCATCTATACTATAGACGTCATCTATACTATAGACGTCATCTATACTATAGACGTCATCTATACTATAGACATCATCTATAGTATACACGTCATCTATAGTATAGACGTCATCTATAGTATACACGTCATCTAGAGTATACACGTCATCTATAGTATAGACGTCATCTATACTATAGGCGTCATCTATACTATAGACGTCATCTATACTATAGACGTCATCTATATTTTAGAAGATACTATAGACGTCATCTATACTATAGGCGTCATCTATACTATAGACGTCATCTATACTATAGACGTCATCTATACTATAGACGTCATCTATACTATAGACGCCATCTATACTATAGACGGTCATCTATACTATAGCCGTCATCTATACTATAGACGTCATCTTTACTATAGCCGTCATCCATACTATAGACGTCATCTATACTATAGCCGTCATCTCTACTATAGACGTCATCTATACTATAGCCGTCATCTATACTATAGACGTCATCTATACTATAGCCGTCATCTATACTATAGACGTCATCTATACTATAGCCGTCATCTATACCATAGACGTCATCTATACTATAGACGTCATCTATACTAAAGACGTCATCTATACTATAGACTTCATCTGTACTATAGACGTCATCTATACTATAGACGTCATCTATACTATAGACGTCATCTATACTATAGACGTCATCTATACTATAGACGTCATCTATACTATAGACGTCATCTATACTATAGACGTCATCTATACTATAGATGTCATCTATACTATAGACGTCATCTATACTATAGACGTCATCTATACTATAGACGTCATCTATACTATAGACGTCATCTATACTATAGACGTCATCTATACTATAGACGTCATCTATACTATAGACGTCATCTATACTATAGACGTCATCTATACTATAGACGTCATCTATACTATAGACGTCATCTATACTATAGACGTCATCTATAGTATACACGTCATCTATAGTATAGACGTCATCTATAGCATACACGTCATCTATAGTATAGACGTCATCTATACTATAGACGTCATCTATACTATAGACGTCATCTTTACTATAGACGTCATCTATAGTATACACGTCATCTATAGTATAGACGTCATCTATAGCATACACGTCATCTATAGTATAGACGTCATCTATACTATAGGCGTCATCTATACTATAGACGCATCTATTTTTTAGAAGTCATCCATACTATAGACGTCATCTATACTATAGGCGTCATCTATACTATAGACGTCATCTATACTATAGACGTCATCTATACTATAGACGTCATCTATACTATAGACGTCATCTATACTATAGACGTAATCTATACTATAGACGTCATCTATACTATAGATGTCATCTATACTATAGACGTCATCTATACTATAGACGTCATCTATACTATAGACGTCATCTATACTATAGACGTCATCTATACTATAGACGTCATCTATACTATAGACGTCATCTATACTATAGACGTCATCTATACTATAGACGTCATCTATACTATAGACGTCATCTATACTATAGACGTCATCTATAGTATACACGTCATCTATAGTATAGACGTCATCTATAGCATACACGTCATCTATAGTATAGACGTCATCTATACTATAGGCGTCATCTATACTATAGACGCATCTATTTTTTAGAAGTCATCCATACTATAGACGTCATCTATACTATAGGCGTCATCTATATTATAGACGTCATCTATACTATAGGCGTCATCTATACTATAGACGTCATCTATACTATAGATGACGTCATCTATACTATAGATGACGTCATCTATACTATAGATGACGTCATCTATACTATAGACGTCATCTATACTATAGACGTCATCTATACTATAGACGTCATCTATACTATAGACGTCATCTATATTATAGACGTCATCTATACTATAGACGTCATCTATACTATAGACGTCATCTATACTATAGACGCCATCTATACTATAGACGGTCATCTATACTATAGCCGTCATCTATACTATAGACGTCATCTTTACTATAGACATCATCTATACTATAGATGTCATCTTTACTATAGACGTCATCTATACTATAGACGTCATCTATAGTGTACACGTCATCTATGGTATAGACGTCATCTATAGTATAGACGTCATCTATAGTATAGACGTCATCTATAGTATACACGTCATCTATAGTATACACGTCATCTATAGTATAGACGTCATCTATACTATAGACGTCATCTATACTATAGACGTCATCTATACTATAGACGTCATCTATACTATAGACGTCATCTATACTATAGACGTCATCTATACTATAGACGTCATCTATACTATAGACGTCATCTATACTATAGACGTCATCTATACTATAGACGTCATCTATACTATAGACGTCATCTATACTATAGACGTCATCTATACTATAGACGTCATCTATATTATAGAGGTCATCTATACTATAGACGTCATCTATACTATAGACGTCATCTATACTATAGACGTCATCTATACTATAGACGTCATCTATACTATAGACGTCATCTAAACTATAGACGTCATCTATACTATAGACGTCATCCATACTATAGACGTCATCTATAGTATAGACGTCATCTATAGTATAGACGTCATCTATAGTATACACGTCATCTATAGTATAGGCGTCATCTATACTATAGGCGTCATCTATACTATAGCCGTCATCTATACTATAGACGTCATCTATACTATAGACGTCATCTATACTATAGACGTCATCTATATTCTAGAAGTCATCCATACTATAGACGTCATCTATACTATAGGCGTCATCTATACTATAGACGTCATCTATACTATAGACGTCATCTATACTATAGACGTCATCTATACTATAGACGTCATCTATACTATAGACATCATCTATTCTATAGACGTCATCTATAGTATGGACATCATCTATTCTATAGACGTCATCTATACTATAGACGTCATCTATACTATAGACGTCATCTATAGTATAAACGTCATCTATACTATAGACGTCATCTATAGTATAGACGTGGTCTATAGTATAGACGTCATCTATATTATATACGTCATCTATAGTATAGACGTCATCTATAGTATGCACGTCATCTATAGTATACACGTCATCTATAGTATAGACGTCATCTATACTATAGACGTCATCTATACTATAGACGTCATCTATACTATAGACGTCATCTATACTATAGACGTCATCTATACTATAGCCGTCATCTATACTATAGACGTCATCTATACTATAGACGTCATCTACACTATAGACGTCATCTATACTTTAGACGTCATCCACACTATAGACGTCATCTATACTATAGACGTCATCTATACTATAGACGTCATCTATACTATAGACGTCATCTATACTATAGACGTCATCTTTACTATAGACGTCATCTATACTATAGACGTCATCTATACTATAGACGTAATCTATACTATAGACGTCATCTATGCTATAGACGTCACATATACTATAGACGTCAGTATAGATGACGGCTATAGTATAGATGACGCCTATAGTATAGATGACGTCTATAGTATAGATGACGTCTATAGTATAGATGACGTCTATAGTATAGACGTCATCTATAGTATACACGTCATCTATAGTATAGGCGTCATCTATACTATAGGCGTCATCTATACTATAGCCGTCATCTATACTATAGACGTCATCTATACTATAGACGTCATCTATACTATAGACGTCATCTATATTCTAGAAGTCATCCATACTATAGACGTCATCTATACTATAGGCGTCATCTATACTATAGACGTCATCTATACTATAGACGTCATCTATACTATAGACGTCATCTATACTATAGACATCATCTATTCTATAGACGTCATCTATAGTATGGACATCATCTATTCTATAGACGTCATCTATACTATAGACGTCATCTATACTATAGACGTCATCTATAGTATAGACGTCATCTATACTATAGACGTCATCTATAGTATAGACGTGGTCTATAGTATAGACGTCATCTATATTATATACGTCATCTATAGTATAGACGTCATCTATAGTATGCACGTCATCTATAGTATACACGTCATCTATAGTATAGACGTCATCTATACTATAGACGTCATCTATACTATAGACGTCATCTATACTATAGACGTCATCTATACTATAGACGTCATCTATACTATAGCCGTCATCTATACTATAGACGTCATCTATACTATAGACGTCATCTACATTATAGACGTCATCTATACTATAGACGTCATCTACACTATAGACGTCATCTATACTATAGACGTCATCTATACTATAGACGTCATCTATACTATAGACGTCATCTATACTATAGACGTCATCTATACTATAGACGTCATCTCTACTATAGACGTCATCTATACTATAGACGTCATCTATACTATAGACGTAATCTATACTATAGACGTCATCTATGCTATAGACGTCACATATACTATAGACGTCATCTATACTATAGACGTCATCTATACTATAGACGTCATCTATACTATAGACGTCATCTATACTATAGACGTCATCTATACTATAGACGTCATCTATACTATAGACGTCATCTATACTATAGACGTCATCTATACTATAGACGTCATCTATACTATAGACGTCATCTATAGTATACACGTCATCTATAGTATAGACGTCATCTATAGTATACACGTCATCTATAGTATAGACGTCATCTATACTATAGGCGTCATCTATACTATAGACGCATCTATTTTTTAGAAGTCATCCATACTATAGACGTCATCTATACTATAGGCGTCATCTATATTATAGACGTCATCTATACTATAGGCGTCATCTATACTATAGACGTCATCTATACTATAGACGTCATCTATACTATAGACGTCATCTATATTATAGACGTCATCTATACTATAGACGTCATCTATACTATAGACGTCATCTATACTATAGACGTCATCTATAGTATAAACGTCATCTATAGTATAGACGTCATCTATAGTATAGACGTCATCTATAGTATAGACGTCATCTATAGTATACACGTCATCTATAGTATAGACGTCATCTATACTATAAACGTCATCTATACTATAGACGTCATCTATACTATAGACGTCATCTATACTATAGGCGTCATCTATACTATAGACGTCATCTATACTATAGACGTCATCTTTACTATAAACGTCGTCTATACTATAGACGTCATCTATACTACAGGCGTCATCTATACTATAGACGTCATCTATACTATAGACATCATCTATACTATAGACGTCATCTATACTATAGACGTCATCTATACTATAGACATCATCTATTCTATAGACGTCATCTATAGTATAGACATCATCTATTCTATAGACGTCATCTATACTATAGACGTCATCTATACTATAGACGTCATCTATAGTATAGACGTCATCTATACTATAGACGTCATCTATAGTATAGACGTGGTCTATAGTATAGACGTCATCTATATTATACACGTCATCTATAGTATAGACGTCATCTATACTATAGACGTCATCTATACTATAAACATCATCTATTCTATAGACGTCATCTATAGTATAGACATCATCTATTCTATAGACGTCATCTATACTATAGACGTCATCTATACTATAGACGTCATCTATAGTATAGACGTCATCTATACTATAGACGTCATCTATAGTATAGACGTGGTCTATAGTATAGACGTCATCTATATTATACACGTCATCTATAGTATAGACGTCATCTATAGTATACACGTCATCTATAGTATAGACATCATCTATTCTATAGACGTCATCTATACTATAGACGTCATCTATACTATAGACGTCATCTATACTATAGACGTCATCTATACTATAGACGTCATCTATACTATAGACATCATCTATTCTATAGACGTCATCTATAGTATAGACATCATCTATTCTATAGACGTCATCTATACTATAGACGTCATCTATACTATAGACGTCATCTATACTATAGACGTCATCTATAGTATAGACGTCATCTATACTATAGACGTCATCTATAGTATAGACGTGGTCTATAGTATAGACATCATCTATTCTATAGACGTCATCTATACTATAGACGTCATCTATACTATAGACGTCATCTATAGTATAGACGTCATCTATACTATAGACGTCATCTATACTATAGACATCATCTATTCTATAGACGTCATCTATAGTATAGACATCATCTATTCTATAGACGTCATCTATACTATAGACGTCATCTATACTATAGACGTCATCTATAGTATAGACGTCATCTATACTATAGACGTCATCTATAGTATAGACGTGGTCTATAGTATAGACGTCATCTATATTATACACGTCATCTATAGTATAGACGTCATCTATAGTATACACGTCATCTATACTATAGACGTCATCTATACTATAGACGTCATCTATACTATAGACATCATCTATACTATAGACGTCATCTATACTATAGACGTCATCTATACTATAGACATCATCTATTCTATAGACGTCATCTATACTATAGACGTCATCTATACTATAGACATCATCTATTCTATAGACGTCATCTATACTATAGACGTCATCTATACTATAGACGTCATCTATAGTATACACGTCATCTATAGTATAGACGTCATCTATAGTATACACGTCATCTATAGTATTGACGTCATCTATACTATAGGCGTCATCTATACTATAGACGCATCTATTTTTTAGAAGTCATCCATACTATAGACGTCATCTATACTATAGGCGTCATCTATACTATAGACGTCATCTATACTATAGACGTCATCTATACTATAGACGTCATCTATACTATAGACGTCATCTATACTATAGACATCATCTATTCTATAGACGTCATCTATAGTATAGACATCATCTATTCTATAGACGTCATCTATACTATAGACGTCATCTATACTATAGACGTCATCTATAGTATAGACGTCATCTATACTATAGACGTCATCTATAGTATAGACGTGGTCTATAGTATAGACGTCATCTATATTATACACGTCATCTATAGTATAGACGTCATCTATAGTATACACGTCATCTATAGTATACACGTCATCTAAAGTATAGACGTCATCTATACTATAGACGTCATCTATACTATAGACGTCATCTATACTATAGACGTCATCTATACTATAGCCGTCATCTATACTATAGACGTCATCTATACTATAGACGTCATCTACACTATAGACGTCATCTATACTATAGACGTCATCTATACTATAGACGTCATCTACACTATAGACGTCATCTATACTATAGACGTCATCTATACTATAGACGTCATCTATACTATAGACGTCATCTCTACTATAGACGTCATCTCTACTATAGACGTCATCTATACTATAGACGTCATCTATACTATAGACGTAACCTATACTATAGACGTCATCTATACTATAGATGTCATCTATACTATAGACGTCATCTATACTATAGACGTCATCTATACTATAGACGTCATCTATACTATAGACGTCATCTATACTATAGACGTCATCTATACTATAGACGTCATCTATACTATAGACGTCATCTATACTATAGACGTCATCTATACTATAGACGTCATCTATACTATAGACGTCATCTATAGTATACACGTCATCTATAGTATAGACGTCATCTATAGCATACACGTCATCTATAGTATAGACGTCATCTATACTATAGGCGTCATCTATACTATAGACGCATCTATTTTTTAGAAGTCATCCATACTATAGACGTCATCTATACTATAGGCGTCATCTATATTATAGACGTCATCTATACTATAGGCGTCATCTATACTATAGACGTCATCTATACTATAGATGACGTCATCTATACTATAGACGTCATCTATATTATAGACGTCATCTATACTATAGACGTCATCTATACTATAGACGTCATCTATACTATAGACGTCATCTATACTATAGACGTCATCTATACTATAGACGTCATCTATACTATAGACGTCATCTATAGTATAGATGTCATCTATAGTATAGACGTCATCTATAGTATAGACGTCATCTATAGTATAGACGTCATCTATAGTATACACGTCATCTATAGTATAGACGTCATCTATACTATAGACGTCATCTATACTATAGACGTCATCTATACTATAGACGTCATCTATACTATAGGCGTCATCTATACTATAGACGTCATCTATACTATAGACCTCATCCATATTTTAGAAGTCATCTATACTATAGACGTCATCTATACTATAGACGTCATCTATACTATAGACGTCATCTATACTATAGACGTCATCTATAGTATACACGTCATCTATAGTATAGACGTCATCTATAGTATACACGTCATCTAGAGTATACACGTCATCTATAGTATAGACGTCATCTATACTATAGGCGTCATCTATACTATAGACGTCATCTATACTATAGACGTCATCTATATTTTAGAAGATACTATAGACGTCATCTATACTATAGGCGTCATCTATACTATAGACGTCATCTATACTATAGACGTCATCTATACTATAGACGTCATCTATACTATAGACGCCATCTATACTATAGACGGTCATCTATACTATAGCCGTCATCTATACTATAGACGTCATCTTTACTATAGCCGTCATCTATACTATAGACGTCATCTATACTATAGCCGTCATCTCTACTATAGACGTCATCTATACTATAGCCGTCATCTATACTATAGACGTCATCTATACTATAGCCGTCATCTATACTATAGACGTCATCTATACTATAGCCGTCATCTATACCATAGACGTCATCTATACTATAGACGTCATCTATACTAAAGACGTCATCTATACTATAGACTTCATCTGTACTATAGACGTCATCTATACTATAGACGTCATCTATACTATAGACGTCATCTATACTATAGACGTCATCTATACTATAGACGTCATCTATACTATAGACGTCATCTATACTATAGACGTCATCTATACTATAGACGTCATCTATACTATAGACGTCATCTATACTATAGACGTCATCTATACTATAGACGTCATCTATACTATAGACGTCATCTATACTATAGACGTCATCTATACTATAGACGTCATCTATACTATAGACGTCATCTATACTATAGACGTCATCTATAGTATACACGTCATCTATAGTATAGACGTCATCTATAGCATACACGTCATCTATAGTATAGACGTCATCTATACTATAGACGTCATCTATACTATAGACGTCATCTTTACTATAGACGTCATCTATAGTATACACGTCATCTATAGTATAGACGTCATCTATAGCATACACGTCATCTATAGTATAGACGTCATCTATACTATAGGCGTCATCTATACTATAGACGCATCTATTTTTTAGAAGTCATCCATACTATAGACGTCATCTATACTATAGGCGTCATCTATACTATAGACGTCATCTATACTATAGACGTCATCTATACTATAGACGTCATCTATACTATAGACGTCATCTATACTATAGACGTAATCTATACTATAGACGTCATCTATACTATAGACGTCATCTATACTATAGATGTCATCTATACTATAGACGTCATCTATACTATAGACGTCATCTATACTATAGACGTCATCTATACTATAGACGTCATCTATACTATAGACGTCATCTATACTATAGACGTCATCTATACTATAGACGTCATCTATACTATAGACGTCATCTATACTATAGACGTCATCTATACTATAGACGTCATCTATAGTATACACGTCATCTATAGTATAGACGTCATCTATAGCATACACGTCATCTATAGTATAGACGTCATCTATACTATAGGCGTCATCTATACTATAGACGCATCTATTTTTTAGAAGTCATCCATACTATAGACGTCATCTATACTATAGGCGTCATCTATATTATAGACGTCATCTATACTATAGGCGTCATCTATACTATAGACGTCATCTATACTATAGATGACGTCATCTATACTATAGATGACGTCATCTATACTATAGACGTCATCTATACTATAGACGTCATCTATACTATAGACGTCATCTATATTATAGACGTCATCTATATTATAGACGTCATCTATACTATAGACGTCATCTATACTATAGACGTCATCTATACTATAGACGTCATCTATACTATAGACGCCATCTATACTATAGACGGTCATCTATACTATAGCCGTCATCTATACTATAGACGTCATCTTTACTATAGCCGTCATCTATACTATAGACGTCATCTATACTATAGCCGTCATCTCTACTATAGACGTCATCTATACTATAGCCGTCATCTATACTATAGACGTCATCTATACTATAGCCGTCATCTATACTATAGACGTCATCTATACTATAGCCGTCATCTATACCATAGACGTCATCTATACTATAGACGTCATCTATACTAAAGACGTCATCTATACTATAGACTTCATCTGTACTATAGACGTCATCTATACTATAGACGTCATCTATACTATAGACGTCATCTATACTATAGACGTCATCTATACTATAGACGTCATCTATACTATAGCCGTCATCTATACCATAGACGTCATCTATACTATAGACGTCATCTATACTAAAGACGTCATCTATACTATAGACTTCATCTGTACTATAGACGTCATCTATACTATAGACGTAATCTATACTATAGACGTCATCTATACTATAGCCGTCATCTATACTATAGACGTCATCTATACTATAGCCGTCATCTATACTATAGACGTCATCTATACTATAGCCGTCATCTATACCATAGACGTCATCTATACTATAGACGTCATCTATACTAAAGACGTCATCTATACTATAGACTTCATCTGTACTATAGACGTCATCTATACTATAGACGTCATCTATACTATAGACGTCATCTATACTATAGACGTCATCTATACTATAGACGTCATCTATACTATAGACGTCATCTATACTATAGACGTCATCTACACTATAGACGTCATCTACACTATAGACGTCATCTATACTATAGACGTCATCTATACTATAGACGTCATCTATACTATAGACGTCATCTATACTATAGACGTCATCTATACTATAGACATCATCTATACTACAGACGCCATCTTTACTATAGACGTCATCTATACTATAGACGTCATCTATACTATAGACGTCATCTATACTATAGACGTCATCTACACTATAGACGTCATCTATACTATAGACGTCATCTATACTATAGACGTCATCTATACTATAGACAGCATCTATACTATAGACGTCATCTATACTATAGACGTCATCTATACTATAGACGTCATCTATACTATAGACGTCATCTATACTATAGACGTCATCTATACTATAGACGTCATCTAATGTATAGACGTCATCTAAAGTATAGACGTCATCTAAAGTATAGACGTCATCTATAGTATACACGTCATCTATAGTATACACGTCATCTATACTATAGGCGTCATCTATACTATAGACGTCATCTATACTATAGACGTCATCTATACTATAGACGTCATCTATACTATACACGTCATCTATACTATAGACGTCATCTATATTATAGACGTCATCTATACTATAGACGTCATCTATACTATAGACGTCATCTATACTATAGACGTCATCTATACTATAGACGTCATCTATACTATAGACGTCATCTATACTATAGACGTTATCTATACTATAGACGTCATCTATACTATAGACGTCATCTATACTATAGACGTCATCCATACTATAGACGTCATCTACACTATAGACGTCATCTATACTATAGACGTCATCTATACTATAGACGTCATCTATACTATAGACGTCATCTATACTATAGACGTCATCTATACTATAGACGTCATCTATACTATAGACATCATCTATACTACAGACGCCATCTATACTATAGACGTCATCTATACTATAGACGTCATCTATACTATAGACGTCATCTATACTATAGACGTCATCTATACTATAGATGACGTCATCTATACTATAGACGTCATCTATACTATAGACGTCATCTATACTATAGACGTCATCTATATTATAGACGTCATCTATACTATAGACGTCATCTATACTATAGACGTCATCTATACTGTAGACGTCATCTATACTATAGACGTCATCTATAGTATAGATGTCATCTATAGTATAGACGTCATCTATAGTATAGACGTCATCTATAGTATAGACGTCATCTATAGTATACACGTCATCTATAGTATAGACGTCATCTATACTATAGACGTCATCTATACTATAGACGTCATCTATACTATAGGCGTCATCTATACTATAGACGTCATCTATACTATAGACCTCATCCATATTTTAGAAGTCATCTATACTATAGACGTCATCTATACTATAGACGTCATCTATACTATAGACGTCATCTATACTATAGACGTCATCTATACTATAGACGTCATCTATAGTATAGACGTCATCTGTACTATAGACGTCATCTATAGTATACACGTCATCTATACTATAGGCGTCATCTATACTATAGACGTCATCTATACTATAGACGTCATCTATACTATAGACGTCATCTATACTATAGACGTCATCTATACTATAGACGTCATCTATACTATAGACGTCATCTATACTATAGACGTCATCTATACTATAGATGACGTCATCTATACTATAGACGTCATCTATACTATAGACGTCATCTATACTATAGACGTCATCTATACTATAGACGTCATCTATAGTATAGACGTCATCTAGAGTATACACGTCATCTATAGTATAGACGTCATCTATACTATAGGCGTCATCTATACTATAGACGTCATCTATACTATAGACGTCATCTATACTATAGACGTCATCTATACTATAGACGTCATCTATATTATAGACGTCATCTATACTAAAGACGTCATCTATACTATAGACGTCATCTATACTATAGACGTCATCTATACTATAGACGTCATCTATACTATAGACGTCATCTATACTATAGACGTCATCTATACTATAGACGTCATCTATAGTATAGACGTCATCTAGAGTATACACGTCTTCTATAGTATAGACGTCATCTATACTATAGGCGTCATCTATACTATAGACGTCATCTATACTATAGACGTCATCTATATTATAGACGTCATCTATACTATAGACGTCATCTATACTATAGACGTCATCTATACTATAGATGACGTCATCTATACTATAGACGTCATCTATACTATAGACGTCATCTATATTATAGACGTCATCTATACTATAGACGTCATCTATACTATAGACGTCATCTATACTATAGACGTCATCTATACTATAGACGTCATCTATACTATAGACGTCATCTATAGTATAGACGTCATCTAGAGTATACACGTCATCTATAGTATAGACGTCATCTATACTATAGGCGTCATCTATACTATAGACGTCATCTATACTATAGACGTCATCTATATTTTAGAAGTCATCCATACTATAGACGTCATCTATACTATAGGCGTCATCTATACTATAGACGTCATCTATACTATAGACGTCATCTATACTATAGACGTCATCTATACTATAGACGCCATCTATACTATAGACGGCCATCTATACTATAGCCGTCATCTATACTATAGACGTCATCTATACTATAGACGTCATCTATACTATAGACGTCATCTATACTATAGCCGTCATCTATACTATAGACGTCATCTATACTATAGACGTCATCCATACTATAGACGTCATCTATACTATAGGCGTCATCTATACTATAGACGTCAACTATACTATAGCCGTCATCTATACTATAGCCGTCATCTATACTATAGACGTCATCTATACTATAGCCGTCATCTATACTATAGACGTCATCTATACTATAGCCGTCATCTATACTATAGACGTCATCTATACTATAGCCGTCATCTATACCATAGACGTCATCTATACTATAGACGTCATCTATACTAAAGACGTCATCTCTACTATAGACTTCATCTGTACTATAGACGTCATCTATACTATAGACGTCATCTATACTATAGACGTCATCTATACTATAGACGTCATCTATACTATAGACGTCATCTATACTATAGACGTCATCTATACTATAGACGTCATCTACACTATAGACGTCATCTATACTATAGACGTCATCTATACTATAGACGTCATCTATACTGTAGACGTCATCTATACTATAGACGTCATCTATACTATAGACATCATCTATACTACAGACGCCATCTATACTATAGACGTCATCTATACTATAGACGTCATCTATACTATAGACGTCATCTATACTATAGACGTCATCTATACTATAGACGTCATCTACACTATAGACGTCATCTACACTATAGACGTCATCTATACTATAGACGTCATCTATGCTATAGACAGCATCTATACTATAGACGTCATCTACACTATAGACGTCATCTATACTATAGACGTCATCTATACTATAGACGTCATCTATACTATAGACGTCATCTATACTATAGACGTCATCTATACTATAGACGTCATCTAATGTATAGACGTCATCTAAAGTATAGACGTCATCTAAAGTATAGACGTCATCTATAGTATACACGTCATCTATAGTATACACGTCATCTATACTATAGGCGTCATCTATACTATAGACGTCATCTATACTATAGACGTCATCTATACTATAGACGTCATCTATACTATACACGTCATCTATACTATAGACGTCATCTATACTATACACGTCATCTATACTATAGACGTCATCTATACTATAGACGTCATCTATACTATAGACGTCATCTATACTATAGACGTCATCTATACTATAGCCGTCATCTATACTATAGCCGTCATCTATAATATAGCCGTCATCTATACTATAGACGTCATCTATACTATAGCCGTCATCTATACTATAGACGTCATCTATACTATAGACGTCATCTGTACTATAGACGTCATCTATATTATAGACGTCATCTGTTCTATAGACATCATCTATACTATAGACGTCATCTATACTATAGACATCATCTATACTAAAGACGTCATCTATACTATAGACGTCATCTATACTATAGACGTCATCTATACTATAGACATCATCTATACTATAGACGTCATCTATACTATAGACGTCATCTATACTATAGACGTCATCTATACTTTAGACATCATCTATACTATACACATCATCTATACTACAGACGCCATCTATACTATAGACGTCATCTATACTATAGACGTCATCTATACTATAGACGTCATCTATACTATAGGCGTCATCTTTACTATAGACGTCATCTATACTATAGACGTCATCTATATTTTAGAAGTCATCCATACTATAGACGCCATCTATACTATAGACGGTCATCTATACTATAGCCGTCATCTATACTATAGACGTCATCTTTACTATAGCCGTCATCTATACTATAGACGTCATCTATACTATAGCCGTCATCTATACTATAGACGTCATCTATACTATAGCCGTCATCTATACTATAGCCGTCATCTATACTATAGCCGTCATCTATACTATAGACGTCATCTATACTATAGACGTCATCTATATTATAGACGTCATCTATACTAAAGACGTCATCTATACTATAGACTTCATCTGTACTATAGACGTCATCTATACTATAGACGTCATCTATACTATAGACGTCATCTATACTATAGACGTCATCTATACTATAGACGTCATCTATACTATAGACGTCATCTACACTATAGACGTCATCTATACTATAGACGTGATCTATACTATAGACGTCATCTATACTATAGACATCATCTATACTACAGACGCCATCTATACTATAGACGTCATCTATACTATAGACGTCATCTATACTATAGACGTCATCTATACTATAGACGTCATCTACACTATAGACGTCATCTATACTATAGACGTCACCTATACTATAGACGTCATCTATACTATAGACAGCATCTATACTCTAGACGTCATCTATACTATAGACGTCATCTATACTATAGACGTCATCTATACTATAGACGTCATCTATACTATAGACGTCATCTATACTATAGACGTCATCTAATGTATAGACGTCATCTAAAGTATAGACGTCATCTAAAGTATAGACGTCATCTAAAGTATACACGTCATCTATAGTATACACGTCATCTATACTATAGGCGTCATCTATACTATAGACGTCATCTATACTATACACGTCATCTATACTATAGACGTCATCTATACTATAGCCGTCATCTATACTATAGCCGTCATCTATACTATAGCCGTCATCTATACTATAGACGTCATCTATACTATAGCCGTCATCTATACTATAGACGTCATCTGTACTATAGACGTCATCTGTACTATAGACGTCATCTGTTCTATAGACATCATCTATACTATAGACGTCATCTATACTATAGACGTCATCTATACTATAGACATCATCTATACTATAGACGTCATCTATACTATAGACATCATCTATACTATAGACGTCATCTATACTATAGACGTCATCTATACTATAGACGTCATCTATACTTTAGACATCATCTATACTATACACATCATCTATACTACAGACGCCATCTATACTATAGACGTCATCTATACTATAGACGTCATCTATACTATAGACGTCATCTATACTATAGACGTCATCTATACTATAGACGTCATCTACACTATAGACGTCATCTATACTATAGACGTCATCTATACTATAGACGTCATCTATACTATAGACGTCATCAATACTATAGACGTCATCTATACTATAGACGTCATCTATACTATAGACGTCATCTATACTATAGACGTCATCTATACTATAGACGTCATCTATACTATAGACGTCATCTACACTATAGACGTCATCTATACTACAGACGTCATCTATACTATAGACATCATCTATACTATAGACGTCATCTATACTATAGACGTCATCTATACTTTAGACATCATCTATACTATACACATCATCTATACTACAGACGCCATCTATACTATAGACGTCATCTATACTATAGACGTCATCTATACTATAGACGTCATCTATACTATAGACATCATCTATACTATAGACGTCATCTATACTATAGACGTCATCTATACTATAGACGTCATCTATACTTAAGACATCATCTATACTATACACATCATCTATACTACAGACGCCATCTATACTATAGACGTCATCTATACTATAGACGTCATCTATACTATAGACGTCATCTATACTATAGACGTCATCTACACTATAGACGTCATCTATACTATAGACGTCATCTATACTATAGACGTCATCTATACTATAGACGTCATCAATACTATAGACGTCATCTATACTATAGACGTCATCTATACTATAGACGTCATCTATACTATAGACGTCATCTATACTATAGACGTCATCTATACTATAGACGTCATCTATACTATAGACGTCATCTATACTATAGACGTCATCTATACTATAGACGTCATCTATACTATAGACGTCATCTATACTACAGACGTCATCTAAACTATAGACGTCATCTATACTATAGACGTCATCTATACTATAGACGTAATCTATACTATAGACGTCATCTATACTATAGACGTCATCTATACTATAGACGTCATCTATACTATAGACGTCATCTATACTATAGACGTCATCTATACTATAGACGTCATCTAATGTATAGACGTCATCTAAAGTATAGACGTCATCTATAGTATACACGTCATCTATAGTATACACGTCATCTATACTATAGGCGTCATCTATACTATAGCCGTAATCTATACTATAGACGTCATCTATACTATAGACGTCATCTATACTATAGACGTCATCTATACTATACACGCCATCTGTACTATAGACGTCATCTATACTATAGACGTCATCTATACTATAGACGTCATCTATACTATAGCCGTCATCTATACTATAGCCGTCATCTATACTATAGCCGTAATCTATACTATAGACGTCATCTATACTATAGCCGTCATCTATACTATAGACGTCATCTATACTATAGCCGTCATCTATACTATAGACGTCATCTATACTAATGACGTCATCTATACTATAGACGTCATCTATACTATAGACGTCATCTATACTATAGACGTCATCTATACTATAGACGTCATCTATACTATAGACGTCATCTATACTATAGACGTCATCTATACTATAGACGTCATCTATACTATAGACGTCATCTATACTATAGACGTCATCTATACTATAGACGTCATCTATACTATAGACGTCATCTATACTATAGACGTCATCTATACTATAGACGTCATCTATACTATAGACGTCATCCATTCTATGGACGTCATCTATATTATAGACGTCATCTATACTATACAGACGTCAACTATACTATAGACGTCATCTATACTATAGACGTCATCTATACTATAGACATCATCTATATTATACACGTTATCTATACTATAGACATCATCTATACTATAGACGTCATCTATAGTATACACGTCATCTATAGTATAGACGTCATCTATAGTATACACGTCATCTATAGTATAGACGTCATCTATACTATAGACGTCATCTATACTATAGACGTCATCTATACTATAGACGTCATCTATACTATAGACGTCATCAATACTATAGACGTCATCTATACTATAGACGTCATCTATACTATAGACGTCATCTTTACTGTAGACGTCATTTATACTATAGACGTCATCTAAAGTATACACGTCATCTATAGTATAGACGTCATCTATAGTATACACGTGATCTATACTATAGACGTCATCTATACTATTGACATCATCTATACTATACACGTCATCTATACTATAGACATCATCTATACTATAGACGTCAACTTTACTATAGACGTCATCTATACTATAGAGGTCATCTATAGTATACACGTCATCTATAGTATAGACGTCATCTATACTATAGACGTCATCTATACTATAGACGTCATCTATACTATAGACGTCATCTATACTATAGACGTCATCTATACTATAGACGTCATCTATACTATAGACGTCATCTATACTATAGATGTCATCTATACTATAGACGTCATCTATACTATAGACGTCATCTATAATATAGACGTCATCTATACCATAGACGTCATCTATACTATAGACGTCATCTTTACTATAGACGTCATCTATACTATAGACGTCATCTATACTATAGACGTCATCTATACTATAGACGTCATCTATACTATAGACGTCATCTATACTATAGACGTCATTTATACTAAAGACGTCATCTATACTATAGACGTCATTTATACTAAAGACGTCATCTATACTATAGACGTCATCTATACTATAGACGTCATCTATACTATACAGACGTCATCTATACTATAGACATCATCTATACTATAGACGTCATCTATACTATAGACGTCATCTATACTATAGACATCATCTATACTATACACGTCATCTATACTATAGACATCATCTATACTATACACGTCATCTTTACTATAGACGTCATCTATACTATAGACGTCATCTATAGTATACACGTCATCTATAGTATAGACGTCATTTATAGTATACACGTCATCTAAAGTATAGACGTCATCTATACTATAGACGTCATCTATACTATAGACATCTATAGTATAGACGTCATCTATACTATAGACGTCATCTATACTATAGACGTCATCTATACTATAGACGTCATCTATACTATAGACGTCATCTATACTATAGACGTCATCTATACTATAGACGTCATCTATACTATAGACGTCATCTATACTAAAGACGTCATCTATAATAAAGACGTCATCTATACTATAGACGTCATCTATACTATAGACGTCATCTATACTATAGACGTCATCTATACTATAGACGTCATCTGTACTATAGACGTCATCTATACTATAGACGTCATCTGTACTATAGACGTCATCTGTACTATAGACGTCATCTATACTATAGACGTCATCTATACTATAGACGTCATCTGTACTATAGACGTCATCTATACT
Organism: Neoascia interrupta; assembly: GCA_947623515.1. NCBI lineage: Eukaryota > Metazoa > Arthropoda > Insecta > Diptera > Syrphidae > Neoascia > Neoascia interrupta. The sequence continues at coordinate 102,931,149 of OX392462.1, forward strand.
ATAGACGTCATCTATACTATAGACGTCATCTATACTATAGACGTCATCTATACTATAGACGTCATCTATACTATAGACGTCATCTATACTATAGACGTCATCTGTACTATAGACGTCATCTATACTATAGACGTCATCTGTACTATAGACGTCATCTGTACTATAGACGTCATCTATACTATAGACGTCAACTGTACTATAGACATCATCTATACTATAGACGTCATCTATACTATAGACGTCATCTATACTATAGACATCATCTATACTATAGACGTCATCTATACTATAGACGTCATCTATACTATAGACGTCATCTATACTATAGACGTCATCTATACTTTAGACATCATCTATACTATACACATCATCTATACTACAGACGCCATCTATACTATAGACGTCATCTATACTATAGACGTCATCTATACTATAGACGTCATCTATATTATAGACGTCATCTACACTATAGACGTCATCTATACTATAGACGTCATCTACACTATAGACGTCATCTATACTATAGACGTCATCTATACTATAGACAGCATCTATACTATAGACGTCATCTATACTATAGACGTCATCTATACTATAGACGTCATCTATACTATAGGAGTCATCTATACTATAGACGTCATCTATACTATAGACGTCATCTATACTATAGACGTCATCTATACTATAGACGTCATCTATACTATAGACGTCATCTATACTATAGACGTCATCTATACTATAGACGTCATCTATACTATAGACGTCATCTATACTATAGACGTCATCTATACTATAGACGTCATCTATACTATAGACGTCATCTATACTATAGACGTCATCTATACTATAGACGTCATCTACACTATAGACGTCATCTATACTATAGACGTCATCTAATGTATAGACGTCATCTAAAGTATAGACGTCATCTATAGTATACACGTCATCTATAGTATACACGTCATCTATACTATAGGCGTCATCTATACTATAGCCGTAATCTATACTATAGACGTCATCTATACTATAGACGTCATCTATACTATAGACGTCATCTATACTATAGACGTCATCTATACTATAGACGTCATCTATACTATAGACGTCATCTATACTATAGACGTCATCTATACTATAGCCGTCATCTATACTATAGCCGTCATCTATACTATAGACGTAATCTATACTATAGCCGTCATCTATACTATAGACGTCATCTATACTATAACCGTCATCTATACTATAGACGTCATCTATACTAATGACGTCATCTATACTATAGACGTCATCTATACTATAGACGTCATCTATACTATAGACGTCATCTATACTATAGACGTCATCTATACTATAGACGTCATCTATACTATAGACGTCATCTATACTATAGACGTCATCTATACTATAGACGTCATCTATACTATAAACGTCATCTATACTATAGACGTCATCTATACTATAGACGTCATCTATACTATAGACGTCATCTATACTATAGTAGTCATCTATACTATAGACGTCATCTATACTATAGACGTCATCCATTATATGGACGTCATCTATATTATAGACGTCATCTATACTATACAGACGTCATCCATTCTATGGACGTCATCTCTATTATAGACGTCATCTATACTATACAGACGTCATCTATACTATAGACGTCATCTATACTATAGACGTCATCTATACTATAGACATCATCTATACTATACACGTCATCTATACTATAGACATCATCTATACTATAGACGTCATCTTTACTATAGACGTCATCTATACTATAGACGTCATCTATAGTATACACGTCATCTATAGTATAGACGTCATCTATAGTATACACGTCATCTATAGTATAGACGTCATCTATACTATAGACGTCATCTATACTATAGACGTCATCTATACTATAGACGTCATCTATACTATAGACGTCATCTATACTATAGACGTCATCTATACTATAGACGTCATCTATACTATAGACGTCATCTATACTATAGACGTCATCTATACTATAGACGTCATCTATACTATAGACGTCATCTTTACTATAGACGTCATTTATACTGTAGACGTCATCTATAGTACACACGTCATCTATACTATTGACATCATCTATACTATACACGTCATCTATACTATAGACATCATCTATACTATAGACGTCAACTTTACTATAGACGTCATCTATACTACAGAGGTCATCTATAGTATACACGTCATCTATAGTATAGACGTCATCTATACTATAGACGTCATCTGTACTATAGACGTCATCTGTACTATAGACGTCATCTATACTATAGACGTCATCTATACTATAGACGTCATCTATACTATAGACGTCATCTGTACTATAGACATCATCTATACTATAGACGTCATCTATACTATAGACGTCATCTATACTATAGACATCATCTATACTATAGACGTCATCTATACTATAGACGTCATCTATACTATAGACGTCATCTATACTATAGACATCATCTATACTATAGACGTCATCTATACTATAGACGTCATCTATACTATAGACGTCATCTACACTATAGACGTCATCTATACTATAGACGTCATCTATACTATAGACGTCATCTATACTATAGACGTCATCTATACTATAGACGTCATCTATACTATAGACAGCATCTATACTATAGACGTCATCTATACTATAGACGTCATCTATACTATAGACGTCATCTATACTATAGACGTCATCTATACTATAGACGTCATCTATACTATAGACGTCATCTATACTATAGACGTCATCTATACTATAGACGTCATCTATACTATAGACGTCATCTATACTATAGACGTCATCTATACTATAGACGTCATCTATACTATAGACGTCATCTATACTATAGACGTCATCTAATGTATAGACGTCATCTAAAGTATAGACGTCATCTATAGTATACACGTCATCTATAGTATACACGTCATCTTTACTATAGGCGTCATCTATACTATAGCCGTAATCTATACTATAGACGTCATCTATACTATAGACGTCATCTATACTATAGACGTCATCTATACTATACACGTCATCTATACTATAGACGTCATCTATACTATAGACGTCATCTATACTATAGACGTCATCTATACTATAGACGTCATCTTTACTATAGACGTCATCTATACTATAGACGTCATCTATACTATAGACGTCATCTATACTATAGACGTCATCTGTACTATAGACATCATCTATACTATAGACGTCATCTATACTATAGACGTCATCTATACTATAGACGTCATCTATACTATAGACGTCATCTATACTATAGACGTCATCTATACTATAGACGTCATCTATACTATAGACGTCATCTATACTATAGACGTCATCTATACTATAGACGTCATCTATACTATAGACGTCATCTAATGTATAGACGTCATCTAAAGTATAGACGTCATCTATAGTATACACGTCATCTATAGTATACACGTCATCTTTACTATAGGCGTCATCTATACTATAGCCGTAATCTATACTATAGACGTCATCTATACTATAGACGTCATCTATACTATAGACGTCATCTATACTATACACGTCATCTATACTATAGACGTCATCTATACTATAGACGTCATCTATACTATAGACGTCATCTATACTATAGACGTCATCTTTACTATAGACGTCATCTATACTATAGACGTCATCTATACTATAGACGTCATCTGTACTATAGACATCATCTATACTATAGACGTCATCTATACTATAGACGTCATCTATACTATAGACATCATCTATACTATAGACGTCATCTATACTATAGACGTCATCTATACTATAGACGTCATCTATACTATAGACATCATCTATACTATAGACGTCATCTGTACTATAGACATCATCTATACTATAGACGTCATCTGTACTATAGACATCATCTATACTATAGACGTCATCTATACTATAGACGTCATCTATACTATAGACATCATCTATACTATAGACGTCATCTATACTATAGACGTCATCTATACTATAGACGTCATCTATACTATAGACGTCATCTATACTATAGACATCATCTATACTATAGACGTCATCTATACTATAGACGTCATCTATACTATAGACGTCATCTATACTTTAGACATCATCTATACTATACACATCATCTATACTACAGACGCCATCTATACTATAGACGTCATCTATACTATAGACGTCATCTATACTATAGACGTCATCTACACTATAGACGTCATCTATACTATAGACGTCATCTATACTATAGACGTCATCTATACTATAGACAGCATCTATACTATAGACGTCATCTATACTATAGACGTCATCTATACTATAGACGTCATCTATACTATAGACGTCATCTATACTATAGACGTCATCTATACTATAGACGTCATCTATACTATAGACGTCATCTATACTTTAGACATCATCTATACTATACACATCATCTATACTACAGACGCCATCTATACTATAGACGTCATCTATACTATAGACGTCATCTATACTATAGACGTCATCTACACTATAGACGTCATCTATACTATAGACGTCATCTACACTATAGACGTCATCTATACTATAGACGTCATCTATACTATAGACGTCATCTATACTATAGACAGCATCTATACTATAGACGTCATCTATACTATAGACGTCATCTATACTATAGACGTCATCTATACTATAGACGTCATCTATACTATAGACGTCATCTATACTATAGACGTCATCTATACTATAGACGTCATCTATACTATAGACGTCATCTATACTATAGACGTCATCTATACTATAGACGTCATCTATACTATAGACGTCATCTATACTATAGACGTCATCTATACTATAGACGTCATCTATACTATAGACGTCATCTATACTATAGACGTCATCTATACTATAGACGTCATCTATACTATAGACGTCATCTATACTATAGACGTCATCTATACTATAGACGTCATCTATACTATAGACGTCATCTAATGTATAGACGTCATCTAAAGTATAGACGTCATCTATAGTATACACGTCATCTATAGTATACACGTCATCTATACTATAGGCGTCATCTATACTATAGCCGTAATCTATACTATAGACGTCATCTATACTATAGACGTCATCTATACTATAGACGTCATCTATACTATACACGTCATCTATACTATAGACGTCATCTATACTATAGACGTCATCTATACTATAGACGTCATCTATACTATAGACTTCATCTTTACTATAGACGTCATCTATAGTATACACGTCATCTATAGTATAGACGTCATCTATAGTATACACGTCATCTATACTATAGACGTCATCTATACTATAGACGTCATCTATACTATAGACGTCATCTATACTATAGACGTCATCTATACTATAGACGTCATCTATACTATAGACGTCATCTATACTATAGACGTCATCTATACTATAGACGCCATCTATACTATAGACGTCATCTATACTATAGACGTCATCTATACTATAGACGTCATCTACACTATAGACGTCATCTATACTATAGACGTCATCTATACTATAGACGTCATCTATACTATAGACAGCATCTATACTATAGACGTCATCTATACTATAGACGTCATCTATACTATAGACGTCATCTATACTATAGACGTCATCTATACTATAGACATCATCTATACTATAGACGTCATCTATACTATAGACGTCATCTATACTATAGACGTCATCTGTACTATAGACATCATCTATACTATAGACGTCATCTATACTATAGACGTCATCTATACTATAGACATCATCTATACTATAGACGTCATCTATACTATAGACGTCATCTATACTATAGACGTCATCTATACTATAGACATCATCTATACTATAGACGTCATCTATACTATAGACGTCATCTATACTATAGACGTCATCTATACTTTAGACATCATCTATACTATACACATCATCTATACTACAGACGCCATCTATACTATAGACGTCATCTATACTATAGACGTCATCTATACTATAGACGTCATCTACACTATAGACGTCATCTATACTATAGACGTCATCTATACTATAGACGTCATCTATACTATAGACAGCATCTATACTATAGACGTCATCTATACTATAGACGTCATCTATACTATAGACGTCATCTATACTATAGACGTCATCTATACTATAGACGTCATCTATACTATAGACGTCATCTATACTATAGACGTCATCTACACTATAGACGTCATCTACACTATAGACGTCATCTATACTATACACGTCATCTATACTATAGACGTCATCTACACTATAGACGTCATCTACACTATAGACGTCATCTATACTATAGACGTCATCTATACTATAGACGTCATCTATACTATAGACGTCATCTATACTATAGACAGCATCTATACTATAGACGTCATCTATACTATAGACGTCATCTATACTATAGACGTCATCTATACTATAGACGTCATCTATACTATAGACGTCATCTATACTATAGACGTCATCTATACTATAGACGTCATCTATACTATAGACGTCATCTATACTATAGACGTCATCTATACTATAGACGTCATCTATACTATAGACGTCATCTATACTATAGACGTCATCTATACTATAGACGTCATCTATACTATAGACGTCATCTATACTATAGACGTCATCTATACTATAGACGTCATCTATACTATAGACGTCATCTATACTATAGACAGCATCTATACTATAGACGTCATCTATACTATAGACGTCATCTATACTATAGACGTCATCTATACTATAGACGTCATCTATACTATAGACGTCATCTATACTATAGACGTCATCTATACTATAGACGTCATCTATACTATAGACGTCATCTATACTATAGACGTCATCTATACTATAGACGTCATCTATACTATAGACGTCATCTATACTATAGACGTCATCTATACTATAGACGTCATCTATACTATAGACGTCATCTATACTATAGACGTCATCTATACTATAGACGTCATCTATACTATAGACGTCATCTATACTATAGACGTCATCTATACTATAGACGTCATCTATACTATAGACGTCATCTAATGTATAGACGTCATCTAAAGTATAGACGTCGTCTATAGTATACACGTCATCTATAGTATACACGTCATCTACACTATAGGCGTCATCTATACTATAGCCGTAATCTATACTATAGACATCATCTATACTATAGACGTCATCTATACTATAGACGTCATCTATACTATACACGTCATCTATACTATAGACGTCATCTATAGTATACACGTCATCTATAGTATAGACGTCATCTATAGTATACACGTCATCTATACTATAGACGTCATCTATACTATAGACGTCATCTATACTATAGACGTCATCTATACTATAGACGTCATCTATACTATAGACGTCATCTATACTATAGACGTCATCTATACTATAGACGTCATCTATACTATAGACGTCATCTATACTATAGACGTCACCTATACTATAGACGTCATCTATACTATAGACGCCATCTATACTATAGACGTCATCTATACTATAGACGCCATCTATACTATAGACGTCATCTATACTATAGACGTCATCTATACTATAGACGTCATCTATACTATAGACGTCATCTACACTATAGACGTCATCTATACTATAGACGTCATCTATACTATAGACGTCATCTATACTATAGACAGCATCTATACTATAGACGTCATCTATACTATAGACGTCATCTATACTATAGACAGCATCTATACTATAGACGTCATCTATACTATAGACGTCATCTATACTATAGACGTCATCTATACTATAGACGTCATCTATACTATAGACGTCATCTACACTATAGACGTCATCTATACTATAGACGTCATCTACACTATAGACGTCATCTACACTATAGACGTCATCTATACTATAGACCTCATCTATACTATAGACGTCATCTATACTATAGACAGCATCTATACTATAGACGTCATCTATACTATAGACGTCATCTATACTATAGACGTCATCTATACTATAGACGTCATCTATACTATAGACGTCATCTATACTATAGACGTCATCTATACTATAGACGTCATCTATACTATAGACGTCATCTATACTATAGACGTCATCTTTACTATAGACGTCATCTATAGTATACACGTCATCTATAGTATAGACGTCATCTATAGTATACACGTCATCTATACTATAGACGTCATCTATACTATAGACGTCATCTATACTATAGACGTCATCTATACTATAGACGTCATCTATACTATAGACGTCATCTATACTATAGACGTCATCTATACTATAGACGTCATCTATACTATAGACGTCATCTATACTATAGACGCCATCTATACTATAGACGTCATCTATACTATAGACGTCATCTATACTATAGACGTCATCTACACTATAGACGTCATCTATACTATAGACGTCATCTATACTATAGACGTCATCTATACTATAGACAGCATCTATACTATAGACGTCATCTATACTATAGACGTCATCTATACTATAGACGTCATCTATACTATAGACGTCATCTATACTATAGACATCATCTATACTATAGACGTCATCTATACTATAGACGTCATCTATACTATAGACGTCATCTGTACTATAGACATCATCTATACTATAGACGTCATCTATACTATAGACGTCATCTATACTATAGACATCATCTATACTATAGACGTCATCTATACTATAGACGTCATCTATACTATAGACGTCATCTATACTATAGACATCATCTATACTATAGACGTCATCTATACTATAGACGTCATCTATACTATAGACGTCATCTATACTTTAGACATCATCTATACTATACACATCATCTATACTACAGACGCCATCTATACTATAGACGTCATCTATACTATAGACGTCATCTATACTATAGACGTCATCTACACTATAGACGTCATCTATACTATAGACGTCATCTATACTATAGACGTCATCTATACTATAGACAGCATCTATACTATAGACGTCATCTATACTATAGACGTCATCTATACTATAGACGTCATCTATACTATAGACGTCATCTATACTATAGACGTCATCTATACTATAGACGTCATCTATACTATAGACGTCATCTACACTATAGACGTCATCTACACTATAGACGTCATCTATACTATAGACATCATCTATACTATACACATCATCTATACTACAGACGCCATCTATACTATAGACGTCATCTATACTATAGACGTCATCTATACTATAGACGTCATCTACACTATAGACGTCATCTATACTATAGACGTCATCTACACTATAGACGTCATCTACACTATAGACGTCATCTATACTATAGACGTCATCTATACTATAGACGTCATCTATACTATAGACGTCATCTATACTATAGACAGCATCTATACTATAGACGTCATCTATACTATAGACGTCATCTATACTATAGACGTCATCTATACTATAGACGTCATCTATACTATAGACGTCATCTATACTATAGACGTCATCTATACTATAGACGTCATCTATACTATAGACGTCATCTATACTATAGACGTCATCTATACTATAGACGTCATCTATACTATAGACGTCATCTATACTATAGACGTCATCTATACTATAGACGTCATCTATACTATAGACGTCATCTATACTATAGACGTCATCTATACTATAGACGTCATCTATACTATAGACGTCATCTATACTATAGACGTCATCTAATGTATAGACGTCATCTAAAGTATAGACGTCGTCTATAGTATACACGTCATCTACAGTATACACGTCATCTACACTATAGGCGTCATCTATACTATAGCCGTAATCTATACTATAGACATCATCTATACTATAGACGTCATCTATACTATAGACGTCATCTATACTATACACGTCATCTATACTATAGACGTCATCTATAGTATACACGTCATCTATAGTATAGACGTCATCTATAGTATACACGTCATCTATACTATAGACGTCATCTATACTATAGACGTCATCTATACTATAGACGTCATCTATACTATAGACGTCATCTATACTATAGACGTCATCTATACTATAGACGTCATCTATACTATAGACGTCATCTATACTATAGACGTCATCTATACTATAGACGTCATCTATACTATAGACGTCACCTATACTATAGACGTCATCTATACTATAGACGCCATCTATACTATAGACGTCATCTATACTATAGACGCCATCTATACTATAGACGTCATCTATACTATAGACGTCATCTATACTATAGACGTCATCTATACTATAGACGTCATCTACACTATAGACGTCATCTATACTATAGACGTCATCTATACTATAGACGTCATCTATACTATAGACAGCATCTATACTATAGACGTCATCTATACTATAGACGTCATCTATACTATAGACAGCATCTATACTATAGACGTCATCTATACTATAGACGTCATCTATACTATAGACGTCATCTATACTATAGACGTCATCTATACTATAGACGTCATCTACACTATAGACGTCATCTATACTATAGACGTCATCTATACTATAGACGTCATCTATACTATAGACAGCATCTATACTATAGACGTCATCTATACTATAGACGTCATCTATACTATAGACGTCATCTATACTATAGACGTCATCTATACTATAGACGTCATCTATACTATAGACGTCATCTATACTATAGACGTCATCTATACTATAGACGTCATCTATACTATAGACGTCATCTATACTATAGACGTCATCTATACTATAGACGTCATCTATACTATAGACGTCATCTATACTATAGACGTCATCTATACTATAGACGTCATCTATACTATAGACGTCATCTATACTATAGACGTCATCTATACTATAGACGTCATCTAATGTATAGACGTCATCTAAAGTATAGACGTCGTCTATAGTATACACGTCATCTATAGTATACACGTCATCTACACTATAGGCGTCATCTATACTATAGCCGTAATCTATACTATAGACATCATCTATACTATAGACGTCATCTATACTATAGACGTCATCTATACTATACACGTCATCTATACTATAGACGTCATCTATAGTATACACGTCATCTATAGTATAGACGTCATCTATAGTATACACGTCATCTATACTATAGACGTCATCTATACTATAGACGTCATCTATACTATAGACGTCATCTATACTATAGACGTCATCTATACTATAGACGTCATCTATACTATAGACGTCATCTATACTATAGACGTCATCTATACTATAGACGTCATCTATACTATAGACGTCACCTATACTATAGACGTCATCTATACTATAGACGCCATCTATACTATAGACGTCATCTATACTATAGACGCCATCTATACTATAGACGTCATCTATACTATAGACGTCATCTATACTATAGACGTCATCTATACTATAGACGTCATCTACACTATAGACGTCATCTATACTATAGACGTCATCTATACTATAGACGTCATCTATACTATAGACAGCATCTATACTATAGACGTCATCTATACTATAGACGTCATCTATACTATAGACAGCATCTATACTATAGACGTCATCTATACTATAGACGTCATCTATACTATAGACGTCATCTATACTATAGACGTCATCTATACTATAGACGTCATCTACACTATAGACGTCATCTATACTATAGACGTCATCTACACTATAGACGTCATCTACACTATAGACGTCATCTATACTATAGACCTCATCTATACTATAGACGTCATCTATACTATAGACAGCATCTATACTATAGACGTCATCTATACTATAGACGTCATCTATACTATAGACGTCATCTATACTATAGACGTCATCTATACTATAGACGTCATCTATACTATAGACGTCATCTATACTATAGACGTCATCTATACTATAGACGTCATCTATACTATAGACGTCATCTATACTATAGACGTCATCTATACTATAGACGTCATCTATACTATAGACGTCATCTATACTATAGACGTCATCTATACTATAGACGTCATCTATACTATAGACGTCATCTATACTATAGACGTCATCTATACTATAGACGTCATCTATACTATAGACGTCATCTATACTATAGACGTCATCTATACTATAGACGTCATCTATACTATAGACGTCATCTATACTATAGACGTCATCTAATGTATAGACGTCATCTAAAGTATAGACGTCATCTATAGTATACACGTCATCTATAGTATACACGTCATCTATACTATAGGCGTCATCTATACTATAGCCGTAATCTATACTATAGACGTCATCTATACTATAGACGTCACCTATACTATAGACGTCATCTATACTATACACGTCATCTATACTATAGACGTCATCTATACTATAGACGTCATCTATACTATAGACGTCATCTATACTATAGACGTCATCTTTACTATAGACGTCATCTATAGTATACACGTCATCTATAGTATAGACGTCATCTATAGTATACACGTCATCTATACTATAGACGTCATCTATACTATAGACGTCATCTATACTATAGACGTCATCTATACTATAGACGTCATCTATACTATAGACGTCATCTATACTATAGACGTCATCTATACTATAGACGTCATCTATACTATAGACGTCATCTATACTATAGACGTCATCTATACTATAGACGTCATCTTTACTATAGACGTCATTTATACTGTAGACGTCATCTATAGTACACACGTCATCTATACTATTGACATCATCTAAACTATACACGTCATCTATACTATAGACATCATCTATACTATAGACGTCAACTTTACTATAGACGTCATCTATACTACAGAGGTCATCTATAGTATACACGTCATCTATAGTATAGACGTCATCTATACTATAGACGTCATCTATACTATAGACGTCATCTATACTATAGACGTCATCTATACTATAGACGTCATCTATACTATAGACGTCATCTATACTATAGACGTCATCTATACTATAGACGTCATCTATACTATAGACGTCATCTATACTATAGACGTCATCTATACTATAGACGTCATCTATACTATAGACGTCATCTATACTATAGACGTCATCTATACTATAGACGTCATCTATACTATAGACGTCATCTATACTATAGACGTCATCTATACTATAGACGTCATCTATACTATAGACGTCATCTATACTATAGACGTCATCTATACTATAGACGTCATTTATACTAAAGACGTCATCTATACTATAGACGTCATCTATACTATAGACGTCATCTATACTATAGACGTCATCTATACTATACAGACGTCATCTATACTATAGACGTCATCTATACTATAGACGTCATCTATACTATACACGTCATCTATACTATAGACATCATCTATACTATAGACGTCATCTTTACTATAGACGTCATCTATACTATAGACGTCATCTATAGTATACACGTCATCTATAAAATAGACGTCATCTATAGTATACACGTCATCTATAGTATAGACGTCATCTATACTATAGACGTCATCTATACTATAGACGTCATCTATACTATAGACGTCATCTATACTATAGACGTCATCTATACTATAGACATCATCTTTACTATAGACGCCATTTATACTATAGACATCATCTTTACTATAGACGCCATTTATACTATAGACGTCATCTATAGTATACACGTCATCTATAGTATAGACGTCATCTATAGTATACACGTCATCTATACTATAGACGTCATCTATACTATTGACATCATCTATACTATACACGTCATCTATACTATAGACGTCATCTATACTAAAGAGGTCATCTATAGTATACACGTCATCTATAGTATAGACGTCATCTATACTATAGACGTCATCTATACTATAGACGTCATCTATACTATAGACGTCATCTATACTATAGACGTCATCTATACTATAGACGTCATCTATACTATAGACGTCATCTATACTATAGACGTCATCTATACTATAGACGTCATCTATACTATAGACGTCATCTATACTATAGACGTCATCTATACTATAGACGTCATCTATACTATAGACGTCATCTATACTATAGACGTCATCTATACTATAGACGTCATCTATACTATAGACGTCATCTATATTATAGACGTCATCTATACTATAGACGTCATCTTTACTATAGACGTCATCTATACTATAGACGTCATTTATACTATAGACGTCATTTATACTAAAGACGTCATCTATACTATAGACGTCATCTATACTATAGACGTCATCTATACTATAGACGTCATCTATACTATAGACGTCATCTATACTATAGACGTCATCTATACTATAGACGTCATCTATATTATAGACGTCATCTATACTGTAGACGTCATTTATACTAAAGACGTCATCTATACTATAGACGTCATCTATACTATAGACGTCATCTCTACTATAGACGTCATCTATACTATAGACGTCATCTATACTATAGACGTCATCTATAGTAAACACGTCATCTATAGTATACACGTCATCTATAGTATAGACGTCATCTATAGTGTACACGTCATCTATAGTATAGACGTCATCTATACTATAGACGTCATCTATACTATACACGTCATCTATACTATAGACATCATCTATACTATAGACGTCATCTTTACTATAGACGTCATCTATACTATAGACGTCATCTATAGTATAGACGTCATCTATACTATAGACGTCATCTATACTATAGACGTCATCTATACTATAGACGTCATCTATACTATAGACGTCATCTATACTATAGACGTCATCTATACTATAGACGTCATCTATACTATAGACGTCATCTAAACTATAGACGTCATCTATACTATAGACGTCATCTATACTATAGACGTCATCTATACTATAGACGTAATCTATACTATAGACGTCATCTAATGTATAGACGTCATCCAAAGTATAGACGTCATCTATAGTATACACGTCATCTATAGTATACACGTCATCTATAGTATACACGTCATCTATACTATAGGCGTCATCTATACTATAGACGTCATCTATACTATAGACGTCATCTTTACTATAGACGTCATTTATACTGTAGACGTCATCTATAGTACACACGTCATCTATACTATTGACATCATCTAAACTATACACGTCATCTATACTATAGACATCATCTATACTATAGACGTCAACTTTACTATAGACGTCATCTATACTACAGAGGTCATCTATAGTATACACGTCATCTATAGTATAGACGTCATCTATACTATAGACGTCATCTATACTATAGACGTCATCTATACTATAGACGTCATCTATACTATAGACGTCATCTATACTATAGACGTCATCTATACTATAGACGTCATCTATACTATAGACGTCATCTATACTATAGACGTCATCTATACTATAGACGTCATCTATACTATAGACGTCATCTATACTATAGACGTCATCTATACTATAGACGTCATCTATACTATAGACGTCATCTATACTATAGACGTCATCTATACTATAGACGTCATCTATACTATAGACGTCATCTATACTATAGACGTCATCTATACTATAGACGTCATCTATACTATAGACGTCATCTTTACTATAGACGTCATTTATACTGTAGACGTCATCTATAGTACACACGTCATCTATACTATTGACATCATCTAAACTATACACGTCATCTATACTATAGACATCATCTATACTATAGACGTCAACTTTACTATAGACGTCATCTATACTACAGAGGTCATCTATAGTATACACGTCATCTATAGTATAGACGTCATCTATACTATAGACGTCATCTATACTATAGACGTCATCTATACTATAGACGTCATCTATACTATAGACGTCATCTATACTATAGACGTCATCTATACTATAGACGTCATCTATACTATAGACGTCATCTATACTATAGACGTCATCTATACTATAGACGTCATCTATACTATAGACGTCATCTATACTATAGACGTCATCTATACTATAGACGTCATCTATACTATAGACGTCATCTATACTATAGACGTCATCTATACTATAGACGTCATCTATACTATAGACGTCATTTATACTAAAGACGTCATCTATACTATAGACGTCATCTATACTATAGACGTCATCTATACTATAGACGTCATCTATACTATACAGACGTCATCTATACTATAGACGTCATCTATACTATAGACGTCATCTATACTATACACGTCATCTATACTATAGACATCATCTATACTATAGACGTCATCTTTACTATAGACGTCATCTATACTATAGACGTCATCTATAGTATACACGTCATCTATAAAATAGACGTCATCTATAGTATACACGTCATCTATAGTATAGACGTCATCTATACTATAGACGTCATCTATACTATAGACGTCATCTATACTATAGACGTCATCTATACTATAGACGTCATCTATACTATAGACATCATCTTTACTATAGACGCCATTTATACTATAGACATCATCTTTACTATAGACGCCATTTATACTATAGACGTCATCTATAGTATACACGTCATCTATAGTATAGACGTCATCTATAGTATACACGTCATCTATACTATAGACGTCATCTATTCTATTGACATCATCTATACTATACACGTCATCTATACTATAGACGTCATCTATACTAAAGAGGTCATCTATAGTATACACGTCATCTATAGTATAGACGTCATCTATACTATAGACGTCATCTATACTATAGACGTCATCTATACTATAGACGTCATCTATACTATAGACGTCATCTATACTATAGACGTCATCTATACTATAGACGTCATCTATACTATAGACGTCATCTATACTATAGACGTCATCTATACTATAGACGTCATCTATATTATAGACGTCATCTATACTATAGACGTCATCTTTACTATAGACGTCATCTATACTATAGACGTCATTTATACTATAGACGTCATTTATACTAAAGACGTCATCTATACTATAGACGTCATCTATACTATAGACGTCATCTATACTATAGACGTCATCTATACTATAGACGTCATCTATACTATAGACGTCATCTATACTATAGACGTCATCTATATTATAGACGTCATCTATACTGTAGACGTCATTTATACTAAAGACGTCATCTATACTATAGACGTCATCTATACTATAGACGTCATCTCTACTATAGACGTCATCTATACTATAGACGTCATCTATACTATAGACGTCATCTATAGTAAACACGTCATCTATAGTATACACGTCATCTATAGTATAGACGTCATCTATAGTATACACGTCATCTATAGTATAGACGTCATCTATACTATAGACGTCATCTATACTATACACGTCATCTATACTATAGACATCATCTATACTATAGACGTCATCTTTACTATAGACGTCATCTATACTATAGACGTCATCTATAGTATAGACGTCATCTATACTATAGACGTCATCTATACTATAGACGTCATCTATACTATAGACGTCATCTATACTATAGACGTCATCTATACTATAGACGTCATCTATACTATAGACGTCATCTATACTATAGACGTCATCTATACTATAGACGTCATCTAAACTATAGACGTCATCTATACTATAGACGTCATCTATACTATAGACGTCATCTATACTATAGACGTAATCTATACTATAGACGTCATCTAATGTATAGACGTCATCCAAAGTATAGACGTCATCTATAGTATACACGTCATCTATAGTATACACGTCATCTATAGTATACACGTCATCTATACTATAGGCGTCATCTATACTATAGCCGTAATCTATACTATAGACGTCATCTATACTATGGACGTCATCTATACTATAGACGTCATCTATACTATACACGTTATCTATACTATAGACGTCATCTATACTATAGACGTCATCTATACTATAGACGTCATCTATACTATAGACGTCATCTATACTATAGACGTCATCTATACTATAGACGTCATCTATACTATAGCCGTCATCTATACTATAGCCGTCATCTATACTATAGCCATCATCTATACTATAGACGTCATCTATACTATAGCCGTCATCTATACTATAGACGTCATCTATACTATAGCCGTCATCTATACTATAGACGTCATCTATACTAATGACGTCATCTATACTATAGACGTCATCTATACTATAGACGTCATCTATACTATAGACGTCATCTATACTATAGACGTCATCTATACTATAGACGTCATCTATACTATAGACGTCATCTATACTATAGACGTCATCTATACTATAGACGTCATCTATACTATAGACGTCATCTATACTATAGACGTCATCTATACTATAGACGTCATCTATACTATAGACGTCATCCATTCTATGGACGTCATCTATATTATAGACGTCATCTATACTATACAGACGTCATCCATTCTATGGACGTCATCTATATTATAGACGTCATCTATACTATACAGGCGTCATCTATACTATAGACGTCATCTATACTATAGACGTCATCTATACTATAGACATCATCTATACTATACACGTCATCTATACTATAGACATCATCTATACTATAGACGTCATCTTTACTATAGACGTCATCTATACTATAGACGTCATCTATAGTATACACGTCATCTATAGTATAGACGTCATCTATAGTATACACGTCATCTATAGTATAGACGTCATCTATACTATAGACGTCATCTATACTATAGACGTCATCTATACTATAGACATCATCTATACTATACACGTCATCTATACTATAGACATCATCTATACTATAGACGTCATCTTTACTATAGACGTCATCTATACTATAGACGTCATCTATACTATAGCCGTCATCTATACTATAGCCGTCATCTATACTATAGCCGTCATCTATACTATAGACGTCATCTATACTATAGCCGTCATCTATACTATAGACGTCATCTATACTATAGCCGTCATCTATACTATAGACGTCATCTATACTAATGACGTCATCTATACTATAGACGTCATCTATACTATAGACGTCATCTATACTATAGACGTCATCTATACTATAGACGTCATCTATACTATAGACGTCATCTATACTATAGACGTCATCTACACTATAGACGTCATCTATACTATAGACGTCATCTATACTATAGACGTCATCTATACTATAGACGTCACCTATACTATAGACATCATCTTTACTATAGACGCCATTTATACTATAGACGTCATCTATAGTATACACGTCATCTATAGTATAGACGTCATCTATAGTATACACGTCATCTATACTATAGACGTCATCTATACTATTGACATCATCTATACTATACACGTCATCTATACTATAGACGTCATCTATACTATAGAGGTCATCTATAGTATACACGTCATCTATAGTATAGACGTCATCTATACTATAGACGTCATCTATACTATAGACGTCATCTATACTCTAGACGTCATCTATACTATAGACGTCATCTATACTATAGACGTCATCTATACTATAGACGTCATCTATACTATAGACGTCATCTATACTATAGACGTCATCTATACTATAGACGTCATCTATACTATAGACGTCATCTATACTATAGACGTCATCTATATTATAGACGTCATCTATACTATAGACGTCATCTTTACTATAGACGTCATCTATACTATAGACGTCATCTATACTATAGACGTCATTTATACTAAAGATGTCATCTATACTATAGACGTCATCTATACTATAGACGTCATCTATACTATAGACGTCATCTATACTATAGACGTCATCTATACTATAGACGTCATCTATACTATAGACGTCATCTATACTATAGACGTCATCTATACTATAGACGTCATCTATACTGTAGACGTCATTTATACTAAAGACGTCATCTATACTATAGACGTCATCTCTACTATAGACGTCATCTCTACTATAGACGTCATCTATACTATAGACGTCATCTATACTATAGACGTCATTTATAGTATACACGTCATCTATAGTATACACGTCATCTATAGTATAGACGTCATCTATAGTATACACGTCATCTATAGTATAGACGTCATCTATACTATAGACGTCATCTATACTATACACGTCATCTATACTATAGACATCATCTATACTATAGACGTCATCTTTACTATAGACGTCATCTATACTATAGACGTCATCTATAGTATAGACGTCATCTATACTATAGACGTCATCTATACTATAGACGTCATCTATACTATAGACGTCATCTATACTATAGACGTCATCTATACTATAGACGTCATCTATACTATAGACGTCATCTATACTATAGACGTCATCTATACTATAGACGTCATCTATACTATAGACGTCATCTATACTATAGACGTCATCTATACTATAGACGTCATCTATACTATAGACGTCATCTATACTATAGACGTCATCTATACTATAGACGTCATCTATACTATAGACGTCATCTATACTATAGACGTCATCTATACTATAGACGTAATCTATACTATAGACGTCATCTTATGTATAGACGTCATCCAAAGTATAGACGTCATCTATAGTATACACGTCATCTATAGTATACACGTCATCTATAGTATACACGTCATCTATAGTATACACGTCATCTATACTATAGCCGTAATCTATACTATAGCCGTAATCTATACTATAGACGTCATCTATACTATAGACGTCATCTATACTATAGACGTCATCTATACTATACACGTTATCTATACTATAGACATCATCTATACTATAGACGTCATCTATACTATAGACGTCATCTATACTATAGACGTCATCTATACTATAGACGTCATCTATACTATAGTCGTCATCTATACTATAGCCGTCATCTATACTATAGCCGTCATCTATACTATAGCCGTCATCTATACTATAGACGTCATCTATACTATAGCCGTCGTCTATACTATAGACGTCAT
This sequence comes from Neoascia interrupta, assembly GCA_947623515.1. Classification (NCBI taxonomy): domain Eukaryota; kingdom Metazoa; phylum Arthropoda; class Insecta; order Diptera; family Syrphidae; genus Neoascia; species Neoascia interrupta. Next base: position 102,952,214 of record OX392462.1, read on the forward strand.
CTATACTATAGCCGTCATCTATACTATAGACGTCATCTATACTAATGACGTCATCTATACTATAGACGTCATCTATACTATAGACGTCATCTATACTATAGACGTCATCTATACTATAGACGTCATCTATACTATAGACGTCATCTATACTATAGACGTCATCTATACTATAGACGTCATCTATACTATAGACGTCATCTACACTATAGACGTCATCTATACTATAGACGTCATCCATTCTATGGACGTCATCTATATTATAGACGTCATCTATACTATACAGACGTCATCCATTCTATGGACGTCATCTATATTATAGACGTCATCTATACTATACAGGCGTCATCTATACTATAAACGTCATCTATACTATAGACGTCATCTATACTATAGACATCATCTATACTATACACGTCATCTATACTATAGACATCATCTATACTATAGACGTCATCTTTACTATAGACGTCATCTATACTATAGACGTCATCTATAGTATACACGTCATCTATAGTATAGACGTCATCTATAGTATACACGTCATCTATAGTATAGACGTCATCTATACTATAGACGTCATCTATACTATAGACGTCACCTATACTATAGACGTCATTTATACTATAGACGTCATCTATACTATAGACGTCATCTTTACTATAGACGTCATTTATACTGTAGACGTCATCTATAGTACACACGTCATCTATACTATTGACATCATCTATACTATACACGTCATCTATACTATAGACATCATCTATACTATAGACGTCAACTTTACTATAGACGTCATCTATACTACAGAGGTCATCTATAGTATACACGTCATCTATAGTATAGACGTCATCTATACTATAGACGTCATCTGTACTATAGACGTCATCTGTACTATAGACGTCATCTACACTATAGACGTCATCTACACTATAGACGTCATCTATACTATAGACGTCATCTATACTATAGACGTCATCTATACTATAGACGTCATCTGTACTATAGACGTCATCTACACTATAGACGTCATCTACACTATAGACGTCAACTATACTATAGACGTCATCTATACTATAGACGTCATCTATTCTATAGACGTCATCTACACTATAGGCGTCTTCTATACTATAGACGTCATCTACACTATAGACGTCATCTACACTATAGACGTCATCTATACTATAGACGTCATCTATACAATAGACGTCACCTATACTATAGACGTCATCTACACTATAGCCGTCATCTATACCATAGACGTCATCTATACTATAGACGTCATCTACACTATAGACGTCATCTATACTATAGACGTCATCTATACTATAGACGTCATCTATACTATAGACGTCATTTATACTATAGACTATAGACGTCATCTATACTATAGACGTCATCTATGCTATAGACGTCATCTATACTATAGACGTCATCTATACTATAGACGTCATCTATACTATAGACGTCATCTATACTATAGCCGTCATCTATACTATAGACGTCATCTACACTATAGCCGTCATCTATACTATAGACGTCATCTATACTATAGCCGTCATCTATACTATAGACGTCATCTATACTATAGACGTCATCTATACTATAGACGTCATCTATACTATAGACGTCATCTATACTATAGACGTCATCTATACTATAGACGTCATCTTTACTATAAACGTCGTCTATACTATAGACGTCATCTATACTATAGACGTCATCCATTCTATGGACGTCATCTATATTATAGACGTCATCTATACTATACAGACGTCATCTATACTATAGACGTCATCTATACTATACAGACGTCATCTATATTATAGACGTCATCTATACTATAGACGTCATCTATACTATAGACGTCATCTATACTATAGACATCATCTATACTATACACGTCATCTATACTATAGACATCATCTATACTATAGATGTCATCTTTACTATAGACGTCATCTATACTATAGACGTCATCTATAGTGTACACGTCATCTATAGTATAGACGTCATCTATAGTATAGACGTCATCTATAGTATAGACGTCATCTATAGTATACACGTCATCTATAGTATACACGTCATCTATAGTATAGACGTCATCTATACTATAGACGTCATCTATACTATAGACGTCATCTATAACTATAGACGTCATCTATACTATAGACGTCATCTATAACTATAGACGTCATCTATACTATATACGTCATCTATACTATAGACGTCATCTATACTATAGACGTCATCTATGCTATAGACGTCATCTATACTATAGACGTCATCTATACTATAGACGTCATCTATACTATAGACGTCATCTATACTATAGACGTCATCTATACTATAGACGTCATCTATACTATAGACGTCATCTATACTATAGACGTCATCTATACTATAGTCGTCATCTATACTATAGACGTCATCTATACTATAGTCGTCATCTATACTATAGACGTCATCTATACTATAGACGTCATCTATACTATAGACGTCATCTATACTATAGACTTCATCTATACTATAGACGTCATCTATACTATAGACGTCATCTATACTATAGACGTCATCTATACTATAGACGTCATCTATACTATAGACGTCATCTATACTATAGACGTCATCTATACTATAGACGTCATCTATACTATAGACGTCATCTATACTATAGACGTCATCTATACTATAGACGTCATCTATACTATAGATGTCATCTATACTATAGATGTCATCTATACTATAGATGTCATCTATACTATAGACTTCATCTATACTATAGACGTCATCTATACTATAGACTTCATCTATACTATAGACTTCATCTATACTATAGACGTCATCTATACTATAGACGTCATCTATACTATAGACGTCATCTATACTATAGACGTCATCTATACTATAGACGTCATCTATACTATAGACGTCATCTATACTATAGACGTCATCTATACTATAGACGTCATCTATACTATAGACGTCATCTATACTATAGACGTCATCCATACTATTGACGTCATCTATACTATAGGCGTCATCTATACTTTAGACGTCATCTATACTATAGACGTCATCTATACTTTAGACGCCATGTATACTATAGACGTCATCTATACTATAGACATCATCTATTCTATAGACGTCATCTATAGTATAGACATCATCTATACTATAGACATCATCTATTCTATAGACGTCATCTATAGTATAGACATCATCTATTCTATAGACGTCATCTATACTATAGACGTCATCTATACTATAGACGTCATCTATACTATAGACGTCATCTATACTATAGACGTTATCTATACTATAGACGTCATCTATACTATAGACGTCATCTATACTATAGACGTCATCTATACTATAGACGTCATCTATACTATAGACGTCATCTATACTATAGACGTCATCTATACTATAGACGTCATCTATACTACAGACGTCATCTATACTATAGACGTCATCTATATTATAGACGTCATCTATATTATAGACGTCATCTATACTATAGACGTCATCTATATTATAGACGTCATCTATACTATAGACGTCATCTATACTATAGACGTCATCTATATTATAGACGTCATCTATATTATAGACGTCATCTATACTATAGCCGTCATCTATACTATAGACGTCATCTTTACTATAGCCGTCATCTATACTATAGACGTCATCTATACTATAGCCGTCATCTCTACTATAGACGTCATCTATACTATAGCCGTCATCTATACTATAGCCGCCGTCTATACTATAGACGTCATCTATACTATAGCCGTCATCTATACTATAGACGTCATCTATACTATAGACGTCATCTACACTATAGACGTCATCTATACTATAGACGTCATCTATACTATAGACGTCATCTATACTATAGACGTCATCTATACTATAGACGTCATCTACACTATAGACGTCATCTATACTATAGACGTCATCTATACTATAGACGTCATCTATACTATAGACGTCATCTATACTATAGACGTCATCTATACTATAGACGTCATCTATACTATAGACGTCATCTATGCTATAGACGTCATCTATACTATAGACGTCATCTATACTATAGACGTCATCTATGCTATAGACGTCATCTATACTATAGACGTCATCTATGCTATAGACGTCATCTATACTATAGACGTCATCTATGCTATAGACGTCATCTATACTATAGACGTCATCTATACTATAGACGTCATCTATACTATAGACGTCATCTATACTATACACGTCATCTATACTATAGACGTCATCTATACTATAGACGTCATCTATACTATTGACGTCATCTATACTATAGACGTCATCTATACTATAGACGTCATCTATACTATAGACGTCATCTATACTATAGACGTCATCTATACTATAGACGTCATCTATAGTATAGACGTCATCTATAGTATACACGTCATCTATAGTATAGACGTCATCTATAGTATACACGTCATCTATAGTATAGACGTCATCTATACTATAGGCGTCATCTATACTATAGACGTCATCTATATTTTAGAAGTCATCCATACTATAGACGTCATCTATACTATAGGCGTATCTATACAATAGACGTCATCTATACTATAGGCGTCATCTATACTATAGACCTCATCTATACTATAGATGACGTCATCTATAGATAGACGTCATCTATACTATAGACGTCATCTATACTATAGACGTCATCTATATTATAGACGTCATCTATACTATAGACGTCATCTATATTATAGACGTCATCTATACTATAGACGTCATCTATACTATAGACGTCATCTATACTATAGACGTCATCTATACTATAGACGTCATCTATACTATAGACGTCATCTATACTATAGACGTCATCTATACTATAGACGTCATCTATACTATAGACGTCATCTATAGTATAGATGTCATCTATAGTATAGACGTCATCTATAGTATAGACGTCATCTATTGTATAGACGTCATCTATAGTATACACGTCATCTATAGTATAGACGTCATCTATAGTATACACGTCATCTATAGTATAGACGTCATCTATACTATAGGCGTCATCTATACTATAGACGTCATCTATACTATAGACGTCATCCATATTATAGAAGTCATCCATACTATAGACGTCATCTATACTATAGACGTCATCTATACTATAGACGTCATCTATACTATAGACGTCATCTATACTATAGACGTCATCTATACTATAGACGTCATCTATACTATAGGCGTCATCTATACTATAGACGTCATCTATACTATAGACGTCATCTATACTATAGACGTCATCTATACTATAGACGTCATCTATACTATAGACGTCATCTATACTATAGACGTCATCTATACTATAGACGTCATCTATACTATAGACGTCATCTATACTATAGACGTCATCTATACTATAGACGTCATCTATACTATAGACGTCATCTATACTATAGACTTCATCTATACTATAGACGTCATCTATACTATAGACGTCATCTATACAATAGACGTCATCTATACTATAGACGTCATCTATACTATAGACGTCATCTATACTATAGACGTCATCTATACTATAGACGTCATCTACACTATAGACGTCATCTATACTATAGACGTCATCTACACTATAGACTTCATCTATACTATAGACGTCATCTATACTATAGACGTCATCTATACTATAGACGTCATCTATACTATAGACGTCATCTATACTATAGACGTCATCTATACTATAGACGTCATCTATACTATAGACGTCATCTATACTATAGACGTCATCCATACTTTAGACGCCATGTATACTATAGACGTCATCTATACTATAGACATCATCTATTCTATAGACGTCATCTATAGTATAGACATCATCTATACTATAGACATCATCTATACTATAGACATCATCAATTCTATAGACGTCATCTATAGTATAGACATCATCTATACTATAGACATCATCTATTCTATAGACGTCATCTATAGTATAGACATCATCTATTCTATAGACGTCATCTATACTATAGACGTCATCCATACTATAGACGTCATCTATACTATAGGCGTCATCTATACTATAGACGTCATCTATACTATAGACGTCATCTATACTATAGATGTCATCTATACTATAGACTTCATCTATACTATAGACGTCATCTATACTATAGACTTCATCTATACTATAGACTTCATCTATACTATAGACGTCATCTATACTATAGACGTCATCTATACTATAGACGTCATCTATACTATAGACGTCATCTATACTATAGACGTCATCTATACTATAGACGTCATCTATACTATAGACGTCATCTATACTATAGACGTCATCCATACTTTAGACGCCATGTATACTATAGACGTCATCTATACTATAGACATCATCTATTCTATAGACGTCATCTATAGTATAGACATCATCTATACTATAGACATCATCTATACTATAGACATCATCAATTCTATAGACGTCATCTATAGTATAGACATCATCTATACTATAGACATCATCTATTCTATAGACGTCATCTATAGTATAGACATCATCTATTCTATAGACGTCATCTATACTATAGACGTCATCTATACTATAGACGTCATCTATACTATAGACGTCATCTATACTATAGACGTCATCTATACTATAGACGTCATCTATACTATAGACGTCATCTATACTATAGACGTCATCTATACTATAGACGTCATCTATACTATAGACGTCATCTATACTATAGACGTCATCTATACTATAGACGTCATCTATATTATAGACGTCATCTATACTATAGACGTCATCTATATTATAGACGTCATCTATACTATAGACGTCATCTATACTATAGACGTCATCTATATTATAGACGTCATCTATACTATAGACGTCATCTATATTATAGACGTCATCTATACTATAGACGTCATCTATACTATAGACGTCATCTATATTATAGACGTCATCTATATTATAGACGTCATCTATACTATAGCCGTCATCTATACTATAGACGTCATCTATACTATAGCCGTCATCTATACTATAGACGTCATCTATACTATAGCCGTCATCTATACTATAGCCGTCATCTATACTATAGCCGCCATCTATACTATAGACGTCATCTATACTATAGCCGTCATCTATACTATAGACGTCATCTATACTATAGACGTCATCTACACTATAGACGTCATCTATACTATAGACGTCATCTATACTATAGACGTCATCTACACTATAGACGTCATCTATACTATAGACGTCATCTATACTATAGACGTCATCTATACTATAGACGTAATCTATACTATAGACGTCATCTATACTATAGACGTCATCTATACTATAGACGTCATCTATACTATAGACGTCATCTATACTATAGACGTCATCTATACTATAGACGTCATCTATACTATAGACGTCATCTATACTATAGACGTCATCTATACTATAGACGTCATCTATACTATAGACGTCATCTATACTATAGACGTCATCTATACTATAGACGTCATCTATACTATAGACGTCATTTATACTATAGACGTCATCTATACTATAGACGTCATCTATACTATAGACGTCATCTATACTATAGACGTCATCTATAGTATACACGTCATCTATAGTATAGACGTCATCTATAGTATACACGTCATCTATAGTATAGACGTCATCTATACTATAGGCGTCATCTATACTATAGACGTCATCTATATTTTAGAAGTCATCCATACTATAGACGTCATCTATACTATAGGCGTATCTATACAATAGACGTCATCTATACTATAGGCGTCATCTATACTATAGACCTCATCTATACTATAGATGACGTCATCTATAGATGACGTCATCTATAGATACACGTCATCTATACTATAGACGTCATCTATACTATAGACGTCATCTATATTATAGACGTCATCTATACTATAGACGTCATCTATATTATAGACGTCATCTATACTATAGACGTCATCTATACTATAGACGTCATCTATACTATAGACGTCATCTATACTATAGACGTCATCTATACTATAGACGTCATCTATACTATAGACGTCATCTATACTATAGGCGTCATCTATACTATAGACGTCATCTATAGTATAGATGTCATCTATAGTATAGACGTCATCTATAGTATAGACGTCATCTATTGTATAGACGTCATCTATAGTATACACGTCATCTATAGTATAGACGTCATCTATAGTATACACGTCATCTATAGTATAGACGTCATCTATACTATAGGTGTCATCTATACTATAGACGTCATCTATACTATAGACGTCATCCATATTATAGAAGTCATCCATACTATAGACGTCATCTATACTATAGGCGTCATCTATACTATAGACGTCATCTATACTATAGACGTCATCTATACTATAGACGTCATCTATACTATAGACGTCATCTATACTATAGACGTCATCTATACTATAGACGTCATCTATACTATAGACGTCATCTATACTATAGACGTCATCTATACTATAGACGTCATCTATACTATAGACGTCATCTATACTATAGACGTCATCTATACTATAGACGTCATCTATACTATAGACGTGATCTATACTATAGACGTGATCTATACTATAGACGTCATCTATACTATAGACGTCATCTATACTATAGACGTCATCTATACTATAGACGTCATCTATACTATAGACGTCATCTATACTATAGACGTCATCTATACTATAGACGTCATCTATACTATAGACGTCATCTATACTATAGACGTCATCCATTCTATGGACGTCATCTATATTATAGACGTCATCTATACTATACAGACGTCATCCATTCTATGGACGTCATCTATATTATAGACGTCATCTATACTATACAGACGTCATCTATACTATAGACGTCATCTATACTATAGACGTCATCTATACTATAGACATCATCTATACTATACACGTCATCTATACTATAGACATCATCTATACTATAGACGTCATCTTTACTATAGACGTCATCTATACTATAGACGTCATCTATAGTATACACGTCATCTATAGTATAGACGTCATCTATAGTATACACGTCATCTATAGTATAGACGTCATCTATACTATAGACGTCATCTATACTATAGACGTCATCTATACTATAGACGTCATCTATACTATAGACGTCATCTATACTATAGACGTCATCTATACTATAGACGTCATCTATACTATAGACGTCATCTTTACTATAGACGTCATTTATACTGTAGACGTCATCTATAGTACACACGTCATCTATACTATTGACATCATCTATACTATACACGTCATCTATACTATAGACATCATCTATACCATAGACGTCAACTTTACTATAGACGTCATCTATACTACAGAGGTCATCTATAGTATACACGTCATCTATAGTATAGACGTCATCTATACTATAGACGTCATCTGTACTATAGACGTCATCTGTACTATAGACGTCATCTACACTATAGACGTCATCTACACTATAGACGTCATCTATACTATAGACGTCATCTATACTATAGACGTCATCTATACTTTAGACGTCATTTATACTACAGACGTCATCTATACTATAGACGTCATCTATTCTATAGACGTCATCTACACTATAGACGTCTTCTATACTATAGACGTCATCTACACTATAGACGTCATCTACACTATAGACGTCATCTATACTATAGACGTCATCTATACAAAAGACGTCACCTATACTATAGACGTCATCTACACTATAGCCGTCATCTATACTATAGACGTCATCTATACTATAGACGTCATCTACACTATAGACGTCATCTATACTATAGACGTCATCTATACTATAGACGTCATCTATACTATAGACGTCATTTATACTATAGACTATAGACGTCATCTATACTATAGACGTCATCTATGCTATAGACGTCATCTATACTATAGACGTCATCTATACTATAGACGTCATCTATACTATAGACGTCATCTATACTATAGACGTCATCTATACTATAGCCGTCATCTATACTATAGACGTCATCTACACTATAGCCGTCATCTATACTATAGACGTCATCTATACTATAGCCGTCATCTATACTATAGACGTCATCTATACTATAGACGTCATCTATACTATAGACGTCATCTATACTATAGACGTCATCTATACTATAGACGTCATCTATACTATAGACGTCATCTATACTATAGACGTCATCTATACTATAGACGTCATCTATACTATAGACGTCATCCATTCTATGGACGTCATCTATATTATAGACGTCATCTATACTATACAGACGTCATCTATACTATAGACGTCATCTATACTATACAGACGTCATCTATATTATAGACGTCATCTATACTATAGACGTCATCTATACTATAGACGTCATCTATACTATAGACATCATCTATACTATACACGTCATCTATACTATAGACATCATCTATACTATAGATGTCATCTTTACTATAGACGTCATCTATACTATAGACGTCATCTTTACTATAGACGTCATCTATACTATAGACGTCATCTATACTATAGACGTCATCTATACTATAGACGTCATCTATACTATAGACGTCATCTATACTATAGACGTCATCTATACTATAGACGTCATCTATACTATAGACGTCATCTATACTATAGACGTCATCTATACTATAGACGTCATCTATACTATAGACGTCATCTATACTATAGACGTCATCTATACTATAGACTTCATCTATACTATAGACGTCATCTATACTATAGACTTCATCTATACTATAGACGTCATCTATACTATAGACGTCATCTATACTATAGACGTCATCTATACTATAGACGTCATCTATACTATAGACGTCATCTATACTATAGACGTCATCTATACTATAGACGTCATCTATACTATAGACGTCATCTATACTATAGATGTCATCTATACTATAGATGTCATCTATACTATAGACTTCATCTATACTATAGACGTCATCTATACTATAGACTTCATCTATACTATAGACGTCATCTATACTATAGACGTCATCTATACTATAGACGTCATCTATACTATAGACGTCATCTATACTATAGACGTCATCTATACTATAGACGTCATCTATACTATAGACGTCATCTATACTATTGACGTCATCTATACTATAGGCGTCATCTATACTTTAGACGTCATCTATACTATAGACGTCATCTATACTTTAGACGCCATGTATACTATAGACGTCATCTATACTATAGACATCATCTATTCTATAGACGTCATCTATAGTATAGACATCATCTATTCTATAGACGTCATCTATACTATAGACGTCATCTATACTATAGACGTCATCTATACTATAGACGTCATCTATACTATAGACGTCATCTATACTATAGACGTCATCTATACTATAGACGTCATCTATACTATAGACGTCATCTATACTATAGACGTCATCTATACTATAGACGTCATCTATACTATAGACGTCATCTTTACTATAGACGTCATCTATACTATAGACGTCATCTACACTATAGCCGTCATCTATACTATCATCTATACTATAGCCGTCATCTATACTATAGACGTCATCTATACTATAGACGTCATCTATACTATAGACGTCATCTATACTATAGACGTCATCTATACTATAGACGTCATCTATACTATAGACGTCATCTATACTATAGACGTCATCTATACTATAGACGTCATCTATACTATAGACGTCATCTATACTATAGACGTCATCTATACTATAGACGTCATCTATACTATAGACGTCATCTATACTATAGACGTCATCTATACTATTGACGTCATCTATACTATAGGCGTCATCTATACTTTAGACGTCATCTATACTATAGACGTCATCTATACTTTAGACGCCATGTATACTATAGACGTCATCTATACTATAGACATCATCTATTCTATAGACGTCATCTATAGTATAGACATCATCTATTCTATAGACGTCATCTATACTATAGACGTCATCTATACTATAGACGTCATCTATACTATAGACGTCATCTATACTATAGACGTCATCAATACTATAGACGTCATCAATACTATAGACGTCATCTATACTATAGACGTCATCTATACTATAGACGTCATCTATACTATAGACGTCATCTATACTATAGACGTCATCTATACTATAGACGTCATCTTTACTATAGACGTCATCTATACTATAGACGTCATCTATACTATAGACGTCATCTATACTATAGACGTCATCTATACTATAGACGTCATCTATACTATAGACGTCATCTATACTATAGACGTCATCTATATTATAGACGTCATCTATATTATAGACGTCATCTATACTATAGACGTCATCTATATTATAGACGTCATCTATACTATAGACGTCATCTATACTATAGACGTCATCTATATTATAGACGTCATCTATATTATAGACGTCATCTATACTATAGCCGTCATCTATACTATAGACGTCATCTATACTATAGCCGTCATCTATACTATAGACGTCATCTATACTATAGCCGTCATCTCTACTATAGACGTCATCTATACTATAGCCGTCATCTATACTATAGCCGCCATCTATACTATAGCCGCCATCTATACTATAGACGTCATCTATACTATAGCCGTCATCTATACTATAGACGTCATCTACACTATAGACGTCATCTATACTATAGACGTCATCTACACTATAGACGTCATCTATACTATAGACGTCATCTATACTATAGACGTCATCTATACTATAGACGTCATCTATACTATAGACGTCATCTATACTATAGACGTCATCTATACTATAGACGTCATCTATACTATAGACGTCATCTATACTATAGACGTCATCTATACTATAGACGTCATCTATACTATAGACGTCATCTATACTATAGACGTCATCTATACTATAGACGTCATCTATACTATAGACGTCATCTATACTATAGACGTCATCTATACTATAGACGTCATCTATACTATAGACGTCATCTATACTATAGACGTCATCTATACTATAGACGTCATCTATACTATAGACGTCATCTATACTATAGACGTCATCTATACTATAGAAGTCATCTATACTATAGACGTCATCTATACTATAGACGTCATCTATACTACAGACGTCATCTATACTATAGACGTCATCTATACTATAGACGTCATCTATACTATAGACGTCATCTATACTATAGACGTCATCTATACTATAGACGTCATCTATACTATAGACGTCATCTATAGTATAGACGTCATCTATAGTATACACGTCATCTATAGTATAGACGTCATCTATAGTATACACGTCATCTATAGTATAGACGTCATCTATACTATAGGCGTCATCTATACTATAGACGTCATCTATATTTTAGAAGTCATCCATACTATAGACGTCATCTATACTATAGGCGTATCTATACAATAGACGTCATCTATACTATAGGCGTCATCTATACTATAGACCTCATCTATACTATAGATGACGTCATCTATACTATAGGCGTCATCTATACTATAGACCTCATCTATACTATAGATGACGTCATCTAAAGATAGACGTCATCTATACTATAGACGTCATCTATACTATAGACGTCATCTATACTATAGACGTCATCTATATTATAGACGTCATCTATATTATAGACGTCATCTATACTATAGACGTCATCTATACTATAGACGTCATCTATACTATAGACGTCATCTATACTATAGACGTCATCTATACTATAGACGTCATCTATACTATAGACGTCATCTATACTATAGACGTCATCTATAGTATAGATGTCATCTATAGTATAGACGTCATCTATAGTATAGACGTCATCTATTGTATAGACGTCATCTATAGTATACACGTCATCTATAGTATAGACGTCATCTATAGTATACACGTCATCTATAGTATAGACGTCATCTATACTATAGGCGTCATCTATACTATAGACGTCATCTATACTATAGACGTCATCCATATTATAGAAGTCATCCATACTATAGACGTCATCTATACTATAGGCGTCATCTATACTATAGACGTCATCTATACTATAGACGTCATCTATACTTTAGACGTCATCTATACTATAGACGTCATCTATACTATAGACGTCATCTATAGTATAGACGTCATCTATAGTACAGACGTCATCTATAGTATACACGTCATCTATAGTATAGATTACGTCTATAGTATAGATGACGCCTATAGTATAGATGACGTCTATAGTATGGATGACTTCTAAAATATAGATGACGTCTATAGTATAGATGATGTCTATAGTATAGATGACGCCTATAGTATAGATGACGTCTATACTATAGATGACGTGTATACTCTAGATGACGTGTATACTATAGATGACGTCTATACTATAGACGTCATCTAACGTTATCTATACTATAGACGTCATCTATACTATAGACGTCATCTATGGTATAGACGTCATCTATAGTATAGACGTCATCTATAGTATACACGTCATCTATAGTATAGACGTCATCTATACTATAGGCGTCATCTATACTATAGACGTCATCTATACTATAGACGTCATCTATATTTTAGAAGTCATCCATACTAAAGACGTCATCTATACTATAGGCGTCATCTATACTATAGACGTAATCTATACTATAGACGTCATCTATACTATAGACGCCATCTATACTATAGACGTCATCTATACTATAGACGTCATCTATTCTATAGACGTCATCTATAGTATAGACATCATCTATTCTATAGACGTCATCTATAGTATAGATGTCATCTATTCTAAAGACGTCATCTATACTATAGACGTCATCTATACTATAGCCGTCATCTATACTATAGACGTCATCTATACTATAGACGTCATCTATATTTTAGAAGTCATCCATACTATAGACGTCATCTATACTATAGGCGTCATCTATACTATAGACGTAATCTATACTATAGACGTCATCTATACTATAGACGCCATCTATACTATAGACGTCATCTATACTATAGACATCATCTATTCTATAGACGTCATCTATAGTATAGACATCATCTATTCTATAGACGTCATCTATAGTATAGATGTCATCTATTCTAAAGACGTCATCTATACTATAGACGTCATCTATACTATAGCCGTCATCTATACTATAGACGTCATCTATACTATAGCCGTCATCTATACTATAGACGTCATCTATACTATAGCCGTCATCTATACTATAGACGTCATCTATACTATAGCCGTCATCTATACCATAGACGTCATCTATACTATAGACGTCATCTATACTAAAGACGTCATCTATACTATAGACTTCATCTGTACTATAGACGTCATCTATACTATAGACGTCATCTATACTATAGACGTCATCTACACTATAGACGTCATCTATACTATAGACGTCATCTATACTATAGACGTCATCTATACTATAGACGTCATCTATACTATAGACGTCATCTATACTATAGACTTCATCTATACTATAGACGTCATCTATATTTTAGAAGTCATCCATACTATAGACGTCATCTATACTATAGGCGTCATCTATACTATAGACGTAATCTATACTATAGACGTCATCTATACTATAGACGCCATCTATACTATAGACGTCATCTATACTATAGACATCATCTATTCTATAGACGTCATCTATAGTATAGACATCATCTATTCTATAGACGTCGTCTATAGTATAGATGTCATCTATTCTAAAGACGTCATCTATACTATAGACGTCATCTATACTATAGCCGTCATCTATACTATAGACGTCATCTATACTATAGACGTCATCTATATTTTAGAAGTCATCCATACTATAGACGTCATCTATACTATAGGCGTCATCTATACTATAGACGTAATCTATACTATAGACGTCATCTATACTATAGACGCCATCTATACTATAGACGTCATCTATACTATAGACATCATCTATTCTATAGACGTCATCTATAGTATAGACATCATCTATTCTATAGACGTCATCTATAGTATAGATGTCATCTATTCTAAAGACGTCATCTATACTATAGACGTCATCTATACTATAGCCGTCATCTATACTATAGACGTCATCTATACTATAGCCGTCATCTATACTATAGACGTCATCTATACTATAGCCGTCATCTATACTATAGACGTCATCTATACTATAGCCGTCATCTATACCATAGACGTCATCTATACTATAGACGTCATCTATACTAAAGACGTCATCTATACTATAGACTTCATCTGTACTATAGACGTCATCTATACTATAGACGTCATCTATACTATAGACTTCATCTACACTATAGACGTCATCTATACTATAGACGTCATCTATACTATAGACGTCATCTATACTATAGACGTCATCTATACTATAGACGTCATCTATACTATAGACGTCATCTATACTATAGACGTCATCTATACTATAGACGTCATCTATACTATAGACGTCATCTATACTATAGACTTCATCTATACTATAGACGTCATCTATACTATAGACGTCATCTTTACTATAGACGTCATCTTTACTATAGACGTCATCTATACTATAGACGTCATCAATACTATAGACGTCATCTATACTATAGACGTCATCTATACTATAGACGTCATCTATACTATAGACGTCATCTATACTATAGACGTCATCTATAGTATAGACGTCATCTATAGTATAGACGTCATCTATAGTATAGACGTCATCTATAGTATAGACGTCATCTATACTATAGCCGTCATCTATACTATAGACGTCATCTATATTATAGACGTCATCTATACTATAGACGTCATCTATACTATAGACGTCATCTATACTATAGACGTCATCTATACTATAGACGTCATCTATAGTATAGATGTCATCTATAGTATAGACGTCATCTATACTATAGATGTCATCTATAGTATAGACGTCATCTATAGTATAGACGTCATCTATAGTATAGACGTCATCTATAGTATAGACGTCATCTATAGTATAGACGTCATCTATAGTATAGACGTCATCTATAGTATAGACGTCATCAATAGTATACACGTCATCTATAGTATACACGTCATCTATAGTATACACGTCATCTATACTATAGGCGTCATCTATACTATAGACGTCATATATACTATAGACGTCATCCATATTTTAGAAGTCATCCATACTATAGACGTCATCTATACTATAGACGTCATCTATACTATAGACGTCATCTATACTATAGACGTCATCTATACTATAGACGTCATCTATACTATAGACGTCATCTATACTATAGACGTCATCTATACTATAGACGTCATCTATACTATAGACGTCATCTATACTAAAGACGTCATCTATACTATAGACGTCATCTATACTATAGACGTCATCTATACTATAGACTTCATCTATAGTATAGATGTCATCTATACTATAGACGTCATCTATAGTATAGATGTCATCTATAGTATAGACGTCATCTATAGTATAGACGTCATCTATAGTATAGACGTCATCTATAGTATACACGTCATCTATAGTATAGACGTCATCTATAGTATACACGTCATCTATAGTATAGACGTCATCTATACTATAGGCGTCATCTATACTATAGACGTCATCTATACTATAGACGTCATCCATATTTTAGAAGTCATCCATACTATAGACGTCATCTATACTATAGACGTCATCTATACTATAGACGTCATCTATACTATAGACGTCATCTATACTATAGACGTCATCAATAGTATAGATGTCATCTATACTATAGACGTCATCTATAGTATAGATGTCATCTATAGTATAGACGTCATCTATAGTATAGACGTCATCTATAGTCGTCGACGTCATCTATATATAGACGTCTATACTATAGATGACATCTATACTATAGACGTCATCTATAGTATAGATGTCATCTATAGTATAGACGTCATCTATACTATAGGCGTCATCTATACTATAGACGTCATCTATACTATAGCCGTCATCTATACTATAGACGTCATCTACACTATAGCCGTCATCTATACTATAGACGTCATCTATACTATAGCCGTCATCTATACTATAGACGTCATCTATACTATAGACGTCATCTATACTATAGACGTCATCTATACTATAGACGTCATCTATACTATAGACGTCATCTATACTATAGACGTCATCTATACTATAGACGTCATCTATACTATAGACGTCATCTATACTATAGACGTCATCTATACTATAGACGTCATCTTTACTATAAACGTCGTCTATACTATAGACGTCATCTATACTATAGACGTCATCCATTCTATGGACGTCATCTATATTATAGACGTCATCTACACTATACAGACGTCATCTATACTATAGACGTCATCTATACTATACAGACGTCATCTATATTATAGACGTCATCTATACTATAGACGTCATCTATACTATAGACGTCATCTATACTATAGACATCATCTATACTATACACGTCATCTATACTATAGACATCATCTATACTATAGATGTCATCTTTACTATAGACGTCATCTATACTATAGACGTCATCTATAGTGTACACGTCATCTATAGTATAGACGTCATCTATAGTATACACGTCATCTATAGTATAGACGTCATCTATACTATAGACGTCATCTATACTATAGACGTCATCTATACTATAGACGTCATCTATACTATAGACGTCATCTATACTATAGACGTCATCTATACTATAGACGTCATCTATACTATAGACGTAATCTTTACTATAGACGTCATTTATACTGTAGACGTCATCTATAGTACACACGTCATCTATACTATTGACATCATCTATACTATACACGTCATCTATACTATAGACATCATCTATACCATAGACGTCAACTTTACTATAGACGTCATCTATACTACAGAGGTCATCTATAGTATACACGTCATCTATAGTATAGACGTCATCTATACTATAGACGTCATCTGTACTATAGACGTCATCTGTACTATAGACGTCATCTACACTATAGACGTCATCTACACTATAGACGTCATCTATACTATAGACGTCATCTATACTATAGACGTCATCTATACTTTAGACGTCATTTATACTACAGACGTCATCTATACTATAGACGTCATCTATTCTATAGACGTCATCTACACTATAGACGTCTTCTATACTATAGACGTCATCTACACTATAGACGTCATCTACACTATAGACGTCATCTATACTATAGACGTCATCTATACAAAAGACGTCACCTATACTATAGACGTCATCTACACTATAGCCGTCATCTATACTATAGACGTCATCTATACTATAGACGTCATCTACACTATAGACGTCATCTATACTATAGACGTCATCTATACTATAGACGTCATCTATACTATAGACGTCATTTATACTATAGACTATAGACGTCATCTATACTATAGACGTCATCTATGCTATAGACGTCATCTATACTATAGACGTCATCTATACTATAGACGTCATCTATACTATAGACGTCATCTATACTATAGACGTCATCTATACTATAGCCGTCATCTATACTATAGACGTCATCTACACTATAGCCGTCATCTATACTATAGACGTCATCTATACTATAGCCGTCATCTATACTATAGACGTCATCTATACTATAGACGTCATCTATACTATAGACGTCATCTATACTATAGACGTCATCTATACTATAGACGTCATCTATACTATAGACGTCATCTATACTATAGACGTCATCTATACTATAGACGTCATCTATACTATAGACGTCATCCATTCTATGGACGTCATCTATATTATAGACGTCATCTATACTATACAGACGTCATCTATACTATAGACGTCATCTATACTATACAGACGTCATCTATATTATAGACGTCATCTATACTATAGACGTCATCTATACTATAGACGTCATCTATACTATAGACATCATCTATACTATACACGTCATCTATACTATAGACATCATCTATACTATAGATGTCATCTTTACTATAGACGTCATCTATACTATAGACGTCATCTATACTATAGACGTCATCTATACTATAGACGTCATCTATACTATAGACGTCATCTATACTATAGACGTCATCTATACTATAGACGTCATCTATACTATAGACGTCATCTATACTATAGACGTCATCTATACTATAGTCGTCATCTATACTATAGACGTCATCTATACTATAGACGTCACCTATACTATAGACGTCATCTATACTATAGACTTCATCTATACTATAGACGTCATCTATACTATAGACTTCATCTATACTATAGACGTCATCTATACTATAGACGTCATCTATACTATAGACGTCATCTATACTATAGACGTCATCTATACTATAGACGTCATCTATACTATAGACGTCATCTATACTATAGACGTCATCTATACTATAGATGTCATCTATACTATAGATGTCATCTATACTATAGATGTCATCTATACTATAGACTTCATCTATACTATAGACGTCATCTATACTATAGACTTCATCTATACTATAGACGTCATCTATACTATAGACGTCATCTATACTATAGACGTCTCTATACTATAGACGTCATCTATACTATAGACGTCATCTATACTATAGACGTCATCTATACTATAGACGTCATCTATACTATAGACGTCATCTATACTATAGACGTCATCTATACTATAGACGTCATCTATACTATTGACGTCATCTATACTATAGGCGTCATCTATACTTTAGACGTCATCTATACTATAGACGTCATCTATACTTTAGACGCCATGTATACTATAGACGTCATCTATACTATAGACATCATCTATTCTATAGACGTCATCTATAGTATAGACATCATCTATTCTATAGACGTCATCTATACTATAGACGTCATCTATACTATAGACGTCATCTATACTATAGACGTCATCTATACTATAGACGTCATCTATACTATAGACGTCATCTATACTATAGACGTCATCTATACTATAGACGTCATCTATACTATAGACGTCATCTATACTATAGACGTCATCTATACTATAGACGTCATCTACACTATAGCCGTCATCTATACTATAGACGTCATCTATACTATAGCCGTCATCTATACTATAGACGTCATCTATACTATAGACGTCATCTATACTATAGACGTCATCTATACTATAGACGTCATCTATACTATAGACGTCATCTATACTATAGACGTCATCTATACTATAGACGTCATCTATACTATAGACGTCATCTATACTATAGACGTCATCTATACTATAGACGTCATCTATACTATAGACGTCATCTATACTATTGACGTCATCTATACTATAGGCGTCATCTATACTTTAGACGTCATCTATACTATAGACGTCATCTATACTTTAGACGCCATGTATACTATAGACGTCATCTATACTATAGACATCATCTATTCTATAGACGTCATCTATAGTATAGACATCATCTATTCTATAGACGTCATCTATACTATAGACGTCATCTATACTATAGACGTCATCTATACTATAGACGTCATCTATACTATAGACGTCATCTATACTATAGACGTCATCTATACTATAGACGTCATCTATACTATAGACGTCATCTATACTATAGACGTCATCTATACTATAGACGTCATCTATACTATAGACGTCATCTATACTATAGACGTCATCTATACTATAGACGTCATCTATACTATAGACGTCATCTTTACTATAGACGTCATCTATACTATAGACGTCATCTATACTATAGACGTCATCTATACTATAGACGTCATCTATACTATAGACGTCATCTATACTATAGACGTCATCTATATTATAGACGTCATCTATATTATAGACGTCATCTATACTATAGACGTCATCTATATTATAGACGTCATCTATACTATAGACGTCATCTATACTATAGACGTCATCTATATTATAGACGTCATCTATATTATAGACGTCATCTATACTATAGCCGTCATCTATACTATAGACGTCATCTATACTATAGCCGTCATCTATACTATAGACGTCATCTATACTATAGCCGTCATCTCTACTATAGACGTCATCTATACTATAGCCGTCATCTATACCATAGCCGCCATCTATACTATAGCCGCCATCTATACTATAGACGTCATCTATACTATAGCCGTCATCTATACTATAGACGTCATCTACACTATAGACGTCATCTATACTATAGACGTCATCTACACTATAGACGTCATCTATACTATAGACGTCATCTATACTATAGACGTCATCTATACTATAGACGTCATCTATACTATAGACGTCATCTATACTATAGACGTCATCTATACTATAGACGTCATCTATACTATAGACGTCATCTATACTATAGACGTCATCTATACTATAGACGTCATCTATACTATAGACGTCATCTATACTATAGACGTCATCTATACTATAGACGTCATCTATACTATAGACGTCATCTATACTATAGACGTCATCTATACTATAGACGTCATCTATACTATAGACGTCATCTATACTATAGACGTCATCTATACTATAGACGTCATCTATACTATAGACGTCATCTATACTATAGACGTCATCTATACTATAGACGTCATCTATACTATAGAAGTCATCTATACTATAGACGTCATCAATACTATAGACGTCATCTATACTACAGACGTCATCTATACTATAGACGTCATCTATACTATAGACGTCATCTATACTATAGACGTCATCTATACTATAGACGTCATCTATACTATAGACGTCATCTATACTATAGACGTCATCTATAGTATAGACGTCATCTATAGTATACACGTCATCTATAGTATAGACGTCATCTATAGTATACACGTCATCTATAGTATAGACGTCATCTATACTATAGGCGTCATCTATACTATAGACGTCATCTATATTTTAGAAGTCATCCATACTATAGACGTCATCTATACTATAGGCGTATCTATACAATAGACGTCATCTATACTATAGGCGTCATCTATACTATAGACCTCATCTATACTATAGATGACGTCATCTATACTATAGGCGTCATCTATACTATAGACCTCATCTATACTATAGATGACGTCATCTAAAGATAGACGTCATCTATACTATAGACGTCATCTATACTATAGACGTCATCTATACTATAGACGTCATCTATATTATAGACGTCATCTATATTATAGACGTCATCTATACTATAGACGTCATCTATACTATAGACGTCATCTATACTATAGACGTCATCTATACTATAGACGTCATCTATACTATAGACGTCATCTATACTATAGACGTCATCTATACTATAGACGTCATCTATAGTATAGATGTCATCTATAGTATAGACGTCATCTATAGTATAGACGTCATCTATTGTATAGACGTCATCTATAGTATACACGTCATCTATAGTATAGACGTCATCTATAGTATACACGTCATCTATAGTATAGACG
Source organism: Neoascia interrupta (assembly GCA_947623515.1). NCBI lineage: Eukaryota > Metazoa > Arthropoda > Insecta > Diptera > Syrphidae > Neoascia > Neoascia interrupta. The sequence goes on from OX392462.1 coordinate 102,975,791, forward strand.
TCATCTATACTATAGGCGTCATCTATACTATAGACGTCATCTATACTATAGACGTCATCCATATTATAGAAGTCATCCATACTATAGACGTCATCTATACTATAGGCGTCATCTATACTATAGACGTCATCTATACTATAGACGTCATCTATACTTTAGACGTCATCTATACTATAGACGTCATCTATACTATAGACGTCATCTATAGTATAGACGTCATCTATAGTACAGACGTCATCTATAGTATACACGTCATCTATAGTATAGATTACGTCTATAGTATAGATGACGCCTATAGTATAGATGACGTCTATAGTATGGATGACTTCTAAAATATAGATGACGTCTATAGTATAGATGATGTCTATAGTATAGATGACGCCTATAGTATAGATGACGTCTATACTATAGATGACGTGTATACTCTAGATGACGTGTATACTATAGATGACGTCTATACTATAGACGTCATCTAACGTTATCTATACTATAGACGTCATCTATACTATAGACGTCATCTATGGTATAGACGTCATCTATAGTATAGACGTCATCTATAGTATACACGTCATCTATAGTATAGACGTCATCTATACTATAGGCGTCATCTATACTATAGACGTCATCTATACTATAGACGTCATCTATATTTTAGAAGTCATCTATACTAAAGACGTCATCTATACTATAGGCGTCATCTATACTATAGACGTAATCTATACTATAGACGTCATCTATACTATAGACGCCATCTATACTATAGACGTCATCTATACTATAGACATCATCTATTCTATAGACGTCATCTATAGTATAGACATCATCTATTCTATAGACGTCATCTATAGTATAGATGTCATCTATTCTAAAGACGTCATCTATACTATAGACGTCATCTATACTATAGCCGTCATCTATACTATAGACGTCATCTATACTATAGACGTCATCTATATTTTAGAAGTCATCCATACTATAGACGTCATCTATACTATAGGCGTCATCTATACTATAGACGTAATCTATACTATAGACGTCATCTATACTATAGACGCCATCTATACTATAGACGTCATCTATACTATAGACATCATCTATTCTATAGACGTCATCTATAGTATAGACATCATCTATTCTATAGACGTCATCTATAGTATAGATGTCATCTATTCTAAAGACGTCATCTATACTATAGACGTCATCTATACTATAGCCGTCATCTATACTATAGACGTCATCTATACTATAGCCGTCATCTATACTATAGACGTCATCTATACTATAGCCGTCATCTATACTATAGACGTCATCTATACTATAGCCGTCATCTATACCATAGACGTCATCTATACTATAGACGTCATCTATACTAAAGACGTCATCTATACTATAGACTTCATCTGTACTATAGACGTCATCTATACTATAGACGTCATCTATACTATAGACGTCATCTACACTATAGACGTCATCTATACTATAGACGTCATCTATACTATAGACGTCATCTATACTATAGACGTCATCTATACTATAGACTTCATCTATACTATAGACGTCATCTATATTTTAGAAGTCATCCATACTATAGACGTCATCTATACTATAGGCGTCATCTATACTATAGACGTAATCTATACTATAGACGTCATCTATACTATAGACGCCATCTATACTATAGACGTCATCTATACTATAGACATCATCTATTCTATAGACGTCATCTATAGTATAGACATCATCTATTCTATAGACGTCATCTATAGTATAGATGTCATCTATTCTAAAGACGTCATCTATACTATAGACGTCATCTATACTATAGCCGTCATCTATACTATAGACGTCATCTATACTATAGACGTCATCTATATTTTAGAAGTCATCCATACTATAGACGTCATCTATACTATAGGCGTCATCTATACTATAGACGTAATCTATACTATAGACGTCATCTATACTATAGACGCCATCTATACTATAGACGTCATCTATACTATAGACATCATCTATTCTATAGACGTCATCTATAGTATAGACATCATCTATTCTATAGACGTCATCTATAGTATAGATGTCATCTATTCTAAAGACGTCATCTATACTATAGACGTCATCTATACTATAGCCGTCATCTATACTATAGACGTCATCTATACTATAGCCGTCATCTATACTATAGACGTCATCTATACTATAGCCGTCATCTATACTATAGACGTCATCTATACTATAGCCGTCATCTATACCATAGACGTCATCTATACTATAGACGTCATCTATACTAAAGACGTCATCTATACTATAGACTTCATCTGTACTATAGACGTCATCTATACTATAGACGTCATCTATACTATAGACTTCATCTACACTATAGACGTCATCTATACTATAGACGTCATCTATACTATAGACGTCATCTATACTATAGACGTCATCTATACTATAGACGTCATCTATACTATAGACGTCATCTATACTATAGACGTCATCTATACTATAGACGTCATCTATACTATAGACGTCATCTATACTATAGACTTCATCTATACTATAGACGTCATCTATACTATAGACGTCATCTTTACTATAGACGTCATCTTTACTATAGACGTCATCTATACTATAGACGTCATCAATACTATAGACGTCATCTATACTATAGACGTCATCTATACTATAGACGTCACCTATACTATAGACGTCATCTATACTATAGACGTCATCTATACTATAGACGTCATCTATACTATAGACGTCATCTATACTATAGACGTCATCTATAGTATAGACGTCATCTATAGTATAGACGTCATCTATAGTATAGACGTCATCTATAGTATAGACGTCATCTATACTATAGCCGTCATCTATACTATAGACGTCATCTATATTATAGACGTCATCTATACTATAGACGTCATCTATACTATAGACGTCATCTATACTATAGACGTCATCTATACTATAGACGTCATCTATAGTATAGATGTCATCTATAGTATAGACGTCATCTATACTATAGATGTCATCTATAGTATAGACGTCATCTATAGTATAGACGTCATCTATAGTATAGACGTCATCTATAGTATAGACGTCATCTATAGTATAGACGTCATCTATAGTATAGACGTCATCTATAGTATAGACGTCATCTATAGTATAGACGTCATCTATAGTATAGACGTCATCTATAGTATAGACGTCATCAATAGTATACACGTCATCTATAGTATACACGTCATCTATAGTATACACGTCATCTATACTATAGGCGTCATCTATACTATAGACGTCATCTATACTATAGACGTCATCCATATTTTAGAAGTCATCCATACTATAGACGTCATCTATACTATAGACGTCATCTATACTATAGACGTCATCTATACTATAGACGTCATCTATACTATAGACGTCATCTATACTATAGACGTCATCTATACTATAGACGTCATCTATACTATAGACGTCATCTATACTAAAGACGTCATCTATACTATAGACGTCATCTATACTATAGACGTCATCTATACTATAGACTTCATCTATAGTATAGATGTCATCTATACTATAGACGTCATCTATAGTATAGATGTCATCTATAGTATAGACGTCATCTATAGTATAGACGTCATCTATAGTATAGACGTCATCTATAGTATACACGTCATCTATAGTATAGACGTCATCTATAGTATACACGTCATCTATAGTATAGACGTCATCTATACTATAGGCGTCATCTATACTATAGACGTCATCTATACTATAGACGTCATCCATATTTTAGAAGTCATCCATACTATAGACGTCATCTATACTATAGACGTCATCTATACTATAGACGTCATCTATACTATAGACGTCATCTATACTATAGACGTCATCAATAGTATAGATGTCATCTATACTATAGACGTCATCTATAGTATAGATGTCATCTATAGTATAGACGTCATCTATAGTATAGACGTCATCTATAGTCGTCGACGTCATCTATATATAGACGTCTATACTATAGATGACATCTATACTATAGACGTCATCTATAGTATAGATGTCATCTATAGTATAGACGTCATCTATACTATAGGCGTCATCTATACTATAGACGTCATCTATACTATAGCCGTCATCTATACTATAGACGTCATCTACACTATAGCCGTCATCTATACTATAGACGTCATCTATACTATAGCCGTCATCTATACTATAGACGTCATCTATACTATAGACGTCATCTATACTATAGACGTCATCTATACTATAGACGTCATCTATACTATAGACGACATCTATACTATAGACGTCATCTATACTATAGACGTCATCTATACTATAGACGTCATCTTTACTATAAACGTCGTCTATACTATAGACGTCATCTATACTATAGACGTCATCCATTCTATGGACGTCATCTACACTATACAGACGTCATCTATACTATAGACGTCATCTATACTATACAGACGTCATCTATATTATAGACGTCATCTATACTATAGACGTCATCTATACTATAGACGTCATCTATACTATAGACATCATCTATACTATACACGTCATCTATACTATAGACATCATCTATACTATAGATGTCATCTTTACTATAGACGTCATCTATACTATAGACGTCATCTATAGTGTACACGTCATCTATAGTATAGACGTCATCTATAGTATAGACGTCATCTATAGTATAGACGTCATCTATAGTATAGACGTCATCTATAGTATACACGTCATCTTAAGTATACACGTCATCTATAGTATACACGTCATCTATAGTATAGACGTCATCTATACTATAGACGTCATCTATACTATAGACGTCATCTATAACTATAGACGTCATCTATACTATATACGTCATCTATACTATATACGTCATCTATACTATAGACGTCATCTTTACTATAGACGTCATCTATACTATAGACGTCATCTATACTATAGACGTCATCTATACTATAGACGTCATCTATACTATAGACGTCATCTATACTATAGACGTCATCTATACTATAGACGTCATCTATACTATAGACGTCATCTATACTATAGACGTCATCTATACTATAGACGTCATCTATACTATAGACGTCATCTATACTATAGACGTCATCTATACTATAGACGTCATCTATACTATAGACGTCATCTATACTATAGACGTCATCTATACTATAGACGTCATGTATACTATAGACGTCATCTATAGTATAGACGTCATCTATACTATAGACGTCATCTATAGTATAGACGTCATCTATACTATAGACGTCATCTATACTATAGACGTCATCTATAGTATAGATGTCATCTATACTATAGACGTCATCTATAGTATAGATGCCATCTATAGTATAGATGTCATCTATAGTATAGACGTCATCTATAGTATAGACGTCATCTATAGTATACACGTCATCTATAGTATAGACGTCATCTATAGTATACACGTCATCTATAGTATAGAAGTCATCTATACTATAGGCGTCATCTATACTATAGACGTCATCTATACTATAGACGTCATCCATATTTTAGAAGTCATCCATACTATAGACGTCATCCATACTATAGACGTCATCTATACTATAGACGTCATCTATACTATAGACGTCATCTATACTATAGACGTCATCTATACTATAGACGTCATCAATAGTATAGATGTCATCTATACTATAGACGTCATCTATAGTATAGATGTCATCTATAGTATAGACGTCATCTATAGTATAGACGTCATCTATAGTCGTCGACGTCATCTATATATAGACGTCTATACTATAGATGACATCTATACTATAGACGTCATCTATAGTATAGATGTCATCTATAGTATAGACGTCATCTATACTATAGTCGTCATCTATACTATAGACGTCATCTATACTATAGCCGTCATCTATACTATAGACGTCATCTACACTATAGCCGTCATCTATACTATAGACGTCATCTATACTATAGCCGTCATCTATACTATAGACGTCATCTATACTATAGACGTCATCTATACTATAGACGTCATCTATACTATAGACGTCATCTATACTATAGACGTCATCTATACTATAGACGTCATCTATACTATAGACGTCATCTATACTATAGACGTCATCTATACTATAGACGTCATCTATACTATAGACGTCATCTATACTATAGACGTCATCTTTACTATAAACGTCGTCTATACTATAGACGTCATCTATACTATAGACGTCATCCATTCTATGGACGTCATCTATATTATAGACGTCATCTATACTATACAGACGTCATCTATACTATAGACGTCATCTATACTATACAGACGTCATCTATATTATAGACGTCATCTATACTATAGACTTCATCTATACTATAGACGTCATCTATACTATAGACATCATCTATACTATACACGTCATCTATACTATAGACATCATCTATACTATAGATGTCATCTTTACTATAGACGTCATCTATACTATAGACGTCATCTATAGTGTACACGTCATCTATAGTATAGACGTCATCTATAGTATAGACGTCATCTATAGTATAGACGTCATCTATAGTATACACGTCATCTAAAGTATAGGCGTCATCTATACTATAGACGTCATCTATACTATAGACGTCATCTATAACTATAGACGTCATCTATACTATATACGTCATCTATACTATAGACGTCATCTATACTATAGACGTCATCTATACTATAGACGTCATCTATACTATAGACGTTATCTATACTATAGACGTCATCTATACTATAGACGTCATCTATACTATAGACGTCATCTATATTATAGACGTCATCTATACTATAGACGTCATCTATACTATAGACGTCATCTATACTATAGACGTCATCTATACTATAGACGTCATCTATACTATAGACGTCATCTATACTATAGACGTCATCTATACTATAGACTTCATCTATACTATAGACTTCATCTATACTATAGACTTCATCTATACAATAGACGTCATCTATACTATAGACGTCATCTATACTATAGACGTCATCTATACTATAGAAGTCATCTATACTATAGAAGTCATCTATACTATAGACGTCATCTATACTATAGACGTCATCTATACTATAGACGTCATCTATACTATAGACGTCATCAATACTATAGACGTCATCTATACTATAGACGTCATCTATACTATAGACGTCATCTATACTATAGACGTCATCTATACTATAGACGTCATCTATATTATAGACGTCATCTATACTATAGACGTCATCTATATTATAGACGTCATCTATACTATAGACGTCATCTATATTATAGACGTCATCTATACTATAGACGTCATCTATACTTTAGACGTCATCTATATTATAGACGTCATCTATATTATAGACGTCATCTATACTATAGCCGTCATCTATACTATAGACGTCATCTATACTATAGCCGTCATCTATACTATAGCCGTCATCTATACTATAGCCGTCATCTCTACTATAGACGTCATCTATACTATAGCCGTCATCTATACTATAGCCGCCATCTATACTATAGCCGTCATCTATACTATAGCCGTCATCTATACTATAGACGTCATCTACTCTATAGACGTCATCTACACTATAGACGTCATCTACACTATAGACGTCATCTATACTATAGACGTCATCTACACTATAGACGTCATCTATACTATAGACGTCATCTATACTATAGACGTCATCTATACTATAGACGTCATCTATACTATAGACGTCATCTATACTATAGACGTCATCTATACTATAGACGTCATCTATACTATAGACGTCATCTATACTATAGACGTCATCTATACTATAGACGTCATCTATACTATAGACGTCATCTATACTATAGACGTCATCTATACTATAGACGTCATCTATACTATAGACGTCATCTATACTATAGACGTCATCTATACTATAGACGTCATCTATACTATAGACGTCATCTATACTATAGACGTCATCTATAGTATAGACGTCATCTATAGTATACACGTCATCTATAGTATAGACGTCATCTATAGTATACACGTCATCTATAGTATAGACGTCATCTATACTATAGGCGTCATCTATACTATAGACGTCATCTATATTTTAGAAGTCATCCATACTATAGACGTCATCTATACTATAGGCGTATCTATACAATAGACGTCATCTATACTATAGACGTAATCTATACTATAGATGACGTGTATACTATAGATGACGTCTGTACTATAGATGACGTCTATACTATAGATGACGTCTATACTATAGACGTCATCTATACTATAGACGTCATCTATACTATAGACGTCATCTATACTATAGACGTCATCTATACTATAGACGTCATCTATACTATAGACGTCATCTATACTATAGACGTCATCTATAGTATAGACGTCATCTATAGTATAGACGTCATCTATAGTATAGACGTCATCTATACTATAGCCGTCATCTATACTATAGACGTCATCTATATTATAGACGTCATCTATATTATAGACGTCATCTATACTATAGACGTCATCTATACTATAGACGTCATCTATACTAAAGACGTCATCTATACTATAGACGTCATCTATACTATAGACGTCATCTATACTATAGACGTCATCTATACTATAGACGTCATCTATACTATAGATGTCATCTATACTATAGATGTCATCTATAGTATAGATGTCATCTATAGTATAGACGTCATCTATAGTATAGACGTCATCTATAGTATAGACGTCATCTATAGTATAGACGTCATCTATAGTATACACGTCATCTATAGTATACACGTCATCTATAGTATACACGTCATCTATAGTATACACGTCATCTATAGTATACACGTCATCAATACTATAGGCGTCATCTATACTATAGACGTCATCTATACTATAGACGTCATCCATATTTTAGAAGTCATCCATACTATAGACGTCATCTATACTATAGACGTCATCTATACTATAGACGTCATCTATACTATAGACATCATCTATACTATAGACGTCATCTATACTATAGACGTCATCTATACTATAGACGTCATCTATACTATAGACGTCATCTATACTATAGACGTCATCTATTCTATAGACGTCATCTATAGTATAGATGTCATCTATAGTATAGACGTCATCTATAGTATAGACGTCATATATAGTATAGACGTCATCTATAGTATACACGTCATCTATAGTATAGACGTCATCTATAGTATACACGTCATCTATAGTATAGACGTCATCTATACTATAGGCGTCATCTATACTATAGACGTCATCTATACTATAGACGTCATCCATATTTTAGAAGTCATCCATACTATAGACGTCATCTATACTATAGACGTCATCTATACTATAGACGTCATCTATACTATAGACGTCATCTATACTATAGACGTCATCTATACTATAGACGTCATCTATAGTATAGATGTCATCTATACTATAGACGTCATCTATAGTATAGATGTCATCTATAGTATAGACGTCATCTATAGTATAGATGTCATCTATAGTATAGACGTCATCTATAGTATAGACGTCATCTATAGTCGTCGACGTCATCTATATATAGACGTCTATACTATAGATGACATCTATACTATAGACGTCATCTATAGTATAGATGTCATCTATAGTATAGACGTCATCTATACTATAGGCGTCATCTATACTATAGACGTCATCTATACTATAGACGTCATCCATATTTTAGAAGTCATCCATACTATAGACGTCATCTATACTATAGGCGTCATCTATACTATAGACGTCATCTATACTATAGACGTCATCTATACTATAGACGTCATCTATACTATAGACGTCATCTATACTATAGACGTCATCTATACTATGGACGTCATCTATAGTATAGACGTCATCTATAGTATAGACGTCATCTATAGTATACACGTCATCTATAGTATAGACGTCATCTATAGTATACACGTCATCTAGAGTATACACGTCATCTATAGTATAGACGTCATCTATACTATAGGCGTCATCTATACTATAGACGTCATCTATACTATAGACGTCATCTATATTTTAGAAGTCATCCATACTATAGACGTCATCTATACTATAGGCGTCATCTATACTATAGACGTAATCTATACTATAGACGTCATCTATACTATAGACGCCATCTATACTATAGACGTCATCTATACTATAGACATCATCTATTCTATAGACGTCATCTATAGTATAGACATCATCTATTCTATAAACGTCATCTATAGTATAGACGTCATCTATTCTAAAGACGTCATCTATACTATAGACGTCATCTATACTATAGCCGTCATCTATACTATAGACGTCATCTATACTATAGCCGTCATCTATACTATAGACGTCATCTATACTATAGCCGTCATCTATACTATAGACGTCATCTATACTATAGCCGTCATCTATACTATAGACGTCATCTATACTATAGACGTCATCTATACTATAGACGTCATCTATACTATAGACGTCATCTATACTATAGCCGTCATCTATACCATAGACGTCATCTATACTATAGACGTCATCTATACTAAAGACGTCATCTGTACTGTAGACTTCATCTGTACTATAGACGTCATCTATACTATAGACGTCATCTATACTATAGACGTCACCTATACTATAGACGTCATCTATACTATAGACGTCATCTATACTATAGACGTCTTCTACACTATAGACGTCATCTATACTATAGACGTCATCTATACTATAGACGTCATCTATACTATAGACGTCATCTATACTATAGACGTCATCTATACTATAGACGTCATCTTTACTATAGACGTCATCTATACTATAGACGTCATCTATACTATAGACGTCATCTATACTATAGACGTCATCTATACTATAGACGTCATCTATACTATAGACGTCATCTATACTATAGACTTCATCTATACTATAGACGTCATCTATACTATAGATGTCATCTATACTATAGACGTCATCTTTACTATAGACGTCATCTATACTATAGACGTCATCTATGCTATAGACGTCATCTATACTATAGACGTCATCTATACTATAGACGTCATCTATACTATAGACGTCATCTATACTATAGACGTCATCTATAGTATAGACGTCATCTATAGTATAGACGTCATCTATAGTATAGACGTCATCTATAGTATAGACGTCATCTATAGTATAGACGTCATCTATAGTATAGACGTCATCTATAGTATACACGTCATCTATAGTATAGACGTCATCTATAGTATACACGTCATCTATAGTATAGACGTCATCTATAGTATACACGTCATCTATAGTATAGACGTCATCTATACAATAGGCGTCATCTATACTATAGCCGTCATCTGTACTATAGACGTCATCTATACTATAGACATCATCTATAATATAGACGTCATCTATACTATAGACGTCATCTATACTATAGACGTCATCTATACTATAGACGTCATCTATACTATAGACGTCATCTATACTATAGACGTCATCTATACTATAGACGTCATCTATACTATAGACGTCATCTATACTATAGCCGTCATCTATACTATAGACGTCATCTATATTTTAGACGTCATCTATACTATAGACGTCATCTATACTATAGACGTCATCTATACTATAGACGTCATCTATACTATAGACGTCATCTATACTATAGATGTCATCTATACTATAGACGTCATCTATACTATAGACGTCATCTATACTATAGACGTCATCTATACTATAGACGTCATCTATATTTTAAAAGTCATCCATACTATAGACGTCATCTATACTATAGGCGTCATCTATACTATAGACGTCATCTATACTATAGACGTCATCTATATTTTAGAAGTCATCCATACTATAGACGTCATCTATACTATAGGCGTCATCTATACTATAGACGTCATCTATACTATAGACGTCATCTATACTATAGACGTCATCATACTATAGACGTCATCTATACTATAGACGTCATCTATACTATAGACGTCATCTATACTATAGACGTCATCTATACTATAGACGTCATCTATACTATAGACGTCATCTATACTATAGACGTCATCTATACTATAGACGTCATCTATACTATAGACGTCATCTATAGTATAGATGTCATCTATAGTATAGACGTCATCTATAGTATAGACGTCATCTATAGTATAGACGTCATCTATAGTATACACGTCATCTATAGTATAGACGTCATCTATAGTATACACGTCATCTATAGTATAGACGTCATCTATACTATAGGCGTCATCTATACTATAGACGTCATCTATACTATAGACGTCATCTATACTATAGACGTCATCCATATTTTAGAAGTCATCCATACTATAGACGTCATCTATACTATAGACGTCATCTATACTATAGACGTCATCTATACTATAGACGTCATCTATACTATAGACGTCATCTATACTATAGACGTCATCTATACTATAGACGTCATCTATACTATAGACGTCATCTATAGTATAGACGTCATCTATACTATAGACGTCATCTATACTATAGACGTCATCTATACTATAGACGTCATCTATAGTATAGACGTCATCTATACTATAGACGTCATCTATAGTATAGATGTCATCTATACTATAGACGTCATCTATAGTATAGATGTCATCTATACTAAAGACGTCATCTATACTATAGACGTCATCTATACTATAGACGTCATCTATACTATAGACGTCATCTATACTATAGACGTCATCTATACTATAGACGTCATCTATACTATAGACGTCATCTATACTATAGACGTCATCTATACTATAGACGTCATCTATACTATAGACGTCATCTATACTATAGACGTCATCTATACTATAGACGTCATCTATACTATAGACGTCATCTATACTATAGACGTCATCTATAGTATAGACGTCATCTATACTATAGACGTCATCTATAGTATAGATGTCATCTATACTATAGACGTCATCTATAGTATAGATGTCATCTATACTATAGACGTCATCTATAGTATAGATGTCATCTATAGTATAGACGTCATCTATAGTATAGACGTCATCTATAGTATAGACGTCATCTATAGTATACACGTCATCTATAGTATAGACGTCATCTATAGTATACACGTCATCTATAGTATAGACGTCATCCAATACTATAGGCGTCATCTATACTATAGACGTCATCTATACTATAGACGTCATCCATATTTTAGAAGTCATCCATACTATAGACGTCATCTATACTATAGACGTCATCTATACTATAGACGTCATCTATACTATAGACGTCATCTATAGTATAGATGTCATCTATACTATAGACGTCATCTATAGTATAGATGTCATCTATAGTATAGACGTCATCTATAGTATAGACGTCATCTATAGTCGTCGACGTCATCTATATATAGACGTCTATACTATAGATGACATCTATACTATAGACGTCATCTATAGTATAGATGTCATCTATAGTATAGAGTTCATCTATACTATAGGCGTCATCTATACTATAGACGTCATCTATACTATAGACGTCATCCATATTTTAGATGTCATCCATACTATAGACGTCATCTATACTATAGGCGTCATCTATACTATAGACGTCATCTATACTATAGACGTCATCTATACTATAGACGTCATCTATACTATAGACGTCATCTATACTATAGACGTCATCTATACTATAGACGTCATCTATACTATAGACGTCATCTATACTATAGACGTCATCTATACTATAGACGTCATCTATACTATAGACGTCATCTATACTATTGACGTCATCTATAGTATAGACGTCATCTATAGTATACACGTCATCTATAGTATAGACGTCATCTATAGTATACACGTCATCTAGAGTATACACGTCATCTATAGTATAGACGTCATCTATACTATAGGCGTCATCTGTACTATAGACGTCATCTATACTATAGACGTCATCTATATTTTAGAAGTCATCCATACTATAGACGTCATCTATACTATAGGCGTCATCTATACTATAGACGTAATCTATACTATAGACGTCATCTATACTATAGACGCCATCTATACTATAGACGTCATCTATACTATAGACATCATCTATTCTATAGACGTCATCTATAGTATAGACATCATCTATTCTATAAACGTCATCTATAGTATAGACGTCATCTATTCTAAAGACGTCATCTATACTATAGACGTCATCTATACTATAGCCGTCATCTATACTATAGACGTCATCTATACTATAGCCGTCATCTATACTATAGACGTCATCTATACTATAGCCGTCATCTATACTATAGACGTCATCTATACTATAGCCGTCATCTATACTATAGACGTCATCTATACTATAGACGTCATCTATACTATAGCCGTCATCTATACTATAGACGTCATCTATACTATAGCCGTCATCTATACCATAGACGTCATCTATACTATAGACGTCATCTATACTAAAGACGTCATCTATACTGTAGACTTCATCTGTACTATAGACGTCATCTATACTATAGACGTCATCTATACTATAGACGTCATCTATCTTATAGACGTCATCTATACTATAGACGTCATCTATCTCATAGACGTCATCTATACTATAGACGTCATCTATACTATAGACGTCATCTATACTATAGACGTCATCTATACTATAGACGTCATCTATACTATAGACGTCATCTATACTATAGACGTCATCTATACTATAGACGTCATCTATACTATAGACGTCATCTATACTATAGACGTCATCTATACTATAGACGTCATCTATACTATAGACGTCATCTACACTATAGACGTCATCTTTACTATAGAAGTCATCTATACTGTAGACGTCATCTATACTATAGACGTCATCTATACTATAGACGTCATCTTTACTATAGACTTCATCTATACTATAGACGTCATCTATACTATAGATGTCATCTATACTATAGACGTCATCTTTACTATAGACGTCATCTATACTATAGACGTCATCTATAGTATAGACGTCATCTATAGTATAGACGTCATCTATAGTATAGACGTCATCTATAGTATAGACGTCATCTATAGTATAGACGTCATCTATAGTATAGACGTCATCTATAGTATAGACGTCATCTATAGTATACACGTCATCTATAGTATAGACGTCATCTATAGTATACACGTCATCTATAGTATAGACGTCATCTATACAATAGGCGTCATCTATACTATAGCCGTCATCTGTACTATAGACGTCATCTATACTATAGACATCATCTATAATATAGACGTCATCTATACTATAGACGTCATCTATACTATAGACGTCATCTATACTATAGACGTCATCTATACTATAGACGTCATCTATACTATAGACGTCATCTATACTATAGACGTCATCTATACTATAGACGTCATCTATACTATAGACGTCATCTATACTATAGACATCATCTATACTATAGCCGTCATCTATACTATAGACGTCATCTATATTTTAGACGTCATCTATACTATAGACGTCATCTATACTATAGACGTCATCTATACTATAGACGTCATCTATACTATAGACGTCATCTATACTATAGACGTCATCTATACTATAGATGTCATCTATACTATAGACGTCATCTATACTATAGACGTCATCTATACTATAGACGTCATCTATACTATAGACGTCGTCCTTACTATAGACGTCGTCTATACTATAGACGTCATCTATATTTTAGAAGTCATCCATACTATAGACGTCATCTATACTATAGGCGTCATCTATACTATAGACGTCTTCTATACTATAGACGTCATCTATACTATAGACGTCATCTATACTATAGACGTCATCTATACTATAGACGTCATCTATACTATAGACGTCATCTATACTATAGACGTCATCTATACTATAGACGTCATCTATACTATAGACGTCATCTATAGTATAGATGTCATCTATAGTATAGACGTCATCTATAGTATAGACGTCATCATAGATGTCATCTATACTATAGACGTCATCTATAGTATAGACGTCATCTATAGTATAGACGTCATCTATAGTATAGACGTCATCTATAGTATAGACGTCATCTATAGTATAGACGTCATCTATAGTATAAACGTCATCTATAGTATACACGTCATCTATAGTATAGACGTCATCTATAGTATACACGTCATCTATAGTATAGACGTCATCTATAGTATACACGTCATCTATAGTATAGACGTCATCTATACAATAGGCGTCATCTATACTATAGCCGTCATCTGTACTATAGACGTCATCTATACTATAGACATCATCTATAATATAGACGTCATCTATACTATAGACGTCATCTATACTATAGACGTCATCTATACTATAGACGTCATCTATACTATAGACGTCATCTATACTATAGACGTCATCTATACTATAGCCGTCATCTATACTATAGACGTCATCTATACTATAGCCATCATCTATACTATAGACGTAATCTATATTATAGACGTCATCTATACTATAGACGTCATCTATACTATAGACGTCATCTATACTATAGACGTCATCTATACTATAGACGTCATCTATACTATAGACGTCATCTATACTATAGACGTCATCCTTACTATAGACGTCGTCTATACTATAAACGTCGTCTATACTATAGACGTCATCTATACTATAGACGTCATCTATACTATAGACGTCATCTATACTATAGACGTCATCTATACTATAGACATCATCTATACTATAAACGTCATCTATACTATAGACATTTTTTTTTTTTTTTTTTTTTTATATAATGCACTCGCGAATATAAGGGATTGGATACCCTTTTTTTTTAATGTTACACATCTCACGAGCGGAAAGGAGAAGAGGAAAAGGAGGAGAGGTACCGATGCACTCTTGTTTTGAACAGTTGCAAGTTGTATTGCGCTGGAAAGATTGACCGTGGGAGAACATTCCACATTCGCGTTGTACGGCTTATGAAAGAACCTCTAAACTTTACTGTGCGTCCGAAGGTGGGCTCGAGGGTAAACTGATGTGCATTCGATCTTTGGCGAGTATTACGGTGGAACGTCTTTAGGGGCGGAATGCAATTGGCTATTTCGATGGAACATTGTTTGTGAAAAAAGCGATAAAACAGTGAAAGACAAGATACATTACGTCATCTATACTATAGACGTCATCTATACTATAGACGTCATCTATACTATAGACGTCATCTATACTATAGACGTCATCTATACTATAGACGTCATCTATACTATAGACGTCATCTATACTATAGACGTCATCTATACTATAGACGTCATCTATACTATAGACGTCATCTATAGTATAGACGTCATCTATACTATAGACGTCATCTATAGTATAGACGTCATCTATAGTATAGACGTCATCTATAGTATAGACGTCATCTATAGTATAGACGTCATCTATAGTATACACGTCATCTATAGTATAGACGTCATCTATAGTATACACGTCATCTATAGTATAGACGTCGTCTATACAATAGGCGTCATCTATACTATAGCCGTCATCTGTACTATAGACGTCATCTATACTATAGACATCATCTATAATATAGACGTCATCTATACTATAGACGTCATCTATACTATAGACGTCATCTATACTATAGACGTCATCTATACTATAGACGTCATCTATACTATAGACGTCATCTATACTATAGACGTCATCTATACTATAGACGTCATCTATACTATAGCCGTCATCTATACTATAGACGTCATCTATATTTTAGACGTCATCTATACTATAGACGTCATCTATACTATAGACGTCATCTATACTATAGACGTCATCTATACTATAGACGTCATCTATACTATAGATGTCATCTATACTATAGACGTCATCTATACTATAGACGTCATCTATACTATAGACGTCATCTATACTATAGACGTCGTCTTTACTATAGACGTCGTCTATACTATAGACGTCATCTATATTTTAGAAGTCATCCATACTATAGACGTCATCTATACTATAGGCGTCATCTATACTATAGACGTCATCTATACTATAGACGTCATCTATACTATAGACGTCATCTATACTATAGACGTCATCTATACTATAGACGTCATCTATACTATAGACGTCATCTATACTATAGACGTCATCTATACTATAGACGTCATCTATACTATAGACGTCATCTATACTATAGACGTCATCTATAGTATAGATGTCATCTATAGTATAGACGTCATCTATAGTATAGACGTCATCATAGATGTCATCTATACTATAGACGTCATCTATAGTATAGACGTCATCTATAGTATAGACGTCATCTATAGTATAGACGTCATCTATAGTATAGACGTCATCTATAGTATAGACGTCATCTATAGTATAAACGTCATCTATAGTATACACGTCATCTATAGTATAGACGTCATCTATAGTATACACGTCATCTATAGTATAGACGTCATCTATAGTATACACGTCATCTATAGTATAGACGTCATCTATACAATAGGCGTCATCTATACTATAGCCGTCATCTGTACTATAGACGTCATCTATACTATAGACATCATCTATAATATAGACGTCATCTATACTATAGACGTCATCTATACTATAGACGTCATCTATACTATAGACGTCATCTATACTATAGACGTCATCTATACTATAGACGTCATCTATACTATAGCCGTCATCTATACTATAGACGTCATCTATACTATAGCCATCATCTATACTATAGACGTAATCTATATTATAGACGTCATCTATACTATAGACGTCATCTATACTATAGACGTCATCTATACTATAGACGTCATCTATACTATAGACGTCATCTATACTATAGACGTCATCTATACTATAGACGTCATCTATACTATAGACGTCATCCTTACTATAGACGTCGTCTATACTATAAACGTCGTCTATACTATAGACGTCATCTATACTATAGACGTCATCTATACTATAGACGTCATCTATACTATAGACGTCATCTATACTATAGACGTCATCTATACTATAGACATCATCTATACTATAAACGTCATCTATACTATAGACATTTTTTTTTTTTTTTTTTTTTATATAATGCACTCGCGAATATAAGGGATTGGATACCCTTTTTTTTAAATGTTACACATCTCACGAGCGGAAAGGAGAAGAGGAAAAGGAGGAGAGGTACCGATGCACTCTTGTTTTGAACAGTTGCAAGTTGTATTGCGCTGGAAAGATTGACCGTGGGAGAACATTCCACATTCGCGTTGTACGGCTTATGAAAGAACCTCTAAACTTTACTGTGCGTCCGAAGGTGGGCTCGAGGGTAAACTGATGTGCATTCGATCTTTGGCGAGTATTACGGTGGAACGTCTTTAGGGGCGGAATGCAATTGGCTATTTCGATGGAACATTGTTTGTGAAAAAAGCGATAAAACAGTGAAAGACAAGATACATTACGTCGATGTTCTAATGAGTCAAAAGACTTCGCAATGTTTTTGTCTCCAACAAGTTTTAACGCGCGTTTTTGTATCCTATCTAGCAAGAGCAGTGCTGTTTTTGGAGCACCAGCCCAGACATGGGAATTATATTCCAACTTGGGGCGAATATATGCCTTATATAAAATAGCCAAATCAGAGCGGGTGAAATACTTCTTGCATCTTTTAAGGAAGCCTGGGCATTTCGCAGCGTTCTTGGCGACGTCGAATATGTGGTCATTCCAACTAAGGTTGTTATTGACACACATACCGAGAATGGAAAGCGTTTCGGTTTCGTCGATGCAAGTGCCATTCATGGACAATGGCTGGGTGTTTCGGTTTTGCTTCAATGACAGAAGACAGTATTGAGTTTTAGAAGCATTAAACTCTACTCTATTTTGAGATTACCATGATACAATGCTGTTAAGGTCAGAGTTTAATGAGTTTGACATACGCTGCCGTTCCAATTCAACGTCCGAAGAGCAGGGGCGCGGAACCGAGAACGAATATGAGAAACTGAGGTTACTGACATCAGCAAAGGAGTGGATTGGATTAGTTGTAGCAGACAGGAGATCATTAATGAAAATGAGAAAGAGTGTCGGAGACAAAACAGAGCCCTGGGGAACCCCAGCGTTAATTTTATGAACTGCGGACTTGAAGCCATCCAAAACAACTTGAATTGAACGGTTCGAAAGGTAATTACTAATCCACTGAATAAGAGATTCGTCGATTCCAAATGCACGCATTTTTGACAAGAGAGCTTGGTGCCAAACTCTGTCAAATGCTTTTGAAATATCAAGCGCAACAATCTTGCTTTCACCTAGAAGATGCAAGGAATGATTCCACTTTTCAGTAAGATATGCCATCAAATCACCAGTGGACCGTTTGCTACGAAAACCGTATTGAGGGTCATTAAGAAGTTTTCGTGTTTCAAGATATTTCATAAGCTGATAATTAATCAGCGTTTCCATGACCTTAGAAAGAAGGGAGGTAAGTGCAATTGGACGATAGCTAGAGGGAGAAGAAGAATCGCCTTTTTTAGGGACGGGCTGGACAAATGCTGTTTTCCATCTACTCGAAAAGAGACCTGAGGAGTAGGACCGATGAAAAAGCTTACACAATGGTTTTGCCAGCGCGGAAGAACACCTCTTCAGAACAATGGGGGATATTCCATCTGGACCAGCGGATTTGTGAATGTTTAGATCTCGAAGTACTCTTTTGACTGCACGAGCGCGAAAGTGAATTTGTCCCATGGTATATTCGACGCGCTCAAGTGTAGGCGGGGACATTGCAGAATCAGGGAGCATGGAGCTAGCAGCGAAATGCGCTGCAAGTAGATTCGCTTTGTCTAGAGAGGTGACAGCTGGAATGTCATTGTAAACGAGTGTTGGGATGGAAGATGAGGCACAGTTTTTGACATTTTTGACGAAAGACCAAAAGTTTTTAATACCCTTGGGACAATGCAGTATTTTCTGCCTCAGCTTTTGGTCGTATTGGAATTTGACACGGCGAATATGAGCATTACAATCATTTCTGGCTTGTTTAAACTTTTTTCGGTTTACCTGTGATGGGTTGGTCTTGTAGGACCGAAAACATAACTCCTTTAACCTAATCGCCTCTTTACAGCTCGAGTCAAACCACGAGTTCTCCTTTGGTTTGATACTCTTAATCCTGTAAGGGATAAAGGATCTCATACCAAGGAGAATGGTGTTAGTTATCATATCAGCAGCAGCATCTACGTTGTCATCGAGAAAGCACAAAGACCAGTTAAAACGACTGAAGAAGTTATTAAGGCCGTCCCAGTTGGCTTTCTCGTATCGCCACACTGTTCTTCTTGGAGTAATTTCCTTATTAGGTTGACTACCCAATAGGAACGTGGCTGATATGACGCAGTGGTCTGACGAGCCTAGAGGAGACAGTACATTCATTGTGTACTTATCGGGATGGGAGGTAAGAAACAAATCCAGAGTGTTGGCGGGATGATTGTTAATGTCGGGTATCCGTGTAGGCTCGTTTACAAGTTGCGTTAGGTTATTTAACGCGGCAAAGATCTCAACATACCTTCCTTCGGGTGTTGTCTGACCAGAATGTCGAAGCCACTTAGAATTGTGAATATTGAGATCGCCCGTAATCACGATTTCATTATTAGGATTCAAGGAAACAATTCTTAAGATGGAGTCGGACAGAGCATCAAACTCATTACAAGTTAATGCACTGCCCAAGTTAGGGCTTCTGTACACGAAACAGTAATGAATTGTTTGTCTACGGACGGTGAAATTTATCCACATGAAATTGAATTCCGGGTTGGAACAGGTGTTGAGTTGTGGAGGAATATGGTAGACAATATCATCACGAATATAAATGGCGAGGCCACGATGTGGAAAGAATAATGGCTCTAAGCGATAACCAGGGAGTTTAAAACCGGGATCGGGTTGACCTGTTACAGGATCTATGCCTAATACCTGAGTTTCACTTAGCGCCAAAACAGCTGGGCTGTAAGTACAGACATGGACGTACGCTCACGAATGTTGCAAATGTCGACACGGAAGTCACTCATCTGCGCAAGACAATACAACTGCTCGGAAACAATAAATAAACGACAAACACTAAGCTGGATTGTTGCGTGAAAATCCTCGCAAAGAAACACCACAACAATACTTTGCAAGTACTATGCCTGTACATAGCATTGTGTGGTAAATTCAAGCAAAAAAAAAAATCATCAACAATCCGCTATACGCTCATTGCCACTGCTGGCAGCGGCACTCCAAATGTGCATTGGAGTGTTGATACCAGCAGCGACAGGCAAAGGGAAACAGTAGAAGACAAGAAAATCGATAATGTGGACTGGGCTATGTGTTGTATTTAGAGGATGGGGGGAGGGGTGATGCACGCGATACTATAGACATCATCAATACTATAGATGTCATCTTTACTATAGACGTCATCTATACTATAGACGTCATCTATACTATAGACGTCATCTATAGTGTACACGTCATCTATAGTATAGACGTCATCTATAGTAAAGACGTCATCTATAGTATACACGTCATCTATAGTATAGACGTCATCTATACTATAGACGTCATCTATACTATAGACGTCATCTATACTATAGACGTCATCTATACTATAGACGTCATCTATACTATAGACGTCATCTATACTATAGACGTCATCTATACTATAGACGTCATCTATACTATAGACGTCATCTATACTATAGACGTCATCTATACTATAGACGTCATCTATACTATAGACGTCATCTATACTATAGACGTCATCTATACTATAGACGTCATCTATACTATAGACGTCATCTATACTATAGACGTCATCTATACTATAGACGTCATCTATACTATAGACGTCATCTATACTATAGACGTCATCTATACTATAGACGTCATCTATACTATAGACGTCATCTATACTATAGACGTCATCTATGCTATAGACGTCATCTATACTATAGACGTCATCTATACTATAGACGTCATCTATACTATAGACGTCATCTATACTATAGACGTCATCTATACTATAGACGTCATCTATACAATAGACGTCATCTATACAATAGACGTCATCTATACTATAGCCGTCATCTATACTATAGACTTCATCTATACTATAGACTTCATCTATACTATAGACGTCATCTATACTATAGACGTCATCTATACTATAGACGTCATCTATACTATAGCCGTCATCTATACAATAGACGTCATCTATACTATAGCCGTCATCTATACTATTGCCGTCATCTATACTATAGACGTCATCTATACTATAGACGTCATCTATACTATAGACGTCATCTATACTATAGACGTCATCTATACTATAGGCGTCATCTATACTATAGCCGTCATCTATACTATAGACGTCATCTATACTATAGACGTCATCTATACTATAGACGTCATCTATATTTTAGAAGTCATCCATACTATAGACGTCATCTATATTTTAGAAGTCATCCATACTATAGACGTCATCTATACTATAGGCGTCATCTATACTATAGACGTCATCTATACTATAGACGTCATCTATACTATAGACGTCAACTATACTATAGACATCATCTATTCTATAGATGTCATCTATAGTATAGACATCATCTATTCTATAGACGTCATCTATACTATAGACGTCATCTATACTATAGACGTCATCTATACTATAGACGTCATCTATATTATAGACGTCATCTATACTATAGACGTCATCTATAGTATACACGTCATCTATAGTATACACGTCATCTATAGTATAGACGTCATCGATACTATAGACGTCATATATACTATAGACGTCATCGATACTATAGACGTCATCTATACTATAGACGTCATCTATACTATAGACGTCATCTATACTATAGACGTCATCTATACTATAGACGTCATCTATACTATAGCCGTCATCTATACTATGTCATTTATACTATAGACTTCATCTATACTATAGACGTCATCTATACTATAGACTTCATCTATACTATAGACTTCATCTATACTATAGACGTCATCTATACTATAGACGTCATCTATACTATAGACGTCATCTATACTATAGACGTCATCTATACTATAGACGTCATCTATACTATAGACGTCATCTTTACTATAGAAGTCATCTTTACTATAGACGTCATCTATACTATAGACGTCATCCATTCTATGGACGTCATCTATATTATAGACGTCATATATACTATACAGACGTCATCTATACTATAGACGTCATCTATACTATAGACGTCATCTATACTATAGACGTCATATATACTATAGACATCATCTATACTATGTCATTTATACTATAGACTTAATCTATACTATAGACGTCATCTATACTATAGACTTCATCTATACTATAGACTTCATCTATACTATAGACGTCATCTATACTATAGACGTCATCTATACTATAGACGTCATCTATACTATAGACGTCATCTATACTATAGACGTCATCTATACTATAGACGTCATCTATACTATAGACGTCATCTATACTATAGACGTCATCTATACTATAGACGTCATCTATACTATAGACGTCATCTTTACTATAGAAGTCATCTTTACTATAGAAGTCATCTTTACTATAACGTCATCTATACTATAGACATCATCTATACTATAGACGTCACCTTTACTATAGACGTCATCTATACTATAGACGTCATCTATAGTATACACGTCATCTATAGTATAGACGTCATCTATAGTATACACGTCATCTATAGTATAGACGTTATCTATAGTATACACGTCATCTATAGTATACACGTCATCTATAGTATAGACGTCATCTATACTATAGACGTCATCTATACTATAGACGTCATCTATACTATAGACGTCATCTATACTATAGACGTCATCTATACTATAGACGTCATCTATACTATAGACGTCATCTATACTATAGACGTCATCTATACTATAGCCGTCATCTATACTATGTCATTTATACTATAGACTTCATCTATACTATAGACGTCATCTATACTATAGACTTCATCTATACTATAGACTTCATCTATACTATAGACGTCATCTATACTATAGACGTCATCTATACTATAGACGTCATCTATACTATAGACGTCATCTATACTATAGACGTCATCTATACTATAGACGTCATCTATACTATAGACGTCATCTATACTATAGACGTCATCTTTACTATAGACGTCATCTATACTATAGACGTCATCTTTACTATAGAAGTCATCTTTACTATAGACGTCATCTATACTATAGACGTCATCCATTCTATGGACGTCATCTATATTATAGACGTCATATATACTATACAGACGTCATCTATACTATAGACGTCATCTATACTATAGACGTCATCTATACTATAGACGTCATATATACTATAGACATCATCTATACTATGTCATTTATACTATAGACTTAATCTATACTATAGACGTCATCTATACTATAGACTTCATCTATACTATAGACTTCATCTATACTATAGACGTCATCTATACTATAGACGTCATCTATACTATAGACGTCATCTATACTATAGACGTCATCTATACTATAGACGTCATCTATACTATAGACGTCATCTATACTATAGACGTCATCTATACTATAGACGTCATCTATACTATAGACGTCATCTATACTATAGACGTCATCTATACTATAGACGTCATCTTTACTATAGAAGTCATCTTTACTATAACGTCATCTATACTATAGACATCATCTATACTATAGACGTCACCTTTACTATAGACGTCATCTATACTATAGACGTCATCTATAGTATACACGTCATCTATAGTATAGACGTCATCTATAGTATACACGTCATCTATAGTATAGACGTTATCTATAGTATACACGTCATCTATAGTATACACGTCATCTATAGTATAGACGTCATCTATACTATAGACGTCATCTTTACTATAGACGTTATCTATACTATAGACGTCATCTATACTATAGACGTCATCTATACTATAGACGTCATCTACACTATAGACGTCATCTATACTATAGACGTCAACTATACTATAGACGTCATCTATACTATAGATGTCATCTATACTATAGACGTCATCTATACTTTAGACGTCATTTATACTACAGACGTCATCTATACTATAGACGTCATCTATACTATAGACGTCATCTATTCTATAGACGTTATCTATATTATAGACGTCATCTATTCTATAGACGTCATCTGTACTATAGACGTCATCTATACTATAGACGTCATCTATTCTATAGACGTCATCTATAGTATAGACGTCATCTATAGTATACACGTCATCTATAGTATAGACGTCATCTATAGTATAGACGTCATCTTACTATAGACGTCATCTATATTATAGACGTCATCTATTCTATAGACGTCATCTATAGTATAGACGTCATCTATAGTATACACGTCATCTATAGTATAGACGTCATCTATAGTATAGACGTCATCTATACTATAGACGTCATCTATACTATAGACGTCATCTATACTATAGACGTCATCTATACTATAGACGTCATCTATACTATAGACGTCATCTATACTATAGACGTCATCTATACTATAGATGTCATCTATACTATAGACGTCATCTATACTATAGACGTCATCTATACTATAGACGTCATCTATACTATAGACGTCATCTATACTATAGACGTCATCTATACTATAGACGACATCTATACTATAGACGTCATCTATACTATAGACGTCATCTATACTATAGACGTCATCTATATTTTAGAAGTCATCCATACTATAGACATCATCTATACTATAGGCGTCATCTATACTATAGACGTCATCTATACTATAGACGTCATCTATACTTTAGACGCCATCTATACTATAGACGTCATCTATACTATAGACATCATCTATTCTATAGACGTCATCTATAGTATAGACATCATCTATTCTATAGACGTCATCTATAGTATAGACGTCATCTATTCTATAGACGTCATCTATTCTATAGACGTCATCTATACTATAGACGTCATCTATACTATAGACGTCATCTATTCTATAGACGTCATCTATACTATAGACGTCATCTATACTATAGACGTCATCTATATTATGGACGTCATCTATACTATAGACGTCATCTATACTATAGACGTCATCTATACTATAGACGTCATCTATACTATAGACGTCATCTATACTATAGACGTCATCTATACTATAGACGTCATCTATACTATAGACGTCATCTATACTATAGACGTCATCTATACTATAGACGTCATCTATACTATAGACGTCATCTATACTATAGACGTCATCTATACTATAGACGTCATCTATACTATAGACGTCATCTATACTATAGACGTCATCTATACTATAGACGTCATCTATACTATAGACGTCATCTATACTATAGACGTCATCTATACTATAGACGTCATCTATACTATAGACGTCATCTATACTATAGACGTCATCTATGCTATAGACGTCATCTATACTATAGACGTCATCTATACTATAGACGTCATCTATACTATAGACGTCATCTATACTATAGACGTCATCTATACTATAGACGTCATCTATACAATAGACGTCATCTATACAATAGACGTCATCTATACTATAGCCGTCATCTATACTATAGACTTCATCTATACTATAGACTTCATCTATACTATAGACGTCATCTATACTATAGACGTCATCTATACTATAGACGTCATCTATACTATAGACGTCATCTATACTATAGCCGTCATCTATACAATAGACGTCATCTATACTATAGCCGTCATCTATACTATTGCCGTCATCTATACTATAGACGTCATCTATACTATAGACGTCATCTATACTATAGACGTCATCTATACTATAGACGTCATCTATACTATAGGCGTCATCTATACTATAGCCGTCATCTATACTATAGACGTCATCTATACTATAGACGTCATCTATACTATAGACGTCATCTATATTTTAGAAGTCATCCATACTATAGACGTCATCTATATTTTAGAAGTCATCCATACTATAGACGTCATCTATACTATAGGCGTCATCTATACTATAGACGTCATCTATACTATAGACGTCATCTATACTATAGACGTCAACTATACTATAGACATCATCTATTCTATAGATGTCATCTATAGTATAGACATCATCTATTCTATAGACGTCATCTATACTATAGACGTCATCTATACTATAGACGTCATCTATACTATAGACGTCATCTATATTATAGACGTCATCTATACTATAGACGTCATCTATAGTATACACGTCATCTATAGTATACACGTCATCTATAGTATAGACGTCATCGATACTATAGACGTCATATATACTATAGACGTCATCGATACTATAGACGTCATCTATACTATAGACGTCATCTATACTATAGACGTCATCTATACTATAGACGTCATCTATACTATAGACGTCATCTATACTATAGCCGTCATCTATACTATGTCATTTATACTATAGACTTCATCTATACTATAGACGTCATCTATACTATAGACTTCATCTATACTATAGACTTCATCTATACTATAGACGTCATCTATACTATAGACGTCATCTATACTATAGACGTCATCTATACTATAGACGTCATCTATACTATAGACGTCATCTATACTATAGACGTCATCTTTACTATAGAAGTCATCTTTACTATAGACGTCATCTATACTATAGACGTCATCCATTCTATGGACGTCATCTATATTATAGACGTCATATATACTATACAGACGTCATCTATACTATAGACGTCATCTATACTATAGACGTCATCTATACTATAGACGTCATATATACTATAGACATCATCTATACTATGTCATTTATACTATAGACTTAATCTATACTATAGACGTCATCTATACTATAGACTTCATCTATACTATAGACTTCATCTATACTATAGACGTCATCTATACTATAGACGTCATCTATACTATAGACGTCATCTATACTATAGACGTCATCTATACTATAGACGTCATCTATACTATAGACGTCATCTATACTATAGACGTCATCTATACTATAGACGTCATCTATACTATAGACGTCATCTATACTATAGACGTCATCTTTACTATAGAAGTCATCTTTACTATAGAAGTCATCTTTACTATAACGTCATCTATACTATAGACATCATCTATACTATAGACGTCACCTTTACTATAGACGTCATCTATACTATAGACGTCATCTATAGTATACACGTCATCTATAGTATAGACGTCATCTATAGTATACACGTCATCTATAGTATAGACGTTATCTATAGTATACACGTCATCTATAGTATACACGTCATCTATAGTATAGACGTCATCTATACTATAGACGTCATCTATACTATAGACGTCATCTATACTATAGACGTCATCTATACTATAGACGTCATCTATACTATAGACGTCATCTATACTATAGACGTCATCTATACTATAGCCGTCATCTATACTATGTCATTTATACTATAGACTTCATCTATACTATAGACGTCATCTATACTATAGACTTCATCTATACTATAGACTTCATCTATACTATAGACGTCATCTATACTATAGACGTCATCTATACTATAGACGTCATCTATACTATAGACGTCATCTATACTATAGACGTCATCTATACTATAGACGTCATCTATACTATAGACGTCATCTATACTATAGACGTCATCTTTACTATAGACGTCATCTATACTATAGACGTCATCTTTACTATAGAAGTCATCTTTACTATAGACGTCATCTATACTATAGACGTCATCCATTCTATGGACGTCATCTATATTATAGACGTCATATATACTATACAGACGTCATCTATACTATAGACGTCATCTATACTATAGACGTCATCTATACTATAGACGTCATATATACTATAGACATCATCTATACTATGTCATTTATACTATAGACTTAATCTATACTATAGACGTCATCTATACTATAGACTTCATCTATACTATAGACTTCATCTATACTATAGACGTCATCTATACTATAGACGTCATCTATACTATAGACGTCATCTATACTATAGACGTCATCTATACTATAGACGTCATCTATACTATAGACGTCATCTATACTATAGACGTCATCTATACTATAGACGTCATCTATACTATAGACGTCATCTATACTATAGACGTCATCTATACTATAGACGTCATCTTTACTATAGAAGTCATCTTTACTATAACGTCATCTATACTATAGACATCATCTATACTATAGACGTCACCTTTACTATAGACGTCATCTATACTATAGACGTCATCTATAGTATACACGTCATCTATAGTATAGACGTCATCTATAGTATACACGTCATCTATAGTATAGACGTTATCTATAGTATACACGTCATCTATAGTATACACGTCATCTATAGTATAGACGTCATCTATACTATAGACGTCATCTTTACTATAGACGTTATCTATACTATAGACGTCATCTATACTATAGACGTCATCTATACTATAGACGTCATCTACACTATAGACGTCATCTATACTATAGACGTCAACTATACTATAGACGTCATCTATACTATAGATGTCATCTATACTATAGACGTCATCTATACTTTAGACGTCATTTATACTACAGACGTCATCTATACTATAGACGTCATCTATACTATAGACGTCATCTATTCTATAGACGTTATCTATATTATAGACGTCATCTATTCTATAGACGTCATCTGTACTATAGACGTCATCTATACTATAGACGTCATCTATTCTATAGACGTCATCTATAGTATAGACGTCATCTATAGTATACACGTCATCTATAGTATAGACGTCATCTATAGTATAGACGTCATCTTACTATAGACGTCATCTATATTATAGACGTCATCTATTCTATAGACGTCATCTATAGTATAGACGTCATCTATAGTATACACGTCATCTATAGTATAGACGTCATCTATAGTATAGACGTCATCTATACTATAGACGTCATCTATACTATAGACGTCATCTATACTATAGACGTCATCTATACTATAGACGTCATCTATACTATAGACGTCATCTATACTATAGACGTCATCTATACTATAGATGTCATCTATACTATAGACGTCATCTATACTATAGACGTCATCTATACTATAGACGTCATCTATACTATAGACGTCATCTATACTATAGACGACATCTATACTATAGACGTCATCTATACTATAGACGTCATCTATACTATAGACGTCATCTATATTTTAGAAGTCATCCATACTATAGACATCATCTATACTATAGGCGTCATCTATACTATAGACGTCATCTATACTATAGACGTCATCTATACTTTAGACGCCATCTATACTATAGACGTCATCTATACTATAGACATCATCTATTCTATAGACGTCATCTATAGTATAGACATCATCTATTCTATAGACGTCATCTATAGTATAGACGTCATCTATTCTATAGACGTCATCTATTCTATAGACGTCATCTATACTATAGACGTCATCTATACTATAGACGTCATCTATTCTATAGACGTCATCTATACTATAGACGTCATCTATACTATAGACGTCATCTATATTATGGACGTCATCTATACTATAGACGTCATCTATACTATAGACGTCATCTATACTATAGACGTCATCTATACTATAGACGTCATCTATACTATAGACGTCATCTATACTATAGACGTCATCTATACTATAGACGTCATCTATACTATAGACGTCATCTATACTATAGACGTCATCTATACTATAGACGTCATCTATACTATAGACGTCATCTATACTATAGACGTCATCTATACTATAGACGTCATCTATACTATAGACGTCATCTATATTATAGACGTCATCTATACTATAGACGTCATCTATATTATAGACGTCATCTATACTATAGACGTCATCTTTACTATAGACGTCATCTATACTATAGCCGTCATCTATACTATAGACGTCATCTATACTATAGCCGTCATCTATACTATAGACGTCATCTATACTATAGCCGTCATCTCTACTATAGCCGTCATCTATACTATAGCCGTCATCTATACTATAGACGTCATCTATACTATAGACGTCATCTATACTATAGATGACGTTTATACTATAGACGTCATCTGTACTATAGACGTCATCTATACTATAGACGTCATCTATACTATAGACGTCATCTATACTATAGACGTCATCTATACTATAGACGTCATCTATACTATAGACGTCATCTATACTCTAGACGTCATCTATACTATAGACGTCATCTATACTATAGACGTCATCTATACTATAGACGTCATCTATATTTTAGAAGTCATCCATACTATAGACGTCATCTATACTATAGGCGTCATCTATACTATAGACGTCATCTATACTATAGACGTCATCTATACTATAGCCGTCATCTCTACTATAGGCGTCATCTATACTATAGACGTCATCTATACTATAGACGTCATCTATACTATAGACGCCATCTATACTATAGACGTCATCTATATTATAGACGTCATCTATACTATAGACGTCATCTATACTATAGACGTCATCTATACTATAGACGTCATCTATACTATAGACGTCATCTATACTATAGCCGTCATCTATACTATAGACGTCATCTATACTATAGCCGTCATCTATACTATAGACGTCATCTATACTATAGCCGTCATCTCTACTATAGGCGTCATCTATACTATAGACGTCATCTATACTATAGACGTCATCTATACTATAGACGCCATCTATACTATAGACGTCATCTATATTATAGACGTCATCTATACTATAGACGTCATCTATACTATAGACGTCATCTATACTATAGCCGTCATCTATACTATAGACGTCATCTATACTATAGCCGTCATCTATACTATAGACGTCATCTATACTATAGCCGTCATCTCTACTATAGACGTCATCTATACTATAGCCGTCATCTATACTATAGACGTCATCTACACTATAGACGTCATCTATACTATAGACATCATCTATACTATACACGTCATCTATACTATAGACATCATCTATACTATAGACGTCATCTTTACTATAGACGTCATCTATACTATAGACGTCATCTATAGTATACACGTCATCTATAGTATAGACGTCATCTATAGTATACACGTCATCTATAGTATACACGTCATCTATAGTATAGACGTCATCTATACTATAGACGTCATCTATACTATAGACGTCATCTATACTATAGACGTCATCTATACTATAGACGTCATCTATACTATAGACGTCATCTATACTATAGACGTCATCTATACTATAGACGTCATCTATACTATAGACGTCATCTATACTATAGACGTCATCTATACTATAGACGTCATCTATACTATAGACGTCATTTATACTACAGACGTCATCTATACTATAGATCTCATCTATACTATAGATCTCATCTATACTATAGACGTCATCTATACTATAGACGTCATCTATACTATAGACGTCATCTATACTATAGACGTCATCTATACTATAGACGTCATCTATTTTATAGACGTCATCTATACTATAGACGTCATCTATATTATAGACGTCATCTATACTATAGACGTCATCTATACTATAGACGTCATCTATACTATAGACGTCATCTATACTATAGACGTCACCTATACTATGGACGTCATCTATACTATAGACGTCATCTATACTATGGACGTCATCTATACTATAGACGTCATCTATACTATAGACGTCATCTATACTATAGACGTCATCTATACTTTAGACTACAGACGTCATCATCATTTATACTACAGACGTCATCAATACTATAGACGTCATCTATACTATAGACGTCATCTATTCTATAGACGTTATCTATATTATAGACGTCATCTATTCTATAGACGTCATCTACACTATAGACGTCATCTATACAATAGACGTCATCTATACAATAAGACGTCATCTATACTATAGACGTCATCTATACTATAGACGTCATCTATACTATAGACGTCATCTTACTATAGACGTCATCTATATTATAGACGTCATCTTTTCTATAGACGTCATCTATAGTATAGACGTCATCTATAGTATACACGTCATCTATAGTATAGACGTCATCTATAGTATAGACGTCATCTATACTATAGGCGTCATCTATACTATAGACATCATCTATATTATAGAAGTCATCTATACTATAGACGTCATCTATACTATAGGTCATCTATACTATAGACGTCATCTATAGTATAGACGTCATCTATACTAGACGTCATCTATACTATAGGCGTCATCTATACTATAGACATCATCTAAATTATAGAAGTCATCTATACTATAGACGTCATCTATACTATAGGTCATCTATACTATAGACGTCATCTATACTATAGTCGTCATCTATACTATAGTCGTCATCTATACTAAAGACGTCATATATACTATAGACGTCATCTATACTATAGACGTCATCTATACTATAGACGTCATCTATACTATAGACGTCATCTATACTATAGACGTCATCTATACTATAGACGTCATCTATACTATAGACGTCATCTATACTATAGACGTCATCTATACTATAGACGTCATCTATACTATAGACGTCATCTATACTATAGACGTCATCTATACTATAGACGTCATCTATACTATAGACGTCATCTATACTATAGACGTCATCTATACTATAGACGTCATCTATACCATAGACGTCATCTATACTATAGACGTCATCTATACTATAGACGTCATCTGTACTATAGACGTCATCTATACTATAGACATCATCTATACTATAGACGTCATCTATACTTTAGACGTCATCTATACTATAGACGTCATCTATATTTTAGAAGTCATCCATACTATAGACGTCATCTATACTATAGGCGTCATCTATACTATAGACGTCATCTATACTATAGCCGTCATCTATACTATAGACGTCAGCTATACTATAGATGACCTCATCTATACTATAGACGTCATCTATACTATAGACGTCATCTATACTATAGAAGTCATCTATACTATAGACGTCATCTATACTATAGACATCATCTATACTATAGACATCATCTATACTATAGACGTCATCTATACTATAGACGTCATCTATACTATAGACGTCATCTATACTATAGACGTCATCTATACTATAGACGTCATCTATACTATAGACGTCATCTATACTATAGACGTCATCTATACTATAGACGTCATCTATACTATAGACGTCATCTATACTATAGACGTCATCTATACTATAGACGTCATCTATACTATAGACGTCATCTATACTATAGACGTCATCTATAGTATAGACGTCATCTATAGTATAGACGTCATCTATAGTATACACGTCATCTATAGTATAGACGTCATCTATAGTATACACGTCATCTATAGTATAGACGTCACCTATACTATAGGCGTCATCTATACTATAGACGTCATCTATACTCTAGACGTCATCTATATTTTAGAAGTCACCCATACTATAGACGTCATCTATACTATAGGCGTCATCTATACTATAGACGTCATCTATACTATAGACGTCATCTATACTATAGACGTCATCTATACTATAGACGCCATCTATACTATAGACGTCATCTATACTATAGACATCATCTATTCTATAGACGTCATCTATAGTATAGACATCATCTATTCTATAGACGTCATCTATAGTATAGACGTCATCTATTCTATAGACGTCATCTATAGTATAGACGTCATCTATTCTATAGACGTCATCTATACTATAGACGTCATCTATACTATAGCCGTCATCTATACTATAGCCGTCATCTATACTATAGACGTCATCTATACTATAGCCGTCATCTATACTATAGACGTCATCTATACTATAGACGTCATCTATACTATAGACGTCATCTATACTATAGACGTCATCTATACTATAGACGTCATCTATACTATAGACGTCATCTATACTATAGACGTCATCTATACTATAGACGTCATCTATACTATAGACGTCATCTATACTATAGACGTCATCTATACTATAGACGTCATCTATACTATAGACGTCATCTATACTATAGACGTCATCTATACTATAGACGTCATCTATACTATAGACGTCATCTATACTATAGACGTCATCTATACTATAGACGTCATCTATACTATAGACGTCATCTATACTATAGACGTCATCTATACTATAGACGTCATCTATACTATAGACGTCATCTATACTATAGACGTCATCTATACTATAGACGTCATCTATACTATAGACGTCATCTATACTATAGACGTCATCTATACTATAGACGTCTTCTATACTATAGACGTCATCTATACTATAGACGTCATCTACACTATAGACGTCATCTATACTATAGACGTCATCTATACTATAGACGTCATCTATACTATAGACGTCATCTTTACTATAGACGTCATCTATACTATAGACGTCATCCATTCTATGGACGTCATCTATACTATAGACGTCATCTATACTATACAGACGTCATCTATACTATAGACGTCATCTATACTATAGACGTCATCTATACTATAGACGTCATCTATACTATAGACATCATCTATACTATAGACGTCATCTTTACTATAGACGTCATCTATACTATAGACGTCATCTATAGTATACACGTCATCTATACTATAGGCGTCATCTATACTATAGACGTCAGCTATACTATAGATGACCTCATCTATACTATAGACGTCATCTATACAATAGACGTCATCTATACTATAGACGTCAACTTTACTATAGACGTCATCTATACTATAGACGTCATCCATTCTATGGACGTCATCTATATTATAGACGTCATCTATACTATACAGACGTCATCTATACTATAGACGTCATCTATACTATAGACGTCATCTATACTATACACGTCATCTATAGTATACACGTCATCTATAGTATAGACGTCATCTATAGTATACACGTCATCTATAGTATAGACGTCATCTATAGTATAGACGTCATCTATAGTATAGACGTCATCTATAGTATAGACGTCATCTATAGTATAGACGTCATCTATACTATAGACGTCATCTATACTATCGACGTCATCTATACTATAGACGTCATCTATATTATAGACGTCATCTATTCTATAGACGTCATCTATAGTATAGACGTCATCTATAGTATACACGTCATCTATAGTATAGACGTCATCTATACTATAGGCGTCATCTATACTATAGACGTCATCTATATTATAAAAGTCATCTATACTATAGACGTCATCTATACTATAGACGTCATCTATACTATAGACGTCATCTTTACTATAGACGTCATCTATACTATAGACGTCATCTATAGTATACACGTCATCTATAGTATAGACGTCATCTATAGTATACACGTCATCTATAGTATAGACGTCATCTATAGTATAGACGTCATCTATAGTATAGACGTCATCTATAGTATAGACGTCATCTATAGTATAGACGTCATCTATAGTATAGACGTCATCTATAGTATAGACGTCATCTATACTATAGACGTCATCTATACTATCGACGTCATCTATACTATAGACGTCATCTATACTATAGACGTCATCTATACTATAGACGTCATCTATACTATAGACGTCATCTATACTATAGACGTCATCTATACTATAGACGTCATCTATACTATAGACGTCATCTATACTATAGACGTCATCTATACTATAGACGTCATCTATACTATAGACGTCATCTATACTATAGACGTCATCTATACTATAGACGTCATCTATACTATAGACGTCATCTATACTATAGACGTCATCTATACTATAGACGTCATCTTACTATAGACGTCATCTATATTATAGACGTCATCTATTCTATAGACGTCATCTATAGTATAGACGTCATCTATAGTATACACGTCATCTATAGTATAGACGTCATCTATACTATAGGCGTCATCTATACTATAGACGTCATCTATATTATAAAAGTCATCTATACTATAGACGTCATCTATACTATAGACGTCATCTATACTATAGACGTCATCTATACTATAGACGTCATCTATACTATAGACGTCATCTATACTATAGACGTCATCTATACTATAGACGTCATCTATACTATAGACATCATCTATACTATAGACGTCATTTATACTATAGACGTCATCTATACTATAGACGTCATCTATGCTATAGACGTCATCTATACTATAGACGTCATCTATACTATAACGTCATCTATACTATAGACGTCATCTATACTATAGACGTCATCTATTCTATAGACGTTATCTATATTATAGACGTCATCTATACTATAGACGTCAACTATACTATAGACGTCATCTATACTATAGACGTCATCTATACTATAGACGTCATCTATACTATAGACGTCATCTATACTATAGATGTCATCTATACTATAGACGTCATCTATACAATAGACGTCATCTATACTATAGACGTCATCTATATTATAGACGTCATCTATTCCATAGACGTCATCTGTAGTATAGACGTCATCTATAGTATACACGTCATCTATAGTATAGACGTCATCTATACTATAGGCGTCATCTATACTATAGACGTCATCTATATTATAGAAGTCATCTATACTATAGACGTCATCTATACTATAGACGTCATCTATACTATAGACGTCATCTATACTATAGACGTCATCTATACTTTAGACTACAGACGTCATCATCATTTATACTACAGACGTCATCAATACTATAGTCGTCATCTATACTTTAGACGTCATCTATTCTATAGACGTTATCTATATTATAGACGTCATCTATTCTATAGACGTCATCTACACTATAGACGTCATCTATACAATAGACGTCATCTATACAATAGACGTCATCTATACTATAGACGTCATCTATAGTATAGACGTCATCTATACTATAGACGTCATCTATAGTATAGACGTCATCTATAGTATACACGTCATCTATAGTATAGACGTCATCTATACTATAGGCGTCATCTATACTATAGACATCATCTATATTATAGAAGTCATCTATA
Organism: Neoascia interrupta; assembly: GCA_947623515.1. NCBI lineage: Eukaryota > Metazoa > Arthropoda > Insecta > Diptera > Syrphidae > Neoascia > Neoascia interrupta. The sequence continues at coordinate 103,015,013 of OX392462.1, forward strand.
CTATAGACGTCATCTATACTATAGACGTCATCTATACTATAGTCGTCATCTATACTATAGTCGTCATCTATACTAAAGACGTCATCTATACTATAGACGTCATCTATACTATACACGTCATCTATACTATAGACGTCATCTATACTATAGTCGTCTATACTATAGACGTCATCTATACTATAGACGTCATCTATACTATAGACGTCATCTATACAATAGACGTCATCTATACTATAGACGTCATCTATACTATAGACGTCATCTATACTATAGACGTCATCTATACTATAGACGTCATCTATACTATAGACGTCATCTATACTATAGACGTCATCTATACTATAGACGTCATCTATACCATAGACGTCATCTATACTATAGACGTCATCTATACTATAGACGTCATCTATACTATAGACGTCATCTATACTATAGACGTCATCTATACTATAGACGTCATCTATACTATAGACGTCATCTATACTATAGACGTCATCTATACTATAGACGTCATCTATACTATAGACGTCATCTATACTATAGACGTCATCTATACTATAGACGTCATCTATACTATAGACGTCATCTATACTATAGACGTCATCTATACTATAGACGTCATCTATATTATAGACGTCATCTATTCTATAGACGTCATCTGTAGTATAGACGTCATCTATAGTATACACGTCATCTATAGTATAGACGTCATCTATACTATAGACGTCATCTATACTATAGACGTCATCTATACTATAGACGTCATCTATACTATAGACGTCATCTATACTATAGACGTCATCTATACTATAGACGTCATCTATACTATAGACGTCATCTATACTATAGACGTCATCTATACTATAGACGTCATCTATACTATAGACGTCATCTATACTATAGACGTCATCTATACTATAGACGTCATCTATACTATAGACGTCATCTATACTATAGACGTCATCTATACTATAGACGTCATCTATACTATAGACGTCATCTATACTATAGACGTCATCTATACTATAGACGTCATCTATACTATAGACGTCTTCTATACTATAGACGTCATCTATACTATAGACGTCATCTACACCATAGACGTCATCTATACTATAGACGTCATCTATACTATAGACGTCATCTATACTATAGACGTCATCTATACTATAGACGTCATCTTTACTATAGACGTCATCTATACTATAGACGTCATCCATTCTATGGACGTCATCTATACTATAGACGTCATCTATACTATACAGACGTCATCTATACTATAGACGTCATCTATACTATACAGACGTCATCTATACTATAGACGTCATCTATACTATAGACGTCATCTATACTATAGACGTCATCTATACTATAGACGTCATCTATACTATAGACGTCATCTATACTATAGACGTCATCTATACTATAGACGTCATCTATACTATAGACGTCATCTATACTATAGACGTCATCTATACTATAGACGTCATCTATACTATAGACGTCATCTATACTATAGACGTCATCTATACTATAGACGTCATCTATACTATAGACGTCATCTATACTATAGACGTCATCTATACTATAGACGTCATCTATACTATAGACGTCATCTATACTATAGATGTCATCTATACTATAGACGTCATCTATACTATAGACGTCATCTATACTATAGACGTCTTCTATACTATAGACGTCATCTATACTATAGACGTCATCTACACTATAGACGTCATCTATACTATAGACGTCATCTATACTATAGACGTCATCTTTACTATAGACGTCATCTATACTATAGACGTCATCCATTCTATGGACGTCATCTATACTATAGACGTCATCTATACTATAGACGTCATCTATACTATAGACGTCATCTATACTATAGACGTCATCTATACTATAGACGTCATCTATACTATAGACGTCATCTATACTATAGACGTCATCTATACTATAGACGTCATCTATACTATAGACGTCATCTATACTATAGACGTCATCTATACTCTAGACGTCATCTATACTATAGACGTCATCTATACTATAGACGTCATCTATACTATAGACGTCATCTATACTATAGACGTCATCTATACTATAGACGTCATCTATACCATAGACGTCATCTATACTATAGACGTCATCTATACTATAGACGTCATCTATACTATAGACGTCATCTATACTACAGACGTCATCTATACTATAGGCGTCATCTATACTATAGGCGTCATCTATACTATAGACGTCAGCTATACTATAGATGACCTCATCTATACTATAGACGTCATCTATACTATAGACGTCATCTATACTATAGACGTCATCTATATTATAGACGTCATCTATACTATAGACGTCATCTATACTATAGACGTCATCTATACTATAGACATCATCTATACTATAGACGTCATCTATACTATAGACGTCATCTATACTATAGACGTCATCTATTCTATAGACGTCATCTATACTATAGACGTCATCTATACTATAGACGTCATCTATAGTATAGACGTCATCTATAGTATAGACGTCATCTATAGTATAGACGTCATCTATAGTATACACGTCATCTATAGTATAGACGTCATCTATAGTATACACGTCATCTATAGTATAGACGTCATCTATACTATAGGCGTCATCTATACTATAGACGTCATCTATACTCTAGACGTCATCTATATTTTAGAAGTCACCCATACTATAGACGTCATCTATACTATAGGCGTCATCTATACTATAGACGTCATCTATACTATAGACGCCATCTATACTATAGACGTCATCTATACTATAAACATCATCTATTCTATAGACGTCATCTATAGTATAGACATCATCTATTCTATAGACGTCATCTATAGTATAGACGTCATCTATTCTATAGACGTCACCTATACTATAGACGTCATCTATACTATAGCCGTCATCTACACTATAGCCGTCATCTATACTATAGCCGTCATCTATACTATAGACGTCATCTATACTATAGACGTCATCTATACTATAGACGTCATCTATACTATAGACGTCATCTATACTATAGCCGTCATCTATACTATAGCCGTCATCTATACTATAGCCGTCATCTATACTATAGCCGTCATCTATACTATAGACGTCATCTATACTATAGACGTCATCTATACTATAGACGTCATCTATACTATAGACGTCATCTATACTATAGACGTCATCTATACTATAGACGTCATCTATACTATAGACGTCATCTATACTATAGACGTCATCTATACTATAGACGTCATCTATACTATAGACGTCATCTATAATATAGACGTCATCTATACTATAGACGTCATCTATACTATAGACGTCATCTATACTATAGACGTCATCTATACTATAGACGTCATCTATACTATAGACGTCATCTATAAAATAGACGTCATCTATACTATAGACGTCATCTATAAAATAGACGTCATCTATACTATAGACGTCATCTATACTATAGACGTCTTCTATACTATAGACGTCATCTATACTATAGACGTCATCTACACTATAGACGTCATCTATACTATAGACGTCATCTATACAATAGACGTCATCTATACTATAGACGTCATCTTTACTATAGACGTCATCTATACTATAGACGTCATCCATTCTATGGACGTCATCTATATTATAGACGTCATCTATACTATACAGACGTCATCTATACTATAGACGTCATCTATACTATGGACGTCATCTATACTATAGACGTCATCTATACTATAGACATCATCTATACTATACACGTCATCTATACTATAGACATCATCTATACTATAGACGTCATCTTTACTATAGACGTCATCTATACTATAGACGTCATCTATAGTATACACGTCATCTATAGTATAGACGTCATCTATAGTATACACGTCATCTATAGTATACACGTCATCTATACTATAGACGTCATCTATACTATAGACATCATCTATACTATAGACGTCATCTATACTATAGACGTCATCTATACTATAGACGTCATCTATACTTTAGACGTCATCTATACTATAGACGTCATCTATACTATAGACGTCATCTATACTAAAGACGTCATCTATACTAAAGACGTCATCTATATTATAGAAGACATCTGTACTATAGACGTCATCTATACTATAGACGTCATCTATACTATAGACGTCATCTATACTATAGACGTCATCTATACTATAGACGTCATCTATACTATAGACGTCATCTATACTATAGACGTCATCTATACTATAGACGTCATCTATACTATAGACGTCATCTATACTATAGACGTCTTCTATACTATAGACGTCTTCTATACTATAGACGTCATCTATACTATAGACGTCATCTATACTATAGACGTCATCTATACTATAGACGTCATCTATACTATAGACGTCATCTATACTATAGACGTCATCTATACAATAGACGTCATCTATACTATAGACGTCATCTATACTATAGACGTCATCTATACTATAGACGTCATCTATACTATAGACGTCATCTATACTATAGACGTCATCTATACTATAGACGTCATCTATACTATAGACGTCATCTATACTATAGACGTCATCTATACTATAGACGTCATCTATACTATAGACGTCATCTATACTATAGACGTCATCTATAGTATAGACGTCATCTATACTATAGACGTCATCTATACTATAGACGTCATCTATACTATAGACGTCATCTATACTATAGACGTCATCTATTCTATAGACGTTATCTATATTATAGACGTCATCTATACTATAGACGTCAACTATACTATAGACGTCATCTATACTATAGACGTCAACTATACTATAGACGTCATCTATACTATAGACGTCATCTATACTATAGACGTCATCTATACTATAGACGTCATCTATACTATAGACGTCATCTTACTATAGACGTCATCTATATTATAGACGTCATCTATTCTATAGACGTCATCTATAGTATAGACGTCATCTATAGTATACACGTCATCTATAGTATAGACGTCATCTAAACTATAGGCGTCATCTATACTATAGACGTCATCTATATTATAGAAGTCATCTATACTATAGACGTCATCTATACTATAGACGTCATCTATACTATAGACGTCATCAATACTATAGACGTCATCTATAGTAAAGACGTCATCTATAGTATAGACGTCATCTATACTATAGGCGTCATCTATACTATAGACGTCATCCATACTATAGACGTCATCTATACTATAGACGTCATCTATACTATAGACGTCATCTATTCTATAGACGTCATCTATTCTATAGACGTCATCTATAGTATAGACGTCATCTATAGTATACACGTCATCTATAGTATAGACGTCATCTTTCTATAGACGTCAATATATTATAGACGTCATCTATTCTATAGACGTCATCTATAGTATAGACGTCATCTTTTGTATACACGTCATCTATAGTATAGACGTCATCTATAGTATAGACGTCTTCTATACTAAAGGCGTCATCTTTACTAAAGACTTCATCTATACATCTATACTATAGACGTCATCTATACTATAGACGTCATCTATACTATAGACGTCATCTATACTATAGACGTCATCTATACCATAGACGTCATCTATACTATAGACGTCATCTATACTATAGACGTCATATATACTATAGACGTCATCTATACTATAGACGTCATCTATACTATAGACGTCATCTATATTTTAGAAGTCATCCATACTATAGACGTCATCTATACTATAGGCGTCATCTATACTATAGACGTCATCTATACTATAGACGTCATCTATACTATAGACGCCATCTATACTATAGACGTCATCTATACTATAGACATCATCTATTCTATAGACGTCATCTATGCTATAGACGTCATCTATTCTATAGACGTCATCTATACTGTAGACTTCATCTATACCATAGACGTCATCTATACTATAGACGTCATCTATACTATAGACGTCATCTATATTATAGACGTCATCTATACTATAGACGTCATCTATACTATAGACGTCATCTATACTATAGACGTCATCTATACTATAGACGTCATCTATACAATAGACGTCATCTATACTATAGACGTCATCTATACTATAGGCGTCATCTATACTATAGACGTCATCTATACTATAGGCGTCATCTATACTATAGACGTCATCTATACTATAGACGTCATCTATACTATAGACGCCATCTATACTATAGACGTCATCTATACTATAGACATCATCTATTCTATAGACGTCATCTATAGTATAGACATCATCTATTCTATAGACGTCATCTATAGTATAGACGTCATCTATTCTATAGACGTCATCTATACTATAGACGTCATCTATGCTATAGACGTCATCTATTCTATAGACGTCATCTATTCTATAGACGTCATCTATACTGTAGACGTCATCTATACTATAGACGTCATCTATACTATAGACGTCATCTATACTATAGACGTCATCTATATTATAGACGTCATCTATACTATAGACGTCATCTATATTATACTATAGAAGTCATCTATACCTTAGACGTCATCTATACTATAGACGTCATCTATACTATAGACGTCATCTATACTATAGACGTCATCTATACTATAGACGTCATCTATACTATAGACGTCATCTATACTATAGACGTCATCTATACTATAGACGTCATCTATACTATAGACGTCATCTATACTATAGACGTCATCTATACTATAGACGTCATCTATACTATAGACGTCATCTATACTATAGACGTCATCTATACTATAGACGTCATCTATACTATAGACGTCATCTATACTATAGCCGTCATCTCTACTATAGACGTCATTTATACTATAGCCGTCATCTCTACTATAGACGTCATCTAAACTATAGCCGTCATCTATAATATAGACGTCATCTATACTATAGACGTCATCTATACTATAGACGTCATCTATACTATAGACGTCATCTATACTATAGACGTCATCTATACTATAGACGTCATCTATACTATAGACGTCATCTATACTATAGACGTCATCTATACTATAGACGTCATCTATACTATAGACGTCATCTATACTATAGACGTCATCTATACTATAGACGTCATCTACACTATAGACGTCATCTATACTATAGACGTCATCTTTACTATAGAAGTCATCTTTACTATAGACGTCATCTATACTATAGACGTCATCTTTACAATAGACGTCATCTATACTATAGACGTCATCTATAGTATACACGTCATCTATAGTATAGACGTCATCTATAGTATACACGTCATCTATAGTATAGACGTCATCTATAGTATACACGTCATCTATACTATAGACGTCAACTATACTATGGACGTCATCTATACTATAGACGTCATCTATACTATAGACGTCATCTATACTATAGACGTCACCTATACTTTAGACGTCATTTATACTACAGACGTCATCTATATTATAGACGTCATCTATACTATAGACGTCATCTATTCTATAGACGTTATCTATATTATAGACGTCATCTATTCTATAGACGTCATCTACACTATAGACGTCATCTATACAATAGACGTCATCTATACTATAGACGTCATCTATACTATAGACGTCATCTATACTATAGACGTCATCTTACTATAGACGTCATCTTACTATAGACGTCATCTATATTATAGACGTCATCTATTCTATAGACGTCATCTATATGTATACGTCATCTATAGTATACACGTCATCTATAGTATAGACGTCATCTATAGTATAGACGTCATCTATAGTATAGACGTCATCTATACTATAGGCGTCATCTATACTATAGACGTCATCTATATTATAGAAGTCATCTATACTATAGACGTCATCTATACTATAGACGTCATCTATACCATAGACGTCATCTATACTATAGACGTCATCTATACTATGGTCGTCATCTATACTATAGTCGTCATCTATACTATAGACGTCATCTATACTATAGACGTCATCTATACTATAGACGACATCTATACCATAGACGTCATCTATACTATAGACGTCATCTATACTATAGACGTCATCTATACTATAGACGTCATCTATACTATAGACGTCATCTATACTATAGACGTCATCTATACTATAGACGTCATCTATACTATAGACGTCATCTATAGTATAGACGTCATCTATAGTATAGACGTCATCTATACTATAGGCGTCATCTATACTATAGACGTCATCTATATTATAGAAGTCATCTATACTATAGACGTCATCTATACTATAGACGTCATCTATACCATAGACGTCATCTATACTATAGACGTCATCTATACTATAGACCTCCTCTATACTATAGTCGTCATCTATACTATAGACGTCATCTATACTATAGACGTCATCTATACTATAGACGACATCTATACCATAGACGTCATCTATACTATAGACGTCATCTATACTATAGACGTCATCTATACTATAGACGTCATCTATACTATAGACGTCATCTATACTATAGACGTCATCTATACTATAGACGTCATCTATACTAAAGACATTATCTATACTATAGACGTCGTCTATACTATAGAAGTCATCTATACTTTAGACATCATCTATACTATACACGTCATCTATACTACAGACGTCATCTATACTATAGACGTCATCTATACTATAGACGTCAACTATACTATAGACGTAATCTATACTACAGACCTCATCTTAACTATAGACGTCAACTATACTATAGACGTCATCTATACTATAGACGTCATCTATACTTTAGACGTCATTTATACTACAGACCTCGTCTATACTAAAGACGTCATCTATTCTATAGACGTCATCTATATTATAGACGTCATCTATATTATAGACGTCATCTATTCTATAGACGTCATCTATAGTATAGACGTCATCTATACTATAGCCGTCATCTATACTATAGCCGTCATCTATACTATAGACGTCATCTATACTATAGACGTCATCTACACCATAGACGTCATCTATACTATAGACGTCATCTACACTATAGACGTCATCTATACTATAGACGTCATCTATACTATAGACGTCATCTATACTGTAGACGTCATCTATACTATAGACGTCATCTATACTATAGACGTCATCTATACTATAGACGTCATCTACACTATAGACGTCATCTATACTATAGACGTCATCTATAGTTTAGACGTCATCTATAGTATACACGTCATCTATAGTATAGATGTCATCTATAGTATACACGTCATCTATAGTATTGACGTCATCTATACTAAAGGCGTCATCTATACTATAGCCGTCATCTACACTATAGACGTCATCTATACTATAGACGTCATCTATACTATAGACGTCATCTATACTAAAGACGTCATCTATACTATAGCCTTCATCTAAACTATAGACATCATCTATACTATAGACTTCATCTATGCTAAAGGCGTCATCTATACTATAGCCGTCATCTACACTATAGACGTCATCTATACTATAGACGTCATCTATACTATAGACGTCATCTATACTATAGACGTCATCTATACTATAGACGTCATCTATACTATAGACGTCATCTATACTATAGCCTTCATCTAAACTATAGACATCATCTATACTATAGACGTCATCTATACTATAGACGTCATCTATCCTATAGACGTCATCTATACTATAGACGTCATCTATACTATAGACGTCATCTATACTATAGACGTCATCTATACTATAGACATCATCTATACTATAGACGTCGTCTATACTATAGACGTCATCTATACTTTAGACATCATCTATACTATACACGTCATCTATACTACAGACGTCATCTATACTACAGACGTCATCTATACTATAGACGTCAACTATACTATAGACGTAATCTATACTACAGACGTCATCTAAACTATAGACGTCAACTATACTATAGACGTCATCTATACTATAGACGTCATCTATATCTTAGACGTCATTTATACTACAGACGTCGTCTATACTATAGACGTCATCTATTCTATAGACGTCATCTATATTATAGACGTCATCTATATTATAGACGTCATCTATTCTATAGACGTCATCTATTCTATAGACGTCATCTATAGTATAGACGTCATCTATACTATAGCCGTCATCTATACTATAGCCGTCATCTATACTATAGACGTCATCTATACTATAGACGTCATCTACACCATAGACGTCATCTATACTGTAGACGTCATCTATACTATAGACGTCATCTATACTATAGACGTCATCTATACTATAGACGTCATCTATACTATAGACGTCATCTATACTATAGACGTCATCTATACTATAGACGTCATCTATACTATAGACGTCATCTATACTATAGACGTCATCTATACTATAGACGTCATCTATACTATAGACGTCATCTTTACTATAGACGTCATCTACACTATAGACGTCATCTATACTATAGACGTCATCTATAGTATAGACGTCATCTATAGTATACACGTCATCTATAGTATAGATGTCATCTATAGTATACACGTCATCTATACTATAGACGTCATTTATATCTTAGACGTCATTTATACTACAGACGTCGTCTATACTATAGACGTCATCTATTCTATAGACGTCATCTATATTATAGACGTCATCTATATTATAGACGTCATCTATTCTATAGACGTCATCTATAGTATAGACGTCATCTATACTATAGCCGTCATCTATACTATAGCCGTCATCTATACTATAGACGTCATCTATACTATAGACGTCATCTACACTGTAGACGTCATCTATACTGTAGACGTCATCTACACTATAGACGTCATCTATACTATAGACGTCATCTATACTATAGACGTCATCTATACTATAGGCGTCATCTATACTATAGCCGTCATCTATACTATAGACGTCATCTTTACTATAGACGTCATCTATACTATAGACGTCATCTATACTATAGACGTCATCTATATTATAGACGTCATCTATACTATAGCCGTCATCTAAACTATAGACGTCATCTACACTATAGACGTCATCTATACTATAGACGTCATCTATACTATAGACGTCATCTATACTATAGACGTCATCTATACTATAGACGTCATCTATACTATAGACGTCATCTATACTAGAGACGTCATCTCTACTATAGACGTCATCTATACTATAGACGTCATCTATACTATAGACTTCATCTATACAATAGACATCATCTATACTTTAGACGTCATCTATACTATAGACGTCATCTTTACTATAGAAGTCATCTATAGTATACACGTCATCTATAGTATAGACGTCATCTATAGTATACACATCATCTATAGTATAGACGTCATCTATAGTATAGACGTCATCTATAGTATTGACGTCATCTATACTATAGGCGTCATCTATACTATAGCCGTCATCTATACTATAGACGTCATCTTTACTATAGACGTCATCTGTACTATAGACGTCATCTATACTATAGACGTCATCTATACTATAGACGTCATCTATACTATAGCCGTCATCTAAACTATAGACGTCATCTACACTATAGACATCATCTATACTATAGACGTCATCTATACTATAGACATCATCTATACTATAGACGTCATCTATACTATAGACGTCATCTATACTATAGACGTCATCTATACTATAGACGTCATCTATACAATAGACGTCATCTATACTATAGACGTCATCTATACTATAGACGTCATCTATACTATAGACGTCATCTATACTATAGACGTCATCTATACTATAGACGTCATCTATACTATAGACGTCATCTATACTTTAGACGTCATTTATACTACAGACGTCATCTATACTATAGACGTCTTATATACTATAGACGTCATCTATTCTATAGACTTTATCTATATTATAGACGTCATCTACACAATAGACGTCATCTATACTATAGACGTCATCTTACTATAGACGTCATCTATATTATAGACGTCATCTATATTATAGACGTCATCTATTCTATAGACGTCATCTATAGTATAGACGTCATCTATACTATAGACGTCATCTATACTATAGACGTCATCTATACTATAGCCGTCATCTAAACTATAGACGTCATCTACACTATAGACGTCATCTATACTATAGACGTCATCTATACTATAGACATCATCTATACAATAGACATCATCTATACTTTAGACGTCATCTATACTATAGACGTCATCTTTACTATAGAAGTCATCTATACTATAGACGTCATCTATAGTATAGACGTCATCTATAGTATACACGTCATCTATGGTATGGACGTCATCTATAGTATACACGTCATCTATAGTATAGATGTCATCTAAAGTATACACGTCATCTATAGTATTGACGTCATCTATACTATAGACGTCATCTATACTATAGACGTCATCTATACTATAGACGTCATCTATACTATAGACGTCATCTATACTATAGACGTCATCTATACTATAGACGTCATCTTTACTAAAGACGTCATCTACACTATAGACGTCATCTATACTATAGACGTCATCTATACTATAGACGTCATCTATACTATAGACGTCATCTTTACTAAAGACGTCATCTACACTATAGACGTCATCTATACTATAGACGTCATCTATAGTATAGACGTCATCTATACTATAGACGTCATCTATACTATAGACGTCATCTATACTATAGACGTCATCTATACTATAGACGTCATCTATACTATAGACGTCATCTATACTATAGACGTCATCTATACTATAGACGTCATCTATACTATAGACGTCATCTACACTATAGACGTCATCTATACTATAGACGTCATCTATACTATAGACGTCATCTATACTAGAGACGTCATCTATACTATAGACGTCATCTATACTAAAGACGTCATCTATACTATAGACGTCAATTATGCTATAGACGTCATCTATACTATGGACGTCATCTTTACTATAGACGTCATCTACACAATAGACGTCATCTATACTATAGACGTCATCTATACTATAGACGTCATCTATACTATAGACGTCATCTATACTATAGACGTCATCTATACTATAGACGTCATCTATACTATAGACGTCATCTATACTATAGACGTCATCTATACTATAGACGTCATCTTTACTATAGAAGTCATCTTTACTATAGACGTCACCTAGTCTCTAGACGTCATCCATTCTATGGACGTCATCTATATTAAAGACGTCATCTATACTATACAGACGTCATCTATACTATAGACGTCATCTATACTATAGACGTCATGTCATCTATACTATACACGTCATCTATACTATAGACATCACCTATACTATAGACGTCATCTTTACTATAGACGTCATCTATACTATAGACGTCATCTATAGTATACACGTCATCTATAGTATAGACGTCATCTATAGTATACACGTCATCTATACTATAGACGTCATCTATAGTATATACGTCATCTATAGTATACACGTCATCTATAGTATACACGTCATCTATAGTATAGACGTCATCTATACTATAGACGTCATCTATACTATAGACGTCATCTATACTATAGACGTCATCTATACTATAGACGTCATCTATACTATAGACGTCATCTATTCTATAGACGTCATCTATACTGTAGACGTGATCTATACTACAGACGTCATCTATACTATAGACGTCATCTATACTATAGACGTCATCTTTACTATAGAAGTCATCTTTACTATAGACGTCATCTATACTATAGACGTCATCCATTCTATGGACGTCATCTATATTATAGACGTCATCTATACTATAGACGTCATCTATACTATAGACGTCATCTATACTATAGACGTCATCTATACTATAGACGTCATCTATACTATAGACGTCATCTATACTATAGACGTCATCTATACTATAGACGTCATCTATACTTTAGACGTCATCTATACTATAGACGTCATCTATACTATAGACGTCATCTATGCTATAGACGTCATCTATACTATAGACGTCATCTATACTATAGACGTCATCTATACTATAGACGTCATCTACACTATAGACGTCATCTATACTATAGACGTCATCTATACTATAGACGTCATCTATACTATAGACGTCATCTATACTATAGACGTCATCTATACTATAGACGTCATCCATACTATAGACGTCATCTTTACAATAGAAGTCATCTTTACTATAGACGTCATCTATACTATAGACGTCATCTATTCTATGAACGTCATCTATATTATAGACGTCATCTATACTATACAGACGTCATCTATACTATAGACGTCATCTATACTATAGACGTCATCTCTACTATAGACATCATCTATACTATAGACGTCATCTTTACTATAGATGTCATTTATACTATAGAAGTCATCTATAGTATACACGTCATCTATAGTATAGACGTCATTTATAGTATACACGTCATCTATAGTATACACGTCATCTATAGTATACACGTCATCTATAGTATAGACGTCATCTATAGTATACACGTCATCTATAATATAGACGTCATCTATACTATAGACGTCATCTATACTATAGACGTCATCTATACTATAGACGTCATCTATACTATAGACGTCATCTATACTATAGACGTCATCTATACTATAGACGTCATCTATACTATAGACGTCATCTATACTATAGACGTCATCTATACTATAGACGTCATCTATACTATAGACGTCATCTATACTATAGACGTCAACTATACTATAGACGTCATCTATACTATAGACGTCATCTATACTATAGACGTCATCTATACTATAGACGTCATATATACTATAGACGTCATCTATTCTATAGACGTTATCTATATTATAGACGTCATCTACACTATAGACGTCATCTATACTATAGACGTCATCTACACAATAGACGTCATCTATACTATAGACGTCATCTTACTATAGACGTCATCTATATTATAGACGTCATCTATATTATAGACGTCATCTATTCTAAAGACGTCATCTATACTATAGACGTCATCTATACTATAGACGTCATCTTTACTATAGACGTCATCTATACTATAGACGTCATCTATTCTATAGACGTTATCTATATTATAGACGTCATCTACACTATAGACGTCATCTATACTATAGACGTCATCTACACAATAGACGTCATCTATACTATAGACGTCATCTTACTATAGACGTCATCTATATTATAGACGTCATCTATATTATAGACGTCATCTATTCTAAAGACGTCATCTATACTATAGACGTCATCTATACTATAGACGTCATCTTTACTATAGACGTCATCTATACTATAGACGACATCTATACTATAGACGTCATCTATACTATAGACGTCATCTATACTATAGACGTCATCTATACTATAGACGTCATCTATACTATAGACGTCATCTATACTATAGACGTCATCTATACTATAGACGTCATCTATACTATAGACGTCATCTATACTATAGATGTCATCTGTACTATAGACGTCATCTATACTATAGACGTCATCTATACTATAGACGTCATCTATACTATAGACGTCATCTATACTATAGACGTCATCTATACTATAGACGTCATCTATACTATAGACGTCATCTATACTATAGACGTCATCTATACTATAGACGTCATCTTTACTATAGACGTCATCTATACTATAGACGTCATCTATACTATAGACGTCATCTATACTATAGACGTCATCTATACTAAAGACGTCATCTATACTATAGACGTCATCTATACTATAGACGTCATCTATACTATAGACTTCATCTATACTATAGACATCATCTATACTATAGACGTCGTCTATACTATAGATGTCATCTATACTTAAGACATCATCTATACTATACACGTCATCTATACTACAGACGTCATCTATACTACAGACGTCATCTATACTATAGACGTCAACTATACTATAGATGTAATCTATACTACAGACGTCATTTAAACTATAGACGTCAACTATACTATAGACGTCATCTATACTATAGACGTCATCTATACTTTAGACGTCATTTATACTACAGACGTCATCTATACTATAGACGTCATCTACACCATAGACGTCATCTATACAATAGACGTCATCTACACTATAGACGTCATCTATACTATAGACGTCATCTATACTATAGACGTCATCTATACTATAGACGTCATCTACACTATAGACGTCATCTATACTATAGACGTCATCTACACTATAGACGTCATCTATACTATAGACGTCATCTACACTATAGACGTCATCTATACTATAGAGGTCATCTACACAATAGACGTCATCTATACTATAGACGTCATCTTACTATAGACGTCATCTATATTATAGACGTCATCTATATTATAGACGTCATCTATTCTAAAGATTTCATCTATACTATAGACGTCATCTATACTATAGACGTCATCTTTACTATAGACGTCATCTATACTATAGACGACATCTATACTATAGACGTCATCTATACTATAGACGTCATCTATACTATAGACGTCATCTATACTCTAGACGTCATCTATACTATAGACGTCATCTATACTATAGACGTCATCTATACTATAGACGTCATCTATACTATAGACGTCATCTATACTATAGACGTCATCTATACTATAGACGTCATCTATACTATAGACGTCATCTATACTATAGACGTCATCTATACTATAGACGTCATCTATACTATAGACGTCATCTATACTATAGACGTCATCTATTCTATAGACGTCATCTATATTATAGAAGTCATCCATACTATAGACGTCATCTATACTATAGACGTCATCTATACTATAGACGTCACCTACACTATAGACGTCATCTATACTATAGACGTCATCTATACTATAGACGTCATCTATACTATAGACGTCATCTATTCTATAGACATCATCTATTCTATAGACGTCATCTATAGTATAGACGTCATCTATTCTATAGACGTCATCTATACTATAGACGTCATCTACACTATAGACGTCATCTATACTATAGACGTCATCTACACTATAGACTTCATCTATACTATAGACGTCATCTACACTATAGACGTCATCTATACTATAGACGTCATCTACACTATAGACGTCATCTATACTATAGACGTCATCTACACTATAGACGTCATCTATACTATAGACGTCATCTACACTATAGACGTCATCTATACTATAGACGTCATCTATAGTATAGACGTCATCTATAGTAAAGACGTCATCTATAGCATACACGTCATCTATAGTATAGACGTCATCTATAGTATACACGTCATCTATAGTATAGACGTCATCTATACTATAGGCGTCATCTATACTATAGCCGTCAT
Source organism: Neoascia interrupta (assembly GCA_947623515.1). Taxonomy (NCBI): domain Eukaryota; kingdom Metazoa; phylum Arthropoda; class Insecta; order Diptera; family Syrphidae; genus Neoascia; species Neoascia interrupta. The sequence goes on from OX392462.1 coordinate 103,032,378, forward strand.
CTATACTATAGACGTCATCTATACTATAGACGTCATCAATATTATAGAAGTCATCCATACTATAGACGTCATCTATACTATAGACGTCATCTATACTATAGACGTCATCTACACTATAGACGTCATCTATACTATAGACGTCATCTATACTATAGACGTCATCTATATTATAGACGTCATCTATACTATAGACGTCATCTATACTATCGACGTCATCTATACTATAGACGTCATCTATACTATAGACGTCATCTATACTATAGACGTCATCTATATTATAGACGTCATCTATACTATAGACGTCATCTATACTATAGACGTCATCTATAATATAGACTTCATCTATACTATAGACGTCATCTATATTATAGACGTCATCTATACTATAGACGTCATCTATATTATAGACGTCATCTATACTATAGACGTCATCTATACTATAGACGTCATCTATACTATAGACGTCATCTATACTATAGACGTCATCTATACTATAGACGTCATCTATACTATAGACGTCATCTACACTATAGACGTCATCTATACTATAGACGTCATCTACACTATAGACGTCATCTATACTACAGACGTCATCTACACTATAGACGTCATCTATACTATAGACGTCATCTATAGTATAGACGTCATCTATAGTATAGACGTCATCTATAGTATAGACGTCATCTATATTATAGACGTCATCTATACTATAGACGTCATCTATACTATAGACGTCATCTATACTATAGACGTCATCTATACTATAGACGTCATCTATACTATAGACGTCATCTATACTATAGACGTCATCTATACTATAGACGTCATCTATACTATAGACGTCATCTATATTATAGACGTCATCTATATTATAGACGTCATCTATACTATAGACGTCATCTATATTATAGACGTCATCTATACTATAGACGTCATCTATACTATAGACGTCATCTATACTATAGACGTCATCTATATTATAGAAGTCATCCATACTATAGACGTCATCTACACTATAGACGTCATCTATACTATAGACGTCATCTGTACTATAGACGTCATCTACACTAAAGACGTCATCTATACTATAGACGTCATCTATACTTAAGACATCATCTATACTATACACGTCATCTATACTACAGACGTCATCTATACTACAGACGTCATCTATACTATAGACGTCAACTATACTATAGACGTAATCTATACTACAGACGTCATCTAAACTATAGACGTCAACTATACTATAGACGTCATCTATACTATAGACGTCATCTATACTTTAGACGTCATTTATACTACAGACGTCGTCTATACTATAGACGTCATCTATTCTATAGACGTCATCTATATTATAGACGTCATCTATATTATAGACGTCATCTATTCTATAGACGTCATCAATATTATAGACGTCATCTATTCTATAGCCGTCATCTATACTATAGCCGTCATCTATACTATAGACGTGATCTATACTATAGACGTCATCTACACCATAGACGTCATCTATACTATAGACGTCATCTACACTATAGACGTCATCTATACTATAGACGTCATCTATACTATAGACGTCATCTATACTATAGACGTCATCTATACTATAGACGTCATCTATACTATAGACGTCATCTATACTATAGACGTCATCTATACTATAGACGTCATCTATACTATAGACGTCATCTATACTATAGACGTCATCTACACTATAGACGTCATCTACACTATAGACGTCATCTACACTAAAGACGTCATCTATACTACAGACGTCATCTACACTATAGGCGTCATCTATACTATAGCCGTAATCTATACTATAGACGTCATCTATACTATAGACGTCATCAATATTATAGAAGTCATCCATACTATAGACGTCATCTATACTATAGACGTCATCTATACTATAGACGTCATCTACACTATAGACGTCATCTATTCTATAGACGTCATCTATACTACAGACGTCATCAATACTATAGACGTCATCTATACTATAGACGTCATCTATACTATAGACGTCATCTATATTATAGACGTCATCTATACTATAGACGTCATCTATACTATCGACGTCATCTATACTATAGACGTCATCTATACTATAGACGTCATCTATATTATAGACGTCATCTATACTATAGACGTCATCTATACTATAGACGTCATCTATAATATAGACTTCATCTATACTATAGACGTCATCTATATTATAGACGTCATCTATACTATAGACGTCATCTATATTATAGACGTCATCTATACTATAGACGTCATCTATACTATAGACGTCATCTATACTATAGACGTCATCTATACTATAGACGTCATCTATACTATAGACGTCATCTATACTATAGACGTCATCTATAATATAGACTTCATCTATACTATAGACGTCATCTATATTATAGACGTCATCTATACTATAGACGTCATCTATATTATAGACGTCATCTATACTATAGACGTCATCTATACTATAGACGTCATCTATACTATAGACGTCATCTATACAATAGACGTCATCTACACTAAAGACGTCATCTATACTATAGACGTCATCTATACTTAAGACATCATCTATACTATACACGTCATCTATACTACAGACGTCATCTATACTACAGACGTCATCTATACTATAGACGTCAACTATACTATAGACGTAATCTATACTACAGACGTCATCTAAACTATAGACGTCAACTATACTATAGACGTCATCTATACTATAGACGTCATCTATACTTTAGACGTCATTTATACTACAGACGTCGTCTATACTATAGACGTCATCTATTCTATAGACGTCATCTATATTATAGACGTCATCTATATTATAGACGTCATCTATTCTATAGACGTCATCAATATTATAGACGTCATCTATTCTATAGCCGTCATCTATACTATAGCCGTCATCTATACTATAGACGTCATCAATATTATAGAAGTCATCCATACTATAGACGTCATCTATACTATAGACGTCATCTATACTATAGACGTCATCTACACTATAGACGTCATCTATACTATAGACGTCATCTATACTATAGACGTCATCTATATTATAGACGTCATCTATACTATAGACGTCATCTATACTATCGACGTCATCTATACTATAGACGTCATCTATACTATAGACGTCATCTATACTATAGACGTCATCTATATTATAGACGTCATCTATACTATAGACGTCATCTATACTATAGACGTCATCTATAATATAGACTTCATCTATACTATAGACGTCATCTATATTATAGACGTCATCTATACTATAGACGTCATCTATATTATAGACGTCATCTATACTATAGACGTCATCTATACTATAGACGTCATCTATACTATAGACGTCATCTATACTATAGACGTCATCTATACTATAGACGTCATCTATACTATAGACGTCATCTACACTATAGACGTCATCTATACTATAGACGTCATCTACACTATAGACGTCATCTATACTACAGACGTCATCTACACTATAGACGTCATCTATACTATAGACGTCATCTATAGTATAGACGTCATCTATAGTATAGACGTCATCTATAGTATAGACGTCATCTATATTATAGACGTCATCTATACTATAGACGTCATCTATACTATAGACGTCATCTATACTATAGACGTCATCTATACTATAGACGTCATCTATACTATAGACGTCATCTATACTATAGACGTCATCTATACTATAGACGTCATCTATATTATAGACGTCATCTATATTATAGACGTCATCTATACTATAGACGTCATCTATATTATAGACGTCATCTATACTATAGACGTCATCTATACTATAGACGTCATCTATACTATAGACGTCATCTATATTATAGACGTCATCTATACTATAGACGTCATCTATACTATCGACGTCATCTATACTATAGACGTCATCTATACTATAGACGTCATCTATACTATAGACGTCATCTATATTATAGACGTCATCTATACTATAGACGTCATCTATACTATAGACGTCATCTATAATATAGACTTCATCTATACTATAGACGTCATCTATATTATAGACGTCATCTATACTATAGACGTCATCTATATTATAGACGTCATCTATACTATAGACGTCATCTATACTATAGACGTCATCTATACTATAGACGTCATCTATACTATAGACGTCATCTATACTATAGACGTCATCTATACTATAGACGTCATCTACACTATAGACGTCATCTATACTATAGACGTCATCTACACTATAGACGTCATCTATACTACAGACGTCATCTACACTATAGACGTCATCTATACTATAGACGTCATCTATAGTATAGACGTCATCTATAGTATAGACGTCATCTATAGTATAGACGTCATCTATATTATAGACGTCATCTATACTATAGACGTCATCTATACTATAGACGTCATCTATACTATAGACGTCATCTATACTATAGACGTCATCTATACTATAGACGTCATCTATACTATAGACGTCATCTATACTATAGACGTCATCTATACTATAGACGTCATCTATATTATAGACGTCATCTATATTATAGACGTCATCTATACTATAGACGTCATCTATATTATAGACGTCATCTATACTATAGACGTCATCTATACTATAGACGTCATCTATACTATAGACGTCATCTATATTATAGAAGTCATCCATACTATAGACGTCATCTACACTATAGACGTCATCTATACTATAGACGTCATCTGTACTATAGACGTCATCTACACTAAAGACGTCATCTATACTATAGACGTCATCTATACTTAAGACATCATCTATACTATACACGTCATCTATACTACAGACGTCATCTATACTACAGACGTCATCTATACTATAGACGTCAACTATACTATAGACGTAATCTATACTACAGACGTCATCTAAACTATAGACGTCAACTATACTATAGACGTCATCTATACTATAGACGTCATCTATACTTTAGACGTCATTTATACTACAGACGTCGTCTATACTATAGACGTCATCTATTCTATAGACGTCATCTATATTATAGACGTCATCTATATTATAGACGTCATCTATTCTATAGACGTCATCAATATTATAGACGTCATCTATTCTATAGCCGTCATCTATACTATAGCCGTCATCTATACTATAGACGTGATCTATACTATAGACGTCATCTACACCATAGACGTCATCTATACTATAGACGTCATCTACACTATAGACGTCATCTATACTATAGACGTCATCTATACTATAGACGTCATCTATACTATAGACGTCATCTATACTATAGACGTCATCTATACTATAGACGTCATCTATACTATAGACGTCATCTATACTATAGACGTCATCTATACTATAGACGTCATCTATACTATAGACGTCATCTACACTATAGACGTCATCTACACTATAGACGTCATCTACACTAAAGACGTCATCTATACTACAGACGTCATCTACACTATAGGCGTCATCTATACTATAGCCGTAATCTATACTATAGACGTCATCTATACTATAGACGTCATCAATATTATAGAAGTCATCCATACTATAGACGTCATCTATACTATAGACGTCATCTATACTATAGACGTCATCTACACTATAGACGTCATCTATTCTATAGACGTCATCTATACTACAGACGTCATCAATACTATAGACGTCATCTATACTATAGACGTCATCTATACTATAGACGTCATCTATATTATAGACGTCATCTATACTATAGACGTCATCTATACTATCGACGTCATCTATACTATAGACGTCATCTATACTATAGACGTCATCTATACTATAGACGTCATCTATATTATAGACGTCATCTATACTATAGACGTCATCTATACTATAGACGTCATCTATAATATAGACTTCATCTATACTATAGACGTCATCTATATTATAGACGTCATCTATACTATAGACGTCATCTATATTATAGACGTCATCTATACTATAGACGTCATCTATACTATAGACGTCATCTATACTATAGACGTCATCTATACTATAGACGTCATCTATACTATAGACGTCATCTATAATATAGACTTCATCTATACTATAGACGTCATCTATATTATAGACGTCATCTATACTATAGACGTCATCTATATTATAGACGTCATCTATACTATAGACGTCATCTATACTATAGACGTCATCTATACTATAGACGTCATCTATACAATAGACGTCATCTACACTAAAGACGTCATCTATACTATAGACGTCATCTATACTTAAGACATCATCTATACTATACACGTCATCTATACTACAGACGTCATCTATACTACAGACGTCATCTATACTATAGACGTCAACTATACTATAGACGTAATCTATACTACAGACGTCATCTAAACTATAGACGTCAACTATACTATAGACGTCATCTATACTATAGACGTCATCTATACTTTAGACGTCATTTATACTACAGACGTCGTCTATACTATAGACGTCATCTATTCTATAGACGTCATCTATATTATAGACGTCATCTATATTATAGACGTCATCTATTCTATAGACGTCATCAATATTATAGACGTCATCTATTCTATAGCCGTCATCTATACTATAGCCGTCATCTATACTATAGACGTGATCTATACTATAGACGTCATCTACACCATAGACGTCATCTATACTATAGACGTCATCTACACTATAGACGTCATCTATACTATAGACGTCATCTATACTATAGACGTCATCTATACTATAGACGTCATCTATACTATAGACGTCATCTATACTATAGACGTCATCTATACTATAGACGTCATCTATACTATAGACGTCATCTATACTATAGACGTCATCTATACTATAGACGTCATCTATACTATAGACGTCATCTATACTATAGACGTCATCTACACTATAGACGTCATCTACACTATAGACGTCATCTACACTAAAGACGTCATCTATACTACAGACGTCATCTACACTATAGGCGTCATCTATACTATAGCCGTCATCTATACTATAGACGTCATCTATACTATAGACGTCATCTATACTATAGACGTCAATATTATAGAAGTCATCCATACTATAGACGTCATCTATACTATAGACGTCATCTATACTATAGACGTCATCTACACTATAGACGTCATCTATTCTATAGACGTCATCTATACTACAGACGTCATCAATACTATAGACGTCATCTATACTATAGACGTCATCTATACTATAGACGTCATCTATATTATAGACGTCATCTATACTATAGACGTCATCTATACTATCGACGTCATCTATACTATAGACGTCATCTATACTATAGACGTCATCTATACTATAGACGTCATCTATATTATAGACGTCATCTATACTATAGACGTCATCTATACTATAGACGTCATCTATAATATAGACTTCATCTATACTATAGACGTCATCTATATTAAAGACGTCATCTATACTATAGACGTCATCTATATTATAGACGTCATCTATACTATAGACGTCATCTATACTATAGACGTCATCTATACTATAGACGTCATCTATACTATAGACGTCATCTATACTATAGACGTCATCTATACTATAGACGTCATCTATACTATAGACGTCATCTATACTATAGACGTCATCTATACTATAGACGTCATCTACACTATAGACGTCATCTATACTATAGACGTCATCTACACTATAGACGTCATCTATACTACAGACGTCATCTACACTATAGACGTCATCTATACTATAGACGTCATCTATAGTATAGACGTCATCTATAGTATAGACGTCATCTATAGTATAGACGTCATCTATATTATAGACGTCATCTATACTATAGACGTCATCTATACTATAGACGTCATCTATACTATAGACGTCATCTATACTATAGACGTCATCTATACTATAGACGTCATCTATACTATAGACGTCATCTATATTATAGACGTCATCTATACTATAGACGTCATCTATATTATAGACGTCATCTATACTATAGACGTCATCTATAATATAGACGTCATCTATACTATAGACGTCATCTATATTATAGAAGTCATCCATACTATAGACGTCATCTACACTATAGACGTCATCTATACTATAGACGTCATCTATACTATAGACGTCATCTACACTAAAGACGTCATCTATACTACAGACGTCATCTACACTATAGACGTCATCTATACTATAGACGTCATCTATAGTATAGACGTCATCTATAGTATAGACGTCATCTATAGTATTCATGTCATCTATAGTATAGACGTCATCTTAAGACGTCATCTGTACTATAGACGTCATCTATACTATAGACGTCATCTATACTATAGACGTCATCTATACTATAGACGTCATCTACACTATAGACGTCATCTATACTATAGACGTCATCTACACTATAGACGTCATCTATACTACAGACGTCATCTACACTATAGACGTCATCTATACTATAGACGTCATCTAAAGTATAGACGTCATCTATAGTATACACGTCATCTATAGTATAGACGTCATCTATAGTATACACGTCATCTATAGTATAGACGTCATCTATACTATAGGCGTCATTTATACTATAGCCGTCATCTATACTATAGACGTCATCTATACTATAGACGTCATCTATATTATAGACGTCATCTATACTATAGACGTCATCTATATTATAGACGTCATCTATACTATAGACGTCATCTATACTATAGACGTCATCTATACTATAGACGTCATCTATACTATAGACGTCATCTATACTATAGACGTCATCTTTACTATAGACGTCATCTATACTATAGACGTCATCTATACTTTAGACGTCATCTATACTTTAGACGTCATCTATACTATAGACGTCATCTATACTATAGACGTCATCTATACTATAGACGTCATCTATACTATAGACGTCATCTATACTATAGACGTCATCTATACTATAGACGTCATCTATACTATAGACTTCATCTATACTATAGACATCATCTATACTATAGACGTCGTCTATACTATAGACGTCATCTATACTTAAGACATCATCTATACTATACACGTCATCTATACTACAGACGTCATCTATACTACAGACGTCAACTATACTATAGACGTAATCTATACTACAGACGTCATCTAAACTATAGACGTCAACTATACTATAGACGTCATCTATACTATAGACGTCATCTATACTATAGACGTCATTTATACTACAGACGTCGTCTATACTATAGACGTCATCTATTCTATAGACGTCATCTATATTATAGACGTCATCTATATTATAGACGTCATCTATTCTATAGACGTCATCAATATTATAGACGTCATCTATTCTATAGCCGTCATCTATACTATAGCCGTCATCTATACTATAGACGTGATCTATACTATAGACGTCATCTACACCATAGACGTCATCTATACTATAGACGTCATCTACACTATAGACGTCATCTATACTATAGACGTCATCTATACTATAGACGTCATCTATACTATAGACGTCATCTATACTATAGACGTCATCTATACTATAGACGTCATCTATACTATAGACGTCATCTATACTATAGACGTCATCTATACTATAGACGTCATCTATACTATAGACGTCATCTACACTATAGACGTCATCTACACTATAGACGTCATCTATACTATAGACGTCATCTACACTACAGACGTCATCTATACTATAGACGTCATCTACACTATAGACGTCATCTATACTATAGACGTCATCTATAGTATAGACGTCATCTATAGTATACACGTCATCTATAGTATAGACGTCATCTATAGTATACACGTCATCTATAGTATAGACGTCATCTATACTATAGGCGTCATCTATACTATAGCCGTCATCTATACTATAGACGTCATCTATACTATAGACGTCATCTATATTATAGAAGTCATCCATACTATAGACGTCATCTATACTATAGACGTCATCTATACTATAGACGTCATCTACACTATAGACGTCATCTATACTATAGACGTCATCTATACTATAGACATCATCTATTCTATAGACATCATCTATAGTATAGACGTCATATACACTATAGACGTCATCTATACTATAGACATCATCTATTCTATAGACGTCATCTATAGTATAGACGTCATATATTCTATAGACGTCATCTATACTACAGACGTCATCAATACTATAGACGTCATCTATACTATAGACGTCATCGATACTATAGACGTCATCTATACTATAGTCGTCATCTATACTATAAAAGTCATCTATACTATAGACGTCATCTATACTATAGACGTCATATATATTATAAACGTCATCTATACTATAGACGTCATCTATACTATAGACGTCATCTATACTATAGACGTCATCTATACTATAGACGTCATCTATACTATAGACGTTGTTTGGGTCGATTTAGACCCTATAGCAGGTGCTGGTAATAGCGTTGTACCTCGTGGAGGATTTGTGTAGAAAAATAATACAAAGTTGGAGTTAGATTTCTGAGCTTTTATTCAATAGAGTACGGAGGACGTCTTACCTCGTGGAGGGCTTGTTCAAGAAGAAAGTTTTACAATATAGAAAAGAGGAAGTAGACCATGAATTGATAGGAGACTCGGTGCCGAGCGACCTCTACTTAAAATATTTGTACTACATGAAATTCGTTACATTGGAATGAGTAAGTTACAGTGCTTTTTGGCGTGAACATTGCCGGCCGCCTTGCAGCAACTGCTGCAAATTAAGATAAAGATACAATTTTTAATTCAATATAAGATAGGTACTTAAACATGATTTTACTTATACATGATTATAACATAGATACTTAAAACTATGGGGAAGTCATTTGTTATCGGAGGGACTCCACTCACTCCGTTAGATTAGGATCTATACTTCATAAATTGTTCATAGCTCTCAAAAATAGATAAACTTATTACAAACAGATTTTTTTTTTTTTTTTTTGTATGTACATATATCACTTAGCAAGATTGTGAAATATTTTGTTGATCAGCGTTGAAAAAATACTCAATAACAATTAAAGAAAAGGATTGTATTAACGATTTCTAAACAAAGGTTAAAATTGTGTACACGAAGCGTATGAATGTATTTAATAGCTCAGGTATCTGACAGTATACAGAGTTTAACGATTGGTCGTTTGAGAACACCGTTTTCGGTTCTTACATCCGCGACGCGAATTTTACCATCAGATCCTACATAGACTTTAATTATTCGACCTAATCGCCACTCGTATGGGGGAAGTTTTTCGTCTCGAATGACTACCAAATCGTTAACGCTAATATTCCTTTGGGGATATTTCCACTTGTATCTCTTCTGGAGCTCCAAAAGATACTCCTGTTTCCATCGTAAGCAAAACTGTTGGTGAAGCAATTTAACTCTTTCCCAACGTCTTATGAAACTGAGAGACTTTTCGGTTATATCAGGTTCAGGTGGAGCTAAGAGAGGTCCGCCACGAAGAAAATGTCCGGGGGTTAAAGGCGGTATGTCGTTAGGGTTTTCGGAAATCGGTGAAATCGGCCTGGAGTTAAGACAGGCTTCGATCCTTGTGACAAGGGTGGAAAACTGTTCGAAAGTAAGTCCTTGATTGCCGACGGTCTTTCGAAAGTGCAATTTAAAGCTCTTGACGCCAGCCTCCCAAAGGCCGCCCATATGTGGGGCACCTGGTGGAATAAACTTCCACTCCAGGCCATGGCTTTTGTATTTTTCCGTCACGTTGGAAGGAAAGGTTTTAAGGAACTGTCTGAAATCCCGTGATATAATTTTGTTTGCCCCTACGAGATTGGTGCCATTGTCTGAGTAGAGGGCTTTCGGAAGCCCTCGTCTTGAAACGAATCTGTGGAAGGCCGCAAGAAAGGATTCAGTAGTTAAATCACTTGTGACCTCGAGATGAATTGCTTTGGTTGCAAAGCACACGAACACACAAACGTATCCTTTGGACAATTTACAATATCGTCCCGAAAAAGTATGGATTGTAAAGGGACCCGCGAAATCAAGGCCTGTATGCTTGAAAGGCAATGAGATATCTGTTCGTTCTTGGGTTAGTGCTGCCATTATTTGGGATTGCACTTGCTTTTTATGTATAATACAAGTCTTGCAGGCGCGAATGTGTCGTTTTACAAGATTTTTTGTGCGTGGAATCCAATACTCGCATCTTACTAGACGTATAACTAGCTGATTGCCACCGTGCAAAGATAGCTCGTGAGTAAATTTTACGAGAAGATTTGAAATAACGGCATGGTAAGGTATTAATATTGGATATCGTTCATTATAAGGCAGTGTAGAGGATGCTAATCTCCCATTTGATCTAACGATACCATTCTGGTCTAACATTGGATTGAGGTTCAATAGTGGACTCTTCGTAGGCATTGGTTTTCCTTGCTGTAGAAAGTTGTACTCCTTCGAATAAAATCAAATTTGGGTTCTTTGAATGATGCGCTTCTTCGTTTTGGTGACTTCATCGTGGGAGATATCCAAGGATTTGTAAGTAAAATTTGGTTTGTAGCTTGGATGGGTTCTGTGAAGGAATCGCAGTATGTAACTTATCACATGGAGTGCTCTCGACCAAGATGAAAATCGTTTGAGTATTGTGTCAATGTTTGGGGTTAGAGTTGTCAGATTGGTTTTAACAAGTTTTCTCTCTAAATCACCCTCAATAGGAGAGTGCGCCAAGGTTTTTGGCCAAAGATTTTGAGGACGTTGTAGCCATGCAGGTCCGTTCCACCACAGAGTATTTTTAATCAGATCATTCGCTGGTACTCCTCGCGATGCTAGGTCTGCAGGGTTATCTTCTGAGCGCACGTGACGCCACACAGAATTTGGCAAACGTGTTTGAATTGCAGATAGATGGTTTACTCAGCCATGCCAGGACAATTGAACTGTCAGTCCAAAGAATTACTTCATAGTTTGAGATGTCTAATTGCGAAAGGATATTCTTAACTAGTTTCGACAGAAGCACAGCACCACAGAGCTCAAGTCTCGGAAGAGAAACTGGTTTTACAGGCGCTACTTTACTCTTGGAACATAAAAGATGGCTGTCCCAGTTATCCGGACTCTGTTCTAAGCGTAAATACAAGGTGGCGGCGTATGCTTTCTCAGAAGCATCAGAGAATCCGTGAATTTGAAGGGACTTATTTGGGGTGTATTGAATCCACCTGGGGATCTGTATATTTTGAATCTCCGGAAGAAAAGAAAAAAACTGCTTCCAACGGTGACACGTATGAGGCAAAAGAATTTTGTCCCATGACGTCCCATCACGCCAGATGTCTTGTGAAATTATCTTAGCAGTAACTATGATTGGCGATAACCAACCTGCTGGATCAAACAATTTAGAAACGATGGACAATACATGTCGCTTGGTGATCGGATGTTCATCGTTTTCTATTTTCAAATAAAAATGAAATGTATCAAGCTTGGCATTCCATTGGATACCCAGTGTTTTGGTATTGCTTTTGTTTTCTAGTTGGAGGAAATTCTTATCGTAAAGAAACGACTGGGGTAGTTGTTTTATTAACTCAAGACTGTTGGAGGTCCACTTTCTCAAGTGGAAACCTGCCGACTGCAGAGCTACAGACAACTGTCTTTGGGCTTGCAGTGCCGATTTGAGATCGTGCGATCCTGACAACACATCATCGACATAAAAATCATTTTTTAGAATGGAAGACGCGATTGGAAACTGATACTGTATATCGTCTGCCAACTGCCGTAGTGTACGAATGGACAGATAAGGAGCGCAGTTTACGCCAAACGTGACTGTCTTTAATTCATAATCGGCACATTTATCATTTAAGGATTTTCGAAATAAGATTCTTTGGTACGCACTATGTTCAGGATGAACCCATATTTGCCGGTACATCTTTTCGATGTCGGCACTAAAGACATAACGATAAAAACGCCACCTTAGAATAAGGGCAATAAGATCAGTCTGCAAGACAGGACCTGTGTGCAATAAATCGTTTAAGCTTTTGCCATTTGTTGTAGGATTTGAAGCGTTAAAAACGACACGAATCTTTGTCGTAAGACTATCTGGTTTTATCACGGCATGATGTGGCAGGTAGTAGGAAGACCCAGTTCGCTTTGGTTCAGTGAAGTTGGCAGGTGGAACTTGAGTCATATGTCCAAGATTTAAGTACTCTTCAAGTACTTCGTTATATTGGGAATGTAGGTCAGGTCTTTTCTTTAAAGACCTTTCATTCTGTAAAAATTGTTTAAAGGCGATATCTCGAGACTCTCCAAGAACGGCAAAAGGATCTTTAAAGGGAAGTCTGACAATATATCGTCCATTAGCATCCCTGGATGTGGTTTCGGAATACAGTTTTTCACAGTATTCTTCTTCAGGAGAAAGCGCTTTTCGATCTGGAACTTCTTCCATTTCCCAGAACTTTGATAGCTGTGTATCAATTGAAGTTTCCGTAAAGAATGAGACAAAGGTTGAAAAACACTTAGTCTCCGCTTGCCTTACCGGACCAGACAAAACCCACCCAAAACTGTATGTTGAGCAATTAAAGATCCGAAAACATTATGCTTGATGCCCTCTAATATAATTGAAGGATATAGATCTGCTCCTATGACTAAGTCTACCTTTGAGCTTTCATAGAAGAACGGATCAGCAGGTGTGAAGTCAAGACTCCCAGAGAGTGCAACTACGTTAAGAGAGTAGGAAGGTAAGTGTCCTGTGAGTCGCTTGAGGACAATTGCGTTTACCTCTAGTGTAAACGATTCATTGTACCTCGAACTCAGCACTAAGGCACACAGCTTTGAAGCAGTGGCGGTGACAACCGCGCTAATGCCGCAAATGTTGGCTTGGATTGCCTGGACAGGAAGACGTAGCCTAACCTGTGCACTTTCGGAAATAAAGCTTACTTCTGATCCAGGATCAATAAGAGCACGGAGTGTATACTTATTTCCCTGATGATGGACATTAATTAAGGCCGTTGCAAGCAGAACGCTTTTGTTATTCTGAACAAAATGGGATTGAACCGGAGCATCGTATGTTTCTTGAGTGGACTGTATTGGTTTGATGGGAACAGAATTTTGTATGCTTGACTGTGGAAGTGTAGTCGACGACGAAGAACTGTGCGCATGGTCATTAGAAGAATTATGAAGAAGGGTGTGATCCCTCTGCTTACACATCTTACAGGTGTAATTGCTACGACATTCTTTCACGAAATGATTCGAAGCGAGACAGTTTCGACAATATTTTAATGAATTTATTTTCGAAATTCGATCAGAAACAGATAATTGTAGGAACTGAGAACATAGGCGAAGAGGGTGAATACCTTTGCAAAGGGGACAACAAAGTTCCTTTGTTTTAGCGTAGAGAACACGATGTTGTTGGTTTGTCTTAGCTATCGGTGCAGATTTGGATCTGGAATCCTTTGGGTTCGAGTCCTTGATATCTGAAACCGACTCAAGTATTTGATAATGATTGGACAAGAATGAGTCCATTTCGGACCAGTCTGAGAGATCACGAGGCTTCTTGATGGATTGCTCCCAGAGTGCCAAAGTCTTTTCTGGAAGCCGACTTGAACACAAAAAGACAATGATCGGGTCCCAAGTTTTGGTTTCCACTTCGTAGGCTTTTAGCACTGAGAGACAATCATTAATGTCACTGTGTAGCTTTTTGATACTTTGTGCTGACTCAATATTTATAACAGGCAAACTAAAGAGAGTTTTTAACTGATTGTTAACCAGAATCCTCTTGTTTTCATATTGGTCAGTCAAAGCTTTCCAAGCGAGACCAAAATGGTCGGCTGTAAGAGGGAATTTGCAAACGATCTTGTTTGCATCTCCTTTCGTTTTGGAACGAAGATGAAATAGCTTTTGCACTGCACATAGCCTTTGATTGTTGATATAGATAGCCGTGAACATGTCGCGAAAAGACGGCCAGGATATGTAATCACCATGAAAATAATCAGCATCGCATGGGGGTACCTGTATAGACACAGGTGCATACACTGTGTTACCACTTTTTTCCGTAACACTTTCCGAATCTGACTTTATAAGTTCAAGTTTTCGAATCGAATCAATAATATCACTTAAGAACGTAATATATATACCTGATGATGACTGATGTTTAGCCACGATGGCTTTTAAATCATCTTCTGAGGGCGATTCCTCTGCTTTTTTGCAGAAAGAATATGAATTTTTTATCTCTAACCACAGTTCCTTAAGCTCTGATTTTGCGATTTGCAGAGAACTAATAGTCTGATCAATTAAAGGAATCTTTCGAAACGTTTCATGAAATTCTACCAACCGATCAGTAGCCATGATGAAATCATCTAAGCCGAGCATGATTCTACTCTCTTTTTATACAGGCAATTAAGTAGATAGACAGAAGAAAAACTTCACCACAAAGAAAGCGCGCGATTATAGGTGCAAAGGAAATTTTTTATTTTGATATATTGTTGACTAGCTAGATCAATGATTTTAAACACTTTTGCATGTACACAATTCTTACACTATGGATCAGATATATAATTTATATAGCAATGCAGATATTCAATAATTTTTAATCACTGATCAATAAAATTTTCACATACCTGTTAAGCACTTTTTCAGGTTGTGCGACTGTGCGTGGTCTACTGCGACTACTGCTTGACTGATGAATAAGGCGTTGGTGGCCTGGGTGAGCTGCTTATCGTGCTGAACGATCGATCGGAGATGGGTTTGATGTAGCTGCTTGCCTTTTTCGATGATAGGGTTGTAAATCAATGGCAAGGTGTATTTTGTACAGATGGTTGATGCTTGTGTTTATAGGATTAATTCGATTAAGATGATATCTAATGATAATCTCGGTATAGATGATAATGATTAAGATGATTATGATGATTCGACAGAGATGACGATGAATACTTGAGAATTTAGACGTCATCTATACTATGGACGTCGTCTATACTATAGATGTCATCTATACTTAAGACATCATCTATACTATACACGTCATCTATACTACAGACGTCATCTATACTACAGACGTCATCTATACTATAGACGTCAACTATACTATAGATGTAATCTATACTACAGACGTCATCTAAACTATAGACGTCAACTATACTATAGACGTCATCTATACTATAGACGTCATCTATACTTTAGACGTCATTTATACTACAGACGTCATCTATACTATAGACGTCATCTACACCATAGACGTCATCTATACAATAGACGTCATCTACACTATAGACGTCATCTATACTATAGACGTCATCTATACTATAGACGTCATCTATACTATAGACGTCATCTATACTATAGACGTCATCTATACTATAGACGTCATCTATACTATAGACGTCATCTACACTATAGACGTCATCTACACTATAGACGTCATCTATACTATAGACGTCATCTATACTATAGACGTCATCTACACTAAAGACGTCATCTATACTATAGACGTCATCTACACTATAGACGTCATCTATACTACAGACGTCATCTATACTAAAGACGTCAACTATACTATAGATGTAATCTATACTACAGACGTCATCTAAACTATAGACGTCAACTATACTATAGACGTCATCTATACTATAGACGTCATCTATACTTTAGACGTCATTTATACTACAGACGTCATCTATACTATAGACGTCATCTACACCATAGACGTCATCTATACAATAGACGTCATCTACACTATAGACGTCATCTATACTATAGACGTCATCTATACTATAGACGTCGTCTATACTATAGACGTCATCTATACTATAGACGTCATCTATACTATAGACGTCATCTACACTATAGACGTCATCTATACTATAGACGTCATCTACACTATAGACGTCATCTATACTATAGACGTCATCTACACTATAGACGTCATCTATACTATAGACGTCATCTACACTATAGACGTCATCTATACTATAGAGGTCATCTACACAATAGACGTCATCTATACTATAGACGTCATCTTACTATAGACGTCATCTATATTATAGACGTCATCTATATTATAGACGTCATCTATTCTAAAGACGTCATCTATACTATAGACGTCATCTATACTATAGACGTCATCTTTACTATAGACGTCATCTATACTATAGACGACATCTATACTATAGACGTCATCTATACTATAGACGTCATCTATACTATAGACGTCATCTATACTATAGACGTCATCTATACTATAGACGTCATCTATACTATAGACGTCATCTATACTATAGACGTCATCTATACTATAGACGTCATCTATACTATAGACGTCATCTATACTATAGACGTCATCTATACTATAGACGTCATCTATACTATAGACGTCATCTATACTATAGACGTCATCTATACTATAGACGTCATCTATACTATAGACGTTATCTATACTATAGACGTCATCTATACTATAGACGTCATCTATACTATAGACGTCATCTATTCTATAGACGTCATCTATACTATAGACGTCATCTATACTATAGACGTCATCTATACTATAGACGTCATCTATACTATAGACGTCATCTATACTAAAGACGTCATCTATACTAAAGACGTCATCTATACTATAGACGTCATCTATACTATAGACGTCATCTATACTATAGACGTCATCTATACTATAGACGTCATCTATACTATAGACTTCATCTATACTATAGATATCATCTATACTATAGACGTCGTCTATACTATAGATGTCATCTATACTTAAGACATCATCTATACTATACACGTCATCTATACTACAGACGTCATCTATACTACAGACGTCATCTATACTATAGACGTCAACTATACTATAGATGTAATCTATACTACAGACGTCATCTAAACTATAGACGTCAACTATACTATAGACGTCATCTATACTATAGACGTCATCTATACTTTAGACGTCATTTATACTACAGACGTCATCTATACTATAGACGTCATATACACCATAGACGTCATCTATACAATAGACGTCATCTACACTATAGACGTCATCTATACTATAGACGTCATCTATACTATAGACATCTATACTATAGACGTCATCTATACTATAGACGTCATCTACACTATAGACGTCATCTATACTATAGACGTCATCTACACTATAGACGTCATCTATACTATAGACGTCATCTACACTATAGACGTCATCTATACTATAGACGTCATCTACACTATAGACGTCATCTATACTATAGACGTCATCTACACTATAGACGTGATCTATACTATAGACGTCATCTATAGTATAGACGTCATCTATAGTATAGACGTCATCTATAGCATACACGTCATCTATAGTATAGACGTCATCTATAGTATACACGTCATCTATAGCATAGACGTCATCTATACTATAGGCGTCAACTATACTATAGACGTCATCTATACTATAGACGTCATCTAAACTATAGACGTCATCTATTCTATAGACGTCATCTATATTATAGAAGTCATCCATACTATAGACGTCATCTATACTATAGACGTCATCTATACTATAGACGTCATCTACACTATAGACGTCATCTATACTATAGACGTCATCTATACTATAGACGTCATCTATTCTATAGACATCATCTATTCTATAGACGTCATCTATAGTATAGACGTCATCTATTCTATAGACGTCATCTAAACTATAGACGTCATCTACACTATAGACGTCATCTATACTATAGACGTCATCTACACTATAGACTTCATCTATACTATAGACGTCATCTACACTATAGACGTCATCTATACTATAGACGTCATCTACACTATAGACGTCATCTATACTATAGACGTCATCTACACTATAGACGTCATCTATACTATAGACGTCATCTACACTATAGACGTCATCTATACTATAGACGTCATCTATAGTATAGACGTCATCTATAGTAAAGACGTCATCTATAGCATACACGTCATCTATAGTATAGACGTCATCTATACTATAGGCGTCATCTATACTATAGCCGTCATCTATACTATAGACGTCATCTATACTATAGACGTCATCAATATTATAGAAGTCATCCATACTATAGACGTCATCTATACTATAGACGTCATCTATACTATAGACGTCATCTACACTATAGACGTCATCTATTCTATAGACGTCATCTATACTACAGACGTCATCAATACTATAGACGTCATCTATACTATAGACGTCATCTATACTATAGACGTCATCTATATTATAGACGTCATCTATACTATAGACGTCATCTATACTATCGACGTCATCTATACTATAGACGTCATCTATACTATAGACGTCATCTATACTATAGACGTCATCTATATTATAGACGTCATCTATACTATAGACGTCATCTATACTATAGACGTCATCTATAATATAGACTTCATCTATACTATAGACGTCATCTATATTATAGACGTCATCTATACTATAGACGTCATCTATATTATAGACGTCATCTATACTATAGACGTCATCTATACTATAGACGTCATCTATACTATAGACGTCATCTATACTATAGACGTCATCTATACTATAGACGTCATCTATACTATAGACGTCATCTATACTATAGACGTCATCTATACTATAGACGTCATCTACACTATAGACGTCATCTATACTATAGACGTCATCTACACTATAGACGTCATCTATACTACAGACGTCATCTACACTATAGACGTCATCTATACTATAGACGTCATCTATAGTATAGACGTCATCTATAGTATAGACGTCATCTATAGTATAGACGTCATCTATATTATAGACGTCATCTATACTATAGACGTCATCTATACTATAGACGTCATCTATACTATAGACGTCATCTATACTATAGACGTCATCTATACTATAGACGTCATCTATATTATAGACGTCATCTATATTATAGACGTCATCTATACTATAGACGTCATCTATATTATAGACGTCATCTATACTATAGACGTCATCTATACTATAGACGTCATCTATACTATAGACGTCATCTATACTATAGACGTAATCTATATTATAGAAGTCATCCATACTATAGACGTCATCTACACTATAGACGTCATCTATACTATAGACGTCATCTATACTATAGACGTCATCTACACTAAAGACGTCATCTATACTATAGACGTCATCTACACTAAAGACGTCATCTATACTACAGACGTCATCTACACTATAGACGTCATCTATACTATAGACGTCATCTATAGTATAGACGTCATCTATAATATAGACGTCATCTATAGTATACATGTCATCTATAGTATAGACGTCATCTTAAGACGTCATCTGTACTATAGACGTCATCTATACTATAGACGTCATCTATACTATAGACGTCATCTATACTATAGACGTCATCTATACTATAGACGTCATCTATACTATAGACGTCATCTAGACTATAGACGTCATCTATACTATAGACGTCATCTATACTATAGACGTCATCTACACTATAGACGTCATCTATACTACAGACGTCATCTACACTATAGACGTCATCTATACTATAGACGTCATCTAAAGTATAGACGTCATCTATAGTATAGACGTCATCTATAGTATACACGTCATCTATAGTATAGACGTCATCTATAGTATACACGTCATCTATAGTATAGACGTCATCTATACTATAGGCGTCATTTATACTATAGCCGTCATCTATACTATAGACGTCATCTATACTATAGACGTCATCTATATTATAGACGTCATCTATACTATAGACGTCATCTATATTATAGACGTCATCTATACTATAGACGTCATCTATACTATAGACGTCATCTATACTATAGACGTCATCTATACTATAGACGTCATCTTTACTATAGACGTCATCTATACTATAGACGTCATCTATACTTTAGACGTCATCTATACTTTAGACGTCATCTATACTATAGACGTCATCTATACTATAGACGTCATCTATACTATAGACGTCATCTATACTATAGACGTCATCTATACTATAGACGTCATCTATACTATAGACTTCATCTATACTATAGACGTCATCTATACTATAGACGTCATCTATACTATAGACGTCATCTATACTATAGACGTCATCTATACTATAGACGTCATCTATACTATAGACGTCATCTATACTATAGACGTCATCTATACTATAGACGTCATCTATACTATAGACGTCATCTATACTATAGACGTCATCTACACTATAGACGTCATCTACACTATAGACGTCATCTATACTATAGACGTCATCTACACTACAGACGTCATCTATACTATAGACGTCATCTACACTATAGACGTCATCTATACTATAGACGTCATCTTTAGTATAGACGTCATCTATAGTATACACGTCATCTATAGTATAGACGTCATCTATAGTATACACGTCATCTATAGTATAGACGTCATCTAAACTATAGGCGTCATCTATACTATAGCCGTCATCTATACTATAGACGTCATCTATACTATAGACGTCATCTATATTATAGAAGTCATCCATACTATAGACGTCATCTATACTATAGACGTCATCTATACTATAGACGTCATCTACACTATAGACGTCATCTATACTATAGACGTCATCTATACTATAGACATCATCTATTCTATAGACATCATCTATAGTATAGACGTCATATACACTATATACGTCATCTATACTATAGACATCATCTATTCTATAGACGTCATCTATAGTATAGACGTCATATATTCTATAGACGTCATCTATACTACAGACGTCATCAATACTATAGACGTCATCTATACTATAGACGTCATCGATACTATAGACGTCATCTATACTATAGTCGTCATCTATACTATAAAAGTCATCTATACTATAGACGTCATCTATACTATAGACGTCATATATATTATAAACGTCATCTATACTATAGACGTCATCTATACTATAGACGTCATCTATACTATAGACGTCATCTATACTATAGACGTTGTTTGGGTCGATTTTGACCCTATAGCAGGTGCTGGTAATAGCGTTGTACCTCGTGGAGGATTTGTGTAGAAAAATAATACAAAGTTGGAGTTAGATTTCTGAGCTTTTATTCAATAGAGTACGGACTACGTCTTACCTCGTGGAGGGCTTGTTCAAGAAGAAAGTCTTACAATATAGAAAAGAGGAAGTAGACCATGAATTGATAGGAGACTCGGTGCCGAGCGACCTCTACTTAAAATATTTGTACTACATGAAATTCGTTACATTGGAATGAGTAAGTTACAGTGCTTTTTGGCGTGAACATTGCCGGCCGCCTTGCAGCAACTGCTGCAAATTAAGATAAAGATACAATTTTTAATTCAATATAAGATAGGTACTTAAACATGATTTTACTTATACATGATTATAACATAGATACTTAAAACTATGGGGAAGTCATTTGTTATCGGAGGGACTCCACTCACTCCGTTAGATTAGGATCTATACTTCATAAATTGTTCATAGCTCTCAAAAATAGATAAACTTATTACAAACAGATTTTTTTTTTTTTTTTTTTTTTGTATGTACATATATCACTTAGCAAGATTGTGAAATATTTTGTTGATCAGCGTTGAAAAAATACTCAATAACAATTAAAGAAAAGGATTGTATTAACGATTTCTAAACAAAGGTTAAAATTGTGTACACGAAGCGTATGAATGTATTTAATAGCTCAGGTATCTGACAGTATACAGAGTTTAACGATTGGTCGTTTGAGAACACCGTTTTCGGTTCTTACATCCGCGACGCGAATTTTACCATCAGATCCTACATAGACTTTAATTATTCGACCTAATCGCCACTCGTATGGGGGAAGTTTTTCGTCTCGAATGACTACCAAATCGTTAACGCTAATATTCCTTTGGGGATATTTCCACTTGTATCTCTTCTGGAGCTCCAAAAGATACTCCTGTTTCCATCGTAAGCAAAACTGTTGGTGAAGCAATTTAACTCTTTCCCAACGTCTTATGAAACTGAGAGACTTTTCGGTTATATCAGGTTCAGGTGGAGCTAAGAGAGGTCCGCCACGAAGAAAATGTCCGGGGGTTAAAGGCGGTATGTCGTTAGGGTTTTCGGAAATCGGTGAAATCGGCCTGGAGTTAAGACAGGCTTCGATCCTTGTGACAAGGGTGGAAAACTGTTCGAAAGTAAGTCCTTGATTGCCGACGGTCTTTCGAAAGTGCAATTTAAAGCTCTTGACGCCAGCCTCCCAAAGGCCGCCCATATGTGGGGCACCTGGTGGAATAAACTTCCACTCCAGGCCATGGCTTTTGTATTTTTCCGTCACGTTGGAAGGAAAGGTTTTAAGGAACTGTCTGAAATCCCGTGATATAATTTTGTTTGCCCCTACGAGATTGGTGCCATTGTCTGAGTAGAGGGCTTTCGGAAGCCCTCGTCTTGAAACGAATCTGTGGAAGGCCGCAAGAAAGGATTCAGTAGTTAAATCACTTGTGACCTCGAGATGAATTGCTTTGGTTGCAAAGCACACGAACACACAAACGTATCCTTTGGACAATTTACAATATCGTCCCGAAAAAGTATGGATTGTAAAGGGACCCGCGAAATCAAGGCCTGTATGCTTGAAAGGCAATGAGATATCTGTTCGTTCTTGGGGTAGTGCTGCCATTATTTGGGATTGCACTTGCTTTTTATGTATAATACAAGTCTTGCAGGCGCGAATGTGTCGTTTTACAAGATTTTTTATGCGTGGAATCCAATACTCGCATCTTACTAGACGTATAACTAGCTGATTGCCACCGTGCAAAGATAGCTCGTGAGTAAATTTTACGAGAAGATTTGAAATAACGGCATGGTAAGGTATTAATATTGGATATCGTTCATTATAAGGCAGTGTAGAGGATGCTAATCTCCCATTTGATCTAACGATACCATTCTGGTCTAACATTGGATTGAGGTTCAATAGTGGACTCTTCGTAGGCATTGGTTTTCCTTGCTGTAGAAAGTTGTACTCCTTCGAATAAAATCAAATTTGGGTTCTTTGAATGATGCGCTTCTTCGTTTTGGTGACTTCATCGTGGGAGATATCCAAGGATTTGTAAGTAAAATTTGGTTTGTAGCTTGGATGGGTTCTGTGAAGGAATCGCAGTATGTAACTTATCACATGGAGTGCTCTCGACCAAGATGAAAATCGTTTGAGTATTGTGTCAATGTTTGGGGTTAGAGTTGTCAGATTGGTTTTAACAAGTTTTCTCTCTAAATCACCCTCAATAGGAGAGTGCGCCAAGGTTTTTGGCCAAAGATTTTGAGGACGTTGTAGCCATGCAGGTCCGTTCCATCACAGAGTATTTTTAATCAGATCATTCGCTGGTACTCCTCGCGATGCTAGGTCTGCAGGGTTATCTTCTGAGCGCACGTGACGCCACACAGAATTTGGCAAACGTGTTTGAATTGCAGATACCCGATTGGCAATAAATGTCTTCCATGTATGAGCAGGTTTACTCAGCCATGCCAGGACAATTGAACTGTCAGTCCAAAGAATTACTTCATAGTTTGAGATGTCTAATTGCGAAAGGATATTCTTAACTAGTTTCGACAGAAGCACAGCACCACAGAGCTCAAGTCTCGGAAGAGAAACTGGTTTTACAGGCGCTACTTTACTCTTGGAACATAAAAGATGGCTGTCCCAGTTATCCGGACTCTGTTCTAAGCGTAAATACAAGGTGGCGGCGTATGCTTTCTCAGAAGCATCAGAGAATCCGTGAATTTGAAGGGACTTATTTGGGGTGTATTGAATCCACCTGGGGATCTGTATATTTTGAATCTCCGGAAGAAAAGAAAAAAACTGCTTCCAACGGTGACACGTATGAGGCAAAAGAATTTTGTCCCATGACGTCCCATCACGCCAGATGTCTTGTGAAATTATCTTAGCAGTAACTATGATTGGCGATAACCAACCTGCTGGATCAAACAATTTAGAAACGATGGACAATACATGTCGCTTGGTGATCGGATGTTCATCGTTTTCTATTTTCAAATAAAAATGAAATGTATCAAGCTTGGCATTCCATTGGATACCCAGTGTTTTGGTATTGCTTTTGTTTTCTAGTTGGAGGAAATTCTTATCGTAAAGAAACGACTGGGGTAGTTGTTTTATTAACTCAAGACTGTTGGAGGTCCACTTTCTCAAGTGGAAACCTGCCGACTGCAGAGCTACAGACAACTGTCTTTGGGCTTGCAGTGCCGATTTGAGATCGTGCGATCCTGACAACACATCATCGACATAAAAATCATTTTTTAGAATGGAAGACGCGATTGGAAACTGATACTGTATATCGTCTGCCAACTGCCGTAGTGTACGAATGGACAGATAAGGAGCGCAGTTTACGCCAAACGTGACTGTCTTTAATTCATAATCGGCACATTTATCATTTAAGGATTTTCGAAATAAGATTCTTTGGTACGCACTATGTTCAGGATGAACCCATATTTGCCGGTACATCTTTTCGATGTCGGCACTAAAGACATAACGATAAAAACGCCACCTTAGAATAAGGGCAATAAGATCAGTCTGCAAGACAGGACCTGTGTGCAATAAATCGTTTAAGCTTTTGCCATTTGTTGTAGGATTTGAAGCGTTAAAAACGACACGAATCTTTGTCGTAAGACTATCTGGTTTTATCACGGCATGATGTGGCAGGTAGTAGGAAGACCCAGTTCGCTTTGGTTCAGTGAAGTTGGCAGGTGGAACTTGAGTCATATGTCCAAGATTTAAGTACTCTTCAAGTACTTCGTTATATTGGGAATGTAGGTCAGGTCTTTTCTTTAAAGACCTTTCATTCTGTAAAAATTGTTTAAAGGCGATATCTCGAGACTCTCCAAGAACGGCAAAAGGATCTTTAAAGGGAAGTCTGACAATATATCGTCCATTAGCATCCCTGGATGTGGTTTCGGAATACAGTTTTTCACAGTATTCTTCTTCAGGAGAAAGCGCTTTTCGATCTGGAACTTCTTCCATTTCCCAGAACTTTGATAGCTGTGTATCAATTGAAGTTTCCGTAAAGAATGAGACAAAGGTTGAAAAACACTTAGTCTCCGCTTGCCTTACCGGACCAGACAAAACCCACCCAAAGACTGTATGTTGAGCAATTAAAGATCCGAAAACATTATGCTCGATGCCCTCTAATATAATTGAAGGATATAGATCTGCTCCTATGACTAAGTCTACCTTTGAGCTTTCATAGAAGAACGGATCAGCAGGTGTGAAGTCAAGACTCCCAGAGAGTGCAACTACGTTAAGAGAGTAGGAAGGTAAGTGTCCTGTGAGTCGCTTGAGGACAATTGCGTTTGCCTCTAGTGTAAACGATTCATTGTACCTTGAACTCAGCACTAAGGCACACAGCTTTGAAGCAGTGGCGGTGACAACCGCGCTAATGCCGCAAATGTTGGCTTGGATTGCCTGGACAGGAAGACGTAGCCTAACCTGTGCACTTTCGGAAATAAAGCTTACTTCTGATCCAGGATCAATAAGAGCACGGAGTGTATACTTATTTCCCTGATGATGGACATTAATTAAGGCCGTTGCAAGCAGAACGCTTTTGTTATTCTGAACAAAATGGGATTGAACCGGAGCATCGTATGTTTCTTGAGTGGACTGTATTGGTTTGATGGGAACAGAATTTTGTATGCTTGACTGTGGAAGTGTAGTCGACGACGAAGAACTGTGCGCATGGTCATTAGAAGAATTATGAAGAAGGGTGTGATGCCTCTGCTTACACATCTTACAGGTGTAATTGCTACGACATTCTTTCACGAAATGATTCGAAGCGAGACAGTTTCGACAATATTTTAATGAATTTATTTTCGAAATTCGATCAGAAACAGATAATTGTAGGAACTGAGAACATAGGCGAAGAGGGTGAATACCTTTGCAAAGGGGACAACAAAGTTCCTTTGTTTTAGCGTAGAGAACACGATGTTGTTGGTTTGTCTTAGCTATCGGTGCAGATTTGGATCTGGAATCCTTTGGGTTCGAGTCCTTGATATCTGAAACCGACTCAAGTATTTGATAATGATTGGACAAGAATGAGTCCATTTCGGACCAGTCTGAGAGATCACGAGGCTTCTTGATGGATTGCTCCCAGAGTGCCAAAGTCTTTTCTGGAAGCCGACTTGAACACAAAAAGACAATGATCGGGTCCCAAGTTTTGGTTTCCACTTCGTAGGCTTTTAGCACTGAGAGACAATCATTAATGTCACTGTGTAGCTTTTTGATACTTTGTGCTGACTCAATATTTATAACAGGCAAACTAAAGAGAGTTTTTAACTGATTGTTAACCAGAATCCTCTTGTTTTCATATTGGTCAGTCAAAGCTTTCCAAGCGAGACCAAAATGGTCGGCTGTAAGAGGGAATTTGCAAACGATCTTGTTTGCATCTCCTTTCGTTTTGGAACGAAGATGAAATAGCTTTTGCACTGCACATAGCCTTTGATTGTTGATATAGATAGCCGTGAACATGTCGCGAAAAGACGGCCAGGATATGTAATCACCATGAAAATAATCAGCATCGCATGGGGGTACCTGTATAGACACAGGTGCATACACTGTGTTACCACTTTTTTCCGTAACACTTTCCGAATCTGACTTTATAAGTTCAAGTTTTCGAATCGAATCAATAATATCACTTAAGAACGTAATATATATACCTGATGATGACTGATATTTAGCCACGATGGCTTTTAAATCATCTTCTGAGGGCGATTCCTCTGCTTTTTTGCAGAAAGAATATGAATTTTTTATCTCTAACCACAGTTCCTTAAGCTCTGATTTTGCGATTTGCAGAGAACTAATAGTCTGATCAATTAAAGGAATCTTTCGAAACGTTTCATGAAATTCTACCAACCGATCAGTAGCCATGATGAAATCATCTAAGCCGAGCATGATTCTACTCTCTTTTTATACAGGCAATTAAGTAGATAAACAGAAGAAAAACTTCACCACAAAGAAAGCGCGCGATTATAGGTGCAAAGGAAATTTTTAATTTTGATATATTGTTGACTAGCTAGATCAATGATTTTAAACACTTTTGCATGTACACAATTCTTACACTATGGATCAGATATATAATTTATATAGCAATGCAGATATTCAATAATTTTTAATCACTGATCAATAAAATTTTCACATACCTGTTAAGCACTTTTTCAGGTTGTGCGACTGTGCGTGGTCTACTGCGACTACTGCTTGACTGATGAATAAGGCGTTGGTGGCCTGGGTGAGCTGCTTATCGTGCTGAACGATCGATCGGAGATGGGTTTGATGTAGCTGCTTGCCTTTTTCGATGATAGGGTTGTAAATCAATGGAAAGGTGTATTTTGTACAGATGGTTGATGCTTGTGTTTATAGGATTAATTCGATTAAGATGATATCTAATGATAATCTCGGTATAGATGATAATGATTAAGATGATTATGATGATTCGACAGAGATGACGATGAATACTTGAGAATTTGTGTTGTAAAATGATGATGTTAGTAATTATGATGGTTGTTTAATGACGATGCAATTGATGTTTAATGAAGAGATGTTTCAAACGTGGTTTGTTGTAGTGGAGCAAAGCGCAAATAATTGATTTATTTGGCTCGATTGGACCAAAATGTTTGGGTCGATTTTGACCCTATAGCAGGTGCTGGTAATAGCGTTGTACCTCGTGGAGGATTTGTGTAGAAAAATAATACAAAGTTGGAGTTAGATTTCTGAGCTTTTATTCAATAGAGTACGGAGTACGTCTTACCTCGTGGAGGGCTTGTTCAAGAAGAATGTTTTACAATATAGAAAAGAGGAAGTAGACCATGAATTGATAGGAGACTCGGTGCCGAGCGACCTCTACTTAAAATATTTGTACTACATGAAATTCGTTACATTGGAATGAGTAAGTTACAGTGCTTTTTGGCGTGAACAGACGTCATCTATATTATAGACGTCAATTTACTATAGACGTCATCTATATTATAGACGTCATCTATACTATAGACGTCATCTAGACTATAGACGTCATCTATACTATAGACGTCATCTATACTATAGACGTCATCTACACTATAGACGTCATCTATACTATAGACGTCATCTATAGTATAGACGTCATCTATAGTATACACGTCATCTATAGTATAGACGTCATCTATAGTATACACGTCATCTATAGTATAGCCGTCATCTATATTATAGAAGTCATCCATACTATAGCCGTCATCTATACTATAGACGTCATCTATACTATAGACGTCATCTATATTATAGAAGTCATCCATACTATAGACGTCATCTATACTATAGACGTCATCTATACTAAAGACGTCATCTATACTATAGACGTCATCTATACCATAGTCGTCATCTATACTAAAGACGTCATCTATACTATAGACGTCATCTATACTATAGACGTCATCTATACTATAGGCGTCATCTATACTATAGCCGTCATCTATACTATAGACGTCATCTATACTATAGACGTCATCTATATTATAGAAGTCATCCATACTATAGACGTCATCTATACTATAGACGTCATCTATACTATAGACGTCATCTACACTATAGACGTCATCTATACTATAGACGTCATTTATACTATAAACGTCATCTATACTATAGACGTCATCTATACTATAGACATCATCTATTCTATAGACGTCATCTATAGTATAGACGTCATCTATTCTATAGACGTCATCTATACTATAGACGTCATCTATACTATAGACGTCATCTATATTATAGACGTCTTCTATACTATAGACGTCGTCTATACTATAGACGTCATCTATACTATAGACGTCATCTATACTATAGACGTCATCTATATTATAGACGTCATCTATACTATAGACGTCATCTATATTATAGACATCATCTATACTATAGACGTCATCTATACTATAGACGTCATCTATACTATAGACGTTATCTATACTATAGACGTCATCTACACTATAGACGTCATCTATACTAAAGACGTCATCTATAGTATAGACGTCATCTATAGAATACACGTCATCTATAGTATAGACGTCATCTATAGTATACACGTCATCTATACTATAGACGTCATCTATACTATAGACGTCATCTGTACTATAGACGTCATCTATACTATAGACGTCATCTGTACTATAGACGTCATCTATACTATAGACGTCATCTGTACTATAGACGTCATCTATACTATAGACGTCATCTGTACTATAGACGTCATCTTTACTATAGACGTCATCTATACTATAGACGTCATCTATGCTATAGACGTCATCTATACTATAGACGTCATCTATATTATAGACGTCATCTATACTATAGACGTCATCTATACTCTAGACGTCATCTATATTATAGACGTCATCTATACTATAGACGTCATCTATACTATAGACGTCATCTATATTATAGACGTCATCTATACTATAGACGTCATCTATATTATAGACGTCATCTATACTATAGACGTCATCTATACTATAGACGTCATCTGTACTATAGACGTCATCTATACTATAGACGTCATCTATACTATAGACGTCATCTATACTATAGACGTCATCTATACTATAGACGTCATCTATACTATAGACGTCATCTATACTATAGACGTCATCTATACTATAGACGTCATCTATACTATAGACGTCATCTATACTATAGACGTCATCTATACTATAGACGTCATCTATACTATAGACGTCATCTATACTATAGACGTCATCTATACTATAGACGTCATCTATACTATAGACGTCATCTATACTATAGACGTCATCTATACTATAGACGTCATCTATACTATAGACGTCATCTATACTATAGACGTCATCTATACTATAGACGTCATCTGTACTATAGACGTCATCTATACTATAGACGTCATCTATACTATAGACGTCATCTATATTATAGACGTCATCTATACTATAGACGTCATCTATACTATAGACGTCATCTATACTATAGACGTCATCTATACTATAGACGTCATCTATACTATAGACGTCATCTGTACTATAGACGTCATCTATACTATAGACGTCATCAGTACTATAGACGTCATCTATACTATAGACGTCATCTATACTATAGACGTCATCTATACTATAGACGTCATCTATACTATAGACGTCATCTATACTATAGACGTCATCTATACTATAGACGTCATCTATACTATAGACGTCATCTATACTATAGACGTCATCTGTACTATAGACGTCATCTATACTATAGACGTCATCTGTACTATAGACGTCATCTATACTATAGACGTCATCTATACTATAGACGTCATCTATACTATAGACGTCATCTATACTATAGACGTCATCTATACTATAGACGTCATCTATACTATAGACGTCATCTATACTATAGACGTCATCTATACTATAGACGTCATCTATACTATAGACGTCATCTGTACTATAGACGTCATCAGTACTATAGACGTCATCTATGCTATAGACGTCATCTATACTATAGACGTCATCTATATTATAGACGTCATCTATACTATAGACGTCATCTATGCTATAGACGTCATCTATACTATAGACGTCATCTATATTATAGACGTCATCTATACTATAGACGTCATCTATACTATAGACGTCATCTATATTATAGACGTCATCTATACTATAGACGTCATCTATATTATAGACGTCATCTATACTATAGACGTCATCTATACTATAGACGTCATCTATACTATAGACGTCATCTGTACTATAGACGTCATCTATACTATAGACGTCTTCTATACTATAGACGTCATCTATACTATAGACGTCATCTATACTATAGACGTCATCTATACTATAGACGTCATCTATACTATAGACGTCATCTATACTATAGACGTCATCTATACTATAGACGTCATCTATACTATAGACGTCATCTATACTATAGACGTCATCTATACTATAGACGTCATCTATACTATAGACGTCATCTGTACTATAGACGTCATCTATACTATAGACGTCATCTGTACTATAGACGTCATCTATACTATAGACGTCATCTGTACTATAGACGTCATCTATACTATAGACGTCATCTATACTATAGACGTCATCTATATTATAGACGTCATCTATACTATAGACGTCATCTATACTATAGACGTCATCTATACTATAGACGTCATCTATACCATAGACGTCATCTATACTATAGACGTCATCTATACTATAGACGTCATCTATACTATAGACGTCATCTATACTATAGACGTCATCTGTACTATAGACGTCATCTATACTATAGACGTCATCCGTACTATAGACGTCATCTATACTATAGACGTCATCTATACTATAGACGTCATCTATACTATAGACGTCATCTATACTATAGACGTCATCTATACTATAGACGTCATCTATATTATAGACGTCATCTATACTATAGACGTCATCTATACTATAGACGTCATCTATATTATAGACGTCATCTATACTATAGACGTCATCTATACTATAGACGTCATCTATAGTATAGACGTCATCTATAGTATAGACGTCATGTATAGTATACACGTCATCTATAGTATAGACGTCATCTGTAGTATACACGTCATCTATAGTATAGACGTCATCTATACTATAGACGTCATCTATACTATAGACGTCATCTATACTATAGACGTCATCTATACTATAGACGTCATCTATACTATAGACGTCATCCGTACTATAGACGTCATCTATACTATAGACGTCATCTATACTATAGACGTCATCTATACTATAGACGTCATCTATACTATAGACGTCATCTATACTATAGACGTCATCTATATTATAGACGTCATCTATACTATAGACGTCATCTATACTATAGACGTCATCTATATTATAGACGTCATCTATACTATAGACGTCATCTATACTATAGACGTCATCTATATTATAGACGTCATCTATACTATAGACGTCATCTATACTATAGACGTCATCTATATTATAGACGTCATCTATACTATAGCCGTCATGTATACTATAGACGTCATCTATACTATAGACGTCATCTATACTATAGACGTCATCTATACTATAGACGTCATCTGTACTATAGACGTCATCTATACTATAGACGTCATCTGTACTATAGACGTCATCTTTACTATAGACGTCATCTATACTATAGACGTCATCTATGCTATAGACGTCATCTATACTATAGACGTCATCTATATTATAGACGTCATCTATACTATAGACGTCATCTATACTCTAGACGTCATCTATATTATAGACGTCATCTATACTATAGACGTCATCTATACTATAGACGTCATCTATATTATAGACGTCATCTATACTATAGACGTCATCTATATTATAGACGTCATCTATACTATAGACGTCATCTATACTATAGACGTCATCTGTACTATAGACGTCATCTATACTATAGACGTCATCTATACTATAGACGTCATCTATACTATAGACGTCATCTATACTATAGACGTCATCTATACTATAGACGTCATCTATACTATAGACGTCATCTATACTATAGACGTCATCTATACTATAGACGTCATCTATACTATAGACGTCATCTATACTATAGACGTCATCTATACTATAGACGTCATCTATACTATAGACGTCATCTATACTATAGACGTCATCTATACTATAGACGTCATCTATACTATAGACGTCATCTATACTATAGACGTCATCTATACTATAGACGTCATCTATACTATAGACGTCATCTATACTATAGACGTCATCTATACTATAGACGTCATCTATACTATAGACGTCATCTATACTATAGACGTCATCTATACTATAGACGTCATCTATACTATAGACGTCATCTATACTATAGACGTCATCTGTACTATAGACGTCATCTATACTATAGACGTCATCTATACTATAGACGTCATCTATATTATAGACGTCATCTATACTATAGACGTCATCTATACTATAGACGTCATCTATACTATAGACGTCATCTATACTATAGACGTCATCTATACTATAGACGTCATCTGTACTATAGACGTCATCTATACTATAGACGTCATCAGTACTATAGACGTCATCTATACTATAGACGTCATCTATACTATAGACGTCATCTATACTATAGACGTCATCTATACTATAGACGTCATCTATACTATAGACGTCATCTATACTATAGACGTCATCTATACTATAGACGTCATCTATACTATAGACGTCATCTATACTATAGACGTCATCTGTACTATAGACGTCATCTATACTATAGACGTCATCTGTACTATAGACGTCATCTATACTATAGACGTCATCTGTACTATAGACGTCATCTATACTATAGACGTCATCTATACTATAGACGTCATCTATGCTATAGACGTCATCTATACTATAGACGTCATCTATATTATAGACGTCATCTATACTATAGACGTCATCTATGCTATAGACGTCATCTATACTATAGACGTCATCTATATTATAGACGTCATCTATACTATAGACGTCATCTATACTATAGACGTCATCTATATTATAGACGTCATCTATACTATAGACGTCATCTATATTATAGACGTCATCTATACTATAGACGTCATCTATACTATAGACGTCATCTATACTATAGACGTCATCTGTACTATAGACGTCATCTATACTATAGACGTCTTCTATACTATAGACGTCATCTATACTATAGACGTCATCTATACTATAGACGTCATCTATACTATAGACGTCATCTATACTATAGACGTCATCTATACTATAGACGTCATCTATACTATAGACGTCATCTATACTATAGACGTCATCTATACTATAGACGTCATCTATACTATAGACGTCATCTATACTATAGACGTCATCTATACTATAGACGTCATCTGTACTATAGACGTCATCTATACTATAGACGTCATCTGTACTATAGACGTCATCTATACTATAGACGTCATCTGTACTATAGACGTCATCTATACTATAGACGTCATCTATACTATAGACGTCATCTATATTATAGACGTCATCTATACTATAGACGTCATCTATACTATAGACGTCATCTATACTATAGACGTCATCTATACTATAGACGTCATCTATACTATAGACGTCATCTATACTATAGACGTCATCTGTACTATAGACGTCATCTATACTATAGACGTCATCCGTACTATAGACGTCATCTATACTATAGACGTCATCTATACTATAGACGTCATCTATACTATAGACGTCATCTATACTATAGACGTCATCTATACTATAGACGTCATCTATATTATAGACGTCATCTATACTATAGACGTCATCTATACTATAGACGTCATCTATATTATAGACGTCATCTATACTATAGACGTCATCTATACTATAGACGTCATCTATAGTATAGACGTCATCTATAGTATAGACGTCATGTATAGTATACACGTCATCTATAGTATAGACGTCATCTGTAGTATACACGTCATCTATAGTATAGACGTCATCTATACTATAGGCGTCATTTATACTATAGCCGTCATCTATACTATAGGCGTCATCTATATTATAGAAGTCATCCATACTATAGACGTCATCTATACTATAGACGTCGTCTATACTATAGACGTCATCTATATTATAGACGTCATCTATACTATAGTCGTCATCTATACTAAAGACGTCATCTATACTATAGACGTCATCTATACTATAGACGTCATCTTTACTATAGACGTCATCTATACTATAGACGTCATCTATACTATAGATGTCATCTATACTATAGACGTCATCTACACTATAGACGTCATCTAAACTATAGACGTCATCTATACTATAGACGTCATCTATACTATAGACGTCATCTACACTATAGACGTCATCTATACTATAGACGTCATCTATACTATAGACGTCATCTTTATTATAGACGTCATCTATACTATAGTCGTCATCTATACTAAAGACGTCATCTATTTTTTTTTTTTTTCCGTGGGTAGGTAAAAACCTTCATAGGCACTATGAGAATCGAACGCGCGTGCTCATAGTAGTGTGAGATTCTTACTCACTAAAAAACCTCCCAATCTTTGTAAGACTACGACTAAGTTTCCTTAACAAGTAGTTCATGCTTCTGTATAGTAATCGCGTTTGGCAGGCTACCTTCCAACGAAAGCACCTGCAATACCGTCATTATGTGCGGTTTCCTCTTACGACGCTAGGTCCAACGGCCTTGTTCGTTGTAGTCGGCGTGCAAGATTTGTCTGATCCAGAGTTCGGATTATTTCGTGGTTGCAATGGCCGTGAAGGCGAGTGTGAAGTTAGCGAGCAAAGTTTCTTACTTCGTCGGTAACGGTTGCGATGCCTAAATCTCGATGTAAATCGCTATTTCTTATATACCATGGAGCATTTACGATTGCTCTTAGTGTCTTATTCTGAAAAGTTTCTAAAATAGATATGTTGCTTGGTTTGGTACAACCCCAAGGTTGTATACCGTACGTCCAAGATGGTTTTAGCACTTGCTTATACAATAGCAGTTTGTTATATACGCTTAGTTTCGAATAACGTCCGATAAGCCAATTCAGTTCTCGTAGCTTGATTTCAAGTTCATCGCGTTTCTTTTTAACGTGTGGCTTCCACTTAAGTTTTGCGTCTAGGGTCATGCCTAAATATTTCGCCTCGTTTGCGTATGGAATTTGTACCGAGTTTATAAATAGAGGTAAGTTGATTACCCTCTTGTAAGTAAAATTTACATGCGTTGATTTGGTCTCATTTAGGAGGATTCGCCAGGCCTTTGTCCATTCGCATATTTTATTCAAAGCGCGTTGGAGTTTTCCCGTTGATTGTTCGACTGTCTTATCCGTAGCGAGGATAGCCGTGTCGTCAGCGAACGTGGCTATAGTCGTTGTCTCTACTTGAGGTACATCTCTTGTAAAAAGTAAAAACAGTGTTGGACCGAGGACGCTACCTTGTGGAACGCCGGCTTGTATTTCTTTGAATTCTGAGTATTCGCTCCCGTATCTCACTCGAAATAGTCTGTTGTCAAGATAAGACTCTAAGAGTTCACGTCATCTATACTATAGACGTCATCTATACTATAGACGTCATCTATACTATAGACGTCATCTATAGTATAGACGTCATCTATAGTATACACGTCATCTATAGTATAGACGTCATCTATACTATAGGCGTCATATATACTATAGCCGTCATCTATACTATAGACGTCATCTATACTAGAGACGTCATCTATATTATAGAAGTCATCCATACTATAGACGTCATCTATACTATAGACGTCATCTATACTATAGACGTCATCTATACTATAGACGTCATCTTTACTATAGACGTCATCTATACTATAGACGTCATCTATACTATAGACGTCATCTATACTATAGACGTCATCTACACTATAGACGTCATCTATACTATAGACGTCATCTACACTATAGACGTCATCTATACTATAGACGTCATCTATACTATAGACGTCATCTATACTATAGACGTCATCTACACTATAGACGTCATCTATACTATAGTCGTCATCTATACTAAAGACGTCATCTATACTATAGACGTCATCTATACTATAGACGTCATCTATACTATAGACGTCATCTATACTATAGACGTCATCTATACTATAGACGTCATCTATACTATAGACGTCATCTATAGTATAGACGTCATCTATAGTATACACGTCATCTATAGTTTAGACGTCATCTATACTATAGGCGTCATTTATACTATAGCCGTCATCTATACTATAGACGTCATCTATACTATAGACGTCATCTATATTATAGAAGTCATCCATACTATAGACGTCATCTATACTATAGACGTCATCTATACTATAGACGTCATCTATACTATAGACGTCATCTGTTCTATAGACGTCATCTATACTATAGACGTCATCTGTACTATAGACGTCATCTATACTATAGACGTCATCTATACTATAGACGTCATCTATACTATAGACGCCATCTATACTATAGACGTCATCTATACTATAGACGTCATCTATACTATAGACGTCATCTATACTATAGACGTCATCTATATTATAGACGTCATCTATACTATAGACGTCATCTATACTATAGACGTCATCTATACTATAGACGTCATCTATACTATAGACGTCATCTATACTGTAGACGTCATCTATATTATAGACGTCATCTATACTTTAGATGTCATCTATATTATAGACGTCATCTATACTATAGACGTCATCTATACTATAGACGTCATCTATACTATAGACGTCATCTATACTACAGACGTCATCAATACTATAGACGTCATCTATACTATAGACGTCATCTATACTATAGACGTTATCTATACTATAGACGTCATCTATACTATAGACGTCATCTATACTATAGACGTCATCTATACTATAGACGTCATCTATACTATAGACGTCATCTATACTATAGACGTCATCTATACTATAGACGTCATCTGTACTATAGACGTCATCTATACTATAGACGTCATCTGTACTATAGACGTCATCTGTACTATAGACGTCATCTATACTATGGACGCCATCTGTACTATAGACGTCATCTATACTATAGACGTCATCTATAGTTTAGACGTCATCTATAGTATACACGTCATCTATAGTATAGACGTCATCTATACTATAGGCGTCATATATACTATAGCCGTCATCTATACTATAGACGTCATCTATACTATTGACGTCATCTATACTATAGACGTCATCTATACTCTAGACGTCATCTATACTCTAGACGTCATCTATATTATAGACGTCATCTATACTATAGACGTCATCTATATTATAGACGTCATCTATACTATACACGTCATCTATACTATAGATGTCATCTATACTATAGACGTCATCTATATTATAGACGTCATCTATACTATAGACGTCATCTATAATATAGACGTCATCTATACTATAGACGTCATCTATACTATTGACGTCATCTATACTATAGACGTCATCTATACTCTAGACGTCATCTATACTCTAGACGTCATCTATATTATAGACGTCATCTATACTATACACGTCATCTATACTATAGACGTCATCTATACTATAGACGTCATCTATACTATAGACGTCATCTATACTATAGACGTCATCTATACTATAGACGTCATCTATACTATAGACGTCATCTATACTCTAGACGTCATCTATATTATAGACGTCATCTATACTATAGACGTCATCTATATTATAGACGTCATCTATACTATAGACGTCATCTATACTATAGACGTCATCTATACTATTGACGTCATCTATACTATAGACGTCATCTATACTCTAGACGTCATCTATACTCTAGACGTCATCTATATTATAGACGTCATCTATACTAAAGACGTCATCTATATTATAGACGTCATCTATACTATAGACGTCATCTATACTCTAGACGTCATCTATACTCTAGACGTCATCTATATTATAGACGTCATCTATACTAAAGACGTCATCTATATTAAAGACGTCATCTATACTATAGACGTCATCTATACTATAGACGTCATCTATAGTATAGACGTCATCTATAGTATACACGTCATCTATAGTATAGACGTCATCTATAGTATACACGTCATCTATAGTATAGACGTCATCTATACTATAGGCGTCATTTATACTATAGCCGTCATCTATACTATAGACGTCATCTATACTATAGACGTCACCTATATTATAGAAGTCATCCATACTATAGACGTCATCTATACTATAGACGTCATCTATACTATAGACGTCATCTATACTATAGACGTCATCTATACTATAGTCGTCATCTATACTAAAGACGTCATCTATACTATAGACGTCATCTATACAATAGACGTCATCTATACTATAGACGTCATCTATACTATAGACGTCATCTATACTATAGACGTCATCTATACTATAGACGTCATCTATACTATAGACGTCATCTATACTATAGACGTCATCTATACTATAGACGTCATCTGTACTATAGACGTCATCTATACTATAGACGTCATCTGTACTATAGACGTCATCTGTACTATAGACGTCATCTATACTATAGACGTCATCTGTACTATAGACGTCATCTATACTATAGACGTCATCTATACTATAGACGTCATCTGTACTATAGACGTCATCTAGACTATAGACGTCATCTATACTATAGACGTCATCTATACTATAGACGTCATCTATACTATAGACGTCATCTATACTATAGACGTCATCTATTCTATAGACGTCATCTATACTATAGACGTCATCTATATTATAGACGTCATCTTTACTATAGACGTCATCTATATTATAGACGTCATCTATACTATAGACGTCATCTATACTATAGACGTCATCTATACTATAGACGTCATCTATACTATAGACGTCATCTATAGTATAGACGTCATCTATAGTATAGACGTCATGTATAGTATACACGTCATCTATAGTATAGACGTCTTCTGTAGTATACACGTCATCTATAGTATAGACGTCATCTATACTATAGGCGTCATTTATACTATAGCCGTCATCTATACTATAGGCGTCATCTATATTATAGAAGTCATCCATACTATAGACGTCATCTATACTATAGACGTCGTCTATACTATAGACGTCATCTATATTATAGACGTCATCTATACTATAGTCGTCATCTATACTAAAGACGTCATCTATACTATAGACGTCATCTATACTATAGACGCCATCTTTACTATAGACGTCATCTATACTATAGACGTCATCTATACTATAGATGTCATCTATACTATAGACGTCATCTACACTATAGACGTCATCTAAACTATAGACGTCATCTATACTATAGACGTCATCTTTACTATAGACGTCATCTACACTATAGACGTCATCTACACTATAGACGTCATCTAAACTATAGACGTCATCTATACTATAGACGTCATCTATACTACAGACGTCATCTACACTATAGACGTCATCTGTACTATAGACGTCATCTATACTATAGACGTCATCTATATTATAGACGTCATCTATACTATAGTCGTCATCTATACTATAGACGTCATCTATACTATAGACGTCATCTATACTATAGACGTCATCTATACTATAGACGTCATCTATACTATAGACGTCATCTATAGTATAGACGTCATCTATAGTATAGACGTCATCTATAGTATACACGTCATCTATAGTATAGACGTCATCTATACTATAGGCGTCATATATACTATAGCCGTCATCTATACTATAGACGTCATCTATACTATAGACGTCATCTATAGTATAGACGTCATCTATAGTATACACGTCATCTATAGTATAGACGTCATCTATACTATAGGCGTCATATATACTATAGCCGTCATCTATACTATAGACGTCATCTATACTGGAGACGTCATCTATATTATAGAAGTCATCCATACTATAGACGTCATCTATACTATAGACGTCATCTATACTATAGACGTCATCTATACTATAGACGTCATCTATACTATAGACGTCATCTACACTATAGACGTCATCTATACTATAGACGTCATCTATACTATAGACGTCATCTACACTATAGACGTCATCTATACTATAGTCGTCATCTATACTAAAGACGTCATCTATACTATAGACGTCATCTATACTACAGACGTCATCTATAGTATAG
Organism: Neoascia interrupta; assembly: GCA_947623515.1. Taxonomy (NCBI): domain Eukaryota; kingdom Metazoa; phylum Arthropoda; class Insecta; order Diptera; family Syrphidae; genus Neoascia; species Neoascia interrupta. The sequence goes on from OX392462.1 coordinate 103,075,116, forward strand.
ACGTCATCTATACTATAGGCGTCATTTATACTATAGCCGTCATCTATACTATAGACGTCATCTATACTATAGACGTCATCTATACTATAGACGTCATTTACACTATAGACGTCATCTATACTATAGACGTCATCTATACTATAGACGTCATCTATACTATAGATGTCATCTATACTATAGACGTCATCTACACTATAAACGTCATCTAAACTATAGACGTCATCTATACTATAGACGTCATCTATACTATAGACGTCATCTACACTATAGACGTCATCTGTACTATAGACGTCATCTATACTATAGACGTCATCTATATTATAGACGTCATCTATACTATAGTCGTCATCTATACTAAAGACGTCATCTATACTATAGACGTCATCTATACTATAGACGTCATCTATACTATAGACGTCATCTATACTATAGACGTCATCTATACTATAGACGTCATCTATAGTATAGACGTCATCTATAGTATTCACGTCATCTATAGTATAGACGTCATCTATACTATAGGCGTCATATATACTATAGCCGTCATCTATACTATAGACGTCATCTATACTAGAGACGTCATCTATATTAAAGAAGTCATCCATACTATAGACGTCATCTATACTATAGACGTCATCTATACTATAGACGTCATCTATACTATAGACGTCATCTTTACTATAGACGTCATCTATACTATAGACGTCATCCATACTATAGACGTTATCTATACTATAGACGTCATCTATACTATTGACGTCATCTATACTATAGACGTCATCTATACTATAGACGTCATCTATATTATAGACGTCATCTATACTATTGACGTCATCTATACTATAGACGTCATCTATACTATAGACGTCATCTATACTATAGACGTCATCTATACTCTAGACGTCATCTACACTATAGACGTCATCTATAGTATAGACGTCATCTATACTATAGACGTCATCTATATTATAGACGTCATTTATAATATAGACGTCATCTATACTATAGACGTCATCTATACTATAGACGTCATCTATACTATAGACGTCATCTACACTATAGACGTCATCTATAGTATAGACGTCATCTATAGTATACACGTCATCTATAGTATACACGTCATCTATAGTATACACGTCATCTATAGTATAGACGTCATCTATACTATAGGCGTCATATATACTATAGCCGTCATCTATACTATAGACGTCATCTATACTATAGACGTCATCTATATTATAGAAGTCATCCATACTATAGACGTCATCTATACTATAGACGTCATCTATACTATAGACGTCATCTATACTATAGACGTCATCTATACTATAGACGTCATCTATACTATAGACGTCATCTGTACTATAGACGTCATCTATACTATAGACGTCATCTGTACTATAGATGTCATCTATACTATAGACGTCATATATACTATAGACGTCATATATACTATAGACGTCATCTATACTATAGACGTCATCTGTACTATAGACGTCATCTATACTATAGACGTCATATGTACTATAGACGTCATCTATACTATAGACGTCATCTATACTATAGACGTCATCTATACTATAGACGTCATCTATACTATAGACGTCATCTATACTATAGACGTCATCTATACTATAGACGTCATCTATATTATAGACGTCATCTATATTATAGACGTCATCTATACTATAGACGTCATCTATATTATAGACGTCATCTATACTATAGACGTCATCTATATTATAGACGTCATCTATACTATAGACGTCATCTATATTATAGACGTCATCTTTACTATAGACGTCATCTATACTATAGACGTCATCTATACTATAGACGTCATCTGTACTATAGACGTCATCTATACTATAGACGTCATCTGTACTATAGACGTCATCTATACTATAGACGTCATCTATACTATAGACGTCATCTATACTATAGACGTTATCTATACTATAGACGTCATCTATACTATTGACGTCATCTATACTATAGACGTCATCTATACTATAGACGTCATCTATATTATAGACGTCATCTATACTATTGACGTCATCTATACTATAGGCGTCATATATACTATAGCCGTCATCTATACTATAGACGTCATCTATACTAGAGACGTCATCTATATTATAGAAGTCATCCATACTATAGACGTCATCTATACTATAGACGTCATCTATACTATAGACGTCATCTATACTATAGACGTCATCTTTACTATAGACGTCATCTATACTATAGACGTCATCTATACTATAGACGTCATCTATACTATAGACGTCATCTACACTATAGACGTCATCTATACTATAGACGTCATCTATACTATAGACGTCATCTATACTATAGACGTCATCTATACTATAGACGTCATCTATACTATAGACGTCATCTACACTATAGACGTCATCTATACTATAGTCGTCATCTATACTAAAGACGTCATCTATACTATAGACGTCATCTATACTATAGACGTCATCTATAGTATAGACGTCATCTATAGTATACACGTCATCTATAGTATAGACGTCATCTATACTATAGGCGTCATTTATACTATAGCCGTCATCTATACTATAGACGTCATCTATACTCTAGACGTCATCTACACTATAGACGTCATCTATAGTATAGACGTCATCTATACTATAGACGTCATCTATATTATAGACGTCATTTATACTATAGACGTCATCTATACTATAGACGTCATCTATACTATAGACGTCATCTATACTATAGACGTCATCTACACTATAGACGTCATCTATAGTATAGACGTCATCTATAGTATACACGTCATCTATAGTATACACGTCATCTATAGTATACACGTCATCTATAGTATAGACGTCATCTATACTATAGGCGTCATATATACTATAGCCGTCATCTATACTATAGACGTCATCTATACTATAGACGTCATCTATATTATAGAAGTCATCCATACTATAGACGTCATCTATACTATACACGTCATCTATATTATAGACGTCATCTATACTATAGACGTCATCTATACTATAGACGTCATCTGTACTATAGACGTCATCTATACTATAGACGTCATCTGTACTATAGATGTCATCTATACTATAGACGTCATATATACTATAGACGTCATATATACTATAGACGTCATCTATACTATAGACGTCATCTGTACTATAGATGTCATCTATACTATAGACGTCATATATACTATAGACGTCATCTATACTATAGACGTCATCTATACTATAGACGTCATCTATATTATAGACGTCATCTATACTATAGACGTCATCTATACTATAGACGTCATCTATATTATAGACGTCATCTATACTATAGACGTCATCTATATTATAGACGTCATCTATACTATAGACGTCATCTATATTATAGACGTCATCTATACTATAGACGTCATCTATATTATAGACGTCATCTATACTATAGACGTCATCTATACTATAGACGTCATCTATACTATAGACGTCATCTGTACTATAGACGTCATCTATACTATAGACGTCATCTGTACTATAGACGTCATCTATACTATAGACGTCATCTATACTATAGACGTCATCTATACTATAGACGTTATCTATACTATAGACGTCATCTATACTATTGACGTCATCTATACTATAGACGTCATCTATACTATAGACGTCATCTATATTATAGACGTCATCTATACTATTGACGTCATCTATACTATAGGCGTCATATATACTATAGCCGTCATCTATACTATAGACGTCATCTATACTAGAGACGTCATCTATATTATAGAAGTCATCCATACTATAGACGTCATCTATACTATAGACGTCATCTATACTATAGACGTCATCTATACTATAGACGTCATCTATACTATAGACGTCATCTTTACTATAGACGTCATCTATACTATAGACGTCATCTATACTATAGACGTCATCTATACTATAGACGTCATCTACACTATAGACGTCATCTATACTATAGACGTCATCTATACTATAGACGTCATCTATACTATAGACGTCATCTACACTATAGACGTCATCTATACTATAGTCGTCATCTATACTAAAGACGTCATCTATACTATAGACGTCATCTATACTATAGACGTCATCTATAGTATAGACGTCATCTATAGTATACACGTCATCTATAGTATAGACGTCATCTATACTATAGGCGTCATTTATACTATAGCCGTCATCTATACTATAGACGTCATCTATACTATAGACGTCATCTATATTATAGAAGTCATCCATACTATAGACGTCATCTATACTATAGACGTCATCTATACTATAGACGTCATCTATACTATAGACGTCATCTGTTCTATAGACGTCATCTATACTATAGACGTCATCTGTTCTATAGACGTCATCTATACTATAGACGTCATCTGTACTATAGACGTCATCTATACTATAGACGTCATCTATACTATAGACGTCATCTATACTATAGACGTCATCTATACTATAGACGTCATCTATACTATAGACGTCATCTATACTATAGACGTCATCTATACTATAGACGTCATCTATACTATAGACGTCATCTATATTATAGACGTCATCTATACTATAGACGTCATCTATACTATAGACGTCATCTATATTATAGACGTGTTCTATACTATAGACGTCATCTATATTATAGACGTCATCTATACTATAGACGTCATCTATACTATAGACGTCATCTATTCTATAGACGTCATCTATACTACAGACGTCATCAATACTATAGACGTCATCTATACTATAGACGTCATCTATACTATAGACGTCATCTATATTATAGACGTCATTTATAATATAGACGTCATCTATACTATAGACGTCATCTATACTATAGACGTCATCTATACTATAGACGTCATCTACACTATAGACGTCATCTATAGTATAGACGTCATCTATAGTATACACGTCATCTATAGTATACACGTCATCTATAGTATACACGTCATCTATAGTATAGACGTCATCTATACTATAGGCGTCATATATACTATAGCCGTCATCTATACTATAGACGTCATCTATACTATAGACGTCATCTATATTATAGAAGTCATCCATACTATAGACGTCATCTATACTATAGACGTCATCTATACTATAGACGTCATCTATACTATAGACGTCATCTGTACTATAGACGTCATCTATACTATAGACGTCATCTGTACTATAGATGTCATCTATACTATAGACGTCATATATACTATAGACGTCATATATACTATAGACGTCATCTATACTATAGACGTCATCTGTACTATAGACGTCATCTTTACTATAGACGTCATATGTACTATAGACGTCATCTATACTATAGACGTCATCTATACTATAGACGTCATCTATACTATAGACGTCATCTATACTATAGACGTCATCTATATTATAGACGTCATCTATACTATAGACGTCATCTATACTATAGACGTCATCTATATTATAGACGTCATCTATACTATAGACGTCATCTATATTATAGACGTCATCTATACTATAGACGTCATCTATATTATAGACGTCATCTATACTATAGGCGTCATTTATACTATAGCCGTCATCTATACTATAGACGTCATCTATACTATAGTCGTCATCTATACTAAAGACGTCATCTATACTATAGACGTCATCTATACTGTAGACGTCATCTACACTATAGACGTCATCTATGCTATAGACGTCATCTATAGTATAGACGTCATCTATAGTATAGACGTCATCTATAGTATAGACGTCATCTATAGTATACACGTCATCTATAGTATAGACGTCATCTATAGTATACACGTCATCTATAGTATAGACGTCATCTATACTATAGGCGTCATTTATACTATAGCCGTCATCTATACTATAGACGTCATCTATACTATAGACGTCATCTATATTATAGAAGTCATCCATACTATAGACGTCATCTATACTATAGACGTCATCTATACTATAGACGTCATCTATACTATAGACGTCATCTATACTATAGTCGTCATCTATACTAAAGACGTCATCTATACTATAGACGTCATCTATACTGTAGACGTCATCTACACTATAGACGTCATCTATGCTATAGACGTCATCTATAGTATACACGTCATCTATAGTATAGACGTCATCTATAGTATAGACGTCATCTATAGTATACACGTCATCTATAGTATACACGTCATCTATAGTATAGACGTCATCTATACTATAGGCGTCATTTATACTATAGCCGTCATCTATACTATAGACGTCATCTATACTATAGACGTCATCTATATTATAGAAGTCATCCATACTATAGACGTCATCTATACTATAGACGTCATCTATACTATAGACGTCATCTATACTATAGACGTCATCTATACTATAGACGTCATCTATACTATAGACGTCATCTATACTATAAACGTCATCAACACTATAGACGTCATCTATGCTATAGCCGTCATCTATACTATAGACGTCATCTATACTATAGACGTCATCTATACTATAGACGTCATCTATACTATAGACGTCATCTATACTATAGACGTCATCTATACTATAGACGTCATCTGTATTATAGACGTCATCTACACTATAGACGTCATCTATGCTATAGACGTCATCTATAGTATAGACGTCATCTATAGTATAGACGTCATCTATAGTATACACGTCATCTATAGTATAGACGTCATCTATAGTATACACGTCATCTATAGTATAGACGTCATCTATACTATAGGTGACATTTATACTATAGCCGTCATCTATACTATAGACGTCATCTATATTATAGACGTCATCTATACTATAGACGTCATCTATACTATAGACGTCATCTATACTATAGACGTCATCTATACTATAGACGTCATCTATACTATAGACGTCATCTGTATTATAGACGTCATCTATACTATAGACGTCATCTATACTATAGACGTCATCTGTACTATAGACGTCATCTATACTATAGACGTCATCTATACTATAGACGTCATCTATACTATAGACGCCATCTATACTATAGACGTCATCTATACTATAGACGTCATCTATACTATAGACGTCATCTATATTATAGACGTCATCTATACTATAGCCGTCATCTATACTATAGACGTCATCTATACTATAGACGTCATCTATACTATAGACGTCATCTATACTATAGACGTCATCTATACTATAGTCGTCATATATACTAAAGACGTCATCTATACTATAGACGTCATCTATACTGTAGACGTCATCTACACTATAGACGTCATCTATACTATAGACGTCATCTATAGTATAGACGTCATCTATAGTATAGACGTCATCTATAGTATACACGTCATCTAGAGTATAGACGTCATCTATAGTATACACGTCATCTATATTATAGACGTCATCTATACTATAGACGTCATCTATACTATAGCCGTCATCTATACTATAGACGTCATCTACTCTATAGACGTCATCTATATTATAGAAGTCATCCATACTATAGACGTCATCTATACTATAGACGTCATCTATACAATAGACGTCATCTTTACTATAGACGTCATCTATACTATAGTCGTCATCTATACTAAAGACGTCATCTATACTATAGACGTCATCTATACTATAGACGTAATCTATACTATAGACGTCATCTATACTATAGACGTAATCTATACTATAGACGTCATCTATACTATAGACGTCATCTATACTATAGACGTCATCTATACTATAGACGTCATCTGTACTATAGACGTCATCTATACTATAGACGTCATCTATACTATAGACGTCATCTATACTATAGACGTCATCTGTACTATAGACGTCATCTATACTATAGACGTCATCTATACTATAGACGTCATCTATACTATAGACGTCATCTATATTATAGACGTCATCTATACTATAGACGTCATCTATACTATAGACGTCATCTATACAATAGACGTCATCTATACAATAGACGTCATCTATACTATAGACGTCATCTATAATATAGACGTCATCTATACTATAGACGTCATCTATACTATAGACGTCATCTATACTATAGACGTCATCTACACTATAGACGTCATCTATACTATAGACGTCATCTATAGTATACACGTCATCTATATTATAGACGTCATCTATACTATAGACGTCATCTATACTATAGCCGTCATCTATACTATAGACGTCATCTACTCTATAGACGTCATCTATAGTATAGGCGTCATTTATACTATAGCCGTCATCTATACTATAGACGTCATCTATACTATAGACGTCATCTATATTATAGACGTCATCTATACTATAGACGTCATCTATATTATAGACGTCATCTATACTATAGACGTCATCTATATTATAGACGTCATCTATACTATAGACGTCATCTATACTATAGACGTCATCTATACTATAGACGTCATCTATACTATAGACGTCATCTATACTATAGACGTCATCTATACTATAGACGTCATCTATACTTTAGACGTCATCTATACTATAGACGTCATCTACACTATAGACGTCATCTATACTATAGACGTCATCTATACTATAGACGTCATCTATACTATAGACGTCATCTATACTATAGACGTCATCTACACTATAGACGTCATCTATACTATAGACGTCATCTATAGTATAGACGTCATCTATAGAATAGACGTCATCTATAGTATACACGTCATCTATAGTATAGACGTCATCTATAGCATACACGTCATCTATAGTATACACGTCATCTATAGTATAGACGTCATCTATACTATAGGCGTCATTTATACTATAGCCGTCATCTATACTATAGACATCATCTATACTATAGACGTCGTCTATACTATAGACGTCATCTATACTTTAGACATCATCTATACTATACACGTCATCTATACTACAGACGTCATCTATACTACAGACGTCATCTATACTATAGACGTCAACTATACTATAGACGTAATCTATACTACAGACGTCATCTAAACTATAGACGTCAACTATACTATAGACGTCATCTATACTATAGACGTCATCTATACTTTAGACGTCATTTATACTACAGACGTCGTCTATACTATAGACGTCATCTATTCTATAGACGTCATCTATATTATAGACGTCATCTATATTATAGACGTCATCTATTCTATAGACGTCATCTATAGTATAGACGTCATCTATACTATAGCCGTAATCTATACTATAGACGTCATCTATACTATAGACGTCATCTATACTATAGACGTCATCTATACTATAGACGTCATCTGTACTATAGACGTCATCTATACTATAGACGTCATCTATACTATAGACGTCATCTGTACTATAGACGTCATCTATACTATAGACGTCATCTATACTATAGACGTCATCTATACTATAGACGTCATCTATATTATAGACGTCATCTATACTATAGACGTCATCTATATTATAGACGTCATCTATACTATAGACGTCATCTATACTATACACGTCATCTATACTATAGACGTCATCTATACAATAGATGTCATCTATACAATAGACGTCATCTATACAATAGACGTCATCTATACTATAGACGTCATCTATAATATAGACGTCATCTATACTATAGACGTCATCTATACTATAGACGTCATCTATACTATAGACGTCATCTATACTATAGACGTCATCTACACTATAGACGTCATCTATACTATAGACGTCATCTATAGTATAGACGTCATCTATACTATAGACGTCATCTATATTATAGACGTCATCTATACTATAGACGTCATCTATATTATAGACGTCATCTATACTATAGACGTCATCTATACTATAGACGTCATCTATACTATAGACGTCATCTATACTATAGACGTCATCTATACTATAGACGTCATCTACACTATAGACGTCATCTATACTATAGACGTCATCTATACTATAGACGTCATCTATACTATAGACGTCATCTATACTATAGACGTCATCTACACTATAGACGTCATCTATACTATAGACGTCATCTATAGTATACACGTCATCTATAGTATAGACGTCATCTATAGTATACACGTCATCTATAGTATAGGCGTCATTTATACTATAGCCGTCATCTATACTATAGACGTCATCTATACTATAGACGTCATCTATATTATAGACGTCATCTATACTATAGACGTCATCTATATTATAGACGTCATCTATACTATAGACGTCATCTATATTATAGACGTCATCTATACTATAGACGTCATCTATACTATAGACGTCATCTATACTATAGACGTCATCTATACTATAGACGTCATCTATACTATAGACGTCATCTATACTATAGACGTCATCTATACTATAGACGTCATCTACACTATAGACGTCATCTATACTATAGACGTCATCTATACTATAGACGTCATCCATACTATAGACGTCATCTATACTATAGACGTCATCTACACTATAGACGTCATCTATACTATAGACGTCATCTATAGTATAGACGTCATCTATAGAATAGACGTCATCTATAGTATACACGTCATCTATAGTATAGACGTCATCTATAGCATACACGTCATCTATAGTATACACGTCATCTATAGTATAGACGTCATCTATACTATAGGCGTCATTTATACTATAGCCGTCATCTATACTATAGACATCATCTATACTATAGACGTCGTCTATACTATAGACGTCATCTATACTTTAGACATCATCTATACTATACACGTCATCTATACTACAGACGTCATCTATACTACAGACGTCATCTATACTATAGACGTCAACTATACTATAGACGTAATCTATACTACAGACGTCATCTAAACTATAGACGTCAACTATACTATAGACGTCATCTATACTATAGACGTCATCTATACTTTAGACGTCATTTATACTACAGACGTCGTCTATACTATAGACGTCATCTATTCTATAGACGTCATCTATATTATTGACGTCATCTATAGTATAGACGTCATCTATACTATAGACGTCATCTATAGTATAGACGTCATCTATACTATAGCCGTCATCTATACTATAGTCGTCATCTATACTATAGACGTCATCTATATTATAGACGTCATCTACACCATAGACGTCATCTATACTATAGACGTCATCTACACTATAGACGTCATCTACACTATAGACGTCATCTATATTATAGACGTCATCTATACTATAGACGTCATCTATACTATAGACGTCATCTATACTATAGACGTCATCTATACTATAGACGTCATCTATACTATAGACGTCATCTTTACTATAGACGTCATCTACACTATAGACGTCATCTATACTATGGACGTCATCTATAGCATAGACGTCATCTATAGTATACACGTCATCTATAGTATAGATGTCATCTATAGTATACACGTCATCTATAGTATTGACGTCATCTATACTATAGGCGTCATCTATACTATAGCCGTCATCTATACTATAGACATCATCTATACTATAGACGTCATCTATACTATAGACGTCATCTATACTATAGACGTCATCTATATTATAGACGTCATCTATACTATAGACGTCATCTATACTATAGACGTCATCTATACTATAGACGTCATCTATACTATAGACGTCATCTATACTATAGACGTCATCTATACTATAGACGTCATCTATACTATAGTCGTCATATATACTAAAGACGTCATCTATACTATAGACGTCATCTATACTGTAGACGTCATCTACACTATAGACGTCATCTATACTATAGACGTCATCTATAGTATAGACGTCATCTATAGTATAGACGTCATCTATAGTATACACGTCATCTATAGTATAGACGTCATCTATAGTATACACGTCATCTATATTATAGACGTCATCTATACTATAGACGTCATCTATACTATAGCCGTCATCTATACTATAGACGTCATCTACTCTATAGACGTCATCTATATTATAGAAGTCATCCATACTATAGACGTCATCTATACTATAGACGTCATCTATACTATAGTCGTCATCTATACTAAAGACGTCATCTATACTATAGACGTCATCTATACTATAGACGTAATCTATACTATAGACGTCATCTATACTATAGACGTAATCTATACTATAGACGTCATCTATACTATAGACGTCATCTATACTATAGACGTCATCTATACTATAGACGTCATCTGTACTATAGACGTCATCTATACTATAGACGTCATCTATACTATAGACGTCATCTGTACTATAGACGTCATCTATACTATAGACGTCATCTATACTATAGACGTCATCTATACTATAGACGTCATCTATATTATAGACGTCATCTATACTATAGACGTCATCTATACTATAGACGTCATCTATACTATAGACGTCATCTATACTATAGACGTCATCTATACTATAGACGTCATCTATACTATAGACGTCATCTATACTATAGACGTCATCTATACTATAGACGTCATCTATATTATAGACGTCATCTATACTATAGACGTCATCTATATTATAGACGTCATCTATACTATAGACGTCATCTATATTATAGACGTCATCTATACTATAGACGTCATCTATACTATAGACGTCATCTATACAATAGACGTCATCTATACAATAGACGTCATCTATACAATAGACGTCATCTATACTATAGACGTCATCTATACTATAGACGTCATCTATACTATAGACGTCATCTATACTATAGACGTCATCTATACTATAGACGTCATCTACACTATAGACGTCATCTATACTATAGACGTCATCTATAGTATAGACGTCATCTATGGAATAGACGTCATCTATAGTATACACGTCATCTATAGTATAGACGTCATCTATAGTATACACGTCATCTATAGTATAGGCGTCATTTATACTATAGCCGTCATCTATACTATAGACGTCATCTATACTATAGACGTCATCTATATTATAGACGTCATCTATACTATAGACGTCATCTATATTATAGACGTCATCTATACTATAGACGTCATCTATATTATAGACGTCATCTATACTATAGACGTCATCTATACTATAGACATCATCTTTACTATAGACGTCATCTATACTATAGACGTCATCTATACTATAGACGTCATCTATACTATAGACATCATCTTTACTATAGACGTCATCTATACTATAGACGTCATCTATACTCTAGACGTCATCTATACTATAGACGTCATCTATACTATAGCCGTCATCTAAACTATAGACGTCATCTACACTATAGACGTCATCTATATTATAGACGTCATCTATACTATAGCCGTCATCTAAACTATAGACGTCATCTACACTATAGACGTCATCTAAACTATTGACGTCATCTATACTATAGACATCATCTATACTATACACGTCATCTATACTAGAGACGTCATCTATACTAGAGACGTCATCTATACCATAGACGTCATCTAAACTATAGACGTCATCTATACTATAGACATCATCTATACTATACAAGTCATCTATACTATAGACATCATCTATACTTTAGACGTCATCTATACTATAGACGTCATCTTTACTATAGAAGTCATCTATAGTATACACGTCATCTATAGTATAGACGTCATCTATAGTATACACGTCATCTATAGTATAGACGTCATCTATAGTATACACGTCATCTATAGTATACACGTCATCTATAATATAGACGTAATCTATACTATAGACGTCATCTATAGACGTCATCTATACTATAGACGTCATCTATACTATAGACGTCATCTATACTATAGACGTCATCTATACTATAGACGCCATCTATACTATAGACGTCATCTATACTATAGACGTCATCTATACTATAGACGTCATCTATACTATAGACGTCATCTATACTATAGACGTCATTTATACTACAGACGTCGTCTATACTATAGACGTCATCTATTCTATAGACGTCATCTTTACAATAGACGTCATATATACTATAGACGTCATCTATACTATAGACGTCATCTATACTATAGACGTCATCTATACTATAGACGTCATCTATACTATAGACGTCATCTATACTATAGACGTCATCTATACTATAGACGTCATCTATACTATAGACGTCATCTATACTATAGACGTCATCTATACTATAGACGTCATCTATACTATAGACGTCATCTATACTATAGACGTCATCTACACTATAGACGTCATCTATACTATAGACGTCATCTATAGTATAGACGTCATCTATAGAATAGACGTCATCTATAGTATACACGTCATCTATAGTATAGACGTCATCTATAGCATACACGTCATCTATAGTATAGGCGTCATTTATACTATAGCCGTCATCTATACTATAGACGTCATCTATACTATAGACGTCATCTATACTATAGACGTCATCTATACTATAGACGTCATCTATACTATAGACGTCATCTATACTATAGACGTCATCTATACTATAGACGTCATCTATACTATAGACGTCATCTATACTATAGACGTCATCTATACTATAGACGTCATCTATACTATAGACGTCATCTATACTCTAGACGTCATCTATACTATAGACGTCATCTATACTATAGACGTCATCTATACTATAGACGTCATCTATACTATAGACGTCATCTACACTATAGACGTCATCTATACTATAGACGTCATCTATAGTATAGACGTCATCTATAGAATATACGTCATCTATAGTATACACGTCATCTATAGTATAGACGTCATCTATAGCATACACGTCATCTATAGTATACACGTCATCTATAGTATAGACGTCATCTATACTATAGGCGTCATTTATACTATAGCCGTCATCTATACTATAGACATCATCTATACTATAGACGTCGTCTATACTATAGACGTCATCTATTCTTTAGACATCATCTATACTATACACGTCATCTATACTACAGACGTCATCTATACTACAGACGTCATCTATACTATAGACGTCATCTATACTATAGACGTCATCTATAGTATAGACGTCATCTATGGAATAGACGTCATCTATAGTATACACGTCATCTATAGTATAGACGTCATCTATAGTATACACGTCATCTATAGTATAGGCGTCATTTATACTATAGCCGTCATCTATACTATAGACGTCATCTATACTATAGACGTCATCTAAACTATAGACGTCATCTATACTATAGACATGATCTATATTATAGACGTCATCTATACTATAGACGTCATCTATATTATAGACGTCATCTATACTATAGACGTCATCTATATTATAGACGTCATCTATACTATAGACGTCATCTATATTATAGACGTCATCTATACTATAGACGTCATCTATATTATAGACGTCATCTATACTATAGACGTCATCTATAGTATAGACGTCATCTATGGAATAGACGTCATCTATAGTATACACGTCATCTATAGTATAGACGTCATCTATAGTATACACGTCATCTATAGTATAGGCGTCATTTATACTATAGCCGTCATCTATACTATAGACGTCATCTATACTATAGACGTCATCTATATTATAGACGTCATCTATACTATAGACGTCATCTATATTATAGACGTCATCTATACTATAGACGTCATCTATACTTTAGACGTCATCTATACTATAGACGTCATCTTTACAATAGACGTCATATATACTATAGACGTCATCTATACTATAGACGTCATCTATACTATAGACGTCATCTATACTATAGACGTCATCTATACTATAGACGTCATCTATACTATAGACGTCATCTATACTATAGACGTCATCTATACTATAGACGTCATCTATACTATAGACGTCATCTATACTATAGACGTCATCTACACTATAGACGTCATCTATACTATAGACGTCATCTATAGTATAGACGTCATCTATAGAATAGACGTCATCTATAGTATACACGTCATCTATAGTATAGACGTCATCTATAGCATACACGTCATCTATAGTATACACGTCATCTATAGTATAGACGTCATCTATACTATAGGCGTCATTTATACTATAGCCGTCATCTATACTATAGACATCATCTATACTATAGACGTCGTCTATACTATAGACGTCATCTATACTTTAGACATCATCTATACTATACACGTCATCTATACTACAGACGTCATCTATACTACAGACGTCATCTATACTATAGACGTCAACTATACTATAGACGTAATCTATACTACAGACGTCATCTAAACTATAGACGTCAACTATACTATAGACGTCATCTATACTATAGACGTCATCTATACTATAGACGTCATCTATACTTTAGACGTCATTTATACTACAGACGTCGTCTATACTATAGACGTCATCTATTCTATAGACGTCATCTATATTATAGACGTCATCTATATTATAGACGTCATCTATTCTATAGACGTCATCTATAGTATAGACGTCATCTATACTATAGCCGTCATCTATACTATAGCCGTCATCTATACTATAGACGTCATCTATATTATAGACGTCATCTACACCATAGACGTCATCTATACTATAGACGTCATCTACACTATAGACGTCATCTACACTATAGACGTCATCTATACTATAGACGTCATCTATACTATAGACGTCATCTATACTATAGACGTCATCTATACTATAGACGTCATCTTTACTATAGACGTCATCTACACTATAGACGTCATCTATACTATAGACGTCATCTATACTATAGACGTCATCTATACTATAGACGTCATCTATAGCATAGACGTCATCTATAGTATACACGTCATCTATAGTATAGATGTCATCTATAGTATACACGTCATCTATAGTATTGACGTCATCTATATTATAGACGTCATCTATATTATAGACGTCATCTATTCTATAGACGTCATCTATAGTATAGACGTCATCTACACTATAGACGTCATCTACACTATAGACGTCATCTATACTATAGACGTCATCTATACTATAGCCGTCATCTATACTATAGACATCATCTTTACTATAGACGTCATCTATACCATAGACGTCATCTTTACTATAGACGTCATCTATACTATAGCCGTCATCTAAACTATAGACGTCATCTACACTATAGACGTCATCTATACTATAGACGTCATCTATACTATAGCCGTCATCTAAACTATAGACGTCATCTACACTATAGACGTCATCTAAACTATAGACGTCATCTATACTATAGACGTCATCTATACTATAGACGTCATCTATACTATAGACGTCATCTATACTAGAGACGTCATCTATACTATAGACGTCATCTAAACTAGAGACGTCATCTATACTATAGACATCATCTATACTATACACGTCATCTATACTATAGACATCATCTATACTTTAGACGTCATCTATACTATAGACGTCATCTTTACTATAGAAGTCATCTATAGTATACACGTCATCTATAGTATAGACGTCATCTATAGTATACACGTCATCTATAGTATAGACGTCATCTATAGTATACACGTCATCTATAGTATACACGTCATCTATAATATAGACGTCATCTATACTATAGACGTCATCTATACTATAGACGTCATCTATACTATAGACGTCATCTATACTATAGACGTCATCTATACTATAGACGTCATCTATACTATAGACGTCATCTATACTATAGACGTCATCTATACTATAGACGTCATCTATACTATAGACGTCATCTATACTATAGACGTCATCTATACTATAGACGTCATCTATATTATAGACGTCATCTATACTATAGACGTCATCTATACTATAGACGTCATCTATACTATAGACGTCATCTATACTATAGACGTCATCTATACTATAGACGTCATCTACACTATAGACGTCATCTATACTATAGACGTCATCTATAGTATAGACGTCATCTATAGTATAGACGTCAACTATAGTATACACGTCATCTATAGTATAGACGTCATCTATAGTATACACGTCATCTATAGTATAGACGTCATCTATACTATAGGCGTTATTTATACTATAGCCGTCATCTATACTATAGACGTCATCTATACTATAGACGTCATCTATATTATAGAAGTCATCCATACTATAGACGTCATCTATACTATAGACGTCATCTATACAATAGACGTCATCTATACTATAGACGTCATCTATACTATAGTCGTCATCTATACTAAAGACGTCATCTATACTATAGTCGTCATCTATACTAAAGACGTCATCTATACTATAGACGTCATCTATACTATAGACGTCATCTATACGATAGACGTCATCTATACTATAGACGTCATCTATACTATAGACGTCATCTATACTATAGACGTCATCTATACTATAGACGTCATCTATACTATAGACGTCATCTATACTATAGACATCATCTATACTATAGACGTCATCTATACTATAGACGTCATCTATACTATAGACGTCATCTATACTATAGACGTCATCTATACTATAGACGTCATCTATACTATAGACGTCATCTATACTATAGACGTCATCTATACTATAGACGTCATCTATATTATAGACGTCATCTATACTCTAGACGTCATCTATATTATAGACGTCATCTATACTATAGACGTCATCTATACTCTAGACGTCATCTATATTATAGACGTCATCTATACTCTAGACGTCATCTATATTATAGACGTCATCTATACTATAGACGTCATCTATACTATAGACGTCATCTATACTATAGACTTCATCTATACTATAGACGTCATCTATACTATAGACGTCATCTATACTATGGACATCATCTATACTATAGACGTCATCTATACTATAGACGTCATCTATACTATAGACGTCATCTACACTATAGACGTCATCTATACTATAGACTTCATCTATAGTATAGACGTCATCTATAGAATAGACGTCATCTATAGTATACAGGTCATCTATAGTATAGACGTCATCTATAGTATACACGTCATCTATAGTATAGACGTCATCTATACTATAGGCGTCATTTATACTATAGCCGTCATCTATACTATAGACGTCATCTATACTATAGACGTCACCTATATTATAGACGTCATCTATACTATAGACGTCATCTATACTATAGACGTCATCTATATTATAGACGTCATCTATACTATAGACGTCATCTATACTATAGACGTCATCTATACTATAGACGTCATCTTTACAATAGACGTCATCTATTCTACAGACGTCTTCTATACTTTAGACGTCATCTATACTATAGACGTCATCTATACTATAGACGTCATCTATACTATAGACGTCATCTATACTATAGACGTCATCTATACTATAGACGTCATCTATACTATAGACGTCATCTATACTATAGACGTCATCTATACTATAGACGTCATCTACACTATAGACGTCATCTATACTATAGACGTCATCTACACTATAGACGTCATCTATACTATAGACGTCATCTATAGTATAGACGTCATCTATAGAATAGACGTCATCTATAGTATAGACGTCATCTATAGCAAACACGTCATCTATAGCATACACGTCATCTATAGTATACACGTCATCTATACTATAGGCGTCATTTATACTATAGCCGTCATCTATACTATAGACATCATCTATACTATAGACGTCGTCTATACTATAGACGTCATCTATACTTTAGACATCATCTATACTATACACGTCATCTATACTACAGACGTCATCTATACTACAGACGTCATCTATACTATAGACGTCAACTATACTATAGACGTCATCTATACTATAGACGTCATCTATACTATAGACGTCATCTATACTTTAGACGTCATTTATACTACAGACGTCGTCTATTCTATAGACGTCATCTACACTATAGACGTCATCTATACTATAGACGTCATCTATACTATAGACGTCCTTTATACTATAGACGTCATCTATACTATAGACGTCATCTATACTATAGACGTCATCTATACTATAGACGTCATCTATACTATAGACGTCATCTTTACTATAGACGTCATCTACACTATAGACGTCATCTATACTATAGACGTCATCTATAGTATAGACGTCATCTATAGTATACACGTCATCTATAGTATAGATGTCATCTATAGTATACACGTCATCTATAGTATTGACGTCATCTATACTATAGGCGTCATCTATACTATAGCCGTCATCTATACTAAAGACGTCATCTTTTCTACAGACGTCATCTATACTATAGACGTCATCTATACTATAGACGTCATCTATACTATAGACGTCATCTATACTATAGCCGTCATCTAAACTATAGACGTCATCTACACTATAGACGTCATCTATACTATAGACGTCATCTATACTATAGACGTCATCTATACTATAGACGTCATCTATACTATAGACGTCATCTATACTATAGACGTCATCTATACTATAGACGTCATCTATACTATAGACGTCATCTATACTATAGACGTCATCTATACTATAGACGTCATCTATACTATAGACGTCATCTATACTATAGACGTCATCTATACTATAGACGTCATCTATACTATAGACGTCATCTATACTATAGACGTCATCTATACTATAGACGTCATCTATACTATAGACGTCATCTATACTATAGACGTCATCTATACTATAGACGTCATCTATACTATAGACGTCATCTATACTATAGACGTCATCTATACTATAGACGTCATCTATACTATAGACGTCATCTATACTATAGACGTCATCTATACTATAGACGTCATCTATACTATAGACGTCATCTATACTATAGACGTCATCTATACTATAGACGTCATCTATACTATAGACGTCATCTATACTATAGACGTCATCTATACTATAGACGTCATCTATACTATAGACGTCATCTATACTATAGACGTCATCTATACTATAGACGTCATCTATACTATAGACGTCATCTATACTATAGACGTCATCTATACTATAGACGTCATCTATACTATAGACGTCAACTATACTATAGACGTCATCTATACTATAGACGTCATCTATACTATAGACGTCATCTATACTTTAGACGTCATTTATACTACAGACGTCGTCTATTCTATAGACGTCATCTACACTATAGACGTCATCTATACTATAGACGTCATCTATACTATAGACGTCCTTTATACTATAGACGTCATCTATACTATAGACGTCATCTATACTATAGACGTCATCTATACTATAGACGTCATCTATACTATAGACGTCATCTTTACTATAGACGTCATCTACACTATAGACGTCATCTATACTATAGACGTCATCTATAGTATAGACGTCATCTATAGTATACACGTCATCTATAGTATAGATGTCATCTATAGTATACACGTCATCTATAGTATTGACGTCATCTATACTATAGGCGTCATCTATACTATAGCCGTCATCTATACTAAAGACGTCATCTTTTCTACAGACGTCATCTATACTATAGACGTCATCTATACTATAGACGTCATCTATACTATAGACGTCATCTATACTATAGCCGTCATCTAAACTATAGACGTCATCTACACTATAGACGTCATCTATACTATAGACGTCATCTATACTATAGACGTCATCTATACTATAGACGTCATCTATACTATAGACGTCATCTATACTATAGACGTCATCTATACTATAGACGTCATCTATACTATAGACGTCATCTATACTATAGACGTCATCTATACTATAGACGTCATCTATACTATAGACGTCATCTATACTATAGACGTCATCTATACTATAGACGTCATCTATACTATAGACGTCATCTATACTATAGACGTCATCTATACTATAGACGTCATCTATACTATAGACGTCATCTATACTATAGACGTCATCTATACTATAGACGTCATCTATACTATAGACGTCATCTATACTATAGACGTCATCTATACTATAGACGTCATCTATACTATAGACGTCATCTATACTATAGACGTCATCTATACTATAGACGTCATCTATACTATAGACGTCATCTATACTATAGACGTCATCTATACTATAGACGTCATCTATACTATAGACGTCATCTATACTATAGACGTCATCTATACTATAGACGTCATCTATACTATAGACGTCATCTATACTATAGACGTCATCTATACTATAGACGTCATCTATACTATAGACGTCATCTATACTTTAGACGTCATTTATACTATAGACGTCATATATACTATAGACGTCATCTATTCTATAGACGTTATCTATATTATAGACGTCATCTACACTATAGACGTCATCTATACTATAGACGTCATCTACACAATAGACGTCATCTATACTATAGACGTCATCTTACTATAGACGTCATCTATATTATAGACGTCATCTATATTATAGACGTCATCTATTCTATAGACGTCATCTATAGTATAGACGTCATCTATAGTATAGACGTCATCTATAGTATACACGTCATCTATAGTATAGACGTCATCTATACTATAGGCGTCGTCTATACTATAGACGTCATCTATATTATAGAAGTCATCTATACTATAGACGTCATCTATACTGTAGATGTCATCTATACTATAGACGTCATCTATACTATAGACGTCATCTATACTATAGACGTCATCTATACTATAGACGTCATCTATACTATAGACGTCATCTATACTATAGACGTCATCTATACTATAGACGTCATCTATACTATAGTCGTCATCCATACTAAAGACGTCATCTATACTATAGACGTCATCTATACTATAGACGTCATCTATACTATAGACGTCATCTATACTATAGACGTCATCTATACTATAGACGTCATTTATACTATAGACGTCATCTATACTATAGACGTCATCTATACTATAGACGTCATCTATACTACAGACGTCATCTATACTATAGACGTCATCTATACTATAGACGTCATCTATACTATAGACGTCATCTATACTATAGACGTCATCTATACTATAGACGTCAACTATACTATAGACGTCATCTATAGTATACACGTCATCTATAGTATAGACGTCATCTATAGTATACACGTCATCTATACTATAGACGTCATCTATACTTTAGATATCATCTATACTATACACGTCATCTATACTACAGACGTCATATATACTACAGACGTCATCTATACTATAGACGTCAACTATACTATAGACGTAATCTATACTACAGACGTCATCTAAACTATAGACGTCAACTATACTATAGACGTCATCTATACTATAGACGTCATCTATACTTTAGACGTCATTTATACTACAGACGTCGTCTATACTATAGACGTCATCTATTCTATAGACGTCATCTATATTATAGACGTCATCTATATTATAGACGTCATCTATTCTATAGACGTCATCTATACTATAGCCGTCATCTATACTATAGCCGTCATCTATACTATAGACGTCATATATACTATAGACGTCATCTACACCATAGACGTCATCTATACTATAGACGTCATCTACACTATAGGCGTCATCTATACTATAGACGTCATCTATACTATAGACGTCATCTATATTATAGACGTCATCTATACTATAGACGTCATCTATACTATAGACGTCATCTATACTATAGACGTCATCTATACTATAGACGTCATCTATACTATAGACGTCATCTTTAGTATACACGTCATCTATAGTATAGATGTCATCTATAGTATACACGTCATCTATAGTATACACGTCATCTATACTATAGACGTCATCTATACTATAGACGTCATCTATACTATAGACGTCATCTATACTATAGACGTCATCTATAGTATAGACGTCATCTATACTATAGACGTCATCTATACTATAGACGTCATCTATACTATAGACGTCATCTATACTATAGACGTCATCTATACTATAGACGTCATCTATACTATAGACGTCATCTATACTATAGCCGTCATCTAAACTATAGACGTCATCTATACTATAGACGTCATCTATACTATAGACGTCATCTATACTATAGACGTCATCTATACTATAGACGTCATCTATACTATAGACGTCATCTATACTATAGACGTCATCTATACTATAGACGTCATCTATACTATAGACGTCATCTATACTATAGACGTCATCTATATTATAGACGTCATCTATACTATAGACGTCATCTATACTATAGACGTCATCTATACTATAGACGTCATCTATACTATAGACGTCATCTATACTATAGACGTCATCTTTAGTATACACGTCATCTATAGTATAGATGTCATCTATAGTATACACGTCATCTATAGTATACACGTCATCTATACTATAGACGTCATCTATACTATAGCCGTCATCTATACTATAGACGTCATATATACTATAGACGTCATCTACACCATAGACGTCATCTATACTATAGACGTCATCTATTCTATAGACGTCATCTATACTATAGACGTCATCTATAGTATAGACGTCATCTATAGTATACACGTCATCTATAGTATAGATGTCATCTATAGTATACACGTCATCTATAGTATTGACGTCATCTATACTATAGACGTCATCTATACTATAGACGTCATCTATACTATATAGTAAGACGTCATCTATACTATATGACGTCTATAGTATAGATGACGTCTATAGTATAGATGACGTCTATAGTATAGATGACGTCTATAGTATAGATGACGTCTATAGTATAGATGACGTCTATAGTATAGATGACGTCTATAGTATAGATGACGTCTATAGTATAGATGACGTCTATAGTATAGATGACGTCTATAGTATAGATGACGTCTATAGTATAGATGACGTCTATAGTATAGATGACGTCTATTGTATAGATGACGTCTATAGTATAGATGTCATCTATAGTATACACGTCATCTATAGTATTGACGTCATCTATACTATAGACGTCATCTATACTATAGACGTCATCTATACTATAGACGTCATCTATATTATAGACGTCATCTATACTATAGACGTCATCTATACTATAGACGTCATCTATACTATAGACGTCATCTATACTATAGACGTCATCTATACTATAGACGTCATCTTTAGTATACACGTCATCTATAGTATAGATGTCATCTATAGTATACACGTCATCTATAGTATACACGTCATCTATACTATAGACGTCATCTATACTATAGCCGTCATCTATACTATAGACGTCATATATACTATAGACGTCATCTACACCATAGACGTCATCTATACTATAGACGTCATCTACACTATAGGCGTCATCTATACTATAGACGTCATCTATACTATAGACGTCATCTATATTATAGACGTCATCTATACTATAGACGTCATCTATACTATAGACGTCATCTATACTATAGACGTCATCTATACTATAGACGTCATCTATACTATAGACGTCATCTTTAGTATACACGTCATCTATAGTATAGATGTCATCTATAGTATACACGTCATCTATAGTATACACGTCATCTATACTATAGACGTCATCTATACTATAGACGTCATCTATACTATAGACGTCATCTATACTATAGACGTCATCTATAGTATAGACGTCATCTATACTATAGACGTCATCTATACTATAGACGTCATCTATACTATAGACGTCATCTATACTATAGACGTCATCTATACTATAGACGTCATCTATACTATAGACGTCATCTATACTATAGCCGTCATCTAAACTATAGACGTCATCTATACTATAGACGTCATCTATACTATAGACGTCATCTATACTATAGACGTCATCTATACTATAGACGTCATCTATACTATAGACGTCATCTATACTATAGACGTCATCTATACTATAGACGTCATCTATACTATAGACGTCATCTATACTATAGACGTCATCTATACTATAGACGTCATCTATACTATAGACGTCATCTATACTATAGACGTCATCTATACTATAGACGTCATCTATACTATAGCCGTCATCTAAACTATAGATGTCATCTATACTATAGACGTCATCTATACTATAGACGTCATCTATACTATAGACGTCATCTATACTATAGACGTCATCTATACTATAGACGTCATCTATACTATAGACGTCATCTATACTATAGACGTCATCTATACTATAGACGTCATCTATACTATAGACGTCATCTATACTATAGCCGTCATCTAAACTATAGACGTCATCTAAACTATAGACGTCATCTATACTATAGACGTCATCTATACTATAGACGTCATCTATACTATAGACGTCATCTATACTATAGACGTCATCTATACTATAGACGTCATCTATACTATAGACGTCATCTATACTATAGACGTCATCTATACTAGAGACGTCATCTATACTATAGACGTCATCTATACTAGAGACGTCATCTATACTATAGACGTCATCTATACTATAGACGTCATCTATACTATAGACGTCATCTATTCTATAGACGTCATCTATACTATAGACGTCATCTATACTATAGACGTCATCTATACTATAGACGTCATCAATACTATAGACGTCATCAATACTATAGACGTCATCTATACTATAGACGTCATCTTTACTATAGACGTCATCTATACTATAGACGTCATCTATACTATAGACGTCATCTATACTATAGACGTCATCTATAGTATAGATGTCATCTATAGTATACACGTCATCTATAGTATAGATGTCATCTATAGTATACACGTCATCTATAGTATTGACGTCATCTATACTATAGACGTCATCTATACTATAGACGTCATCTATACTATAGACGTCATCTGTACTATAGACGTCATCTATACTATAGACGTCATCTATACTATAGACGTCATCTATACTATAGACGTCATCTATACAATAGACGTCATCTATACTATAGACGTCATCTATACTAAAGACGTCATCTATACTATAGACGTCATCTATGCTATAGACTTCATCTATACTATAGACATCATCTATACTATAGACGTCGTCTATACTTTAGACGTCATCTATACTATAGACGTCATCTATACTATAGACGTCATCTATACTATAGACGTCATCTATACTATAGACGTCATCTATACTATAGACGTCATCTATACTATAGACGTCATCTATACTATAGACGTCATCTATACTATAGACGTCATCTATACTATAGACGTCATCTATACTATAGACGTCATCTATACTATAGACGTCATCTATACTATAGACGTCATCTATACTATAGACGTCATCTATACTATAGACGTCATCTATACTAAAGACGTCATCTATACTATAGACGTCATCTATACTATAGACTTCATCTATACTATAGACATCATCTATACTATAGACGTCGTCTATACTATAGACGTCATCTATACTTTAGATATCATCTATACTATACACGTCATCTATACTACAGACGTCATATATACTACAGACGTCATCTAAACTATAGACGTCAACTATACTATAGACGTCATCTATACTATAGACGTCATCTATACTTTAGACGTCATTTATACTACAGACGTCGTCTATATTATAGACGTCATCTATACTATAGCCGTCATCTATACTATAGACGTCATATATACTATAGACGTCATCTACACCATAGACGTCATCTATACTATAGACGTCATCTACACTATAGACGTCATCTATACTATAGACGTCATCTATACTATAGACGTCATCTATATTATAGACGTCATCTATACTATAGACGTCATCTATACTATAGACGTCGTCTATACTATAGACGTCATCTATACTATAGACGTCATCTATACTACAGACGTCGTCTATACTATAGACGTCATCTATTCTATAGACGTCATCTATATTATAGACGTCATCTATATTATAGACGTCATCTACACCATAGACGTCATCTATACTATAGACGTCATCTACACTATAGACGTCATCTATACTATAGACGTCATCTATACTATAGAAGTCATCTATATTATAGACGTCATCTATACTATAGACGTCATCTATACTATAGACGTCATCTATACTATAGACGTCATCTATACTATAGACGTCATCTATAGTATACACGTCATCTATAGTATAGATGTCATCTATAGTATACACGTCATCTATAGTATTGACGTCATCTATACTATAGACGTCATCTATACTATAGACGTCATCTATACTATAGACGTCATCTATACTATAGCCGTCATCTAAACTATAGACGTCATCTAAACTATAGACGTCATCTATACTATAGACGTCATCTATACTATAGACGTCATCTATACTATAGACGTCATCTATACTATAGACGTCATCTATACTATAGCCGTCATCTAAACTATAGACGTCATCTATACTATAGACATCATCTATACTATAGACGTCATCTATACTATAGACGTCACCTATACTATAGACGTCATCTATACTATAGACGTCATCTATACTATAGACGTCATCTATACTATAGACGTCATCTATACTATAGACGTCATCTATACTATAGACGTCATCTATACTATAGACGTCATCTATACTATAGACGTCATCTATACTATAGACGTCATCTATACTATAGACGTCATCTATACTATAGACGTCATCTATACTATAGACGTCATCTATACTATAGACGTCATCTATACTATAGCCGTCATCTAAACTACAGACGTCATCTATACTATAGACGTCATCTATACTATAGACGTCATCTATACTATAGACGTCATCTATACTATAGACGTCATCTATACTATAGACGTCATCTATACTATAGACGTCATCTATACTATAGACGTCATCTATACTATAGACGTCATCTATACTATAGCCATCATCTAAACTATAGACGTCATCTATACTATAGACGTCATCTATACTATAGACGTCATCTATACTATAGACGTCATCTATACTATAGACGTCATCTATACTAGAGACGTCATCTATACTATAGACGTCATCTATACTAGAGACGTCATCTATACTATAGACGTCATCTATACTATAGACGTCATCTATACTATAGACGTCATCAATACTATAGACGTCATCTATACTATAGACGTCATCTATACTATAGACGTCATCTTTACTATAGAAGTCATCTTTACTATAGACGTCATCTGTACTATAGACGTCATCTATAGTATAGACGTCATCTATAGTATACACGTCATCTATAGTATAGATGTCATCTATAGTATACACGTCATCTATAGTATTGACGTCATCTATACTATAGACGTCATCTATACTATAGACGTCATCTATACTATATAGTAAGACGTCATCTATACTATATGACGTCTATAGTATAGATGACGTCTATAGTATAGATGACGTCTATAGTATAGATGACGTCTATAGTATAGATGACGTCTATAGTATAGATGACGTCTATAGTATAGATGACGTCTATAGTATAGATGACGTCTATAGTATAGATGACGTCTATAGTATAGATGACGTCTATAGTATAGATGACGTCTATAGTATAGATGACGTCTATAGTATAGATGACGTCTATAGTATAGATGACGTCTATTGTATAGATGACGTCTATAGTATAGATGTCATCTATAGTATACACGTCATCTATAGTATTGACGTCATCTATACTATAGACGTCATCTATACTATAGACGTCATCTATACTATAGACGTCATCTATACAATAGACGTCATCTATACTATAGACGTCATCTATACTATAGACGTCATCTATACTATAGACGTCATCTATACTATAGACGTCATCTATACTATAGACGTCATCTATACTATAGACGTCATCTATACTATAGACGTCATCTACACTATAGACGTCATCTATACTATAGACGTCATCTATACTATAGACGTCATCTATACTATAGACGTCATCTATACTAAAGACGTCATCTATACTATAGCCGTCATCTAAACTATAGACGTCATCTATACTATAGACGTCATCTATACTATAGCCGTCATCTAAACTATAGACGTCGTCTATACTATAGACGTCATCTATACTATAGACGTCATCTATACTATAGACGTCATCTATACTATAGACGTCATCTATACTATAGACGTCATCTATACTATAGACGTCATCTATACTATAGACGTCATCTATACTAGAGACGTCATCTATACTATAGACGTCATCTATACTAGAGACGTCATCTATACTATAGACGTCATCTATACTAGAGACGTCATCTATACTATAGACGTCATCTATACTATAGACGTCATCTATACTATAGACGTCATCTATACTATAGACGTCATCTATACTATAGACGTCATCTATACTATAGACGTCATCTATACTATAGACGTCATCTATACTATAGACGTCATCTATACTAAAGACGTCATCTATACTATAGACGTCATCTATACTATAGACGTCATCAATACTATAGACGTCATCTATACTATAGACGTCATCTATACTATAGACGTCATCTTTACTATAGAAGTCATCTTTACTATAGACGTCATCTATACTATAGACGTCATCTATAGTATAGACGTCATCTATAGTATACACGTCATCTATAGTATAGATGTCATCTATAGTATACACGTCATCTATAGTATTGACGTCATCTATACTATAGACGTCATCTATTCTATAGACGTCATCTATACTATAGACGTCATCTATACTATAGACGTCATCTATACTATAGACGTCATCTATACTATAGACGTCATCTATACTATAGACGTCATCTATACTATAGACGTCATCTATACTATAGACGTCATCTATACTATAGACGTCATCTATACTATAGACGTCATCTATACTATAGACGTCATCTATACTATAGACGTCATCTATACTATAGACGTCATCTATACTATAGACGTCATCTATACTATAGACGTCATCTATACTATAGACGTCATCTATACTATAGACGTCATCTATACTATAGACATCATCTATACTATAGACGTCGTCTATACTTTAGACGTCATCTATACCATAGACGTCATCTATACTATAGACGTCATCTATACTATAGACGTCATCTATACTATAGACGTCATCTATACTATAGACATCATCTATACTATAGACGTCGTCTATACTTTAGACGTCATCTATACTATAGACGTCATCTATACTATAGACGTCATCTATACTATAGACGTCATCTATACTATAGACGTCATCTATACTATAGACGTCATCTATACTATAGACGTCATCTATACTATAGACGTCATCTATACTATAGACGTCATCTATACTATAGACGTCATCTATACTATAGACGTCATCTATACTAAAGACGTCATCTATACTATAGACGTCATCTATACTATAGACTTCATCTATACTATAGACATCATCTATACTATAGACGTCGTCTATACTATAGACGTCATCTATACTTTAGATATCATCTATACTATACACGTCATCTATACTACAGACGTCATACATACTACAGACGTCATCTAAACTATAGACGTCAACTATACTATAGACGTCATCTATACTTTAGACGTCATTTATACTACAGACGTCGTCTATACTATAGACGTCATCTATTCTATAGACGTCATCTATATTATAGACGTCATCTATATTATAGACGTCATCTATACTATAGCCGTCATCTATACTATAGACGTCATATATACTATAGACGTCATCTATACTATAGACGTCATCTATATTATAGACGTCATCTATACTATAGACGTCATCTATACTATAGACGTCATCTATACTACAGACGTCGTCTATACTATAGACGTCATCTATTCTATAGACGTCATCTATATTATAGACGTCATCTATATTATAGACGTCATCTATATTATAGACGTCATCTATACTATAGCCGTCATCTATACTATAGACGTCATATATACTATAGACGTCATCTACAACATAGACGTCATCTATACTATAGACGTCATCTACACTATAGACGTCATCTATAGTATAGACGTCATCTATACTATAGACGTCATCTATATTATAGACGTCATCTATACTATAGACGTCATCTATACTATAGACGTCATCTATACTATAGACGTCATCTATACTATAGACGTCATCTATACTATAGACGTCATCTATAGTATACACGTCATCTATAGTATAGATGTCATCTATAGTATACACGTCATCTATAGTATTGACGTCATCTATACTATAGACGTCATCTATACTATAGACGTCATCTATACTATAGACGTCATCTATACTATAGACGTCATCTATACTATAGACGTCATCTATACTATAGACGTCATCTATACTATAGACGTCATCTATACTATAGACGTCATCTATACTATAGACGTCATCTATACTATAGACGTCATCTATACTATAGACGTCGTCTATACTTTAGACGTCATCTATACTATAGACGTCATCTATACTATAGACGTCATCTATACTATAGACGTCATCTATACTATAGACGTCATCTATACTATAGACATCATCTATACTATAGACGTCGTCTATACTTTAGACGTCATCTATACTATAGACGTCATCTATACTATAGACGTCATCTATACTATAGACGTCATCTATACTATAGACGTCATCTATACTATAGACGTCATCTATACTATAGACGTCATCTATACTATAGACGTCATCTATACTATAGACGTCATCTATACTATAGACGTCATCTATACTAAAGACGTCATCTATACTATAGACGTCATCTATACTATAGACTTCATCTATACTATAGACATCATCTATACTATAGACGTCGTCTATACTATAGACGTCATCTATACTATAGACGTCATCTATACTATAGACATCATCTATACTATAGACGTCGTCTATACTATAGACGTCATCTATAATCTAGACATCATCTATACTATACACGTCATCTATACTACAGACGTCTTCTATACTACAGACGTCATCTATACTATAGACGTCAACTATACTATAGACGTAATCTATACTACAGACGTCATCTAAACTATAGACGTCAACTATACTATAGACGTCATCTATACTTTAGACGTCATTTATACTACAGACGTCGTCTATACTATAGACGTCATCTATTCTATAGACGTCATCTATACTATAGACGTCATCTATACTATAGACGTCATCTATACTATAGACGTCATCTATACTATAGACGTCATCTATACTATAGACGTCATCTATACTATAGACGTCATCTATACTATAGACGTCATCTATACTATAGACGTCATCTATACTATAGACGTCATCTATACTATAGACGTCATCTATACTATAGACGTCATCTATTCTATAGACGTCATCTATACTATAGACGTCATCTATACTATAGACGTCATCTATACTATAGACGTCATCTATACTATAGACGTCATCTATACTATAGACGTCATCTATACTATAGACGTCATCTATACTATAGACGTCATCTATACTATAGACGTCATCTATACTATAGACGTCATCTATACTATAGACTTCATCTATACTATAGACGTCATCTATACTATAGACGTCATCTATACTATAGACGTCATCTATACTATAGACGTCATCTATATTATAGACGTCATCTATACTATAGACGTCATCTATACTATAGACGTCGTCTATACTATAGACGTCATGTCATCTATACTATACACGTCATCTATACTATAGACATCATCTATACTATAGACGTCATCTTTACTATAGACGTCATCTATACTATAGACGTCATCTATAGTATACACGTCATCTATAGTATACACGTCATCTATAGTATAGATGTCATCTATAGTATACACGTCATCTATAGTATTGACGTCATCTATACTATAGACGTCATCTATTCTATAGACGTCATCTATACTATAGACGTCATCTATACTATAGACGTCATCTATACTATAGACGTCATCTATACTATAGACGTCATCTATACTATAGACGTCATCTATACTATAGACGTCATCTATACTATAGACGTCATCTATACTATAGACGTCATCTATACTATAGACGTCATCTATACTATAGACTTCATCTATACTATAGACATCATCTATACTATAGACGTCGTCTATACTATAGACGTCATCTATACTATAGACGTCATCTATACTATAGACATCATCTATACTATAGACGTCGTCTATACTATAGACGTCATCTATAATCTAGACATCATCTATACTATACACGTCATCTATACTACAGACGTCTTCTATACTACAGACGTCATCTATACTATAGACGTCATCTATACTACAGACGTCATACATACTACAGACGTCATCTAAACTATAGACGTCAACTATACTATAGACGTCATCTATACTTTAGACGTCATTTATACTACAGACGTCGTCTATACTATAGACGTCATCTATTCTATAGACGTCATCTATATTATAGACGTCATCTATATTATAGACGTCATCTATACTACAGCCGTCATCTATACTATAGACGTCATATATACTATAGACGTCATCTATACTATAGACGTCATCTATATTATAGACGTCATCTATACTATAGACGTCATCTATACTATAGACGTCATCTATACTACAGACGTCGTCTATACTATAGACGTCATCTATTCTATAGACGTCATCTATATTATAGACGTCATCTATATTATAGACGTCATCTATATTATAGACGTCATCTATACTATAGCCGTCATCTATACTATAGACGTCATATATACTATAGACGTCATCTACAACATAGACGTCATCTATACTATAGACGTCATCTACACTATAGACGTCATCTATAGTATAGACGTCATCTATACTATAGACGTCATCTATATTATAGACGTCATCTATACTATAGACGTCATCTATACTATAGACGTCATCTATACTATAGACGTCATCTATACTATAGACGTCATCTATACTATAGACGTCATCTATAGTATACACGTCATCTATAGTATAGATGTCATCTATAGTATACACGTCATCTATAGTATTGACGTCATCTATACTATAGACGTCATCTATACTATAGACGTCATCTATACTATAGCCGTCATCTAAACTATAGACGTCATCTATACTATAGACGTCATCTATACTATAGACGTCATCTATAGTATATACGTCATCTATACTATAGACGTCATCTATACTATAGCCGTCATCTATACTACAGACGTCATCTATTCTATAGACGTCATCTATACTGTAGACGTGATCTATACTATAGACGTCATCTATACTATAGACGTCATGTCATCTATACTATACACGTCATCTATACTATAGACATCATCTATACTATAGACGTCATCTTTACTATAGACGTCATCTATACTATAGACGTCATCTATAGTATACACGTCATCTATAGTATACACGTCATCTATAGTATACACGTCATCTATAGTATAGACGTCATCTATAGTATAAACGTCATCTATAGTTTACACGTCATCTATAGTATACACGTCATCTATAGTATATACGTCATCTATACTATAGACGTCATCTATACTATAGACGTCATCTATACTATAGACGTCATCTATACTATAGCCGTCATCTATACTACAGACGTCATCTATTCTATAGACGTCATCTATACTGTAGACGTGATCTATACTATAGACGTCATCTATACTATAGACGTCATCTATACTATAGACGTCATCTATACTATAGACGTCATCTTTACTATAGAAGTCATCTTTACTATAGACGTCATCTATACTATAGACGTCATCCATTCTATGGACGTTATCTATATTATAGACGTCATCTATACTATAGACGTCATCTATATAGACGTCATCTATACTATAGACGTCATCTATACTATAGACGTCATCTATACTATAGACGTCATCTATACTTTAGACATCATCTATACTATACACGTCATCTATACTACAGACGTCATCTATACTATAGACGTCAACTATACTATAGACGTAATCTATACTACAGACGTCATCTAAACTATAGACGTCAACTATACTATAGACGTCATCTATACTATAGACGTCATCTATACTATAGACGTCATCTATACTATAGACGTCATCTACACTATAGACGTCATCTATACTATAGACGTCATCTATACTATAGACGTCATCTATACTATAGACGTCATCTATACTATAGACGTCATCTATACTATAGACGTCATCTATAGTATAGACGTCATCTATACTTTAGACGTCATTTATACTACAGACGTCATCTATACTATAGACGTCATATATACTATAGACGTCATCTATTCTATAGACGTTATCTATATTATAGACGTCATCTACACAATAGACGTCATCTATACTATAGACGTCATCTATACTATAGACGTCATCTATACTATAGACGTCATCTATACTATAGACGTCATCTATACTATAGACGTCATCTATACTATAGACGTCATCTATACTATAGACGTCATCTATACTAGAGACGTCATCTATACTAGAGACGTCATCTATACTATAGACGTCATCTATACTATAGACGTCATCTATACTATAGACGTCATCTATACTATAGACGTCATCTATACTATAGACGTCATCTTTACTATAGACGTCATCTACACAATAGACGTCATCTATACTATAGACGTCATCTATACTATAGACGTCATCTATACTATAGACGTCATCTATACTATAGACGTCATCTATACTATAGACGTCATCTTTACAATAGAAGTCATCTATACTATAGACGTCATCTTTACAATAGAAGTCATCTTTACTATAGACGTCATCTATACTATAGACGTCATCTATACTATAGACGTCATCTATACTATAGACGTCATCTTTACAATAGAAGTCATCTATACTATAGACGTCATCTTTACAATAGAAGTCATCTTTACTATAGACGTCATCTATACTATAGACGTCATCTATACTATAGACGTCATCTATACTATAGACGTCATCTATAGTATAAACGTCATCTATAGTTTACACGTCATCTATAGTATACACGTCATCTATAGTATATACGTCATCTATACTATAGACGTCATCTATACTATAGACGTCATCTATACTATAGACGTCATCTATACTATAGACGTCATCTATACTATAGACGTCATCTATACTATAGACGTCATCTATACTATAGACGTCATCTATACTATAGACGTCATCTATACTATAGACGTCATCTATACTATAGACGTCATCTATACTATAGCCGTCATCTAAACTATAGACGTCATCTATACTATAGACGTCATCTATACTATAGACGTCATCTAAACTATAGACGTCATCTATACTATAGACGTCATCTATACTATAGACGTCATCTATACTATAGACGTCATCTATACTATAGACGTCATCTATACTATAGACGTCATCTATACTAGAGACGTCATCTATACTATAGACGTCATCTATACTATAGACGTCATCTATACTAGAGACGTCATCTATACTATAGACGTCATCTATACTATAGACGTCATCTTTACTATAGACGTCATCTACACAATAGACGTCATCTATACTATAGACGTCATCTATACTATAGACGTCATCA
This sequence comes from Neoascia interrupta, assembly GCA_947623515.1. NCBI lineage: Eukaryota > Metazoa > Arthropoda > Insecta > Diptera > Syrphidae > Neoascia > Neoascia interrupta. The sequence goes on from OX392462.1 coordinate 103,112,610, forward strand.
ATACTATAGACGTCATCTATACTATAGACGTCATCTATACTATAGACGTCATCTTTACTATAGAAGTCATCTTTACTATAGACGTCATCCATTCTATGGACGTCATCTATATCAAAGACGTCATCTATACTATACAGACGTCATCTATACTATAGACGTCATCTATACTATAGACGTCATGTCATCTATACTATACACGTCATCTATACTATAGACATCATCTATACTATAGACGTCATCTTTACTATAGACGTCATCTATACTATAGACGTCATCTATAGTATACACGTCATCTATAGTATAGACGTCATCTATAGTATACACGTCATCTATACTATAGACGTCATCTATACTATAGACGTCATCTATACTATAGACGTCATCTATACTATAGACGTCATCTATAATATAGACGTCATCTATACTATAGACGTCATCTATAATATAGACGTCATCTATACTATAGACGTCATCTATACTAGAGACGTCATCTATACTATAGACGTCATCTATACTATAGACGTCATCTATACTATAGACGTCATCTATACTATAGACGTCATCTATACTATAGACGTCATCAATACTATAGACGTCATCTATACTATAGACGTCATCTATACTATAGACGTCATCTTTACTATAGAAGTCATCTTTACTATAGACGTCATCCATTCTATGGACGTCATCTATATCAAAGACGTCATCTATACTATACAGACGTCATCTATACTATAGACGTCATCTATACTATAGACGTCATGTCATCTATACTATACACGTCATCTATACTATAGACATCATCTATACTATAGACGTCATCTTTACTATAGACGTCATCTATACTATAGACGTCATCTATAGTATACACGTCATCTATAGTATAGACGTCATCTATAGTATACACGTCATCTATAGTATAGACGTCATCTATAGTATAAACGTCATCTATAGTTTACACGTCATCTATAGTATACACGTCATCTATAGTATATACGTCATCTATACTATAGACGTCATCTATACTATAGACGTCATCTATACTATAGACGTCATCTATACTATAGCCGTCATCTATACTACAGACGTCATCTATTCTATAGACGTCATCTATACTGTAGACGTGATCTATACTATAGACGTCATCTATACTATAGACGTCATGTCATCTATACTATACACGTCATCTATACTATAGACATCATCTATACTATAGACGTCATCTTTACTATAGACGTCATCTATACTATAGACGTCATCTATAGTATACACGTCATCTATAGTATACACGTCATCTATAGTATACACGTCATCTATAGTATAGACGTCATCTATAGTATAAACGTCATCTATAGTTTACACGTCATCTATAGTATACACGTCATCTATAGTATATACGTCATCTATACTATAGACGTCATCTATACTATAGACGTCATCTATACTATAGACGTCATCTATACTATAGCCGTCATCTATACTACAGACGTCATCTATTCTATAGACGTCATCTATACTGTAGACGTGATCTATACTATAGACGTCATCTATACTATAGACGTCATCTATACTATAGACGTCATCTATACTATAGACGTCATCTTTACTATAGAAGTCATCTTTACTATAGACGTCATCTATACTATAGACGTCATCCATTCTATGGACGTTATCTATATTATAGACGTCATCTATACTATAGACGTCATCTATATAGACGTCATCTATACTATAGACGTCATCTATACTATAGACGTCATCTATACTATAGACGTCATCTATACTTTAGACATCATCTATACTATACACGTCATCTATACTACAGACGTCATCTATACTATAGACGTCATCTATACTATAGACGTCATCTATACTATAGACGTCATCTATACTATAGACGTCATCTATACTATAGACGTCATCTATACTATAGACGTCATCTATACTATAGACGTCATCTTTACTATAGACGTCATCTACACAATAGACGTCATCTATACTATAGACGTCATCTATACTATAGACGTCATCTATACTATAGACGTCATCTATACTATAGACGTCATCTATACTATAGACGTCATCTTTACAATAGAAGTCATCTATACTATAGACGTCATCTTTACAATAGAAGTCATCTTTACTATAGACGTCATCTATACTATAGACGTCATCTATACTATAGACGTCATCTATACTATAGACGTCATCTTTACAATAGAAGTCATCTATACTATAGACGTCATCTTTACAATAGAAGTCATCTTTACTATAGACGTCATCTATACTATAGACGTCATCTATACTATAGACGTCATCTATACTATAGACGTCATCTACACTATAGACGTCATCTATACTATAGACGTCATCTATACTATAGACGTCATCTATAGTATAAACGTCATCTATAGTTTACACGTCATCTATAGTATACACGTCATCTATAGTATATACGTCATCTATACTATAGACGTCATCTATACTATAGACGTCATCTATACTATAGACGTCATCTATACTATAGACGTCATCTATACTATAGACGTCATCTATACTATAGACGTCATCTATACTATAGACGTCATCTATACTATAGACGTCATCTATACTATAGACGTCATCTATACTATAGCCGTCATCTAAACTATAGACGTCATCTATACTATAGACGTCATCTATACTATAGACGTCATCTATACTATAGACGTCATCTATACTATAGACGTCATCTATACTATAGACGTCATCTATACTATAGACGTCATCTATACTATAGACGTCATCTATACTATAGACGTCATCTATACTATAGACGTCATCTATACTAGAGACGTCATCTATACTATAGACGTCATCTATACTATAGACGTCATCTATACTATAGACGTCATCTATACTATAGACGTCATCTTTACTATAGACGTCATCTACACAATAGACGTCATCTATACTATAGACGTCATCTATACTATAGACGTCATCAATACTATAGACGTCATCTATACTATAGACGTCATCTATACTATAGACGTCATCTTTACTATAGAAGTCATCTTTACTATAGACGTCATCCATTCTATGGACGTCATCTATATCAAAGACGTCATCTATACTATACAGACGTCATCTATACTATAGACGTCATCTATACTATAGACGTCATGTCATCTATACTATACACGTCATCTATACTATAGACATCATCTATACTATAGACGTCATCTTTACTATAGACGTCATCTATACTATAGACGTCATCTATAGTATACACGTCATCTATAGTATAGACGTCATCTATAGTATACACGTCATCTATAGTATAGACGTCATCTATAGTATAAACGTCATCTATAGTTTACACGTCATCTATAGTATACACGTCATCTATAGTATATACGTCATCTATACTATAGACGTCATCTATACTATAGACGTCATCTATACTATAGACGTCATCTATACTATAGCCGTCATCTATACTATAGCCGTCATCTATACTATAGACGTCATCTATTCTATAGACGTCATCTATACTGTAGACGTGATCTATACTATAGACGTCATCTATACTATAGACGTCATCTATACTATAGACGTCATCTATACTATAGACGTCATCTATACTATAGACGTCATCTTTACTATAGAAGTCATCTTTACTATAGACGTCATCTATACTATAGACGTCATCCATTCTATGGACGTCATCTATATTATAGACGTCATCTATACTATAGACGTCATCTATACTATAGACGTCATCTATACTATAGACGTCATCTATACTATAGACGTCATCTATACTATAGACGTCATCTATACTATAGACGTCATCTATACTAAAGACGTCATCTACACTATAGACGTCATCTATACTATAGAACTCATCTATACTATAGACGTCATCTATACTATAGACGTCATCTATACTATAGACGTCATCTATACTATAGACGTCATCTATACTATAGACGTCATCTTTACAATAGAAGTCATCTATACTATAGACGTCATCTTTACAATAGACGTCATCTATAGTATAGACGTCATCTATACTTTAGACGTCATTTATACTACAGACGTCATCTATACTATAGACGTCATATATACTATAGACGTCATCTATTCTATAGACGTTATCTATATTATAGACGTCATCTACACAATAGACGTCATCTATACTATAGACGTCATCTTACTATAGACGTCATCTATATTATAGACGTCATCTATATTATAGACGTCATCTATTCTATAGACGTCATCTATAGTATAGACGTCATCTATAGTATACACGTCATCTATAGTATAGACGTCATCTATACTATAGGCGTCATCTATACTATAGGCGTCGTCTATACTATAGACGTCATCTATATTATAGAAGTCATCTATACCATAGACGTCATCTATACTATAGATGTCATCTATACTATAGATGTCATCTATACTATAGATGTCATCTATACTATAGACGTCATCTATACTATAGACGTCATCTATACTATAGACGTCATCTATACTATAGACGTCATCTATACTATAGTCGTCATCCATACTAAAGACGTCATCTATACTATAGACGTCATCTATACTATAGACGTCATCTATACTATAGACGTCATCTATACTATAGACGTCATCTATACTATAGACGTCATCTATACTATAGACGTCATTTATACTATAGACGTCATCTATACTATAGACGTCATTTATACTATAGACGTCATCTATACTATAGACGTCATCTATACTATAGACGTCATCTATACTATAGACGTCATCTATACTATAGACGTCGTCTATACTTTAGACGTCATCTATACTATAGACGTCGTCTATACTTTAGACGTCATCTATACTATAGACGTCATCTATACTATAGACGTCATCTATACTATAGACGTCAACTATACTATAGACGTCATCTATAGTATACACGTCATCTATAGTATAGACGTCATCTATAGTATACACGTCATCTATACTATAGACGTCATCTATAGTATATACGTCATCTATAGTATACACGTCATCTATAGTATACACGTCATTTATAGTATAGACGTCATCTATACTATAGACGTCATCTATACTATAGACGTCATCTATACTATAGACGTCATCTATACTATAGACGTCATCTATACTATAGACGTCATATAGTATTGACGTCATCTATACTATAGACGTCATCTATACTATAGACGTCATCTATACTATAGACGTCATCTATACTATAGACGTCATCTTTACTATAGATGTCATCTACACTATAGACGTCATCTATACTATAGACGTCATCTATAGTATAGACGTCATCTATAGTATATACGTCATCTATAGTATAGATGTCATCTATAGTATACACGTCATCTATATTATTGACGTCATCTATACTATAGACGTCATCTATACCATAGACGTCATCTATACTATAGACGTCATCTATACTATAGACGTCATCTATACTATAGACGTCATCTATACTAGAGACGTCATCTATACTATAGACGTCATCTATACTATAGACGTCATCTATACTATAGACGTCATCTATACTATAGACGTCATCTATACTATAGACGTCATCTATACTATAGACGTCATCTATACTATAGACGTCATCTATACTATAGACGTCATCTTTACTATAGAAGTCATCTTTACTATAGACGTCATCTAGCCTATAGACGTCATCCATTCTATGGACGTCATCTATATCAAAGACGTCATCTATACTATACAGACGTCATCTATACTATAGACGTCATCTATACTATAGACGTCATGTCATCTATACTATACACGTCATCTATACTATAGACGTCATCTTTACAATAGAAGTCATCTATACTATAGACGTCATCTTTACAATAGACGTCATCTATAGTATAGACGTCATCTATACTTTAGACGTCATTTATACTACAGACGTCATCTATACTATAGACGTCATATATACTATAGACGTCATCTATTCTATAGACGTTATCTATATTATAGACGTCATCTACACAATAGACGTCATCTATACTATAGACGTCATCTTACTATAGACGTCATCTATATTATAGACGTCATCTATATTATAGACGTCATCTATTCTATAGACGTCATCTATAGTATAGACGTCATCTATAGTATACACGTCATCTATAGTATAGACGTCATCTATACTATAGGCGTCATCTATACTATAGGCGTCGTCTATACTATAGACGTCATCTATATTATAGAAGTCATCTATACCATAGACGTCATCTATACTATAGATGTCATCTATACTATAGATGTCATCTATACTATAGATGTCATCTATACTATAGACGTCATCTATACTATAGACGTCATCTATACTATAGACGTCATCTATACTATAGACGTCATCTATACTATAGTCGTCATCCATACTAAAGACGTCATCTATACTATAGACGTCATCTATACTATAGACGTCATCTATACTATAGACGTCATCTATACTATAGACGTCATCTATACTATAGACGTCATCTATACTATAGACGTCATTTATACTATAGACGTCATCTATACTATAGACGTCATTTATACTATAGACGTCATCTATACTATAGACGTCATCTATACTATAGACGTCATCTATACTATAGACGTCATCTATACTATAGACGTCGTCTATACTTTAGACGTCATCTATACTATAGACGTCGTCTATACTTTAGACGTCATCTATACTATAGACGTCATCTATACTATAGACGTCATCTATACTATAGACGTCAACTATACTATAGACGTCATCTATAGTATACACGTCATCTATAGTATAGACGTCATCTATAGTATACACGTCATCTATACTATAGACGTCATCTATAGTATATACGTCATCTATAGTATACACGTCATCTATAGTATACACGTCATTTATAGTATAGACGTCATCTATACTATAGACGTCATCTATACTATAGACGTCATCTATACTATAGACGTCATCTATACTATAGACGTCATCTATACTATAGACGTCATATAGTATTGACGTCATCTATACTATAGACGTCATCTATACTATAGACGTCATCTATACTATAGACGTCATCTATACTATAGACGTCATCTTTACTATAGATGTCATCTACACTATAGACGTCATCTATACTATAGACGTCATCTATAGTATAGACGTCATCTATAGTATATACGTCATCTATAGTATAGATGTCATCTATAGTATACACGTCATCTATATTATTGACGTCATCTATACTATAGACGTCATCTATACCATAGACGTCATCTATACTATAGACGTCATCTATACTATAGACGTCATCTATACTATAGACGTCATCTATACTATAGACGTCATCTATACTAGAGACGTCATCTATACTATAGACGTCATCTATACTATAGACGTCATCTATACTATAGACGTCATCTATACTATAGACGTCATCTATACTATAGACGTCATCTATACTATAGACGTCATCTATACTATAGACGTCATCTATACTATAGACGTCATCTATACTATAGACGTCATCTATACTATAGACGTCATCTTTACTATAGAAGTCATCTTTACTATAGACGTCATCTAGCCTATAGACGTCATCCATTCTATGGACGTCATCTATATCAAAGACGTCATCTATACTATACAGACGTCATCTATACTATAGACGTCATCTATACTATAGACGTCATGTCATCTATACTATACACGTCATCTATACTATAGACATCATCTATACTATAGACGTCATCTTTACTATAGACGTCATCTATACTATAGACGTCATCTTTAGTATACACGTCATCTATAGTATAGACGTCATCTATAGTATACACGTCATCTATAGTATAGACGTCATCTATAGTATAAACGTCATCTATAGTATACACGTCATCTATAGTATACACGTCATCTATAGTATATACGTCATCTATACTATAGACGTCATCTATACTATAGACGTCATCTATACTATAGACGTCATCTATACTATAGACGCCATCTATACTATAGACGTCATCTATACTATAGACGTCATCTATTCTATAGACGTCATCTATACTGTAGACGTGATCTATACTATAGACGTCATCTATACTATAGACGTCATCTATACTATAGACGTCATCTTTACTATAGAAGTCATCTTTACTATAGACGTCATCTATACTATAGACGTCATCCATTTTATGGACGTCATCTATATTATAGACGTCATCTATACTATAGACGTCATATATACTATAGACGTCATCTATACTATAGACGTCATCTATACTATAGACGTCATCTATACTATAGACGTCATCTATACTATAGACGTCATCTATACTATAGACGTCATCTACACTATAGACGTCATCTATACTATAGACGTCACCTATACTATAGACGTCATCTATACTATAGAAGTCATCTTTACTATAGACGTCATCTATACTACAGACGTCATCTATACTATAGACATCATCTATACTATACACGTCATCTATACTATAGACATCATCTATACTATAGGCGTCATCTTTACTATAGATGTCATCTATACTATAGAAGTCATCTATAGTATACACGTCATCTATAGTATAGACGTCATCTATAGTATACACGTCATCTATAGTATAGACGTCATCTATAGTATAGACGTCATCTCATCTATAGTATACACGTCATCTATACACGTCATCTATACTATAGACTTCATCTATACTATAGACATCATCTATACTAAAGACGTCGTCTATACTATAGACGTCATCTATACTTTAGACATCATCTATACTATACACGTCATCTATACTACAGACGTCATCTATACTACAGACGTCATCTATACTATAGACGTCATCTATACTATAGACGTCATCTATACTATAGACGTCATCTATACTATAGACGTCATCTACACTATAGACGTCATCTATACTATAGACGTCATCTATACTATAGACGTCATCTATACTATAGACGTCATCTATACTATAGACGTCATCTTTACAATAGAAGTCATCTTTACTATAGACGTCATCTATACTATAGACGTCATCTATTCTATGAACGTCATCTATATTATAGACGTCATCTATACTATACAGACGTCATCTATACTATAGACGTCATCTATACTATAGACGTCATCTATACTATAGACGTCATCTATACTATAGACGTCATCTATACTATAGACGTCATCTATACTATAGACGTCATCTATACTATAGACGTCATCTATACTATAGACGTTATCTATACTATAGACGTCATCTATACTTTAGACGTCATTTATACTACAGACGTCATCTATACTATAGACGTCATATATACTATAGACGTAATCTATTCTATAGACGTTATCTATATTTTAGACGTCATCTACACTATAGACGTCATCTATACTATAGACGTCATCTACACAATAGACGTCATCTATACTACAGACGTCATCTTACTATAGACGTCATCTATATTATAGACGTCATCTATATTATAGACGTCCACTATTCTATAGACGTCATCTATAGTATAGACGTCATCTATAGTATAGACGTCATCTATAGTATACACGTCATCTATAGTATAGACGTCATCTATATTATAGAAGTCATCTATACTATAGACGACATCTATACTATAGTCGTCATCTATACTATAGACGTCATCTATACTATAGACGTCATCTATACTATAGACGTCATCTATACTATAGACGTCATCTATACTATAGACGTCATCTATACTATAGACGTCATCTATACTATAGACGTCATCTATACTATAGACGTCATCTATACTATAGACGTCATCTATACTATAGACGTCATCTATACTATAGACGTCATCTATACTATAGACGTCATCTATACTATAGACGTCATCTATACTATAGACGTCATCTATACTATAGACGTCATCTATACTATAGACGTCATCTATACTATAGACGTCATCTATACTATAGACGTCATCTATACTATAGACGTCATCTATACTATAGACGTCATCTATACTATAGACTTCATCTATACTATAGACATCATCTATGCTATAGACGTCGTCTATACTTTAGACATCATCTATACTATACACGTCATCTATACTACAGACGTCATCTAAACTATAGACGTCAACTATACTATAGACGTCATCTATACTATAGACGTCATCTATACTTTAGACGTCATTTATACTACAGACGTCGTCTATACTAAAGACGTCATCTATTCTATAGAAGTCATCTATATTATAGACGTCATCTATTCTATAGACGTCATCTATAGTATAGATGTCATCTATACTATAGCCGTCATCTATACTATAGCCGTCATCTATACTATAGCCGTCATCTATACTATAGACGTCATCTACACCATAGACGTTATCTATACTATAGACGTCATCTACACTATAGACGTCATCTATACTATAGACTATAGACGTCATCTATAGACTATAGACGTTATCTATACTATAGATGTCATCTATACTATAGACGTCATCTATACTATAGACGTCATCTATACTATAGACGTCATCTACACTATAGACGTCATCTATACTATAGATGTCATCTACACTATAGACGTCATCTATACTATAGACGTCATCTACACTATAGACGTCATCTATACTATAGACGTCATCTACACTATAGACGTCATCTATACTATAGACGTCATCTATAGTATAGACGTCATCTATAGTATAGACGTCATCTATAGCATACACGTCATCTATGTTATAGACGTCATCTATAGTATACACGTCATCCATAGTATAGACGTCATCTATACTATAGGCGTCATCTATACTATAGCCGTCATGTATACTATAGCCGTCATCTATACTATAGACGTCATCTATACTATAGACGTCATCTATATTATAGAAGCCATCCATACTATAGGCGTCATCTATACTATAGACGTCATCTATACTATAGACGTCATCTATACTATAGACATCATCTATTCGATAGACGTCATCTATAGTATAGACGTCATCTATTCTATAGACGTCATCTATACTACAGACGTCATCAATACTTTAGACGTCATCTATAGTAATGACATTTAATGTTAATGATTTACTATCGATAACCATTTAATTATTTATTCTTAGGTTTTCCTTTTCACTATGTCAATGTAAAATGTATTAAAGAAAAACAAAACAAAAAGCTTGCCAAAACATATTTGCTTTTAAGTAAGAACAAATCTTGTCGTAACCTCACCTCACTACATTTAAAATTTGTCAGTTTGTTACATGTATCTTTGTCATTCCAGCTGCATTCGCCTCTAATTCCTTATGAACTATAGATTGCAGTTTCTTTATTAATTTATTGTGTTAGTTTTTCTTGTTAATCTTTTTGATAATTATCAATGCTACGTATCATCACAATAAGTTTTAGTAAAGAAATAAATTGAATTGAATTGAATTGAAATTGTATACACGTCATCTATAGTATAGACGTCATCTATAGTATACACGTCATCTATAGTATAGACGTCATCTATAGTATATACGTCATCTATAGTATACACGTCATCTATAGTATACACGTCATCTATAGTATATAAGTCATCTATACTATAGACGTCATCTATACTATAGACGTCATCTATACTACAGACGTCATCTATACTATAGACGTCATCTATACTATAGACGTCATCTATTCTATAGACGTCATCTATACTGTAGACGTGATCTATACTATGGACGTCATCTATACTATAGACGTCATCTATACTATAGACGTCATCTTTACTATAGAAGTCATCTTTACTATAGACGTCATCTATACTATAGACGTCATCCATTCTATGGACGTCATCTATATTATAGACGTCATCTATACTATAGACGTCATCTATACTATAGACGTCATCTATACTATAGACGTCATCTATACTATAGACGTCATCTATACTGTAGACGTCATCTATACTATAGACGTCATCTATACTATAGACGTCATCTATACTATAGACGTCATCTATACTATAGACGTCATCTATACTATAGACGTCATCTATACTATAGACCGCATCTACACTATAGACGTCATCTATACTATAGACGTCATCTATACTATAGACGTCATCTATACTATAGACGTCATCTTTACAATAGAAGTCATCTTTACTATAGACGTCATCTATACTATAGACGTCATCTATTCTATGAACGTCATCTATATTATAGACGTCATCTATACTATACAGACGTCATCTATACTATAGACGTCATCTATACTATAGACGTCATCTATACTATAGACGTCATCTATACTATAGACGTCATCTATACTATAGACGTCATCTATACTATAGACGTCATCTATACTATAGACATCATCTATACTATATACGTCATCTATACTATAGACATCATCTATACTATAGACGTCATCTTTACTATAGATGTCATCTATACTATAGACGTCATCTATAGTATACACGTCATCTATAGTATAGACGTCATCTATACTATACAGACGTCATCTATACTATAGACGTCATCTATACTATAGACGTCATCTATACTATAGACGTCATCTATACTATAGACGTCATCTATACTATAGACATCATCTATACTATACACGTCATCTATACTATAGACATCATCTATACTATAGACGTCATCTATTCTATGAACGTCATCTATATTATAGACGTCATCTATACTATACAGACGTCATCTATACTATAGACGTCATTTATACTATAGATGTCATCTATACTATAGACGTCATCTATACTATAGACGTCATCTATACTATAGACATTTCTATACTATACACGTCATCTATACTATAGACATCATCTATACTATAGACGTGATCTTTACTATAGATGTCATCTATACTATAGACGTCATCTATAGTATACACGTCATCTATAGTATAGACGTCATCTATAGTATACACGTCATCTATAGTATAGACGTCATCTATAGTATACACGTCATCTATACTATAGACTTCATCTATACTATAGACATCATCTATAGTATAGACGTCGTCTATACTATAGACGTCATCTATACTTTAGACATCATCTATACTATACACGTCATCTATACTACAGACGTCATCTATACTACAGACGGCATCTATACTATAGACGTCAACTATACTATAGACGTCATCTATACTACAGACGTCATCTATTCTATAGACGTCATCTATACTGTAGACGTGATCTATACTATAGACGTCATCTATACTATAGACGTCATCTATACTATAGACGTCATCTATACTATAGACGTCATCTTTACTATAGAAGTCATCTTTACTATAGACGTCATCTATACTATAGACGTCATCCATTCTATGGACGTCATCTATATTATAGACGTCATCTATACTATAGACCGCATCTATACTATAGACGTCATCTATACTATAGACGTCATCTATACTATAGACGTCATCTTTACTATAGACGTCATCTATACTATAGACGTCATCTATACTATAGACGTCATCTATTCTATAGACGTCATCTATACTATAGACGTCATCTTTACTATAGAAGTCATCTTTACAATAGACGTCATCTATACTATAGACGTCATTCATTCTATGGACGTCATCTATATTATAGACGTCATCTATACTATAGACGTCATCTATACTATAGACGTCATCTATACTATAGACGTCATCTATACTATAGACGTCATCTATACTATAGACGTCATCTATACTATAGACGTCATCTACACTATAGACGTCATCTATACTATGGACGTCATCTATACTATAGACGTCATCTATACTATAGACGTCATCTTTACAATAGAAGTCATCTTTACTATAGACGTCATCTATACTATAGACGTCATCTATTCCATGAACGTCATCTATATTATAGACGTCATCTATACTATACAGACGTCATCTATACTATAGACGTCATCTATACTATAGACGTCATCTATACTATAGACGTCATCTATACTATAGACGTCATCTATACTATAGACGTCATCTATACTATAGACGTCATCTATACTATAGACATCATCTATACTATAGACGTCATCTATACTATAGACGTCATCTATACTATAGACGTTATCTATACTATAGACGTCATCTATACTTTAGACGTCATTTATACTACAGACGTCATCTATACTATAGACGTCATATATACTATAGACGTCATCTATTCTATAGACGGTATCTATATTATAGACGTCATCTACACTATAGACGTCATCTATACTATAGACGTCATCTACACAATAGACGTCATCTATACTACAGACGTCATCTTACTATAGACGTCATCTATATTATAGACGTCATCTATATTATAGACGTCCACTATTCTATAGACGTCATCTATAGTATAGATGTCATCTATAGTATAGACGTCATCTATAGTATAGACGTCATCTATAGTATACACGTCATCTATAGTATAGACGTCATCTATATTATAGAAGTCATCTATACTATAGACGACATCTATACTATAGACGTCATCTATACTATAGACGTCATCTATACTATAGACGTCATCTATACTATAGTCGTCATCTATACTATAGACGTCATCTATACTATAGACGTCATCTATACTATAGACTTCATCTATACTATAGACATCATCTATACTATAGACGTCGTCTATACTATAGACGTCATCTATACTTTAGACATCATCTATACTATACACGTCATCTATACTACAGACGTCATCTAAACTATAGACGTCAACTATACTATAGACGTCATCTATACTATAGACGTCATCTATACTTTAGACGTCATTTATACTACAGACGTCGTCTATACTAAAGACGTCATCTATTCTATAGAAGTCATCTATCTTATAGACGTCATCTATTCTATAGACGTCATCTATAGTATAGATGTCATCTATACTATAGCCGTCATCTATACTATAGCCGTCATCTATACTATAGCCGTCATCTATACTATAGACGTCATCTACACCATAGACGTTATCTATACTATAGACGTCATCTACACTATAGACGTCATCTATACTATAGACTATAGACGTCATCTATAGACTATAGACGTCATCTATACTATAGACGTCATCTATAGACTATAGACGTCATCTATACTATAGATGTCATCTATACTATAGACGTCATCTATACTATAGACGTCATCTATACTATAGACGTCATCTATACTATAGACGTCATCTACACTATAGACGTCATCTATACTATAGATGTCATCTACACTATAGACGTCATCTATACTATAGACGTCATCTACACTATAGACGTCATCTATACTATAGACGTCATCTAGACTATAGACGTCATCTATACTTTAGACGTCATCTATAGTATAGACGTCATCTATAGTATAGACATCATCTATAGCATACACGTCATCTATGTTATAGACGTCATCTATAGTATACACGTCATCCATAGTATAGACGTCATCTATACTATAGGCGTCATCTATACTATAGCCGTCATCTATACTATAGCCGTCATCTATACTATAGCCGTCATCTATACTATAGACGTCATCTATACTATAGACGTCATCTATATTATAGAAGTCATCCATACTATAGACGTCATCTATACTATAGACGTCATCTATACTATAGACGTCATCTATACTATAGACATCATCTATTCAATAGACGTCATCTATAGTATAGACGTCATCTATTCTATAGACGTCATCTATACTACAGACGTCATCAATACTTTAGACGTCATCTATAGTAATGACATTTAATGTTAATGATTTACTATCGATAACCATTTAATTATTTATTCTTAGGTTTTCCTTTTCACTATGTCAATGTAAAATGTATTAAAGAAAAACAAAACAAAAAGCTTGCCAAAACATATTTGCTTTTAAGTAAGAACAAATCTTGTCGTAACCTCACCTCACTACATTTAAAATTTGTCAGTTTGTTACATGTATCTTTGTCATTCCAGCTGCATTCGCCTCTAGTTCCTTATGAACTATAGATTGCAGTTTCTTTATTAATTTATTGTGTTAGTTTTTCTTGTTAATCTTTTTGATAATTATCAATGCTACGTATCATCACAATAAGTTTTAGTAAAGAAATAAATTGAATTGAATTGAATTGAAATTGTATACACGTCATCTATAGTATAGACGTCATCTATAGTATACACGTCATCTATAGTATAGACGTCATCTATAGTATATACGTCATCTATAGTATACACGTCATCTATAGTATACACGTCATCTATAGTATATACGTCATCTATACTATAGACGTCATCTATACTATAGACGTCATCTATACTATAGACGTCATCTATACTATAGACGTCATCTATACTATAGACGTCATCTATACTATAGACGTCATCTATACTATAGACGTCATCTATACTATAGACGTCATCTATTCTATAGACGTCATCTATACTGTAGACGTGATCTATACTATGGACGTCATCTATACTATAGACGTCATCTATACTATAGACGTCATCTTTACTATAGAAGTCATCTTTACTATAGACGTCATCTATACTATAGACGTCATCCATTCTATGGACGTCATCTATATTATAGACGTCATCTATACTATAGACGTCATCTATACTATAGACGTCATCTATACTATAGACGTCATCTATACTATAGACGTCATCTATACTATAGACGTCATCTATACTATAGACCGCATCTACACTATAGACGTCATCTATACTATAGACGTCATCTATACTATAGACGTCATCTATACTATAGACGTCATCTATACTATAGACGTCATCTATACTATAGACGTCATCTTTACAATAGAAGTCATCTTTACTATAGACGTCATCTATACTATAGACGTCATCTATTCTATGAACGTCATCTATATTATAGACGTCATCTATACTATACAGACGTCATCTATACTATAGACGTCATCTATACTATAGACGTCATCTATACTATAGACGTCATCTATACTATAGACGTCATCTATACTATAGACGTCATCTATACTATAGACGTCATCTATACTATAGACGTCATCTATACTATAGACGTCATCTATACTATAGACGTCATCTATAATATAGACGTCATCTATACTATAGACGTCATCTATACTATAGACGTCATCTATACTATAGACATCATCTATACTATACACGTCATCTATACTATAGACATCATCTATACTATAGACGTCATCTTTACTATAGATGTCATCTATACTATAGACGTCATCTATAGTATACACGTCATCTATAGTATAGACGTCATCTATACTATACAGACGTCATCTATACTATAGACGTCATCTATACTATAGACATCATCTATACTATAGACGTCATCTATTCTATGAACGTCATCTATATTATAGACGTCATCTATACTATACAGACGTCATCTATACTATAGACGTCATTTATACTATAGACGTCATCTATACTATAGACGTCATCTATACTATAGACGTCATCTATACTATAGACATCATCTATACTATACACGTCATCTATACTATAGACATCATCTATACTATAGACGTCATCTTTACTATAGATGTCATCTATACTATAGACGTCATCTATAGTATACACGTCATCTATAGTATAGACGTCATCTATAGTATACACGTCATCTATAGTATAGACGTCATCTATAGTATACACGTCATCTATACTATAGACTTCATCTATACTATAGACATCATCTATACTATAGACGTCATCTATACTTTAGACATCATCTATACTATACACGTCATCTATACTACAGACGTCATCTATACTACAGACGTCATCTATACTATAGACGTCAACTATACTATAGACGTCATCTATACTGTAGACGTGATCTATACTATAGACGTCATCTATACTATAGACGTCATCTATACTATAGACGTCATCTAAACTATAGACGTCATCTATACTATAGACGTCATCTTTACTATAGAAGTCATCTTTACTATAGACGTCATCTATACTATAGACGTCA
Source organism: Neoascia interrupta (assembly GCA_947623515.1). NCBI lineage: Eukaryota > Metazoa > Arthropoda > Insecta > Diptera > Syrphidae > Neoascia > Neoascia interrupta. The sequence goes on from OX392462.1 coordinate 103,130,621, forward strand.
TCCATTCTATGGACGTCATCTATATTATAGACGTCATCTATACTATAGACCGCATCTATACTATAGACGTCATCTATACTATAGACGTCATCTATACTACTGGAGACGGCTAGCTAGAGACAGAGCTGGCTGGCGAAGCATGTTGGCCGAGGCCCAGGTCCACCCCGGACTGTAGCGCCACCTTAAGTAAGTAAGTAAGTCATCTATACTACAGACGTCATCTATACTATAGACGTCAACTATACTATAAACGTCATCTATACTATAGACGTCATCTATTCTATAGACGTCATCTATACTGTAGACGTGATCTATACTATAGACGTCATCTATACTATAGACGTCATCTATACTACAGACGTGATCCATTCTATGGACGTCATCTATATTCTATACGTCATCTATACTATAGACGTCATCTATACTATAGACGTCATCTATACTATAGACGTCATCTATACTATAGACGTCATCTATACTATAGACGTCATCTATACTATAGACGTCATCTATACTATAGACGTCATCTATACTATAGACGTCATCTATACTATAGACGTCATCTATACTATAGACGTCATCTATACTATAGACGTCATCTATACTATAGACGTCATCTATACTATAGATGTCATCTACACTATAGACGTCATCTATACTATAGACGTCATCCATACTATAGACGTCATCTATACTATAGACGTCATCTTTACAATAGAAGTCATCTTTACTATAGACGTCATCTATACTATAGACGTCATCTATTCTATGAACGTCATCTATATTATAGACGTCATCTATACTATACAGACGTCATCTATACTATAGACGTCATCTATACTATAGACGTCATCTATACTATAGACGTCATCTATACTATAGACGTCATCTATACTATAGACGTCATCTATACTATAGACATCATCTATACTATAGACGTCATCTTTACTATAGATGTCATCTAAACTATAGACGTCATCCATAGTATACACGTCATCTATAGTATAGACGTCATCTATAGTATACACGTCATCTATAGTATAGACGTCATCTATAGTATAGACGTCATCTATAGTATAGACGTCATCTATAGTATAGACGTCATCTATAGTATACACGTCATCTATAATATAGACGTCAATTATACTATAGACGTCATCTATACTATAGACGTCATCTATACTATAGACGTCATCTATACTATAGACGTCATCTATACTATAGACGTCATCTATACTATAGACGTCATCTATACTATAGACGTCATCTATACTATAGACGTCAACTATACTATAGACGTCATCTATACCATAGACGTCATCTATACTATAGACGTCATCTATACTTTAGACGTCATTTATACTACAGATGTCATCTATATTATAGACGTCATATATACTATAGACGTCATCTATTCTATAGACGTTATCTATATTATAGACGTCATCTACACTATAGACGTCATCTATACTATAGACGTTATCTACACAATAGACGTCATCTATACTATAGACGTCATCTTACTATAGACGTCATCTATATTATAGACGTCATCTATTCTATAGACGTCATCTATAGTATAGACGTCATCTATAGTATACACGTCATCTATAGAATAGACGTCATCTTTATTATAGAAGTCATCTATACTATAGACGTCATCTATACTATAGACGACATCTATACTATAGACGTCATCTATACTATAGACGTCATCTATACTATAGACGTCATCTATACTATAGACGTCATCTATACTATAGACGTCATCTATACTATAGACGTCATCTATACTATAGTCGTCATCTATACTATAGACGTCATCTTTTTTTTTTTTTTTTTTTTTTTTATAATGCACTCGCGAATATAAGGGATTGGATACCCTTTTTAATGTTACACATCTCACGAGCGGAAAGGATTAGAAGAAGAGGAAAAGGAGGAGAGGTACCGATGCACTCTTGTTTTGAACAGTTCCAAGTTGTATTGCGCAGGAAAGATTGACCGTGGGAGAACATTCCACATTCGCGTTGTACGGCTTATGAAAGAACCTCTAAACTTTACTGTGCGTCCGAAGGTGGGCTCGAGGGTAGACTGATGTGCATTCGATCTTTGGCGAGTATTACGGTGGAACGTCCTAGGGGCGGAATGCAATTGGCTATTTCGATGGAACATTGTTTGTGAAAAAAGCGATAAAACAGTGAAAGACAAGATACATTACGTCGATGTTCTAATGAGTCAAAAGACTTCGCAATGTTTTTGTCTCCAACAAGTTTTAACGCGCGTTTTTGTATCCTATCTAGCAAAAGCAGTGCTGTTTTTGGAGCACCAGCCCAGACATGGGAATTATATTCCAACTTGGGGCGAATATATGCCTTATATAAAATAGCCAAATCAGAGGGGGTGAAATACTTCTTGCATCTTTTAAGGAAGCCTAGGCATTTCGCAGCGTTCTTGGCGACGTCGAATATGTGGTCATTCCAACTAAGGTTTTTATTAACACACATACCGAGAATGGAAAGCGTTTCGGTTTCGTGGATGCAAGTGCCACTCATGGATAATGGCTGAGTGTTTCGGTTTTGCTTCAATGACAGAACACAGCATTGAGTTTTAGAAGCATTAAACTCTACTCTATTTTGAGATCCCCATGATACAATGCTGTTAAGGTCAGAGTTTAATGAGTTTGACATACGCTGCCGTTCCAATTCAACGTCCGAAGAGCAAGGGCGCGGAACCGAGAACGAATATGAGAAACTGAGGTTACTGTCATCAGCAAAGGAGTGGATTGGATTAGTTGTAGCAGACAGGAGATCATTAATGAAAATGAGAAAGAGTGTCGGAGACAAAACAGAGCCCTGGGGAACCCCAGCGTTAATTTTATGAACTGCGGACTTGAAGCCATCCAAAACAACTTGAATTGAACGGTTCGAAAGGTAATTACTAATCCACTGAATAAGAGATTCGTCGATTCCAAATGCACGCATTTTCGACAAGAGAGCTTGGTGCCAAACTCTGTCAAATGCTTTTGAAATATCAAGCGCAACAATCTTGCTTTCACCTAGAAGATGCAAGGAATGATTCTACTTTTCAGTGAGATATGCCATCAAATCACCAGTGGACCGTTTGCTACGAAAACCGTATTGCCGGTCATTAAGAAGTTTTCGTGTTTCAAGATATTTCATAAGCTGATAATTAATCAGCGTTTCCATGACCTTAGAAAGAAGGGAGGTAAGTGCAATTGGACGATAGCTAGAGGGAGAAGAAGAATCGCCTTTTTTAGGGACGGGCTGGACAAATGCTGTTTTCCATCTACTCGGAAAGAGACCTGAGGAGTAGGACCGATGAAAAAGCTTACACAATGGTTTTGCCAGCGCGGAAGAACACCTCTTCAGAACAAAGGGGGATATTCCATCTGGACCAGCGGATTTGTGAATGTTTAGATCTCGAAGTACTCTTTTGACTGCACGAGCGCGAAAGTGAATTTGTCCCATGGTATATTCGACGCGCTCAAGTGTAGGCGGGGACATTGCAGAATCAGGGAGCATGGAGCTAGCAGCGAAATGCGCTGCAAGTAGATTCGCTTTGTCTAGAGAGGTGACAGCTGGAATGTCATTGTAAACGAGTGTTGGGATGGAAGATGAGGCACAGTTTTTGACATTTTTGACGAAAGACCAAAAGTTTTTACTACCTTTGGGACAATGTAGTATTTTCTGCCTCAGCTTTTGGTCGTATTGGAATTTGACACGGCGAATATGAGCATTACAATCATTTCTGGCTTGTTTAAACTTTTTTCGGTTTACCTGTGATGGGTTGGTCTTGTAGGACCGAAAACATAACTCCTTTAACCTAATCGCCTCTTTACAGCTCGAGTCAAACCACGAGTTCTCCTTTGGTTTGATACTCTTAATCCTGTAAGGGATAAAGGATCTCATACCAAGGAGAATGGTGTTAGTTATCATATCAGCAGCAGCATCTACGTTGTCATCGAGAAAGCACAAAGACCAGTTAAAACGACTGAAGAAGTTATTAAGGCCGTCCCAGTTGGCTTTCTCGTACCGCCACACTGTTCTTCTTGGAGTAATTTCCTTATTAGGTTGACTACCCAATAGGAACGTGGCTGATATGACGCAGTGGTCTGACGAGCCTAGAGGAGACAGTACATTCACTGTGTACTTATCGGGATGGGAGGTAAGAAACAAATCCAGAGTGTTGGCGGGATGATTGTTAATGTCGGGTATCCGTGTAGGCTCGTTTACAAGTTGCGTTAGGTTATTTAACGCGGCAAAGATCTCAACATACCTTCCTTCGGGCGTTGTCTGACCAGAATGTCGAAGCCACTTAGAATTGTGAATATTGAAATCGCCCGTAATCACGATTTCATTATTAGGATTCAAGGAAACAATTCTTAAGATGGAGTCGGACAGAGCATCAAACTCATTACAAGTTAATGCACTGCCCAAGTTAGGGCTTCTGTACACGAAACAGTAATGAATTGTTTGTCTACGGACGGTGAAATTTATCCACATGAAATTGAATTCCGGATTGGAACAGGTGTTGAGTTGTGGAGGAATATGGTAGACAATATCATCACGAATATAAATGGCGAGGCCACGATGTGGAAAGAATAATGGCTCTAAGCGATAACCAGGGAGTTTAAAACCCGGATCGGGTTGACCTGTTACAGGATCTATGCCTAATACCTGAGTTTCACTTAGCGCCAAAACAGCTGGGCTGTAAGTACAGACATGGACGTACACTGCAATTAGGTTTTTCCGCAGCCCACGAATGTTGCAAATGTCGACACGGAAGTCACTCATCTGCGCAAGACAATACAACTGCTCGGAAACAATAAATAAACGACAAACACTAAGCTGGATTGTTGCGTGAAAATCCTCGCAAAGAAACACCACAACAATACTTTGCAAGTACTATGCCTGTACATAGCATTGTGTGGTAAATTCAAGCAAAAAAAATCATCAACAATCCGCTATACGCTCATTGCCACTGCTGGCAGCGGCACTCCAACCGTGCATTGGAGTGTTGATACCAGCAGCGACAGGCAAAGGGAAACAGTAGAAGGCAAGAAAATTGATAATGTGGACTGGGCTATGTGTTGTATATAGAGGATGGGGGGAGGGGTGATGCACGCGAGATGAAGATTGTAGCTCAGCGGCGCGAGTGTGACACTTGATGGGTGATTTTTGTTTTTTTTTTTTCGCTAATTCGATGCGGTGGTTAATTTTTAGCACTAATCTAAACTATAGACGTCATCTATACTATAGACGTCATCTATACTATAGACGTCATCTATACTATAGACGTCATCTATACTATAGACGTCATCTATACTATAGACGTCATCTATACTATAGACGTCATCTATACTATAGACGTCATCTATACTATAGACGTCATCTATACTAAAGACGTCATCTATACTAAAGACGTCATCTATACTATAGACGTCATCTATACTATAGACATCATCTATACTATAGACGTCATCTATACTATAGACGTCATCTATACTATAGACGTCATCTATACTAAAGACGTCATCTATTCTATAGACGTCATCTATATTATAGACGTCATCTATTCTATAGACGTCATCTATAGTATAGACGTCATCTATACTATAGCCGTCATCTATACTATTGCCGTCATCTATATTATAGCCGTCATCTATACTATAGACGTCATCTATACTATAGACGTCGTCTACACCATAGACGCCATCTATACTATAGACGTCATCTACACTATAGACGTCATCTATACTATAGATGTCATCTACACTATAGATGTCATCTACACTATAGACGTCATCTATACTATAGACGTCATCTATACTATAGACGTCATCTACACTATAGACGTCATCTATACTATAGACGTCATCTACACTATAGACGTCATCTATACTATAGACGTCATCTACACTATAGACGTCATCTATACTATAGACGTCATCTATAGTATAGACGTCATCTATAGTATAGACGTCATCTATAGCATACACGTCATCTATAGTATAGACGTCATCTATAGTATACACGTCATCTATAGTATAGACGTCATCTATACTATAGGCGTCATCTATACTATAGCCGTCATCTATACTATAGACGTCATCTATATTATAGAAGTCATCCATACTATAGACGTCATCTATACTATAGACGTCATCTATACTATAGACGTCATCTATACTATAGACGTCATCTACACTATAGACGTCATCTATACTAAAGACGTCATCTATACTATAGACGTCATCTATACTATAGACGTCATCTATACTATAGACATCATCTATTCGATAGACGTCATCTATAGTATAGACGTTATCTATTCTATAGACGTCATCTATACTACAGACGTCATCAATACTTTAGACGTCATCTATACTATAGACGTCATCTATGCTATAGACGTCATCTATATTATAGACGTCATCTACACTATAGACGTCATCTATACTATAGACGTCATCTATACTATAGACGTCATCTATACTATAGAGGTCATCTATACTATAGACGTCATCTATACTATAGACGTCATCTATACTATAGACGTCATCTATACTATAGACGTCATCTATACTATAGACGTCATCTATACTATAGACGTCATCTATAGTATACACGTCATCTATACTATAGACGTCATCTATAGTATACACGTCATCTATAGTATAGACGTCATCTATGGTATACACGTCATCTATACTATAGACGTCATCTATACTATAGACGTCATCTATACTATAGACGTCATCTATACTATAGACGTCATCTATACTATCGACGTCATCTATAGTATAGACGTCGTCTATACTATAGACGTCATCTATACTATAGACGTCATCTATACTATAGACGTCATCTATACTATAGACGTCATCTATACTATAGACGTCATCTATACTATAGACGTCATCTATACTATAGACGTCAACTATACTATAGACGTCATCTATACTTTAGACGTCATCTATACTATAGACGTCATCTATACTATAGACGTCATCTATACTATAGACGTCATCTATACTATAGACGTCATCTATACTATAGACGTCATCTATACTATAGACGTCATCTATACTATAGACGTCATCTATACTATAGACGTCATCTATACTATAGACGTCATCTATACTATAGACGTCATCTATACTATAGACGTCATCTATACTATAGACGTCATCTATACTATAGACGTCATCTATACTATAGACGTCATCTATACTATAGACGTCATCTATACTATAGACGTCATCTATACTATAGACGTCATCTATACTATAGACGTCATCTATACTATAGACGTCATCTATACTATAGACGTCATCTATAGTATACACGTCATCTATACTATAGACGTCATCTATAGTATACACGTCATCTATATTATAGACGTCATCTATTTTATAGACGTCATCTATAGTATAGACGTCATCTATAGTATACACGTCATCTATATTATAGAAGTCATCTATATTATAGAAGTCATCTATACTATAGACGTCATCTATACTATAGACGACATCTATACTATAGACGTCATCTATACTATAGACGTCATCTATACTATAGACGTCATCTATACTATAGACGTCATCTAAACTATAGACGTCATCTAAACTATAGACGTCATCTATACTATAGACGTCATCTATACTATAGACTTCATCTATACTATAGACGTCATCTATACTATAGACGTCATCTATACTATAGACGTCATCTATACTATAGACGTCATCTATACTATAGACGTCATCTATACTATAGACGTCATCTATACTATAGACGTCATCTATACTATAGACGTCATCTATACTATAGACGTCATCTATACTATAGACGTCATCTATACTATAGACGTCATCTATACTATAGACGTCATCTATACTATAGACGTCATCTATACTATAGACGTCATCTATACTATAGACGTCATCTATACTATAGACGTCATCTATACTATAGACGTCATCTATACTAAAGACGTCATCTATACTATAGACGTCATCTATACTATAGACGTCATCTATAATATAGACGTCATCTATACTATAGACTTCATCTATACTATAGACTTCATCTATACTATAGACTTCATCTATACTATAGACATCATCTATACTATAGACGTCGTCTATACTATAGACGTCATCTATACTTTAGACATCATCTATACTATACACGTCATCTATACTACAGACGTCATCTATACTACAGACGTCATCTATACTATAGACGTCAACTATACTATAGACGTAATCTATACTACAGACGTCATCTAAACTATAGACGTCAACTATACTATAGACGTCATCTATACTATAGACGTCATCTATACTTTAGACGTCATCTATACTATAGACGTCATCTACACTATAGACGTCATCTATACTATAGACGTCATCTATATTATAGACGTCATCTATTCTATAGACGTCATCTATACTATAGCCGTCATCTATACTATAGCCGTCATCTATACTATAGCCGTCATCTATACTATAGACGTCATCTATACTATAGACGTCATCCACACCATAGACGTCATCTATACTATAGACGTCATCTATACTATAGACGTCATCTATACTATAGACGTCATCTATACTATAGACGTCATCTACACTATAGACGTCATCTATACTATAGATGTCATCTACACTATAGACGTCATCTATACTATAGACGTCATCTACACTATAGACGTCATCTATACTATAGACGTCATCTACACTATAGACGTCATCTATACTATAGACGTCATCTACACTATAGACGTCATCTATAGTATAGACGTCATCTATAGCATACACGTCATCTATAGTATAGACGTCATCTATAGTATACACGTCATCTATAGTATAGACGTCATCTATACTATAGGCGTCATCTATACTATAGACGTCATCTATACTATAGACGTCATCTATATTATAGACGTCATCTATACTATAGACGTCATCTATACTATAGACGTCATCTATACTATAGACGTCATCTATACTATAGACGTCATCTACACTATAGACGTCATCTATACTATAGACGTCATCTACACTATAGACGTCATCTATAGTATAGACGTCATCTATAGCATACACGTCATCTATAGTATAGACGTCATCTATAGTATACACGTCATCTATAGTATAGACGTCATATATACTATAGGCGTCATCTATACTATAGACGTCATCTATACTATAGACGTCATCTATATTATAGACGTCATCTATACTATAGACGTCATCTATATTATAGACGTCATCTATACTATAGACGTCATCTATACTATACACGTCATCTACACTATAGACGTCATCTACACTATAGACGTCATCTATACTATAGACGTCATCTACACTATAGACGTCATCTATACTATAGACGTCATCTATATTATAGACGTCATCTATACTATAGACGTCATCTATACTATAGACGTCATCTATACTATAGACGTCATCTATACTATAGACGTCATCTATACTATAGACGTCATCTATACTATAGACGTCATCTATACTATAGACGTCATCTATACTATAGACGTCATCTACACTATAGACGTCATCTATACTTTAGACGTCATCTATAGTATAGACGTCATCTATAGTATAGACGTCATCTATATTATAGACGTCATATATACTATAGACGTCATCTATGTTATAGACGTCATCTATACTATAGACGTTATCTATACTATAGACGTCATCTATACTATAGACGTCATCTATACTATAGACGTCATCTATACTATAGACGTCATCTATACTATAGACGTCATCTATATTATAGACGTCATCTATACTATAGACGTCATCTATATTATAGACGTCATCTATACTATAGACGTCATCTATACTATAGACGTCATCTATACTATAGACGTCATCTATACTATAGACGTCATCTATATTATAGAAGTCATCCATACTATAGACTTCATCTACACTATAGACGTCATCTATACTATAGACGTCATCTACACTATAGACGTCATCTACACTATAGACATCATCTATACTATAGCCGTCATCTATACTATAGACGTCATCTATACTATAGACGTCATCTATATTATAGAAGTCATCCATACTATAGACGTCATCTATGCTATAGACGTCATCTATACTATAGACGTCATCTACACTATAGACGTCATCTATACTATAGACGTCATCTATACTATAGACGTCATCCATACTGTAGACATCATCTATTCTATAGACGTCATCTTTAGTATAGACGTCATCTATTCTATAGACGTCATCTATACTACAGACGTCATCAATACTATAGACGTCATCTATACTATAGACGTCATCTATACTATAGACGTCATCTATACTATAGACGTCATCTATACTATAGACGTCATCTATATTATAGACGTCATCTATACTATAGACGTCATCTATACTATAGACGTCATCTATACTTTAGACGTCATCTATACTATAGACGTCATCTATACTATAGACGTCATCTATACTATAGACGTCATCTATATTATAGACGTCATCTATACTATAGACGTCATCTATACTATAGACGTCATCTATACTATAGACGTCATCTATACTATAGACGTCATCTATACTATAGACGTCATCTATACTATAGACGTCATCTATACTATAGACGTCATTTACACTATAGACGTCATCTACACTATAGACGTCATCTACACTATAGACGTCATCTATACTACAGACGTCATCTACACTATAGACGTCATCTATACTATAGACGTCATCTATACTATAGACGTCATCTATAGTATAGACGTCATCTATAGTATACACGTCATCTATAGTATAGACGTCATCTATAGTATACACGTCATCTATAGTATAGACGTCATCTATAGTATAGACGTCATCTATACTATAGACGTCATCTATACTATAGACGTCATCTATATTATAGACGTCATCTATATTATAGACGTCATCTATACTATAGACGTCATCTATACTATAGACGTCATCTATACTATAGACGTCATCTATACTATAGACGTCATCTATACTATAGACGTCATCTATACTATAGACGTCATCTATACTATAGACGTCATCTATACTATAGACGTCATCTATACTATAGACGTCATCTATACTATAGACGTCATCTATACTATAGACGTCATCTATACTATAGACGTCATCTATACTATAGACGTCATCTATACTATAGACGTCATCTATACTATAGACGTCATCTATACTATAGACGTCATCTATACTATAGACGTCATCTATACTATAGACGTCATCTATACTATAGACGTCATCTATACTATAGACGTCAACTATACTATAGACGTCATCTATACTATAGACGTCATCTATACTATAGACGTCATCTATACTATAGACGTCATCTATACTTTAGACATCATCTATACTATACACGTCATCTATACTACAGACGTCATCTATACTACAGACGTCATCTATACTATAGACGTCAACTATACTATAGACGTAATCTATACTACAGACGTCATCTAAACTATAGACGTCAACTATACTATAGACGTCATCTATACTATAGACGTCATCTATACTTTAGACGTCATTTATACTACAGACGTCGTCTATACTATAGACGTCATCTATTCTATAGACGTCATCTATATTATAGACGTCATCTATATTATAGACGTCATCTATATTATAGACGTCATCTATATTATAGACGTCATCTATTCTATAGACGTCATCTATAGTATAGACGTCATCTATACTATAGCCGTCATCTATACTATAGCCGTCGTCTATACTATAGCCGTCATCTATACTATAGCCGTCGTCTATACTATAGACGTCATCTATACTATAGACGTCATCTACACCATAGACGTCATCTATACTATAGACGTCATCTATACTATAGACGTCATCTATACTATAGACGTCATCTATACTATAGACGTCATCTATACTATAGACGTCATCTATACTATAGACGTCATCTATACTATAGACGTCATCTATACTATAGACGTCATCTATACTATAGACGTCATCTATACTATAGACGTCATCTATACTATAGACGTCATCTATACTATAGACGTCATCTATACTAAAGACGTCATCTATACTATAGACGTCATCTATACTATAGACGTCATCTATAATATAGACGTCATCTATACTATAGACTTCATCTATACTATAGACTTCATCTATACTATAGACTTCATCTATACTATAGACATCATCTATACTATAGACGTCGTCTATACTATAGACGTCATCTATACTTTAGACATCATCTATACTATACACGTCATCTATACTACAGACGTCATCTATACTACAGACGTCATCTATACTATAGACGTCAACTATACTATAGACGTATTCTATACTACAGACGTCATCTAAACTATAGACGTCAACTATACTATAGACGTCGTCTATACTAAAGACGCCATCTATTCTATAGACGTCATCTATATTATAGACGTCATCTATTCTATAGACGTCATCTATATTATAGACGTCATCTATACTATAGCCGTCATCTATACTATAGCCGTCATCTATACTATAGCCGTCATCTATACTATAGACGTCATCTATACTATAGACGTCATCCACACCATAGACGTCATCTATACTATAGACGTCATCTATACTATAGACGTCATCTATACTATAGACGTCATCTATACTATAGACGTCATCTACACTATAGACGTCATCTATACTATAGATGTCATCTACACTATAGACGTCATCTATACTATAGACGTCATCTACACTATAGACGTCATCTATAGTATAGACGTCATCTATAGTATACACGTCATCTATAGTATAGACGTCATCTATACTATAGGCGTCATCTATACTATAGACGTCATCTATACTATAGACGTCATCTATATTATAGACGTCATCTATACTATAGACGTCATCTATACTATAGACGTCATCTACACTATAGACGTCATCTATACTATAGACGTCATCTACATTATAGACGTCATCTATAGTATAGACGTCATCTATAGCATACACGTCATCTATAGTATAGACGTCATCTATAGTATACACGTCATCTATAGTATAGACGTCATATATACTATAGGCGTCATCTATACTATAGACGTCATCTATACTATAGACGTCATCTATATTATAGACGTCATCTATACTATAGACGTCATCTATATTATAGACGTCATCTATACTATAGACGTCATCTATACTATAGACTTTATCTACATTATAGACGTCATCTACACTATAGACGTCATCTATACTATAGACGTCATCTACACTATAGACGTCATCTATACTATAGATGTCATCTATATTATAGACGTCATCTATACTATAGACGTCATCTATACTATAGACGTCATCTATACTACAGACGTCATCTATACTATAGACGTCATCTATACTATAGACGTCATCTATACTATAGACGTCATCTATACTATAGACGTCATCTATACTATAGACGTCATCTATACTATAGACGTCATCTACACTATAGACGTCATCTATACTTTAGATGTCATCTATAGTATAGACGTCATCTATAGTATAGACGTCATCTATATTATAGACGTCATCTATACTATAGACGTCATCTATGTTATAGACGTCATCTATACTATAGACGTTATCTATACTATAGACGTCATCTATACTATAGACGTCATCTATACTATAGACGTCATCTATACTATAGACGTCATCTATACTATAGACGTCATCTATACTATAGACGTCATCTATACTATAGACGTCATCTATACTATAGACGTCATCTATATTATAGACGTCATCTATACTATAGACGTCATCTATATTATAGACGTCATCTATACTATAGACGTCATCTATACTATAGACGTCATCTATACTATAGACGTCATCTATACTATAGACGTCATCTATATTATAGAAGTCATCCATACTATAGACTTCATCTACACTATAGACGTCATCTATACTATAGACGTCATCTACACTATAGACGTCATCTACACTATAGACATCATCTATACTATAGGCGTCATCTATACTATAGACGTCATCTATACTATAGACGTCATCTATATTATAGAAGTCATCCATACTATAGACGTCATCTATACTATAGACGTCATCTATACTATAGACGTCATCTACACTATAGACGTCATCTATACTATAGACGTCATCTATACTATAGACGTCATCTATACTGTAGACATCATCTATTCTATAGACGTCATCTATAGTATAGACGTCATCTATTCTATAGACGTCATCTATACTACAGACGTCATCAATACTAAAGACGTCATCTATACTATAGACGTCATCTATACTATAGACGTCATCTATACTATAGACGTCATCTATACTATAGACGTCATCTATACTATAGACGTCATCTATACTATAGACGTCATCTATATTATAGACGTCATCTATACTATAGACGTCATCTATACTATAGACGTCATCTATACTTTAGACGTCATCTATACTATAGACGTCATCTATACTATAGACGTCATCTATACTATAGACGTCATCTATATTATAGACGTCATCTATACTATAGACGTCATCTATACTATAGACGTCATCTATACTATAGACGTCATCTATACTATAGACGTCATCTATACTATAGACGTCATCTATACTATAGACGTCATCTATACTATAGACGTCATCTACACTATAGACGTCATCTACACTATAGACGTCATCTACACTATAGACGTCATCTATACTACAGACGTCATCTACACTATAGACGTCATCTATACTATAGACGTCATCTATACTATAGACGTCATCTTTACTATAGACGTCATCTATACTATAGACGTCATCTATAGTATAGACGTCATCTATAGTATACACGTCATCTATAGTATAGACGTCATCTATAGTATACACGTCATCTATAGTATAGACGTCATCTATAGTATAGACGTCATCTATACTATAGGCGTCATTTTACTATAGCCGTCATCTATACTATAGACGTCATCTATACTATAGACGTCATCTATATTATAGACGTCATCTATATTATAGACGTCATCTATACTATAGACGTCATCTATACTATAGACGTCATCTATACTATAGACGTCATCTATACTATAGACGTCATCTATACTATAGACGTCATCTATACTATAGACGTCATCTATACTATAGACGTCATCTATACTATAGACGTCATCTATACTATAGACGTCATCTATACTATAGACGTCATCTATACTATAGACGTCATCTATACTATAGACGTCATCTATACTATAGACGTCATCTATACTATAGACGTCATCTATACTACAGACGTCATCTATACTATAGACGTCAACTATACTATAGACGTAATCTATACTTTAGACGTCATTTATACTACAGACGTCGTCTATACTATAGACGTCATCTATTCTATAGACGTCATCTATATTATAGACGTCATCTATATTATAGACGTCATCTATATTATAGACGTCATCTATATTATAGACGTCATCTATTCTATAGACGTCATCTATAGTATAGACGTCATCTATACTATAGCCGTCATCTATACTATAGCCGTCATCTATACTATAGACGTCATCTATACTATAGACGTCATCTACACCATAGACGTCATCTATACTATAGACGTCATCTACACTATAGACGTCATCTATACTATAGACGTCATCTATACTATAGACGTCATCTATACTATAGACGTCATCTATACTATAGACGTCATCTATACTATAGACGTCATCTATACTATAGACGTCATCTATACTATAGACGTCATCTACACTATAGACGTCATCTATACTATAGACGTCATCTACACTATAGACGTCATCTATACTACAGACGTCATCTATACTATAGACGTCAACTATACTATAGACGTATTCTATACTACAGACGTCATCTAAACTATAGACGTCAACTATACTATAGACGTCGTCTATACTAAAGACGCCATCTATTCTATAGACGTCATCTATATTATAGACGTCATCTATTCTATAGACGTCATCTATATTATAGACGTCATCTATACTATAGCCGTCATCTATACTATAGCCGTCATCTATACTATAGCCGTCATCTATACTATAGACGTCATCTATACTATAGACGTCATCCACACCATAGACGTCATCTATACTATAGACGTCATCTATACTATAGACGTCATCTATACTATAGACGTCATCTATACTATAGACGTCATCTACACTATAGACGTCATCTATACTATAGATGTCATCTACACTATAGACGTCATCTATACTATAGACGTCATCTACACTATAGACGTCATCTATAGTATAGACGTCATCTATAGTATACACGTCATCTATAGTATAGACGTCATCTATACTATAGGCGTCATCTATACTATAGACGTCATCTATACTATAGACGTCATCTATATTATAGACGTCATCTATACTATAGACGTCATCTATACTATAGACGTCATCTACACTATAGACGTCATCTATACTATAGACGTCATCTACATTATAGACGTCATCTATAGTATAGACGTCATCTATAGCATACACGTCATCTATAGTATAGACGTCATCTATAGTATACACGTCATCTATAGTATAGACGTCATATATACTATAGGCGTCATCTATACTATAGACGTCATCTATACTATAGACGTCATCTATATTATAGACGTCATCTATACTATAGACGTCATCTATATTATAGACGTCATCTATACTATAGACGTCATCTATACTATAGACTTTATCTACACTATAGACGTCATCTACACTATAGACGTCATCTATACTATAGACGTCATCTACACTATAGACGTCATCTATACTATAGATGTCATCTATATTATAGACGTCATCTATACTATAGACGTCATCTATACTATAGACGTCATCTATACTACAGACGTCATCTATACTATAGACGTCATCTATACTATAGACGTCATCTATACTATAGACGTCATCTATACTATAGACGTCATCTATACTATAGACGTCATCTATACTATAGACGTCATCTACACTATAGACGTCATCTATACTTTAGATGTCATCTATAGTATAGACGTCATCTATAGTATAGACGTCATCTATATTATAGACGTCATCTATACTATAGACGTCATCTATGTTATAGACGTCATCTATACTATAGACGTTATCTATACTATAGACGTCATCTATACTATAGACGTCATCTATACTATAGACGTCATCTATACTATAGACGTCATCTATACTATAGACGTCATCTATACTATAGACGTCATCTATACTATAGACGTCATCTATACTATAGACGTCATCTATATTATAGACGTCATCTATACTATAGACGTCATCTATATTATAGACGTCATCTATACTATAGACGTCATCTATACTATAGACGTCATCTATACTATAGACGTCATCTATACTATAGACGTCATCTATATTATAGAAGTCATCCATACTATAGACTTCATCTACACTATAGACGTCATCTATACTATAGACGTCATCTACACTATAGACGTCATCTACACTATAGACATCATCTATACTATAGGCGTCATCTATACTATAGACGTCATCTATACTATAGACGTCATCTATATTATAGAAGTCATCCATACTATAGACGTCATCTATACTATAGACGTCATCTATACTATAGACGTCATCTACACTATAGACGTCATCTATACTATAGACGTCATCTATACTATAGACGTCATCTATACTGTAGACATCATCTATTCTATAGACGTCATCTATAGTATAGACGTCATCTATTCTATAGACGTCATCTATACTACAGACGTCATCAATACTAAAGACGTCATCTATACTATAGACGTCATCTATACTATAGACGTCATCTATACTATAGACGTCATCTATACTATAGACGTCATCTATACTATAGACGTCATCTATACTATAGACGTCATCTATATTATAGACGTCATCTATACTATAGACGTCATCTATACTATAGACGTCATCTATACTTTAGACGTCATCTATACTATAGACGTCATCTATACTATAGACGTCATCTATACTATAGACGTCATCTATATTATAGACGTCATCTATACTATAGACGTCATCTATACTATAGACGTCATCTATACTATAGACGTCATCTATACTATAGACGTCATCTATACTATAGACGTCATCTATACTATAGACGTCATCTATACTATAGACGTCATCTATACTATAGACGTCATCTACACTATAGACGTCATCTACACTATAGACGTCATCTACACTATAGACGTCATCTATACTACAGACGTCATCTACACTATAGACGTCATCTATACTATAGACGTCATCTATACTATAGACGTCATCTTTACTATAGACGTCATCTATACTATAGACGTCATCTATAGTATAGACGTCATCTATAGTATACACGTCATCTATAGTATAGACGTCATCTATAGTATACACGTCATCTATAGTATAGACGTCATCTATAGTATAGACGTCATCTATACTATAGGCGTCATTTTACTATAGCCGTCATCTATACTATAGACGTCATCTATACTATAGACGTCATCTATATTATAGACGTCATCTATATTATAGACGTCATCTATACTATAGACGTCATCTATACTATAGACGTCATCTATACTATAGACGTCATCTATACTATAGACGTCATCTATACTATAGACGTCATCTATACTATAGACGTCATCTATACTATAGACGTCATCTATACTATAGACGTCATCTATACTATAGACGTCATCTATACTATAGACGTCATCTATACTATAGACGTCATCTATACTATAGACGTCATCTATACTATAGACGTCATCTATACTATAGACGTCATCTATACTATAGACGTCATCTATACTATAGACGTCATCTATACTATAGACGTCATCTATACTATAGACATCATCTATACTATAGACGTCATCTATACTTTAGACATCATCTATACTATACACGTCATCTATACTACAGACGTCATCTATACTACAGACGTCATCTATACTATAGACGTCAACTATACTATAGACGTAATCTATACTTTAGACGTCATTTATACTACAGACGTCGTCTATACTATAGACGTCATCTATTCTATAGACGTCATCTATATTATAGACGTCATCTATATTATAGACGTCATCTATATTATAGACGTCATCTATATTATAGACGTCATCTATTCTATAGACGTCATCTATAGTATAGACGTCATCTATACTATAGCCGTCATCTATACTATAGCCGTCATCTATACTATAGACGTCATCTATACTATAGACGTCATCTACACCATAGACGTCATCTATACTATAGACGTCATCTACACTATAGACGTCATCTATACTATAGACGTCATCTATACTATAGACGTCATCTATACTATAGACGTCATCTATACTATAGACGTCATCTATACTATAGACGTCATCTATACTATAGACGTCATCTATACTATAGACGTCATCTACACTATAGACGTCATCTATACTATAGACGTCATCTACACTATAGACGTCATCTATACTATAGACGTCATCTACACTATAGACGTCATCTATACTATAGACGTCATCTATAGTATAGACGTCATCTATAGTATAGACGTCATCTATAGTATACACGTCATCTATACTATAGGCGTCATCTATACTATAGCCGTCATCTATACTATAGACGTCATCTATACTATAGACGTCATCTATATTATAGAAGTCATCCATACTATAGACGTCATCTATACTATAGACGTCATCTATACTATAAACGTCATCTATACTATAGACGTCATCTACACTATAGACGTCATCTATACTATAGACGTCATCTATACTATAGACGTCATCTATGCTATAGACATCATCTATTCTATAGACGTCATCTATAGTATAGACGTCATCTATTCTATAGACGTCATCTATACTACAGACGTCATCAATACTATAGACGTCACCTATACTATAGACGTCATCTATAGTATAGACGTCATCTATAGTATACACGTCATCTATAGTATAGACGTCATCTATACTATAGGCGTCATCTATACTATAGCCGTCATCTATACTATAGACGTCATCTATACTATAGACGTCATCTATATTATAGAAGTCATCCATACTATAGACGTCATCTATACTATAGACGTCATCTATACTATAAACGTCATCTATAGTATAGACGTCATCTATAGTATACACGTCATCTATAGTATAGACGTCATCTATACTATAGGCGTCATCTATACTATAGCCGTCATCTATACTATAGACGTCATCTATACTATAGACGTCATCTATATTATAGAAGTCATCCATACTATAGACGTCATCTATACTATAGACGTCATCTATACTATAAACGTCATCTATACTATAGACGTCATCTACACTATAGACGTCATCTATACTATAGACGTCATCTATACTATAGACGTCATCTATGCTATAGACATCATCTATTCTATAGACGTCATCTATAGTATAGACGTCATCTATTCTATAGACGTCATCTATACTACAGACGTCATCAATACTATAGACGTCACCTATACTATAGACGTCATCTATACTATAGACGTCATCTATACTATAGACGTCATCTATACTATAGACGTCATCTATACTATAGACGTCATCTATACTATAGACGTCATCTATACTATAGACGTCATCTATACTATAGACGTCATCTATACTATAGACGTCATCTATATTATAGACGTCATCTATACTATAGACGTCATCTATACTATAGACGTCATCTATACTATAGACGTCATCTATACTATAGACGTCATCTATACTATAGACGTCATCTATACTATAGACGTCATCTATACTATAGACGTCATCTATACTATAGACGTCATCTATACTATAGACGTCATCTACACTATAGACGTCATCTATACTATAGACGTCATCTATAGTATACACGTCATCTATAGTATACACGTCATCTATAGTGAAGACGTCATCTATAGTTTACACGTCATCTATAGTGAAGACGTCATCTATAGTTTACACGTCATCTATAGTATAGACGTCATCTATACTATAGGCGTCATTTATACTATAGCCGTCATCTATACTATAGACGTCATCTATACTATAGACGTCATCTATATTATAGAAGTCATCCATACTATAGACGTCATCTATACTATAGACGTCATCTATACTATAGACGTCATCTATACTATAGACGTCATCTATACTATAGTCGTCATCTATACTAAAGACGTCATCTATACTATAGACGTCATCTATACTATAGACGTCATCTATACTAAAGACGTCATCTATACTATAGACGTCATCTATACTATAGACGTCATCTATACTATAGACGTCATCTATACTATAGACGTCATCTATATTATAGACGTCATCTATACTATAGACGTCATCTATACTATAGACATCATCTATTCTATAGACGTCATCTATAGTATAGACGTCATCTATTCTATAGACGTCATCTATGTAACAGACGTCATCTATACTATAGACGTCATCTATACTATAGACGTCATCTATACTATAGACGTCATCTATACTATAGACGTCATCTATACTATAGACGTCATCTATACTATAGACGTCATCTATACTATAGACGTCATCTATACTATAGACGTCATCTATACTATAGACGTCATCTATACTATAGACGTCATCTATACTATAGACGTCATCTATACTATAGACGTCATCTATACTATAGACGTCATCTATACTATAGACGTCATCTATACTATAGACGTCATCTATACTATAGACGTCATCTATACTATAGACGTCATCTATACTATAGACATCATCTATACTATAGACGTCATCTATACTTTAGACATCATCTATACTATACACGTCATCTATACTACAGACGTCATCTATACTACAGACGTCATCTATACTATAGACGTCAACTATACTATAGACGTAATCTATACTACAGACGTCATCTAAACTATAGACGTCAACTATACTATAGACGTCATCTATACTATAGACGTCATCTATACTTTAGACGTCATTTATACTACAGACGTCGTCTATACTATAGACGTCATCTATTCTATAGACGTCATCTATATTATAGACGTCATCTATATTATAGACGTCATCTATATTATAGACGTCATCTATATTATAGACGTCATCTATTCTATAGACGTCATCTATAGTATAGACGTCATCTATACTATAGCCGTCATCTATACTATAGCCGTCATCTATACTATAGACGTCATCTATACTATAGACGTCATCTACACCATAGACGTCATCTATACTATAGACGTCATCTACACTATAGACGTCATCTATACTATAGACGTCATCTATACTATAGACGTCATCTATACTATAGACGTCATCTATACTATAGACGTCATCTATACTATAGACGTCATCTATACTATAGACGTCATCTATACTATAGACGTCATCTATACTATAGACGTCATCTACACTATAGACGTCATCTATACTATAGACGTCATCTACACTATAGACGTCATCTACACTATAGACGTCATCTATACTATAGACGTCATCTATACTATAGACATCATCTATAGTATAGACGTCATCTATAGTATAGACGTCATCTATAGTATACACGTCATCTATAGTATAGACGTCATCTATAGTATACACGTCATCTATAGTATAGACGTCATCTATACTATAGGCGTCATCTATACTATAGCCGTCATCTATACTATAGACGTCATCTATACTATAGACGTCATCTATATTATAGAAGTCATCCATACTATAGACGTCATCTATACTACAGACGTCATCTATACTATAAACGTCATCTATACTATAGACGTCATCTACACTATAGACGTCATCTATACTATAGACGTCATCTATACTATAGACGTCATCTATGCTATAGACATCATCTATTCTATAGACGTCATCTATAGTATAGACGTCATCTATTCTATAGACGTCATCTATACTACAGACGTCATCAATACTATAGACGTCACCTATACTATAGACGTCATCTATACTATAGACGTCATCTATACTATAGACGTCATCTATACTATAGACGTCATCTATACTATAGACGTCATCTATACTATAGACGTCATCTATATTATAGACGTCATCTATACTATAGACGTCATCTATACTAAAGGCGTCATCTATACTATAGACGTCATCTATACTATAGACGTCATCTATACTATAGACGTCATCTATACTATAGACGTCATCTATACTATAGACGTCATCTATATTATAGACGTCATCTATACTATAGACGTCATCTATATTATAGACGTCATCTATACTATAGACGTCATCTATACTATAGACGTCATCTATACTATAGACGTCATCTATACTATAGACGTCATCTATACTATAGACGTCATCTATACTATAGACGTCATCTATACTATAGACGTCATCTATACTATAGACGTCATCTATACTATAGACGTCATCTATACTATCGACGTCATCTATACTATAGACGTCATCTACACTATAGACGTCATCTATACTATAGACGTCATCTATAGTATACACGTCATCTATAGTATACACGTCATCTATAGTGAAGACGTCATCTATAGTATACACGTCATCTATAGTATAGACGTCATCTATACTATAGGCGTCATTTATACTATAGCCGTCATCTATACTATAGACGTCATCTATACTATAGACGTCATCTATATTATAGAAGTCATCCATACTATAGACGTCATCTATACTATAGACGTCATCTATACTATAGACGTCATCTATACTATAGACGTCATCTATACTATAGACGTCATCTATACTATAGACGTCATCTATACTATAGACGTCATCTATACTATAGACGTCATCTATACTATAGACGTCATCTATACTATAGACATCATCTATACTATAGACGTCATCTATACTTTAGACATCATCTATACTATACACGTCATCTATACTACAGACGTCATCTATACTACAGACGTCATCTATACTATAGACGTCAACTATACTATAGACGTAATCTATACTACAGACGTCATCTAAACTATAGACGTCAACTATACTATAGACGTCATCTATACTATAGACGTCATCTATACTTTAGACGTCATTTATACTACAGACGTCGTCTATACTATAGACGTCATCTATTCTATAGACGTCATCTATATTATAGACGTCATCTATATTATAGACGTCATCTATATTATAGACGTC
This sequence comes from Neoascia interrupta, assembly GCA_947623515.1. Classification (NCBI taxonomy): domain Eukaryota; kingdom Metazoa; phylum Arthropoda; class Insecta; order Diptera; family Syrphidae; genus Neoascia; species Neoascia interrupta. Next base: position 103,154,947 of record OX392462.1, read on the forward strand.
ATCTATATTATAGACGTCATCTATTCTATAGACGTCATCTATAGTATAGACGTCATCTATACTATAGCCGTCATCTATACTATAGCCGTCATCTATACTATAGACGTCATCTATACTATAGACGTCATCTACACCATAGACGTCATCTATACTATAGACGTCATCTACACTATAGACGTCATCTATACTATAGACGTCATCTATACTATAGACGTCATCTATACTATAGACGTCATCTATACTATAGACGTCATCTATACTATAGACGTCATCTACACTATAGACGTCATCTACACTATAGACGTCATCTATACTATAGACGTCATCTATACTATAGACATCATCTATAGTATAGACGTCATCTATAGTATAGACGTCATCTATAGTATACACGTCATCTATAGTATAGACGTCATCTATAGTATACACGTCATCTATAGTATAGACGTCATCTATACTATAGGCGTCATCTATACTATAGCCGTCATCTATACTATAGACGTCATCTATACTATAGACGTCATCTATATTATAGAAGTCATCCATACTATAGACGTCATCTATACTACAGACGTCATCTATACTATAAACGTCATCTATACTATAGACGTCATCTACACTATAGACGTCATCTATACTATAGACGTCATCTATACTATAGACGTCATCTATGCTATAGACATCATCTATTCTATAGACGTCATCTATAGTATAGACGTCATCTATTCTATAGACGTCATCTATACTACAGACGTCATCAATACTATAGACGTCACCTATACTATAGACGTCATCTATACTATAGACGTCATCTATACTATAGACGTCATCTATACTATAGACGTCATCTATACTATAGACGTCATCTATACTATAGACGTCATCTATATTATAGACGTCATCTATACTATAGACGTCATCTATACTAAAGGCGTCATCTATACTATAGACGTCATCTATACTATAGACGTCATCTATACTATAGACGTCAACTATACTATAGACGTCATCTATACTATAGACGTCATCTATATTATAGAGGTCATCTATACTATAGACGTCATCTATATTATAGACGTCATCTATACTATAGACGTCATCTATACTATAGACGTCATCTATACTATAGACGTCATCTATACTATAGACGTCATCTATACTATAGACGTCATCTATACTATAGACGTCATCTATACTATAGACGTCATCTATACTATAGACGTCATCTATACTATCGACGTCATCTATACTATAGACGTCATCTACACTATAGACGTCATCTATACTATAGACGTCATCTATAGTATACACGTCATCTATAGTATACACGTCATCTATAGTGAAGACGTCATCTATAGTATACACGTCATCTATAGTATAGACGTCATCTATACTATAGGCGTCATTTATACTATAGCCGTCATCTATACTATAGACGTCATCTATACTATAGACGTCATCTATATTATAGAAGTCATCCATACTATAGACGTCATCTATACTATAGACGTCATCTATACTATAGACGTCATCTATACTATAGACGTCATCTATACTATAGTCGTCATCTATACTAAAGACGTCATCTATACTATAGACGTCATCTATACTATAGACGTCATCTATACTATAGACGTCATCTATACTAAAGACGTCATCTATACTATAGACGTCATCTATACTATAGACGTCATCTATACTATAGACGTCATCTATATTATAGACGTCATCTATACTATAGACGTCATCTATACTATAGACATCATCTATTCTATAGACGTCATCTATAGTATAGACGTCATCTATTCTATAGACTTCATCTATACTACAGACGTCATCTATACTATAGACGTCATCTATACTATAGACGTCATCTATACTATAGACGTCATCTATACTATAGACGTCATCTATACTATAGACGTCATCTATACTATAGACGTCATCTATACTATAGACGTCATCTACACTATAGACGTCATCTATACTATAGACGTCATCTATAGTATAGACGTCATCTATAGTATAGACGTCATCTATAGTATACACGTCATCTATAGTATAGACGTCATCTATAGTATACACGTCATCTATAGTATAGACGTCATCTATACTATAGGCGTCATCTATACTATAGCCGTCATCTATACTATAGACGTCATCTATACTATAGACGTCATCTATATTATAGAAGTCATCCATACTATAGACGTCATCTATACTATAGACGTCATCTATAATATAGACGTCATCTATACTATAGACGTCATCTATAATATAGACGTCATCTATACTATAGACGTCATCTATACTATAGACGTCATCTATACTATAGACGTCATCTATATTATAGACGTCATCTATACTATAGACGTCATCTATATTATAGACGTCATCTATACTATAGACGTTATCTATACTATAGACGTCATCTATACTATAGACGTCATCTATACTATAGACGTCATCTATACTATAGACGTCATCTATACTATAGACGTCATCTATGCTATAGACGTCATCTATACTATAGACGTCATCTATAGTATAGACGTCATCTATAGTATACACGTCATCTATAGTATACACGTCATCTATAGTATAGACGTCATCTATAGTATACACGTCATCTATACTATAGACGTCATCTATACTATAGGCGTCATTTATACTATAGCCGTCATCTATACTATAGACGTCATCTGTATTATAGAAGTCATCCATACTATAGACGTCATCTATACTATAGACGTCATCTATACTATAGACGTCATCTATACTATAGACGTCATCTATACTATAGTCGTCATCTATACTAAAGACGTCATCTATACTATAGACGTCATCTATACTATAGACGTCATCTATACTATAGACGTCATCTATACTATAGACGTCATCTATACTATAGACGTCATCTATACTATAGACGTCATCTATACTATAGACGTCATCTATACTATAGACGTCATCTATACTATAGACGTCATCTGTACTATAGACGTCATCTATACTATAGACGTCATCTGTACTATAGACGTCATCTATACTATAGACATCATCTATTCTATAGACGTCATCTATTCTATAGACGTCATCTATATTATAGACGGCATCTATTCTATAGACGTCATCTATAGTATAGACGTCATCTATAGTATAGACGTCATCTATACTATAGCCGTCATCTATACTATAGCCGTCATCTATACTATAGACGTCATCTATACTATAGACGTCATCTACACCATAGACGTCATCTATACTATAGACGTCATCTACACTATAGACGTCATCTATACTATAGACGTCATCTTTACTATAGACGTCATCTATACTATAGACGGCATCTATACTATAGACTTCATCTACACTATAGACGTCATCTATACTATAGACGTCATCTACACTATAGACGTCATCTATACTATAGACGTCATCTATAGTATAGACGTCATCTATAGTATACACGTCATCTATAGTATAGACGTCATATATAGTATACACGTCATCTATAGTATAGACGTCATCTATACTATAGGCGTCATCTATACTATAGCCGTCATCTATACTATAGACGTCATCTATACTATAGACGTCATCTATATTATAGAAGTCATCCATACTATAGACGTCATCTATACTATAGACGTCATCTATACTATAGACGTCATCTACACTATAGACGTCATCTATACTATAGACGTCATCTATACTATAGACGTCATCTATACTATAGACATCATCTATTCTATAGACGTCATCTATACTATAGACGTCATCTATACTATAGACGTCATCTATACTATAGACGTCATCTATACTATAGACGTCATCTATACTATAGACGTCATCTATACTATAGACGTCATCTATACTATAGACGTCATCTATACTATAGACGTCATCTATACTATAGACGTCATCTATACTATAGACGTCATCTATACTATAGACGTCATCTATACTATAGACGTCATCTATACTATAGACGACATCTATACTATAGACGTCATCTATACTATAGACGTCATCTATATTATAGACGTCATCTATACTATTGACGTCATCTATACTATAGACGTCATCTATACTATAGACGTCATCTATACTATAGACGTCATCTATACTATAGACGTCATCTATATTATAGACGTCATCTATACTATAGACGTCATCTATATTATAGACGTCATCTATACTATAGACGTCATCTATACTATAGACGTCATCTATACTATAGACGTCATCTATACTATAGACGTCATCTATACTATAGACGTCATCTATACTATAGACGTCATCTATACTATAGACGTCATCTATACTATAGACGTCATCTATACTATAGACGTCATCTATACTATAGACGTCATCTATAGTATAGACGTCATCTATAGTATACACGTCATCTATAGTATAGACGTCATCTATAGTATACACGTCATCGATAGTATAGACGTCATCTATACTATAGGCGTCATTTATACTATAGCCGTCATCTATACTATAGACGTCATCTATATTATAGAAGTCATCCATACTATAGACGTCATCTATACTATAGACGTCATCTATACTATAGACATCATCTATACTATAGACGTCATCTATACTATAGTCGTCATCTATACTATAGACGTCATCTGTACTATAGACGTCATCTATACTATAGACGTCATCTGTACTATAGACGTCATCTATACTATAGACGTCATCTATTCTATAGACGTCATCTATACTATAGACGTCATCTATACTATAGACGTCATCTATACTATAGACGTCATCTATACTATAGACGTCATCTATACTATAGACGTCATCTATACTATAGACGTCATCTATACTATAGACGTCATCTATACTATAGACGTCATCTATACTATAGACGTCATCTATACTATAGACGTCATCTATACTATAGACGTCATCTATACTATAGACGTCATCTATATTATAGACGTCATCTATACTATAGACGTCATCTATACTATAGACGTCATCTATACTATAGACGTCATCTATACTATAGACGTCATCTATATTATAGACGTCATCTATATTATAGACGTCATCTATACTATAGACGTCATCTATATTATAGACGTCATCTATACTATAGACGTCATCTTTACTATAGACGTCATCTATACTATAGACGTCACCTATGCTATAGACGTAATCTATACTATAGACGTCACCTATGCTATAGACGTAATCTATACTATAGACGTCATCTACACTATAGACGTCATCTATACTATAGACGTCATCTATAGTATAGACGTCATCTATAGTATACACGTCATCTATAGTATAGACGTCATCTATAGTATACACGTCATCTATAGTATAGACGTCATCTATACTATAGGCGTCATTTATACTATAGCCGTCATCTATACTATAGACGTCATCTACACTATAGACGTCATCTATACTATAGACGTCATCTATAGTATAGACGTCATCTATAGTATACACGTCATCTATAGTATACACATCTATAGTATAGACGTCATCTATAGTATACACGTCATCTATAGTATAGACGTCATATATACTATAGACGTCATCTATACTATAGACGTCATCTATATTATAGAATTCATCCATACTATAGACGTCATCTATACTATAGACGTCATCTATACTATAGACGTCATCTATATTATAGACGTCATCTATACTATAGTCGTGTGGCAACGCTGGTCCTACCCAGCTGACAGGTGTCAAAGATAAAACACGAGGTTAAGTAGCCCACAAGTGACAGCTGGGTTATCGCCATCTTTCCTTTTTCGGTAACCTCCATCGACTTTGAATCGACGTTGAATAACTATTATAAAGTAGCAATTTTAAGTTTCAATAAGACTGACTTAGAAAAGTTACTTGATTTGTTTTTATTCAAACAAGTGTTTTCGCAGTTGGAGTACAGGACTCCACAGTGGTGACCCCGACGACTGGATTTTTTTGTCAAATAAAACAGCGCTGTGCTGTGCACTAGTTACCAAACGACATGACAAACAACGACGCAGCCACAAACTCGAAAGGCCAGAGCGGGAAAAAAACGGAGGGAGACGTAGAGCAGGCAGTGCTCAACGTGAACCGCGTTTCCGTTAAGGTGCCACCTTTCTGGGAGGAAAACCCACAAATTTGGTTCGCCCAGGTGGAAGCGCAGTTTGCGAATGCTGGGGTGAACTCAGACTCGTCCAAATTTAATACCGTCGTGGCAGCCATCGAAACACGGATTTTGGCGCAAGTCACAGACGCGGTTCTCCAACCACCAGACTCAGGGAAGTACGAACATTTCAAAAAAGTTCTTCTCGACAGGTTTGGTGCCTCGGAGCAGCAAAAAATTAGGCGGCTGCTCTCTGAAATCGAGCTAGGGGACAGAAAGCCGTCGCAGCTTCTGAGCGAGATGCGTCACTTGGGCGGTCAACACTTAACCGACGAATTTCTGCACAATTTGTGGTTAAGTCGGCTACCAACACAGGCGCAAGCGATTCTCCAGGCATCGAAGGAAGATTTGCAGGGCAAAGCAGTTCTAGCAGATAAGATTCTGGAGGTAAGCGGGAATAATCATGTGAACATGGCGACAAGTTCTACGACCTCGCTGGAATCTAGAATTGAACAAATCGATCGTCAGCTTAAGCAGATTCTTCGAGGGAATAAACGCCTGCCACGTGCCCGCAGCAAAAGCCGTATACGTGATCATACACCAGCACGTCGCAACACCGAAGACGACTCATATTGTTGGTTCCACAGAAAGTACGCGGAAGATGCACGTAAGTGTCGCGAGCCATGTTCTTTTCCAAAAAACCAATAAGGCCACCCAACGAAATAAAAGACGAATCGAACGGTGACGGCCTAAAAGTTTTTCGTCTTTTCATCAACGATAAAAAAACAAGCAACAAATTTCTCATCGATTCCGGCGCCGATGTGTCCATCGTTCCACCTGGACCACGTGATGTTTTCAAATCCGAATACCCGTTGAAACTGTACGCTGCTAACGGAAGCCCAATACAAACCTTCGGTATTCGACGCCTAACATTGGACCTGGGACTACGAAGGCCTTTCACATGGAATTTTATCGTCGCAAAAGTCAAATCTCCGATCATAGGTATTGATTTCCTTAAAAATTTCAACCTCATAATTGATGTACGACGAGAAAAACTTATAGACGGTAGCACTCAACTATTTGCAACGGGGGACACAAGGGAACAAGGCAAAGTACAAATCCATACGTTTCAGAAAAATAATACTTTCACATCTATTCTAGACGAATTCCCCGACATTACGAATTTCAACGCAATAAGGAGGCCTACAGGGATAGACATATCACACCACATAGTTACCACCGGTCCATCAACCTACGCTCGGCCCCGCCGGTTGTCACCCGATAAACTTCAGGCAGCACGCGAGGAATTCCGTTTCCTGATGGAAAGCGGTATTTGCCGGCCATCGAAAAGCCCCTGGGCCAGCCCCTTGCATATGGTGAGGAAGGCGAACGGCGAGTGGTGGTGCTGCGGGGATTACCGAGCTCTCAATGCCAACACACTACCAGATCGATACCCTCTTCCATTTTTGCGCGACTTTCAACATAACATGCACGGCAAGAAAATTTTTTCAATCGTGGACCTGCGAAAAGCGTACCATCAGATTCGAGTAGAAGAGTCCGATATCCCTAAGACGGCCATCACGACGCCATTTGGACTCATCGAATTTGTATATATGGGCTATGGGCTGAAAGGTGCGGCGCAGACATTCCAGCGGCATATCAACACCGTTCTGCAGGACGAAACCGATTGTTGTTTTCCCTATATAAACGACCTACTTATAGCTTCAGCGAACCGAGAGGATCACGAACGAGATTTACGCCGAGTTTTTAAGAAGTTACACGAAAACAATCTCAAAATCAATTTCACCAAATGTGTGTTCGGACAAAAAGAGGTAAATTTTTTGGGACATCGGGTCAACGAGAAGGGTATACAACCAACTTTGGAAAAAATCGAAGCCATCCAAACATATGAGAAGCCAACCATCGCCAAGGAGTTAAAAAAGTTTTTGGGAGTCATCAACTTCTACAAATCGTTCATACCACACGCGGTAAAAAATCAAATGATTTTGCAGAAACTAATCACCGGCAATAAAAGAAACGACACCACGCCAATGGTATGGACAGAGGAATCGGAACGAGCTTTCAACGCATGCAAACAGGAACTAGCAGACGCCACCTTGCTTTATCATCCCGCGCCAAATGCAGAACTAGTGCTGTACACCGACGCTTCCGACTTTGCAGAGGGGGCCGTGTTACATCAGGTGGTGGACAACGCGCTCCAGCCATTAGGCTTCTATTCAAAGAAGTTGACGAAACCACAGGCTAACTACAGCACATACGACCGAGAGCTGACAGCAATTTTTCAAGCTATCAAGTTTTTTAAGTACCTTCTGGAAGGACGACGCTGCATCATATTTACTGACCATAAGCCCATCACATTCGCTTTCAAGCAGAATATGGAAAAAGCATCACCGCGACAGCAACGGCAACTGGATTTGATTGGGCAGTATAGCACGGACATTCGACACATGTCGGGTCAACACAACACGGTTGCTGACTGGTTGTCACGAATACAACAGGTCACAGTGACAGATATCAATTATGAAGAGATGGCACAACACCAACTTGATGATCCCGAACTGCAGTCATTGTTAAAGCAAGGTAATGATTCAAAGACATCACTTAAATTCAAACTCTTTCCAATTCACAGTTCCGAGAAATCGTTGTACTGCGATACGTCACAAGACACTATTCGACCTTTCGTTCCTCTGTCGTGGCGATTACGGGTCATCGAAAAACTTCATGGAATTTCCCATCCGGGTTCAAGAGCAACGATAAAACTCATCAAGCAGAGATTCGTGTGGCCCAACATGGCACGGGGGATCACAAATTTCGTGCGAACTTGCATCCCTTGCCAGAAATGCAAGATACAGCGGCATAACAAGACGGAATACGGAGAGTACGAAATCCCAGAGCACCGTTTTGAGCACGTCAATATGGACATCATAGGGCCTCTACCACCATCCAAGGGAAATCGGTATTGCCTGACGTTGATCGACCGTTTCTCCAGATGGGTTGAGGCAGTTCCAATTCCAGACATGACTGCTGAGACTATAGCCCAAAATTTTCTAAGCAGCTGGATTGCACGTTTCGGTGTGCCAAGACGAGTTTCAAGCGATTTGGGGCGCCAATTTGAGGCTACAATATTTAAGGAGCTGGCTAAGTATCTTGGAATAACACATCTTAAAACTACACCTTATCACCCACAGGCAAATGGGATGATCGAGCGGTGGCATCGTACGCTTAAGGCAGCCATCAAGTGCTATAGTGACACCAACTGGAGTTCCTTTCTGCCAATAATCCTTTTAGGTCTCCGGTCAACCGTGAAAAACGGAAGCAATCATACGCCAGCGGAGATGATTTATGGACAGCAGCTTAAATTGCCCGGCGAGTTTTTTCAGCCCAAGCCATCCAGTGCAAACGAATCAGATTTCCTGAAAGATTTGAAACGCTCAATGTCCAAGCTGAGCCCCATTCCGGTTACACACAAAGACAAACCAGCGGTTTTCGTGCACCCAAGTCTACATAGCAGCAGCCACGCCTTCGTACGATGTGATAAAATTAAAACACCATTCAAAGCTCCTTACGATGGCCCGTTCGAGATCTTGAAGAAGAACGCTAAGTTTTTTAAGCTCAACATTGACGGCCGTCCGAAGAACATATCCGTGGACCGATTGAAACCTGCCTTTTTGGTCAAGGAGTCAGCTGCTGAAACACCCATAGCGCCACCACAAAAGACGCGATCCGGACGCCGAGTTGTCATCCCGGAGAGGTACAGATAATGATGTTCTAGGGGGGAGCCCTGTGGCAACGCTGGTCCTACCCAGCTGACAGGTGTCAAAGATAAAACACGAGGTTAAGTAGCCCACAAGTGACAGCTGGGTTATCGCCATCTTTCCTTTTTCGGTAACCTCCATCGACTACGGACATCCTTCCATCCACGTCTTAAATAAATCAAACGTTGAATAACTATTATAAAGTAGCAATTTTAAGTTTCAATAAGACTGACTTAGAAAAGTTACTTGATTTGTTTTTATTCAAACAAGTGTTTTCGCAGTTGGAGTACAGGACTCCACAGACGTCATCTATACTATAGACGTCATCAACACTATAGACGTCATCTATACTATAGACGTCATCTATAGTATAGACGTCATCTATAGTATAGACGTCATCTATAGTATACACGTCATCTATAGTATAGACGTCATCTATAGTATACACGTCATCTATAGTATAGACGTCATCTATACTATAGGCGTCATTTATACTATAGCCGTCATCTATACTATAGACGTCATCTATACTATAGACGTCATCTATATTATAGAAGTCATCCATACTATAGACGTCATCTATACTATAGACGTCATCTATACTATAGACGTCATCTATACTATAGACGTCATCTATACTATAGACGTCATCTATACTATAGACGTCATCTACACTATAGACGTCATCTATACTATAGACGTCATCTATAGTATAGACGTCATCTATAGTATAGACGTCATCTTTAGTATACACGTCATCTATAGTATAGACGTCATCTATAGTATACACGTCATCTATAGTATAGACGTCATCTATACTATAGGCGTCATTTATACTATAGCCGTCATCTATACTATAGCCGTCATCTATACTATAGACGTCATCTATACTATAGACGTCATCTATACTATAGACGTTATCTATACTATAGTCGTCATCTATAGTATAGACGTCATCTATAGTATAGACGTCATCTATACTATAGGCGTCATTTATACTATAGCCGTCATCTATACTATAGACGTCATCTATACTATAGACGTCATCTATACTATAGACGTCATCTATACTATAGTCGTCATCTATAGTATAGACGTCATCTATAGTATACACGTCATCTATAGTATAGACGTCATCTATAGTATAGACGTCATCTATACTATAGGCGTCATTTATACTATAGCCGTCATCTATACTATAGACGTCATCTATACTATAGACGTCATCTATATTATAGAAGTCATCCATACTATAGACGTCATATATACTATAGACGTCATCTATACTATAGACGTCATCTATACTATAGACGTCATCTATACTATAGACGTCATCTATACTATAGACGTCATCTATACTATAGACGTCATCTATACTATAGACGTCATCTACACTATAGACGTCATCTATACTATAGACGTCATCTATAGTATAGACGTCATCTATAGTATAGACGTCATCTATAGTATACACGTCATCTATAGTATAGACGTCATCTATAGTATACACGTCATCTATAGTATAGACGTCATCTATACTATAGGCGTCATTTATACTATAGCCGTCATCTATACTATAGACGTCATCTATACTATGGACGTCATCTATACTATAGACGTCATCTATACTATAGACGTCATCTATACTATAGGCGTCATCTATACTATAGACGTCATCTACACTATAGACGTCATCTATAGTATAGACGTCATCTATAGTATAGACGTCATCTATAGTATAGACGTCATCTATAGTATACACGTCATCTATAGTATAGACGTCATCTATAGTATACACGTCATCTATAGTATAGACGTCATCTATACTATAGGCGTCATTTATACTATAGCCGTCATCTATACTATAGACGTCATCTATACTATAGACGTCATCTATATTATAGAAGTCATCCATACTATAGACGTCATCTATACTATGGACGTCATCTATACTATAGACGTCATCTATACTATAGTCGTCAACTATACTATAGACGTCATCTATACTATAGACGTCATCTATACTATAGACGTCATCTATACTATAGACTTCATCTATACTATAGACGTCATCTATACTATAGACGTCATCTATATTATAGACGTCATCTATACTATAGACGTCATCTATATTATAGACGTCATCTATACTATAGACGTCATCTATATTATAGACGTCATCTATACTATAGACGTCATCTATACTATAGACGTCATCTATACTATAGACGTCATCTATACTATAGACGTCATCTATACTATAGACGTCATCTATATTATAGACGTCATCTACACTATAGACGTCATCTATACTATAGACGTCATCTGTACTATAGACGTCATCTATACTATAGACGTCATCTATACTATAGACGTCATCTATACTATAGACGTCATCTATACTATAGACGTCATCTATACTATAGACGTCATCTATACTATAGACGTCATCTATACTATAGACGTCATCTATACTATAGACGTCATCTATACTATAGACGTCATCTATACTATAGACGTCATCTATACTATAGACGTCATCTATACTATAGACGTCATCTATATTATAGACGTCATAGACGTATAATATAGAAGTCATCCATACTATAGACGTCATCTATACTATAGACGTCATCTATACTATAGACGTCATCTATACTATAGACGTCATCTATACTATAGATGACATCTATAGATACTATAGACGTCATCTATACTATAGACGTCATCTATACTATAGATGACATCTATAGATACTATAGATGACGTCTATAGTATAGATGACGTCTATAGTATAGATGACGTCTATAGTATAGATGACGTCTATAGTATAGATGACGTCTATAGTATAGATGACGTCTATAGTATAGATGACGTCTTTAGTATAGATGACGACTATAGTATAGATGACGTCTTTAGTATAGATGACGACTATAGTATAGATGAAGTCTATAGTATAGATGACGTCTATAGTATAGATGACGTCTATAGTATAGATGACGTCTATAGTATGGATGACTTCTATAATATAGATGACGTCTATAGTATAGATGACGTCTATAGTATAGATGACGTCTATAGTATAGATGACGGCTATAGTATAAATGACGCCTATAGTATAGATGACGTCTATACTATAGATGACGTCTATACTATAGATGACGTGTATACTATAGATGACGTGCATACTATAGATGACGTCTATTCTATAGATGACGTCTATACTATAGATGACGTCTATAGTATAGATGACGTCTATTGTATAGATGACGTCTATAGTATAGATGACGTCTATAGTATAGATGACGTCTATAGTATAGATGACGTCTATAGTATAGATGACGTCTTAAGTATAGATGACGTCTATAGTATAGATGACGTCTATAGTATAGATGACGTCTATAGTATAGATGACGTCTATAGTATAGATGACGTCTATAGTATAGATGACGTCTTTAGTATAGATGACGACTATAGTATAGATGACGTCTATAGTATAGATGACGTCTATAGTATAGATGACGTCTATTGTATAGATGACGTCTATAGTATGGATGACTTCTATAATATAGATGACGTCTATAGTATAGATGACGTCTATAGTATAGATGACGGCTATAGTATAGATGACGTCTATAGTATAGATGACGTCTATAGTATAGATGACGTCTATAGTATAGATGACGTCTATAGTATAGATGACGTCTTTAGTATAGATGACGACTATAGTATAGATGACGTCTATAGTATAGATGACGTCTATAGTATAGATGACGGCTATAGTATAAATGACGCCTATAGTATAGATGACGTCTATAATATAGATGACGTCTATAGTATAGATGACGTCTATAATATAGATGACGTCTATAGTATAGATGACGTCTATAGTATAGATGACGTCTATAGTATAGATGACGTCTATAGTATAGTTGACGTCTATAGTGTAGATGACGTCTATAGTATAGATGACGTCTATAGTATAGATGACGTCTTTAGTATAGATGACGGCTATAGTATAGATGACGTCTATAGTATAGATGACGTCTATAGTATAGATGACGTCTAAAGTATAGATGACGTCTATAGTATAGATGACGTCTATAGTATAGATGACGTCTATAGTATAGATGACGTCTATAGTATAGATGACGTCTATAGTATAGATGACGTCTATAGTATAGATGACGTCTATAGTATGGATGACTTCTATATTATACGTCTATGACGTCTATAATATAGATGACGTCTATAGTATAGATGACGTCTATAGTATAGATGGCGTCTATAGTATAGATGACGTCTATAGTATAGATGACGTCTATAGTATAGATGACGTCTATAGTATGGATGACTTCTATAATATAGATGACGTCTATAGTATAGATGACGGCTATAGTATAAATGACGCCTATAGTATAGATGACGTCTATACTATAGATGACGTGTATACCATAGATGACGTCTATACTATAGATGACGTGTATACTATAGATGACGTCTATACTATAGATGACGACTATAGTATAGATGACGTCTATAGTATAGATGACGTCTATAGTATAGATGACGTCTATAGTATAGATGACGGGTATAGTATAAATGACGCCTATAGTATAGATGACGTCTATACTATAGATGACGTCTATACTATAGATGACGACTATAGTATAGATAACATCTATAGTATAGATGACGTCTATAGTATAGATGACGTCTATAGTATAGATGACGGCTATAGTATAGATGACGGCTATAGTATAAATGACGCCTATAGTATAGATGACGTCTATACTATAGATGACGTGTATACTATAGATGACGTCTATACTATAGATGACGTGTATACTATAGATGACGTCTATACTATAGATGACGTCTATACTATAGATGACGTCTATAGTATAGATGACGTCTATAGTGTAGATGACGTCTATAGTATAGATGACGTCTATAGTATAGATGACGTCTATAGTATAGATGACGTCTATAGTATAGATGACGTCTATAGTATAGATGACGTCTATAGTATAGATGACGTCTATAGTATAGATGACGTCTATAGTATGGATGACTTCTATAATATAGATGACGTCTATAGTATAGATGACGTCTATAGTATAGATGACGGCTATAGTATAAATGACGCCTATAGTATAGATGACGTCTATACTATAGATGACGTGTATACTATAGACGTGTATACTATAGACGTCATCTATACTATAGACGTCATCTATACTATAGACGTCATCTACACTATAGACGTCATCTATACTATAGACGTCATCTATACTATAGACGTCATCTATACTATAGACGTCATCTATACTATAGACGTCATCTATACTATAGACGTCATCTATACTATAGACGTCATCTATACTATAGACGTCATCTACACTATAGACGTCATTTATATTATAGACGTCATCTACACTATAGACGTCATTTATATTATAGACGTCATCTATACTATAGACGTCATCTATACTATAGACGTCATCTATATTATAGACGTCATCTATACTATAGTCGTCATCTATACTAAAGACGTCATCTATACTATAGACGTCATCTATACTATAGACGTCATCTATACTATAGACGTAATCTACACTATAGACGTCATCTATACTATAGACGTCATCTATAGTATAGACGTCATCTATAGTATAGACGTCATCTATAGTATACACGTCATCTATAGTATAGACGTCATCTATAGTATACACGTCATCTATAGTATAGACGTCATCTATACTATAGGCGTCATTTATACTATAGCCGTCATCTATACTATAGACGTCATCTATACTATAGACGTCATCTATATTATAGAAGTCATCCATACTATAGACGTCATCTATACTATAGACGTCATCTATACTATAGACGTCATCTATACCATAGACGTCATCTATACTATAGACGTCATCTATACTATAGACGTCATATACACTATAGACGTCATCTATACTATAGACGTCATCTATAGTATAGACGTCATCTATAGTATAGACGTCATCTATAGTATACACGTCATCTATAGTATAGACGTCATCTATAGTATACACGTCATCTATAGTATAGACGTCATCTATACTATAGGCGTCATTTATACTATAGCCGTCATCTATACTATAGCCGTCATCTATACTATAGACGTCATCTATACTATAGACGTCATCTATACTATAGACGTCATCTATACTATAGACGTTATCTATACTATAGTCGTCATCTATAGTACAGACGTCATCTATAGTATAGACGTCATCTATACTATAGGCGTCATTTATACTATAGCCGTCATCTATACTATAGACGTCATCTATACTATAGACGTCATCTATACTATAGACGTCATCTATACTATAGTCGTCATCTATAGTATAGACGTCATCTATAGTATACACGTCATCTATAGTATAGACGTCATCTATGGTATACACGTCATCTATAGTATAGACGTCATCTATACTATAGGCGTCATTTATACTATAGCCGTCATCTATACTATAGACGTCATCTATACTATAGACGTCATCTATATTATAGAAGTCATCCATACTATAGACGTCATCTATACTATAGACGTCATCTATACTATAGACGTCATCTATACTATAGACGTCATCTATACTATAGACGTCATCTATACTATAGACGTCATCTATACTATAGACGTCATCTACACTATAGACGTCATCTATACTATAGACGTCATCTATAGTATAGACGTCATCTATAGTATAGACGTCATCTATAGTATACACGTCATCTATAGTATAGACGTCATCTATAGTATACACGTCATCTATAGTATAGACGTCATCTATACTATAGGCGTCATTTATACTATAGCCGTCATCTATACTATAGACGTCATCTATACTATGGACGTCATCTATACTATAGACGTCATCTATACTATAGACGTCATCTATACTATAGACGTCATCTATACTATAGACGTCATCTATACTATAGACGTCATCTACACTATAGACGTCTTCTATACTATAGACGTCATCTATAGTATAGACGTCATCTATAGTATAGACGTCATCTATAGTATACACGTCATCTATAGTATAGACGTCATCTATAGTATACACGTCATCTATAGTATAGACGTCATCTATACTATAGGCGTCATTTATACTATTGCCGTCATCTATACTATAGACGTCATCTATACTATAGACGTCATCTATATTATAGAAGTCATCCATACTATAGACGTCATCTATACTATAGACGTCATCTATACTATAGACGTCATCTATACTATAGACGTCATCTATACTATAGTCGTCAACTATACTATAGACGTCATCTATACTATAGACGTCATCTATACTATAGACGTCATCTATACTATAGACGTCATCTATATTATAGACGTCATCTATACTATAGACGTCATCTATATTATAGACGTCATCTATACTATAGACGTCATCTATACTATAGACGTCATCTATACTATAGACGTCATCTATACTATAGACGTCATCTATACTATAGACGTCATCTATACTATAGACGTCATCTATACTATAGACGTCATCTATACTATAGACGTCATCTATACTATAGACGTCATCTATACTATAGACGTCATCTATATTATAGACGTCATCTACACTATAGACGTCATCTATACTATAGACGTCATCTGTACTATAGACGTCATCTATACTATAGACGTCATCTATACTATAGACGTCATCTATACTATAGACGTCATCTGTACTATAGACGTCATCTATACTATAGACGTCATCTATACTATAGACGTCATCTATACTATAGACGTCATCTATACTATAGACGTGATCTATACTATAGACGTCATCTATACTATAGACGTCATCTATACTATAGACGTCATCTATACTATAGACGTCATCTATATTATAGACGTCATAGACGTATAATATAGAAGTCATCCATACTATAGACGTCATCTATACTATAGACGTCATCTATACTATAGACGTCATCTATACCATAGACGTCATCTATACTATAGACGTCATCTATACTATAGACGTCATCTATACTATAGCCGTCATCTATACTAAAGACGTCATCTATACTATAGACGTCATCTATACTATAGACGTCATCTACACTATAGACGTCATCTATACTATAGACGTTATCTATAGTATAGACGTTATCTATAGTATAGACGTCATCTATAGTATAGACGTCATCTATAGTATACACGTCATCTATAGTATAGACGTCATCTATAGTATACACGTCATCTATAGTATAGACGTCATCTATACTATAGGCGTCATTTATACTATAGCCGTCATCTATACTATAGACGTCATCTATACTATAGACGTCATCTATTTTATAGTCGTCATCTATACTAAAGACGTCATCTATACTATAGACGTCATCTATACTATAGACGTCATCTATACTATAGACGTCATCTATACTATAGACGTCATCTATACTATAGCCGTCATCTATACTATAGACGTCATCTATACTATAGACGTCATCTATATTATAGAAGTCATCCATACTATAGACGTCATCTATACAATAGACGTCATCTATACTATAGACGTCATCTATACTATAGACGTCATCTATACTATAGTCGTCATCTATACTAAAGACGTCATCTATACTATAGACGTCATCTATACTATAGACGTCATCTATACTATAGACGTCATCTATACTATAGACGTCATCTATACTATAGACGTCATCTATACTTAAGACGTCATCTATACTATAGACGTCATCTATACTATAGACGTCATCTGTACTATAGACGTCATCTATACTATAGACGTCATCTATACTATAGACGTCATCTATACTATAGACGTCATCTATACTATAGACGTCATCTATACTATAGACGTCATCTATACTATAGACGTCATCTATATTATAGACGTCATCTATAGTATAGACGTCATCTATAGTATAGACGTCATCTATAGTATAGACGTCATCTATAGTATACACGTCATCTATAGTATAGACGTCATCTATAGTATACACGTCATCTATAGTATAGACGTCATCTATACTATAGGCGTCATTTATACTATAGCCGTCATCTATACTATAGACGTCATCTATACTATAGACGTCATCTATATTATAGAAGTCATCCATACTATAGACGTCATCTATACTATAGACGTCATCTATACTATAGACGTCATCTATACTATAGACGTCATCTATACTATAGTCGTCAACTATACTATAGACGTCATCTATACTATAGACGTCATCTATACTATGGACGTCATCTATACTATAGACGTCATCTATACTATAGACGTCATCTATAGTATAGACGTCATCTATAGTATAGACGTCATCTATACTATAGGCGTCATTTATACTAAAGCCGTCATCTATACTATAGACGTCATCTATACTATAGACGTCATCTATACTATAGACGTCATCTATACTATAGTCGTCATCTATAGTATAGACGTCATCTATACTATAGACGTCATCTACACTATAGTCTATAGTATATACGTCATCTATACTATAGCCGTCATCTATACTAAAGACGTCATCTATACTATAGACGTCATCTATACTATAGACGTCATCTACACTATAGACGTCATCTATACTATAGACGTTATCTATAGTATAGACGTCATCTATAGTATAGACGTCATCTATAGTATACACGTCATCTATAGTATAGACGTCATCTATAGTATACACGTCATCTATAGTATAGACGTCATCTATACTATAGGCGTCATTTATACTATAGCCGTCATCTATACTATAGACGTCATCTATACTATAGACGTCATCTATACTATAGTCGTCATCTATACCAAAGACGTCATCTATACTATAGACGTCATCTATACTATAGACGTCATCTATACTATAGACGTCATCTATACTATAGACGTCATCTATACTATAGACGTCATCTATACTATAGACGTCATCTATACTATAGACGTCATCTATACTATAGCCGTCATCTATACTATAGACGTCATCTATACTATAGTCGTCATCTATACTAAAGACGTCATCTATACTATAGACGTCATCTATACTTAAGACGTCATCTATACTATAGACGTCATCTATACTATAGACGTCATCTGTACTATAGACGTCATCTATACTATAGACGTCATCTATACTATAGACGTCATCTATACTATAGACGTCATCTATACTACAGACGTCATCTATACTATAGACGTCATCTATACTATAGACGTCATCTATACTATAGACGTCATCTATATTATAGACGTCATCTATACTATAGACGTCATCTATACTATAGACGTCATCTATACTATAGACGTCATCTATACTATAGACGTCATCTATATTATAGACGTCATCTATATTATAGACGTCATCTATACTATAGACGTCATCTATACTATAGACGTCATCTATACTATAGACGTCATCTATACAATAGACGTCATCTATACTATAGACGTCATCTATACTATAGACGTCATCTATACTATAGACGTCATCTATACTATAGACGTCATCTATACTATAGACGTCATCTATACTATAGACGTCATCTATACTATAGACGTCATCTTTACAATAGACGTCATCTATACTATAGACGTCATCTATAGTATAGACGTCATCTATAGAATAGACGTCATCTATAGTATGCACGTCATCTATAGTATGCACGTCATCTATAGTATACACGTCATCTATAGTATAGACGTCATCTATAGTATAGACGTCATCTATACTATAGGCGTCATTTATACTATAGCCGTCATCTATACTATAGACGTCATCTATACTATAGACGTCATCTATATTATAGAAGTCATCCATACTATAGACGTCATCTATACTATAGACGTCATCTATACTATAGACGTCATCTATACTATAGACGTCATCTATACTATAGACGTCATCTATACTATAGACGTCATCTATACTATAGACGTCATCTATACTATAGACGTCATCTATACTATAGACGTCATCTATACTATAGACGTCATCTATACTATAGACGTAATCTATACAATAGACGTAATCTATACAATAGACGTCATCTATACTATAGACGTCATCTATACTATAGACGTCATCTATACTATAGACGTCATCTATACTATAGACGTCATCTATACTATAGACGTCATCTATAGTATAGACGTCATCTACAGAATAGACGTCATCTATAGTATACACGTCATCTATAGTATAGACGTCATCTATAGTATACACGTCATCTATAGTATAGACGTCATCTATACTATAGGCGTCACTTATACTATAGCCGTCATCTATACTATAGACGTCATCTATACTATAGTCGTCATCTATACTATAGACGTCATCTATACTAAAGACGTCATCTATACTATAGTCGTCATCTATACTAAAGACGTCATCTATACTATAGACGTCATCTATACTATAGACGTCATCTATACTAAAGACGTCATCTATACTATAGACGTCATCTATACTATAGACGTCATCTATACTATAGACGTCATCTATACTATAGACGTCATCTATACTATAGACGTCATCTATACTATAGACGTCATCTATACTATAGACGTCATCTATACTATAGACGTCATCTATACTATAGTCGTCATCTATAGTATAGACGTCATCTATACTATAGACGTCATCTACACTATAGTCTATAGTATATACGTCATCTATACTATAGCCGTCATCTATACTAAAGACGTCATCTATACTATAGACGTCATCTATACTATAGACGTCATCTACACTATAGACGTCATCTATACTATAGACGTTATCTATAGTATAGACGTCATCTATAGTATAGACGTCATCTATAGTATACACGTCATCTATAGTATAGACGTCATCTATAGTATACACGTCATCTATAGTATAGACGTCATCTATACTATAGGCGTCATTTATACTATAGCCGTCATCTATACTATAGACGTCATCTATACTATAGACGTCATCTATACTATAGTCGTCATCTATACCAAAGACGTCATCTATACTATAGACGTCATCTATACTATAGACGTCATCTATACTATAGACGTCATCTATACTATAGACGTCATCTATACTATAGACGTCATCTATACTATAGCCGTCATCTATACTATAGACGTCATCTATACTATAGTCGTCATCTATACTAAAGACGTCATCTATACTATAGACGTCATCTATACTTAAGACGTCATCTATACTATAGACGTCATCTATACTATAGACGTCATCTGTACTATAGACGTCATCTATACTATAGACGTCATCTATACTATAGACGTCATCTATACTATAGACGTCATCTATACTATAGACGTCATCTATACTATAGACGTCATCTATACTATAGACGTCATCTATATTATAGACGTCATCTATACTATAGACGTCATCTATACTATAGACGTCATCTATACTATAGACGTCATCTATACTATAGACGTCATCTATATTATAGACGTCATCTATACTATAGACGTCATCTATACTATAGACGTCATCTATACTATAGACGTCATCTATACAATAGACGTCATCTATACTATAGACGTCATCTATACTATAGACGTCATCTATACTATAGACGTCATCTATACTATAGACGTCATCTATACTATAGACGTCATCTATACTATAGACGTCATCTATACTATAGACGTCATCTTTACAATAGACGTCATCTATACTATAGACGTCATCTATAGTATAGACGTCATCTATAGAATAGACGTCATCTATAGTATGCACGTCATCTATAGTATGCACGTCATCTATAGTATACACGTCATCTATAGTATAGACGTCATCTATAGTATAGACGTCATCTATACTATAGGCGTCATTTATACTATAGCCGTCATCTATACTATAGACGTCATCTATACTATAGACGTCATCTATATTATAGAAGTCATCCATACTATAGACGTCATCTATACTATAGACGTCATCTATACTATAGACGTCATCTATACTATAGACGTCATCTATACTATAGACGTCATCTATACTATAGACGTCATCTATACTATAGACGTCATCTATACTATAGACGTCATCTATACTATAGACGTCATCTATACTATAGACGTCATCTATACTATAGACGTCATCTATACTATAGACGTCATCTATACTATAGACGTCATCTATACTATAGACGTAATCTATACAATAGACGTAATCTATACAATAGACGTCATCTACACTATAGACGTCATCTATAATATAGACGTCATCTATAGTATAGACGTCATCAATAGTAAAGACGTCATCTATAGTATAGACGTCATCTATAGTATACACGTCATCTATAGTATAGACGTCATCTATAGTATACACGTCATCTATAGTATAGACGTCATCTATAGTATACACGTCATCTATAGTATAGACGTCATATATACTATAGCCGTCATTTATACTATAGCCGTCATCTATACTATAGACGTCATCTATACTATAGACGTCATCTATATTATAGACGTCATCTATACTATAGACGTCATCTATATTATAGACGTCATCTATACTATAGACGTCATCTATACTATAGACGTCATCTATACTATAGACGTCATCTATATTATAGACGTCATCTATACTATAGACGTCATCTATACTATAGACGTCATCTATACTATAGACGTCATCTATACTATAGACGTCATCTATACTATAGACGTCATCTTTACTTAAGACGTCATCTATACTATAGACGTCATCTATACTATAGACGTCATCTATACTATAGACGTCATCTATACTATAGACGTCATCTATACTATAGACGTCATCTATACTATAGACGTCATCTATACTATAGACGTCATCTATACTATAGACGTCATCTATACTATAGACGTCATCTATACTATAGACATCATCTATACTATAGACGTCATCTATAGTATAGACGTCATCTATAGTATAGACGCCATCTATACTATAGACGTCGTCTGTACTATAGACGTCATCTATACTAAAGACGTCATTTATACTACAGACGTCATCTATAATATAGACGTCATCTATACTTTAGACATCATCTATACTATACACGTCATCTATACTACAGACGTCATCTATACTACAGACGTCATCTATACTATAGACGTCAACTATACTATAGACGTAATCTATACTACAGACGTCAACTATACTATAGACGTAATCTATACTACAGACGTCATCTACACTATAGACGTCATCTATACTATAGACGTCATCTATAGTATAGACGTCATCTATAGTATAGACGTCATCTATAGTATACACGTCATCTATAGTATAGACGTCATCTATAGTATACACGTCATCTATAGTATAGACGTCATCTATACTATAGGCGTCATTTATACTATAGCCGTCATCTATACTATAGACGTCATCTATACTATAGACGTCATCTATATTATAGACGTCATCTATACTATAGACGTCATCTATATTATAGACGTCATCTATACTATAGACGTCATATATACTATATACGTCATCTATACTATAGACGTCATCTATACTATAGACGTCATCTATACTATAGACGTCATCTATACTAAAGACGTCATCTATACTATAGACGTCATCTATACTATAGACGTCATCTATACTATAGACGTCATCTATACTATAGACGTCATCTATACTATAGACGTCATCTATACTATAGACGTCATCTATACTATAGACGTCATCTATACTATAGACGTCATCTATACTATAGACGTCATCTATACTATAGACGTCATCTATACTATAGACGTCATCTATACTATAGACGTCATCTATACTATAGACGTCATCTATACTATAGACGTCATCTATACTATAGACATCATCTATACTATAGACGTCATCTATACTATAGACATCATCTATACTATAGACGTCGTCTATACTATAGACGTCATCTATAATCTAGACATCATCTATACTATACACGTCATCTATACTACAGACGTCTTCTATACTACAGACGTCATCTATACTATAGACGTCAACTATACTATAGACGTAATCTATACTACAGACGTCATCTAAACTATAGACGTCAACTATACTATTGACGTCATCTACTACAGACGTCGTCTATACTATAGACGTCATCTATTCTATTGACGTCATCTATTCTATAGACGTCATCTATTCTATAGACGTCATCTATAGTATAGACGTCAACTATACTATAGCTGTCATCTATACTATAGCCGTCATCTATACTATAGACGTCATCTACACCATAGACGTCATCTATACTATAGACGTCATCTTCACTATAGACGTCATCTATACTATAGACGTCATCTATACTATAGACGTCATCTATACTATAGACGTCATCTACACTATAGACGTCATCTATACTATAGACGTCATCTATAGTATAGACGTCATCTATACTATAGACGTCATCTATAGTATAGACGCCATCTATACTATAGACGTCATCTACACTATAGACTTCATCTATACTATAGACGTCATCTATAGTATAGACGTCATCTATACTATAGACGTCATCTATACTTTAGACATCATCTATACTATACACGTCATCTATACTACAGACGTCATCTATACTACAGACGTCATCTATACTACAGACGTCATCTATACTATAGACGTCAACTATACTATAGACGTAATCTATACTACAGACGTCAACTATACTATAGACGTAATCTATACTACAGACGTCATCTACACTATAGACGTCATCTATACTATAGACGTCATCTATACTATAGCGTCATCTATACTATAGACGTCATCTATACTATAGACGTCATCTATACTATAGACGTCATCTATACTATAGACGTCATCTATACTATAGACGTCATCTATACTATAGACGTCATCTATACTATAGACGTCATCTATACTATAGACGTCATCTATACTATAGACGTCATCTATACTATAGACATCATCTATACTATAGACGTCATCTATAATCTAGACATCATCTATACTATACACGTCATCTATACTACAGACGTCTTCTATACTACAGACGTCATCTATACTATAGACGTCAACTATACTATAGACGTAATCTATACTACAGACGTCATCTAAACTATAGACGTCAACTATACTATTGACGTCATCTACTACAGACGTCGTCTATACTATAGACGTCATCTATTCTATTGACGTCATCTATTCTATAGACGTCATCTATATTATAGACGTCATCTATACTATAGACGTCATCTATATTATAGCCGTCATCTATACTATAGACGTCATCTACACCATAGACGTCATCTATACTATAGACGTCATCTTCACTATAGACGTCATCTATACTATAGACGTCATCTATACTATAGACGTCATCTATACTATAGACGTCATCTACACTATAGACGTCATCTATACTACAGACGTCATCTATACTATAGACGTCATCTATAGTATACACGTCATCTATAGTATAGACGTCATCTATACTATCTATCTATACTATAGACGTCATCTATACTAAAGACGTCATCTATACTATAGACGTCATCTATACTAAAGACGTCATCTATACTATAGACGTCATCTATACTATAGACGTCCTCTACAGGGTGTTTCCAAATTCGATGCAAATATTTTGAGACAAGATTCTTGGGTATATTTGAAAAAAAAAATTGTTCTACAGTATGGGCCTATCTCAAATTTTGATACCACTTATTGGGAATTTAAGAAAACACCTACTTTGAGGTACCTTGACCCATACTAACACAAATATCTCCGCTAACACTTACAACAGGTACTTCATTTAGGGCTTTAATTTTAGAAGAAATAGTACTCCTTTTAAGTGCATTAAAATAAAATTGATGACTTTTTTAACTTTCGAGGTATTTGCTTTTAAGTCGGATCCTTTTTCCCTGCCCATGACATTTTTTTGACTTTCAAGACACATTTCTGCGAAAAATGCGTAATAAACATATCGGTAATTTTTTTTTCTAGTGCACCTAACAATACTTAATAAAAATTGCTAAGACAAGTTACCCGAAAAACCCACAGATTTTATGATACTTGGGAAATTCCATAGCCGGTAAAATTATGAAAAACTCTTTTCACGAAGCCGCGACAGGTATAAGGTGGAAATATGATTTGTTACCTACTTTTATAACCGCGATTGACAACAAGAACGATTTTTTGACTATGTATTAATAATTTAGGTAGGTCTTAGAGCATGCATTTTTATTAGACTACCTGATAAAAAGGTAATTTCCCTATCATTTTTCTGTTAAATCCCAAAAAGGATTAAGTTTGAGGTTGGTCGCCTAGTTGGAAAATTTACCTAATGTAAATTGTATAAAAGGTTAGAAAACAAAATTAAATCCATCAAGGTCATTTTTGAAGTCGAGGTGACACAACAGTTGTTAAGAAACCCTACTTGAAATGGCATCTTTTACAAACGAAGAATACGCCGATATTATCTACGTTTATGGGATGTGCAACGGAAGTTCTATTAGAGCACAACAAAGATACCATCAGCTTTATCCTAACCGAAGAGTACCTAATCACCGCGTATTTACAAATTCATTTCGAAGACTTCGGGAAACGGGATCTGTTTCAACAAGACGACCTAACGCAGGAGCTTCACCAGGAAGAATTGCAGTTGATGAAGGAATACTGGAAGCGGTTGCAAGTGATCCATCAATCAGCATCAGGCGCTTATCCTTGCGATTTCATGTTTCAACACATAAAATTGTTCGTCTCCTGCATACGGAAAACTTGTATCCATACCACCATACACCTGTGCAGGAACTGCTTCCGAGTGATTTGGAGCCGAGACTTGAGTTTTGCAACTGGTTGTTAGAGCGGAAATTGGATGACAACGGTTTTATAAGCAGAATCCTATGGACGGACGAATCTCAATTTACTAGAGATGGGATTACAAATTTTCACAATCTACACACATGGGCTGCGGAAAACCCACACACAAGGAGAGAGTCATCATTTCAACACAGATTTAGCATCAATTTGTGGGCAGGTGTTATTGGAAACAACTTAATCGGTCCCTTCAAACTGCCTCCCACACTGAATTCTGCAAACTATCTGGAATTTTTGCGCAATGATTTAACAGATCTACTGGAGGATGTTCCGGTAACTCAACGAGCTTCGTCATATTTTCAACAAGATGGAGCCTCAGCCCACTTTGGTCGCGAGGTTAAGAATTGGCTGGATGAAAAGTACGCTGGTCGTTGGATAGGAAGAAATGGACCAGTTCACTGGCCTGCAAGATCTCCAGACCTTACAATTATGGATTTTTTTTGTATGGGGGAGAATGAAAGAACTTGTTTATTCTACAGAAACATCAACTCTAAATGATTTAGAAGATCGCATTCTCCAAGCCTCGTCACAAGTGAGGCAGGAGTTATCCTCAATAAACGTTGACAGCGCAATCCAGAAACGGGCTCTAGCATGCATACAAAATGGAGAAGGACACTTTGAACACCTTATTTGATTGTAAAGTTAACTTAATGAAATAAAAAAAAAACATAAACCAAACGCAAGCATTTTTATTCAGAATAATAGGAATTGAACACTATGAATCGAGTTTTTCATAATTTTACCTGCTATGGAATTTCCCAAGTATCATAAAATCTGTGGGTTTTTCGGATAACTTGTCTTTGCAATTTTTATTAAGTATTGTTAGATGCGCTAGAAAAAAAATTACCGATATATTTACTACGCATTTTTCGCAGAAATGTGTCTTGAAAGTCAAAAAAATGTCATGGGCAGGGAAAAAGGATCCGACTTAAAAGCAAATATCTCGAAAGTTAAAAAAGTCATCAATTTTAATTTTAATGCAGTTAAAAGAAGTACTATTTCTTCTAAAATTTAAGTCCTTAATGAAGTACCTGTTGTAAGTGTTAGCGGAGATATTTGTGTTAGTATGGGTCAAGGTACCTCAAAGTAGGTGTTTTCTTAAATTCCCAATAAGTGGTATCAAAATTTGAGATAGGCCCATACTGTAGAACAATTTTTTCCTTCAAATATACCCAAGAATCTCGTGTCAAAATATTTGCATCGAATTTGAAAACACCCTGTATAGTATAGACGTCATCTATACTACAGACGTCATCTATACTATAGACGTCATCTATACTATAGACATGACGTCATCTATACTATAGACGTCATCTATACTATAGACGTCATCTATACTAAAGACGTCATCTATACTATAGACGTCATCTATACTATAGACGTCATCTATACTATAGACGTCATCTATACTATAGACGGCATCTATACTATAGACGTCATCTATACTATAGACGTCATCTATAGTATAGACGTCATCTATAGTATAGACTCATCTATAGTATAGACTCATCTATAGTATAGACGTCATCTCCTCTATAGTATACTATAGACGTCATCTATACTAAAGACGTCATCTATACTATAGACGTCATCTATACCATAGACGTCCTCTATAGTATAGACGTCATCTACACTATAGACGTCATCTATACTATAGACATGACGTCATCTATACTATAGACGTCATCTATACTAAAGACGTCATCTATACTATAGACGTCATCTATACTATAGACGTCATCTATACTATAGACGTCATCTATACTATAGACGTCATCTATACTATAGACGTCATCTATAGTATAGACGTCATCTATACTATAGACGTCATCTATAGTATAGACGTCATCTATACTATAGACGTCATCTATAGTAGAGACGCCATCTATAGTATAGACTCATCTATAGTATAGACGTCATCTACACTATCGACGTCATCTACACTATAGACGTCATCTTAACTATAGACGTCATCTATACTTTAGACGTCATTTATACTACAGACGTCGTCTATACTATAGACGTCATCTATTCTATAGACGTCATCTATATTATAGACGTCATCTATATTCTAGACGTCATCTATTCTATAGCCGTCATCTATATTCTAGACGTCATCTATTCTATAGCCGTCATCTATAGTATAGACGTCATCTATACTATAGCCGTCATCTATACTATAGCCGTCATCTATACTATAGACGTCATCTATACTATAGACGTCATCTACACCATAGACGTCATCTATACTATAGACGTCATCTACACCATAGACGTCATCTATACTATAGACGTCATCTACACTATAGACGTCATCTATACTATAGACGTCATCTATACTATAGACGTCATCTATACTATAGACGTCATCTATACTATAGACGTCATCTATACTATAGACGTCATCTACACTATAGACGTCATCTATACTATAGACGTCATCTACACTATAGACGTCATCTATACTATAGACGTCATCTACACTATAGACGTCATCTATACTATAGACGTCATCTACACTATAGACGTCATCTATACTATAGACGTCATCTATACTATAGACGTCATCTATACTATAAACGTCATCTATACTATAGACGTCATCTACACTATAGACGTCATCTATACTATAGACGTCATCTACACTATAGACGTCATCTATACTATAGACGTCATCTACACTATAGACGTCATCTATACTATAGACGTCATCTACACTATAGACGTCATCTATACTATAGACGTCATCTATACTATAGACGTCGTCTATAGTATAGACGTCATCTATAGTATAGACTCATCTATAGTATACACGTCATCTATAGTATAGACATCATCTATACTATAGGCGTCATCTATACTATAGCCGTCATCTATACTATAGACGTCATCTATACTATAGACGTCATCTATATTATAGAAGTCATCCATACTGTACACGTCATCTATACTATAGACGTCATCTATACTATAGACGTCATCTACACTATTGACGTTTTCTATACTATAGACTTCATCTACACTATAGACGTCATCTATACTATAGACGTCATCTATAGTATAGACGTCATCTATAGTATAGACTCATCTATAGTATAGACGTCATCTATAGTATACACGTCATCTATAGTATAGACGTCATCTATACTATAGGCGTCATCTATACTATAGCCGTCATCTATACTATAGACGTCATCTATACTATAGACGTCATCTATACTATAGACGTCATCTATACTATAGACGTCATCTATATAATAGACGTCATCTATACTATAGACGTCATCTATACTATAGACGTCATCTATACTATAGACGTCATCTATACTATAGACGTCATCTATACTATAGACGTCATCTATACTATAGACGTCATCTATACTATAGACGTCATCTATACTATAGACGTCATCTATACTATAGACGTCATCTATACTATAGACGTCATCTATACTATAGACATCATCTATACTATAGACGTCGTCTATACTATAGACGTCATCTATAGTATAGACGTCATCTATAGTATAGACGTCATCTATAGTATAGACGTCATCTATACTATAGACGTCGTCTATACTATAGACGTCATCTATACTAAAGACGTCATTTATACTACAGACGTCATCTATACTATAGACGTCATCTATACTTTAGACATCATCTATACTATACACGTCATCTATACTACAGACGTCATCTATACTACAGACGTCATCTATACTATAGACGTCAACTATACTATAGACGTAATCTATACTACAGACGTCAACTATACTATAGACGTAATCTATACTACAGACGTCATCTACACTTTAGACGTCATCTATACTATAGACGTCATCTATAGTATAGACGTCATCTATAGTATAGACGTCATCTATAGTATACACGTCATCTATATTATAGACGTCATCTATAGTATACACGTCATCTATAGTATAGACGTCATCTATACTATAGGCGTCATTTATACTATAGCCGTCATCTATACTATAGACGTCATCTATACTTAAGACGTCATCTATATTTTAGACGTCATCTATACTATAGACGTCATCTATATTATAGACGTCATCTATATTATAGACGTCATCTATATTATAGACGTCATCTATACTATAGACGTCATCTATACAATAGACGTCATCTATACTATAGACGTCATCTATACTAAAGACGTCATCTATACTATAGACGTCATCTATACTATAGACGTCATCTATACTATAGACGTCATCTATACTATA
The DNA here is from genome assembly GCA_947623515.1 of Neoascia interrupta. Lineage (NCBI taxonomy): Eukaryota > Metazoa > Arthropoda > Insecta > Diptera > Syrphidae > Neoascia > Neoascia interrupta. Next base: position 103,186,989 of record OX392462.1, read on the forward strand.
GACGTCATCTATATTATAGACATCATCTATACTATAGACGTCATCTATACTATAGACGTCATCTATATTATAGACATCATCTATACTATAGACGTCGTCTATTCTATAGACGTCATCTATACTTTAGACATCATCTATACTATACACGTCATCTATACTACAGACGTCATCTATACTACAGACGTCATCTATACTATAGACGTCAACTATACTATAGACGTAATCTATACTACAGACGTCATCTAAACTATAGACGGCAACTATACTATAGACATCATCTATACTATAGACGTCATCTATACTTTAGACGTCATTTATACTACAGACGTCGTCTATACTATAGACGTCATCTATTCTATAGACGTCATCTATATTATAGACGTCATCTATATTATAGACGTCATCTATTCTATAGACGTCATCTATAGTATAGACATCATCTATACTATAGCCGTCATCTATACTATAGCCGTCATCTATACTATAGACGTCATCTAAACTATAGACGGCAACTATACTATAGACATCATCTATACTATAGACGTCATCTATACTTTAGACGTCATTTATACTACAGACGTCGTCTATTCTATAGACGTCATCTATTCTATAGACGTCATCTATATTATAGACGTCATCTATATTATAGACGTCATCTATTCTATAGACGTCATCTATACTATAGACGTCATCTATACTATAGACGTCATCTATACTATAGACGTCATCTATACTATAGACGTCATCTATACTATAGACGTCATCTATACTATAGACATCATCTATACTATAGACGTCATCTATAGTATAGACGTCATCTATAGTATAGACGCCATCTATACTATAGACGTCGTCTGTACTATAGACGTCATCTATACTAAAGACGTCATTTATACTACAGACGTCATCTATACTATAGACGTCATCTATACTTTAGACATCATCTATACTATACACGTCATCTATACTACAGACGTCATCTATACTACAGACGTCATCTATACTATAGACGTCAACTATACTATAGACGTAATCTATACTACAGACGTCAACTATACTATAGACGTAATCTATACTACAGACGTCATCTACACTATAGACGTCATCTATACTATAGACGTCATCTATAGTATAGACGTCATCTATAGTATAGACGTCATCTATAGTATACACGTCATCTATAGTATAGACGTCATCTATAGTATACACGTCATCTATAGTATAGACGTCATCTATACTATAGGCGTCATTTATACTATAGCCGTCATCTATACTATAGACGTCATCTATACTATAGACGTCATCTATATTATAGACGTCATCTATACTATAGACGTCATCTATATTATAGACGTCATCTATACTATAGACGTCATATATACTATATACGTCATCTATACTATAGACGTCATCTATACTATAGACGTCATCTATACTATAGACGTCATCTATACTAAAGACGTCATCTATACTATAGACGTCATCTATACTATAGACGTCATCTATACTATAGACGTCATCTATACTATAGACGTCATCTATACTATAGACGTCATCTATACTATAGACGTCATCTATACTATAGACGTCATCTATACTATAGACGTCATCTATACTATAGACGTCATCTATACTATAGACGTCATCTATACTATAGACATCATCTATACTATAGACGTCATCTATACTATAGACGTCATCTATACTATAGACATCATCTATACTATAGACGTCATCTATACTATAGACATCATCTATACTATAGACGTCGTCTATACTATAGACGTCATCTATAATCTAGACATCATCTATACTATACACGTCATCTATACTACAGACGTCTTCTATACTACAGACGTCATCTATACTATAGACGTCAACTATACTATAGACGTAATCTATACTACAGACGTCATCTAAACTATAGACGTCAACTATACTATTGACGTCATCTACTACAGACGTCGTCTATACTATAGACGTCATCTATTCTATTGACGTCATCTATTCTATAGACGTCATCTATTCTATAGACGTCATCTATAGTATAGACGTCACCTATACTATAGCTGTCATCTATACTATAGCCGTCATCTATACTATAGACGTCATCTACACCATAGACGTCATCTATACTATAGACGTCATCTTCACTATAGACGTCATCTATACTATAGACGTCATCTATACTATAGACGTCATCTATACTATAGACGTCATCTACACTATAGACGTCATCTATACTATAGACGTCATCTACACTATAGACGTCATCTATACTATAGACGTCATCTATAGTATAGACGTCATCTATACTATAGACGTCATCTATAGTATAGACGCCATCTATACTATAGACGTCATCTACACTATAGACTTCATCTATACTATAGACGTCATCTATAGTATAGACGTCATCTATACTATAGACGTCATCTATACTTTAGACATCATCTATACTATACACGTCATCTATACTACAGACGTCATCTATACTACAGACGTCATCTATACTATAGACGTCAACTATACTATAGACGTAATCTATACTATAGACGTAATCTATACTACAGACGTCAACTATACTATAGACGTAATCTATACTACAGACGTCATCTACACTATAGACGTCATCTATACTATAGACGTCATCTATACTATAGACGTCATCTATACTATAGACGTCATCTATACTATAGACGTCATCTATACTATAGACGTCATCTATACTATAGACGTCATCTATACTATAGACGTCATCTATACTATAGACATCATCTATACTATAGACGTCATCTATAATCTAGACATCATCTATACTATACACGTCATCTATACTACAGACGTCTTCTATACTACAGACGTCATCTATACTATAGACGTCAACTATACTATAGACGTAATCTATACTACAGACGTCATCTAAACTATAGACGTCAACTATACTATTGACGTCATCTACTACAGACGTCGTCTATACTATAGACGTCATCTATTCTATTGACGTCATCTATTCTATAGACGTCATCTATATTATAGACGTCATCTATACTATAGACGTCATCTATATTATAGCCGTCATCTATACTATAGACGTCATCTACACCATAGACGTCATCTATACTATAGACGTCATCTTCACTATAGACGTCATCTATACTATAGACGTCATCTATACTATAGACGTCATCTATACTATAGACGTCATCTACACTATAGACGTCATCTATACTACAGACGTCATCTATACTATAGACGTCATTTATAGTATACACGTCATCTATAGTATAGACGTCATCTATACTATCTATCTATACTATAGACGTCATCTATACTAAAGACGTCATCTATACTATAGACGTCATCTATACTAAAGACGTCATCTATACTATAGACGTCATCTATACTATAGACGTCCTCTACAGGGTGTTTCCAAATTCGATGCAAATATTTTGACACAAGATTCTTGGGTATATTTGAAAAAAAAAAAAATTGTTCTACAGTATGGGCCTATCTCAAATTTTGATACCACTTATTGGGAATTTAAGAAAACACCTACTTTGAGGTACCTTGACCCATACTAACACAAATATCTCCGCTAACACTTACAACAGGTACTTCATTTAGGACTTTAATTTTAGAAGAAATAGTACTCCTTTTAAGTGCATTAAAATAAAATTGATGACTTTTTAACTTTCGAGGTATTTGCTTTTAAGTCGGATCCTTTTTCCCTGCCCATGACATTTTTTTGACTTTCAAGACACATTTCTGCGAAAAATGCGTAATAAACATATCGGTAATTTTTTTTTCTAGTGCACCTAACAATACTTAATAAAAATTGCTAAGACAAGTTACCCGAAAAACCCACAGATTTTATGATACTTGGGAAATTCCATAGCCGGTAAAATTATGAAAAACTCTTTTCACGAAGCCGCGACAGGTATAAGGTGGAAATATGATTTGTTACCTACATTTATAACCGCGATTGACAACAAGAACGATTTTTTGACTATGTATTAATAATTTAGGTAGGTCTTAGAGCATGCATTTTTATTAGACTACCTGATAAAAAGGTAATTTCCCTATCATTTTTCTGTTAAATCCCAAAAAGGATTAAGTTTGAGGTTGGTCGCCTAGTTGGAAAATTTACCTAATGTAAATTGTATAAAAGGTTAGAAAACAAAATTAAATCCATCAAGGTCATTTTTGAAGTCGAGGTGACACAACAGTTGTTAAGAAACCCTACTTGAAATGGCATCTTTTACAAACGAAGAATACGCCGATATTATCTACGTTTATGGGATGTGCAACGGAAGTTCTATTAGAGCACAACAAAGATACCATCAGCTTTATCCTAACCGAAGAGTACCTAATCACCGCGTATTTACAAATTCGTTTCGAAGACTTCGGGAAACGGGATCTGTTTCAACAAGACGACCTAACGCAGGAGCTTCACCAGGAAGAATTGCAGTTGATGAAGGAATACTGGAAGCGGTTGCAAGTGATCCATCAATCAGCATCAGGCGCTTATCCTTGCGATTTCATGTTTCAACACATAAAATTGTTCGTCTCCTGCATACGGAAAACTTGTATCCATACCACCATACACCTGTGCAGGAACTGCTTCCGAGTGATTTGGAGCCGAGACTTGAGTTTTGCAACTGGTTGTTAGAGCGGAAATTGGATGACAACGGTTTTATAAGCAGAATCCTATGGACGGACGAATCTCAATTTACTAGAGATGGGATTACAAATTTTCACAATCTACACACATGGGCTGCGGAAAACCCACACACAAGGAGAGAGTCATCATTTCAACACAGATTTAGCATCAATTTGTGGGCAGGTGTTATTGGAAACAACTTAATCGGTCCCTTCAAACTGCCTCCCACACTGAATTCTGCAAACTATCTGGAATTATTGCGCAATGATTTAACAGATCTACTGGAGGATGTTCCGGTAACTCAACGAGCTTCGTCATATTTTCAACAAGATGGAGCCTCAGCCCACTTTGGTCGCGAGGTTAAGAATTGGCTGGATGAAAAGTACGCTGGTCGTTGGATAGGAAGAAATGGACCAGTTCACTGGCCTGCAAGATCTCCAGACCTTACAATTATGGATTTTTTTTGTATGGGGGAGAATGAAAGAACTTGTTTATTCTACAGAAACATCAACTCTAAATGATTTAGAAGATCGCATTCTCCAAGCCTCGTCACAAGTGAGGCAGGAGTTATCCTCAATAAACGTTGACAGCGCAATCCAGAAACGGGCTCTAGCATGCATACAAAATGGAGAAGGACACTTTGAACACCTTATTTGATTGTAAAGTTAACTTAATGAAATAAAAAAAAAACATAAACCAAACGCAAGCATTTTTATTCAGAATAATAGGAATTGAACACTATGAATCGAGTTTTTCATAATTTTACCTGCTATGGAATTTCCCAAGTATCATAAAATCTGTGGGTTTTTCGGATAACTTGTCTTTGCAATTTTTATTAAGTATTGTTAGATGCGCTAGAAAAAAAATTACCGATATATTTACTACGCATTTTTCGCAGAAATGTGTCTTGAAAGTCAAAAAAATGTCATGGGCAGGGAAAAAGGATCCGACTTAAAAGCAAATATCTCGAAAGTTAAAAAAGTCATCAATTTTAATTTTAATGCAGTTAAAAGGAGTACTATTTCTTCTAAAATTTAAGTCCTTAATGAAGTACCTGTTGTAAGTGTTAGCGGAGATATTTGTGTTAGTATGGGTCAAGGTACCTCAAAGTAGGTGTTTTCTTAAATTCCCAATAAGTGGTATCAAAATTCGAGATAGGCCCATACTGTAGAACAATTTTTTTCTTCAAATATACCCAAGAATCTTGTGTCAAAATATTTGCATCGAATTTGAAAACACCCTGTATAGTATAGACGTCATCTATACTACAGACGTCATCTATACTATAGACGTCATCTATACTATAGACGTCATCTACACTATAGACGTCATCTATACTATAGACGTCATCTACACTATAGACGTCATCTATACTATAGACGTCATCTATACTATAGACGTCATCTATACTATAAACGTCATCTATACTATAGACGTCATCTACACTATTGACGTTTTCTATACTATAGACTTCATCTACACTATAGACGTCATCTATACTATAGACGTCATCTATAGTATAGACGTCATCTATAGTATAGACTCATCTATAGTATAGACGTCATCTATAGTATACACGTCATCTATAGTATAGACGTCATCTATACTATAGGCGTCATCTATACTATAGCCGTCATCTATACTATAGACGTCATCTATACTATAGACGTCATCTATACTATAGACGTCATCTATACTATAGACGTCATCTATATAATAGACGTCATCTATACTATAGACGTCATCTATACTATAGACGTCATCTATACTATAGACGTCATCTATACTATAGACGTCATCTATACTATAGACGTCATCTATACTATAGACGTCATCTATACTATAGACGTCATCTATACTATAGACGTCATCTATACTATAGACGTCATCTATACTATAGACATCATCTATACTATAGACGTCGTCTATACTATAGACGTCATCTATAGTATAGACGTCATCTATAGTATAGACGTCATCTATAGTATAGACGTCATCTATAGTATAGACGTCATCTATAGTATAGACGTCATCTATAGTATAGACGTCATCTATACTATAGACGTCGTCTATACTATAGACGTCATCTATACTAAAGACGTCATTTATACTACAGACGTCATCTATACTATAGACGTCATCTATACTTTAGACATCATCTATACTATACACGTCATCTATACTACAGACGTCATCTATACTACAGACGTCATCTATACTATAGACGTCAACTATACTATAGACGTAATCTATACTACAGACGTCAACTATACTATAGACGTAATCTATACTACAGACGTCATCTACACTTTAGACGTCATCTATACTATAGACGTCATCTATAGTATAGACGTCATCTATAGTATAGACGTCATCTATAGTATACACGTCATCTATATTATAGACGTCATCTATAGTATACACGTCATCTATAGTATAGACGTCATCTATACTATAGGCGTCATTTATACTATAGCCGTCATCTATACTATAGGCGTCATCTATACTATAGACGTCATCTATATTTTAGACGTCATCTATACTATAGACGTCATCTATATTATAGACGTCATCTATATTATAGACGTCATCTATATTATAGACGTCATCTATACTATAGACGTCATCTATACAATAGACGTCATCTATACTATAGACGTCATCTATACTAAAGACGTCATCTATACTATAGACGTCATCTATACTATAGACGTCATCTATACTATAGACGTCATCTATACTATAGACGTCATCTATATTATAGACATCATCTATACTATAGACGTCATCTATACTATAGACGTCATCTATATTATAGACATCATCTATACTATAGACGTCGTCTATTCTATAGACGTCATCTATACTTTAGACATCATCTATACTATACACGTCATCTATACTACAGACATCATCTATACTACAGACGTCATCTATACTATAGACGTCAACTATACTATAGACGTAATCTATACTACAGACGTCATCTAAACTATAGACGGCAAGTATACTATAGACATCATCTATACTATAGACGTCATCTATACTTTAGACGTCATTTATACTACAGACGTCGTCTATACTATAGACGTCATCTATTCTATAGACGTCATCTATATTATAGACGTCATCTATATTATAGACGTCATCTATTCTATAGACGTCATCTATAGTATAGACATCATCTATACTATAGCCGTCATCTTTACTATAGCCGTCATCTATACTATAGACGTCATCTACACCATAGACGTCATCTACACCATAGACGTCATCTATACTATAGACGTCATCTACACTATAGACGTCATCTATACTATAGACGTCATCTATACTATAGACGTCATCTATACTATAGACGTCATCTATACTATAGACGTCATCTATACTATAGACGTCATCTACACTATAGACGTCATCTATACTATAGACGTCATCTACACTATAGACGTCATCTATACTATAGACGTCATCTACACTATAGACGTCATCTATACTATAGACGTCATCTATAGTATAGACGTCATCTATAGTATAGACTCATCTATAGTATACACGTCATCTATAGTATAGACGTCATCTATAGTATACACGTCATCTATAGTATAGACCTCATCTATACTATAGGCGTCATCTATACTATAGCCGTCATCTATACTATAGACGTCATCTATACTATAGACGTCATCTATATTATAGAAGTCATCCATACTATACACGTCATCTATACTATAGACGTCATCTATACTATAGACGTCAACTATACTATAGACGTAATCTATACTACAGACGTCATCTATACTATAGAAGTCATCTATACTATAGACGTCATCTATACTATAGACGTCATCTATACTATAGACGTCATCTATACTTTAGACGTCATTTATACTACAGACGTCATCTATACTATAGACGTCATCTATTCTAAAGACGTCATCTATATTATAGACGTCATCTATATTATAGACGTCATCTATATTATAGACGTCATCTATTCTATAGACGTCATCTATTCTATAGACGTCATCTATAGTATAGACGTCATCTATACTATAGACGTCATCTATACTATAGACGTCATCTATACTATAGACGTCATCTATACTATAGACGTCATCTATACTATAGACGTCATCTATACTATAGACGTCATCTATACTATAGACGTCATCTATACTATAGAAGTCTTCTATACTATAGACGTAATCTATACTATAGTTGTCATCTATACTATAGACGTCATCTATAGTATAGACGTCATCTATACTATAGACGTCATCTATACTATAGACGTCATCTATACTATAGTTGTCATCTATACTATAGACGTCATCTATAGTATAGACGTCATCTATACTATAGAGGTCATCTATACTATAGACGTCATCTTTACTATAGACGTCATCTACACTATAAACGTCATCTATACTATAGACGTCATCTATACTATAGACGTCATCTATACTATAGTCGTCATCTATACTATAGTCGTCATCTATACTATAGATGTCATATATACTATAGATGTCATCTATACTATAGACGTCATCTATACTATAGACGTCATCTATTCTATAGACGTCATCTATACTATAGACGTCATCTATACTAAAGACGTCATCTATACTATAGACGTCATCTATACTATAGACGTCATCTATACTATAGACGTCATCTATACTATAGACGTCATCTATACTATAGACGTCATCTATACTATAGACGTCATCTATACTATAGACCTCATCTATACTATAGACGTCATCTATACTATAGACGTCATCTATACTATACACGTCATCTATACTATAGACGTCATATATACTATAGACGTCATCTATACTATAGTCGTCATCTATACTATAGATGTCATCTATACTATAGACGTCATCTATACTATAGACGTCATCTATACTATAGTCGTCATCTATACTATAGTCGTCATCTATACTATAGATGTCATCTATACTATAGTCGTCATCTATACTATAGTCGTCATCTATACTATAGTCGTCATCTATACTATAGATGTCATCTATACTATAGACGTCATCTATACTATAGACGTCATCTATACTATAGACGTCATCTATACTATAGACGTCATCTATACTATAGACGTCATCTATACTATAGACGTCATCTATACTATAGACGTCATCTATACTATAGACGTCATCTATACTATAGACGTCATCTATACTATAGACGTCATCTATACTATAGTTGTCATCTATACTATAGACGTCATCTATAGTATAGACGTCATCTATACTATAGAGGTCTACTATACTATAGACGTCATCTTTACTATAGACGTCATCTATACTATAAACGTCATCTATACTATAAACGTCATCTATACTATAGACGTCATCTATACTATAGTCGTCATCTATACTATAGTCGTCATCTATACTATAGATGTCATATATACTATAGATGTCATCTATACTATAGACGTCATCTATACTATAGACGTCATCTATTCTATAGACGTCATCTATACTATAGACGTCATTTATACTAAAGACGTCATCTATACTATAGACGTCATCTATACTATAGACGTCATCTATACTATAGACGTCATCTATACTATAGACGTCATCTATACTATAGACGTCATCTATACTATAGACGTCATCTATACTATAGACGTCATCTATACTATACACGTCATCTATACTATAGACGTCATATATACTATAGACGTCATCTATACTATAGTCGTCATCTATACTATAGATGTCATCTGTACTATAGACGTCATCTATACTATAGACGTCATCTATACTATAGTCGTCATCTATACTATAGTCGTCATCTATACTATAGATGTCATCTATACTATAGTCGTCATCTATACTATAGTCGTCATCTATACTATAGTCGTCATCTATACTATAGATGTCTTCTATACTATAGATGTCATCTATACTATAGACGTCATCTATACTATAGACGTCATCTATACTATAGACGTCATCTATACTATAGACGTCATCTATACTATAGACGTCATCTATACTATAGACGTCATCTATACTATAGACGACATCTATGCTATAGACGTCATCTATACTATAGACGTCATCTATACTATAGACGTCATCTATACTATAGTTGTCATCTATACTATAGACGTCATCTATAGTATAGACGTCATCTATACTATAGAGGTCATCTATACTATAGACGTCATATTTACTAGAGACGTCATCTATACTATAGACGTCATCTATACTATAGACGTCATCTATACTATAGACGTCATCTTTACTATAGACGTCATCTATACTATAGACGTCATCTATACTATAGACGTCATCTATACTATAGACGTCATATATACTATAGACGTCATCTATACTATAGACGTCATCTATACTATAGTCGTCATCTATACTATAGTCGTCATCTATACTATAGATGTCATCTATACTATAGATGTCATCTATACTAAAGACGTCATCTATACTATAGACGTCATCTATACTATAGACGTCATCTATACTATAGACGACATCTATACTATAGACGTCATCTATACTATAGACGTCATCTAAACTATAGACGTCATCTATAGTATAGACGTCATCTAAACTATAGATGTCATCTATATTATAGAAGTCATCTATACTATAGACGTCATCTATACTAAAGACGTAATCTATAGTATAGACGTCATCTATAGTACACACGTCATCTATAGTATAGACGTCATCTATACTATAGGCGTCATCTATACTATAGCCGTCATCTATACTATAGACGTCATCTATACTATAGACGTCATCTATATTATAGAAGTCATCTATACTATAGACGTCATCTATACTATAGGCGTCATCTATACTATAGACGTCATCTATACTTTAGACATCATCTATTCTATAGACGTCATCTATAGTATAGACGTTATCTATTCTATAGACGTCATCTATAGTATAGACGTCATCTATACTATAGACGTCATCTATACTGTAGACGTCATCTATACTATAGACGTTATCTATACTATAGACGTCATCTATACTATAGACGTCATCTATACTATAGACGTCATCTATACTATAGACGTCATCTATACTATAGACGTCATCTATACTATAGACGTCATCTATACTATAGACGTCATCTATACTATAGACGTCATCTATACTATAGACGTCATCTATACTATAGACGTCATCTATACTATAGACGTCATCTATACTATAGCCGTCATCTATACTATAGACGTCATCTTTACTATAGCCGTCATCTATACTATAGACGTCATCTATACTATAGCCGTCATCTATACTATAGACGTCAACTATACTAAAGACGTCATCTATACTATAGACGTCATCTATACTATAGACGTCATCTATACTATAGACGTCATCTATACTATAGACGTCATCTATACTATAGACGTCATAATATATACTATAGACGTCATCTATACTTTAGACGTCATCTATACTATAGACGTCATCTATACTATAGACGTCATCTATACTATAGACGTCATCTATACTATAGACGTCATCTTTACTATAGCCGTCATCTATACTATAGACGTCATCTATACTATAGCCGTCATCTATACTATAGACGTCAACTATACTAAAGACGTCATCTATACTATAGACGTCATCTATACTTTAGACGTCATCTATACTATAGACGTCATCTATACTATAGACGTCATCTATACTATAGACGTCATCTATACTATAGACGTCATCTATACTATAGCCGTCATCAATACTATAGCCGTCATCTATACTATAGACGTCATCTATACTATAGACGTCATCTATACTATAGACGTCATCTATACTATAGACGTCATCTATACTAGACGTCATCTATACTATAGACGTTATCTATACTATAGACGTCATCTATACTATAGACGTTATCTATACTATAGACGTTATCTATACTATAGACGTTATCTATACTATAGACGTTATCTATACTATAGACGTTATCTATACTATAGACGTTATCTATACTATAGACGTTATCTACACTATAGACGTCATCTATACTATAGACGTTATCTATACTATAGGCGTCATCTATACTATAGACGTCATCTATACTATAAACGTCATCTATACTATAGACGTCATCTAAACTATAGACGTCATCTATACTATAGACGTCATCTATACTATAGACGTCATCTATAATATAGACGTCATCTATAATATAGACGTCATCTATACTATAGACGTCATCTATACTATAGACGTCATCTATACTATAGACGTCATCTACACTATAGACGTCATCTATACTATAGACGTCATCTACACTATAGACGTCATCTATACTATTGACGTCATCTACACTATAGACGTCATCTATACTATAGACGTCATCTTAAGTATAGACGTCATCTATAGTATAGACTCATCTATAGTATACACGTCATCTATAGTATAGACGTCATCTATACTATAGACGTCATCTATACTATAGACGTCATCTATACTACAGACGTCATCTATAATAGACGACATCTATACTATAGACGTTATCTATACTATAGACGTCATCTATACTATAGACGTTATCTATACTATAGACGTTATCTATACTATAGACGTTATCTATATTATAGACGTTATCTATACTATAGACGTTATCTATACTATAGACGTCATCTATACTATAGACGTTATCTATACTATAGACGTCATCTATACTATAGACGTCATCTATACTATAAACGTCATCTATACTATAGACGTCATCTAAACTATAGACGTCATCTATACTATAGACGTCATCTATACTATAGACGTCATCTATAATATAGACGTCATCTATAATATAGACGTCATCTATACTATAGACGTCATCTATACTATAGACGTCATCTATACTATAGACGTCATCTACACTATAGACGTCATCTATACTATAGACGTCATCTACACTATAGACGTCATCTATACTATAGACGTCATCTACACTATAGACGTCATCTATACTATAGACGTCATCTATACTATAGACGTCATCTATACTATAGACGTCATCTATACTATAGACGTCATCTATACTATTGACGTCATCTATTCTATAGACGTCATCTATACTACAGACATCATCAATACTATAGACGTCATCTATACTATAGACGTCATCTATACTATAGACGTCATCTATATTATAGACGTCATCTATACTATAGACGTCATCTATATTATAGACGTCATCTATACTATAGACGTCATCTATACTATAGACGTCATCTATACTATACACGTCATCTATACTATAGACGTCGTCTATACTACAGACGTCATCTATACTATAGACGTCATCTATACTATAGACGTCATCTATACTATAGACGTCATCTATACTATAGACGTCATCTATACTATAGTTGTCATCTATACTATAGACGTCATCTATACTATAGTTGTCATCTATACTATAGACGTCATCTATACTATAGAGGTCATCTATACTATAGACGTCATCTATACTATAGACGTCATCTATACTATAGACGTCATCTATACTATAGACGTCATCTATACTATAGACGTCATCTATACTATAGACGTCATCTATACTATAGACGTCGTCTATACTATAGACGTCATCTATACTATAGACGTCATCTATACTATAGACGTCATCTATACTATAGTCGTCATCTATACTATAGACGTCATCTATACTATAGACGTCATCTAAACTATAGTCGTCATCTATACTATAGATGTCATCTATACTATAGACGTCATCTATACTATAGACGTCATCTATACTATAGACGTCATCTATGCTATAGTCGTCATCTATACTATAGATGTCATCTATACTATAGACGTCATCTATACTATAGACGTCATCTATACTACAGACGTCATCTATACTATAGACGTCATCTATACTAAAGACGTCATCTATACTATAGAGTTCATCTATACTATAGACGTCATCTATACTATAGAGTTCATCTATACTATAGACGTCATCTATACTATAGAGTTCATCTATACTATAGACGTCATCTATACTATAGAGTTCATCTATACTATAGACGTCATCTATACTATAGACGTCATCTATACTATAGACGTCATCTATACTATAGACGTCATCTATACTATAGACGTCATCTATACTATAGACGTCATCTATACTATAGACGTCATCTATACTATAGACGTCATCTATACTATAGACGTCATCTATACTATAGACGTCATCTATACTATAGACGTCATCAATACTATAGACGTCATCTATACTATAGCCGTCATCTATACTATAGACGTCATCTTTACTATAGCCGTCATCTATACTATAGACGTCATCTATACTAAAGCCGTCATCTATACTATAGACCCCAACTATACTAAAGACGTCATCTATATTATAGACGTCATCTATACTATAGACGTCATCTATACTATAGACGTCATCTATACTATTGACGTCATCTATACTATAGACGTCATCTATACTATAGACGTCATATATACTATAGACGTCATCTATACTATAGACGTCATCCATACTATAGACGTCATCTATACTATAGACGTCATCTATACTATAGACGTCATCTATACTATAGACGTCATCTATAATATAGACGTCATCTATACTATAGACGTCATCTATACTATAGACGTCATCTATACTATAGACGTCATCTATACTATAGACGTCATCTATACTATAGCCGTCATCTATACTATAGCCGTCATCTATACTATAGACGTCATCTATACTATAGACGTCATCTATACTATAGACGTCATCTATACTATAGACGTCATCTATACTATAGACGTCATCTATACTAGACGTCATCTATACTATAGACGTTATCTATACTATAGACGTCATCTATACTATAGACGTTATCTATACTATAGACGTTATCTATACTATAGACGTTATCTATATTATAGACGTTATCTATACTATAGACGTTATCTATACTATAGACGTCATCTATACTATAGACGTTATCTATACTATAGACGTCATCTATACAATAGACGTCATCTATACTATAAACGTCATCTATACTATAGACGTCATCTAAACTATAGACGTCATCTATACTATAGACGTC
The DNA here is from genome assembly GCA_947623515.1 of Neoascia interrupta. Classification (NCBI taxonomy): domain Eukaryota; kingdom Metazoa; phylum Arthropoda; class Insecta; order Diptera; family Syrphidae; genus Neoascia; species Neoascia interrupta. The sequence goes on from OX392462.1 coordinate 103,202,768, forward strand.
ATCTATACTATAGACGTCATCTATACTATAGACGTCATCTATAATATAGACGTCATCTATAATATAGACGTCATCTATACTATAGACGTCATCTATACTATAGACGTCATCTATACTATAGACGTCATCTACACTATAGACGTCATCTATACTATAGACGTCATCTACACTTTAGACGTCATCTATACTATAGACGTCATCTTAAGTATAGACGTCATCTAAAGTATAGACTCATCTATAGTATACACGTCATCTATAGTATAGACGTCATCTATAGTATACACGTCATCTATAGTATAGACGTCATCTATACTATAGGCGTTATCTATATTATAGCCGTCATCTATACTATAGACGTCATCTACACTATAGACGTCATCTATACTATAGACGTCATCTATACTATAGACGTCATCTATACTATAGACATCATCTATACTATAGACATCATCTATTCTAAAGACGTCATCTATAGTATAGACGTCATCTATTCTATAGACGTCATCTATACTACAGACATCATCAATACTATAGACGTCATCTATACTATAGACGTCATCTATACTATAGACGTCATCTATATTATAGACATCATCTATACTATAGACGTCATCTATACTATAGACGTCATCTATACTATACACGTCATCTATACTATAGACGTCGTCTATACTACAGACGTCATCTATACTATAGACGTCATCTATACTATAGACGTCATCTATACTATAGACGTCATCTATACTATAGACGTCATCTATACTATAGACGTCATCTATACTATAGACGTCATCTATACTAAAGACGTCATCTATACTATAGACGTCATCTATACTATAGACGTCATCTATACTATAGACGTCATCTATACTATAGACGTCATCTATACTATAGACGTCATCTATACTATAGACGTCATCTATAGTATAGACGTCATCTATACTATAGAGGTCATCTATACTATAGACGTCATCTTTACTATAGACGTCATCTATACTATAGACGTCATCTATACTATAGACGTCATCTATACTATAGACGTCATCTATACTATAGACGTCATCTATACTATAGACGTCATATATACTATAGACGTCATCTATACTATAGATGTCATCTAAACTATAGATGTCATCTATACTATAGATGTCATCTATATTATAGACGTCATCTATATTATAGACGTCATCTATACTATAGACGTCATCTATACTATAGACGTCATCTATACTATTGACGTCATCTATACTATAGACGTCATCTATACTATAGACGTCATCTATACTATAGACGTCATCTATACTATAGACGTCATCTATACTATAGACGTCATCTATACTATAGACGTCATCTATACTATAGACGTCATCTATACTATAGACGTCATCTATACTATAGACGTCATCTATACTATAGACGTCATCTATACTATAGACGTCATCTATACTATAGTTGTCATCTATACTATAGTTGTCATCTATACTATAGACGTCATCTATACTATAGTTGTCATCTATAGTATAGACGTCATCTATACTATAGAGGTCATATTTACTATAGACGTCATCTATACTATAGACGTCATCTATACTATAGACGTCACCTATACTATAGACGTCATCTATACTATAGACGTCACCTATACTATAGACGTCATCTATACTATAGACGTCATCTATACTATAGACGTCATCTATACTATAGATGTCATCTATACTATAGACGTCATCTATATTATAGAAGTCATCTATACTATAGACGTCATCTATACTATAGACGTCATCTATATTATAGACGTCATCTATACTATAGACGTCATCTATACTATAGACATCATCTATACTATAGACGTCATCTATTCTATAGACGTCGTCTATACTATAGACGTCATCTATTCTATAGACGTCGTCTATAGTATAGACGTTATCCATTCTATAGACATCATCTATAGTATAGACGTCATCTTTAGTATAGACGTTGTCTATTCTATAGACGTCATCTATAGTATAGACGTCATCTATAGTATAGACGTCATCAATACTATAGACGTCATCTATACTATAGCCGTCATCTATACTATAGACGTCATCTATACTATAGACGTCATCTATATTATAGAAGTCATCTATACTATAGACGTCATCTATACTATAGGCGTCATCTATACTATAGACGTCATCTATACTATAGACGTCATCTATACTATAGACGTCATCTATACTATAGACGTCATCTATACTATAGACATCATCTATTCTATAGACGTCATCTATAGTATAGACGTTATCTATTCTATAGACATCATCTATAGTATAGACATCATCTATAGTATAGACGTCATCTTTAGTATAGACGTTATCTATTCTATAGACGTCATCTATAGTATAGACGTCATCTATACTGTTGACGTCATCTATGCTATAGACGTTATCTATACTATAGACGTCATCTATACTATAGACGTCATCTATACTATAGACGTCATCTATACTATAGCCGTCATCTATACTATAGCCGTCATCTATACTATAGACGTCATCTTTACTATAGCCGTCATCTATACTATAGACGTCAACTATACTATAGACGTCATCTATACTATAGCCGTCATCTATACTATAGCCGTCATCTATACTATAGACGTCATCTATACTATAGACGTCATCTATACTATAGACGTCATCTATACTATAGACGTCATCTATACTATAGACGTCATCTATACTATAGACGTCATCTATACTATAGACGTCATCTATACTATAGACGTCATCTATACTATAGACGTCATCTATACTATAGACGTCATCTATACTATAGACGTCATCTATACTATAGACGTCATCTATACTATAGACGTCATCTATACTATAGACGTCATCTATACTATAGACGTCATCTATACTATAGACGTCATCTATACTATAGACGTCATCTATACTATAGACGTCATCTATACTATAGACGTCATCTATACTATAGACGTCATCTATACTATAGACGTCATCTATACTATACACGTCATCTATACTATAGACGTCATCTATACTATACACGTCATCTATACTATAGACGTCATCTATACTATAGACGTCATCTATACTATAGACGTCATCTATACTATACACGTCATCTATACTATAGACGCCATCTATACTATAGACGTCATCTATAGTATAGACGTCATCTATACTATAGAGGTCATCTATACTATAGACGTCATCTTTACTATAGACGTCATCTATACTATAGACGTCATCTATACTATAGACGTCATCTATACTATAGACGTCATATATACTATAGACGTCATCTATGCTATAGTCGTCATCTATACTATAGACGTCATCTATACTATAGACGTCATCTATACTATAGTCGTCATCTATACTATAGACGTCATCTATACTATAGACGTCATCTATACTATAGACGTCATCTATACTATAGACGTCATCTATACTATAGACGTCATCTATACTATAGACGTCATCTATACTATAGACGTCATCTATACTATAGACGTCATCTATACTATAGACGTCATCTATACTATAGACGTCATCTATACTATACACGTCATCTATACTATAGACGTCATCTATACTATAGACGTCATCTATACTATAGACGTCATCTATACTATAGACGTCATCTATACTATACACGTCATCTATACTATAGACGCCATCTATACTATAGACGTCATCTATAGTATAGACGTCATCTATAGTATAGACGTCATCTATACTATAGAGGTCATCTATACTATAGACGTCATCTATACTATAGACGTCATCTATACTATAGAGGTCATCTATACTATAGACGTCATCTATACTATAGACGTCATCTATACTATAGACGTCATCTATGCTATAGTCGTCATCTATACTATAGACGTCATCTATACTATAGACGTCATCTATACTATAGTCGTCATCTATACTATAGATGTCATCTATACTATAGTCGTCATCTATACTATAGTCGTCATCTATACTATAGACGTCATCTATACTATAGACGTCATCTATACTATAGACGTCATCTATACTATAGACGTCATCTATACTATAGACGTCATCTATACTATAGACGTCATCTATACTATAGACGTCATCTATACTATAGACGTCATCTATACTATACACGTCATCTATACTATAGACGTCATCTATACTATAGTTGTCATCTATACTATAGTTGTCATCTATACTATAGTTGTCATCTATACTATAGACGTCATCTATACTATAGTTGTCATCTATACTATAGTTGTCATCTATACTATAGACGTCATCTATACTATAGACGTCATCTATAGTATAGACGTCATCTATAGTATAGACGTCATCTATACTATAGAGGTCATCTATACTATAGACGTCATATTTACTAGAGACGTCATCTATACTATAGACGTCATCTATACTATAGACGGCATCTATACTATAGACGTCATCTATACTATAGACGTCATCTATACTATAGACGTCATCTATAGTATAGACGTCATCTATACTATAGAGGTCATATTTACTATAGACGTCATCTATACTATAGACGTCATCTATACTATAGACGTCACCTATACTATAGACGTCACCTATACTATAGACGTCATCTATACTATAGACGTCACCTATACTATAGACGTCATCTATACTATAGACGTCATCTATACTATAGACGTCATCTATACTATAGATGTCATCTATACTATAGACGTCATCTATATTATAGAAGTCATCTATACTATAGACGTCATCTATACTATAGACGTCATCTATATTATAGACGTCATCTATACTATAGACGTCATCTATACTATAGACATCATCTATACTATAGACGTCATCTATTCTATAGACGTCGTCTATACTATAGACGTCATCTATTCTATAGACGTCGTCTATAGTATAGACGTTATCCATTCTATAGACATCATCTATAGTATAGACGTCATCTTTAGTATAGACGTTGTCTATTCTATAGACGTCATCTATAGTATAGACGTCATCTATAGTATAGACGTCATCAATACTATAGACGTCATCTATACTATAGCCGTCATCTATACTATAGACGTCATCTATACTATAGACGTCATCTATATTATAGAAGTCATCTATACTATAGACGTCATCTATACTATAGGCGTCATCTATACTATAGACGTCATCTATACTATAGACGTCATCTATACTATAGACGTCATCTATACTATAGACATCATCTATTCTATAGACGTCATCTATAGTATAGACGTTATCTATTCAATAGACATCATCTATAGTATAGACATCATCTATAGTATAGACGTCATCTTTAGTATAGACGTTATCTATTCTATAGACGTCATCTATAGTATAGACGTCATCTATACTGTTGACGTCATCTATGCTATAGACGTTATCTATACTATAGACGTCATCTATACTATAGACGTCATCTATACTATAGACGTCATCTATACTATAGCCGTCATCTATACTATAGCCGTCATCTATACTATAGACGTCATCTTTACTATAGCCGTCATCTATACTATAGACGTCAACTATACTATAGACGTCATCTATACTATAGCCGTCATCTATACTATAGCCGTCATCTATACTATAGACGTCATCTATACTATAGACGTCATCTATACTATAGACGTCATCTATACTATAGACGTCATCTATACTATAGACGTCATCTATACTATAGACGTCATCTATACTATAGACGTCATCTATACTATAGACGTCATCTATACTATAGACGTCATCTATACTATAGACGTCATCTATACTATAGACGTCATCTATACTATAGACGTCATCTATACTATAGACGTCATCTATACTATAGACGTCATCTATACTATAGACGTCATCTATACTATAGACGTCATCTATACTATAGACGTCATCTATACTATAGACGTCATCTATACTATAGACGTCATCTATACTATAGACGTCATCTATACTATAGACGTCATCTATACTATAGACGTCATCTATACTATAGACGTCATCTATACTATACACGTCATCTATACTATAGACGTCATCTATACTATACACGTCATCTATACTATAGACGTCATCTATACTATACACGTCATCTATACTATAGACGTCATCTATACTATAGACGTCATCTATACTATAGACGTCATCTATACTATACACGTCATCTATACTATAGACGCCATCTATACTATAGACGTCATCTATAGTATAGACGTCATCTATACTATAGAGGTCATCTATACTATAGACGTCATCTTTACTATAGACGTCATCTATACTATAGACGTCATCTATACTATAGACGTCATCTATACTATAGACGTCATATATACTATAGACGTCATCTATGCTATAGTCGTCATCTATACTATAGACGTCATCTATACTATAGACGTCATCTATACTATAGTCGTCATCTATACTATAGACGTCATCTATACTATAGACGTCATCTATACTATAGACGTCATCTATACTATAGACGTCATCTATACTATAGACGTCATCTATACTATAGACGTCATCTATACTATAGACGTCATCTATACTATAGACGTCATCTATACTATAGACGTCATCTATACTATACACGTCATCTATACTATAGACGTCATCTATACTATAGACGTCATCTATACTATAGACGTCATCTATACTATAGACGTCATCTATACTATACACGTCATCTATACTATAGACGCCATCTATACTATAGACGTCATCTATAGTATAGACGTCATCTATACTATAGAGGTCATCTATACTATAGACGTCATCTATACTATAGACGTCATCTATACTATAGAGGTCATCTATACTATAGACGTCATCTATACTATAGACGTCATCTATACTATAGACGTCATCTATGCTATAGTCGTCATCTATACTATAGACGTCATCTATACTATAGACGTCATCTATACTATAGTCGTCATCTATACTATAGATGTCATCTATACTATAGTCGTCATCTATACTATAGTCGTCATCTATACTATAGACGTCATCTATACTATAGACGTCATCTATACTATAGACGTCATCTATACTATAGACGTCATCTATACTATAGACGTCATCTATACTATAGACGTCATCTATACTATAGACGTCATCTATACTATAGACGTCATCTATACTATAGACGTCATCTATACTATACACGTCATCTATACTATAGACGTCATCTATACTATAGTTGTCATCTATACTATAGTTGTCATCTATACTATAGTTGTCATCTATACTATAGACGTCATCTATACTATAGTTGTCATCTATACTATAGTTGTCATCTATACTATAGACGTCATCTATACTATAGACGTCATCTATAGTATAGACGTCATCTATAGTATAGACGTCATCTATACTATAGAGGTCATCTATACTATAGACGTCATATTTACTAGAGACGTCATCTATACTATAGACGTCATCTATACTATAGACGTCATCTATACTATAGACGTCATCTATACTATAGACGTCATCTATACTATAGACGTCATCTATACTATAGACGTCATCTATACTATAGACGTCATGTATACTATAGACGTCATCTATACTATAGACGTCATCTATACTATAGTCGTCATCTATACTATAGTCGTCATCTATACTATAGTCGTCATCTATACTATAGATGTCATCTATACTAAAGACCTCATCTATACTATAGACGTCATCTATACTATAGACGTCATCTATACTATAGACGTCATCTATACTATAGACGTCATCTATACTATAGACGTCATCTAAACTATAGACGTCATCTATACTATAGACGTCATCTAAACTATAGATGTCATCTATATTATAGAAGTCATCTATACTATAGACGTCATCTATACTAAAGACGTCATCTATAGTATACACGTCATCTATAGTATAGACGTAATCTATACTATAGGCGTCATCTATACTATAGCCGTCATCTATACTATAGACGTCATCTATACTATAGACGTCATCTATATTATAGAAGTCATCTATACTATAGACGTCATCTATACTATAGGCGTCATCTATACTATAGACGTCATCTATACTTTAGACATCATCTATTCTATAGACGTCATCTATAGTATAGACGTTATCTATTCTATAGACATCATCTATAGTATAGACGTCATCTTTAGTATAGACGTTATCTATTCTATAGACGTCATCTATAGTATAGACGTCATCTATACTATAGACGTCATCTATACTGTAGACGTCATCTATACTATAGACGTTATCTATACTATAGACGTCATCTATACTGTAGACGTCATCTATACTATAGACGTTATCTATACTATAGACGTCATCTATACTATAGACATCATCTATACTATAGACGTCATCTATACTATAGACGTCATCTATACTATAGACGTCATCTATACTATAGACGTCATCTATACTATAGACGTCATCTATACTATAGACGTCATCTATACTATAGACGTCATCTATACTATAGACGTCATCTATACTATCATCTATATATAGACGTCATCTATACTATAGACGTCATCTATACTATAGACGTCATCTTTACTATAGCCGTCATCTATACTATAGACGTCAGCTATACTATAGACGTCATCTATACTATAGCCGTCATCTATACTATAGACGTCAACTATACTAAAGACGTCATCTATACTATAGACGTCATCTATACTATAGACGTCATCTATACTATAGACGTCATCTATACTATAGACGTCATCTATACTATAGACGTCATCTATACTATAGACGTCATCTATACTATAGACGTCATCTACACTATAGACGTCATCTATACTATAGACGTCATCTATGCTATAGACATCATCTATACTATAGACGTCATCTATACTATAGACGTCATCTATACTATAGACGTCATCTATACTATAGACGTCATCTATACTATAGACGTCATCTATACTATAGACGTCATCTATACTATAGACGTCATCTATACTATAGACGTCATCTATACTAGACGTCATCTATACTATAGACGTTATCTATACTATAGACGTCATCTATACTATAGACGTTATCTATACTATAGACGTCATCTATACTATAGACGTCATCTATACTATAGACGTTATCTATATTATAGACGTTATCTATACTATAGACGTTATCTATACTATAGACGTCATCTATACTATAGACGTTATCTATACTATAGACGTCATCTATACTATAGACGTCATCTATACTATAAACGTCATCTATACTATAGACGTCATCTAAACTATAGACGTCATCTATACTATAGACGTCATTTATACTATAGACGTCATCTATAATATAGACGTCATCTATAATATAGACGTCATCTATACTATAGACGTCATCTATACTATAGACGTCATCTATACTATAGACGTCATCTATACTATAGACGTCATCTATACTATAGACGTCATCTACACTATAGACGTCATCTATACTATAGACGTCATCTATACTATAGACGTCATCTATACTATAGACGCCATCTATATTATAGACGTCATCTATACTAAAGACGTCATCTATACTATAGACGTCATCTATATTATAGACGTCATCTATACTATAGACGTCATCTATACTATAGACGTCATCTATACTATAGACGTCATCTATACTATAGACGTCATCTATACTATAGACGTCATCTATACTATAGACGTCATCTATAGTACAGACTATATCTGTACTATATATATATATATATCTGTACTCATCTGTACTACAGACGTCATCTATACTATAGGCGTCATCTATATTATAGCCGTCATCTATACTATAGACGTCATCTATACTATAGACGTCATCTATATTATAGAAGTCATCCATACTATACACGTCATCTATACTATAGACGTCATCTATACTATAGACGTCATCTACACTATACTATAGACGTCATCTATACTATAGACATCATCTATTCTATAGACGTCATCTATAGTATAGACGTCATCTATTCTATAGACGTCATCTATACTACAGACATCATCAATACTATAGACGTCATCTATACTGTAGACGTCATCTATACTATAGACGTCATCTATATTATAGACGTCATCTATACTATAGACGTCATCTATACTATAGACGTCATCTATACTATACACGTCATCTATACTATAGACGTCATCTATACTACAGACGTCATCTATACTATAGACGTCAACTATACTATAGACGTAATCTCTACTACAGACGTCATCTATACTATAGACGTCATCTATACTATAGACGTCATCTATACTATAGACGTCATCTATACTTAAGACGTCATTTATACTACAGACGTCATCTATACTATAGACGTCATCTATTCTAAAGACGTCATCTATATTATAGACGTCATCTATATTATAGACGTCATCAATATTATAGACGTCATCTATTCTATAGACGTCATCTATTCTATAGACGTCATCTATACTATAGACGTCATCTATACTATAGACGTCATCTATTCTATAGACGTCATTATACTATAGACGTCATCTATACTATAGACGTCATCTATACTATAGACGTCATCTATACTATAGACGTCATCTATACTATAGACGTCATCTATACTATAGACGTCATCTATACTATAGACGTCATCTATACTATAGACGTCATCTATACTATAGACGTCATCTATACTATAGACGTCATCTATACTTTAGACGTCATCTATACTATAGACGTCATCTATACTATAGACGTCATCTATACTATAGACGTCATCTATACTATAGACGTCATCTATACTATAGACGTCATCTATACTATAGACGTCATCTATACTATAGACGTCATCTATACTATAGACGTCATCTATACTATAGACGTCATCTATATTATAGAAGTCATCCATACTATACACGTCATCTATACTATAGACGTCATCTATACTATTGACGTCATCTACACTATAGACGTCATCTATACTATAGACGTCATCTATACTATAGACATCATCTATTCTATAGACGTCATCTATACTATAGACGTCATCTATACTATAGACATCATCTATTCTATAGACGTCATCTATAGTATAGACGTCATCTATTCTTTAGACGTCATCTATACTACAGACATCATCAATACTATAGACGTCATCTATACTGTAGACGTCATCTATACTATAGACGTCATCTATACTATACACGTCATCTATACTATAGACGTCATCTATACTACAGACGTCATCTATACTATAGACGTCAACTATACTATAGACGTAATCTCTACTACAGACGTCATCTATACTATAGACGTCATCTATACTATAGACGTCATCTATACTATAGACGTCATCTATACTTAAGACGTCATTTATACTACAGACGTCATCTATACTATAGACGTCATCTATTCTAAAGACGTCATCTATATTATAGACGTCATCTATATTATAGACGTCATCAATATTATAGACGTCATCTATTCTATAGACGTCATCTATTCTATAGACGTCATCTATACTATAGACGTCATCTATACTATAGACGTCATCTATTCTATAGACGTCATCTATTCTATAGACGTCATCTATACTATAGACGTCATCTATACTATAGACGTCATCTATACTATAGACGTCATCTATACTATAGACGTCATCTATACTATAGACGTCATCTATACTATAGACGTCATCTATACTTTAGACGTCATCTATACTATAGACGTCATCTATACTATAGACGTCATCTATACTATAGACGTCATCTATACTATAGACGTCATCTATACTATAGACGTCATCTATACTATAGACGTCATCTATACTATAGACGTCATCTATACTATAGACGTCATCTATACTATAGACGTCATCTATACTATAGACGTCATCTATACTATAGACGTCATCTATACTATAGACGTCATCTATACTATAGACGTCATCTATACTATAGACGTCATCTATACTATAGACGTCATCTATACTATAGACGTCATCTATACTATAGACGTCATCTATACTATAGACGTCATCTATACTATAGACGTCATCTATACTATAGACGTCATCTATACTATAGACGTCATCTATACTATAGACGTCATCTATACTATAGACGTCATCTATACTATAGTTGTCATCTATACTATAGACGTCATCTATATTATAGACGTCATCTATACTATAGACGTCATCTATACTATAGACGTCATCTATACTATAGACGTCATCTATACTATAGACGTCATCTATACTATAGACGTCATCTATACTATAGACGTCATCTATACTATAGTTGTCATCTATACTATAGACGTCATCTATACTATAGACGTCATCTATACTATAGTTGTCATCTATACTATAGACGTCATCTATACTATAGACGTCATCTATACTATAGACGTCATCTATACTATAGACGTCATCTATACTATAAACGTCATCTATACTATAGACGTCATCTATACTATAGACCTCATCTATACTATAGACGTCATCTATACTATAGACGTCATCTATACTATAGACGTCATATATACTATAGACGTCATCTATACTATAGACGTCATCTATACTATAGACGTCATCTATACTATAGTCGTCATCTATACTATAGATGTCATCTATACTATAGATGTCATCTATACTATAGACGTCATCTATACTATAGACGTCATCTATACTATAGACGTCATCTATACTAAAGACGTCATCTATACTATAGACGTCATCTATACTATAGACGTCATCTATACTATAGAGTTCATCTATACTATAGAGTTCATCTATACTATAGACGTCATCTATACTATAGAGTTCATCTATACTATAGACGTCATCTATACTATAGACTTCATCTATACTATAGACATCATCTATACTATAGACGTCATCTATACTATAGACGTCATCTATACTATAGACGTCATCTATACTAAAGACGTCATCTATACTATAGACGTCATCTATACTATAGACGTCATCTATACTATAGACGTCATCTATACTATAGACGTCATCTATACTATAGACGTCATCTATACTATAGACGTCATCTATACTATAGACGTTATCTATACTATAGACGTCATCTATACTATAGACGTCATCTATAGTATAGACGTCATCTATACTATAGAGGTCATGTATACTATAGACGTCATCTTTACTATAGACGTCATCTATACTATAGACGTCATCTATACTATAGACGTCACCTATACTATAGGTGTCATCTATACTATAGACGTCATCTATACTATAGACGTCATATATACTATAGACGTCATCTATACTATAGATGTCATCTCTACTATAGATGTCATCTATATTATAGACGTCATCTATATTATAGACGTCATCTATACTATAGACGTCATCTATACTATAGACGTCATCTATACTATAGACGTCATCTATACTATAGACGTCATCTATACTATAGACGTCATCTATACTATAGACGTCATCTATACTATAGACGTCATCTATACTATAGACGTCATCTATACTATAGACGTCATCTATACTATAGACGTCATCTATACTATAGACGTCATCTATACTATAGACGTCATCTATACTATAGACGTCATCTATACTATAGACGTCATCTATACTATAGACGTCATCTATACTATAATCGTCATCTATACTATAGACGTCATCTATACTATAGTCGTCATCTATACTATAGATGTCATCTATACTATAGATGTCATCTATACTATAGATGTCATCTATACTATAGATGTCATCTATACTATAGATGTCATCTATACTATAGACGTCATCTATACTATAGACGTCATCTATACTATAGACGTCATCTGTACTATAGAGGTCATCTATAGTATAGACGTCATCTATACTTTAGAGGTCATCTATACTATAGACGTCATCTTAACTATAGACGTCATCTATACTATAGACGTCATCTATACTACAGACGTCATCTATACTATAGACGTCATCTATAGTATAGATGGTCATCTATACTATAGGCGTCATCTATACTATAGCCGTCATCTATACTATAGACGTCATCTATACTATAGACGTCATCTATATTATAGAAGTCATCTATACTATAGACGTCATCTATACTATAGGCGTCATCTATACTATAGACGTCATCTATACTATAGACGTAATCTACACTATAGACATCATCTATTCTATAGAATTCATCTATAGTATAGACGTTATCTATTCTATAGACATCATCTATAGTATAGACGTCATCTTTAGTATAGACGTTATCTATTCTATAGACGTCATCTATAGTATAGACGTCATCTATACTATAGACGTCATCTATACTGTAGACGTCATCTATACTATAGACGTCATCTATACTATAGACGTCATCTATACTATAGACGTCATCTATACTATAGACGTCATCTATACTATAGACGTCATCTATACTATAGACGTCATCTATACTATAGCCGTCATCTATACTATAGACGTCATCTTTACTATAGCCGGCATCTATACTATAGACGTCAACTATACTATAGACGTCATCTATACTATAGCCGTCATCTATACTATAGACGTCATCTATATTATAGACGTTATCTATACTATAGACGTTATCTATACTATAGACGTCATCTATACTATAGACGTTATCTATACTATAGACGTCATCTATACTATAGACGTCATCTATACTATAGACGTCATCTATACTATAAACGTCATCTATACTATAGACGTCATCTAAACTATAGACGTCATCTATACTATAGACGTCATCTATACTATAGACGTCATCTATAATATAGACGTCATCTATAATATAGACGTCATCTATACTATAGACGTCATCTATACTATAGACGTCATCTATACTATAGACGTCATCTATACTATAGACGTCATCTATACTATAGACGTCATCTACACTATAGACGTCATCTATACTATAGACGTCATCTATACTATAGACGTCATCTATACTATAGACGTCATCTATACTATAGACGCCATCTATACTATAGACGTCATCTATACTAAAGACGTCATCTATACTATAGACGTCATCTATATTATAGACGTCATCTATACTATAGACGTCATCTATACTATAGACGTCATCTATACTATAGACGTCATCTATACTATAGACGTCATCTATACTATAGACGTCATCTATACTATAGACGTCATCTATACTATAGACGTCATCTATACTATAGACGTCATCTATAGTACAGACTATATCTGTACTATATATATATATATATCTGTACTCATCTGTACTACAGACGTCATCTATACTATAGGCGTCATCTATATTATAGCCGTCATCTATACTATAGACGTCATCTATACTATAGACGTCATCTATATTATAGAAGTCATCCATACTATACACGTCATCTATACTATAGACGTCATCTATACTATAGACGTCATCTACACTATAGACGTCATCTATACTATAGACGTCATCTATACTATAGACATCATCTATTCTATAGACGTCATCTATAGTATAGACGTCATCTATTCTATAGACGTCATCTATACTACAGACATCATCAATACTATAGACGTCATCTATACTGTAGACGTCATCTATACTATAGACGTCATCTATATTATAGACGTCATCTATACTATAGACGTCATCTATACTATAGACGTCATCTATACTATACACGTCATCTATACTATAGACGTCATCTATACTACAGACGTCATCTATACTATAGACGTCAACTATACTATAGACGTAATCTCTACTACAGACGTCATCTATACTATAGACGTCATCTATACTATAGACGTCATCTATACTATAGACGTCATCTATACTTAAGACGTCATTTATACTACAGACGTCATCTATACTATAGACGTCATCTATTCTAAAGACGTCATCTATATTATAGACGTCATCTATATTATAGACGTCATCAATATTATAGACGTCATCTATTCTATAGACGTCATCTATTCTATAGACGTCATCTATACTATAGACGTCATCTATACTATAGACGTCATCTATTCTATAGACGTCATCTATACTATAGACGTCATCTATACTATAGACGTCATCTATACTATAGACGTCATCTATACTATAGACGTCATCTATACTATAGACGTCATCTATACTATAGACGTCATCTATACTATAGACGTCATCTATACTATAGACGTCATATTTACTTTAGACGTCATCTATACTATAGACGTCATCTATACTATAGACGTCATCTATACTATAGACGTCATCTATACTATAGACGTCATCTATACTATAGACGTCATCTATACTATAGACGTCATCTATACTATAGACGTCATCTATACTATAGACGTCATCTATACTATAGACGTCATCTATATTATAGAAGTCATCCATACTATACACGTCATCTATACTATAGACGTCATCTATACTATAGACGTCATCTACACTATAGACGTCATCTATACTATAGACGTCATCTATACTATAGACATCATCTATTCTATAGACGTCATCTATAGTATAGACGTCATCTATTCTTTAGACGTCATCTATACTACAGACATCATCAATACTATAGACGTCATCTATACTGTAGACGTCATCTATACTATAGACGTCATCTATATTAAAGACGTCATCTATACTATAGACGTCATCTATACTATAGACGTCATCTATACTATACACGTCATCTATACTATAGACGTCATCTATACTACAGACGTCATCTATACTATAGACGTCAACTATACTATAGACGTAATCTCTACTACAGACGTCATCTATACTATAGACGTCATCTATACTATAGACGTCATCTATACTATAGACGTCATCTATACTTAAGACGTCATTTATACTACAGACGTCATCTATACTATAGACGTCATCTATTCTAAAGACGTCATCTATATTATAGACGTCATCTATATTATAGACGTCATCAATATTATAGACGTCATCTATTCTATAGACGTCATCTATTCTATAGACGTCATCTATACTATAGACGTCATCTATACTATAGACGTCAACTATTCTATAGACGTCATCTATACTATAGACGTCATCTATACTATAGACGTCATCTATACTATAGACGTCATCTATACTATAGACGTCATCTATACTATAGACGTCATCTATACTATAGACGTCATCTATACTATAGACGTCATCTATACTATAGACGTCATCTATACTATAGACGTCATCTATACTATAGACGTCATCTATACTTTAGACGTCATCTATACTATAGACGTCATCTATACTATAGACGTCATCTATACTATAGACGTCATCTATACTATAGACGTCATCTATACTATAGACGTCATCTATACTATAGACGTCATCTATACTATAGACGTCATCTATACTATAGACGTCATCTATACTATAGACGTCATCTATACTATAGACGTCATCTATACTATAGACGTCATCTATACTATAGACGTCATCTATACTATAGACGTCATCTATACTATAGACGTCATCTATACTATAGACGTCATCTATACTATAGACGTCATCTATACTATAGACGTCATCTATACTATAGTTGTCATCTATACTATAGACGTCATCTATATTATATACGTCATCTATACTATAGACGTCATCTATACTATAGACGTCATCTATACTATAGACGTCATCTATACTATAGACGTCATCTATACTATAGTTGTCATCTATACTATAGACGTCATCTATACTATAGACGTCATCTATACTATAGTTGTCATCTATACTATAGACGTCATCTATACTATAGACGTCATCTATACTATAGACGTCATCTATACTATAGACGTCATCTATACTATAAACGTCATCTATACTATAGACGTCATCTATACTATAGACGTCATCTATACTATAGACGTCATCTATACTATAGACGTCATCTATACTATAGACGTCATATATACTATAGACGTCATCTATACTATAGACGTCATCTATACTATAGACGTCATCTATACTATAGTCGTCATCTATACTATAGATGTCATCTATACTATAGATGTCATCTATACTATAGACGTCATCTATACTATAGACGTCATCTATACTAAAGACGTCATCTATACTATAGACGTCATCTATACTATAGACGTCATCTATACTATAGAGTTCATCTATACTATAGAGTTCATCTATACTATAGACGTCATCTATACTATAGAGTTCATCTATACTATAGACGTCATCTATACTATAGACGTCATCTATACTATAGACATCATCTATACTATAGACGTCATCTATACTATAGACGTCATCTATACTATAGACGTCATCTATACTAAAGACGTCATCTATACTATAGACGTCATCTATACTATAGACGTCATCTATACTATAGACGTCATCTATACTATAGACGTCATCTATACTATAGACGTCATCTATACTATAGACGTCATCTATACTATAGACGTCATCTATACTATAGACGTCATCTATACTATAGACGTCATCTATACTATAGACGTCATCTATACTATAGACGTCATCTATACTATAGAGGTCATGTATACTATAGACGTCATCTTTACTATAGACGTCATCTATACTATAGACGTCATCTATACTATAGACGTCATCTATACTATAGACGTCATCTATACTATAGACGTCATCTATACTATAGACGTCATCTATACTATAGACGTCATCTATACTATAGACGTCATATATACTATAGACGTCATCTATACTATAGATGTCATCTATACTATAGATGTCATCTATATTATAGACGTCATCTATATTATAGACGTCATCTATATTATAGACGTCATCTATACTATAGACGTCATCTATACTATAGACGTCATCTATACTATAGACGTCATCTATACTATAGACGTCATCTATACTATAGACGTCATCTATACTATAGACGTCATCTATACTATAGACGTCATCTATACTATAGACGTTATCTATACTATAGACGTCATCTATACTATAGACGTCATCTATACTATAGACGTCATCTATACTATAGACGTCATCTATACTATAGACGTCATCTATACTATAGACGTCATCTATACTATAGACGTCATCTATACTATAGTCGTCATCTATACTATAGTCGTCATCTATACTATAGTCGTCATCTATACTATAGTCGTCATCTATACTATAGTCGTCATCTATACTATAGATGTCATCTATACTATAGATGTCATCTATACTATAGATGTCATCTATACTATAGACGTCATCTATACTATAGACGTCATCTATACTATAGACGTCATCTATACTATAGAGGTCATCTATAGTATAGACGTCATCTATACTTTAGAGGTCATCTATACTATAGACGTCATCTTAACTATAGACGTCATCTATACTATAGACGTCATCTATACTACAGACGTCATCTATACTATAGACGTCATCTATAGTATAGATGGTCATCTATACTATAGGCGTCATCTATACTATAGCCGTCATCTATACTATAGACGTCATCTATACTATAGACGTCATCTATATTATAGAAGTCATCTATACTATAGACGTCATCTATACTATAGGCGTCATCTATACTATAGACGTCATCTATACTATAGACGTAATCTATACTATAGACATCATCTATTCTATAGACGTCATCTATAGTATAGACGTTATCTATTCTATAGACATCATCTATAGTATAGACGTCATCTTTAGTATAGACGTTATCTATTCTATAGACGTCATCTATAGTATAGACGTCATCTATACTATAGACGTCATCTATACTGTAGACGTCATCTATACTATAGACGTCATCTATACTATAGACGTCATCTATACTATAGACGTCATCTATACTATAGACGTCATCTATACTATAGACGTCATCTATACTATAGACGTCATCTATACTATAGACGTCATCTATACTATAGACGTCATCTATACTATAGACGTCATCTATACTATAGACGTCATCTATACTATAGACGTCATCTATACTATAGTTGTCATCTATACTATAGACGTCATCTATATTATATACGTCATCTATACTATAGACGTCATCTATACTATAGACGTCATCTATACTATAGACGTCATCTATACTATAGACGTCATCTATACTATAGTTGTCATCTATACTATAGACGTCATCTATACTATAGACGTCATCTATACTATAGTTGTCATCTATACTATAGACGTCATCTATACTATAGACGTCATCTATACTATAGACGTCATCTATACTATAGACGTCATCTATACTATAAACGTCATCTATACTATAGACGTCATCTATACTATAGACGTCATCTATACTATAGACGTCATCTATACTATAGACGTCATCTATACTATAGACGTCATATATACTATAGACGTCATCTATACTATAGACGTCATCTATACTATAGACGTCATCTATACTATAGTCGTCATCTATACTATAGATGTCATCTATACTATAGATGTCATCTATACTATAGATGTCATCTATACTATAGATGTCATCTATACTATAGACGTCATCTATACTATAGACGTCATCTATACTAAAGACGTCATCTATACTATAGACGTCATCTATACTATAGACGTCATCTATACTATAGAGTTCATCTATACTATAGAGTTCATCTATACTATAGACGTCATCTATACTATAGAGTTCATCTATACTATAGACGTCATCTATACTATAGACGTCATCTATACTATAGACGTCATCTATACTATAGACATCATCTATACTATAGACGTCATCTATACTATAGACGTCATCTATACTATAGACGTCATCTATACTAAAGACGTCATCTATACTATAGACGTCATCTATACTATAGACGTCATCTATACTATAGACGTCATCTATACTATAGACGTCATCTATACTATAGACGTCATCTATACTATAGACGTCATCTATACTATAGACGTCATCTATACTATAGACGTCATCTATACTATAGACGTCATCTATACTATAGACGTCATCTATACTATAGAGGTCATGTATACTATAGACGTCATCTTTACTATAGACGTCATCTATACTATAGACGTCATCTATACTATAGACGTCATCTATACTATAGACGTCATCTATACTATAGACGTCATATATACTATAGACGTCATCTATACTATAGATGTCATCTATACTATAGATGTCATCTATATTATAGACGTCATCTATACTATAGACGTCATCTATACTATAGACGTCATCTATACTATAGACGTCATCTATACTATAGACGTCATCTATACTATAGACGTCATCTATACTATAGACGTCATCTATACTATAGACGTCATCTATACTATAGACGTTATCTATACTATAGACGTCATCTATACTATAGACGTCATCTATACTATAGACGTCATCTATACTATAGACGTCATCTATACTATAGACGTCATCTATACTATAGACGTCATCTATACTATAGACGTCATCTATACTATAGTTGTCATCTATACTATAGACGTCATCTATATTATATACGTCATCTATACTATAGACGTCATCTATACTAAAGACGTCATCTATACTATAGACGTCATCTATACTATAGACGTCATCTATACTATAGTTGTCATCTATACTATAGACGTCATCTATACTATAGACGTCATCTATACTATAGAGGTCATGTATACTATAGACGTCATCTTTACTATAGACGTCATCTATACTATAGACGTCATCTATACTATAGACGTCATCTATACTATAGACGTCATCTATACTATAGACGTCATCTATACTATAGACGTCATATATACTATAGACGTCATCTATACTATAGATGTCATCTATACTATAGATGTCATCTATATTATAGACGTCATCTATACTATAGACGTCATCTATACTATAGACGTCATCTATACTATAGACGTCATCTATACTATAGACGTCATCTATACTATAGACGTCATCTATACTATAGACGTCATCTATACTATAGACGTCATCTATACTATAGACGTTATCTATACTATAGACGTCATCTATACTATAGACGTCATCTATACTATAGACGTCATCTATACTATAGACGTCATCTATACTATAGACGTCATCTATACTATAGACGTCATCTATACTATAGACGTCATCTATACTATAGTCGTCATCTATACTATAGTCGTCATCTATACTATAGTCGTCATCTATACTATAGTCGTCATCTATACTATAGTCGTCATCTATACTATAGATGTCATCTATACTATAGATGTCATCTATACTATAGATGTCATCTATACTATAGACGTCATCTATACTATAGACGTCATCTATACTATAGACGTCATCTATACTATAGAGGTCATCTATAGTATAGACGTCATCTATACTTTAGAGGTCATCTATACTATAGACGTCATCTTAACTATAGACGTCATCTATACTATAGACGTCATCTATACTACAGACGTCATCTATACTATAGACGTCATCTATAGTATAGATGGTCATCTATACTATAGGCGTCATCTATACTATAGCCGTCATCTATACTATAGACGTCATCTATACTATAGACGTCATCTATATTATAGAAGTCATCTATACTATAGACGTCATCTATACTATAGGCGTCATCTATACTATAGACGTCATCTATACTATAGACGTAATCTATACTATAGACATCATCTATTCTATAGACGTCATCTATAGTATAGACGTTATCTATTCTATAGACATCATCTATAGTATAGACGTCATCTTTAGTATAGACGTTATCTATTCTATAGACGTCATCTATAGTATAGACGTCATCTATACTATAGACGTCATCTATACTGTAGACGTCATCTATACTATAGACGTCATCTATACTATAGACGTCATCTATACTATAGACGTCATCTATACTATAGACGTCATCTATACTATAGACGTCATCTATACTATAGCCGTCATCTATACTATAGACGTCATCTTTACTATAGCCGGCATCTATACTATAGACGTCAACTATACTTAAGACGTCATCTATACTATAGCCGTCATCTATACTATAGACGTCATCTATACTATAGACGTCATCTATACTATAGACGTCATGTATACTATAGACGTCATCTATACTATAGACGTCATCTATACTATAGACGTCATCTATACTATAGACGTCATCTATACTATAGACGTCATCTATACTATAGACGTCATCTATACTATAGACATCATCTATACTATAGACGTCATCTATACTATAGACGTCATCTATACTATAGACGTCATCTATACTATAGACTTCATCTATACTATAGACGTCATCTATACTATAGACGTCATCTATACTATAGACGTCATCTATACTATAGACGTCATCTATACTATAGACGTCATCTATACTATAGACGTCATCTATACTATAGACGTCATCTATACTATAGACGTCATCTATACTATAGACGTCATCTATACTATAGCCGTCATCTATACTATAGACGTCATCTATACTATAGCCGTCATGTATACTATAGACGTCATCTATACTATAGACGTCATCTATACTATAGACGTCATCTATACTATAGACGTCATCTATACTATAGACGTCATCTATACTATAGACGTCATCTATACTATAGACGTCATCTATACTATAGACGTCATCTATACTATAGACGTCATCTATACTATAGACGTCATCTATACTATAGACGTCATCTATACCATAGACGTCATCTATACTATAGACGTCATCTATACCATAGACGTCATCTATACTATAGACGTCATCTATACTATAGACGTCATCTATACTATAGACGTCATCTATACTATAGACGTCATCTATACTATAGACGTCATCTATACTATAGACGTCATCTATACTATAGACGTCATCTATACTATAGACGTCATCTATACTATAGACGTCATCTATACTATAGACGTCATCTATACTATAGACGTCATCTATACTATAGACGTCATCTATACTATAGACGTCATCTATACTATAGACGTCATCTATACTATAGACGTCATCTATACTATAGACGTCATCTATACTATAGACGTTATCTATACTATAGACGTCATCTATACTATAGACGTTATCTATACTATAGACGTCATCTATACTATAGACGTTATCTATACTATAGACGTTATCTATACTATAGACGTTATCTATACTATAGACGTCGTCTATACTATAGACGTCATCTATACTATAAACGTCATCTATACTATAGACGTCATCTATACTATAGACGTCATCTATACTATAGACGTCATCTATGCTATAGACGTCATCTATACTATGGACGTCATCTATACTATAGACGCCATCTATATTATAGACGTCATTTATACTATAGACGTCATCTATATTATAGACGTCATCTATACTATATACTTCATCTATACTATATACATCATCTAAACTATAGACGTCATCTATACTATACACGTCATCTATACTATAGACATCATCTACAGTATACACGTCATCTATACTATAGACGTCAACTATACTATAGACATCATCTATACTATAGACATCATCTATACTATACACGTCATCTATACTATAGACATCATCTATACTATATACGTCATCTTACTATAGACGTCATCTATATAATAGACGTCATCTATACTATAGACGTCATCTATACTATAGACGTCATCTTTACTATAGACGTCATCTATACTATAGACGTCATCTATACTATAGACGTCATTTTTACTATAGACGTCATCTATACTATAGACGTCATCTTTACTATAGACGTCATCTTTACTATAGACGTCGTCTACACTTTAGTCGTCATCTATACTATAGACGTCATCTATACTATAGACGTCATCTATACTATAGACGTCATCTATACTATAGACGTCATCTATACTATAGACGTCATCTATACTATAGACGTCATCTATACTACAGACGTCATCTATACTATAGACGTCCTCTATACTATAGACGTCATCTATACTATAGACGTCATCTATACTATAGACGTCATCTATACTATAAGCGTCATCTATGCTAGAGACGTCATCTATAGTATAGACGTCATCTATAGTATAGACGTCATCTATACTATAGACGTCATCTATACTATAGACATCATCTATTCTATAGACGTCATCTATACTATAGACGTCATCTATACTATAGACGTCATCTATATTATAGAAGTCATCTATACTATAGACGTCATCTATACTATAGACGTCATCTATATTATAGACGTCATCTATACTATAGACGTCATCTATATTATAGACGTCATCTATACTATAGACGTCATCTATACTATAGACATCATCTATACTATAGACGTCATCTATTCTATAGACGTCGTCTATAGTATAGACGTTATCCATTCTATAGACATCATCTATAGTATAGACGTCATCTTTAGTATAGACGTTGTCTATTCTATAGACGTCATCTATAGTATAGACGTCATCAATACTATAGACGTCATCTATACTATAGACGTCATATATACTATTGACGTCATCTATACTATAGCCGTCATCTATACTATAGACGTCATCTATACTATAGACGTCATCTATACTATAGACGTCATCTATACTATAGACGTCATCTATATTATAGAAGTCATCTATACTATAGACGTCATCTATACTATAGGCGTCATCTATACTATAGACGTCATCTATACTATAGACGTCATCTATACTATAGACGTCATCTATACTATAGACGTCATCTATACTATAGACATCATCTATTCTATAGACGTCATCTATAGTATAGACGTTATCTATTCTATAGACATCATCTATAGTATAGACGTCATCTTTAGTATAGACGTTATCTATTCTATAGACGTTATCTATAGTATAGACGTCATCTATACTATAGACGTCATCTATACTGTAGACGTCATCTATACTATAGACGTTATCTATACTATAGACGTCATCTATACTATAGACGTCATCTATACTATAGACGTCATCTATACTATAGACGTCATCTATACTATAGACGTCATCTATACTATAGACGTCATCTATACTATAGCCGTCATCTATACTATAGACGTCATCTTTACTATAGCCGTCATCTATACTATAGACGTCAACTATACTATAGACGTCATCTATACTATAGCCGTCATCTATACTATAGACGTCAACTATACTATAGACGTCATCTATACTATAGACGTCATCTATACTATAGACGTCATCTATACTATAGACGTCATCTATACTATAGACGTCATCTATACTATAGACGTCATCTATACTATAGACGTCATCTATACTATAGACGTCATCTATACTACAGACGTCAACTATACTATAGACGTCATCTATACTATAGCCGTCATCTATACTATAGACGTCATCTATACTATAGACGTCATCTATACTATAGACGCAATCTATACTATAGACGTCATCTATACTATAGACGTCATCTATACTATAGACGTCATCTATGCTATAGACGTCATCTATACTATAGACGTCATCTATACTATAGACGTAATCTATACTATAGACGTCATCTGTACTATAGACGTCATCTATACTATAGACGTCATCTATACTATAGACGTAATCTATACTATAGACGTCATCTATACTATAGACGTTATCTATACTATAGACGTCATCTATACTATAGACGTTATCTATACTATAGACGTCATCTATACTATAGACGTTATCTATACTATAGACGTCACTATACTATAGACGTTATCTATACTATAGACGTCATCTATACTATAGACGTCATCTATACTATAGACGTCAACTATACTATAGACGTCATCTATACTATAAACGTCATCTATACTATAGACGTCATCTATACTATAAACGTCATCTATACTATAGACGTCATCTATACTATAGACGTCATCTATACTATAGACATCATCTATAATATAGACGTCATCTCTACTATAGACGTCATCTATACTATAGACATCATCTAAACTATAGACGTCATCTATACTATAGACATCATCTACACTATACACGTCATCTATACTATAGACGTCAACTATACTATAGACGTCATCTATACTATAGACGCCATCTATATTATAGACGTCATCTATACTATAGACGTCATCTATATTATAGACGTCATCTATACTATAGACGTCATCTATACTATAGACATCATCTAAACTATAGACGTCATCTATACTATAGACATCATCTACAGTATACACGTCATCTATACTATAGACGTCAACTATACTATAGACGTCATCTATACTATAGACATCATCTATACTATACACGTCATCTATACTATAGACATCATCTATACTATAGACGTCATCTATACTATAGACGTCATCTATACTATAGACGTCATCTATGCTATAGACGTCATCTATACTATAGACGTCATCTTTACTATAGACGTCATCTATACTATAGACGTCATCTATACTATAGACGTCATCTTTACTATAGACGTCATCTATACTATAGACGTCATCTATACTATAGACGTCATCTATACTATAGTCATCATCTATACTAAAGACGTCATCTATACTATAGACGTCATCTATACTATAGACGTCATCTATACTATAGACGTCATCTATACTATAGACGTCATCTATAGTATAGACGTCATCTATAGTATAGACGTCATCTATAGTATACACCTCATCTATAGTATAGACGTCATCTATAGTATACACGTCATCTATAGTATAGACGTCATCTATACTATAGGCGTCATCTATACTATAGCCGTCATCTATACTATAGAAGTCATCTATACTATAGACGTCATCTATATTATAGAAGTCATCCATACTATACACGTCATCTATACTATACACGTCATCTATACTATAGACGTCATCTATAATATAGACGTCATCTATACTATAGACGTCATCTATACTATAGACGCCATCTATATTATAGACGTCATCTATACTATAGACGTCATCTATATTATAGACGTCATCTATACTATAGACGTCATCTATACTATAGACATCATCTAAACTATAGACGTCATCTATACTACAGACATCATCTACACTATACAGGTCATCTTTACTATAGACGTCATCTTTACTATAGACGTCGTCTATACTTTAGTCGTCATCTATACTATAGACGTCATCTATACTATAGACGTCATCTATACTATAGACGTCATCTATACTATAGACGTCATCTATACTATAGACGTCATCTATACTATAGACGTCATCTATACTATAGACGTCATCTATACTATAGACGTCATCTATACTACAGACGTCATCTATACTATAGACGTCCTCTATACTATAGACGTCATCTATACTATAGACGTCATCTATACTATAGACGTCATCTATACTATAGGCGTCATCTATGCTATAGACGTCATCTATAGTATAGACGTCATCTATAGTATAGACGTCATCTATACTATAGACGTCATCTATACTATAGACATCATCTATTCTATAGACGTCTTCTATACTATAGACGTCATCTATACTATAGACGTCATCTATATTATAGAAGTCATCTATACTATAGACGTCATCTATACTATAGACGTCATCTATATTATAGACGTCATATATACTATAGACGTCATCTATACTATAGACATCATCTATACTATAGACGTCATCTATTCTATAGACGTCGTCTATAGTATAGACGTTATCCATTCGATAGACATCATCTATAGTATAGACGTCATCTTTAGTATAGACGTTGTCTATTCTATAGACGCCTTCAATATTATAGACGTCATCTATACTATAGACGTCATCTATATTATAGACGTCATCTATACTATAGACGTCATCTATACTATAGACATCATCTAAACTATAGACGTCATCTATACTATAGACATCATCTACACTATACACGTCATCTATACTTTAGACGTCAACTATACTATAGACGTCATCTATACTATAGACGCCATCTATATTATAGACGTCATCTATACTATAGACGTCATCTATATTATAGACGTCATCTATACTATAGACGTCATCTATACTATAGACATCATCTAAACTATAGACGTCATCTATACTATAGACATCATCTACAGTATACACGTCATCTATACTATAGACGTCAACTATACTATAGACGTCATCTATACTATAGACATCATCTATACTATACACGTCATCTATACTATAGACATCATCTATACTATAGACGTCATCTATACTATAGACGTCATCTATACTATAGACGTCATCTATGCTATAGACGTCATCTATACTATAGACGTCATCTTTACTATAGACGTCATCTATTGTATAGACGTCATCTATACTATAGACGTCATCTTTACTATAGACGTCATCTATACTATAGACGTCATCTATACTATAGACGTCATCTATACTATAGTCGTCATCTATACTAAAGACGTCATCTATACTATAGACGTCATCTATACTATAGACGTCATCTATACTATAGACGTCATCTATACTATAGACGTCATCTATAGTATAGACGTCATCTATAGTATAGACGTCATCTATAGTATACACCTCATCTATAGTATAGACGTCATCTATAGTATACACGTCATCTATAGTATAGACGTCATCTATACTATAGGCGTCATCTATACTATAGCCGTCATCTATACTATAGAAGTCATCTATACTATAGACGTCATCTATATTATAGAAGTCATCCATACTATACACGTCATCTATACTATACACGTCATCTATACTATAGACGTCATCTATAATATAGACGTCATCTATACTATAGACGTCATCTATACTATAGACGCCATCTATATTATAGACGTCATCTATACTATAGACGTCATCTATATTATAGACGTCATCTATACTATAGACGTCATCTATACTATAGACATCATCTAAACTATAGACGTCATCTATACTACAGACATCATCTACACTATACAGGTCATCTTTACTATAGACGTCATCTTTACTATAGACGTCGTCTATACTTTAGTCGTCATCTATACTATAGACGTCATCTATACTATAGACGTCATCTATACTATAGACGTCATCTATACTATAGACGTCATCTATACTATAGACGTCATCTATACTATAGACGTCATCTATACTATAGACGTCATCTATACTACAGACGTCATCTATACTATAGACGTCCTCTATACTATAGACGTCATCTATACTATAGACGTCATCTATACTATAGACGTCATCTATACTATAGGCGTCATCTATGCTATAGACGTCATCTATAGTATAGACGTCATCTATAGTATAGACGTCATCTATACTATAGACGTCATCTATACTATAGACATCATCTATTCTATAGACGTCATCTATACTATAGACGTCATCTATACTATAGACGTCATCTATATTATAGAAGTCATCTATACTATAGACGTCATCTATACTATAGACGTCATCTATATTATAGACGTCATATATACTATAGACGTCATCTATACTATAGACATCATCTATACTATAGACGTCATCTATTCTATAGACGTCGTCTATAGTATAGACGTTATCCATTCTATAGACATCATCTATAGTATAGACGTCATCTTTAGTATAGACGTTGTCTTTTCTATAGACGTCATCTATAGTATAGATGTCATCTATAGTATAGACGTCATCAATACTTTAGACGTCATCTATACTATAGACGTCATATATACTATAGACGTCATCTATACTATAGACGTCATCTATACTATAGACGTCATCTATACTATAGACGTTATCTATACTATAGACGTCATCTATACTATAGACGTCATCTATACTATAGACGTCATCTATACTATAGACGTCATCTATACTATAGACATCATCTACACTATACACGTCATCTATACTATAGACGTCATCTATACTATAGACGCCATCTATATTATAGACGTCATCTATACTATAGACGTCATCTATATTATAGACGTCATCTTTACTATAGACGTCATCTATACTATAGACATCATCTAAACTATAGACGTCATCTATACTATAGACATCATCTACACTATACACGTCATCTATACTATAGACGTCATCTATACTATAGACATCATCTACAGTATACACGTCATCTATACTATAGACGTCAACTATACTATAGACGTCATCTATACTATAGACATCATCTATACTATACACGTCATCTATACTATAGACATCATCTATACTATAGACGTCATCTATACTATAGACGTCATCTATACTATAGACGTCATCTATGCTATAGACGTCATCTATACTATAGACGTCATCTTTACTATAGACGTCATCTATACTATAGACGTCATCTATACTATAGACGTCATCTTTACTATAGACGTCATCTATACTATAGACGTCATCTATACTATAGACGTCATCTATACTATAGTCGTCATCTATACTAAAGACGTCATCTATACTATAGACGTCATCTATACTAAAGACGTCATCTATACTATAGACGTCATCTATACTATTGACGTCATCTATAGTATAGACGTCATCTATAGTATACACCTCATCTATAGTATAGAAGTCATCTATAGTATACACGTCATCTATAGTATAGACGTCATCTATACTATAGGCGTCATCTATACTATAGCCGTCATCTATACTATAGACGTCATCTATACTATAGACGTCATCTATATTATAGACGTCATCTATATTATAGAAGTCATCCATACTATACACGTCATCTATACTATACACGTCATCTATAATATAGACGTCATCTATACTATAGACGTCATCTATACTATAGACGCCATCTATATTATAGACGTCATCTATACTATAGACGTCATCTATATTATAGACGTCATCTTTACTATAGACGTCATCTATACTATAGACATCATCTAAACTATAGACGTCATCTATACTACAGACATCATCTACACTATACAGGTCATCTTTACTATAGACGTCATCTTTACTATAGACGTCGTCTATACTTTAGTCGTCATCTATACTATAGACGTCGTCTATACTTTAGTCGTCATCTATACTATAGACGTCATCTATACTATAGACGTCATCTATACTATAGACGTCATCTATACTATAAACGTCATCTATACTATAGACGTCATCTATACTATAGACGTCATCTATACTACAGACGTCATCTATACTATAGACGTCCTCTATACTATAGACGTCATCTATACTATAGACGTCATCTATACTATAGACGTCATCTATACTATAGGCGTCATCTATGCTATAGACGTCATCTATAGTATAGACGTCATCTATAGTATAGACGTCATCTATACTATAGACGTCATCTATACTATAGACATCATCTATTCTATAGACGTCATCTATACTATAGACGTCATCTATACTATAGACGTCATCTATAATATAGAAGTCATCTATACTATAGACGTCATCTATAATATAGAAGTCATCTATACTATAGACGTCATCTATACTATAGACGTCATCTATACTATAGACATCATCTATACTATAGACGTCATCTATTCTATAGACGTCGTCTATAGTATAGACGTTATCCATTCTATAGACATCATCTATAGTATAGACGTCATCTTTAGTATAGACGTTGTCTATTCTATAGACGTCATCTATAGTATAGATGTCATCTATAGTATAGACGTCATCAATACTTTAGACGTCATCTATGCTATAGACGTCATATATACTATTGACGTCATCTATACTATAGCCGTCATCTATACTATAGACGTCATCTATACTATAGACGTCATCTATATTATAGAAGTCATCTATACTATAGACGTCATCTATACTATAGGCGTCATCTATACTATAGACGTCATCTATACTATAGACGTCATCTATACTATAGACGTCATCTATACTATAGACATCATCTATTCTATAGACGTCATCTATAGTATAGACGTTATCTATTCTATAGACATCATCTATAGTATAGACGTCATCTTCAGTATAGACGTTATCTATTCTATAGACGTCATCTATAGTATAGACGTCATCTATACTATAGACGTCATCTATACTGTAGACGTCATCTATACTATAGACGTTATCTATACTATAGACGTCATCTATACTATAGACGTCATCTATACTTTAGACGTCATCTATACTATAGACGTCATCTATACTATAGACGTCATCTATACTATAGACGTCATCTATACTATAGACGTCATCTATACTATAGACGTCATCTATACTATAGCCGTCATCTATACTATAGACGTCATCTTTACTATAGCCGTCATCTATACTATAGACGTCAACTATACTATAGACGTCATCTATACTATAGCCGTCATCTATACTATAGACGTCAACTATACTATAGACGTCATCTATACTATAGACGTCATCTATACTATAGACGTCATCTATACTATAGACGTCATCTATACTATAGACGTCATCTATACTACAGACGTCAACTATACTATAGACGTCATCTATACTATAGCCGTCATCTATACTATAGACGTCATCTATACTATAGACGTCATCTATACTATAGACGTAATCTATACTATAGACGTCATCTATACTATAGACGTCATCTATACTATAGACGTCATCTATACTATAGACGTCATCTATACTATAGACGTCATCTATACTATAGACGTCATCTATACTATAGACGTCATCTATACTATAGACGGCATCTATACTATAGCCGTCATCTATACTATAGACGTCATCTATACTATAGACGTCATCTATACTATAGACGTCATCTATACTATAGACGTCATCTATACTATAGACGTCATCTGTACTATAGACGTCATCTATACTATAGACGTCATCTATACTATAGACGTAATCTATACTATAGACGTCATCTATACTATAGACGTTATCTATACTATAGACGTCATCTATACTATAGACGTTATCTATACTATAGACGTCATCTATACTATAGACGTTATCTATACTATAGACGTCATCTATACTATAGACGTTATCTATACTATAGACGTCATCTATACTATAGACGTCATCTATACTATAGACGTCATCTATACTATAGACGTCATCTATACTATAGACGTCATCTATACTATAGACGTCATCTATAATATAGACGTCATCTATACTATAGACGTCATCTATACTATAGACGCCATCTATATTATAGACGTCATCTATACTATAGACGTCATCTATATTATAGACGTCATCTATACTATAGACGTCATCTATACTATAGACATCATCTAAACTATAGACGTCATCTATACTATAGACATCATCTACACTATACACGTCATCTATACTATAGACGTCAACTATACTATAGACGTCATCTATACTATAGACGCCATCTATATTATAGACGTCATCTATACTATAGACGTCATCTATATTATAGACGTCATCTATACTATAGACGTCATCTATACTATAGACATCATCTAAACTATAGACGTCATCTATACTATAGACATCATCTACAGTATACACGTCATCTATACTATAGACGTCAACTATACTATAGACGTCATCTATACTATAGACATCATCTATACTATACACGTCATCTATACTATAGACATCATCTATACTATAGACGTCATCTATACTATAGACGTCATCTATACTATAGACGTCATCTATGCTATAGACGTCATCTATACTATAGACGTCATCTTTACTATAGACGTCATCTATACTATAGACGTCATCTATACTATAGACGTCATCTTTACTATAGACGTCATCTATACTATAGACGTCATCTATACTATAGACGTCATCTATACTATAGACGTCATCTATACTATAGACGTCATCTATACTATAGTCGTCATCTATACTAAAGACGTCATCTATACTATAGACGTCATCTATACTATAGACGTCATCTATACTATAGACGTCATCTATACTATAGACGTCATCTATAGTATAGACGTCATCTATACTATAGACGTCATCTATAGTATAGACGTCATCTATAGTATAGACGTCATCTATAGTATACACCTCATCTATAGTATAGACGTCATCTATAGTATACACGTCATCTATAGTATAGACGTCATCTATACTATAGACGTCATCTATATTATAGAAGTCATCCATACTATACACGTCATCTATACTATACACGTCATCTATATTATAGACGTCATCTATACTATAGACGTCATCTATACTATAGACATCATCTATACTATACACGTCATCTATACTATAGACATCATCTATACTATAGACGTCATCTATACTATAGACATCATCTATACTATAGACGTCATCTATTCTATAGACGTCGTCTATAGTATAGACGTTATCCATTCTATAGACATCATCTATAGTATAGACGTCATCTTTAGTATAGACGTTGTCTGTTCTATAGACGTCATCTATAGTATAGATGTCATCTATAGTATAGACGTCATCAATACTTTAGACGTCATCTATACTATAGACGTCATATATACTATAGACGTCATCTATACTATAGACGTCATCTATACTATAGACGTCATCTATACTGTAGACGTCATCTATACTATAGACGTTATCTATACTATAGACGTCATCTATACTATAGACGTCATCTATACTATAGACGTCATCTATACTATAGACGTCATCTATACTATAGACGTCATCTATACTATAGACGTCATCTATACTATAGCCGTCATCTATACTATAGACGTCATCTTTACTATAGCCGTCATCTATACTATAGACGTCAACTATACTATAGACGTCATCTATACTATAGCCGTCATCTATACTATAGACGTCAACTATACTATAGACGTCATCTATACTATAGACGTCATCTATACTATAGACGTCATCTATACTACAGACGTCAACTATACTATAGACGTCATCTATACTATAGCCGTCATCTATACTATAGACGTCATCTATACTATAGACGTCATCTATACTATAGACGTAATCTATACTATAGACGTCATCTATACTATAGACGTCATCTATACTATAGACGTCATCTATACTATAGACGTCATCTATACTATAGACGTCATCTATACTATAGACGTCATCTATACTATAGACGTCATCTATACTATAGACGTCATCTATACTATAGACGTCATCTATACTATAGACGTCATCTGTACTATAGACGTCATCTATACTATAGACGTCATCTATACTATAGACGTAATCTATACTATAGACGTCATCTATACTATAGACGTTATCTATACTATAGACGTCATCTATACTATAGACGTTATCTATACTATAGACGTCATCTATACTATAGACGTTATCTATACTATAGACGTCATCTATACTATAGACGTTATCTATACTATAGACGTCATCTATACTATAGACGTCATCTATACTATAGACGTCAACTATACTATAGACGTCATCTATACTATAAACGTCATCTATACTATAGACGTCATCTATACTATAGACGTCATCTATACTATAGACGTCATCTACGAGCCCAAGCCCAGAAGTTTGGGCCTAAGATGTATTATTGCTGTATTTCGAGAATAAGTAAATTTTTTTCACAACGACAATATTTTGCCCAACTTTTTTTATTTTTAACTAATGCTAAAAACACTTACTATTTCAAATATGTAAGATATATTTTAACAATTTATTTTAAATTAAGAAAAAAACATAAATTTTGTTGACTTCAAGTGTTCATATATTTGGGCCTAAAAAAGAAAATATGTTAAAGAAAAATTCAAAAAAAAAAAAAACGTTGCTGCTTAGTATTTTGTGGCCTCTCCTTTTACACGGATGACTTCAGCGATCCTTTTGGGCATTGATTGGACCAAGTTTTGGCAGAAGTTTGGTGTAAAAGAGTCCCAAATATCCTGCAACCTTGATTTAAGGTCCTGTTTGTTTCTGACAGGGCATTTCCGCAATTCTTTCTTCATTTTTCCCCAAAGAGTTTCTACTGGGGAAAGATCTGGACTGGAAGAAGTCCAGGGTAGAATTGGAACGTTTTTTTCCACTAACCAAGCCATGCTTCTGTTCGAAGTATGACAGGAAGCGCCGTCTTGCTGAAAAATATATGCACCATCATCTCGTTTAAGACGTGGAATGGATGGCATAAGGTGGTTTTCCATGATCTCTATGTACTTATTGGTGTTGACAATGCCGTTAGAAAAGTGCAGCCTTCCTGTTCCCCTTGCTGACATGCAACCCCTGGAATGCAACCAATGCTGGAAACTTGACCTTTCGGACTAAACAATCTTTGTGGAAAGCTTCTTCAGGTTTTCTTATTACGCGTCGTCGAGTGTCACCGACAGAAACTTCAAATCTCGATTCGTCGCTCCATATGACTTGAGACCACTCATCCAATGACCAATTTTTGTGTTCCTTAGCCCATCGCAGTCTATTTTTCTTTTGTATGGCAGTGAGCAAAGGTTTTGATTTTGCCTTAACAAATTTTGATTGAAATTGATTCAAAAAATTTTTTGTGTACCTACTTACTTTGTAAAAGCCGTAATCAGTTTTTTGCAGTTCCCGCAATGTCGTAGATCTAAAAGCTGGTTTTCCAATCTCTTTTGACCAAATATGCGACAATTCCTCGCATCCTGCGCGTCGCTTTTGTCTCACTATCTTCGAAAGAATTCGCTGATCCGCTTTTGTGTACCGCGATGGGCGACCATTTCTTTTATTGGACAAAATGGAATTGGTCTTTTTATAATGATCACATAAATGTCTAACTGTGGAACGTGAAATATTTAAATCTTTTCCAATTTTGTAAGTGGATTTTCCCGCAACGAACTGATTTATAATAACTTTACGGAGATCTGTCGAGACTTCCTTTCCGCGTGCCATTTTTTGACAACTGAATGGAAATTTGAGAGGAAAGAGTTACACTGAAATCGCCTAACAATAAGGACTGTTAAGATAAAAGATGGAAACTAGAAATATTTGGCGGTAAATTCAAAATTCGGGTAGTGATTCTTCTATTATGCAATAGGCCTATACTTCTGAACAATTAACAAATTAAAACTTTATTTTTAACTCAACAACAACAAACTGGTTCTGGCCCAGGATAGAGCTTTTTCTTCAGTAACATTCTTTTCTGTATATAAAAAAAGAACTGACTTGAAATAAGTGGAAATAAAGAAAATACATAACATGAATCATCAGAATAAAGATGAAAAAATGTTAGGCCCAAATATATGGGTTTGGGTCGTATAATATAGACGTCATCTATACTATAGACGTCATCTATACTATAGACGCCATCTATATTATAGACGTCATCTATACTATAGACGTCATCTATATTATAGACGTCATCTATACTATAGACGTCATCTATACTATAGACATCATCTAAACTATAGACGTCATCTATACTATAGACATCATCTACACTATACACGTCATCTATACTATAGACGCAATCTATATTATAGACGTCATCTATACTATAGACGTCATCTATATTATAGACGTCATCTATACTATAGACGTCATCTATACTATAGACATCATCTAAACTATAGATGTCATCTATACTATAGACATCATCTACAGTATACACGTCATCTATACTATAGACGTCAACTATACTATAGACGTCATCTATACTATAGACATCATCTATACTATACACGTCATCTATACTATA
This sequence comes from Neoascia interrupta, assembly GCA_947623515.1. Lineage (NCBI taxonomy): Eukaryota > Metazoa > Arthropoda > Insecta > Diptera > Syrphidae > Neoascia > Neoascia interrupta. The sequence continues at coordinate 103,241,392 of OX392462.1, forward strand.
GACATCATCTATACTATAGACGTCATCTATACTATAGACGTCATCTATACTATAGACGTCATCTATGCTATAGACGTCATCTATACTATAGACGTCATCTTTACTATAGACGTCATCTATACTATAGACGTCATCTATACTATAGACGTCATCTTTACTATAGACGTCATCTATACTATAGACGTCATCTATACTATAGACGTCATCTATACTATAGTCGTCATCTATACTAAAGACGTCATCTATACTATAGACGTCATCTATACTATAGACGTCATCTATACTATAGACGTCATCTATAGTATAGACGTCATCTATAGTATAGACGTCATCTATAGTATACACCTCATCTATAGTATAGACGTCATCTATAGTATACACGTCATCTATAGTATAGACGTCATCTATACAATAGGCGTCATCTATACTATAGCCGTCATCTATACTATAGACGTCATCTATACTATAGACGTCATCTATATTATAGAAGTCATCCATACTATACACGTCATCTATACTATACACGTCATCTATACTATAGACGTCATCTATAATATAGACGTCATCTATACTATAGACGTCATCTATACTATAGACGCCATCTATATTATAGACGTCATCTATACTATAGACATCATCTATAGTATAGACGTCATCTTTAGTATAGACGTTGTCTGTTCTATAGACGTCATCTATAGTATAGATGTCATCTATAGTATAGACGTCATCAATACTTTAGACGTCATCTATACTATAGACGTCATATATACTATAGACGTCATCTATACTATAGACGTCATCTATACTATAGACGTCATCTATACTGTAGACGTCATCTATACTATAGACGTTATCTATACTATAGACGTCATCTATACTATAGACGTCATCTATACTATAGACGTCATCTATACTATAGACGTCATCTATACTATAGACGTCATCTATACTATAGACGTCATCTATACTATAGCCGTCATCTATACTATAGACGTCATCTTTACTATAGCCGTCATCTATACTATAGACGTCAACTATACTATAGACGTCATCTATACTATAGCCGTCATCTATACTATAGACGTCAACTATACTATAGACGTCATCTATACTATAGACGTCATCTATACTATAGACGTCATCTATACTACAGACGTCAACTATACTATAGACGTCATCTATACTATAGCCGTCATCTATACTATAGACGTCATCTATACTATAGACGTCATCTATACTATAGACGTAATCTATACTATAGACGTCATCTATACTATAGACGTCATCTATACTATAGACGTCATCTATACTATAGACGTCATCTATACTATAGACGTCATCTATACTATAGACGTCATCTATACTATAGACGTCATCTATACTATAGACGTCATCTATACTATAGACGTCATCTGTACTATAGACGTCATCTATACTATAGACGTCATCTATACTATAGACGTAATCTATACTATAGACGTCATCTATACTATAGACGTTATCTATACTATAGACGTCATCTATACTATAGACGTTATCTATACTATAGACGTTATCTATACTATAGACGTCATCTATACTATAGACGTTATCTATACTATAGACGTCATCTATACTATAGACGTTATCTATACTATAGACGTCATCTATACTATAGACGTCATCTATACTATAGACGTCAACTATACTATAGACGTCATCTATACTATAAACGTCATCTATACTATAGACGTCATCTATACTATAGACGTCATCTATACTATAGACGTCATCTATAATATAGACGTCATCTATACTATAGACGTCATCTATACTATAGACGCCATCTATATTATAGACGTCATCTATACTATAGACGTCATCTATATTATAGACGTCATCTATACTATAGACGTCATCTATACTATAGACATCATCTAAACTATAGACGTCATCTATACTATAGACATCATCTACACTATACACGTCATCTATACTATAGACGCAATCTATATTATAGACGTCATCTATACTATAGACGTCATCTATATTATAGACGTCATCTATACTATAGACGTCATCTATACTATAGACATCATCTAAACTATAGACGTCATCTATACTATAGACATCATCTACAGTATACACGTCATCTATACTATAGACGTCAACTATACTATAGACGTCATCTATACTATAGACATCATCTATACTATACACGTCATCTATACTATAGACATCATCTATACTATAGACGTCATCTATACTATAGACGTCATCTATACTATAGACGTCATCTATGCTATAGACGTCATCTATACTATAGACGTCATCTTTACTATAGACGTCATCTATACTATAGACGTCATCTATACTATAGACGTCATCTTTACTATAGACGTCATCTATACTATAGACGTCATCTATACTATAGACGTCATCTATACTATAGTCGTCATCTATACTAAAGACGTCATCTATACTATAGACGTCATCTATACTATAGACGTCATCTATACTATAGACGTCATCTATAGTATAGACGTCATCTATAGTATAGACGTCATCTATAGTATAGACGTCATCTATAGTATACACCTCATCTATAGTATAGACGTCATCTATAGTATACACGTCATCTATAGTATAGACGTCATCTATACAATAGGCGTCATCTATACTATAGCCGTCATCTATACTATAGACGTCATCTATACTATAGACGTCATCTATATTATAGAAGTCATCCATACTATACACGTCATCTATACTATACACGTCATCTATACTATAGACGTCATCTATAATATAGACGTCATCTATACTATAGACGTCATCTATACTATAGACGCCATCTATATTATAGACGTCATCTATACTATAGACGTCATCTATATTATAGACGTCATCTATACTATAGACGTCATCTATACTATAGACATCATCTAAACTATAGACGTCATCTATACTACAGACATCATCTACACTATACAGGTCATCTTTACTATAGACGTCATCTTTACTATAGACGTCGTCTATACTTTAGTCGTCATCTATACTATAGACGTCATCTATACTATAGACGTCATCTATACTATAGACGTCATCTATACTATAGACGTCATCTATACTACAGACGTCATCTATACTATAGACGTCCTCTATACTATAGACGTCATCTATACTATAGACGTCATCTATACTATAGACGTCATCTATACTATAGGCGTCATCTATGCTATAGACGTCATCTATAGTATAGACGTCATCTATAGTATAGACGTCATCTATACTATAGACGTCATCTATACTATAGACATCATCTATTCTATAGACGTCATCTTTACTATAGACGTCATCTATACTATAGACGTCATCTATATTATAGAAGTCATCTATACTATAGACGTCATCTATACTATAGACATCATCTATACTATAGACGTCATCTATTCTATAGACGTCGTCTATAGTATAGACGTTATCCATTCTATAGACATCATCTATAGTATAGACGTCATCTTTAGTATAGACGTTGTCTATTCTATAGACGTCATCTATAGTATAGATGTCATCTATAGTATAGACGTCATCAATACTTTAGACGTCATCTATACTATAGACGTCATATATACTATTGACGTCATCTATACTATAGCCGTCATCTATACTATAGACGTCATCTATACTATAGACGTCATCTATATTATAGAAGTCATCTATACTATAGACGTCATCTATACTATAGGCGTCATCTATACTATAGACGTCATCTATACTATAGACGTCATCTATACTATAGACGTCATCTATACTATAGACGTCATCTATACTATAGACATCATCTATTCTATAGACGTCATCTATAGTATAGACGTTATCTATTCTATAGACATCATCTATAGTATAGACGTCATCTTTAGTATAGACGTTATCTATTCTATAGACGTCATCTATAGTATAGACGTCATCTATACTATAGACGTTATCTATACTATAGACGTCATCTATACTATAGACGTCATCTATACTATAGACGTCATCTATACTATAGACGTCATCTATACTATAGACGTCATCTATACTATAGCCGTCATCTATACTATAGACGTCATCTTTACTATAGCCGTCATCTATACTATAGACGTCAACTATACTATAGACGTCATCTATACTATAGCCGTCATCTATACTATAGACGTCAACTATACTATAGACGTCATCTATACTATAGACGTCATCTATACTATAGACGTCATCTATACTATAGACGTCATCTATACTATAGACGTCATCTATACTATAGACGTCATCTATACTATAGACGTCAACTATACTATAGACGTCATCTATACTATAGCCGTCATCTATACTATAGACGTCATCTATACTATAGACGTCATCTATACTATAGACGTCATCTATACTATAGACGTCATCTATACTATAGACGTCATCTATACTATAGACGTCATCTATACTATAGACGTCATCTATACTATAGACGTCATCTATACTATAGACGTCATCTATACTATAGACGTCATCTATACTATAGACGTCATCTATACTATAGACGTCATCTATACTATAGACGTCATCTATACTATAGACGTCATCTATACTATAGACGTCATCTATACTATAGACGTCATCTATACTATAGACGTCATCTATACTATAGACGTCATCTATACTATAGACGTCATCTATACTATAGACGTCATCTATACTATAGACGTCATCTATACTATAGACGTCATCTATACTATAGACGTCATCTATACTATAGACGTCATCTATACTATAGACGTCATCTATACTATAGACGTCATCTATACTATAGACGTCATCTATACTATAGACGTCATCTATACTATAGCCGTCATCTATACTATAGACGTCATCTATACTATAGACGTCATCTATACTATAGACGTCATCTATACTATAGACGTCATCTGTACTATAGACGTCATCTATACTATAGACGTCATCTATACTCTAGACGTAATCTATACTATAGACGTCATCTATACTATAGACGTTATCTATACTATAGACGTTATCTATACTATAGACGTCATCTATACTATAGACGTTATCTATACTATAGACGTCATCTATACTATAGACCTTATCTATACTATAGACGTCATCTATACTATAGACGTTATCTATACTATAGACGTCATCTATACTATAGACGTTATCTATACTATAGACGTCATCTATACTATAGACGTCATCTATACTATAGACGTCAACTATACTATAGACGTCATCTATACTATAAACGTCATCTATACTATAGACGTCATCTATACTATAGACGTCATCTATACTATAGACGTCATCTATACTATAGACGTCATCTATAATATAGACGTCATCTATACTATAGACGTCATCTATACTATAGACGCCATCTATATTATAGACGTCATCTATACTATAGACGTCATCTATATTATAGACGTCATCTATACTATAGACGTCATCTATACTATAGACATCATCTAAACTATAGACGTCATCTATACTATAGACATCATCTACACTATACACGTCATCTATACTATAGACGTCAACTATACTATAGACGTCATCTATACTATAGACGCCATCTATATTATAGACGTCATCTATACTATAGACGCCATCTATATTATAGACGTCATCTATACTATAGACGTCATCTATATTATAGACGTCATCTATACTATAGACGTCATCTATACTATAGACATCATCTAAACTATAGACGTCATCTATACTATAGACATCATCTACAGTATACACGTCATCTATACTATAGACGTCAACTATACTATAGACGTCATCTATACTATAGACATCATCTATACTATAGACGTCATCTATACTATAGCCGTCATCTATACTATAGACGTCATCTTTACTATAGCCGTCATCTATACTATAGACGTCAACTATACTATAGACGTCATCTATACTATAGCCGTCATCTATACTATAGACGTCATCTATACTATAGACGTCAACTATACTATAGACGTCATCTATACTATAGCCGTCATCTATACTATAGACGTCAACTATACTATAGACGTCATCTATACTATAGACGTCATCTATACTATAGACGTCATCTATACTATAGACGTCATCTATACTATAGACGTCATCTATACTATAGACGTCATCTATACTATAGACGTCATCTATACTATAGACGTCATCTATACTATAGACGTCATCTATACTATAGCCGTCATCTATACTATAGACGTCATCTATACTATAGACGTCATCTATACTATAGACGTCATCTATACTATAGACGTCATCTATACTATAGACGTCATCTATACTATAGACGTCATCTATACTATAGACGTCATCTATACTATAGACGTCATCTATACTATAGACGTCATCTATACTATAGACGTCATCTATACTATAGACGTCATCTATACTATAGACGTCATCTATACTATAGACGTCATCTATACTATAGACGTCATCTATACTATAGACGTCATCTATACTATAGACGTCATCTATACTATAGACGTCATCTATACTATAGACGTCATCTATACTATAGACGTCATCTATACTATAGACGTCATCTATACTATAGACGTCATCTATACTATAGCCGTCATCTATACTATAGACGTCATCTATACTATAGACGTCATCTATACTATAGACGTCATCTGTACTATAGACGTCATCTATACTATAGACGTCATCTATACTCTAGACGTAATCTATACTATAGACGTCATCTATACTATAGACGTTATCTATACTATAGACGTCATCTATACTATAGACGTTATCTATACTATAGACGTCATCTATACTATAGACCTTATCTATACTATAGGCGTCATCTATACTATAGACGTTATCTATACTATAGACGTCATCTATACTATAGACGTTATCTATACTATAGACGTCATCTATACTATAGACGTCATCTATACTATAGACGTCAACTATACTATAGACGTCATCTATACTATAAACGTCATCTATACTATAGACGTCATCTATACTATAGACGTCATCTATACTATAGACGTCATCTATACTATAGACGTCATCTATAATATAGACGTCATCTATACTATAGACGTCATCTATACTATAGACGCCATCTATATTATAGACGTCATCTATACTATAGACGTCATCTATATTATAGACGTCATCTATACTATAGACGTCATCTATACTATAGACATCATCTAAACTATAGACGTCATCTATACTATAGACATCATCTACACTATACACGTCATCTATACTATAGACGTCAACTATACTATAGACGTCATCTATACTATAGACGCCATCTATATTATAGACGTCATCTATACTATAGACGTCATCTATATTATAGACGTCATCTATACTATAGACGTCATCTATACTATAGACATCATCTAAACTATAGACGTCATCTATACTATAGACATCATCTACAGTATACACGTCATCTATACTATAGACGTCAACTATACTATAGACGTCATCTATACTATAGACATCATCTATACTATACACGTCATCTATACTATAGACATCATCTATACTATAGACGTCATCTATACTATAGACGTCATCTATACTATAGACGTCATCTATGCTATAGACGTCATCTATACTATAAACGTCATCTTTACTATAGACGTCATCTATACTATAGACGTCATCTATACTATAGACGTCATCTTTACTATAGACGTCATCTATACTATAGACGTCATCTATACTATAGACGTCATCTATACTATAGTCGTCATCTATACTAAAGACGTCATCTATACTATAGTCGTCATCTATACTAAAGACGTCATCTATACTATAGACGTCATCTATACTATAGACGTCATCTATACTATAGACGTCATCTATACTATAGACGTCATCTATACTATAGACGTCATCTATAGTATAGACGTCATCTATAGTATAGACGTCATCTATAGAATACACCTCATCTATAGTATAGACGTCATCTATAGTATACACGTCATCTATAGTATAGACGTCATCTATACTATAGGCGTCATCTATACTATAGCCGTCATCTATACTATAGACGTCATCTATACTATAGACGTCATCTATATTATAGAAGTCATCCATACTATACACGTCATCTATACTATACACGTCATCTATACTATAGACGTCATCTATAATATAGACGTCATCTATACTATAGACGTCATCTATACTATAGACGCCATCTATATTATAGACGTCATCTATACTATAGACGTCATCTATATTATAGACGTCATCTATACTATAGACGTCATCTATACTATAGACATCATCTAAACTATAGACGTCATCTATACTACAGACATCATCTACACTATACAGGTCATCTATACTATAGACGTCAACTATACTATAGACGTCATCTATACTATAGACGCCATCTATATTATAGACGTCATCTATACTATAGACGTCATCTATATTATAGACGTCATCTATACTATAGACGTCATCTATACTATAGACATCATCTAAACTATAGACGTCATCTATACTATAGACATCATCTACACTACACACGTCATCTATACTATAGACGTCATCTATACTATAGACATCATCTATACTATACACGTCATCTATACTATAGACATCATCTATACTATAGACGTCATCTATACTATAGACGTCATCTATACTATAGACGTCATCTATACTATAGACGTCATCTTTACTATAGACGTCATCTATACTATAGACGTCATCTATACTATAGACGTCATCTTTACTATAGACGTCATCTATACTATAGACGTCATCTATACTATAGACGTCATCTATACTATAGACGTCATCTATACTATAGACGTCATCTATACTATAGACGTCATCTATACTATAGACGTCATCTATACTATAGACGTCATCTATACTATAGTCGTCATCTATACTAAAGACGTCATCTATACTATAGACGTCATCTATACTATAGACGTCATCTATGCTATAGACGTCATCTATAGTATAGACGTCATCTATAGTATAGACGTCATCTATAGTATAGACGTCATCTATAGTATACACGTCATCTATAGTATAGACGTCATCTATAGTATACACGTCATCTATAGTATAGACGTCATCTATACTATAGGCGTCATCTATACTATAGCCGTCATCTATACTATAGACGTCATCTGTACTATAGACGTCATCTATACTATAGACGTCATCTATACTATAGACGTCATCTATACTATAGACGTAATCTATACTATAGACGTCATCTATACTATAGACGTTATCTATACTATAGACGTCATCTATACTATAGACGTTATCTATACTATAGACGTCATCTATACTATAGACGTTATCTATACTATAGACGTCATCTATACTATAGACGTTATCTATACTATAGACGTCATCTATACTATAGACGTCATCTATACTATAGACGTCATCTATACTATAGACGTCATCTATACTATAGACGTCAACTATACTATAGACGTCATCTATACTATAAACGTCATCTATAGTATAGACGTCATCTATACTATAGACGTCATCTATACTATAGACGTCATCTATACTATAGACGTCATCTATAATATAGACGTCATCTATACTATAGACGTCATCTATACTATAGACGTCATCTATAATATAGACGTCATCTATACTATAGACGTCATCTATACTATAGACGCCATCTATATTATAGACGTCATCTATACTATAGACGTTATCTATACTATAGACGTCATCTATACTATAGACGTCATCTATACTATAGACGTCAACTATACTATAGACGTCATCTATACTATAAACGTCATCTATACTATAGACGTCATCTATACTATAGACGTCATCTATACTATAGACGTCATCTATACTATAGACGTCATCTATAATATAGACGTCATCTATACTATAGACGTCATCTATACTATAGACGCCATCTATATTATAGACGTCATCTATACTATAGACGTCATCTATATTATAGACGTCATCTATACTATAGACGTCATCTATACTATAGACATCATCTAAATTATAGACGTCATCTATACTACAGACATCATCTACACTATACACGTCATCTATACTATAGACGTCAACTATACTATAGACGTCATCTATACTATAGACGCCATCTATATTATAGACGTCATCTATACTATAGACGTCATCTATATTATAGACGTCATCTATACTATAGACGTCATCTATACTATAGACATCATCTAAACTATAGACGTCATCTATTCTATAGACATCATCTACACTATACACGTCATCTATACTATAGACGTCAACTATATTATAGACGTCATCTATACTATAGACATCATCTATACTATACACGGTCATCTATACTATAGACGTCATCTATACTATAGACGTCATCTTTACTATAGACGTCATCTATACTATAGACGTCATCTATACTATAGACGTCATCTATACTATAGACGTCATCTATACTATAGACGTCATCTATACTATAGACGTCATCTATACTATAGACGTCATCTATACTATAGACGTCATCTTTACTATAGACGTCATCTATACTATAGACGTCATCTATACTATAGACGTCATCTATACTATAGACGTCATCTATACTATAGACGTCATCTATACTATAGACGTCATCTATACTATAGTCGTCATCTATACTAAAGACGTCATCTATACTATAGACGTCATCTATACTATAGACGTCATCTATACTATAGACGTCATCTATACTATAGACGTCATCTATAGTATAGACGTCATCTATAGTATAGACGTCATCTATAGTATAGACGTCATCTATAGTATAGACGTCATCTATAGTATACACGTCATCTATAGTATAGACGTCATCTATAGTATACACGTCATCTATAGTATAGACGTCATCTATACTATAGGCGTCATCTATACTATAGCCGTCATCTATACTATAGACGTCATCTATACTATAGACGTCATCTATATTATAGAAGTCATCCATACTATACACGTCATCTATACTATACACGTCATCTATACTATAGACGTCATCTATACTATAGACGTCATCTACACTATAGACGTCATCTATACTATAGACGTCATCTATACTATAGACATCATCTATTCTATAGACGTCATCTATAGTATAGACGTCATCTATAGTATAGACGTCATCTATAGTATAGACGTCATCTATAGTATAGACGTCATCTATAGTATACACCTCATCTATAGTATAGACGTCATCTATAGTATACACGTCATCTATAGTATAGACGTCATCTATACTATAGGCGTCATCTATACTATAGCCGTCATCTATACTATAGACGTCATCTATACTATAGACGTCATCTATATTATAGAAGTCATCCATACTATACACGTCATCTATACTATACACGTCATCTATACTATAGACGTCATCTATACTATAGACGTCATCTACACTATAGACGTCGTCTATACTATAGACGTCATCTATACTATAGACGTCATCTATACTATAGACATCATCTATTCTACAGACGTCATCTATAGTATAGACGTCATATATTCTATAGACGTCATCTATACTACAGACGTCATCAATACTATAGACGTCATCTATACTATAGACGTCATCTATACTATAGACGTCATCTATATTATAGACGTCATCTATGCTATAGACGTCATCTATACTATAGACGTCATCTATACTATACACGTCATCTATACTATAGACGTCATCTATACTACAACCGTCATCTATACTATAGACGTCAACTATACTATAGACGTAATCTATACTACAGACGTCATCTATACTATAGACGTCATCTATACTATAGACGTCATCTATACTATAGACGTCATCTATACTATAGACGTCATCTATACTATAGACGTTATCTATACTATAGACGTCATCTATACTATAGACGTCATCTATACTATAGACGTCATCTACACTATAGACGTCATCTATACTATAGACGTCATCTATACTATAGACATCATCTATTCTATAGACGTCATCTATAGTATAGACGTCATCTATAGTATAGACGTCATCTATAGTATAGACGTCATCTATAGTATAGACGTCATCTATAGTATACACCTCATCTATAGTATAGACGTCATCTATAGTATACACGTCATCTATAGTATAGACGTCATCTATACTATAGGCGTCATCTATACTATAGCCGTCATCTATACTATAGACGTCATCTATACTATAGACGTCATCTATATTATAGAAGTCATCCATACTATACACGTCATCTATACTATACACGTCATCTATACTATAGACGTCATCTATACTATAGACGTCATCTACACTATAGACGTCGTCTATACTATAGACGTCATCTATACTATAGACGTCATCTATACTATAGACATCATCTATTCTATAGACGTCATCTATAGTATAGACGTCATATATTCTATAGACGTCATCTATACTACAGACGTCATCAATACTATAGACGTCATCTATACTATAGACGTCATCTATACTATAGACGTCATCTATACTATAGACGTCATCTATATTATAGACGTCATCTATGCTATAGACGTCATCTATACTATAGACGTCATCTATACTATACACGTCATCTATACTATAGACGTCATCTATACTACAACCGTCATCTATACTATAGACGTCAACTATACTATAGACGTAATCTATACTACAGACGTCATCTATACTATAGACGTCATCTATACTATAGACGTCATCTATACTATAGACGTCATCTATACTATAGACGTTATCTATACTATAGACGTCATCTATACTATAGACGTCATCTATACTATAGACGCCATCTATATTATAGACGTCACCTATACTATAGACGTCATCTATATTATAGACGTCATCTATACTATAGACATCATCTAAACTATAGACGTCATCTATACTACAGACATCATCTACACTATACAGGTCATCTATACTATAGACGTCAACTATACTATAGACGTCATCTATACTATAGACGCCATCTATATTATAGACGTCATCTATACTATAGACGTCATCTATATTATAGACGTCATCTATACTATAGACGTCATCTATACTATAGACATCATCTAAACTATAGACGTCATCTATACTATAGACATCATCTACACTATACACGTCATCTATACTATAGACGTCATCTATACTATAGACATCATCTATACTATACACGTCATCTATACTATAGACATCATCTATACTATAGACGTCATCTATACTATAGACGTCATCTATACTATAGACGTCATCTATACTATAGACGTCATCTTTACTATAGACGTCATCTTTACTATAGACGTCATCTATACTATAGACGTCATCTATACTATAGACGTCATCTTTACTATAGACGTCATCTATACTATAGACGTCATCTATACTATAGACGTCATCTATACTATAGACGTCATCTATACTATAGACGTCATCTATACTATAGACGTCATCTATACTATAGACGTCATCTATACTATAGACGTCATCTATACTATAGACGTCATCTATACTATAGTCGTCATCTATACTAAAGACGTCATCTATACTATAGACGTCATCTATACTATAGACGTCATCTATACTATAGACGTCATCTATGCTATAGACGTCATCTATAGTATAGACGTCATCTATAGTATAGACGTCATCTATAGTATAGACGTCATCTATAGTATACACGTCATCTATAGTATAGACGTCATCTATAGTATACACGTCATCTATAGTATAGACGTCATCTATACTATAGGCGTCATCTATACTATAGCCGTCATCTATACTATAGACGTCATCTGTACTATAGACGTCATCTATACTATAGACGTCATCTATACTATAGACGTCATCTATACTATAGACGTAATCTTTACTATAGACGTCATCTATACTATAGACGTTATCTATACTATAGACGTCATCTATACTATAGACGTCATCTATACTATAGACGTCATCTATACTATAGACGTCATCTATACTATAGACGTCAACTATACTATAGACGTCATCTATACTATAAACGTCATCTATACTAAGACGTCATCTATACTATAGACGTCATCTATACTATAGACGTCATCTATACTATAGACGTCAACTATACTATAGACGTCATCTATACTATAAACGTCATCTATACTAAGACGTCATCTATACTGTAGACGTCATTTATACTATAGACGTCATCTATACTATAGACGTCATCTATACTATAGACGTCATCTATACTATAGACGTCAACTATACTATAGACGTCATCTATACTATAAACGTCATCTATACTAAGACGTCATCTATACTATAGACGTCATCTATACTATAGACGTCATCTATACTATAGACGTCATCTATAATATAGACGTCATCTATACTATAGACGTCATCTATAGTATACACGTCATCTATAGTATAGACGTCATCTATAGTATACACGTCATCTATAGTATAGACGTCATCTATACTATAGGCGTCATCTATACTATAGCCGTCATCTATACTATAGACGTCATCTGTACTATAGACGTCATCTATACTATAGACGTCATCTATACTATAGACGTCATCTATACTATAGACGTCATCTATACTATAGACGTAATCTTTACTATAGACGTCATCTATACTATAGACGTTATCTATACTATAGACGTCATCTATACTATAGACGTCATCTATACTATAGACGTCATCTATACTATAGACGTCATCTATACTATAGACGTCAACTATACTATAGACGTCATCTATACTATAAACGTCATCTATACTAAGACGTCATCTATACTATAGACGTCATCTATACTATAGACGTCATCTATACTATAGACGTCAACTATACTATAGACGTCATCTATACTATAAACGTCATCTATACTAAGACGTCATCTATACTATAGACGTCATCTATACTATAGACGTCATCTATACTATAGACGTCATCTATACTATAGACGTCATCTATACTATAGACGTCAACTATACTATAGACGTCATCTATACTATAAACGTCATCTATACTAAGACGTCATCTATACTATAGACGTCATCTATACTATAGACGTCATCTATACTATAGACGTCATCTATAATATAGACGTCATCTATACTATAGACGTCATCTATACTATAGACGTCATCTATAATATAGACGTCATCTATACTATAGACGTCATCTATACTATAGACGCCATCTATATTATAGACGTCATCTATACTATAGACGTTATCTATACTATAGACGTCATCTATACTATAGACGTCATCTATACTATAGACGTCAACTATACTATAGACGTCATCTATACTATAAACGTCATCTATACTATAGACGTCATCTATACTATAGACGTCATCTATACTATAGACGTCATCTATACTATAGACGTCATCTATAATATAGACGTCATCTATACTATAGACGTCATCTATACTATAGACGCCATCTATATTATAGACGTCATCTATACTATAGACGTCATCTATATTATAGACGTCATCTATACTATAGACGTCATCTATACTATAGACATCATCTAAACTATAGACGTCATCTATACTACAGACATCATCTACACTATACACGTCATCTATACTATAGACGTCAACTATACTATAGACGTCATCTATACTATAGACGCCATCTATATTATAGACGTCATCTATACTATAGACGTCATCTATATTATAGACGTCATCTATACTATAGACGTCATCTATACTATAGACATCATCTAAACTATAGACGTCATCTATACTATAGACATCATCTACACTATACACGTCATCTATACTATAGACGTCAACTATACTATAGACGTCATCTATACTATAGACATCATCTATACTATACACGTCATCTATACTATAGACATCATCTATACTATAGACGTCATCTATACTATAGACGTCATCTATACTATAGACGTCATCTATACTATAGACGTCATCTATACTATAGACGTCATCTTTACTATAGACGTCATCTATACTATAGACGTCATCTATACTATAGACGTCATCTATACTATAGACGTCATCTATACTATAGACGTCATCTATACTATAGACGTCATCTATACTATAGACGTCATCTATACTATAGACGTCATCTTTACTATAGACGTCATCTATACTATAGACGTCATCTATACTATAGACGTCATCTATACTATAGACGTCATCTATACTATAGACGTCATCTATACTATAGACGTCATCTATACTATAGTCGTCATCTATACTA
This sequence comes from Neoascia interrupta, assembly GCA_947623515.1. NCBI lineage: Eukaryota > Metazoa > Arthropoda > Insecta > Diptera > Syrphidae > Neoascia > Neoascia interrupta. Next base: position 103,257,675 of record OX392462.1, read on the forward strand.
AAGACGTCATCTATACTATAGACGTCATCTATACTATAGACGTCATCTATACTATAGACGTCATCTATACTATAGACGTCATCTATAGTATAGACGTCATCTATAGTATAGACGTCATCTATAGTATAGACGTCATATATAGTATACACGTCATCTATAGTATAGACGTCATCTATAGTATACACGTCATCTATAGTATAGACGTCATCTATACTATAGGCGTCATCTATACTATAGCCGTCATCTATACTATAGACGTCATCTATACTATAGACGTCATCTATATTATAGAAGTCATCCATACTATACACGTCATCTATACTATACACGTCATCTATACTATAGACGTCATCTATACTATAGACGTCATCTACACTATAGACGTCATCTATACTATAGACGTCATCTATACTATAGACATCATCTATTCTATAGACGTCATCTATAGTATAGACGTCATCTATAGTATAGACGTCATCTATAGTATAGACGTCATCTATAGTATAGACGTCATCTATAGTATAGACGTCATCTATAGTATACACCTCATCTATAGTATAGACGTCATCTATAGTATACACGTCATCTATAGTATAGACGTCATCTATACTATAGGCGTCATCTATACTATATTATCTATATTACATCTATACTATAGACATCATCTAAACTATAGACGTCATCTATACTATAGACATCATCTACACTATACACGTCATCTATACTATAGACGTCAACTATACTATAGACGTCATCTATACTATAGACGTCATCTATACTATAGACGTCATCTATACTATAGACGTCAACTATTCTATAGACGTCATCTATACTATAAACGTCATCTATACTATAGACGTCATCTATACTATAGACGTCATCTATACTATAGACGTCATCTATACTATAGACGTCATCTATAATATAGACGTCATCTATACTATAGACGTCATCTATACTATAGACGCCATCTATATTATAGACGTCATCTATACTATAGACGTCATCTATATTATAGACGTCATCTATACTATAGACGTCATCTATACTATAGACATCATCTAAACTATAGACGTCATCTATACTACAGACATCATCTACACTATACACGTCATCTATACTATAGACGTCAACTATACTATAGACGTCATCTATACTATAGACGCCATCTATATTATAGACGTCATCTATACTATAGACGTCATCTATATTATAGACGTCATCTATACTATAGACGTCATCTATACTATAGACATCATCTAAACTATAGACGTCATCTATACTATAGACATCATCTACACTATACACGTCATCTATACTATAGACGTCAACTATACTATAGACGTCATCTATACTATAGACGTCATCTATACTATAGACGTAATCTATAGTATAGACGTCATCTATAGTATAGACGTCATCTATACTATAGGCGTCATCTATACTATAGCCGTCATCTATACTATAGCCGTCATCTATACTATAGACGTCATCTATACTATAGACGTCATCTATACTATAGACGTCATCTATACTATAGACGTCATCTATACTAAAGACGTCATCTATACTATAGTCGTCATCTATACTAAAGACGTCATCTATACTATAGACGTCATCTATACTATAGACGTCATCTTTACTATAGACGTCATCTATACTATAGACGTCATCTATACTATAGACGTCATCTATACTATAGACGTCATCTATACTATAGACGTCATCTATACTATAGTCGTCATCTATACTAAAGACGTCATCTATACTATAGACGTCATCTATACTATAGACGTCATCTATACTATAGACGTAATCTATAGTATAGACGTCATCTATAGTATAGACGTCATCTATACTATAGGCGTCATCTATACTATAGCCGTCATCTATACTATAGCCGTCATCTATACTATAGACGTCATCTATACTATAGACGTCATCTATATTATAGAAGTCATCCATACTATACACGTCATCTATACTATACACGTCATCTATACTATAGACGTCATCTATACTATAGACGTCATCTACACTATAGACGTCATCTATACTATAGACGTCATCTATACTATAGACATCATCTATTCTATAGACGTCATCTATAGTATAGACGTCATATATTCTATAGACGTCATCTATACTACAGACGTCATCAATACTATAGACGTCATCTATACTATAGACGTCATCTATACTATAGACGTCATCTATATTATAGACGTCATCTATGCTATAGACGTCATCTATACTATAGACGTCATCTATACTATACACGTCATCTATACTATAGACGTCATCTATACTACAGACGTCATCTATACTATAGACGTCATCTATACTATAGACGTCATCTATACTATAGACGTCATCTATACTATAGCCGTCATCTATACTATAGACGTCATCTTTACTATAGCCGGCATCTATACTATAGACGTCAACTGTACTATAGACGTCAACTGTACTATAGACGTCATCTTTACTATAGCCGTCATCTATACTATAGACGTCATCTATACTATAGACGTCATGTATACTATAGACGTCATCTATACTATAGACGTCATCTATACTATAGACGTCATCTATACTATAGACGTCATCTATACTATAGACGTCATCTATACTATAGACGTCATCTATACTATAGACGTCATCTATACTATAGACTTCATCTATACTATAGACGTCATCTATACTATAGACGTCATCTATACTATAGACGTCATCTATACTATAGACGTCATCTATACTATAGACGTCATCTATACTATAGACGTCATCTATACTATAGACGTCATCTATACTATAGACGTCATCTATACTATAGACGTCATCTATACTATAGACGTCATCTATACTATAGACGTCATCTATACTATAGACGTCATCTACACTATAGCCGTCATCTATACTATAGACGTCATCTATACTATAGACGTCATCTGTACTATAGACGTCATCTATACTATAGACGTCATCTATACTATAGACGTCATCTATACTATAGACGTCATCTATACTATAGACGTCATCTATACTATAGACGTCATCTATACTATAGACGTCATCTACACTATAGCCGTCATCTATACTATAGACGTCATCTATACTATAGACGTCATCTATACTATAGACGTTATCTATACTATAGACGTCGTCTATACTATAGACGTCATCTATACTATAAACGTCATCTATACTATAGACGTCATCTATACTATAGACTTCATCTATACTATAGACGTCATCTATGCTATAGACGTCATCTATACTATAGACGTCATCTATACTATAGACGCCATCTATATTATAGACGTCATCTATACTATAAACGTCATCTATACTATAGACGTCATCTATACTATAGACTTCATCTATACTATAGACGTCATCTATGCTATAGACGTCATCTATACTATAGACGTTATCTATACTATAGACGTCGTCTATACTATAGACGTCATCTATACTATAAACGTCATCTATACTATAGACGTCATCTATACTATAGACTTCATCTATACTATAGACGTCATCTATGCTATAGACGTCATCTATACTATAGACGTCATCTATACTATAGACGCCATCTATATTATAGACGTCATTTATACTATAGACGTCATCTTTATTATAGACGTCATCTATACTATAGACTTCATCTATACTATATACATCATCTAAACTATAGACGTCATCTATACTATACACGTCAATTAACTATAGACATCATCTACACTATACACGTCATCTATACTATAGACGTCAACTATACTATAGACATCATCTATACTATAGACATCATCTATACTATACACGTCATCTATACTATAGACATCATCTATACTATAGACGTCATCTATACTATAGACGTCATCTATATAATAGACGTCATCTATACTATAGACCTCATCTATACTATAGACGTCATCTTTACTATAGACGTCATCTATACTATAGACGTCATCTATACTATAGACGTCATTTTTACTATAGACGTCATCTATACTATAGACGTCATCTTTACTATAGACGTCATCTTTACTATAGACGTCGTCTATACTTTAGTCGTCATCTATACTATAGACGTCATCTATACTATAGACGTCATCTATACTATAGACGTCATCTATACTATAGACGTCATCTATACTATAGACGTCATCTATACTATAGACGTCATCTATACTATAGACGTCCTCTATACTATAGACGTCATCTATACTATAGACGTCATCTATACTATAGACGTCATCTATACTATAGGCGTCATCTATGCTATAGACGTCATCTATACTATAGACGTCATCTATACTATAGACGTCATCTATTCTATAGACGTCGTCTATAGTATAGACGTTATCCATTCTATAGACATCATCTATAGTATAGACGTCATCTTTAGTATAGACGTTGTCTATTCTATAGACGTCATCTATAGTATAGACGTCATCTATAGTATAGACGTCATCAATACTATAGACGTCATCTATACTATAGACGTCATATATACTATTGACGTCATCTATACTATAGCCGTCATCTATACTATAGACGTCATCTATACTATAGACGTCATCTATATTATAGAAGTCATCTATACTATAGACGTCATCTATACTATAGGCGTCATCTATACTATAGACGTCATCTATACTATAGACGTCATCTATACTATAGACGTCATCTATACTATAGACGTCATCTATACTATAAACATCATCTATTCTATAGACGTCATCTATAGTATAGACGTTATCTATTCTATAGACATCATCTATAGTATAGACGTCATCTTTAGTATAGACGTTATCTATTCTATAGACGTCATCTATAGTATAGACGTCATCTATACTATAGACGTCATCTATACTGTAGACGTCATCTATACTATAGACGTTATCTATACTATAGACGTCATCTATACTATAGACGTCATCTATACTATAGACTTCATCTATACTATAGACGTCATCTATACTATAGACGTCATGTATACTATAGACGTCATCTATACTATATCCGTCATCTATACTATAGACGTCATCTTTACTATAGCCGTCATCTATACTATAGACGTCAACTATACTATAGACGTCATCTATACTATAGCCGTCATCTATACTATAGACGTCATCTATACTATAGCCGTCATCTATACTATAGACGTCAACTATACTATAGACGTCATCTATACTATAGACGTCATCTATACTATAGACGTCATCTATACTATAGACGTCATCTATACTATAGACGTCATCTATACCATAGACGTCATCTGTACTATAGACGTCCTCTATACTATAGACGTCATCTATACTATAGACGTCATCTATACTATAGACGTCATCTATACTATAGACGTCATCTATACTATAGGCGTCATCTATGCTATAGACGTCATCTATAGTATAGACGTCATCTATACTATAGACGTCATCTATACTATAGACATCATCTATTCTATAGACGTCATCTATACTATAGACGTCATCTATACTATAGACGTCATCTATATTATAGAAGTCATCTATACTATAGACGTCATCTATACTATAGACGTCATCTATATTATAGACGTCATCTATACTATAGACGTCATCTATACTATAGACATCATCTATACTATAGACGTCATCTATTCTATAGACGTCGTCTATAGTATAGACGTTATCCATTCTATAGACATCATCTATAGTATAGACGTCATCTTTAGTATAGACGTTGTCTATTCTATAGACGTCATGTATAGTATAGACGTCATCTATAGTATAGACGTCATCAATACTATAGACGTCATCTATACTATAGACGTCATATATACTATTGACGTCATCTATACTATAGCCGTCATCTATACTATAGACGTCATCTATACTATAGACGTCATCTATACTATAGACGTCATCTATATTATAGAAGTCATCTATACTATAGACGTCATCTATACTATAGGCGTCATCTATACTATAGACGTCATCTATACTATAGACGTCATCTATACTATAGACGTCATCTATACTATAGACATCATCTATTCTATAGACGTCATCTATAGTATAGACGTTATCTATTCTATAGACATCATCTATAGTATAGACGTCATCTTTAGTATAGACGTTATCTATTCTATAGACGTCATCTATAGTATAGACGTCATCTATACTATAGACGTCATCTTTACTGTAGACGTCATCTATACTATAGACGTTATCTATACTATAGACGTCATCTATACTATAGACGTCATCTATACTATAGACGTCATCTATACTATAGACGTCATCTATACTATAGACGTCATCTATACTATAGACGTCATCTATACTATAGACGTCATCTTTACTATAGCCGTCATCTATACTATAGACGTCAACTATACTATAGACGTCATCTATACTATAGCCGTCATCTATACTATAGACGTCATCTATACTATAGCCGTCATCTATACTATAGACGTCATCTATACTATAGACGTCATCTATACTATAGACGTCATCTATACTATAGACGTCATCTATACTATAGACGTCATCTATACTATAGACGTCATCTATACTATAGACGTCATCTATACTATAGACGTCAACTATACTATAGACGTCAACTATACTATAGACGTCATCTATACTATAGCCGTCATCTATACTATAGACGTCATCTATACTATAGCCGTCATCTATACTATAGACGTCATCTATACTATAGACGTCATCTATACTATAGACGTCATCTATACTATAGACGTCATCTATACTATAGACGTCATCTATACTATAGACGTCATCTATACTATAGACGTCATCTATACTATAGACGTCATCTATACTATAGACGTCATCTATACTATAGACGTCATCTATACTATAGACGTCATCTATACTATAGATGTCATCTATACTATAGACGTCATCTATACTATTGACGTCATCTATACTATAGACGTCATCTATACTATAGCCGTCATCTATACTATTGACGTCATCTATACTATAGCCGTCATCTATACTATAGACGTCATCTATACTATAGCCGTCATCTATACTATAGACGTCATCTATACTATAGACGTCATCTATACTATAGACGTCATCTATACTATAGACGTCATCTATACTATAGACGTCATCTATACTATAGACGTCATCTATACTATAGACGTCATCTGTACTATAGACGTCATCTATACTATAGACGTAATCTATACTATAGACGTCATCTATACTATAGACGTTATCTATACTATAGACGTCATCTATACTATAGACGTTATCTATACTATAGACGTCATCTATACTATAGACGTTATCTGTACTATAGACGTCATCTATACTATAGACGTAATCTATACTATAGACGTCATCTATACTATAGACGTCATCTATACTATAGACGTCATCTATACTATAGATGTCATCTATACTATAGACGTCATCTATACTATTGACGTCATCTATACTATAGACGTCATCTATACTATAGCCGTCATCTATACTATTGACGTCATCTATACTATAGCCGTCATCTATACTATAGACGTCATCTATACTATAGCCGTCATCTATACTATAGACGTCATCTATACTATAGACGTCATCTATACTATAGACGTCATCTATACTATAGACGTCATCTATACTATAGACGTAATCTATACTATAGACGTCATCTATACTATAGACGTTATCTATACTATAGACGTAATCTATACTATAGACGTAATCTATACTATAGACGTCATCTATACTATAGACGTCATCTATACTATAGACGTAATCTATACTATAGACGTCATCTATACTATAGACGTCATCTATACTATAGCCGTCATCTATACTATTGACGTCATCTATACTATAGCCGTCATCTATACTATAGACGTCATCTATACTATAGACGTCATCTATACTATAGACGTCATCTGTACTATAGACGTCATCTATACTATAGACGTTATCTATACTATAGACGTCATCTATACTATAGACGTTATCTATACTATAGACGTCATCTATACTATAGACGTTATCTATACTATAGACGTCATCTATACTATAGACGTCATCTATACTATAGACGTCATCTATACTATAGACGTCAACTATACTATAGACGTCATCTATAATATAAACGTCATCTATACTATAGACGTCATCTATACTATAGACGTCATCTATACTATAGACGTCATCTATACTATAGACGTCATCTATAATATAGACGTCATCTATACTATAGACGTCATCTATACTATAGACGCCATCTATATTATAGACGTCATCTATACTATAGACGTCATCTATATTATAGACGTCATCTATACTATAGACGTCATCTATACTATAGACATTATCTAAACTATAGACGTCATCTATACTATAGACATCATCTACACTATACACGTCATCTATACTATAGACGTCAACTATACTATAGACGTCATCTATACTATAGACGCCATCTATATTATAGACGTCATCTATACTATAGACGTCATCTATATTATAGACGTCATCTATACTATAGACGTAATCTATACTATAGACATCATCTAAACTATAGACGTCATCTATACTATAGACATCATCTACACTATACACGTCATCTATACTATAGACGTCAACTATACTATAGACGTCATCTATACTATAGACATCATCTATACTATACACGTCATCTATACTATAGACATCATCTATACTATAGACGTCATCTATACTATAGACGTCATCTATACTATAGACGTCATCTATGCTATAGACGTCATCTATACTATAGACGTCATCTTTACTATAGACGTCATCTATACTATAGACGTCATCTATACTATAGACGTCATCTTTACTATAGACGTCATCTATACTATAGACGTCATCTATACTATAGACGTCATCTATACTATAGACGTCATCTATACTATAGTCGTCATCTATACTAAAGACGTCATCTATACTATAGACGTCATCTATACTATAGACGTCATCTATACTATAGACGTCATCTATAGTATAGACGTCATCTATAGTATAGACGTCATCTATAGTATAGACGTCATCTATAGTATACACGTCATCTATAGTATAGACGTCATCTATAGTATACACGTCATCTATAGTATAGACGTCATCTATACTATAGGCGTCATCTATACTATAGCCGTCATCTATACTATAGACGTCATCTATACTATAGACGTCATCTATATTATAGAAGTCATCCATACTATACACGTCATCTATACTATACACGTCATCTATACTATAGACGTCATCTATACTATAGACGTCATCTACACTATAGACGTCATCTATACTATAGACGTCATCTATACTATAGACGTCATCTATACTATAGACATCATCTATTCTATAGACGTCATCTATAGTATAGACGTCATATATTCTATAGACGTCATCTATACTACAGACGTCATCAATACTATAGACGTCATCTATACTATAGACGTCATCTATACTATAGACGTCATCTATATTATAGACGTCATCTATGCTATAGACGTCATCTATACTATAGACATCATCTATACTATACACGTCATCTATACTATAGACGTCATCTATACTACAGACCTCATCTATACTATAGACGTCAACTATACTATAGACGTAATCTATACTACAGACGTCATCTATACTATAGACGTCATCTATACTATAGACGTCATCTATACTATAGACGTCATCTATACTATAGACGTCATCTATACTATAGACGTCATCTATACTATAGACGTCATCTATACTACAGACGTCATCTATACTATAGACGTCATTTATACTACAGACGTCATCTATACTATAGACGTCATCTATTCTATAGACGTCATCTATATTATAGACATCATCTATATTATAGACGTCATCAATATTATAGACGTCATCTATTCTATAGACGTCATCTATTCTATAGATGTCATCTATTCTATAGACGTCATCTATTCTATAGACGTCATCTATAGTATAGACGTCATCTATACTATAGACGTCATCTATACTATAGACGTCATCTATTCTATAGACGTCATCTATAGTATAGACGTCATCTATACTATAGACGTCATCTATACTATAGACGTCATCTATACTATAGACGTCATCTATACTATAGACGTCATCTATACTATAGACGTCATCTATACTATAGACGTCATCTATACTATAGCCGTCATCTATACTATAGACGTCATCTATACTATAGACGTCATCTATACTATTGACGTCATCTATACTATAGACGTCATCTATACTATAGACGTCATCTATACTATAGACGTCATCTATACTATAGACGTCATCTATTCTATAGACGTCATCTATATTATAGACATCATCTATATTATAGACGTCATCAATATTATAGACGTCATCTATTCTATAGACGTCATCTATTCTATAGACGTCATCTATTCTATAGACGTCATCTATAGTATAGACGTCATCTATACTATAGACGTCATCTATACTATAGTCGTCATCTATACTATAGATGTCATCTATACTATAGATGTCATCTATACTATAGATGTCATCTATACTATAGATGTCATCTATACTTTAAACGTCATCTATACTATAGGCGTCATCTATATTATAGACGTCATCTATATTATAGACGTCATCTATATTATAGACGTCATCTATATTATAGACGTCATATATACTATAGACGTCATCTATACTATAGACGTCATCTATACTATAGACGTCATCTATACTATAGACGTCATCTATACTATAGACGTCATCTATACTATAGACGTCATCTATACTATAGACGTCATCTATACTATAGACGTCATCTATACTATAGACGTCATCTATACTATAGACGTCATCTATACTATAGACGTCATCTATACTATAGACGTCATCTATAGTATAGACGTCATCTATAGTATAGACGTCATCTATACTATAGATGTCACCTATACTATAGATGTCATCTATACTATAGACGTCATTTATACTATAGACGTCATCTATACTATAGACGTCATCTATACTATAGACGTCATCTATACTATAGACGTCATCTATACTATAGACGTCATCTATACTATAGACGTCATATATACTATAGTCGTCATCTATACTATAGATGTCATCTATACTATAGACGTCATCTATACTATAGACGTCATCTATACTGTAGACGTCATCTATACTATAGACGTCATCTATACTATAGACGTCATCTATACTATAGACGTCATCTATACTATAGACGTCATCTATACTATAGACGTCATCTATACTATAGATGTCATCTATACTATAGACGTCATCTATACTATAGACGTCATCTATACTATAGACGTCATCTATACTATAGACGTCATCTATACTATAGACGTCATCTATACTATAGACGTCATCTATACCATAGACGTCATCTATACCATAGACGTCATCTATACTATAGACGTCATCTATACTATAGACGTCATCTATACTATAGACGTCATCTATACTATAGACGTCATCTATACTATAGACGTCATCTATACTATAGACGTCATCTATAGTATAGACGTCATCTATACTATAGACGTCATCTATACTATAGACGTCATCTACACTATAGACGTCATCTACACTATAGACGTCATCTATACTATAGACGTCATCTATACTATAGACGTCATCTATACTATAGACGTCATCTATACTATAGACGTCATCTATACTATAGACGTCATCTATACTATAGACGTCATCTATAGTATAGACGTCATCTATACTATAGAGGTCATCTATACTATAGACGTCATCTTTACTATAGACGTCATCTATACTATAGACGTCATCTATACTATAGACGTCATCTATACTATAGACGTCATCTATACTATAGTCGTCATCTATACTATAGATGTCATCTATACTATAGACGTCATCTTTACTTAGTCGTCATCTATACTATAGATGTCATCTATACTATAGACGTCATCTATACTATAGACGTCATCTATACTATAGACGTCATCTATACTATAGACGTCATCTATACTATAGATGTCATCTATACTATAGACGTCATCTATACTATAGACGTCATCTATACTATAGACGTCATCTATACTATAGACGTCATCTATACTATAGTCGTCATCTATACTATAGATGTCATCGATACTTTAGACGTCATCTATACTTTAGACGTCATCTATACTATAGACGTCATCTATACTATAGACGTCATCTATACTATAGACGTCATCTATACTATAGACGTCATCTATACTATAGACGTCATCTATACTATAGACGTCATCTATACTATAGACGTCATCTATACTATAGACGTCATCTATACTATAGACGTCATCTATACTATAGACGTCATCTATACTATAGACGTCATCTATACTATAGACGTCATCTATACTATAGACGTCATCTATACTATAGACGTCATCTATACTATAGACGTCATCTATACTATAGACGTCATCTATACTATAGACGTCATCTATACTATAGACGTCATCTATACTATAGACATCATCTATACTATAGACGTCATCTATACTCAAGACGTCATCTTTACTATAGACGTCATCTATACTATAGACGTCATCTATACTAGTATAGATATAGATATATCTATACTATAGACGTCATCTATACTATAGACGTCATCTATACTATAGACGTCATCTATAATATAGACGTCATCTATACTATAGACGTCATCTATACTAAAGACGTCATCTATAGTATAGACGTCATCTATAGTATACACGTCATCTATAGTATAGACGTCATCTATATTATAGGCGTCATCTATACTATAGCCGTCATCTATACTATAGCCGTCATCTATACTATAGACGTCATCTATACTATAGACGTCATCTATATTATAGAAGTCATCTATACTATAGACGTCATCTATACTATAGGCGTCATCTATACTATAGACGTCATCTATACTATAGACATCATCTATTCTATAGACGTCATCTATAGTATAGACGTTATCTATTCTATAGACATCATCTATAGTATAGACGTCATCTTTAGTATAGACGTTATCTATTCTGTAGACGTAATCTATACTATAGACGTTTTCTATACTATAGACGTCATCTATACTATAAACGTCATCTATACTATAGACGTTTTCTATACTATAGACGTCTTCTATACTATAAACGTCATTTATACTATAGACGTCATCTATACTATAGACGTCATCTATACTATAGACGTCATCTATACTATAGACGTCATCTATACTAAAGACGTCATCTATAGTATAGACGTCATCTATAGTATACACGTCATCTATACTATAGACGTCATCTATACTAAAGACGTCATCTATAGTATAGACGTCATCTATAGTATACACGTCATCTATAGTATAGACGTCATCTATATTATAGGCGTCATCTATACTATAGCCGTCATCTATACTATAGCCGTCATCTATACTATAGACGTCATCTATGCTATAGACGTCATCTATACTATAGACGTCATCTATACTATAGACGTCATCTATACTATAGACGTCATCTATACTATAGACGTCATCTATACTATAGACGTCATCTATACTATAGACGTCATCTTTACTATAGCCGTCATCTATACTATAGACGTCAACTATACTATAGACGTCATCTTTACTATAGCCGTCATCTATACTATAGACGTCAACTATACTATAGACGTCATCTATACTATAGACGTCATCTATACTATAGACGTCATCTACACTATAGACGTCTTCTATACTATAGACGTCATCTATACTATAGACGTCATCTATACTATAGACGTCATCTATACTATAGACGTCATCTATACTATAGACGTCATCTATACTATAGACGTCATCTATACTAAAGACGTCATCTATACTATAGACGTCATCTATACTATAGACGTCATATATACTATAGACGTCATCTATACTATAGACGTTATCTATACTATAGACGTCATCTATACTATAGACGTCATCTATACTATAGACGTCATCTATACTATAGCCGTCATCTATACTATAGACGTCATCTATACTATAGACGTTATCTATACTATAGACGTCATCTATACTATAGACGTCATCTATAATATAGACGTTATCTATACTATAGACGTCATCTATACTATAGACGTCATCTATACTATAAACGTCATCTATACTATAGACGTCATATGTACTATAGACGTCATCTATACTATAGACGTCATCTATACTATAGACGTCATCTATACTATAGACGTCATCTATAATATAGACGTCATCTATACTATAGACGTCATCTATACTATAGACGCCATCTATATTATAGACGTCATCTATACTATAGACGCCATCTATATTATAGACGTCATCTATACTATAGACGTCACCTATATTATAGACGTCATCTATACTATAGACGTCATCTCTACTATAGACATCATCTAAACTATAGACGTCATCTATACTATACACGTCATCTATACTATAGACATCATCTACACTATACACGTCATCTATACTATAGACGTCAACTATACTATAGACGCCATCTATACTATAGACATCATCTATACTATACACGTCATCTATACTATAGACATCATCTATACTATAGACGTCATCTATACTATAGACGTCATCTATACTATAGACGTCATCTATACTATAGACGTCATCTATACTAAAGATGTCATCTATTCTATAGACGTCATCTATACTATAGACGTCATATATACTATAGACGTCATCTATACTATAGACGTCATATATACTATAGACGTCATCTATACTATAGACGTCATCTATACTATAGCCGTCATCTATACTACAGACGTCATCTATACTATAGACGTCATCTGTACTATAGACGTCATCTATACTATAGACGTCATCTGTACTATAGACGTCATCTATACTATAGACGTTATCTATACTATAGACGTCATCTATACTATAGACGTTATCTATACTATAGACGTCATCTATACTATAGACGTCATCTATACTATAGACGTTATCTATACTATAGACGTCATCTATACTATAGACGTTATCTATACTATAGACGTCATCTATACTATAGACGTCATCTATACTATAGCCGTCATCTATACTATAGACGTCATCTATACTATAGACGTCATCTGTACTATAGACGTCATCTATACTATAGACGTCATCTATACTATAGACGTTATCTATACTATAGACGTCATCTATACTATAGACGTTATCTATACTATAGACGTTATCTATACTATAGACGTCATCTATACTATAGACGTCATCTATACTATAGACGTCATCTATACTATAGCCGTCATCTATACTATAGACGTCATCTATACTATAGACGTCATCTGTACTATAGACGTCATATATACTATAGACGTCATCTATACTATTGACGTCATCTATACTATAAACGTCATCTATACTATAGACGTCATCTATACTATAGACGTCATCTATAATATAGACGTCATCTATACTATAGACGTCATCTATACTATAGACGCCATCTATATTATAGACGTCATCTATACTATAGACGTCATCTATATTATAGACGTCATCTATACTATAGACATCATCTCTACTATAGACATCATCTAAACTATAGACGTCATCTATACTATACACGTCATCTATACTATAGACATCATCTACACTATACACGTCATCTATACTATAGACGTCAACTGTACTATAGACGTCATCTATACTATATACATCATCTATACTATACACGTCATCTATACTATAGACATCATCTATACTATAGACGTCATCTATACTATAGACGTCATCTATACTATAGACGTCATCTATACTATAGACGTCATCTATACTATAGACGTCATCTTTACTATAGACGTCATCTATACTATAGACGTCATCTATACTATAGACGTCATCTATACTATAGACGTCATCTTTACTATAGACGTCATCTATACTATAGACGTCATCTTTACTATAGACGTCATCTTTACTATAGACGTCATCTTTACTATAGACGTCATCTTTACTATAGACGTCGTCTATACTATAGACGTCATCTATACTCTAGACGTCGTCTATACCATAGACGTCATCTATACTCTAGACGTCATCTATACTATAGACGTCATCTATACTATAGACGTCATCTATACTATAGACGTCATCTATACTATAGACGTCATCTATACTATAGACGTCATCTATACTATAGACGTCATCTATACTATAGACGTCATCTATACTATAGACGTCATCTATACTATAGACGTCATCTATACTATAGACGTCATCTATACTATAGGCGTCATCTATACTATAGACGTCATCTATAGTATAGACGTCATCTATACTATAGACGTCATCTATACTATAGACGTCATCTATACTATAGACGTCATCTATACTATAGACGTCATCTATACTATAGACGTCATCTTTACTATAGCCGTCATCTATACTATAAACGTCAACTATACTATAGACGTCATCTTTACTATAGCCGTCATCTATACTATAGACGTCAACTATACTATAGACGTCATCTATACTATAGACGTCATCTATACTATAGACGTCATCTACACTATAGACGTCTTCTATACTATAGACGTCATCTATACTATAGACGTCATCTATACTATAGACGTCATCTATACTATAGACGTCATCTATACTATAGACGTCATCTATACTATAGACGTCATCTATACTATAGACGTCATCTATACTAAAGACGTCATCTATACTATAGACGTCATCTATACTATAGACGTCATATATACTATAGACGTCATCTATACTATAGACGTTATCTATACTATAGACGTCATCTATACTATAGACGTCATCTATACTATAGACGTCATCTATACTATAGCCGTCATCTATACTATAGACGTCATCTATACTATAGACGTCATCTATACTATAGACGTTATCTATACTATAGACGTCATCTATACTATAGACGTCATCTATAATATAGACGTTATCTATACTATAGACGTCATCTATACTATAGACGTCATCTATACTATAAACGTCATCTATACTATAGACGTCATCTATACTATAGACGTCATATGTACTATAGACGTCATCTATACTATAGACGTCATCTATACTATAGACGTCATCTATACTATAGACGTCATCTATAATGTAGACGTCATCTATACTATAGACGTCATCTATACTATAGACGCCATCTATATTATAGACGTCATCTATACTATAGACGCCATCTATATTATAGACGTCATCTATACTATAGACGTCACCTATATTATAGACGTCATCTATACTATAGACGTCATCTCTACTATAGACATCATCTAAACTATAGACGTCATCTATACTATACACGTCATCTATACTATAGACATCATCTACACTATACACGTCATCTATACTATAGACGTCAACTATACTATAGACGTCATCTATACTATAGACATCATCTATACTATACACGTCATCTATACTATAGACATCATCTATACTATAGACGTCATCTATACTATAGACGTCATCTATACTATAGACGTCATCTATACTATAGACGTCATCTATACTAAAGATGTCATCTATTCTATAGACGTCATCTATACTATAGACGTCATATATACTATAGACGTCATCTATACTATAGACGTCATATATACTATAGACGTCATCTATACTATAGACGTCATCTATACTATAGCCGTCATCTATACTACAGACGTCATCTATACTATAGACGTCATCTGTACTATAGACGTCATCTATACTATAGACGTCATCTGTACTATAGACGTCATCTATACTATAGACGTTATCTATACTATAGACGTCATCTATACTATAGACGTTATCTATACTATAGACGTCATCTATACTATAGACGTCATCTATACTATAGACGTTATCTATACTATAGACGTCATCTATACTATAGACGTTATCTATACTATAGACGTCATCTATACTATAGACGTCATCTATACTATAGACGTCATCTATACTATAGCCGTCATCTATACTATAGACGTCATCTATACTATAGACGTCATCTGTACTATAGACGTCATCTATACTATAGACGTCATCTATACTATAGACGTCATCTATACTATAGACGTTATCTATACTATAGACGTCATCTATACTATAGACGTTATCTATACTATAGACGTTATCTATACTATAGACGTCATCTATACTATAGACGTCATCTATACTATAGACGTCATCTATACTATAGCCGTCATCTATACTATAGACGTCATCTATACTATAGACGTCATCTGTACTATAGACGTCATATATACTATAGACGTCATCTATACTATTGACGTCATCTATACTATAAACGTCATCTATACTATAGACGTCATCTATACTATAGACGTCATCTATAATATAGACGTCATCTATACTATAGACGTCATCTATACTATAGACGCCATCTATATTATAGACGTCATCTATACTATAGACGTCATCTATATTATAGACGTCATCTATACTATAGACATCATCTCTACTATAGACATCATCTAAACTATAGACGTCATCTATACTATACACGTCATCTATACTATAGACATCATCTACACTATACACGTCATCTATACTATAGACGTCAACTGTACTATAGACGTCATCTATACTATATACATCATCTATACTATACACGTCATCTATACTATAGACATCATCTATACTATAGACGTCATCTATACTATAGACGTCATCTATACTATAGACGTCATCTATACTATAGACGTCATCTATACTATAGACGTCATCTATACTATAGACGTCATCTATACTATAGACGTCATCTATACTATAGACGTCATCTATACTATAGACGTCATCTATACTATAGACGTCATCTTTACTATAGACGTCATCTATACTATAGACGTCATCTTTACTATAGACGTCATCTTTACTATAGACGTCATCTTTACTATAGACGTCATCTTTACTATAGACGTCGTCTATACTATAGACGTCATCTATACTCTAGACGTCGTCTATACCATAGACGTCATCTATACTATAGACGTCATCTATACTATAGACGTCATCTATACTATAGACGTCATCTATACTATAGACGTCATCTATACTATAGACGTCATCTATACTATAGACGTCATCTATACTATAGACGTCATCTATACTATAGACGTCATCTATACTATAGACGTCATCTATACTATAGACGTCATCTATACTATAGACGTCATCTATACTATAGACGTCATCTATACTATAGACGTCATCTATACTATAGACGTCATCTATACTATAGACGTCATCTATACTATAGACGTCATCTATACTATAGACGTCATCCATATTATAGAAGTCATCTATACTATAGACGTCATCTATACTATAGACGTCATCTATATTATAGACGTCATCTATACTATAGACGTCATCTATACTATAGACGTCATCTATACTATAGACATCATCTATACTATAGACGTCATCTATTCTATAGACGTCGTCTATAGTATAGACGTTATCTATTCTATAGACATCATCTATAGTATAGACGTCATCTTTAGTATAGACGTTATCTATTCTATAGACGTCATCTATAGTATAGACGTCATCTATAGTATTGACGTCATCAATACTATAGACGTCATCTATACTATAGACGTCATCTATACTATAGACGTCATCTATATTATAGAAGTCATCTATACTATAGACGTCATCTATACTATAGGCGTCATCTAAACTATAGACGTCATCTATACTATGGACGTCATCTATACTATAGACGTCATCTATACTATAGACGTCATCTATATTATAGACATCATCTATTCTATAGACGTCATCTATAGTATAGACGTTATCTATTCTATAGACATCATCTATAGTATAGACGTCATCTTAAGTATAGACGTTATCTATTCTATAGACGTCATCTATACTGTAGACGTCATCTATACTATAGACGTCATCTATACTATAGACGTCATCTATACTATAGCCGTCATCTATACTATAGACGTCATCTTTACTATAGCCGTCATCTATACTATAGACGTCATCTATACTATAGACGTCATCTATACTATAAACGTCATCTATACTATAGACGTCATCTATACTATAGACGTCATCTATACTATAGACGTCATCTATACTATAGACGTCATCTATACTATAGACGTCATCTATACTATAGACGTCATCTATACTATAGACGTCATCTATACTATAGACGTCATCTATACTATAGCCTTCATCTATACTATAGCCGTCATCTATACTATAGACGTCATCTATACTATAGACGTCATCTTTACTATAGACGTCATCTTTACTAAAGACGTCATCTTTACTATAGACGTCGTCTATACTATAGACGTCGTCTATACTATAGACGTCGTCTATACTCTAGACGTCATCTATACTATAGACGTCATCTATACTATAGACGTCATCTATACTATAGACGTCATCTATACTATAGACGTCATCTATACTATAGACGTCATCTATACTATAGACGTCATCTATACTATAGACGTCATCTATACTATAGACGTCATCTATACTATAGACGTCATCTATACTATAGACGTCATCTATACTATAGACGTCATCTATACTATAGACGTCATCTATACTATAGACGTCATCTATACTATAGACGTCATCTATACTATAGACGTCATCTATACTATAGGCGTCATCTATGCTATAGACGTCATCTATAGTATAGACGTCATCTATACTATAGACGTCATCTATACTATAGACATCATCTATACTATAGACGTCATCTATACTATAGACGTCATCTATATTATAGAAGTCATCTATACTATAGACGTCATCTATACTATAGACGTCATCTATATAATAGACGTCATCTATACTATAGTTGTCATCTATACTATAGACATCATCTATACTATAGACGTCATCTATTCTATAGACGTCGTCTATAGTATAGACGTTATCTATTCTATAGACATCATCTATAGTATAGACGTCATCTCTAGTATAGACGTTATCTATTCTATAGACGTCATCTATAGTATAGACGTCATCTATAGTATAGACGTCATCAATACTATAGACGTCATCTATACTATAGACGTCATCTATACTATTGACGTCATCTATACTATAGCCGTCATCTATACTATAGACGTCATCTATACTATAGACGTCATCTATACTATAGACGTCATCTATATTATAGAAGTCATCTATACTATAGACGTCATCTATACTATAGGCGTCATCTATAATATAGACGTCATCTATAGTATAGACGTCATCTATACTATAGACGTCATCTATACTATAGACATCATCTATTCTATAGACGTCATCTATAGTATAGACGTGATCTATTCTATAGACATCATCTTTAGTATAGACGTCATCTTTAGTATAGACGTTATCTATTCTATAGACGTCATCTATAGTATGGACGTCATCTATACTAAAGACGTCATCTATACTATAGACGTCGTCTATACTATAGACGTCATCTATACTATAGCCGTCATCTATACTATAGACGTCATCTTTACTATAGCCGTCATCTATACTATAGACGTCATCTATACTATAGACGTCATCTATACTATAGACGTCATCTATACTATAGACGTCATCTATACTATAGACGTCATCTATACTATAGACGTCATCTATACTATAGACGTCATCTATACTATAGACGTCATCTATACTATAGACGTCATCTATACTATAGACGTCATCTATACTATAGACGTCATCTATACTATAGACGTCATCTATACTATAGACGTCATCTATACTATAGACGTCATCTATACTATAGACGTCATCTATACTATAGACGTCATCTATACTATAGACGTCATCTATACTATAGACGTCATCTATATTATAGACGTCATCTATACTATAGACGTCATCTATACTATAGACGTCATCTATACTATAGACGTCATCTATACTATAGACGTCATCTATACTATAGACGTCATCTATACTATAGACGTCATCTATACTATAGACGTCATCTATACTATAGACATCATCTATACTATAGACGTCATCTATACTATAGACGTCATCTATATTATAGAAGTCATCTATACTATAGACGTCATCTATACTATAGACGTCATCTATATAATAGACGTCATCTATACTATAGACGTCATCTATACTATAGACGTCGTCTATAGTATAGACGTCATCTATTCTATAGACGTCGTCTATAGTATAGACGTTATCTATTCTATAGACATCATCTATAGTATAGACGTCATCTCTAGTATAGACGTTATCTATTCTATAGACGTCATCTATAGTATAGACGTCATCTATAGTATAGACGTCATCAATACTATAGACGTCATCAATACTATAGACGTCATCTATACTATAGACGTCATCTATACTATTGACGTCATCTATACTATAGCCGTCATCTATACTATAGACGTCATCTATACTATAGACGTCATCTATATTATAGAAGTCATCTATACTATAGACGTCATCTATACTATAGGCGTCATCTATAATATAGACGTCATCTATAGTATAGACGTCATCTATACTATAGACGTCATCTATACTATAGACATCATCTATTCTATAGACGTCATCTATAGTATAGACGTGATCTATTCTATAGACATCATCTTTAGTATAGACGTCATCTTTAGTATAGACGTTATCTATTCTATAGACGTCATCTATAGTATGGACGTCATCTATACTAAAGACGTCATCTATACTATAGACGTCGTCTATACTATAGACGTCATCTATACTATAGCCGTCATCTATACTATAGACGTCATCTTTACTATAGCCGTCATCTATACTATAGACGTCATCTATACTATAGACGTCATCTATACTATAGACGTCATCTATACTATAGACGTCATCTATACTATAGACGTCATCTATACTATAGACGTCATCTATACTATAGACGTCATCTATACTATAGACGTCATCTATACTATAGACGTCATCTATACTATAGACGTCATCTATACTATAGACGTCATCTATACTATAGACGTCATCTATACTATAGACGTCATCTATACTATAGACGTCATCTATACTATAGACGTCATCTATACTATAGACGTCATCTATATTATAGACGTCATCTATACTATAGACGTCATCTATACTATAGACGTCATCTATACTATAGCCGTCATCTATACTATAGACGTCATCTATACTATAGCCGTCATCTATACTATAGACGTCATCTGTACTATAGACGTCATCTATACTACAGACGTCATCTATACTATAGACGTCATCTATACTATAGACGTTATCTATACTATAGACGTCATCTATACTATAGACGTCATCTATACTTTAGACGTTATCTATACTATAGACGTCGTCTATACTATAGACGTCATCTATTCTATAGACGTCGTCTATAGTATAGACGTTATCTATTCTATAGACATCATCTATAGTATAGACGTCATCTTTAGTATAGACGTTATCTATTCTATAGACGTCATCTATAGTATAGACGTCATCTATAGTATAGACGTCATCAATACTATAGACGTCATCTATACTATAGACGTCATCTATACTATTGACGTCATCTATACTATAGCCGTCATCTATACTATAGACGTCATCTATAGTATAGACGTCATCTATACTATAGACGTCATCTATACTATAGACATTATCTTTTCTATAGACGTCATCTATACTATAGACGTCATCTATACTATAGACGTCATCTATATTATAGACGTCATCTATACTATAGACGTCATCTATATTATAGACGTCATCTATACTATAGACGTCATCTATACTATAGACATCATCTATACTATAGACGTCATCTATTCTATAGACGTCGTCTACAGTATAGACGTTATCTATTCTATAGACATCATCTATATTATAGACGTCATCTTTAGTATAGACGTTATCTATTCTATAGACGTCATCTATAGTATAGACGTCATCTATAGTATAGACGTCATCAATACTATAGACGTCATCTATACTATAGACGTCATCTATACTATTGACGTCATCTATACTATAGCCGTCATCTATACTATAGACGTCATCTATACTATAGACGTCATCTATATTATAGAAGTCATCTATACTATAGACGTCATCTATACTATAGGCGTCATCTATACTATAGACGTCATCTATAGTATAGACGTCATCTATACTATAGACGTCATCTATACTATAGACATCATCTATTCTATAGACGTCATCTATAGTATAGACGTGATCTATTCTATAGACATCATCTATAGTATAGACGTCATCTTTAGTATAGACGTTATCTATTCTATAGACGTCATCTATAGTATGGACGTCATCTTTACTATAGACGTCATCTATACTGTAGACGTCATCTATACTATAGACGTCATCTATACTATAGACGTCTTCTATACTATACTATACTATACTATAGCCGTCATCTATACTATAGACGTCATCTATACTATAGCCGTCATCTATACTATAGACGTCATCTGTACTATAGACGTCATCTATACTATAGACGTCATCTATACTATAGACGTCATCTATACTATAGACGTCATCTGTACTATAGACGTCATCTATACTATAGACGTCATCTATACTATAGACGTCATCTATACTATAGACGTCATCTATACTATAGACGTCATCTATACTATAGACGTCATCTATACTATAGACGTCATCTATACTATAGACGTCATCTATACTATAGACGTCATCTATACTATAGACGTCATCTATACTATAGACGTCATCTATACTATAGACGTCGTCTATACTATAGTCGTCATCTATACTATAGTCGTCATCTATACTATAGATGTCATCTATACTATAGACGTCATCTATACTATAGACGTCATCTCTACTATAGACGTCATCTATACTATAGACGTCATCTATACTATAGACGTATTCTATACTATAGACGTCATCTATACTATAGACGTCATCTATACTATAGACGTCATCTATACTATAGACGTCGTCTATACTATAGTCGTCATCTATACTATAGTCGTCATCTATACTATAGATGTCATCTATACTATAGACGTCATCTATACTATAGACGTCATCTATACTATAGACGTCATCTATACTATAGACGTCATCTATACTATAGACGTCATCTATACTATAGACGTCATCTATACTATAGACGTCATCTATACTATAGACGTCGTCTATACTATAGTCGTCATCTATACTATAGTCGTCATCTATACTATAGATGTCATCTATACTATAGACGTCATCTATACTATAGACGTCATCTATACTATAGACGTCATCTATACTATAGACGTCATCTATACTATAGACGTATTCTATACTATAGACGTCATCTATACTATAGACGTCATCTATACTTTAGACGTCATCTATACTTTAGACGTCATATATACTACAGACGTCATATATACTATAGACGTCATCTAAACTATAGTCGTCATCTATACTATAGTCGTCATCTATACTATAGACGTCATCTATACTATAGACGTCATCTATACTATAGACGTCATCTATACTATAGACGTCATCTATACTATAGACGTATTCTATACTATAGACGTCATCTATACTATAGACGTCATCTATACTTTAGACGTCATATATACTATAGACGTCATCTAAACTATAGTCGTCATTTATACTATAGTCGTCATCTATACTATAGACGTCATCTATACTATAGACGTCATCTATACTATAGACGTCATCTATACTATAGATGTCATCTATACTATAGACGTCATCTATACTATAGACGTCATCTATACTATAGACGTCATCTATACTATAGACGTCATCTATACTATAGACGTCATCTATACTATAGACGTCATCTATACTATAGACGTCATCTATACTATAGACGTCATCTATACTATAGACGTCATCTATACTATAGACGTCATCTATACTATAGACCTCATCTATACTATAGACGTCATCTATACTATAGACGTCATCTATACTATAGACGTCATCTATACTATGGACGTCATCTATACTATGGACGTCATCTATACTATAGACGTCATCTATACTATAGACGTCATCTATACTATAGACGTCATCTATACTATAGTCGTCATCTATACTATAGATTTCATCTATACTATAGATGTCATCTATACTATAGATGTCATCTATACTATAGACGTCATCTATACTATAGACGTCATCTATACTATAGACGTCATCTATACTATAGACGTCATCTATACTAAAGACGTCATCTATACTATAGACGTCATCTATACTATAGACGTCATCTTTACTATAGACGTCATCTATACTATAGACGTCATCTATAATATAGACGTCATCTATACTATAGACGTCATCTATACTATAGACGTCATCTATACTATAGACGTCATCTATACTATAGACGTCATCTATACTATAGACGTCATCTAAACTATAGATGTCATCTATATTATAGAAGTCATCTAAACTATAGACGTCATCTATACTAAAGACGTCATCTATAGTATAGACGTCATCTATAGTATACACGTCATCTATAGTATAGACGTCATCTATACTATAGGCGTCATCTATACTATAGCCGTCATCTATACTATAGCCGTCATCTATACTATAGACGTCATCTATACTATAGACGTCATCTATACTATAGACGTCATCTATACTATAGACGTCATCTATACTATAGACGTCATCTATACTATAGACGTCATCTATACTATAGACGTCATCTATACTATAGACGTCATCTATACTATAGACGTCATCTATAGTATAGACGTCATCTATACTATATAGGTCATCTATACTATAGACGTCATCTTTACTATGGACGTCATCTATACTATAGACGTCATCTATACTATAAACGTCATCTATACTATAGACGTCATCTATACTATAGACGTCATCTATACTATAGACTTCATATATACTATAGACGCCATCTATACTATAGAAGTCATCTATACTATAGTCGTCATCTATACTATTGTCGTCATCTATACTATAGCTTTCATCTTTACTATAGATGTCATCTATACTATAGATGTCATCTATACTATAGACGTCATCTATACTATAGACGTCATCTATACTATAGACGTCATCTATACTATAGACGTCATCTATACTAAAGACGTCATCTATACTATAGACGTCATCTATACTATAGACGTCATCTATACTATAGACGTCATCTATACTATAGACGTCATCTATACTATAGACGTCATCTATACTATAGACGTCATCTATACTATAGACGTCATCTATACTATAGACGTCATCTATACTATAGACGTCATCTATACTATAGACGTCATCTATACTATAGACGTCATCTATACTATAGACGTCATCTATACTATAGACGTCATCTATACTATAGACGTCATCTATACTATAGACGTCATCTATACTATAGACGTCATCTATACTGTACTATAGACGTCATCTATACTATAGACGTCATCTATACTATAGACGTCATCTACACTATAGACGTCTTCTATACTATAGACGTCATCTATACTATAGACGTCATCTATACTATAGACGTCATCTGTACTATAGACGTCATCTATACTATAGCCGTCCTCTATACTATAGACGTCATCTATACTATAGCCGTCATCTATACTATAGACGTCATCTATACTATAGACGTTATCTATACTATAGACGTCATCTATACTATAGACGTTATCTATACTATAGACGTCATCTATACTATAGACGTCATCTATACTATAGACGTTATCTATACTATAGACGTCATCTATACTATATACGTCATCTATACTATAAACGTCATCTATACTATATACTATAGACGTCATCTATACTATAGACGTCATCTATACTATAGACGTCATCTATACTATAGACGTCATCTATACTATAGACGTCATCTATACTATAGACGTCATCTATACTATAGACGCCATCTATATTATAGACGTCATCTATACTATAGACGCCATCTATATTATAGACGTCATCTATACTATAGACGTCATCTAAATTATAGACGTCATCTATATTATAGACGTCATCTATACTATAGACGTCATCTATACTATAGACGTCATCTATACTAAAGACGTCATCTATACTATAGACGTCATCTATACTATAGACGTCATATATACTATAGACATCATCTATACTATACACGTCATCTATACTATAGACGTCAACTATACTATAGACGTCATCTATACTATAGACATCATCTATACTATACACGTCATCTATACTATAGACATCATCTATACTATAGACGTCATCTATACTATAGAAGTCATCTATACTATAGACGTCATCTATACTATAGACGTCATCTATACTAAAGACGTCATCTATACTATAGACGTCATCTATACTATAGACGTCATATATACTATAGACGTCATCTATACTATAGACGTCATCTATACTATAGACGTCATCTATACTATAGACGTCATCTATACTATAGACGTCATCTATACTATAGCCGTCATCTATACTATAGCCGTCATCTATACTATAGACGTCATCTATACTATAGACGTTATCTATACTATAGACGTCATCTATACTATAGACGTTATCTATACTATAGACGTCATCTATACTATAGACGTTATCTATACTATAGACGTCATCTATACTATAGCCGTCATCTATACTATAGACATCATCTATACTATAGACGTCATCTATTCTATAGACGTCGTCTATAGTATAGACGTTATCTATTCTATAGACATCATCTATAGTATAGACGTCATCTTTAGTATAGACGTTATCTATTCTATAGACGTTATCTATAGTATAGACGTCATCTATAGTATAGACGTCATCAATACTATAGACGTCATCTATACTATAGACGTCATCTATACTATTGACGTCATCTATACTATAGCCGTCATCTATACTATAGACGTCATCTATACTATAGACGTCATCTATATTATAGAAGTCATCTATACTATAGACGTCATCTATACTATAGGCGTCATCTATACTATAGACGTCATCTATACTATAGACGTCATCTATACTATAGACGTCATCTATACTATAGACTTCATATATACTATAGACGTCATCTATACTATAGACGTCATCTATACTATAGTCGTCATCTATACTATTGTCGTCATCTATACTATAGCTTTCATCTTTACTATAGATGTCATCTATACTATAGATGTCATCTATACTATAGACGTCATCTATACTATAGACGTCATCTATACTATAGACGTCATCTATACTATAGACGTCATCTATACTAAAGACGTCATCTATACTATAGACGTCATCTATACTATAGACGTCATCTATACTATAGACGTCATCTATACTATAGACGTCATCTATACTATAGACGTCATCTATACTATAGACGTCATCTATACTATAGACGTCATTTATACTATAGACGTCATCTATACTATAGACGTCATCTATACTATAGACGTCATCTATACTATAGACGTCATCTATACTATAGACGTCATCTATACTGTACTATAGACGTCATCTATACTATAGACGTCATCTATACTATAGACTTCATATATACTATAGACGTCATCTATACTATAGACGTCATCTATACTATAGTCGTCATCTATACTATTGTCGTCGTCTATACTATAGCTTTCATCTTTACTATAGATGTCATCTATACTATAGATGTCATCTATACTATAGACGTCATCTATACTATAGACGTCATCTATACTATAGACGTCATCTATACTATAGACGTCATCTATACTAAAGACGTCATCTATACTATAGACGTCATCTATACTATAGACGTCATCTATACTATAGACGTCATCTATACTATAGACGTCATCTATACTATAGACGTCATCTATACTATAGACGTCATCTATACTATAGACGTCATCTATACTATAGACGTCATCTATACTATAGACGTCATCTATACTATAGACGTCATCTATACTATAGACGTCATCTATACTATAGACGTCATCTATACTATAGACGTCATCTATACTATAGACGTCATCTATACTGTACTATAGACGTCATCTATACTATAGACGTCATCTATACTATAGACGTCATCTACACTATAGACGTCTTCTATACTATAGACGTCATCTATACTATAGACGTCATCTATACTATAGACGTCATCTGTACTATAGACGTCATCTATACTATAGCCGTCATCTATACTATAGACGTCATCTATACTATAGCCGTCATCTATACTATAGACGTCATCTATACTATAGACGTTATCTATACTATAGACGTCATCTATACTATAGACGTTATCTATACTATAGACGTCATCTATACTATAGACGTCATCTATACTATAGACGTTATCTATACTATAGACGTCATCTATACTATATACGTCATCTATACTATAAACGTCATCTATACTATATACTATAGACGTCATCTATACTATAGACGTCATCTATACTATAGACGTCATCTATACTATAGACGTCATCTATACTATAGACGTCATCTATACTATAGACGCCATCTATATTATAGACGTCATCTATACTATAGACGCCATCTATATTATAGACGTCATCTATACTATAGACGTCATCTAAATTATAGACGTCATCTATACTATAGACGTCATCTATACTATAGACGTCATCTATACTATAGACGTCATCTATACTAAAGACGTCATCTATACTATAGACGTCATCTATACTATAGACGTCATATATACTATAGACATCATCTATACTATACACGTCATCTATACTATAGACGTCAACTATACTATAGACGTCATCTATACTATAGACATCATCTATACTATACACGTCATCTATACTATAGACATCATCTATACTATAGACGTCATCTATACTATAGAAGTCATCTATACTATAGACGTCATCTATACTATAGACGTCATCTATACTAAAGACGTCATCTATACTATAGACGTCATCTATACTATAGACGTCATATATACTATAGACGTCATCTATACTATAGACGTCATCTATACTATAGACGTCATCTATACTATAGACGTCATCTATACTATAGATGTCATCTATACTATAGCCGTCATCTATACTATAGCCGTCATCTATACTATAGACGTCATCTATACTATAGACGTTATCTATACTATAGACGTCATCTATACTATAGACGTTATCTATACTATAGACGTCATCTATACTATAGACGTTATCTATACTATAGACGTCATCTATACTATAGCCGTCATCTATACTATAGACATCATCTATACTATAGACGTCATCTATTCTATAGACGTCGTCTATAGTATAGACGTTATCTATTCTATAGACATCATCTATAGTATAGACGTCATCTTTAGTATAGACGTTATCTATTCTATAGACGTCATCTATAGTATAGACGTCATCTATAGTATAGACGTCATCAATACTATAGACGTCATCTATACTATAGACGTCATCTATACTATTGACGTCATCTATACTATAGCCGTCATCTATACTATAGACGTCATCTATACTATAGACGTCATCTATATTATAGAAGTCATCTATACTATAGACGTCATCTATACTATAGGCGTCATCTATACTATAGACGTCATCTATAGTATAGACGTCATCTATACTATAGACGTCATCTATACTATAGACATCATCTATTCTATAGACGTCATCTATAGTATAGACGTGATCTATTCTATAGACATCATCTATAGTATAGACGTCATCTTTAGTATAGACGTTATCTATTCTATAGACGTCATCTATAGTATGGACGTCATCTATACTATAGACGTCATCTATACTGTAGACGTCATCTATAGTATGGACGTCATCTATACTATAGACGTCATCTATACTGTAGACGTCATCTATACTATAGACGTCATCTATACTATAGACGTCATCTATACTATAGACGTCATCTATACTATAGACGTCATCTATACTATAGACGTCATCTATACTATAGACGTCATCTATACTATAGACGTCATCTATACTATAGACGTCATCTATACTATAGACGTCATCTATACTATAGACGTCATCTATACTATAGACGTCGTCTATACTATAGACGTCATCTATACTATAGCCGTCATCTATACTATAGACGTCATCTATACTATAGACGTCATCTATACTATAGCCGTCATCTGTACTATAGACGTCATCTATACTATAGACGTCATCTATACTATAGACGTCATCTATACTATAGACGTCATCTATACTATAGACGTCATCTGTACTATAGACGTCTTCTATACTACAGACGTCATCTATACTATAGACGTTATCTATACTATAGACGTCATCTATACTATAGACGTTATCTATACTATAGACGTCATCTATACTATAGACGTTATCTATACTATAGACGTCATCTATACTATAGACGTCATCTATACTATAGACGTCATCTATACTATAGACGTCATCTATACTATAGATGTCATCTATACTATAGACGTCATCTATACTATAGACGTCATCTATACTATAGACGTCATCTATACTATAGACGTCATCTATACTATAGACGTCATCTATACTATAGACGTCATCTATACTATAGACGTCATCTATACTATAGACGTCATCTATACTATAGACGTCATCTATACTATAGACGTCATCTATACTATAGACGTCATCTATACTATAGACGTCATCTATACTATAGACGTCATCTATACTATAGACGTCATCTATACTATAGACGTCATCTATACTATAGACGTCATCTATACTATAGACGTCATCTATACTATAGACGTCATCTATACTATAGACGTCATCTATACTATAGTCGTCATCTATACTATAGACGTCATCTATACTATAGACGTCATCTATACTATAGTCGTCATCTATACTATAGACGTCATCTATACTATAGACGTCATCTATACTATAGATGTCATCTATAGTATAGACGTCATCTATACTATAGACGTCATCTATACTATAGACGTCATCTATACTATAGACGTCATCTATACTATAGACGTCATCTATACTAAAGACGTCATCTATACTATAGACGTCATCTATACTATAGACGTCATCTTTACTATAGACGTCATCTATACTATAGACGTCATCTATAATATAGACGTCATCTATACTATAGACGTCATCTATACTATAGACGTCATCTATACTATAGACGTCATCTATACTATAGACGTCATCTATACTATAGACGTCATCTAAACAATAGATGTCATCTATATTATAGAAGTCATCTAAACTATAGACGTCATCTATACTAAAGACGTCATCTATAGTATAGACGTCATCTATAGTATACACGTCATCTATAGTATAGACGTCATCTATACTATAGGCGTCATCTATACTATAGCCGTCATCTATACTATAGCCGTCATCTATACTATAGACGTCATCTATACTATAGACGTCATCTATACTATAGACGTCATCTATACTATAGACGTCATCTATACTATAGACGTCATCTATACTATAGACGTCATCTATACTATAGACGTCATCTATACTATAGACGTCATCTATACTATAGACGTCATCTATAGTATAGACGTCATCTATACTATATAGGTCATCTATACTATAGACGTCATCTTTACTATGGACGTCATCTATACTATAGACGTCATCTATACTATAAACGTCATCTATACTATAGACGTCATCTATACTATAGACGTCATCTATGCTATAGACTTCATATATACTATAGACGTCATCTATACTATAGACGTCATCTATACTATAGTCGTCATCTATACTATTGTCGTCATCTATACTATAGCTTTCATCTTTACTATAGATGTCATCTATACTATAGACGTCATCTATACTATAGACGTCATCTATACTATAGACGTCATCTATACTATAGACGTCATCTATACTATAGACGTCATCTATACTATAGACGTCATCTATACTATAGACGTCATCTATACTATAGACGTCATCTATACTATAGACGTCATCTATACTATAGACGTCATCTATACTATAGACGTCATCTATACTATAGACGTCATCTATACTATAGACGTCATCTATACTGTACTATAGACGTCATCTATACTATAGACGTCATCTATACTATAGACGTCATCTACACTATAGACGTCTTCTATACTATAGACGTCATCTATACTATAGACGTCATCTATACTATAGACGTCATCTGTACTATAGACGTCATCTATACTATAGCCGTCATCTATACTATAGACGTCATCTATACTATAGCCGTCATCTATACTATAGACGTCATCTATACTATAGACGTTATCTATACTATAGACGTCATCTATACTATAGACGTTATCTATACTATAGACGTCATCTATACTATAGACGTCATCTATACTATAGACGTTATCTATACTATAGACGTCATCTATACTATATACGTCATCTATACTATAAACGTCATCTATACTATATACTATAGACGTCATCTATACTATAAACGTCATCTATACTATAGACGTCATCTATACTATAGACGTCGTCTATACTATAGACGTCATCTATACTATAGCCGTCATCTATACTATAGACGTCATCTATACTATAGACGTCATCTATACTATAGCCGTCATCTATACTATAGACGTCATCTGTACTATAGACGTCATCTATACTATAGACGTCATCTATACTATAGACGTCATCTATACTATAGACGTCATCTATACTATAGACGTCATCTGTACTATAGACGTCATCTATACTACAGACGTCATCTATACTATAGACGTTATCTATACTATAGACGTCATCTATACTATAGACGTTATCTATACTATAGACGTCATCTATACTATAGACGTTATCTATACTATAGACGTCATCTATACTATAGACGTCATCTATACTATAGACGTCATCTATACTATAGACGTCATCTATACTATAGATGTCATCTATACTATAGACGTCATCTATACTATAGACGTCATCTATACTATAGACGTCATCTATACTATAGACGTCATCTATACTATAGACGTCATCTATACTATAGACGTCATCTATACTATAGACGTCATCTATACTATAGACGTCATCTATACTATAGACGTCATCTATACTATAGACGTCATCTATACTATAGACGTCATCTATACTATAGACGTCATCTATACTATAGACGTCATCTATACTATAGACGTCATCTATACTATAGACGTCATCTATACTATGGACGTCATCTATACTATGGACGTCATCTATACTATAGACGTCATCTATACTATAGACGTCATCTATACTATAGACGTCATCTATACTATAGTCGTCATCTATACTATAGACGTCATCTATACTATAGACGTCATCTATACTATAGATGTCATCTATACTATAGACGTCATCTATACTATAGACGTCATCTATACTATAGACGTCATCTATACTATAGACGTCATCTATACTATAGACGTCATCTATACTAAAGACGTCATCTATACTATAGACGTCATCTATACTATAGACGTCATCTTTACTATAGACGTCATCTATACTATAGACGTCATCTATAATATAGACGTCATCTATACTATAGACGTCATCTATACTATAGACGTCATCTATACTATAGACGTCATCTATACTATAGACGTCATCTATACTATAGACGTCATCTATACTATAGACGTCATCTAAACAATAGATGTCATCTATATTATAGAAGTCATCTAAACTATAGACGTCATCTATACTAAAGACGTCATCTATAGTATAGACGTCATCTATAGTATACACGTCATCTATAGTATAGACGTCATCTATACTATAGGCGTCATCTATACTATAGCCGTCATCTATACTATAGCCGTCATCTATACTATAGACGTCATCTATACTATAGACGTCATCTATACTATAGACGTCATCTATACTATAGACGTCATCTATACTATAGACGTCATCTATACTATAGACGTCATCTATACTATAGACGTCATCTATACTATAGACGTCATCTATAGTATAGACGTCATCTATACTATATAGGTCATCTATACTATAGACGTCATCTTTACTATGGACGTCATCTATACTATAGACGTCATCTATACTATAAACGTCATCTATACTATAGACGTCATCTATACTATAGACGTCATCTATGCTATAGACTTCATATATACTATAGACGTCATCTATACTATAGACGTCATCTATACTATAGTCGTCATCTATACTATTGTCGTCATCTATACTATAGCTTTCATCTTTACTATAGATGTCATCTATACTATAGACGTCATCTATACTATAGACGTCATCTATACTATAGACGTCATCTATACTATAGACGTCATCTATACTATAGACGTCATCTATACTATAGACGTCATCTATACTATAGACGTCATCTATACTATAGACGTCATCTATACTATAGACGTCATCTATACTATAGACGTCATCTATACTATAGACGTCATCTATACTGTACTATAGACGTCATCTATACTATAGACGTCATCTATACTATAGACGTCATCTACACTATAGACGTCTTCTATACTATAGACGTCATCTATACTATAGACGTCATCTATACTATAGACGTCATCTGTACTATAGACGTCATCTATACTATAGCCGTCATCTATACTATAGACGTCATCTATACTATAGCCGTCATCTATACTATAGACGTCATCTATACTATAGACGTTATCTATACTATAGACGTCATCTATACTATAGACGTTATCTATACTATAGACGTCATCTATACTATAGACGTCATCTATACTATAGACGTTATCTATACTATAGACGTCATCTATACTATATACGTCATCTATACTATAAACGTCATCTATACTATATACTATAGACGT
The DNA here is from genome assembly GCA_947623515.1 of Neoascia interrupta. NCBI lineage: Eukaryota > Metazoa > Arthropoda > Insecta > Diptera > Syrphidae > Neoascia > Neoascia interrupta. The sequence goes on from OX392462.1 coordinate 103,294,663, forward strand.
CATCTATACTATAGACGTCATCTATACTATAGACGTCATCTATACTATAGACGTCATCTATACTATAGACGTCATCTATACTATAGACGTCATCTATACTATAGACGCCATCTATATTATAGACGTCATCTATACTATAGACGCCATCTATATTATAGACGTCATCTATACTATAGACGTCATCTAAATTATAGACGTCATCTATACTATAGACGTCATCTATACTATAGACGTCATCTATACTATAGACGTCATCTATACTAAAGACGTCATCTATACTATAGACGTCATCTATACTATAGACGTCATATATACTATAGACATCATCTATACTATACACGTCATCTATACTATAGACGTCAACTATACTATAGACGTCATCTATACTATAGACATCATCTATACTATACACGTCATCTATACTATAGACATCATCTATACTATAGACGTCATCTATACTATAGAAGTCATCTATACTATAGACGTCATCTATACTATAGACGTCATCTATACTAAAGACGTCATCTATACTATAGACGTCATATATACTATAGACGTCATCTATACTATAGACGTCATCTATACTATAGACGTCATCTATACTATAGACGTCATCTATACTATAGACGTCATCTATACTATAGCCGTCATCTATACTATAGCCGTCATCTATACTATAGACGTCATCTATACTATAGACGTTATCTATACTATAGACGTCATCTATACTATAGACGTTATCTATACTATAGACGTCATCTATACTATAGACGTTATCTATACTATAGACGTCATCTATACTATAGCCGTCATCTATACTATAGACATCATCTATACTATAGACGTCATCTATTCTATAGACGTCGTCTATAGTATAGACGTTATCTATTCTATAGACATCATCTATAGTATAGACGTCATCTTTAGTATAGACGTTATCTATTCTATAGACGTCATCTATAGTATAGACGTCATCTATAGTATAGACGTCATCAATACTATAGACGTCATCTATACTATAGACGTCATCTATACTATTGACGTCATCTATACTATAGCCGTCATCTATACTATAGACGTCATCTATACTATAGACGTCATCTATATTATAGAAGTCATCTATACTATAGACGTCATCTATACTATAGGCGTCATCTATACTATAGACGTCATCTATAGTATAGACGTCATCTATACTATAGACGTCATCTATACTATAGACATCATCTATTCTATAGACGTCATCTATAGTATAGACGTGATCTATTCTATAGACATCATCTATAGTATAGACGTCATCTTTAGTATAGACGTTATCTATTCTATAGACGTCATCTATAGTATGGACGTCATCTATACTATAGACGTCATCTATACTGTAGACGTCATCTATAGTATGGACGTCATCTATACTATAGACGTCATCTATACTGTAGACGTCATCTATACTATAGACGTCATCTATACTATAGACGTCATCTATACTATAGACGTCATCTATACTATAGACGTCATCTATACTATAGACGTCATCTATACTATAGACGTCATCTATACTATAGACGTCATCTATACTATAGACGTCATCTATACTATAGACGTCATCTATACTATAGACGTCATCTATACTATAGACGTCATCTATACTATAGACGTCATCTATACTATAGACGTCATCTATACTATAGACGTCATCTATACTATAGACGTCATCTATACTATAGACGTCATCTATACTATAGACGTCATCTATACTATAGACGTCATCTATACTATAGACGTCATCTATACTATAGACGTCGTCTATACTATAGACGTCATCTATACTATAGCCGTCATCTATACTATAGACGTCATCTATACTATAGACGTCATCTATACTATAGCCGTCATCTATACTATAGACGTCATCTGTACTATAGACGTCATCTATACTATAGACGTCATCTATACTATAGACGTCATCTATACTATAGACGTCATCTGTACTATAGACGTCATCTATACTATAGACGTCATCTATTCTATAGACGTTATCTATACTATAGACGTCATCTATACTATAGACGTTATCTACACTATAGACGTCATCTATACTATAAACGTCATCTATACTATAGACGTCATCTATACTATAGACGTCATCTATACTATAGACGTCATCTATACTATAGACGTCATCTATACTATAGACGTCATCTATACTATAGACGTCATCTATACTATAGACGTCATCTATACTATAGACGTCATCTATACTATAGACGTCATCTATACTATAGACGTCATCTATACTATAGACGTCATCTATACTATAAACGTCATCTATACTATAGACGTCATCTATACTATAGACGTCATCTATAGTATAGACGTCATCTATAGATGACGTCATCTTTACTATAGACGTCATCTATACTATAGACGTCATCTATACTATAGACGTCATCTATACTATAGACGTCATCTATACTATAGACGTCATCTATACTATAGACGTCATCTATACTATAGACGTCATCTATACTATAGACGTCATCTATACTATAGTCGTCATCTATACTATAGTCGTCATCTATACTATAGATGTCATCTATACTATAGACGTCATCTATACAATAGACGTCATCTATACTATAGACGTCATCTATACTATAGACGTCATCTATACTATAGACGTCATCTATACTATAGACGTCATCTATACTATAGACGTCATCTATACTATAGACGTCATATATACTACAGACGTCATCTATACTATAGACGTCATCTAAACTATAGTCGTCATCTATACTATAGTCGTCATCTATACTATAGATGTCATCTTTTACTATAGACGTCATCTATACTATAGACGTCATCTATACTATAGACGTCATCTATACTATAGACGTCATCTATACTATAGACGTCATCTATACTATAGACGTCATCTATACTATAGACGTCATCTATACTATAGACGTCATCTATACTATAGACGTCATCTATACTATAGACGTCATCTATACTATAGACGTCATCTATACTATAGACGTCATCTATACTATAGACGTCATCTATACTATAGTCGTCATCTATACTTTAGATTTCATCTATACTATAGACGTCATCTATCTTATAGACGTCATCTATACTATAGATGTTGGTACAATTCGGTACCAACAGTCTGACTTTGGTCGGGAACGTCCACGTGGATCAAATGAAAAAAGACTTCGATCTCGTGGCAATGTTTCAACATTTAAGTCTTCTTTATTCTTTTTTTAAATCAGCTTACTAGTATCTAGTTTTAATTCTGTAGACAATTTATAAATTACGACTCAGTGAAAGGATGATGTCATTCTCAGCTTGTACAAAAAAAGGAAAGAAAAAAATGCCGGATGGGCCCAAATAAAATGGCGGTTGCCTTCTCGAAAAATCTGAGCTACTTACGGTAGCCCAGTGGACGAGTGCGGAGGTGGAAGGTTTCTACAATAAATCGTCGGCGTTGCCAACACTCCCCGCCGGTAGGACCTTCCGCAGCTTAACGTCTTCTGGAGCCTTCACGTCTAAAATAGCCAATTTTGTAGCGGGCCTTTCATAGACTCCGGCCTGTGTTGCGACGAAGGCGCTCCGTACCTGGCCGTCCTTAGACACTCTGGTTTGTACCACCCGCCCTTTTGGCCAGCAGTTCCTGGGGCTGTTTGGGTCTACAATTAGGACGACGTCCCCAACTTCGATGGGCTTCACAGGTTTGAACCATTTGGTACGGCGAGTTATGGTAGGGAGATACTCTTTAACCCAGCGCCGCCAGAAGCGTTCCGCGTACTGTTGAGAGGCTAACCAATTTTTTCTAACAACCCCAATGTCATCGTCGAACACTGCTAGTGGTTTAGAACCACTTGAAGATCCCAAAAGGAAATGATTAGGAGTCAATGCCTCTTCGGTGTCGCTATCGATAGGGATATAGGTCAATGGACGTGAATTGACTACGTTCTCAGCTTCGATGAGCATGCTTCTAAGAAGTTCATCTGATGGGTTGTGGGTCGGCATGATCTGGTACAGCACAGTCTTTACAGACCTCACCAGCGTTTCCCAACTTCCTCCCATGTGTGGTGACGCTGGAGGAATGAATTTCCATTTGGTGTTGGCGGTTGTGAACGTCTCTATAAGTTTGTCCTTATCAACGTTTTTAAAGGCTTCGCTTAATTCCCGTTCAGCTCCGGTGAAGTTGGTGCCGTTGTCACTATATATTTCGATCGGAGTGCCGCGACGGCCTATAAAGTTCCGAAATGCCATAATGCAGGAATCCGACGATAGTGAGTGAGCGACTTCAATATGGATCGCTCTCGTGGTCAGACAGGTGATCAATACGCCCCACCGTTTAACGGTTCTTCGCAGGATGGTTACGCTGATAGGGCCGAAGTAATCGACTCCGACAAACGAAAACGGCCGACAAAACGATGCGAGTCGCGCAGGTGGAAGCTGTGCCATAATGGGGTGTAATGGTTTAACCCTGTTGTTCTTGCACTGTTGGCAGGTTCTCCTGACTGTATTGAGGGTTGCTCTCATTCTCGATATGTGAAAACTTTGTCGAAGTTCGTTAATAACTGTTTCATGATTTTGGTGGCTATAACGACAGTGCATGTCCATGACGATGAGATGGGTCACCCAATGCGATCTTGGGAGAATGATGGGTGTTTTAACATTCTCGCTTACGTTTTTCGCATGGTGAATTCGGCCGTTTGCTCTGATAATACCTTCTTCGTCTAGGAACGGACAGAGGTTATGAAGTTCACTGGAGGTGTCTACAGGGCTGTTGAATCGCAGGCACGCTAATTCCTTGGCATATACACTGGCTTGCACTTCTTTAAGGATTGATGTTGTCGACCGCTGAAGTTCTTCTTGAGACAATGGCCCGTAAATCCTCTCTATTTTAAGTCTTCGGCAATGTACCCAATTGTGAATAAGGCGGTAAACCCACGCTGTACTTCTCATTAATCTATTCCAGCTCGAGTTTTCATAAAATCGGAAAACATTTTCAAGGGTAGCGCTGTGTACGTTGACGAAGTGTGTTTTAAGTTCTTCTTCGGTCACGGCTTCGTTTAGGGGTTCCTGAGGCCAGTCGTCTGCATGGACGAGAAGAAGAAGTCTGGTCCCATAAACCACCGGCTCGTAGATTTGAATTCTGGAAGCTTCTGCCACTTTGTACCTTCGTCCGCTACATTCGCTTTCGTAGGTACCCAACGCCACTCTGATATTTCCGTAAGGTCCAGGATCTCGCTGACCCGAAACGCAACAAACTGTCGGTACCTCCGATGATCCGATCGAATCCAACTCAAGACGTTCTTAGAGTCTGACCAGAAATAGCGTTTGGAAAGTTGAACGGTATGAGATTCCATGATGTTCCTTGCAAAACGGGCACCCAGAACCGCAGCTTGCAGTTCGAGTCTGGGTATTGATAGGCTTTTTAGAGGTGCCACTCTAGTTTTGGCACCTATGAGCGCACATTCCACCACGTCATCGGTGATTGTTCTTAAATAAGCCACTGCAGCAAACCCGTTCTCGCTGGCGTCAACGAAGACATGTAGCTGGCGCTCGGAGTTGTTTTTGGGTTGTAGAGCTATGTAGCAACGAGGGATTTCCAGAGTTTCCATCAGCGGTAAGTATTTTACCCACTTTTGCCACTTTTCGTACTCACAGTCCTGAATTTGTTCGTCCCAATCGATCTTTGAGCGCCAGATGTCCTGTAGCAGTACCTTGATGAACATCAGAAAATGTGCCAGCAGACCCAGTGGGTCAAAGATGGTCATGAGTACTCGTAGAACCTCACACTTCGTGGGGCGTCGTCCACCAAAAAGAATCTCGGCTTGGCTTGGGTTGGTTGAGAGCTTATATGTGAAGCAGTCTTTAGAAGTACACCACCACATCCCTAAAACTTTCTCAGTGGTCAGTTCTACATCGACGTTAAGATTCATGCTGTCTGGGGCTTCGGAACTCAGAGCCTTGAGCACTAACGGTGAATTCGAGATCCAGTTCCGTATGAAGAAACCTCCCTGTTGATGAATGTAACGGACCTCCTTGGCTAGACGAATAGCTTCCTCTTCAGTTGCAACGCTATCCATTAAATCATCAACGTAGTGATTTTCCTTTATAGATCGGACGGCTCTTGGATACGAGTCAGCAAATTCATCGGCGTTCTTGTTTTTTATGAATTGAGCGCAACAAGGCGAACACGTTGCCCCGAACGTCATCACATTCATCACATACACCTCCGGCTCCTGGTCATCACCCGTGCTCCACAAGAATCTTTGGAAGTTCCGATCTTCTTTTCGAATTTGGACCTGGTGGAACATTTCCATAATGTCCCCGCAAATGGCTACCAGGTTTTCTCTAAACTTATAAATCACGGATGTTAGTGAGGTGAGTTGATCAGGACCTTTTAAGAGCACGGAGTTCAGTGAAACGCCTTGGACAGTAGCTGCAGCGTCCCATACGATCCTTAGCTTTCCAGGTTTGTTTGGGTTCTGCACCGGAAATATTGGGAGGTACCAACAACGACGACTTCCTTCGGCAACTTCTTTAGCAGTCAGCTTCCGGGCGTAGCCCTTGGATGTGTACTCCTCTATTTTCTTTTTAAGCGCCTCAGCTAGCAGTGGTTCTCGTTTCATTCGGCGGTGAAGACAAGCTAATCTCCTTTTAGCCATGGGTAGACTGTCGGGCAACTGGATCTGGTCACTCTTCCACAGGAGCGGAGTCTCGAAGCGTCCCTTCTTCCGCCGTGTGTAGGCATTCAGCATCTCTAGCGCTCGCTTGTCATCTGTAGGTAGTACGGTGCTCCCAGGATATGACGTACCAAAACTGTCACTGCTTATGAAGTCTTTCACTAGCCGTTGAAGGTCGGAGTGACACTCGCACAGGTGAAGACTGTACTGGTCGTCGTTGTTGGTAGCTCCGTTCAATCGTTCATCGCAAGTTCCATGCACGATCCACCCTAGTCTTGTCTTGGTAGCGACTGGTTCTCTTGCTTTTCCTTCTTTATATCGCAGTGGGAGACTAAGCTTCGAATTGTTGAGGCCGATAAGTAGTCGCGGGACGGCGCGCTCATACGATTCAATGGGCAGCCCTTTAAGATGCTCGTACTTCTGCTGCAAGTCATTATAATCGACTGATTGGATGGGCAGCTGTAAGCTTTTGACTGTGTGTACGTCCGACAACCTGAACCTTTCCGCCTCTGGGGGTGTTCCCGAGATGTCTAAGGAGAATGTTTCGGAGTCCTCACCATATCTGTGCGTATTACCGGTCCATTTGATACAGAGCGGTTGTGGTGATCCCTTAATGTTGAGGGACTGGGCAATTTCTTCGTCCATCAGTGATAGAGACGATCCGTCGTCCAAGAATGCAAATGTTTGAAGTTGGATATCCTTGTTGTACAATATTATCGGTACGATGCGAAAAAGGTTCACCTCAGAGATTTCACTGCGAGTGCTGCGTTGCGTTTGAGTGTGCAAGGCGAGTTGTCCAACTGTAGGGCTTTGCTCCTCACGATCCTTTTCGTCGTTGTGAAGAAGTCGGTGGTGCTTAAAGGTACATCCACTCTTCCCACATTCTGCGGTTGAAGGGCAGTTGCGATGGCCATGTTGTTCCAGACATCTGCGGCATAACCTGTGTTCCCTCAGAGCAGCTCATTTTAACGTTCGGCTGAGTTGTTGAAAATGTTTACATTCTGCAACCGATTTGCAGTCACCCTTACAAATGCAGCATTTAGGTCTCGAAGGCACCACGTTATTGTTGTTCCCGTCTCTCTGCGTATAGTGTGCGTTGAAGAATCCTCTCTCCTTCCCAATCCTTCCTTGAGACTTGGACTCTGGAGCCACGGATGTTGTTTCGGTAACGATAACACTGTTGGCAGCTTCGGCGATTTCGTAAATCCATGTACTAAAATGTGAGAGGTTGCATTCCGTCAGCGAACGCTTGTATTTAGCCCAGTCAAGACGAATGGCAGGGGGCAGTTTACTCACTAGCCGGTGCAACATTGTTGCATTATTAAGGTGAGCTTCTAGTCCCGAGGCTTCTATAGTCGCACAGAGGTTTTGGACGGTGAGGGCAAAGTTAACCAAGGTTTCAAGTTTCTCGGCCTTTGGCGATGGCGTGGAGTAGACCTTTTGGGTGAGCGTGTGGACGATATGCTCCGGATCTCCGTACAGCATTTTTAGTGTTGCGATGACTCGATGCACACAGTTCGGTTGCACAAGAAGACTTCGAACCGCTTCCAAGGCTTTCCCCTTTAGGGCCTTTTGTAGTCTCACCAGGTTCTCTTCATCAGTAAACGCACAAAGCTCGGTACTCCTATAGAAGTTGGAGATGAATAACGGCCATTCGTCAGGGCTGCCACCAAAGCATTGTAAGTCTCGACAGACCAAGTGCCGGGCTGCTAAGTTAGCTTTCGATAAGCCTTGATAAGATGAACTGTTCATATGTGGCTCTGGCATTCTCATTGTCGGATGGTGCTCGAGGTACTGACGATGTTGCGGTATAGCCTGCGTTGGTTGCGCATGCACGGAGAATATATCTCGTTGAGGTCGCTCAGCTGCTGCATACGAAGGAGCCGTTTCAACTCAAGATTGGAGAATTCTGGTCGGATGACTATGCAATGGCGGCGGCTCGTGTGAGACGTAAGTGAGCGGTGGTTGTATTGGAGCCGCTACTGTCTCAAATCGCTTCAGAACCGGTGGTTGTGTTGGCTGACGCAAAGCTGGTTCCTCTCCTCTGACGATCCCTCCATCTATGGGACCAAGGCCTTCAGGAATCGGGGGAACAACGTTGATTGCCGATGCGAAACCACCGTGTGCTTCTTGGTTGCCAAGCCAGTTGTTCACCTTTGAGATTGATGACGACGTTTCGTTGTCTTCAGTTCCCGATGAGTTATCCTCCAGCTGGCTCAGGATCCTGTATTTCTTCTCGAGGTACTCGCTATCTCTCTTTGCCTTAAGTTCCTGCTCCTCCTCTAACATTCGGAGTTCCATTTGAAATTGCTTTGCTAAGGAACTTTTAGATGACTTTGAGCTGACTGATCCTTTTGAACTCCTACGTCTATGGCTGGCAGCTGAACTCCCGATGTTATTTAGTCAGCCACCGGGACCAGGCTACCAAATTCGCTCACCATTCCCCTGGTGCATAAAGATGTCAATGTCGCAGATCCATTGGTAAGTTGTGGTACATTTGCGATAGCAGGTGGAGTCGCAATATGAGCTGCAGATGCGAAACGTGCTTCACCAATTGTAGCAGCACCAGCTATGAAAGCACCATTAGTATTTGCAACGCGTGCTGCACCAGTTGTGGCAGCATTTGCAACAGCGGTTGGAGTCGCAGTATGAGCGGCAGATGCGAAACGTGCTTCACCAGTTGTAGCTGCACTAGTAGAAGCAGCACCCGTTGTAGAAGCACCAGGCGTAGCAGTAACATAAGTAGCACCAGTTATGGCAGCATTTACGACAACGGCAGGAGTCGCAATATGAGCTGTAGGTGCAAAACGCGCTTCACCAGTTGTAGCTGCACAAGTAGAAGCAGCACCAGTTGTAGAAGCACCAGGCTTAGCAGTAGAATAAGTAGCACCAGTTGTGGCAGCATTTACGACAGCGGCAGGAGTCGCAATATGGGCTGCAGGTGCCAAACGTGCTTCACCAGTTGTAGCTGCACAAGTAGAAGCAGCACCAGTTGTAGAAGCACCAGGCGTAGCAGTAGAATAAGTAGCACCAGTTGTGGCAGCATTTACGACAGCGGCAGGAGTCGCAATATGAGCTGTAGGTGCAAAACGCGCTTCACCAGTTGTAGCTGCACAAGTAGAAGCAGCACCAGTTGTAGAAGCACCAGGCGTAGCAGTAGAATAAGTAGCACCAGTTGTGGCAGCATTTACGACAGCGGCAGGAGTCGCAATATGGGCTGCAGGTGCCAAACGTGCTTCACCAGTTGTAGCTGCACAAGTAGAAGCAGCACCAGTTATGGAAGCACCAGGCGTAGCAGTAGAATAAGTAGCACCAGTTGTGGCAGCATTTACGACAGCGGCAGGAGTCGCAATATGAGCTGCAGGTGCAAAACGTGCTTCACCAGTTGTAGCTGCACAAGTAGAAGCAGCACCAGTTGTAGAAGCACCGGGCGTAGCAGTACAATAAGTAGCACCAGTTGTGGCAGCATTTACGACAGCGGTAGGAGTCGCAATATGAGCTGCAGGTGCAATACGTGCTTCACCAATTGAATTTGCACTAGTTGCAGCAGTGCTTATAATTGTTGTACAAGAACCAGACGCGGCACTAACCCCAGCAGCATTTACAACACGTGCTGCACCAGTTGTGGCAGCATTTGAGACAGCAGATAGAGCCCCACTATGAGCTGCAGATGTAAAACGTCCTACACCACTTGTAGCTGCACCAGTTGTGGCAGCAGCAGTTGTAAAGGCACCATCAGTCGCAGTACCACTAGCGGCCTTTGCAAAAGGTGCTGCACCAGTTGTGGCAGCATTTGGAACAGCAGCTGCAGTCTCAGTATGAGCTGCAGAAACGAAGCAAGCTGCACTAGTTGTAGCAGCAGATGAATTGAGATTTGCTGGAATCCATGTTGTATTTGAGGCTGTGCATGGCGTTGGAAGCGACTCGGTGGGATTTACAATTTGTTTAAACGTAGCAGTAGGGGCAGTGTATATGACATTGGGATTTGGTTCTTTTATTTTGGCTATGCTCTCGTCAACAGACGCAAAAACTACTTCTACAGATACTGGTGAAAAAGACTGTCTCTTACCTGTTTCACATGTGGCACATTGCCACTCCACATCTTGCACAAAGCTGCTTACACCTGCGCACGCATAGTGGGTCCATCCGTTGCATCTATCACACTGGACCATATCACCAGCGGAGTCGGGATCGTGGCATAGGCGGCAATTGAACTCCTCCGGTGTGCGGTGCTTCTTGTTGCTTTTGGTGGTTTGGGTTATAATCGTTGTATAAATTGTAGATTGCACTTGATGCGAAGCAATAATGATTTAAATGTTGAAAATTGTTGGTACAATTCGGTACCAACAGTCTGACTTTGGTCGGGAACGTCCACGTGGATCAAATGAAAAAAGACTTCGATCTCGTGGCAATGTTTCAACATTTAAGTCTTCTTTATTCTTTTTTTAAATCAGCTTACTAGTATCTAGTTTTAATTCTGTAGACAATTTATAAATTACGACTCAGTGAAAGGATGATGTCATTCTCAGCTTGTACAAAAAAAGGAAAGAAAAAAATGCCGGATGGGCCCAAATAAAATGGCGGTTGCCTTCTCGAAAAATCTGAGCTACTTACGGTAGCCCAGTGGACGAGTGCGGAGGTGGAAGGTTTCTACAATAAATCGTCGGCGTTGCCAACAATAGACGTCATCTATACTAAAGACGTCATCTATACTATAGACGTCATCTACAGGGTGTTTATAAATTCGATGCAAATATTTTGACACAAGATTCTTGGGTATATTTGAAGAAAAAAATTGTTTTAGAGTATGGGCCTATCTCAAATTTTGATACCACTTATTGGGAATTTAAGAAAACACCTACTTTGAGGTACCTTGACCCATACTAACACAAATATCTCCGCTAACACTTACAACAGGTACTTCATTTAGGACTTAAATTTTAGAAGAAATAGTACTCCTTTTAACTGCATTAAAATAAAATTGATGACTTTTTTAACTTTCGAGATATTTGCTTTTAAGTCGGATCCTTTTTCCCTGCCCATGACATTTTTTTGACTTTCAAGACATATTTCTGCGAAAAATGCGTAATAATCTTTATCGGTAATTTTTTTTCTAGTGCACCTAACAATACTTAATAAAAATTGCTAAAACAGGTTACCCGAAAAACCCACAGATTTTATGATACTTGGGAAATTCCATAACAGGTAAAATTATGAAAAACTCGATTCATAGTGTTCAATTCCTATTATTCTGAATAAAAATGCTTGTGTTTGGTTTATGTTTTTTTTTATTTCATTAAGTTAACTTTACAATCAAATAAGGTGTTCAAAGTGTCCTCCTCCATTTTGTATGCATGCTAGAGCCCGTTTTTGGATTGCGCTGTCAACGTTTATTGAGGATATATCCTGCCTCACTTGTGACGAGGCTTGGAGAATGCGATCTTCTTAGTCATTTAGAGTTGATATTTCTGTAGAATAAACAAGTTCTTTCATTCTCCCCCATACAAAAAAATCCATAATTGTAAGGTCTGGAGATCTTGCAGGCCAGTGAACTGGTCCATTTCTTCCTATCCAACGAATAGCGTACTTTTCATCCATCCAATTCTTAACCTCGCGACCAAAGTGGGCCGGGGCTCCATCCTGTTGAGAATATGACGAAGCTCGTTGAGTTACCGGAACATCCTCCAGTAGATCTGTTAAATCATTGCGCAAAAATTCCAGATAGTTTGCAGAATTCAGTGTGGGAGGCAGTTTGAAGGGACCGATTAAGTTGTTTCCAATAACACCTGCCCACAAATTGACGCTAAATCTGTGTTGAAATGATGACTCTCTCCTTGTGTGTGGGTTTTCCGCAGCCCATGTGTGTAGATTGTGAAAATTTGTAATCCCATCTCTAGTAAATTGAGATTCGTCCGTTCATAGGATTCTGCTTATAAAACCGTTGTCATCCAAGTTCTTCTCTAACAACCAGTTGCAAACCTCAAGTCTCGGCGCCAAATCACTCGGAAGCAGTTCCTGCACAGGTGTATGGTGGTATGGATACAAGTTTTCCGTATGCAGGAGACGAACAATTTTATATGTTGAAGCATTAAATCGCAAGGATAAGCGCCTGATGCTGATTGATGGATCATTTGCAACCGCTTCCAGCATTCTTTCATCAACTGCAATTCTTCCTGGTGAAGCTCCTGCGTAAGGTCGTCTTGTTGAAACAGATCCCGTTTTCCGAAGTCTTCGAAACGAATTTGTAAATACGCGGGGATTAGGTACTCTTCGGTTAGGATAAAGCTGATGGTATCTTTGTTGTGCTCTAATAGAACTTCCGTTGCACATTCCATAAACGTAGATAATATCGGCGTATTCTTTGTTTGTAAAAGATGCCATTTCAAGTAGGGTTTCTTAACAACTGTTGTGTCACGTCGGCTTCAAAAATGACTTTGATGGATTTAATTTTGTTTTCTAACCTTTTATACAATTTACATTAGGTAAATTTTCTAACAAGGCGACCAACCTCAAACTTAATCCTTTTTGGGATTTAACAGAAAAATGATAGGGAAATTACCTTTTTATCAGGTAGTCTAATAAAAATGCATGCTCTAAAACCTACGTAAATATTATCAATACATAGTCAAAAAATCGTTCTTGTTGTCAATCGCGGTTATAAAAGTAGGTAACAAATCATATTTCCACTTTATACCTGTCGCGGCTTCGTGAAAAGAGTTTTTCATAATATTACCTGCTATGGAATTTCCCAAGTATCATAAAATCTGTGGGTTTTTCGGGTAACTTGTCTTAGCAATTTTTATTGAGTATTGTTAGGTGCACTAGAAAAAAAAAATTACCGATTTTTTTATTACGCATTTTTCGCGGAAATGTGTCTTGAAAGTCAAAAAAATGTCATGGGCAGGGAAAAAGGATCCGACTTAAAAGCAAATATCTCAAAAGTTAAAAAAGTCATCAATTTTATTTTAATGCAGTTAAAAGGAGTACTATTTCTTCTAAAATCTAAGTCCTAAATGAAGTACCTGTTGTAAGTGTTAGCGGAGATATTTGTGTTAGTATGGGTCAAGGTACCTCAAAGTAGGTGTTTTCTTAAATTCCCAATAAGTGGTATCAAAATTTGAGATAGGCCCATACTGTAGAACAATTTTTTTCTTCAAATATACCCAAGAATCTTGTGTCAAAATATTTGCATCGAATTTGGAAACACCCTGTAGAGGACGTCTATAGTATAGATGACGTCTATAGTATAGATGACGTCTTTAGTATAGATGACGTCTATAGTATAGATGACGTCTTTAGTATAGATGACGTCTATAGTATAGATAGATAGTATAGATGACGTCTATACTTTAGATGACGTGTATACTATAGATGACGTCTATAGTATAGACGTCATCTAAACTATAGATGTCATCTATATTATAGAAGTCATCTATACTATAGACGTCATCTATACTATAGACGTCATCTATACTATAGACGTCATCTAAACTATAGATGTCATCTATATTATAGAAGTCATCTATACTATAGACGTCATCTATACTAAAGACGTCATCTATAGTATAGACGTCATCTATAGTATACACGTCATCTATAGTATAGACGTCATCTATACTATAGGCGTCATCTATACTATAGCCGTCATCTATACTATAGCCGTCATCTATACTATAGACGTCATCTATACTATAGACGTCATCTATATTATAGAAGTCATCTATACTATAGACGTCATCTATACTATAGACGTCATCTATACTATAGACGTCATCTATACTATAGACGTCATCTATACTATAGACGTCATCTATACTATAGACGTCATCTATACTATAGACGTCATCTATACTATAGACGTCATCTATACTATAGACGTCATCTATACTATAGACGTCATCTATACTATAGACGTCATCTATACTATAGACGTCATCTATACTATAGACGTCATCTATAGTATAGACGTCATCTATACTATATAGGTCATCTATACTATAGACGTCATCTTTACTATGGACGTCATCTATACTATAGACGTCATCTACACTATAGACGTCATCTATACTATAGTCGTCATCTATACTATTGTCGTCATCTATACTATAGATTTCATCTATACTATAGATGTCATCTATACTATAGATGTCACCTATACTATAGATGTCATCTATACTATAGACGTCATCTATACTATAGACGTCATCTATACTATAGACGTCATCTATACTATAGACGTCATCTATACTAAAGACGTCATCTATACTATAGACGTCATCTATACTATAGACGTCATCTATACTATAGACGTCATCTATACTATAGACGTCATCTATACTATAGACGTCATCTATACTAAAGACGTCATCTATACTATAGACGTCATCTATACTATAGCCGTCATCTATACTATAGACGTCATCTATACTATAGACGTCATCTGTACTATAGACGTCATCTATAATATAGACGTCATCTATACTATAGACGTCATCTATACTATAGACGTTATCTATACTATAGACGTCATCTATACTATAGACGTTATCTATACTATAGACGTCATCTATACTATAGACGTCATCTATACTATAGACGTTATCTATACTATAGACGTCATCTATACTATATACGTCATCTATACTATAAACGTCATCTATACTATAGACGTCATCTATACTATATACGTCATCTATACCATAGACGTCATCTATACTATAGACGTCATCTATACTATAGACATCATCTACACTATACACGTCATCTATACTATAGACGTCATCTATACTATAGACATCATCTACACTATACACGTCATCTATACTATAGACGTCAACTATACTATAGACGTCATCTATATTATAGACATCATCTATACTATACACGTCATCTATACTATAGACATCATCTATACTATAGACGTCATCTATACTAAAGACGTCATCTATACTATAGACGTCATCTATACTATAGACGTCATCTATACTAAAGACGTCATCTATACTATAGACGTCATCTATACTATAGACGTCATCTATACTATAGACGTCATCTATACTATAGCTGTCATCTATACTATAGACGTCATCTATACTAGAGACGTCATCTGTACTATAGACGTCATCTATACTATAGACGTCATCTATACTATAGACGTCATCTATACTATAGACGTCATCTATACTATAGACGGCATCTATACTATAGACGTTATCTATACTATAGACGTCATCTATACGATAGCCGTCATCTATACTATAGACGTCATCTATACTATAGACGTCATCTGTACTATAGACGTCATCTATACTATAGACGTCATCTATACTATAGACGTCATCTATACTATAAACGTCATCTATACTATAGACGTTATCTATACTATAGACGTCATCTATACTATAGACGTTATCTATACTATAGACGTCATCTATACTATAGACGTCATCTATACTATAGACGTTATCTATACTATAGACGTCATCTATACTATAGACGTCATCTATACTATAGACGTCATCTATACTATAGCCGTCATCTATACTATAGACGTCATCTATACTATAGACGTCATCTATACTATAGCCGTCATCTATACTATAGACGTCATCTATATTATAGACGTCATCTGTACTATAGACGTCATCTATACTATAGACGTCATCTATACTATAGACGTCATCTATACTATAGACGTCATCTATACTTTAGACGTCATCTATACTATAGACGTCATCTATACTATAGACGTCATCTATACTATAGACGTCATCTATACTATAGACGTCATCTATACTATAGACGTCATCTATACTATAGACGTCATCTATACTATAGACGTCATCTATACTATAGACGTCATCTATACTATAGACGTCATCTATACTATAGACGTCATCTATACTATAGACGTCATCTATACTATAGACGTCATCTATACTATAGACGTCATCTATACTATAGACGTCATCTATACTATAGACGTTATCTATACTATAGACGTCATCTATATTATAGACGTCATCTATACTATAGACGTCATCTATACTATAGACGTCATCTATACTATAGACGTTATCTATACTATAGACGTCATCTATACTATAGACGTCATCTATACTATAAACGTCATCTATACTATAGACGTCATCTATACTATAGACGTCATCTATACTATAGACGTCATCTATACTATAGACGTCATCTATACTATAGACGTCATCTATAATATAGACGTCATCTATACTATAGACGTCATCTATAATATAGACGTCATCTATACTATAGACGTCATCTATAATATAGACGTCATCTATACTATAGACGTCATCTATACTATAGACGCCATCTATATTATAGACGTCATCTATACTATAGACGTCATCTATATTATAGACGTCATCTATACTATAGACGTCATCTCTACTATAGACATCATCTAAACTATAGACGTCATCTATACTATACACGTCATCTAAACTATAGACGTCATCTATACTATACACGTCATCTATACTATAGACATCATCTACACTATACACGTCATCTATACTATAGACGTCAACTATACTATAGACGTCATCTATACTATAGACATCATCTTTACTATAGACGTCATCTATACTATAGACATCATCTATACTATAGACGTCATCTATACTATAGACGTCATCAATACTATAGACGTCATCTTTACTATAGACGTCATCTATACTATAGACGTCATCTATACTATAGACGTCATCTATACTATAGACGTCATCTATACTATAGACGTCATCTTTACTATAGACGTCATCTTTACTATAGACGTCATCTTTACTATAGACGTCATCTTTACTATAGACGTCGTCTATACTATAGAAGTCATCTATACTATAGACGTCATCTATAGTATAGACGTCATCTATACTATAGACGTCATCTATACTGTAGACGTCATCTATACTATAGACGTCATCTATACTATAGACGTCATCTATACTATAGACGTCATCTATACTATAGACGTCATCTATACTATAGACGTCATCTATACTTTAGACGTCATCTATACTATAGACGTCATCTATACTATAGACGTCATCTTTACTATAGCCGTCATCTATACTATAGACGTCATCTATACTATAGCCGTCATCTATACTATAGCCGTCATCTATACTATAGACGTCATCTATACTATAGACGTCATCTATACTATAGACGTCATCTATACTATAGACGTCATCTATACTATAGACGTCATCTATACTATAGACGTCATCTATACTATAGACGTCATCTATACTATAGACGTCATCTATACTATAGACGTCATCTATACTATAGACGTCATCTATACTATAGACGTCATCTATACTATAGACGTCATCTATACTATAGACGTCATCTATACTATAGACGTCATCTATACTATAGACGTCATCTATACTTTAGACGTCATCTATACTATAGACGTCAGCTATACTATAGACGTCATCTATACTATAGACGTCATCTATACTATAGACGTCATCTATACTATAGACGTCATCTATACTATAGACGTCATCTATACTATAGACGTCATCTATACTATAGACGTCATCTATACTATAGACGTCATCTATTCTATAGACGTCATCTATTCTATAGACGTCATCTATACTATAGACGTCATCTATACTATAGATGTCATCTATACTATAGACGTCATCTATACTATAGACGTCATCTATACTATAGACGTCATCTATACTATAGACGTCATCTATACTATAGACGTCATCTATACTATAGACGTCATCTATACTATAGACGTCATCTATACTATAGACGTCATCTATACTATAGACGTCATCTATACTATAGACGTCATCTATACTATAGACGTCATCTATACTATAGACGTCATCTATACTATAGACGTCATCTATACTATAGACGTCATCTATACTATAGACGTCATCTATACTATAGACGTCATCTATACTATAGCCGTCATCTATACTATAGACGTCATCTATACTATAGCCGTCATCTATACTATAGACGTCATCTATACTATAGACGTCATCTATACTATAGACGTCATCTGTACTATAGACGTCATCTATACTATAGACGTCATCTATACTATAGACGTCATCTATACTATAGACGTTATCTATACTATAGACGTCATCTATACTATAGACGTTATCTATACTATAGACGTCATCTATAATATAGACGTCATCTATAATATAGACGTCATCTATACTATAGACGTCATCTATATTATAGACGCCATCTATATTATAGACGTCATCTATACTATAGACGTCATCTATATTATAGACGTCATCTATACTATAGACGTCATCTATACTATAGACATCATCTATAATATAGACGTCATCTATACTATAGACGCCATCTATATTATAGACGTCATCTATACTATAGACGTCATCTATATTATAGACGTCATCTATACTATAGACGTCATCTATACTATAGACGTCATCCATACTATAGACGTTATCTATACTATAGACGTCATCCATACTATAGACGTTATCTATACTATAGACGTCATCTATACTATAGACGTTATCTATACTATAGACGTCATCTATACTATAGACGTTATCTATACTATAGACGTCATCTATACTATAGACGTCATTAATACTATAAACGTCATCTATACTATAGACGTCATCTATACTATAGACGTCATCTATAATATAGACGTCATCTATACTATAGACGTCATCTATACTATATAGGTCATCTATACTATAGACGTCATCTTTACTATGGACGTCATCTATACTATAGACGTCATCTACACTATAGACGTCATCTATACTATAGTCGTCATCTATACTATTGTCGTCATCTATACTATAGATTTCATCTATACTATAGATGTCATCTATACTATAGATGTCACCTATACTATAGATGTCATCTATACTATAGACGTCATCTATACTATAGACGTCATCTATACTATAGACGTCATCTATACTATAGACGTCATCTATACTAAAGACGTCATCTATACTATAGACGTCATCTATACTATAGACGTCATCTATACTATAGACGTCATCTATACTATAGACGTCATCTATACTATAGACGTCATCTATACTAAAGACGTCATCTATACTATAGACGTCATCTATACTATAGCCGTCATCTATACTATAGACGTCATCTATACTATAGACGTCATCTGTACTATAGACGTCATCTATAATATAGACGTCATCTATACTATAGACGTCATCTATACTATAGACGTTATCTATACTATAGACGTCATCTATACTATAGACGTTATCTATACTATAGACGTCATCTATACTATAGACGTCATCTATACTATAGACGTTATCTATACTATAGACGTCATCTATACTATATACGTCATCTATACTATAAACGTCATCTATACTATAGACGTCATCTATACTATATACGTCATCTATACCATAGACGTCATCTATACTATAGACGTCATCTATACTATAGACATCATCTACACTATACACGTCATCTATACTATAGACGTCATCTATACTATAGACATCATCTACACTATACACGTCATCTATACTATAGACGTCAACTATACTATAGACGTCATCTATATTATAGACATCATCTATACTATACACGTCATCTATACTATAGACATCATCTATACTATAGACGTCATCTATACTAAAGACGTCATCTATACTATAGACGTCATCTATACTATAGACGTCATCTATACTAAAGACGTCATCTATACTATAGACGTCATCTATACTATAGACGTCATCTATACTATAGACGTCATCTATACTATAGCTGTCATCTATACTATAGACGTCATCTATACTAGAGACGTCATCTGTACTATAGACGTCATCTATACTATAGACGTCATCTATACTATAGACGTCATCTATACTATAGACGTCATCTATACTATAGACGGCATCTATACTATAGACGTTATCTATACTATAGACGTCATCTATACGATAGCCGTCATCTATACTATAGACGTCATCTATACTATAGACGTCATCTGTACTATAGACGTCATCTATACTATAGACGTCATCTATACTATAGACGTCATCTATACTATAAACGTCATCTATACTATAGACGTTATCTATACTATAGACGTCATCTATACTATAGACGTTATCTATACTATAGACGTCATCTATACTATAGACGTCATCTATACTATAGACGTTATCTATACTATAGACGTCATCTATACTATAGACGTCATCTATACTATAGACGTCATCTATACTATAGCCGTCATCTATACTATAGACGTCATCTATACTATAGACGTCATCTATACTATAGCCGTCATCTATACTATAGACGTCATCTATATTATAGACGTCATCTGTACTATAGACGTCATCTATACTATAGACGTCATCTATACTATAGACGTCATCTATACTATAGACGTCATCTATACTTTAGACGTCATCTATACTATAGACGTCATCTATACTATAGACGTCATCTATACTATAGACGTCATCTATACTATAGACGTCATCTATACTATAGACGTCATCTATACTATAGACGTCATCTATACTATAGACGTCATCTATACTATAGACGTCATCTATACTATAGACGTCATCTATACTATAGACGTCATCTATACTATAGACGTCATCTATACTATAGACGTCATCTATACTATAGACGTCATCTATACTATAGACGTCATCTATACTATAGACGTTATCTATACTATAGACGTCATCTATATTATAGACGTCATCTATACTATAGACGTCATCTATACTATAGACGTCATCTATACTATAGACGTTATCTATACTATAGACGTCATCTATACTATAGACGTCATCTATACTATAAACGTCATCTATACTATAGACGTCATCTATACTATAGACGTCATCTATACTATAGACGTCATCTATACTATAGACGTCATCTATACTATAGACGTCATCTATAATATAGACGTCATCTATACTATAGACGTCATCTATAATATAGACGTCATCTATACTATAGACGTCATCTATAATATAGACGTCATCTATACTATAGACGTCATCTATACTATAGACGCCATCTATATTATAGACGTCATCTATACTATAGACGTCATCTATATTATAGACGTCATCTATACTATAGACGTCATCTCTACTATAGACATCATCTAAACTATAGACGTCATCTATACTATACACGTCATCTAAACTATAGACGTCATCTATACTATACACGTCATCTATACTATAGACATCATCTACACTATACACGTCATCTATACTATAGACGTCAACTATACTATAGACGTCATCTATACTATAGACATCATCTTTACTATAGACGTCATCTATACTATAGACATCATCTATACTATAGACGTCATCTATACTATAGACGTCATCAATACTATAGACGTCATCTTTACTATAGACGTCATCTATACTATAGACGTCATCTATACTATAGACGTCATCTATACTATAGACGTCATCTATACTATAGACGTCATCTTTACTATAGACGTCATCTTTACTATAGACGTCATCTTTACTATAGACGTCATCTTTACTATAGACGTCGTCTATACTATAGAAGTCATCTATACTATAGACGTCATCTATAGTATAGACGTCATCTATACTATAGACGTCATCTATACTGTAGACGTCATCTATACTATAGACGTCATCTATACTATAGACGTCATCTATACTATAGACGTCATCTATACTATAGACGTCATCTATACTATAGACGTCATCTATACTTTAGACGTCATCTATACTATAGACGTCATCTATACTATAGACGTCATCTTTACTATAGCCGTCATCTATACTATAGACGTCATCTATACTATAGCCGTCATCTATACTATAGCCGTCATCTATACTATAGACGTCATCTATACTATAGACGTCATCTATACTATAGACGTCATCTATACTATAGACGTCATCTATACTATAGACGTCATCTATACTATAGACGTCATCTATACTATAGACGTCATCTATACTATAGACGTCATCTATACTATAGACGTCATCTATACTATAGACGTCATCTATACTATAGACGTCATCTATACTATAGACGTCATCTATACTATAGACGTCATCTATACTATAGACGTCATCTATACTATAGACGTCATCTATACTTTAGACGTCATCTATACTATAGACGTCAGCTATACTATAGACGTCATCTATACTATAGACGTCATCTATACTATAGACGTCATCTATACTATAGACGTCATCTATACTATAGACGTCATCTATACTATAGACGTCATCTATACTATAGACGTCATCTATACTATAGACGTCATCTATTCTATAGACGTCATCTATTCTATAGACGTCATCTATACTATAGACGTCATCTATACTATAGATGTCATCTATACTATAGACGTCATCTATACTATAGACGTCATCTATACTATAGACGTCATCTATACTATAGACGTCATCTATACTATAGACGTCATCTATACTATAGACGTCATCTATACTATAGACGTCATCTATACTATAGACGTCATCTATACTATAGACGTCATCTATACTATAGACGTCATCTATACTATAGACGTCATCTATACTATAGACGTCATCTATACTATAGACGTCATCTATACTATAGACGTCATCTATACTATAGACGTCATCTATACTATAGACGTCATCTATACTATAGCCGTCATCTATACTATAGACGTCATCTATACTATAGCCGTCATCTATACTATAGACGTCATCTATACTATAGACGTCATCTATACTATAGACGTCATCTGTACTATAGACGTCATCTATACTATAGACGTCATCTATACTATAGACGTCATCTATACTATAGACGTTATCTATACTATAGACGTCATCTATACTATAGACGTTATCTATACTATAGACGTCATCTATAATATAGACGTCATCTATAATATAGACGTCATCTATACTATAGACGTCATCTATATTATAGACGCCATCTATATTATAGACGTCATCTATACTATAGACGTCATCTATATTATAGACGTCATCTATACTATAGACGTCATCTATACTATAGACATCATCTATAATATAGACGTCATCTATACTATAGACGCCATCTATATTATAGACGTCATCTATACTATAGACGTCATCTATATTATAGACGTCATCTATACTATAGACGTCATCTATACTATAGACGTCATCCATACTATAGACGTTATCTATACTATAGACGTCATCCATACTATAGACGTTATCTATACTATAGACGTCATCTATACTATAGACGTTATCTATACTATAGACGTCATCTATACTATAGACGTTATCTATACTATAGACGTCATCTATACTATAGACGTCATTAATACTATAAACGTCATCTATACTATAGACGTCATCTATACTATAGACGTCATCTATAATATAGACGTCATCTATACTATAGACGTCATCCATACTATAGACGCCATCTATATTATAGACGTCATCTATACTATAGACGTCATCTATATTATAGACGTCATCTATACTATAGACGTCATCTATACTATAGACATCATCTAAACTATAGACGTCATCTATACTATAGACATCATCTAAACTATAGACGTCATCTATACTATAGACGTCATCTATACTATAGACGTCATCTATACTATTGACGTCATCTATAATATAGCCGTCATCTATACTATAGACGTCATCTATATTATAGACGTCATCTATATTATAGACGTCATCTATATTATAGAAGTCATCTATACTATAGACGTCATCTATACTAAAGGCGTCATCTATACTATAGACGTCATCTATACTATAGACGTCATCTATACTATAGACGTCATCTATACTATAGACGTCATCTATACTATAGACGTCATCTATACTATAGACATCATCTATTCTATAGACGTCATCTATAGTATAGACGTTATCTATTCTAAAGACATCATCTATAGTATAGACGTCATCTTTAGTATAGACGTTATCTATTCTTTAGACGTCATCTATAGTATAGACGTCATCTATACTATAGACGTCATCTATACTGTAGACGTCATCTATACTATAGCCGTCATCTATACTATAGCCGTCATCTATACTATAGACGTCATCTATACTATAGACGTCATCTATATTATAGACGTCATCTATACTATAGACGTCATCTGTACTATAGACGTTATCTATACTATAGACGTCATCTATACTATAGACGTTATCTATACTATAGACGTCATCTATACTATAGACGTTATCTATACTATAGACGTCATCTATACTATAGACGTTATCTATACTATAGACGTCATCTATACTATAGACGTCATCTATACTATAAACGTCATCTATAATATAGACGTCATCTATACTATAGACGTCATCTATACTACAGACGTCATCTATACTATAGACGTCATCTATACTATAGACGTCATCTATACTATAGACGTCATCTATACTATAGACGTCATCTATACTATAGACGTCATCTATAATATAGACGTCATCTATACTATAGACGTCATCTATACTATAGACGTTATCTATACTATAGACGTTATCTATACTATAGACGTCATCTTTACTATAGCCGTCATCTATACTATAGACGTCATCTATACTATAGACGTCATCTATACTATAGACGTTGTCTATACTATAGACGTCATCTATACTATAGACTTCATCTTTACTATAGCCGTCATCTATACTATAGACGTCAACTATACTATAGACGTCATCTATACTATAGCCGTCATCTATACCATAGACGTCATCTATACTGTAGACGTCATCTAAACTATAGACGTCATCTATACTATACACGTCATCTATACTATAGACATCATCTACACTATACACGTCATCTATACTATAGACGTCAACTATACTATAGACGTCATCTATACTATAGACATCATCTATACTATACACGTCATCTATACTATACACATCATCTATACTATAGACGTCATCTATACTATAGACGTCATCTATACTATAGACGTCATCTATACTATAGACGTATTCTATACTATAGACGTCATCTATACTATAGACGTATTCTATACTATAGACGTCATCTATACTATAGACGTCATCTTTACTATAGACGTCATCTATACTATAGACGTCATCTATACTATAGACGTCATCTTTACTATAGACGTCATCTATACTATAGACGTCATCTTTACTATAGACGTCATCTTTACTATAGACGTCGTCTATACTATAGACGTCATCTATACTATAGACGTCATCTATCTATACTATAGACGTCATCTATACTATAGACGTCATCTATACTATAGACGTCATCTATACTATAGACGTCATCTATACTATAGACGTCATCTATACTATAGACGTCATCTATACTATAGACGTCATCTATACTATAGACGTCATCTAGACGTTATCTATACTATAGACGTCATCTATACTATGGACGTCATCTATACTATAGACGTCATCTTTACTATAGCCGTCAACTATACTATAGACGTCATCTATACTATAGCCGTCATCTATACCATAGACGTCATCTATACTATAGACGTCATCTGTACTATAGACGTCATCTATACTATAGACGTCATCTTTACTAAAGACGTCATCTATACTATAGACGTCATCTTTACTATAGACGTCATCTTTACTATATACGTCATCTATAGTATAGACGTTATCTATTCTATAGACATCATCTATAGTATAGACGTCATCTTTAGTATAGACGTCATCTATTCTATAGACGTCATCTATACTATAGACGTTATCTATACTATAGACGTCATCTATACTATAGACGTTATCTATACTATAGACGTTATCTATACTATAGACGTCATCTATACTATAGACGTCATCTATACTATAGACGTCATCTATACTATAGACGTCATCTATACTATAGACGTCATCTATACTATAGACGTCATCTATACTATAGACGTCATCTTTACTATAGCCTTCATCTTTACTAAAGACGTCATCTATACTATAGACGTCATCTATACTTAAGACGTCATCTTTACTATAGACGTCATCTTTACTATAGACGTCGTCTATACTATAGACGTTATCTATACTATAGACGTCATCTATCTATACTATAGACGTCATCTATACTATAGACGTCATCTATACTATAGACGTCATCTATACTATAGACGTCATCTTTACTATAGACGTCATCTATACTATAGACGTCATCTATACTATAGACGTCATCTAGACGTTATCTATACTATAGACGTCATCTATACTATGGACGTCATCTTTACTATAGACGTCATCTATACTATAGACGTCATCTATACTATAGACGTCATCTTTACTATAGACGTCATCTATACTATAGACGTCATCTATACTATAGACGTCATCTATACTATAGACGTCATCTTTACTATAGACGTCATCTATACTTTAGACGTCATCTTTACTATAGACGTCATCTTTACTATAGACGTCGTCTATACTATAGACGTCATCTATACTATAGACGTCATCTATCTATACTATAGACGTCATCTATACTATAGACGTCATCTATTCTATAGACATCATCTATAGTATAGACGTCATCTTTAGTATAGACGTCATCTATACTATAGACGTCATCTATACTATAGACGTCATCTTTACTATAGACGTCATCTATACTATAGACGTCATCTTTACTATAGACGTCATCTTTACTATAGACGTCGTCTATACTATAGACGTCATCTATACTATAGACGTCATCTATCTATACTATAGACGTCATCTATACTATAGACGTCATATATACTATAGACGTCATCTATACTATAGACGTCATCTAGACGTTATCTATACTATAGACGTCATCTATACTATGGACGTCATCTTTACTATAGACGTCATCTATACTATAGACGTCATCTATACTATAGACGTCATCTTTACTATAGACGTCATCTATACTATAGACGTCATCTATACTATAGACGTCATCTATACTATAGACGTCATCTTTACTATAGACGTCATCTATACTTTAGACGTCATCTTTACTATAGACGTCATCTTTACTATAGACGTCGTCTATACTATAGACGTTATCTATACTATAGACGTCATCTATACTATAGACGTTATCTATACTATAGACGTTATCTATACTATAGACGTCATCTATACTATAGACGTCATCTTTACTATAGACGTCATCTATACTATAGACGTCATCTATACTATAGACGTCATCTTTACTATAGACGTCATCTATACTTTAGACGTCATCTTTACTATAGACGTCATCTTTACTATAGACGTCGTCTATACTATAGACGTTATCTATACTATAGACGTCATCTATCTATACTATAGACGTCATCTATACTATAGACGTCATCTATACTATAGACGTCATCTATACTATAGACGTCATCTTTACTATAGACGTCATCTATACTATAGACGTCATCTATACTATAGACGTCATCTTTACTATAGACGTCATCTATACTTTAGACGTCATCTTTACTATAGACGTCATCTTTACTATAGACGTCGTCTATACTATAGACGTTATCTATACTATAGACGTCATCTATCTATACTATAGACGTCATCTATACTATAGACGTCATCTATACTATAGACGTCATCTTTACTATAGACGTCATCTATACTATAGACGTCATCTATACTATAGACGTCATCTTTACTATAGACGTCATCTATACTTTAGACGTCATCTTTACTATAGACGTCATCTTTACTATAGACGTCGTCTATACTATAGACGTTATCTATACTATAGACGTCATCTATCTATACTATAGACGTCATCTATACTATAGACGTCATCTATACTATAGACGTCATCTATACTATAGACGTCATCTATACTATAGACGTCATCTATACCATAGACGTCATCTATACTATAGACGTCATCTTTACTATAGACGTCATCTATACTATAGACGTCATCTATACTATAGACGTCATCTTTACTAAAGACGTCATCTTTACTATAGACGTCATCTATACTTTAGACGTCATCTTTACTATAGACGTCATCTTTACTATAGACGTCGTCTATACTATAGACGTTATCTATACTATAGACGTCATCTATCTATACTATAGACGTCATCTATACTATAGACGTCAACTATACTATAGACGTCATCTATACTATAGCCGTCATCTATACCATAGACGTCATCTATACTATAGACGTCATCTTTACTATAGACGTCATCTATACTATAGACGTCATCTATACTGTAGACGTCATCTTTACTAAAGACGTCATCTATACTATAGACGTCATCTTTACTATAGACGTCATCTTTACTATAGACGTCATCTATAGTATAGACGTTATCTATTCTATAGACATCATTTATAGTATAGACGTCATCTTTACTATAGACGTCATCTATACTTTAGACGTCATCTTTACTATAGACGTCATCTTTACTATAGACGTCGTCTATACTATAGACGTTATCTATACTATAGACGTCATCTATCTATACTATAGACGTCATCTATACTATAGACGTCAACTATACTATAGACGTCATCTATACTATAGCCGTCATCTATACCATAGACGTCATCTATACTATAGACGTCATCTTTACTATAGACGTCATCTATACTATAGACGTCATCTATACTGTAGACGTCATCTTTACTAAAGACGTCATCTATACTATAGACGTCATCTTTACTATAGACGTCATCTTTACTATAGACGTCATCTATAGTATAGACGTTATCTATTCTATAGACATCATCTATAGTATAGACGTCATCTTTAGTATAGACGTCATCTATTCTATAGACGTCATCTATACTATAGACGTCATCTATACTGTAGACGTCATCTATACTATAGACGTCATCTTTACTATAGACGTTATCTATACTATAGACGTCATCTATACTATAGACGTCATCTTTACTAAAGACGTCATCTATACTATAGACGTCATCTTTACTATAGACGTCATCTATACTATAGACGTCATCTATACTATAGACGTCATCTTTACTATAGCCTTCATCTTTACTAAAGACGTCATCTATACTATAGACGTCATCTTGACTATAGACGTCATCTTTACTATAGACGTCATCTATAGTATAGACGTTATCTATTCTATAGACATCATCTATAGTATAGACGTCATCTTTAGTATAGACGTCATCTATACTATAGACGTCATCTATACTATAGACGTCATCTATACTATAGACGTCATCTATACTATAGACGTCATCTATAATATAGACGTCATCTATACTATAGACGTCATCTATACTATAGACGTCATCTTTACTATAGCCGTCATCTATACTATAGACGTCATCTTTACTATAGCCGTCATCTATACTATAGACGTCATCTATAGTATAGACGTCATCTATACTATAGACGTTATCTATACTATAGACGTCATCTATACTATAGACGTCATCTATACTATAGACGTCATCTTTACTATAGCCGTCATCTATACTATAGACGTCAACTATACTATAGACGTCATCTATACTATAGCCGTCATCTATACCATAGACGTCATCTATACTATAGACGTCATCTTTACTATAGACGTCATCTATACTATAGACGTCATCTAAACTATAGACGTCATCTATACTATACACGTCATCTATACTATAGACATCATCTACACTATACACGTCATCTATACTATAGACGTCAACTATACTATAGACGTCATCTATACTATAGACATCATCTATACTATACACGTCATCTATACTATACACATCATCTATACTATAGACGTCATCTTTACTATAGACGTCATCTATACTATAGACGTCATCTTTACTATAGACGTCATCTTTACTATAGACGTCGTCTATACTATAGACGTCATCTATACTATAGACGTCATCTATCTATACTATAGACGTCATCTATACTATAGACGTCATCTATACTATAGACGTCATCTATACTATAGACGTCATCTAGACGTTATCTATACTATAGACGTCATCTATACTATGGACGTCATCTATACTATAGACGTCATCTTTACTATAGCCGTCAACTATACTATAGACGTCATCTATACTATAGACGTCATCTATACTATACACGTCATCTATACTATAGACATCATCTACACTTTACACGTCATCTATACTATAGACGTCATCTATACTATAGACGTCATCTATACTATGGACGTCATCTATACTATAGACGTCATCTTTACTATAGCCGTCAACTATACTATAGACGTCATCTATACTATAGCCGTCATCTATACCATAGACGTCATCTATACTATAGACGTCATCTTTACTATAGACGTCATCTGTACTATAGACGTCATCTATACTATAGACGTCATCTTTACTAAAGACGTCATCTATACTATAGACGTCATCTTTACTATAGACGTCATCTTTACTATAGACGTCATCTATAGTATAGACGTTATCTATTCTATAGACATCATCTATAGTATAGACGTCATCTTTAGTATAGACGTCATCTATTCTATAGACGTCATCTATACTATAGACGTTATCTATACTATAGACGTCATCTATACTATAGACGTTATCTATACTATAGACGTTATCTATACTATAGACGTCATCTATACTATAGACGTCATCTATACTATAGACGTCATCTATACTATAGACGTCATCTATACTATAGACGTCATCTATACTATAGCCGTCATCTATACCATAGACGTCATCTATAGTATAGACGTTATCTATTCTATAGACATCATCTATAGTATAGACGTCATCTTTAGTATAGACGTCATCTATTCTATAGACGTCATCTATACTATAGACGTTATCTATACTATAGACGTCATCTATACTATAGACGTTATCTATACTATAGACGTTATCTATACTATAGACGTCATCTATACTATACACGTCATCTATACTATAGACGTCATCTTTACTATAGACGTCATCTATAGTATAGACGTTATCTATTCTATAGACATCATCTATAGTATAGACGTCATCTTTAGTATAGACGTCATCTATACCATAGACGTCATCTATACTATAGACGTCATCTTTACTATAGACGTCATCTATACTATAGACGTCATCTTTACTATAGACGTCATCTTTACTATAGACGTCGTCTATACTATAGACGTCATCTATACTATAGACGTCATCTATCTATACTATAGACGTCATCTATACTATAGACGTCATCTATACTATAGACGTCATCTATACTATAGACGTCATCTTTACTATAGACGTCATCTATACTATAGACGTCATCTATACTATAGACGTCATCTTTACTATAGACGTCATCTATACTTTAGACGTCATCTTTACTATAGACGTCATCTTTACTATAGACGTCGTCTATACTATAGACGTTATCTATACTATAGACGTCATCTATCTATACTATAGACGTCATCTATACTATAGACGTCATCTATACTATAGACGTCATCTATACTATAGACGTCATCTATACCATAGACGTCATCTATACTATAGACGTCATCTTTACTATAGACGTCATCTATACTATAGACGTCATCTATACTATAGACGTCATCTTTACTAAAGACGTCATCTATACTATAGACGTCATCTTTACTATAGACGTCATCTTTACTATAGACGTCATCTATAGTATAGACGTCATCTTTACTATAGACGTCATCTATACTATAGACGTCATCTATACTATAGACGTCATCTTTACTATAGACGTCATCTATACTTTAGACGTCATCTTTACTATAGACGTCATCTTTACTATAGACGTCGTCTATACTATAGACGTTATCTATACTATAGACGTCATCTATCTATACTATAGACGTCATCTATACTATAGACGTCAACTATACTATAGACGTCATCTATACTATAGCCGTCATCTATACCATAGACGTCATCTATACTATAGACGTCATCTTTACTATAGACGTCATCTATACTATAGACGTCATCTATACTGTAGACGTCATCTTTACTAAAGACGTCATCTATACTATAGACGTCATCTTTACTATAGACGTCATCTTTACTATAGACGTCATCTATAGTATAGACGTTATCTATTCTATAGACAT
Organism: Neoascia interrupta; assembly: GCA_947623515.1. NCBI lineage: Eukaryota > Metazoa > Arthropoda > Insecta > Diptera > Syrphidae > Neoascia > Neoascia interrupta. Next base: position 103,327,561 of record OX392462.1, read on the forward strand.
CATCTATAGTATAGACGTCATCTTTAGTATAGACGTCATCTATTCTATAGACGTCATCTATACTATAGACGTCATCTATACTGTAGACGTCATCTATACTATAGACGTCATCTTTACTATAGACGTTATCTATACTATAGACGTCATCTATACTATAGACGTCATCTTTACTAAAGACGTCATCTATACTATAGACGTCATCTTTACTATAGACGTCATCTATACTATAGACGTCATCTATACTATAGACGTCATCTTTACTATAGCCTTCATCTTTACTAAAGACGTCATCTATACTATAGACGTCATCTTGACTATAGACGTCATCTTTACTATAGACGTCATCTATAGTATAGACGTTATCTATTCTATAGACATCATCTATAGTATAGACGTCATCTTTAGTATAGACGTCATCTATACTATAGACGTCATCTATACTATAGACGTCATCTATACTATAGACGTCATCTATACTATAGACGTCATCTATACTATAGACGTCATCTATACTATAGACGTCATCTATACTATAGACGTCATCTATAATATAGACGTCATCTATACTATAGACGTCATCTATACTATAGACGTTATCTATACTATAGACGTTATCTATACTATAGACGTCATCTTTACTATAGCCGTCATCTATACTATAGACGTCATCTATAGTATAGACGTCATCTATACTATAGACGTTATCTATACTATAGACGTCATCTATACTATAGACGTCATCTATACTATAGACGACATCTTTACTATAGCCGTCATCTATACTATAGACGTCAACTATACTATAGACGTCATCTATACTATAGCCGTCATCTATACCATAGACGTCATCTATACTATAGACGTCATCTTTACTATTGACGTCATCTATACTATAGACGTCATCTAAACTATAGACGTCATCTATACTATACACGTCATCTATACTATAGACATCATCTACACTATACACGTCATCTATACTATAGACGTCAACTATACTATAGACGTCATCTATACTATAGACATCATCTATACTATACACGTCATCTATACTATACACATCATCTATACTATAGACGTCATCTATACTATAGACGTCATCTATACTATAGACGTATTCTATACTATAGACGTCATCTATACTATAGACGTATTCTATACTATAGACGTCATCTATACTATAGACGTCATCTTTACTATAGACGTCATCTATACTATAGACGTCATCTATACTATAGACGTCATCTTTACTATAGACGTCATCTATACTATAGACGTCATCTTTACTATAGACGTCATCTTTACTATAGACGTCGTCTATACTATAGACGTCATCTATACTATAGACGTCATCTATCTATACTATAGACGTCATCTATACTATAGACGTCATCTATACTATAGACGTCATCTATACTATAGACGTCATCTAGACGTTATCTATACTATAGACGTCATCTATACTATGGACGTCATCTATACTATAGACGTCATCTTTACTATAGCCGTCAACTATACTATAGACGTCATCTATACTATAGCCGTCATCTATACCATAGACGTCATCTATACTATAGACGTCATCTTTACTACAGACGTCATCTATACTATAGACGTCATCTATACTATAGACGTCATCTTTACTAAAGACGTCATCTATACTATAGACGTCATCTTTACTATAGACGTCATCTATTCTATAGACGTCATCTATACTATAGACGTCATCTATACTGTAGACGTCATCTATACTATAGACGTCATCTTTACTATGGACGTTATCTATACTATAGACGTCATCTATACTATAGACGTCATCTTTACTAAAGACGTCATCTATACTATAGACGTCATCTTTACTATAGACGTCATCTTTACTATAGACGTCATCTATAGTATAGACGTTATCTATTCTATAGACGTCATCTTTACTATAGCCTTCATCTTTACTAAAGACGTCATCTATACTATAGACGTCATCTTTACTATAGACGTCATCTTTACTATAGACGTCATCTATAGTATAGACGTTATCTATTCTATAGACATCATCTATAGTATAGACGTCATCTTTAGTATAGACGTCTTCTATACTATAGACGTCATCTATACTATAGACGTCATCTTTACTATAGACGTCATCTATACTATAGACGTCATCTTTACTATAGACGTCATCTTTACTATAGACGTCATCTATACTATAGACGTCATCTATACTATAGACGTCATCTTTACTATAGCCTTCATCTTTACTAAAGACGTCATCTATACTATAGACGTCATCTTTACTATAGACGTCATCTTTACTATAGACGTCATCTATAGTATAGACGTTATCTATTCTATAGACATCATCTATAGTATAGACGTCATCTTTAGTATAGACGTCATCTATACTATAGACGTCATCTATACTATAGACGTCATCTTTACTATAGACGTCATCTATACTATAGACGTCATCTTTACTATAGACGTCATCTTTACTATAGACGTCGTCTATACTATAGACGTCATCTATACTATAGACGTCATCTATCTATACTATAGACGTCATCTATACTATAGACGTCATCTATACTATAGACGTCATCTATACTATAGACGTCATCTAGACGTTATCTATACTATAGACGTCATCTATACTATGGACGTCATCTAAACTATAGACGTCATCTATACTATACACGTCATCTATACTATAGACATCATCTACACTATACACGTCATCTATACTATAGACGTCAACTTTACTATAGACGTCATCTATACTATAGACATCATCTATACTATACACGTCATCTATACTATACACATCATCTATACTATAGACGTCATCTATACTATAGACGTCATCTATACTATAGACGTCATCTATACTATAGACGTCATCTATACTATAGACGTCATCTATACTATAGCCGTCATCTATACTATAGCCGTCATCTACACTATAGACGTTATCTATACTATAGACGTCATCTATACTATAGACGTCATCTATACTATAGACGTCATCTTTACTATAGACGTCATCTTTACTATAGACGTCGTCTATACTATAGACGTCATCTATACTATAGACGTCATCTATCTATACTATAGACGTCATCTATACTATAGACGTCATCTATACTATAGACGTCATCTATACTATAGACGTCATCTAGACGTTATCTATACTATAGACGTCATCTATACTATGGACGTCATCTATACTATAGACGTCATCTTTACTATAGCCGTCAACTATACTATAGACGTCATCTATACTATAGACGTCATCTATACTATACACGTCATCTATACTATAGACATCATCTACACTATACACGTCATCTATACTATAGACGTCATCTATACTATAGACGTCATCTAGACGTTATCTATACTATAGACGTCATCTATACTATGGACGTCATCTAAACTATAGACGTCATCTATACTATACACGTCATCTATACTATAGACATCATCTACACTATACACGTCATCTATACTATAGACGTCAACTTTACTATAGACGTCATCTATACTATAGACATCATCTATACTATACACGTCATCTATACTATACACATCATCTATACTATAGACGTCATCTATACTATAGACGTCATCTATACTATAGACGTCATCTATACTATAGACGTCATCTATACTATAGACGTCATCTATACTATAGCCGTCATCTATACTATAGCCGTCATCTACACTATAGACGTTATCTATACTATAGACGTCATCTATACTATAGACGTCATCTATACTATAGACGTCATCTTTACTATAGACGTCATCTTTACTATAGACGTCGTCTATACTATAGACGTCATCTATACTATAGACGTCATCTATCTATACTATAGACGTCATCTATACTATAGACGTCATCTATACTATAGACGTCATCTATACTATAGACGTCATCTAGACGTTATCTATACTATAGACGTCATCTATACTATGGACGTCATCTATACTATAGACGTCATCTTTACTATAGCCGTCAACTATACTATAGACGTCATCTATACTATAGACGTCATCTATACTATACACGTCATCTATACTATAGACATCATCTACACTATACACGTCATCTACACTATACACGTCATCTATACTATAGACGTCATCTATACTATAGACGTCATCTAGACGTTATCTATACTATAGACGTCATCTATACTATGGACGTCATCTATACTATAGACGTCATCTTTACTATAGCCGTCAACTATACTATAGACGTCATCTATACTATAGCCGTCATCTATACCATAGACGTCATCTATACTATAGACGTCATCTTTACTATAGACGTCATCTGTACTATAGACGTCATCTATACTATAGACGTCATCTTTACTAAAGACGTCATCTATACTATAGACGTCATCTTTACTATAGACGTCATCTTTACTATAGACGTCATCTATAGTATAGACGTTATCTATTCTATAGACATCATCTATAGTATAGACGTCATCTTTAGTATAGACGTCATCTATTCTATAGACGTCATCTATACTATAGACGTTATCTATACTATAGACGTCATCTATACTATAGACGTTATCTATACTATAGACGTTATCTATACTATAGACGTCATCTATACTATAGACGTCATCTATACTATAGACGTCATCTATACTATAGACGTCATCTTTACTATAGCCTTCATCTTTACTAAAGACGTCATCTATACTATAGACGTCATCTTTACTATAGACGTCATCTTTACTATAGACGTCATCTATAGTATAGACGTTATCTATTCTATAGACATCATCTATAGTATAGACGTCATCTTTAGTATAGACGTCATCTATACCATAGACGTCATCTATACTATAGACGTCATCTTTACTATAGACGTCATCTATACTATAGACGTCATCTTTACTATAGACGTCATCTTTACTATAGACGTCGTCTATACTATAGACGTCATCTATACTATAGACGTCATCTATCTATACTATAGACGTCATCTATACTATAGACGTCATCTATACTATAGACGTCATCTATACTATAGACGTCATCTTTACTATAGACGTCATCTATACTATAGACGTCATCTATACTATAGACGTCATCTTTACTATAGACGTCATCTATACTTTAGACGTCATCTTTACTATAGACGTCATCTTTACTATAGACGTCGTCTATACTATAGACGTTATCTATACTATAGACGTCATCTATCTATACTATAGACGTCATCTATACTATAGACGTCATCTATACTATAGACGTCATCTATACTATAGACGTCATCTATACCATAGACGTCATCTATACTATAGACGTCATCTTTACTATAGACGTCATCTATACTATAGACGTCATCTTTACTATAGACGTCATCTATACTATAGACGTCATCTATACTATAGACGTCATCTTTACTAAAGACGTCATCTATACTATAGACGTCATCTTTACTATAGACGTCATCTTTACTATAGACGTCATCTATAGTATAGACGTCATCCTTACTATAGACGTCATCTATACTATAGACGTCATCTATACTATAGACGTCATCTATACTATAGACGTCATCCTTACTATAGACGTCATCTATACTTTAGACGTCATCTTTACTATAGACGTCATGTTTACTATAGACGTCGTCTATACTATAGACGTTATCTATACTATAGACGTCATCTATCTATACTATAGAGGTCATCTATACTATAGACGTCAACTATACTATAGACGTCATCTATACTATAGCCGTCATCTATACCATAGACGTCATCTATACTATAGACGTCATCTTTACTATAGACTTCATCTATACTATAGACGTCATCTATACTGTAGACGTCATCTTTACTAAAGACGTCATCTATACTATAGACGTCATCTTTACTATAGACGTCATCTTTACTATAGACGTCATCTATAGTATAGACGTTATCTATTCTATAGACATCATCTATAGTATAGACGTCATCTTTAGTATAGACGTCATCTATTCTATAGACGTCATCTATACTATAGACGTCATCTATACTGTAGACGTCATCTATACTATAGACGTCATCTTTACTATAGACGTTATCTATACTATAGACGTCATCTATACTATAGACGTCATCTTTACTAAAGACGTCATCTATACTATAGACGTCATCTTTACTATAGACGTCATCTATACTATAGACGTCATCTATACTATAGACGTCATCTTTACTATAGCCTTCATCTTTACTAAAGACGTCATCTATACTATAGACGTCATCTTGACTATAGACGTCATCTTTACTATAGACGTTATCTATTCTATAGACATCATCTATAGTATAGACGTCATCTTTAGTATAGACGTCATCTATACTATAGACGTCATCTATACTATAGACGTCATCTATACTATAGACGTCATCTATACTATAGACGTCATCTATACTATAGACGTCATCTATACTATAGACGTCATCTATAATATAGACGTCATCTATACTATAGACGTCATCTATACTATAGACGTAATCTATACTATAGACGTTATCTATACTATAGACGTCATCTTTACTATAGCCGTCATCTATACTATAGACGTCATCTATAGTATAGACGTCATCTATACTATAGACGTTATCTATACTATAGACGTCATCTATACTATAGACGTCATCTATACTATAGACGTCATCTTTACTATAGCCGTCATCTATACTATAGACGTCAACTATACTATAGACGTCATCTATACTATAGCCGTCATCTATACCATAGACGTCATCTATACTATAGACGTCATCTTTACTATTGACGTCATCTATACTATAGACGTCATCTAAACTATAGACGTCATCTATACTATACACGTCATCTATACTATAGACATCATCTACACTATACACGTCATCTATACTATAGACGTCAACTATACTATAGACGTCATCTATACTATAGACATCATCTATACTATACACGTCATCTATACTATACACATCATCTATACTATAGACGTCATCTATACTATAGACGTCATCTATACTATAGACGTATTCTATACTATAGACGTCATCTATACTATAGACGTATTCTATACTATAGACGTCATCTATACTATAGACGTCATCTTTACTATAGACGTCATCTATACTATAGACGTCATCTATACTATAGACGTCATCTTTACTATAGACGTCATCTATACTATAGACGTCATCTTTACTATAGACGTCATCTTTACTATAGACGTCGTCTATACTATAGACGTCATCTATACTATAGACGTCATCTATCTATACTATAGACGTCATCTATACTATAGACGTCATCTATACTATAGACGTCATCTATACTATAGACGTCATCTAGACGTTATCTATACTATAGACGTCATCTATACTATGGACGTCATCTATACTATAGACGTCATCTTTACTATAGCCGTCAACTATACTATAGACGTCATCTATACTATAGCCGTCATCTATACCATAGACGTCATCTATACTATAGACGTCATCTTTACTATAGACGTCATCTATACTATAGACATCATCTATACTATAGACGTCATCTTTACTAAAGACGTCATCTATACTATAGACGTCATCTTTACTATAGACGTCATCTATTCTATAGACGTCATCTATACTATAGACGTCATCTATACTGTAGACGTCATCTATACTATAGACGTCATCTTTACTATGGACGTTATCTATACTATAGACGTCATCTATACTATAGACGTCATCTTTACTAAAGACGTCATCTATACTATAGACGTCATCTTTACTATAGACGTCATCTTTACTATAGACGTCATCTATAGTATAGACGTTATCTATTCTATAGACGTCATCTTTACTATAGCCTTCATCTTTACTAAAGACGTCATCTATACTATAGACGTCATCTTTACTATAGACGTCATCTTTACTATAGACGTCATCTATAGTATAGACGTTATCTATTCTATAGACATCATCTATAGTATAGACGTCATCTTTAGTATAGACGTCTTCTATACTATAGACGTCATCTATACTATAGACGTCATCTTTACTATAGACGTCATCTATACTATAGACGTCATCTTTACTATAGACGTCATCTTTACTATAGACGTCATCTATACTATAGACGTCATCTATACTATAGACGTCATCTTTACTATAGCCTTCATCTTTACTAAGGACGTCATCTAAACTATAGACGTCATCTTTACTATAGACGTCATCTTTACTATAGACGTCATCTATAGTATAGACGTTATCTATTCTATAGACATCATCTATAGTATAGACGTCATCTTTAGTATAGACGTCATCTATACTATAGACGTCATCTATACTATAGACGTCATCTTTACTATAGACGTCATCTATACTATAGACGTCATCTTTACTATAGACGTCATCTTTACTATAGACGTCGTCTATACTATAGACGTCATCTATCTATACTATAGACGTCATCTATACTATAGACGTCATCTATACTATAGACATCATCTATACTATAGACGTCATCTATACTATGGACGTCATCTAAACTATAGACGTCATCTATACTATACACGTCATCTATACTATAGACATCATCTACACTATACACGTCATCTATACTATAGACGTCAATTTTACTATAGACGTCATCTATACTATAGACATCATCTATACTATACACGTCATCTATACTATACACATCATCTATACTATAGACGTCATCTATACTATAGACGTCATCTATACTATAGACGTCATCTATACTATAGACGTCATCTATACTATAGACGTCATCTATACTATAGCCGTCATCTATACTATAGCCGTCATCTACACTATAGACGTTATCTATACTATAGACGTCATCTATACTATAGACGTCATCTATACTATAGACGTCATCTATACTATAGACGTCATCTTTACTATAGCCTTCATCTTTACTAAAGACGTCATCTATACTATAGACGTCATCTTTACTATAGACGTCATCTTTACTATAGACGTCATCTATAGTATAGACGTTATCTATTCTATAGACATCATCTATAGTATAGACGTCATCTTTTGTATAGACGTCATCTATACTATAGACGTCATCTATACTATAGACGTCATCTTTACTATAGACGTCATCTATACTATAGACGTCATCTTTACTATAGACGTCATCTTTACTATAGACGTCGTCTATACTATAGACGTCATCTATACTATAGACGTCATCTATCTATACTATAGACGTCATCTATACTATAGACGTCATCTATACTATAGACGTCATCTATACTATAGACGTCATCTAGACGTTATCTATACTATAGACGTCATCTATACTATGGACGTCATCTTTACTATAGACGTCATCTATACTATAGACTTCATCTATACTATAGACGTCATCTTTACTATAGACGTCATCTATACTATAGACGTCATCTATACTATAGACGTCATCTTTACTATAGACGTCATCTATACTATAGACGTCATCTTTACTATAGACGTCATCTTTACTATAGACGTCGTCTATACTATAGACGTCATCTATAGTATAGACGTTATCTATTCTATAGACATCATCTATAGTATAGACGTCATCTTTTGTATAGACGTCATCTATACTATAGACGTCATCTATACTATAGACGTCATCTTTACTATAGACGTCATCTATACTATAGACGTCATCTTTACTATAGACGTCATCTTTACTATAGACGTCGTCTATACTATAGACGTCATCTATACTATAGACGTCATCTATCTATACTATAGACGTCATCTATACTATAGACGTCATCTATACTATAGACGTCATCTATACTATAGACGTCATCTAGACGTTATCTATACTATAGACGTCATCTATACTATGGACGTCATCTTTACTATAGACGTCATCTATACTATAGACTTCATCTATACTATAGACGTCATCTTTACTATAGACGTCATCTATACTATAGACGTCATCTATACTATAGACGTCATCTTTACTATAGACGTCATCTATACTATAGACGTCATCTTTACTATAGACGTCATCTTTACTATAGACGTCGTCTATACTATAGACGTCATCTATACTATAGACGTCATCTATCTATACTATAGACGTCATCTATACTATAGACGTCATCTATACTATAGACGTCATCTATACTATAGACGTCATCTAGGCGTTATCTATACTATAGACGTCATCTATACTATGGACGTCATCTATACTATAGACGTCATCTTTACTATAGCCGTCATCTATACTATAGACGTCAACTATACTATAGACGTCATCTATACTATAGCCGTCATCTATACCATAGACGTCATCTATACTATAGACGTCATCTTTACTATAGACGTCATCTATACTATAGACGTCATCTATACTATAGACGTCATCTTTACTAAAGACGTCATCTATACTATAGACGTCATCTTTACTATAGACGTCATCTTTACTATAGACGTCATCTATAGTATAGACGTTATCTATTCTATAGACATCATCTATAGTATAGACGTCATCTTTAGTATAGACGTCATCTATTCTATAGACGTCATCTATACTATAGAAGTCATCTATACTGTAGACGTCATCTATACTATAGACGTCATCTTTACTATAGACGTTATCTATTCTATAGACATCATCTATAGTATAGACGTCATCTTTAGTATAGACGTCATCTATACTATAGACGTCATCTATACTATAGACGTCATCTATACTATAGACGTCATCTATACTATAGACGTCATCTATACTATAGACGTCATCTATAATATAGACGTCATCTATACTATAGACGTCGTCTATACTATAGACGTTATCTATACTATAGACGTTATCTATACTATAGACGTCATCTTTACTATAGCCGTCATCTATACTATAGACGTCATCTATACTATAGACGTCATCTATACTATAGACGTCATCTATACTATAGACGTTATCTATACTATAGACGTCATCTATACTATAGACGTCATCTATACTATAGACGTCATCTTTACTATAGCCGTCATCTATACTATAGACGTCAACTATACTATAGACGTCATCTATACTATAGCCGTCATCTATACTATGGACGTCATCTTTACTATAGACGTCATCTATACTATAGACGTCATCTATACTATAGACGTCATCTTTACTATAGACGTCATCTATACTATAGACGTCATCTATACTATAGACGTCATCTTTACTATAGACGTCATCTATGCTATAGACGTCATCTTTACTATAGACGTCATCTATAGTATAGACGTTATCTATTCTATAGACATCATCTATAGTATAGACGTCATCTTTAGTATAGACGTCATCTATTCTATAGACGTCATCTATACTATAGACGTCATCTATACTGTAGACGTCATCTATACTATAGACGTCATCTTTACTATGGACGTTATCTATACTATAGACGTCATCTATACTATAGACATCTTTACTAAAGACGTCATCTATACTATAGACGTCATCTTTACTATAGACGTCATCTTTACTATAGACGTCATCTATAGTATAGACGTTATCTATTCTATAGACATCATCTATAGTATAGACGTCATCTTTAGTATAGACGTCATCTATTCTATAGACGTCATCTATACTATAGACGTCATCTATACTGTAGACGTCATCTATACTATAGACGTCATCTTTACTATAGACGTTATCTATACTATAGACGTCATCTATACTATAGACGTCATCTATACTATAGACGTCATCTATACTATAGACGTCATCTATACTATAGACGTTATCTATACTATAGACGTCATCTATACTATAGACGTTATCTATACTATAGACGTCATCTATACTATATACGTCATCTATACTATAGACGTCATCTATACTATAGACGTCATCTTTACTATAGCCTTCATCTTTACTAAAGACGTCATCTATACTATAGACGTCATCTTTACTATAGACGTCATCTTTACTATAGACGTCATCTATAGTATAGACGTTATCTATTCTATAGACATCATCTATAGTATAGACGTCATCTTTAGTATAGACGTCATCTATACTATAGACGTCATCTATACTATAGACGTCATCTTTACTATAGACGTCATCTATACTATAGACGTCATCTTTACTATAGACGTCATCTTTACTATAGACGTCGTCTATACTATAGACGTCATCTATACTATAGACGTCATCTATCTATACTATAGACGTCATCTATACTATAGACGTCATCTATACTATAGACGTCATCTATATTATAGACGTCATCTAGACGTTATCTATACTATAGACGTCATCTATACTATGGACGTCATCTTTACTATAGACGTCATCTATACTATAGACGTCATCTATACTATAGACGTCATCTTTACTATAGACGTCATCTATACTATAGACGTCATCTATACTATAGACGTCATCTTTACTATAGACGTCATCTATACTATAGACGTCATCTTTACTATAGACGTCATCTTTACTATAGACGTCGTCTATACTATAGACGTCATCTATACTATAGACGTCATCTATCTATACTATAGACGTCATCTATACTATAGACGTCATCTATACTATAGACGTCATCTATACTATAGACGTCATCTAAACGTTATCTATACTATAGACGTCATCTATACTATGGACGTCATCTATACTATAGACGTCATCTTTACTATAGCCGTCATCTATACTATAGACGTCAACTATACTATAGACGTCATCTATACTATAGCCGTCATCTATACCATAGACGTCATCTATACTATAGACGTCATCTTTACTATAGACGTCATCTTTACTAAAGACGTCATCTATACTATAGACGTCATCTTTACTATAGACGTCATCTTTACTATAGACGTCATCTATAGTATAGACGTTATCTATTCTATAGACATCATCTATAGTATAGACGTCATCTTTAGTATAGACGTCATCTATTCTATAGACGTCATCTATACTATAGACGTCATCTATACTGTAGACGTCATCTATACTATAGACGTCATCTTTACTATAGACGTTATCTATACTATAGACGTCATCTATACTATAGACGTCATCTTTACTAAAGACGTCATCTATACTATAGACGTCATCTTTACTAAAGACGTCATCTATACTATAGACGTCATCTTTACTATAGACGTCATCTATACTATAGACGTCATCTATACTATAGACGTCATCTTTACTATAGCCTTCATCTTTACTAAAGACGTCATCTATACTATAGACGTCATCTTTACTATAGACGTCATCTTTACTATAGACGTCATCTATAGTATAGACGTTATCTATTCTATAGACATCATCTATAGTATAGACGTCATCTTTAGTATAGACGTCATCTATACTATAGACGTCATCTATACTATAGACGTCATCTATACTATAGACGTCATCTATACTATAGACGTCATCTATACTATAGACGTCATCTATAATATAGACGTCATCTATACTATAGACGTCATCTATACTATAGACGTTATCTATACTATAGACGTTATCTATACTATAGACGTCATCTTTACTATAGCCGTCATCTATACTATAGACGTCATCTATACTATAGACGTTATCTATACTATAGACGTTATCTATACTATAGACGTCATCTATACTATAGACGTCATCTATACTATAGACGTCATCTTTACTATAGCCGTCATCTATACTATAGACGTCAACTATACTATAGATGTCATCTATACTATAGCCGTCATCTATACCATAGACGTCATCTATACTATAGACGTCATCTTTACTATAGACGTCATCTATACTATAGACGTCATCTAAACTATAGACGTCATCTATACTATACACGTCATCTATACTATAGACATCATCTACACTATACACGTCATCTATACTATAGACGTCAACTATACTATAGACGTCATCTATACTATAGACATCATCTATACTATACACGTCATCTATACTATACACATCATCTATACTATAGACGTCATCTATACTATAGACGTCATCTATACTATAGACGTCATCTATACTATAGACGTATTCTATACTATAGACGTCATCTATACTATAGACGTATTCTGTACTATAGACGTCATCTATACTATAGACGTCATCTTTACTATAGACGTCATCTATACTATAGACGTCATCTATACTATAGACGTCATCTTTACTATAGACGTCATCTATACTATAGACGTCATCTTTACTATATACGTCATCTTAACTATAGACGTCGTCTATACTATAGACGTCATCTATACTATAGACGTCATCTATCTATACTATAGACGTCATCTATACTATAGACGTCATCTAGACGTTATCTATACTATAGACGTCATCTATACTATGGACGTCATCTATACTATAGACGTCATCTTTACTATAGCCGTCAACTATACTATAGACGTCATCTATATTATAGCCGTCATCTATACCATAGACGTAATCTATACTATAGACGTCATCTTTACTATAGACGTCATCTATACTATAGACGTCATCTATACTATAGACGTCATCTATACTATAGACGTCATCTTTACTAAAGACGTCATCTATACTATAGACGTCATCTTTACTATAGACGTCATCTTTACTATAGACGTCATCTATAGTATAGACGTTATCTATTCTATAGACATCATCTATAGTATAGACGTCATCTTTAGTATAGACGTCATCTATTCTATAGACGTCATCTATACTATAGACGTCATCTATACTGTAGACGTCATCTATACTATAGACGTCATCTTTACTATGGACGTTATCTATACTATAGACGTCATCTATACTATAGACGTCATCTTTACTAAAGACGTCATCTATACTATAGACGTCATCTTTACTATAGACGTCATCTTTACTATAGACGTCATCTATAGTATAGACGTTATCTATTCTATAGACATCATCTATAGTATAGACGTCATCTTTAGTATAGACGTCATCTATTCTATAGACGTCATCTATACTATAGACGTCATCTATACTGTAGACGTCATCTATACTATAGACGTCATCTTTACTATAGACGTTATCTATACTATAGACGTCATCTATACTATAGACGTCATCTATACTATAGACGTCATCTATACAATAGACGTCATCTATACTATAGACGTTATCTATACTATAGACGTCATCTATAGTATAGACGTTATCTATACTATAGACGTCATCTATACTATAGACGTTATCTATACTATAGACGTCATCTATACTATAGACGTCATCTATACTATAGACGTCATCTATACTATAGACGTCATCTATACTATAGACGTCATCTTTACTATAGCCTTCATCTTTACTAAAGACGTCATCTATACTATAGACGTCATCTTTACTATAGACGTCATCTTTACTATAGACGTCATCTATAGTATAGACGTTATCTATTCTATAGACATCATCTATAGTATAGACGTCATCTTTAGTATAGACGTCATCTATACTATAGACGTCATCTATACTATAGACGTCATCTTTACTATAGACGTCATCTATACTATAGACGTCATCTTTACTATAGACGTCATCTTTACTATAGACGTCGTCTATACTATAGACGTCATCTATACTATAGACGTCATCTATTTATACTATAGACGTCATCTATACTATAGACGTCATCTATACTATAGACGTCATCTATACTATAGACGTCATCTAGACGTTATCTATACTATAGACGTCATCTATACTATGGACGTCATCTTTACTATAGACGTCATCTATACTATAGACGTCATCTATACTATAGACGGTCATCTATACTATAGACGTCATCTTTACTATAGACGTCATCTATACTATAGACGTCATCTATACTATAGACGTCATCTTTACTATAGACGTCATCTATACTATAGACGTCATCTTTACTATAGACGTCATCTTTACTATAGACGTCGTCTATACTATAGACGTCATCTATACTATAGACGTCATCTATCTATACTATAGACGTCATCTATACTATAGACGTCATCTATACTATAGACGTCATCTATACTATAGACGTCATCTATACTATAGACGTCATCTATACTATAGACGTCATCTAGACGTTATCTATACTATAGACGTCATCTATACTATGGACGTCATCTATACTATAGACGTCATCTTTACTATAGCCGTCATCTATACTATAGACGTCAACTATACTATAGACGTCATCTATACTATAGCCGTCATCTATACCATAGACGTCATCTATACTATAGACGTCATCTTTACTATACACGTCATCTATACTATAGACGTCATCTATACTATAGACGTCATCTTTACTGAAGACGTCATCTATACTATAGACGTCATCTTTACTATAGACGTCATCTTTACTATAGACGTCATCTATAGTATAGACGTTATCTATTCTATAGACATCATCTATAGTATAGACGTCATCTTTAGTATAGACGTCATCTATTCTATAGACGTCATCTATACTATAGACGTCATCTATACTGTAGACGTCATCTATACTATAGACGTCATCTTTACTAAAGACGTCATCTATACTATAGACGTCATCTTTACTATAGACGTCATCTATACTATAGACGTCATCTATACTATAGACGTCATCTTTACTATAGCCTTCATCTTTACTAAAGACGTCATCTATACTATAGACGTCATCTTTACTATAGACGTCATCTTTACTATAGACGTCATCTATAGTATAGACGTTATCTATTCTATAGACATCATCTATAGTATAGACGTCATCTTTAGTATAGACGTCATCTATACTATAGACGTCATCTTTACTATAGACGTCATCTATAGTATAGACGTTATCTATTCTATAGACATCATCTATAGTATAGACGTCATCTTTAGTATAGACGTCATCTATTCTATAGACGTCATCTTTACTATTGACGTTATCTATACTATAGACGTCATCTATACTATAGACGTCATCTTTACTTAAGACGTCGTCTATACTATAGACGTCATCTTTACTATAGCCTTCATCTTTACTAAGGACGTCATCTATACTATAGACGTCATCTTTACTATAGACGTCATCTTTACTATAGACGTCATCTATAGTATAGACGTTATCTATTCTATAGACATCATCTATAGTATAGACGTCATCTTTAGTATAGACGTCATCTATACTATAGACGTCATCTATACTATAGACGTCATCTTTACTATAGACGTCATCTATACTATAGACGTCATCTTTACTATAGACGTCATCTTTACTATAGACGTCGTCTATACTATAGACGTCATCTATCTATACTATAGACGTCATCTATACTATAGACGTCATCTATACTATAGACATCATCTATACTATAGACGTCATCTAGACGTTATCTATACTATAGACGTCATCTATACTATGGACGTCATCTAAACTATAGACGTCATCTATACTATACACGTCATCTATACTATAGACATCATCTACACTATACACGTCATCTATACTATAGACGTCAATTTTACTATAGACGTCATCTATACTATAGACATCATCTATACTATACACGTCATCTATACTATACACATCATCTATACTATAGACGTCATCTATACTATAGACGTCATCTATACTATAGACGTCATCTATACTATAGACGTCATCTATACTATAGACGTCATCTATACTATAGCCGTCATCTATACTATAGCCGTCATCTACACTATAGACGTTATCTATACTATAGACGTCATCTATACTATAGACGTCATCTATACTATAGACGTCATCTTTACTATAGCCTTCATCTTTACTAAAGACGTCATCTATACTATAGACGTCATCTTTACTATAGACGTCATCTTTACTATAGACGTCATCTATAGTATAGACGTTATCTATTCTATAGACATCATCTATAGTATAGACGTCATCTTTTGTATAGACGTCATCTATACTATAGACGTCATCTATACTATAGACGTCATCTTTACTATAGACGTCATCTATACTATAGACGTCATCTTTACTATAGACGTCATCTTTACTATAGACGTCGTCTATACTATAGACGTCATCTATACTATAGACGTCATCTATCTATACTATAGACGTCATCTATACTATAGACGTCATCTATACTATAGACGTCATCTATACTATAGACGTCATCTAGACGTTATCTATACTATAGACGTCATCTATACTATGGACGTCATCTTTACTATAGA
Organism: Neoascia interrupta; assembly: GCA_947623515.1. Taxonomy (NCBI): domain Eukaryota; kingdom Metazoa; phylum Arthropoda; class Insecta; order Diptera; family Syrphidae; genus Neoascia; species Neoascia interrupta. The sequence goes on from OX392462.1 coordinate 103,345,765, forward strand.
CGTCATCTATACTATAGACTTCATCTATACTATAGACGTCATCTTTACTATAGACGTCATCTATACTATAGACGTCATCTATACTATAGACGTCATCTTTACTATAGACGTCATCTATACTATAGACGTCATCTTTACTATAGACGTCATCTTTACTATAGACGTCGTCTATACTATAGACGTCATCTATACTATAGACGTCATCTATCTATACTATAGACGTCATCTATACTATAGACGTCATCTATACTATAGACGTCATCTATACTATAGACGTCATCTAGGCGTTATCTATACTATAGACGTCATCTATACTATGGACGTCATCTATACTATAGACGTCATCTTTACTATAGCCGTCATCTATACTATAGACGTCAACTATACTATAGACGTCATCTATACTATAGCCGTCATCTATACCATAGACGTCATCTATACTATAGACGTCATCTTTACTATAGACGTCATCTATACTATAGACGTCATCTATACTATAGACGTCATCTTTACTAAAGACGTCATCTATACTATAGACGTCATCTTTACTATAGACGTCATCTTTACTATAGACGTCATCTATAGTATAGACGTTATCTATTCTATAGACATCATCTATAGTATAGACGTCATCTTTAGTATAGACGTCATCTATTCTATAGACGTCATCTATACTATAGAAGTCATCTATACTGTAGACGTCATCTATACTATAGACGTCATCTTTACTATAGACGTTATCTATTCTATAGACATCATCTATAGTATAGACGTCATCTTTAGTATAGACGTCATCTATACTATAGACGTCATCTATACTATAGACGTCATCTATACTATAGACGTCATCTATACTATAGACGTCATCTATACTATAGACGTCATCTATAATATAGACGTCATCTATACTATAGACGTCGTCTATACTATAGACGTTATCTATACTATAGACGTTATCTATACTATAGACGTCATCTTTACTATAGCCGTCATCTATACTATAGACGTCATCTATACTATAGACGTCATCTATACTATAGACGTTATCTATACTATAGACGTCATCTATACTATAGACGTCATCTATACTATAGACGTCATCTTTACTATAGCCGTCATCTATACTATAGACGTCAACTATACTATAGACGTCATCTATACTATAGCCGTCATCTATACTATGGACGTCATCTTTACTATAGACGTCATCTATACTATAGACGTCATCTATACTATAGACGTCATCTTTACTATAGACGTCATCTATACTATAGACGTCATCTATACTATAGACGTCATCTTTACTATAGACGTCATCTATGCTATAGACGTCATCTTTACTATAGACGTCATCTATAGTATAGACGTTATCTATTCTATAGACATCATCTATAGTATAGACGTCATCTTTAGTATAGACGTCATCTATTCTATAGACGTCATCTATACTATAGACGTCATCTATACTGTAGACGTCATCTATACTATAGACGTCATCTTTACTATGGACGTTATCTATACTATAGACGTCATCTATACTATAGACATCTTTACTAAAGACGTCATCTATACTATAGACGTCATCTTTACTATAGACGTCATCTTTACTATAGACGTCATCTATAGTATAGACGTTATCTATTCTATAGACATCATCTATAGTATAGACGTCATCTTTAGTATAGACGTCATCTATTCTATAGACGTCATCTATACTATAGACGTCATCTATACTGTAGACGTCATCTATACTATAGACGTCATCTTTACTATAGACGTTATCTATACTATAGACGTCATCTATACTATAGACGTCATCTATACTATAGACGTCATCTATACTATAGACGTCATCTATACTATAGACGTTATCTATACTATAGACGTCATCTATACTATAGACGTTATCTATACTATAGACGTCATCTATACTATATACGTCATCTATACTATAGACGTCATCTATACTATAGACGTCATCTTTACTATAGCCTTCATCTTTACTAAAGACGTCATCTATACTATAGACGTCATCTTTACTATAGACGTCATCTTTACTATAGACGTCATCTATAGTATTGACGTTATCTATTCTATAGACATCATCTATAGTATAGACGTCATCTTTAGTATAGACGTCATCTATACTATAGACGTCATCTATACTATAGACGTCATCTTTACTATAGACGTCATCTATACTATAGACGTCATCTTTACTATAGACGTCATCTTTACTATAGACGTCGTCTATACTATAGACGTCATCTATACTATAGACGTCATCTATACTATAGACGTCATCTATACTATAGCCGTCATCTATACTATAGCCGTCATCTACACTATAGACGTTATCTATACTATAGACGTCATCTATACTATAGACGTCATCTATACTATAGACGTCATCTTTACTATAGCCTTCATCTTTACTAAAGACGTCATCTATACTATAGACGTCATCTTTACTATAGACGTCATCTTTACTATAGACGTCATCTATAGTATAGACGTTATCTATTCTATAGACATCATCTATAGTATAGACGTCATCTTTTGTATAGACGTCATCTATACTATAGACGTCATCTATACTATAGACGTCATCTTTACTATAGACGTCATCTATACTATAGACGTCATCTTTACTATAGACGTCATCTTTACTATAGACGTCGTCTATACTATAGACGTCATCTATACTATAGACGTCATCTATCTATACTATAGACGTCATCTATACTATAGACGTCATCTATACTATAGACGTCATCTATACTATAGACGTCATCTAGACGTTATCTATACTATAGACGTCATCTATACTATGGACGTCATCTTTACTATAGACGTCATCTATACTATAGACTTCATCTATACTATAGACGTCATCTTTACTATAGACGTCATCTATACTATAGACGTCATCTATACTATAGACGTCATCTTTACTATAGACGTCATCTATACTATAGACGTCATCTTTACTATAGACGTCATCTTTACTATAGACGTCGTCTATACTATAGACGTCATCTATACTATAGACGTCATCTATCTATACTATAGACGTCATCTATACTATAGACGTCATCTATACTATAGACGTCATCTATACTATAGACGTCATCTAGGCGTTATCTATACTATAGACGTCATCTATACTATGGACGTCATCTATACTATAGACGTCATCTTTACTATAGCCGTCATCTATACTATAGACGTCAACTATACTATAGACGTCATCTATACTATAGCCGTCATCTATACCATAGACGTCATCTATACTATAGACGTCATCTTTACTATAGACGTCATCTATACTATAGACGTCATCTATACTATAGACGTCATCTTTACTAAAGACGTCATCTATACTATAGACGTCATCTTTACTATAGACGTCATCTTTACTATAGACGTCATCTATAGTATAGACGTTATCTATTCTATAGACATCATCTATAGTATAGACGTCATCTTTAGTATAGACGTCATCTATTCTATAGACGTCATCTATACTATAGAAGTCATCTATACTGTAGACGTCATCTATACTATAGACGTCATCTTTACTATAGACGTTATCTATTCTATAGACATCATCTATAGTATAGACGTCATCTTTAGTATAGACGTCATCTATACTATAGACGTCATCTATACTATAGACGTCATCTATACTATAGACGTCATCTATACTATAGACGTCATCTATACTATAGACGTCATCTATAATATAGACGTCATCTATACTATAGACGTCGTCTATACTATAGACGTTATCTATACTATAGACGTTATCTATACTATAGACGTCATCTTTACTATAGCCGTCATCTATACTATAGACGTCATCTATACTATAGACGTCATCTATACTATAGACGTTATCTATACTATAGACGTCATCTATACTATAGACGTCATCTATACTATAGACGTCATCTTTACTATAGCCGTCATCTATACTATAGACGTCAACTATACTATAGACGTCATCTATACTATAGCCGTCATCTATACTATGGACGTCATCTTTACTATAGACGTCATCTATACTATAGACGTCATCTATACTATAGACGTCATCTTTACTATAGACGTCATCTATACTATAGACGTCATCTATACTATAGACGTCATCTTTACTATAGACGTCATCTATGCTATAGACGTCATCTTTACTATAGACGTCATCTATAGTATAGACGTTATCTATTCTATAGACATCATCTATAGTATAGACGTCATCTTTAGTATAGACGTCATCTATTCTATAGACGTCATCTATACTATAGACGTCATCTATACTGTAGACGTCATCTATACTATAGACGTCATCTTTACTATGGACGTTATCTATACTATAGACGTCATCTATACTATAGACATCTTTACTAAAGACGTCATCTATACTATAGACGTCATCTTTACTATAGACGTCATCTTTACTATAGACGTCATCTATAGTATAGACGTTATCTATTCTATAGACATCATCTATAGTATAGACGTCATCTTTAGTATAGACGTCATCTATTCTATAGACGTCATCTATACTATAGACGTCATCTATACTGTAGACGTCATCTATACTATAGACGTCATCTTTACTATAGACGTTATCTATACTATAGACGTCATCTATACTATAGACGTCATCTATACTATAGACGTCATCTATACTATAGACGTCATCTATACTATAGACGTTATCTATACTATAGACGTCATCTATACTATAGACGTTATCTATACTATAGACGTCATCTATACTATATACGTCATCTATACTATAGACGTCATCTATACTATAGACGTCATCTTTACTATAGCCTTCATCTTTACTAAAGACGTCATCTATACTATAGACGTCATCTTTACTATAGACGTCATCTTTACTATAGACGTCATCTATAGTATTGACGTTATCTATTCTATAGACATCATCTATAGTATAGACGTCATCTTTAGTATAGACGTCATCTATACTATAGACGTCATCTATACTATAGACGTCATCTTTACTATAGACGTCATCTATACTATAGACGTCATCTTTACTATAGACGTCATCTTTACTATAGACGTCGTCTATACTATAGACGTCATCTATACTATAGACGTCATCTATCTATACTATAGACGTCATCTATACTATAGACGTCATCTATACTATAGACGTCATCTATACTATAGACGTCATCTAGACGTTATCTATACTATAGACGTCATCTATACTATGGACGTCATCTTTACTATAGACGTCATCTATACTATAGACGTCATCTATACTATAGACGTCATCTTTACTATAGACGTCATCTATACTATAGACGTCATCTATACTATAGACGTCATCTTTACTATAGACGTCATCTATACTATAGACGTCATCTATACTATAGACGTCATCTTTACTATAGACGTCATCTTTACTATAGACGTCGTCTATACTATAGACGTCATCTATACTATAGACGTCATCTATCTATACTATAGACGTCATCTATACTATAGACGTCATCTATACTATAGACGTCATCTATACTATAGACGTCATCTAAACGTTATCTATACTATAGACGTCATCTATACTATGGACGTCATCTATACTATAGACGTCATCTTTACTATAGCCGTCATCTATACTATAGACGTCAACTATACTATAGACGTCATCTATACTATAGCCGTCATCTATACCATAGACGTCATCTATACTATAGACGTCATCTTTACTATAGACGTCATCTTTACTAAAGACGTCATCTATACTATAGACGTCATCTTTACTATAGACGTCATCTTTACTATAGACGTCATCTATAGTATAGACGTTATCTATTCTATAGACATCATCTATAGTATAGACGTCATCTTTAGTATAGACGTCATCTATTCTATAGACGTCATCTATACTATAGACGTCATCTATACTGTAGACGTCATCTATACTATAGACGTCATCTTTACTATAGACGTTATCTATACTATAGACGTCATCTATACTATAGACGTCATCTTTACTAAAGACGTCATCTATACTATAGACGTCATCTTTACTAAAGACGTCATCTATACTATAGACGTCATCTTTACTATAGACGTCATCTATACTATAGACGTCATCTATACTATAGACGTCATCTTTACTATAGCCTTCATCTTTACTAAAGACGTCATCTATACTATAGACGTCATCTTTACTATAGACGTCATCTTTACTATAGACGTCATCTATAGTATAGACGTTATCTATTCTATAGACATCATCTATAGTATAGACGTCATCTTTAGTATAGACGTCATCTATACTATAGACGTCATCTATACTATAGACGTCATCTATACTATAGACGTCATCTATACTATAGACGTCATCTATACTATAGACGTCATCTATAATATAGACGTCATCTATACTATAGACGTCATCTATACTATAGACGTTATCTATACTATAGACGTTATCTATACTATAGACGTCATCTTTACTATAGCCGTCATCTATACTATAGACGTCATCTATACTATAGACGTTATCTATACTATAGACGTTATCTATACTATAGACGTCATCTATACTATAGACGTCATCTATACTATAGACGTCATCTTTACTATAGCCGTCATCTATACTATAGACGTCAACTATACTATAGACGTCATCTATACTATAGCCGTCATCTATACCATAGACGTCATCTATACTATAGACGTCATCTTTACTATAGACGTCATCTATACTATAGACGTCATCTAAACTATAGACGTCATCTATATCATCATCTATACTATAGACATCATCTACACTATACACGTCATCTATACTATAGACGTCAACTATACTATAGACGTCATCTATACTATAGACGTCATCTATACTATACACGTCATCTATACTATACACATCATCTATACTATAGACGTCATCTATACTATAGACGTCATCTATACTATAGACGTCATCTATACTATAGACGTATTCTATACTATAGACGTCATCTATACTATAGACGTATTCTGTACTATAGACGTCATCTATACTATAGACGTCATCTTTACTATAGACGTCATCTATACTATAGACGTCATCTATACTATAGACGTCATCTTTACTATAGACGTCATCTATACTATAGACGTCATCTTTACTATATACGTCATCTTTACTATAGACGTCGTCTATACTATAGACGTCATCTATACTATAGACGTCATCTATCTATACTATAGACGTCATCTATACTATAGACGTCATCTAGACGTTATCTATACTATAGACGTCATCTATACTATGGACGTCATCTATACTATAGACGTCATCTTTACTATAGCCGTCAACTATACTATAGACGTCATCTATACTATAGCCGTCATCTATACCATAGACGTAATCTATACTATAGACGTCATCTTTACTATAGACGTCATCTATACTATAGACGTCATCTATACTATAGACGTCATCTATACTATAGACGTCATCTTTACTAAAGACGTCATCTATACTATAGACGTCATCTTTACTATAGACGTCATCTTTACTATAGACGTCATCTATAGTATAGACGTTATCTATTCTATAGACATCATCTATAGTATAGACGTCATCTTTAGTATAGACGTCATCTATTCTATAGACGTCATCTATACTATAGACGTCATCTATACTGTAGACGTCATCTATACTATAGACGTCATCTTTACTATGGACGTTATCTATACTATAGACGTCATCTATACTATAGACGTCATCTTTACTAAAGACGTCATCTATACTATAGACGTCATCTTTACTATAGACGTCATCTTTACTATAGACGTCATCTATAGTATAGACGTTATCTATTCTATAGACATCATCTATAGTATAGACGTCATCTTTAGTATAGACGTCATCTATTCTATAGACGTCATCTATACTATAGACGTCATCTATACTGTAGACGTCATCTATACTATAGACGTCATCTTTACTATAGACGTTATCTATACTATAGACGTCATCTATACTATAGACGTCATCTATACTATAGACGTCATCTATACAATAGACGTCATCTATACTATAGACGTTATCTATACTATAGACGTTATCTATACTATAGACGTCATCTATACTATAGACGTCATCTATACTATAGACGTCATCTATACTATAGACGTCATCTATACTATAGACGTCATCTTTACTATAGCCTTCATCTTTACTAAAGACGTCATCTATACTATAGACGTCATCTTTACTATAGACGTCATCTTTACTATAGACGTCATCTATAGTATAGACGTTATCTATTCTATAGACATCATCTATAGTATAGACGTCATCTTTAGTATAGACGTCATCTATACTATAGACGTCATCTATACTATAGACGTCATCTTTACTATAGACGTCATCTATACTATAGACGTCATCTTTACTATAGACGTCATCTTTACTATAGACGTCGTCTATACTATAGACGTCATCTATACTATAGACGTCATCTATCTATACTATAGACGTCATCTATACTATAGACGTCATCTATACTATAGACGTCATCTAGACGTTATCTATACTATAGACGTCATCTATACTATGGACGTCATCTTTACTATAGACGTCATCTATACTATAGACGTCATCTATACTATAGACGGTCATCTATACTATAGACGTCATCTTTACTATAGACGTCATCTATACTATAGACGTCATCTATACTATAGACGTCATCTTTACTATAGACGTCATCTATACTATAGACGTCATCTTTACTATAGACGTCATCTTTACTATAGACGTCGTCTATACTATAGACGTCATCTATACTATAGACGTCATCTATCTATACTATAGACGTCATCTATACTATAGACGTCATCTATACTATAGACGTCATCTATACTATAGACGTCATCTATACTATAGACGTCATCTATACTATAGACGTCATCTAGACGTTATCTATACTATAGACGTCATCTATACTATGGACGTCATCTATACTATAGACGTCATCTTTACTATAGCCGTCATCTATACTATAGACGTCAACTATACTATAGACGTCATCTATACTATAGCCGTCATCTATACCATAGACGTCATCTATACTATAGACGTCATCTTTACTATAGACGTCATCTATACTATAGACGTCATCTATACTATAGACGTCATCTTTACTGAAGACGTCATCTATACTATAGACGTCATCTTTACTATAGACGTCATCTTTACTATAGACGTCATCTATAGTATAGACGTTATCTATTCTATAGACATCATCTATAGTATAGACGTCATCTTTAGTATAGACGTCATCTATTCTATAGACGTCATCTATACTATAGACGTCATCTATACTGTAGACGTCATCTATACTATAGACGTCATCTTTACTAAAGACGTCATCTATACTATAGACGTCATCTTTACTATAGACGTCATCTATACTATAGACGTCATCTATACTATAGACGTCATCTTTACTATAGCCTTCATCTTTACTAAAGACGTCATCTATACTATAGACGTCATCTTTACTATAGACGTCATCTTTACTATAGACGTCATCTATAGTATAGACGTTATCTATTCTATAGACATCATCTATAGTATAGACGTCATCTTTAGTATAGACGTCATCTATACTATAGACGTCATCTTTACTATAGACGTCATCTATAGTATAGACGTTATCTATTCTATAGACATCATCTATAGTATAGACGTCATCTTTAGTATAGACGTCATCTATTCTATAGACGTCATCTTTACTATTGACGTTATCTATACTATAGACGTCATCTATACTATAGACGTCATCTTTACTTAAGACGTCGTCTATACTATAGACGTCATCTTTACTATAGACGTCATCTATACTATAGACGTCATCTATACTATAGACGTCATCTTTACTATAGCCTTCATCTTTACTAAAGACGTCATCTATACTATAGACGTCATCTTTACTATAGACGTCATCTTTACTATAGACGTCATCTATAGTATAGACGTTATCTATTCTATAGACATCATCTATAGTATAGACGTCATCTTTAGTATAGACGTCATCTATACTATAGACGTCATCTATACTATAGACGTCATCTATACTATAGACGTCATCTATACTATAGACGTCATCTATAATATAGACGTCATCTATACTATAGACGTCATCTATACTATAGACGTTATCTATACTATAGACGTTATCTATACTATAGACGTCATCTTTACTATAGCCGTCATCTATACTATAGACGTCATCTATACTATAGACGTCATCTATACTATAGACGTTATCTATACTATAGACGTCATCTATACTATAGACGTCATCTATACTATAGACGTCATCTTTACTATAGCCGTCATCTATACTATAGACGTCAACTATACTATAGACGTCATCTATACTATAGCCGTCATCTATACCATAGACGTCATCTATACTATAGACGTCATCTTTACTATAGACGTCATCTATACTATAGACGTCATCTAAACTATAGACGTCATCTATACTATACACGTCATCTATACTATAGACATCATCTACACTATACACGTCATCTATACTATAGACGTCAACTATACTATAGACGTCATCTATACTATAGACGTATTCTATACTATAGACGTCATCTATACTATAGACGTATTCTATACTATAGACGTCATCTATACTATAGACGTATTCTATACTATAGACGTCATCTATACTATAGACGTATTCTATACTATAGACGTCATCTATACTATAGACGTCATCTTTACTATAGACGTCATCTATACTATAGACGTCATCTATACTATAGACGTCATCTTTACTATAGACGTCATCTATACTATAGACGTCATTTTTACTATAGACGTCATCTTTACTATAGACGTCGTCTATACTATAGACGTCATCTATACTATAGACGTCATCTATCTATACTATAGACGTCATCTATACTATAGACGTCATCTATACTATAGACGTCATCTATGCTATAGACGTCATCTAGACGTTATCTATACTATAGACGTCATCTATACTATGGACGTCATCTATACTATAGACGTCATCTATACTATAGACGTCATCTTTACTAAAGACGTCATCTATACTATAGACGTCATCTATACTATACACGTCATCTATACTATAGACATCATCTACACTATACACGTCATCTATACTATAGACGTCAACTATACTATAGACGTCATCTATACTATAGACGTATTCTATACTATAGACGTCATTTATACTATAGACGTATTCTATACTATAGACGTCATCTATACTATAGACGTATTCTATACTATAGACGTCATCTATACTATAGACGTATTCTATACTATAGACGTCATCTATACTATAGACGTCATCTTTACTATAGACGTCATCTATACTATAGACGTCATCTATACTATAGACGTCATCTTTACTATAGACGTCATCTATACTATAGACGTCATTTTTACTATAGACGTCATCTTTACTATAGACGTCGTCTATACTAGAGACGTCATCTATACTATAGACGTCATCTATCTATACTATAGACGTCATCTATACTATAGACGTCATCTATACTATAGACGTCATCTATACTATAGACGTCATCTAGACGTTATCTATACTATAGACGTCATCTATACTATGGACGTCATCTATTCTATAGACGTCATCTATACTATAGACGTCATCTTTACTAAAGACGTCATCTATACTATAGACGTCATCTTTACTATAGACGTCATCTTTACTATAGACGTCATCTATAGTATAGACGTTATCTATTCTAAAGACATCATCTATAGTATAGACGTCATATTTAGTATAGACGTCATCTATTCTATAGACGTCATCTATACTATAGACGTCATCTATACTGTAGACGTCATCTATACTATAGACGTCATCTTTACTATAGACGTTATCTATACTATAGACGTCATCTATACTATAGACGTCATCTTTACTAAAGACGTCATCTATACTATAGACGTCATCTTTACTATAGACGTCATCTATACTATAGACGTCATCTATACTATAGACGTCATCTTTACTATAGCCTTCATCTTTACTAAAGACGTCATCTATACTATAGACGTCATCTTTACTATAGACGTCATCTTTACTATAGACGTCATCTATAGTATAGACGTTATCTATTCTATAGACATCATCTATAGTATAGACGTCATCTTTAGTATAGACGTCATCTATACTATAGACGTCATCTATACTATAGACGTCATCTATACTATAGACGTCATCTATACTATAGACGTCATCTATACTATAGACGTCATCTATACTATAGACGTTATCTATACTATAGACGTTATCTATACTATAGACGTCATCTTTACTATAGCCGTCATCTATACTATAGACGTCATCTATACTATAGACGTCATCTATACTATCGACGTTATCTATACTATAGACGTCATCTATACTATAGACGTCATCTATACTATAGACGTCATCTTTACTATAGCCGTCATTTATACTATAGACGTCAACTATACTATAGACGTCATCTATACTATAGCCGTCATCTATACCATAGACGTCATCTATAGTATAGACGTCATCTTTACTATAGACGTCATCTATACTATAGACGTCATCTAAACTATAGACGTCATCTATACTATACACGTCATCTATACTATAGACATCATCTACACTATACACGTCATCTATACTATAGACGTCAACTATACTATAGACGTCATCTATACTATAGACATCATCTATACTATACACGTCATCTATACTATACACATCATCTATACTATAGACGTCATTTATACTATAGACGTCATCTATACTATAGACGTCATCTATACTATAGACGTATTCTATACTATAGACGTCATCTATACTATAGACGTCATCTTTACTATAGACGTCATCTTTACTATAGACGTCATCTATAGTATAGACGTTATCTATTCTATAGACATCATCTATAGTATAGACGTCATCTTTAGTATAGACGTCATCTTTAGTATAGACGTCATCTATTCTATAGACGTCATCTATACTATAGACGTCATCTATACTGTAGACGTCATCTATACTATAGACGTCATCTTTACTATAGACGTTATCTATACTATATACGTCATCTATACTATAGACGTCATCTATACTATAGACGTCATCTATACTATAGACGTCATCTATACTGTAGACGTCATCTATACTATAGACGTCATCTTTACTATAGACGTTATCTATACTATAGACGTCATCTATACTATAGACGTCATCTATACTATAGACGTCATCTATACTATAGACGTCATCTATACTATAGACGTCATCTATACTATAGACGTCATCTATACTATAGACGTTATCTATACTATAGACGTCATCGATACTATAGACGTCATCTATACTATAGACGTCATCTTTACTATAGCCTTCATCTTTACTAAAGACGTCATCTATACTATAGACGTCATCTTTACTATAGACGTTATCTATTCTATAGACATCATCTATAGTATAGACGTCATCTTTAGTATAGACGTCATCTATTCTATAGACGTCATCTATACTATAGACGTCATCTATACTGTAGACGTCATCTATACTATAGACGTCATCTATACTATAGACTCATCTATACTATAGACGTCATCTATACTATAGACGTCATCTATACTATAGCCGTCATCTATACCATAGACGTCATCTATACTATAGACGTCATCTTTACTATAGACGTCATCTATACTATAGACGTCATCTATACTATAGACGTCATCTTTACTAAAGACGTCATCTATACTATAGACGTCATCTTTACTATAGACGTCATCTTTACTATAGACGTCATCTATAGTATAGACGTTATCTATTCTATAGACATCATCTATAGTATAGACGTCATCTTTAGTATAGACGTCATCTATTCTATAGACGTCATCTATACTATAGACGTCATCTATACTGTAGACGTCATCTATACTATAGACGTCATCTTTACTATAGACGTTATCTATACTATAGACGTCATCTATACTATAGACGTCATCTATACTATAGACGTTATCTATACTATAGACGTCATCTATACTATAGACGTCATCTATACTATAGACGTCATCTTTACTATAGCCGTCATCTATACTATAGACGTCAACTATACTATAGACGTCATCTATACTATAGCCGTCATCTATACTATAGACGTCATCTATACTATAGACGTCATCTATACTATAGACGTCATCTATACTATAGACGTCATCTATACTATAGACGTCATATATACTATAGACGTCATCTATACTATAGACGTTATCTATACTATAGACGTCATCTATACTATAGACGTCATCTATACTATAGACGTCATCTATACTATAGACGTCATCTTTACTATAGCCGTCATCTATACTATAGCCGTCATCTATACTATAGACGTCAACTATACTATAGACGTCATCTATACTATAGACGTCATCTATACTATTGACGTCATCTATATTATAGAAGTCATCTATACTATAGACGTCATCTATACTATAGGCGTCATCTATACTATAGACGTCATCTATACTATAGACGTCATCTATACTATAGACGTCATCTATACTATAGACGTCATCTATACTATAGACGTCATCTATACTATAGACGTCATCTATTCTATAGACGTCATCTATAGTATAGACGTTATCTATTCTATAGACATCATCTATAGTATAGACGTCATCTTTAGTATAGACGTTATCTATTCTATAGACGTCATCTATAGTATAGACGTCATCTATACTATAGACGTCATCTATACTGTAGACGTCATCTATACTATACTATAGACGTCATATATACTATAGCCGTCATCTATACTATAGCCGTCATCTATACTATAGACGTCATCTATACTATAGCCGTCATCTATACTATAGACGTCATCTATACTATAGACGTCATCTATACTATAGACGTCATCTATACTATAGACATCATCTATACTATAGACGTTATCTAAACTATAGACGTCATCTATTCTATAGGCGTTATCTATACTATAGACGTCATCTATACTATAGACGTTATCTATACTATAGACCTCATCTATACTATAGACGTTATCTATACTATAGACGTCATCTATACTATAGACGTCATCTATACTATAGACGTCATCTATACTATAGACGTCATCTATACTATAGACGTCATCTATACTATAGACGTCATCTATACTATAGACGTCATCTATACTATAGACGTCATCTATACTATAGACGTCATCTATAATATAGACGTCATCTATACTATAGACGTCATCTATACTATAGACGCCATCTATATTATAGACGTCATCTATACTATAGACGTCATCTATATTATAGACGTCATCTATACTATAGACGTCATCTATACTATAGACATCATCTAAACTATAGACGTCATCTATACTATACACGTCATCTATACTATAGACATCATCTACACTATACACGTCATCTATACTATAGACGTCAACTATACTATAGACGTCATCTATACTATAGACATCATCTATACTATACACGTCATCTATACTATACACATCATCTATACTATAGACGTCATCTATACTATAGACGTCATCTATACTATAGACGTATTCTATACTATAGACGTCATCTATACTATAGACTTCATCTTTACTATAGACGTCATCTATACTATAGACGTCATCTATACTATAGACGTCATCTTTACTATAGACGTCATCTATACTATAGACGTCATCTTTACTATAGACGTCATCTTTACTATAGACGTCGTCTATACTATAGACGTCGTCTATACTATAGACGTCATCTATACTATAGACGTCATCTATCTATACTATAGACGTCATCTATACTATAGACGTCATCTATACTATAGACGTCATCTATACTATAGACGTTATCTATACTATAGACGTCATCTATACTATAGACGTCATCTATACTATAGACGTCATCTTTACTATAGCCGTCATCTATACTATAGACGTCAACTATACTATAGACGTCATCTATACTTAGCCGTCATCTATACCATAGACGTCATCTATACTATAGACGTCATCTTTACTATAGACGTCATCTATACTATAGACGTCATCTATACTATAGACGTCATCTTTACTATAGACGTCATCTATACTATAGACGTCATCTTTACTATAGACGTCATCTTTATATGACGTTATCTATTCTATAGACATCATATATAGTATAGACGTCATCTTTAGTATAGACGTCATCTATTCTATAGACGTCATCTATACTATAGACGTCATCTATACTGTAGACGTCATCTATACTATAGACGTCATTTTTACTATAGACGTCATCTTTATATGACGTTATCTATTCTATAGACATCATATATAGTATAGACGTCATCTTTAGTATAGACGTCATCTATACTATAGACGTCATCTTTACTATAGACGTCATCTATACTATAGACGTCATCTATACTATAGACGTCATCTATACTATAGACGTCATCTTTACTATAGACGTCATCTATACTATAGACGTCATCTATACTATAGACGTCATCTTTACTATAGACGTCATCTATACTATAGACGTCATCTTTACTATAGACGTCATCTTTATATGACGTTATCTATTCTATAGACATCATATATAGTATAGACGTCATCTATACTATAGACGTCATCTATACTATAGACGTCATCTATACTATAGACGTCATCTATACTATAGACGTCATCTATACTATAGACGTCATCTATACTATAGACGTCATCTATACTATAGACGTCATCTATACTATAGACGTCATCTATACTATAGACGTCATCTATACTATAGACGTTATCTATACTATAGACGTCATCTATACTATAGACGTCATCTATACTATAGACGTCATCTTTACTATAGCCGTCATCTATACTATAGACGTCAACTATACTATAGACGTCATCTATACTATAGCCGTCATCTATACTATAGCCGTCATCTATACCATAGACGTCATCTATACTATAGACGTCATCTATACTATAGACGTCATCTATACTGTAGACGTCATCTATACTATAGACGTCATCTATACTATAGACGTTATCTATACTATAGACGTCATCTATACTATAGACGTCATCTATAATATAGACGTCATCTTTACTATAGCCGTCATCTATACTATAGACGTCAACTATATTATAGACGTCATCTATACTATAGAAGTCATCTATACTATAGACGTCATCTATACTATAGACGTCATCAATACTATAGACGTCATCTTTACTATAGACGTCATCTATACTATAGACGTCATCTATACTATAGACGTCATCTTTACTATAGACGTCATCTATACTATAGACGTCATCTATACTATAGACGTCATCTATACTATAGACGTCATCTATACTATACTATAGACGTCATCTATACTATAGACGTCATCTATACTATAGACGTCATCTATACTATAGACGTCATCTATACTATAGACGTCATCTATACTATAGACGTCATCTATACTATAGACGTCATCTATACTATAGACGTCATCTATACTATAGACGTCATCTATACTATAGACGTCATCTATACTATAGACGTCATCTATACTATAGACGTTATCTATACTATAGACGTCATCTATACTAGAGACGTCATCTATACTATAGACGTCATCTATACTATAGACGTCATCTTTACTATAGACGTCATCTATACTATAGACGTCATCTATACTATAGACGTCATCTTTACTAAAGACGTCATCTATACTATAGACGTCATCTTTACTATAGACGTCATCTTTACTATAGATGACGTCTGTAGTATAGACGTTATCTATTCTATAGACATCATCTATAGTATAGACGTCATCTTTAGTATAGACGTCGTCTATTCTATAGACGTCATCTATACTATAGACGTCATCTATACTGTAGACGTCATCTATACTATAGACGTCATCTATACTATAGACGTCATCAATACTATAGACGTCATCTTTACTATAGACGTCATCTATACTATAGACGTCATCTATACTATAGACGTCATCTTTACTATAGACGTCATCTATACTATAGACGTCATCTATACTATAGACGTCATCTATACTATAGACGTCATCTATACTATAGACGTCATCTATACTATACTATAGACGTCATCTATACTATAGACGTCATCTATACTATAGACGTCATCTATACTATAGACGTCATCTATACTATAGACGTCATCTATAATATAGACGTCATCTTTACTATAGCCGTCATCTATACTATAGACGTCAACTATATTATAGACGTCATCTATACTATAGAAGTCATCTATACTATAGACGTCATCTATACTATAGACGTCATCAATACTATAGACGTCATCTTTACTATAGACGTCATCTATACTATAGACGTCATCTATACTATAGACGTCATCTTTACTATAGACGTCATCTATACTATAGACGTCATCTATACTATAGACGTCATCTATACTATAGACGTCATCTATACTATACTATAGACGTCATCTATACTATAGACGTCATCTATACTATAGACGTCATCTATACTATAGACGTCATCTATACTATAGACGTCATCTATACTATAGACGTCATCTATACTATAGACGTCATCTATACTATAGACGTCATCTATACTATAGACGTCATCTATACTATAGACGTCATCTATACTATAGACGTCATCTATACTATAGACGTTATCTATACTATAGACGTCATCTATACTAGAGACGTCATCTATACTATAGACGTCATCTATACTATAGACGTCATCTTTACTATAGACGTCATCTATACTATAGACGTCATCTATACTATAGACGTCATCTTTACTAAAGACGTCATCTATACTATAGACGTCATCTTTACTATAGACGTCATCTTTACTATAGATGACGTCTGTAGTATAGACGTTATCTATTCTATAGACATCATCTATAGTATAGACGTCATCTTTAGTATAGACGTCGTCTATTCTATAGACGTCATCTATACTATAGACGTCATCTATACTGTAGACGTCATCTATACTATAGACGTCATCTATACTATAGACGTCATCTATCTATACTATAGACGTCATCTATACTATAGACGTCATCTATACTATAGACGTCATCTATACTATAGACGTCATCTATACTATAGACGTTATCTATACTATAGACGTCATCTATACTATAGACGTCATCTATACTATAGACGTCATCTTTACTATAGCCGTCATCTATACTATAGACGTCAACTATACTATAGACGTCATCTATACTATAGCCGTCATCTATACCATAGACGTCATCTATACTATAGACGTCATCTTTACTATAGACGTCATCTATACTATAGACGTCATCTATACTATAGACGTCATCTTTACTATAGACGTCATCTATACTATAGACGTCATCTTTACTATAGACGTCATCTTTATATGACGTTATCTATTCTATAGACATCATATATAGTATAGACGTCATCTTTAGTATAGACGTCATCTATTCTATAGACGTCATCTATACTATAGACGTCATCTATACTGTAGACGTCATCTATACTATAGACGTCATCTTTACTATAGACGTCATCTTTATATGACGTTATCTATTCTATAGACATCATATATAGTATAGACGTCATCTTTAGTATAGACGTCATCTATACTATAGACGTCATCTTTACTATAGACGTCATCTATACTATAGACGTCATCTATACTATAGACGTCATCTATACTATAGACGTCATCTTTACTATAGACGTCATCTATACTATAGACGTCATCTATACTATAGACGTCATCTTTACTATAGACGTCATCTATACTATAGACGTCTAGACGTCATCTTTACTATAGACGTCATCTATACTATAGACGTCATCTTTACTATAGACGTCATCTTTATATGACGTTATCTATTCTATAGACATCATATATAGTATAGACGTCATCTATACTATAGACGTCATCTATACTATAGACGTCATCTATACTATAGACGTCATCTATACTATAGACGTTATCTATACTATAGACGTCATCTATACTATAGACGTCATCTATACTATAGACGTCATCTTTACTATAGCCGTCATCTATACTATAGACGTCAACTATACTATAGACGTCATCTATACTATAGCCGTCATCTATACTATAGCCGTCATCTATACCATAGACGTCATCTATACTATAGACGTCATCTATACTATAGACGTCATCTATACTGTAGACGTCATCTATACTATAGACGTCATCTATACTATAGACGTTATCTATACTATAGACGTCATCTATACTATAGACGTCATCTATAATATAGACGTCATCTTTACTATAGCCGTCATCTATACTATAGACGTCAACTATATTATAGACGTCATCTATACTATAGAAGTCATCTATACTATAGACGTCATCTATACTATAGACGTCATCAATACTATAGACGTCATCTTTACTATAGACGTCATCTATACTATAGACGTCATCTATACTATAGACGTCATCTTTACTATAGACGTCATCTATACTATAGACGTCATCTATACTATAGACGTCATCTATACTATAGACGTCATCTATACTATAGACGTCATCTATACTATAGACGTCATCTATACTATACTATAGACGTCATCTATACTATAGACGTCATCTATACTATAGACGTCATCTATACTATAGACGTCATCTATACTATAGACGTCATCTATACTATAGACGTCATCTATACTATAGACGTCATCTATACTATAGACGTCATCTATACTATAGACGTCATTTATACTATAGACGTCATCTTTACTATAGTCGTCATCTTTACTATAGACGTCGTCTATACTATAGACGTCATCTATACTATAGACGTCATCTTTCTATACTATAGACGTCATCTATACTATAGACGTCATCTATCTATACTATAGACGTCATCTATACTATAGATGTCATCTATACTATAGACGTCATCTATACTATAGACGTTATCTATACTATAGACGTCATCTATACTAGAGACGTCATCTATACTATAGACGTCATCTATACTATAGACGTCATCTTTACTATAGACGTCATCTATACTATAGACGTCATCTATACTATAGACGTCATCTTTACTAAAGACGTCATCTATACTATAGACGTCATCTTTACTATAGACGTCATCTTTACTATAGATGACGTCTATAGTATAGACGTTATCTATTCTATAGACATCATCTATAGTATAGACGTCATCTTTAGTATAGACGTCATCTATTCTATAGACGTCATCTATACTATAGACGTCATCTATACTGTAGACGTCATCTATACTATAGACGTCATCTATACTATAGACGTTATCTATACTATAGACGTCATCTATACTATAGACGTCATCTATACTATAGACGTCATCTTTACTATAGCCGTCATCTATACTATAGACGTCAACTAAACTATAGACGTCATCTATACTATAGACGTCAACTATACTATAGACGTCATCTATACTATAGCCGTCATCTATACTATAGACGTCAACTATACTATAGACGTCATCTATACTATAGACGTCATCTATACTATAGACGTCATCTATACTATAGACGTCATCTATGCTATAGACGTCATCTATACTATAGACGTCATCTATGCTATAGACGTCATCTATACTATAGACGTCATCTAACTATAGACGTCATCTATACTAAAGACGTCATCTATACTATAGACGTCATCTATACTATAGACGTCATCTATACTATAGACGTCATCTATACTATAGACGTCATCTATACTATAGACGTCATCTATACTATAGACGTCATCTATACTATAGACGTCATCTATACTATAGACGTCATCTATACTATAGACGTCATCTATACTATAGACGTCATCTATACTATAGACGTCATCTATACTATAGCCGTCATCTATACTACAGACGTCATCTATACTATAGACGTCATCTATACTATAGACGTCATCTATACTATAGACGTCATCTATACTATAGACGTCATCTATACTAAAGACGTCATCTATACTATAGACGCCATCTATATTATAGACGTCATCTATACTATAGACGTCATCTATATTATAGACGTCATCTATACTATAGACGTCATCTATACTATAGACATCATCTAAACTATAGACGTCATCTATACTATACACGTCATCTATACTATAGACATCATCTACACTATACACGTCATCTATACTATAGACGTCAACTATACTATAGACGTTATCTATATTATAGACATCATCTATACTATACACGTCATCTATACTATAGACATCATCTATACTATAGACATCATCTATACTATAGACGTCATCTATACTATAGACGTCATCTATACTATAGACATCATCTATACTATAGACGTCATCTATACTATAGACGTCATCTATACTATAGACGTCATCTATACTATAGACATCATCTATTCTATAGACGTCATCTATACTATAGACGTCATCTATATTATAGAAGTCATCTATACTATAGACGTCATCTATACTATAGACGTCATCTATATTATTAACGTCATCTATACTATAGACGTCATCTATACTATAGACGTCATCTATACTATAGACGTCATCTATACTATAGACGTCATCTATACTATAGACGTCATCTATACTATAGACGTCATCTTTACTATAGTCGTCATCTTTACTATAGACGTCGTCTATACTATAGACGTCATCTATACTATAGACGTCATCTTTCTATACTATAGACGTCATCTATACTATAGACGTCATCTATCTATACTATAGACGTCATCTATACTATAGATGTCATCTATACTATAGACGTCATCTATACTATAGACGTTATCTATACTATAGACGTCATCTATACTAGAGACGTCATCTATACTATAGACGTCATCTATACTATAGACGTCATCTTTACTATAGACGTCATCTATACTATAGACGTCATCTATACTATAGACGTCATCTTTACTAAAGACGTCATCTATACTATAGACGTCATCTTTACTATAGACGTCATCTTTACTATAGACGTCGTCTATACTATAGACGTCATCTATAGTATAGACGTTATCTATTCTATAGACATCATCTATAGTATAGACGTCATCTTTAGTATAGACGTCATCTATTCTATAGACGTCATCTATACTATAGACGTCATCTATACTGTAGACGTCATCTATACTATAGACGTCATCTATACTATAGACGTTATCTATACTATAGACGTCATCTATACTATAGACGTCATCTATACTATAGACGTCATCTTTACTATAGCCGTCATCTATACTATAGACGTCATCTATTCTATAGACGTCATCTATACTATAGACGTCATCTATACTGTAGACGTCATCTATACTATAGACGTCATCTATACTATAGACGTTATCTATACTATAGACGTCATCTATACTATAGACGTCATCTATACTATAGACGTCATCTTTACTATAGCCGTCATCTATACTATAGACGTCAACTATACTATAGACGTCATCTATACTATAGACGTCAACTATACTATAGACGTCATCTATACTATAGCCGTCATCTATACTATAGACGTCAACTATACTATAGACGTCAACTATACTATAGACGTCATCTATACTATAGACGTCATCTATACTATAGACGTCATCTATGCTATAGACGTCATCTATACTATAGACGTCATCTATACTATAGACGTCATCTATACTATAGACGTCATCTATACTATAGACGTCATCTATACTATAGACGTCATCTATACTATAGACGTCATCTATACTATAGACGTCATCTATACTATAGACGTCATCTATACTATAGACGTCATCTATACTATAGACGTCATCATTACTAAAGACGTCATCTATACTAAAGACGTCATCTATACTATAGACGCCATCTATATTATAGACGTCATCTATACTATAGACGTCATCTATATTATAGACGTCATCTATACTATAGACGTCATCTATACTATAGACATCATCTAAACTATAGACGTCATCTATACTATACACGTCATCTATACTATAGACATCATCTACACTATACACGTCATCTATACTATAGACGTCAACTATACTATAGACGTTATCTATATTATAGACATCATCTATACTATACACGTCATCTATACTATAGACATCATCTATACTATAGACGTCATCTATACTATAGACATCATCTATACTATAGACATCATCTATACTATAGACGTCATCTATACTATAGACGTCATCTATACTATAGACGTCATCTATACTATAGACGTCATCTATACTATAGACATCATCTATTCTATAGACGTCATCTATACTATAGACGTCATCTATATTATAGAAGTCATCTATACTATAGACGTCATCTATACTATAGACGTCATCTATATTATTAACGTCATCTATACTATAGACGTCATCTATATTATAGACGTCATCTATACTATAGACGTCATCTATACTATAGACATCATCTATACTATAGACGTCATCTATACTATTGACGTCATCTATACTATAGACGTCATCTATACTATAGACGTCATCTATACTATAGACGTCATTTATACTATAGACGTCATCTATACTATAGACATCATCTATTCTATAGACGTCATCTATAGTATAGACGTTATCTATTCTATAGACATCATCTATAGTATAGACATCATCTTTAGTATAGACGTCATCTATTCTATAGACGTCATCTATAGTATAGACGTCATCTATAGTATAGACGTCATCAATACTATAGACGTCATCTATACTATAGACGTCATCTATACTATTGACGTCATCTATACTATAGCCGTCATCTATACTATAGACGTCATCTATATTATAGAAGTCATCTATACTATAGACTTCATCTATACTATAGGCGTCATCTATACTATAGACGTCATCTATACTATAGACGTCATCTATACTATAGACGTCATCTATACTATAGACATCATCTATTCTATAGACGTCATCTATAGTATAGACGTTATCTATTCTATAGACATCATCTATAGTATAGACATCATCTTTAGTATAGACGTCATCTATTCTATAGACGTCATCTATACTCTAGACGTCATCTATACTGTAGACGTCATCTATACTATAGACGTCATCTATACTATAGACCTTATCTATACTATAGACGTCATCTATACTATAGACGTCATCTATACTATAGACGTAATCTATACTATAGACGTCATCTATACTATAGCCGTCATCTATACTATAGCCGTCATCTATACTATAGACGTCATCTTTACTATAGCCGTCATCTATACTATAGACGTCAACTATACTATAGCCGTCATCTATACTATAGACGTCAACTATACTATAGCCGTCATCTATACTATAGACGTCAACTATACTATAGACGTCATCTCTACTATAGACGTCATCTATACTATAGACGTCATCTATACTATAGACGTCATCTATACTATAGACGTCATCTATACTATAGACGTCATCTATACTATAGACGTCATCTATACTATAGACGTCATCTATACTATAGACGTCATCTATACTATAGCCGTCATCTATACTATAGACGTCATCTATACTATAGACGTCATCTATACTATAGACGTCATCTATACTATAGACGTCATCTATACTATAGACGTCATCTGTACTATAGACGTCATCTATACTATAGCCGTCATCTATACTATAGACGTCATCTATACTATAGACGTCATCTATACTATAGACGTCATCTATACTATAGACGTCATCTATACTATAGACGTCATCTATACTATAGACGTCATCTATACTATAGACGTTATCTATACTATAGACTTCATCTATACTATAGACGTCATCTATACTATAGACGTCATCTATACTATAGACGTTATCTATACTATAGACGTCATCTATACTATAGACGTTATCTATACTATAGACGTCATCTACACTATAGATGTTATCTATACTATAGACGTCATCTATACTATAGACGTCATCTATACTATAAACGTCATCTATACTATAGACGTCATCTTTACTATAGACGTCATCTATACTATAGACGTCATCTATACTATAGACGTCATCTATACTATAGACGTCATCTATACTATAGACGTCATCTATACTATAGACGTCATCTATACTATAGACGTCATCTATACTATAGACGTCATCTATACTATAGACGTCATCTATACTACCCAACAAACATACTCTCGAGAGATGTGCTCTACAAATCTAGAAAAACCTCTTATAAGGCTCTCGTTGAACTCTTGAGTACTCTCAGAACACAATTTTTTTTTGATTAAATTGAATTTCACTCTCATAGTACTCTCATTAGAAGGGTAAAAAGCTACCAAAGTAAAAAAGACGTAAACTTCCATTATGAGAGTATATTTGGTTCTTGTTATGTGAGTTCAACTCTCGCTTTACTCTCAAAGAGTAAAGGTATTATAAGCAGCATCCTTATGAGAGTCAAAGTATCAAAGTACTCATAAAAATACTCTTTTCAGCCTAACACTCTTGTTTTGAGACCGGATGGCTGATAAAAATACCTATTCATGTCAATTCAAAATAATGGCGTTCCACCATCCGTCAAAAGTAATTTTGCCAGTACGTAGTGTGCTTTTGGTGACAGTAGTTTTTTAATTATTGCATTTCTTTATGGAGAAAAAAGTGTAGGTATCTCTGCAGCACAAATCGTCATCGAAAACATATTCAGGGTCTGGTTAGCCAGCATGGATTGACTGACTTTTTCTACACGCAAACAAACTCACAGTCAACTCCAATGACGTCAGATTAACATTTACTTTAGCGAGCAAATGTCATAACATGCGTATGCTGTAATCTTTATATTCCTTCATTCATGTGCACGCGGCAATGATGTTGAGCGATGAGCTATCATTTATAGTTTTTTTTTTAAACTGATTGTTTTCGTGGCGCTTTGTTTTTATCGAAGTAAAATGTTAACTTAAGCAGATAAATTTTCAGTTGCACAAAGTTCTTGCATATATAGCCTCAGAAAAAATTATATTAAAGTCAATTATGTTGATGACAATGGTGTACCATCAAACAGTGCATTGAAAATAACACTTTCTTTTAGAAGTATATATTGTTCTCTTTTTTGCTTTATATCCTTATGAAAAATTAAAAAATTTTTGGCACACAACATGATAAAGATGACACGAAGATTGCTTGTTATATGTTTCTCTCTCTGTCAAACAAGACTAGGTCTTCACATCCCATAAGAAGAACTTATTGTCTTATTATGAGACCGAATAACTCTTGCAAGGAGAGTTTAAGACTTTTTATCAGATCAACTAACTCCCATAAGTGGGGCCATTTAACTCCCGTAAGACTCTCTTAAGCGCTCTCGTAGTACTCTATGAGAGGCAAATTCCAAGAGGCAAGCTCTTCGAGAATACTCTCATAAGATTCTCGTAGAGTGTTATGAGAGAGAAAATGTTAGTTGGGTATAGACGTCATCTATACTATAGACGTCATCTATACTATAGACGTCATCTATACTGTAGACGTCATCTATACTATAGACGTCATCTATATTATAGACGTCATCTATACTATAGACGTCATCTATACTATAGACATCATCTAAACTATAGACGTCATCTATACTATACACGTCATCTATACTATAGACATCATCTACACTATACACGTCATCTATACTATAGACGTCAACTTTACTATAGACGTCAACTATACTATAGACGTCATCTATACTATAGACATCATCTATACTATACACGTCATCTATACTATAGACATCATCTATACTATAGACGTCATCTATACTATAGACGTCATCTATACTATAGACGTCATCTATACTATAGACGTCATCTATACTATAGACGTCATCTATACTATAGACGTCATCCATACTATAGACGTCATCTATACTATACGTCATCTATACTATAGACGTCATCTTTACTATAGACGTCATCTTTACTATAGACGTCATCTTTACTATAGACGTCATCTATACTATAGACGTCATCTATACTATAGACGTCATCTATACTATAGACATCATCTATACTATAGACGTATAGATGATTCTATAGATGACGTCTATAGTATAGACGTCATCTATAGTATAGACGTCATCATACTATTGACGTCATCTATACTATTGACGTCATCTATGTCTATAGTATAGATGACATGTATAGTATAGATGACGTCTATAGTATAGATGATGTCTATAGTATAGATGACGTCTATAGTATAGATGACGTCTATAGTATAGATGACGTCTATAGTATAGATGACGTCTATAGTATAGATGACGTCTATAGTATAGATGACGTCTATAGTATAGATGACGTCTATAGTATAGATGACGTCTATACTATAGATGACGTCTATAGAATAGATAACGTCTATACTAAAGGTGACGTCTATACTATAGAATAGATGACGTCTATAGTATAGACGTCATCTATACTATAGACGTCATCTATACTATAGACGTCATCTATTCTATAGATCTATAGAATAGGTGACGTCTATAGTATAGATGATGTCTATAGTATAGATGACGTCTATAGTATAGATGACGTCTATAGTATACATGACGTCTATAGTATAGATGACGTCTATAGTATAGATGACGTCTATAGTATAGATGACGTCTATAGTATACATGACGTCTATAGTATAGATGACGTCTATAGTATAGATGACGTCTATAGTATAGATGACGTCTATAGTATAGATGACGTCTATAGTATAGATGACGTCTATAGTATAGATGACGTCTATAGTATAGATGACGTCTATAGTATAGATGACGTCTATAGTGTTTGGGACTATACACACGACATACATTATTGTTATTATCTTCATTTAATTCAATCAATTAATTTGCATTCAATTGCTAATCAATGATAATTATTATTTATTATTATTATTTATACACCATATTGTTTTGATATTTGTTACATGTAAAAACATAACGTAGTTTACCCTATGTTTTGCCATTTATGTACATAGCATACATACTTACATTTTTTGGTTTCAAGTTCAACATGCTTTAACAGTAATCATAGGTTCTCTCTGCATAATGTTAGATAAGCGATAAGCCTAATGCAGTTGTACAATACCTTCAATACATTTTTTATGTAAAGCAAAGCAAATTGTAAAACCGTTCATCGCCAGTGGTCGAACTCTCGCTCAATCAGTTTCTCTGCCACTTGGATTTTGGACACCATATGGGTAACACCTAAAATAAAATCACTTAGCTGAAACTTGGATTATTTCTTTTTCGCTGTGGATTTTTTCTATTCATTTTCCTCGTGTTACCTCTCGCATATTTAACTTGTCTTGCAATTTCGTGCAATTTAAAGCTTCGTCGGAATAATTGTATTCCGTGGTCCTTCAGCCATTTCGTTTATTCTCAAACAATTTTGTGGTCCAGATTCGAGCCGGATATTTGAAAAAAAACTCGTTAATTGGATAATTCTGTTTTCGTCTAACTCGTCGAATAAAATTTAGTTTCGTTGCTAGAAAAATCATTCGTTTCGTTGCAACTTCGTTTCTTTGGATTCTCGCCTAGGATATCGGAAAAATCTTCGTTTTTATCATCTTTCCATCGACGACGTACATTGGATAATTCTTGTCGTACACATTTAGAGATTCTCGCTAAAACCTACAATCAAATCTCGCTTCGTTCCCTATATCATTTGATCGTTCGCTATCAAATCCAAATTATTATCATCGTCAGCAAATCATCGTGGGATATTTAGCTCGGTCTCCTTTGATTAATTTGAAACAAAATTATAATCAAAAATCTCGTGGTACTAAGGCGTGTGTTAGTGTGAGCTATAAAATAATTTGCATACGACCTAATCATTCTCTGTTGCACTCCACGTGGACAATTAAGCATCTCATTAAAATAGTGTGGTAACTTCCTACGTCTTTAGTTCGCTTTCAACTTCGCTAAAGTCGTCATACGCATTTTGGGTTCATTTAGCAAAGATGGCTTCGACATTAACTCTTTCTACTCTTCGCTTGACACGTGGTCATATTAAGGGATGTATTACTAAGCTTATCACCTACATAGAAAACATCAGCGATTCCACCGCGTTAGTTGAGTTAGAGGTTAAGCTGAACCGCGCTGAGGATCTTTGGAATGAGTTTAATGCTTCCCAAAAATCATATTTTGACTTCGCGGAGGTAGAAGGTTATACAGATCCCACTCCAGACTTCGAGGAAGTTGAGTCGAAGTTCCTTAATATTAAATCGGTTCTTATCACAGCGATTAGGCAACGGCAGCAGGATGAAAGGTCGAAGGATGTAGTCAGTCGGTTAGCAGACAAGCAGCAAATCTTAATTGACACGCTGAATAAATCAACCATCTCTAATTGCTCGGATAATTTTCTACCCTCGATTCGTATAGAACCATTTTTTGGAAACTATCAAGAATGGCCGGCATTTCGAGATATGTATGAAGGAGCGGTTCACAATAAAACTAACCTGTCTTCAGTTCAAAAATTTCGTTTTCTAAAATCATGCCTTCGAAATTTAGCTCTCAGTCTCTTAAACCACCTACCTGTTTGCGATGCCACGTATGAGCAAACTTGGGAGAGGCTTGAGAAACGGTATGATAGGCCGCGCTATGTAATCAACAATTACATTAAGTCATTCATGGGTCTTCCATCGGCACACAATTCCAATGTCGTGAATCTTCGCAAAATATCAGACGGTGCTGATGAAATTATCAGGGGCTTGAATGCGATCAATTCACAAAACAGGGATCCGTGGCTTATTTACATTTTTAAGAATAAGGTGGACCCTGAAACTCGACAGTCGTGGTCTGAAGACTATCCGACCACCGCGCAGTTCCTTAATTTTCTGGAGCGTCGATGTGAGGCCTTAGAAAGCTGCAAGGTTAACATTCGAGAACACAAACCTAGGATCCAAGCAGCTAGAACTTTGCATGTCTCATCTGCTCTCGTGTGCCCTAAATGTAAATCGTCACACAGTCTCTCCAATTGTCCTGATTTCCAAGCCATGACACTCAACACCAGAAGAGATTTCGTTAAAGCAAATAAACTGTGCTTTAACTGCTTGCGATCTGATCATGCTTCAGATCTTGCAACACTCGTCATCACACCCTCGTTCATGACGAAAGTATTAAAAGCAGCCTTAACCCATCAGCTCAACCATTTACCAACCACTCGCTCGTTATTAATCATACCATCGAATCATCTCATCAAAATATTTCGGAAGGTTCCAACGTTGCCTCAACTTCGGGAACAACAGACTTCGTTGTTAATAACCACTCGCTTAACATCGCTCATCACATACCACAAATTCTACTTCCTACAGCTATTGGAAAGGTGTTAGATAGAGACGGCAATTACCAGCAGGTTCGCATCCTCCTTGACTCGGGCTCAGAGGTTTCTTTCGTTTCGGAGTCCTGTGTCCAAAGACTCGGACTCAAACGGAGAAACGCTCGTATACCTATAAATGGTATTGGGTCAACCAGCGCTGGTCGATCCAGAGGCCTTATTTCTTTAACTGTATCGTCACGCTGTGATTTATTTAGTATCTTCGTTGATACATATATATTATCGAGCGTCACAACCAACCTGCCAACAAATTCGTTTTCGATCGAAGATTGGGATCATCTGCAGCATTTAGAACTCGCTGATCCTACATTCAACCAATCCAAATCCGTTGACATCTTACTTGGAGCAGACAAAGGTGTGGGAAATCCTACAGGGAAGCTCTGTTCGTAGCACAAAGGGTCTTCCAATAGCTCAAAAAACCATTTTCGGTTGGGTCTTAGCTGGTAACCTGACATCCCAACAAGAGCCCAACATTCTATCCCACCACTCCCCTGTTGACATCGACGCTATACTGCAATCGTTTTGGGCGATTGAAGAAGTTTCTACATCAAATCTGTCTCCCGAAAATATACAAATTGAGGACCATTTCGCTAAAACACATCGCCGCGATTCGAGCGGAAAATACATCGTCAACTTGCCATTTAAACAACCACCGCAGTTTTCTGACACGCTGAGCGGCGCCATTTCGCGTCTGAGAGGAATGGAGAAAAGGTTCGCCAAAGACCCCTCACTTTACCAAAGCTACTCGAAATTCCTCGAAGAGTATCTTTCGTTAGGCCATATGACCCGTATCCCAGCTTCAGAGATAGCAACTACAAACGTGTTCTATCTACCTCACCATGCCGTGTTAAGGCCAGACAGCGCAACCACGAAATTGCGGGTCGTTTTCGACGGGTCTTTTAAGGACACCAACGGCAATTCGTTAAATGATTCGTTGATGATAGGTCCACCCATCCAAAGAAACCTATTTTCGGTCTGTCTTCGATTTCTCCGACATCAATTCGTGTTCACGGCAGACATAGTTAAAATGTTTCGCCAAATCCTTGTCGCGAACCAAGACTCTGACTTCCAGCGAATCGTTTGGCGAACGTCTCCATCAGAGCCGTTGCAACATTTTCGACTCCGCACCGTGACTTACGGAACGTCCTGTGCACCATTCCTGTCGGTTCGGGCTTTAGAACAACTCGCCAGAGACTAACAAAAGGAGCATCCAATCGCGTCAGAGATTGTGCTTAATGACTTTTATGTCGATGACGTTGTCTCGGGCGGTAACACGTTATCGGACGCCATTGTGAAGAAAAATTCGTTAGTTGAACTCTTAGCAAAATGTGGAATGAAACTGAGCAAATGGCAAAGTAACTGTGCGCAACTTATCGATAGTCCGGAAACTATCTCGGATAAAACTACGTCGTTAGATACCGACGCGTGGACAAAGGTCCTTGGTCTCCATTGGAACAGCCAACTCCATGTTTTTAGTTTTCGCATAGAAACTCCACCCAACGAACCCCTCACAAAACAACAGATTCTTCGGGATGTGGCTCGTATTTTTGACCCCCTCGGTTTCTTAGCTCCCTCGGTTGTCCCATTAAAAATTATCTTTCAAGAGCTTTGGCACCTAAAACTCGACTGGAAGGACGAGATTCCAGCTCCTGTTGCAGCCAAATGGATCAAATTTCGTGAAGAACTTCAACTGCTCACCAAAATCGAAATACCACGTATCATAGGTCTATCACAATTGTCTTTCCAAATCCACGGGTTTTCCGATGCATCGGCGTCAGCGTACGACGCGGTCATATACTCGCGTTATGAACTCCCAAATGGCACATTCAAAACAACTATCGTTGCAGCTAAATCTCGCGTCTCACCCCTAAACCAGCTTAGCATCCCTCGTTTAGAGCTCTGTGCAGCGCTCTTACTCGCCAGGCTACTCGACGCTGTTCAAAAATTGCTTAAACTCACCTTCGCCAACGTCTTCGCATGGTCCGATTCAAAGGTAGTCCTTTCGTGGATATCCTCTCCCCCCCGACGTTGGAACATCTTCATTGGGAACCGTACATCGGAGATTCTTAGCACTATCCCTAGAGACAGGTGGTTTCACGTGAGGTCGGAAAATAACCCCGCTGACTGTGCCTCTCGGTATTCTCCCTTCGCAGCTTCTCTCACATCCTATTTGGTGGACAGGTCCAACTTGGTTGCAACAAAGTGCAGATAACTGGCCGATCGTTCAAGCAAGGAAACTTACGCCGCAAGTGTTGCTTGTGACGCATGATGAACATCCGTTCGAACTGATGGCATTTCGCATTTCATCATGGTACGTTCTCATCAGGGCAGTCGCTAGGATCTACCGATGCGTACCTCGATCTCGAAAGAACCCACATGCTTCACCTTCTTACCGTCATTCACAGGAGATATACCAAACCAAAACCAGGATAATCAAAAGGCTTCAATCTCGCTACTTCGGTGACTACATCACAGCTCTAAACAGATCGCGTCCTCTCAATAAGAATTGCAATATACTTAGTTTATCTCCCTTTCTAGATGACGAAGGCATACTTCGGGTTGGTGGACGGATACAGAATGCTGACATCGGATTCAATGTCAAACATCCCATAATCATCCCAAAGGGGCATGCCATTACAAAGCTAATCGTACGAGACGCCCACCATTGGTTTTTGTATCCAGGAATTTCAACACTCTTTGCGCTAATCCGGCAAGAATACTGGATAATGGGTTGTCGCAACACAATTCGCCAGGTAACTCATAATTGCATTCGCTGTTTTAAGCAACGTAAGGCTACGATCACCCAGCTGATGGGTGAACTTCCTCACAAACGAGTTAATCCAACCATCAGGCCCTTTCAAAACAGTGGATGTGATTATGCCGGACCAATTACGCTTAAGGAGAAATCGGGTCGGAAATCAACCTTCTCTAAGGGATATATCGCGCTTTTTGTGTGTTTGGCT
This sequence comes from Neoascia interrupta, assembly GCA_947623515.1. Classification (NCBI taxonomy): domain Eukaryota; kingdom Metazoa; phylum Arthropoda; class Insecta; order Diptera; family Syrphidae; genus Neoascia; species Neoascia interrupta. The sequence continues at coordinate 103,380,187 of OX392462.1, forward strand.
ACCAAAGTTATTCATCTCGAACTTGTGAGTGATTTGACCACAGACTCATTTCTCGCTGCTCTCCGAAGATTTGTCGCACGCCGTGGCAAACCGTCTAATATGTATTCTGACAACGGCACGAACTTTCGCGGAGCTGCCCGCAAAATCTCGGAAATGCATATAATCGTTCAATCCGAAACTCACAACGCTTTAGTTGCAGAATCGTTGGCGCGTGACGGAATTTCGTGGCACTTCATCCCTCCTGCCGCACCACATTTCGGCGGTTTGTGGGAGGCAGGTGTGAAATCTGTTAAACAACATCTTCGTCGCATAATCGGAACAGATAATTTGACTTTCGAGCAATATTATACTTTGCTGACACAGATAGAAGCTATCTTGAACTCGCGCCCACTGTGTCCAATATCTGACCACGACTTAGACCCATTAACACCTGCCCATTTCTTTTTAGGCACCTCCTACGCTGCTGTCCCATAGCCAACACCAGACGTTCCAATCAATCGGCTGTCTTGCTGGCAACAACTACAAGCCAAGATCCAAGGGTACTGGAAACGCTGGCAGATGGAGTACCTGACGTCGTTGCAACATCGGCCACTCTGGCAACAAGCACAACCGAACATCAAGGTCAACGATCTAGTTGTACTAAATGAGACTGACCTTCCACCAGGCAAATGGGCAATGGGACGGGTCATAGATACACATCCGGGAAAAGATGGTCACGTTCGAGTCGTCACTTTGAAAACTGCAACTGGGAACTTAATTTGACCGATCCACAAGCTGGCTGTACTGCCTTTATCCTGAAACGTTGTTCAGGGGCGGCGGTATGTTTGGGACTATACACACGACATACATTATTATTATTATCTTCATTTAATTCAATCAATTAATTTGCATTCAATTGCTAATCAATGATAATTATTATTTATTATTATTATTTATACACCATATTGTTTTGATATTTGTTACATGTAAAAACATAACGTAGTTTACCCTATGTTTTGCCACATATGTACATAGCATACGTACTTACATTTTTTGGTTTCAAGTTCAACATGCTTTAACAGTAATCATAGGTTCTCTCTGCATAATGTTAGATAAGCGATAAGCCTAATGCAGTTGTACAATACCTTCAATACATTTTTTATGTAAAGCAAAGCAAATTGTAAAACCGTTCATCGCCAGTGGTCGAACTCTCGCTCAATCAGTTTCTCTGCCACTTGGATTTTGGACACCATACGAGTAACACCTAAAATAAAATCACTTAGCTAAAACTTGGATTATTTCTTTTTCGCTGTGGATTTTTTCTATTCATTTTCCTCGTTTTTTCCTTTTTTCTATTCATGTTACCTCTCGCATATTTAACTTGTCTTGCAATTTCGTGCAATTTAAAGCTTCGTCGGAATAATTGTATTCCGTGGTCCTTCAGCCATTTCGTTTATTCTCAAACATATAGTATAGATGACGTCTGTAGTATAGATGACGTCTATAGTATAGATGACGTCTATAGTATAGATGACGTCTATAGTATAGATGACGTCTATAGTATAGAAGACGTCTATAGTATAGATGACGTCTATAGTATAGATGACGTCTATAGTATAGTTGACGTTTATAGTATAGATGACGTCTATAGTATAGATGACGTCTATAGTATAGATGACGTCTATAGTATAGATGACGTCTATAGTATAGATGGCGTCTATAGTATAGATGACGTCTATAGTATAGATGACGTCTATAGTATAGATGACGTCTATAGTATAGATGACGTCTATAGTATAGATGACGTCTATAGTATAGATGACGTCTATAGTATAGATGACGTCTATAGTATAGATGACGTCTATAGTATAGATGACGTCTATAGTATAGATGACGTCTATAGTATAGATGACGTCTATAGTATAGATGACGTCTATAGTATAGATGACGTCTATAGTATAGATGACGTCTATAGTATAGATGACGTCTATAGTATAGATGACGTCTATAGTATAGATGACGTCTTTAGCATAGATGACGGCTATAGTATAGATGACGCCTATAGTATAGATGACGTCTTTAGTATAAAAGACGTCTATAGTATAGATGACTTCTATAATATAGATGACGTCTATAGTATAGATGACGTCTATAGTATAGATGACGTCTATAGTATAGATGACGTCTATAGTATAGATGACGTCTATAGTATAGATGACGTCTATAGTATAGATGACGTCTATAGTATAGATGACGTCTATAGTATAGATGACGTCTATAGTATAGATGACGTCTATAGTATAGATGACGACTATAGTATAGATGACGTCTATAGTATAGATGACGTCTATAGTATAGATGACGTCTATAGTATAGATGACGTCTATAGTAAAGATGACGTCTATAGTAAAGATGACGTCTATAGTAAAGATGACGGCTATAGTATAGATGACGCCTATAGTATAGATGACGTCTTTAGTATAAATGACGTCTATAGTATAGATGACTTCTATAATATAGATGACGTCTATAGTATAGATGACGTCTATAGTATAGATGACGTCTATAGTATAGATGAAGTCTATAGTATAGATGACGTCTATAGTATAGATGACACCTATAGTATAGATGACGTCTATAGTATAGATGATGTCTATAGTATAGATGACGTCTATAGTATAGATGACGTCTATAGTATAGATGACGTCTATAGTATAGATGACGTCTATAGTATAGATGACGTCTATAGTATAGATAACGTCTATAGTATAGATGACGTCTATAGTATAGATGACGTCTATAGTATAGATGACGTCTATAGTATAGATGATGTCTATAGTATAGATGACGTCTATAGTATAGTTGACGTCTATAGTATAGATGACGTCTATAGTATAGATGACGGCTATAGTAAAGATGACGTCTATAGTATAGATGACGGCTATAGTATAGATGACGTCTATAGTATAGATGACGTCTATAGTATAGACGACGTCTATAGTATAGATAACGTCTATAGTATAGATGACGTCTACAGTATAGATGACGTCTATAGTATAGATGACGTCTATAGTATAGATAACGTCTATAGTATAGATGACGTCTATAGTATAGATAACGTCTATAGTATAGATGACGTCTATGGTATAGATAACGTCTATATTATAGATGACGTCTATGGTATAGATAACGTCTATAGTATAGATGACGTCTATAGTATAGATAAAAAACTATAGTATAGATGACGTCTATAGTATAGATGACGTCTATAGTATAGATGACGTCTATAGTATAGATGACGTCTATAGTATAGATGACGTCTATAGTATAGATGACGTCTATAGTATAGATGACGTCTATAGTATAGATGACGTCTATACAGGGTGTTTCCAAATTCGATGCAAATATTTTGACACAAGATTCTTGGGTATATTTGAAGAAAAAAATTGTTCTACAGTATGGGCCTATCTCAAATTTTGATGCCACTTATTGGGAATTTAAGAAAACACCTACTTTGAGGTACCTTGACCCATACTAACACAAATATCTCCGCTAACACTTACAACAGGTACTTCATTTAGGACTTAAATTTTAGATTCTTAATCCTTTTTGGGATTTAACAGAAAAATGATAGGGAAATTACCTTTTTATCAGGTAGTCTAATAAAAATGCATGCTCTAAAACCTACGTTAATTATTAATACATAGTCAAAAAATCATTCTTGTTGTCAATCGCGGTTATAAAAGTAGGTAACAAATCATGTTTCCACCTTATACCTGTCGCGGCTTCGTGAAAAGAGTTTTTCATAATTTTACCTGCTATGGAATTTCCCAAGTATCATAAAATCTGTGAGTTTTTCGGGTAACTTGTCTAAGCAATTTTTATTAAGTATTGTTAGGTGCACTAAAAAAAAAATTACCGATATGTTTATTACGCATTTTTCGCAGAAATGTGTCTTGAAAGTCAAAAAAATGTCATGGGCAGGGAAAAAGGATCCGACTTAAAAGCAAATATCTCGAAAGTTAAAAAAGTCATCAATTTTATTTTAATGCAGTTGAAAGGAATGCTATTTCTTCTAAAATTTAAGTCCTAAATGAAGTACCTGTTGTAAGTTTTAGCGAAGATATTTGTGTTAATATGGGTCAAGGTACCTCAAAGTAGGTGTTTTCTTAAATTCCTAATAAGTGGTATCAAAATTTGAGATAGGCCCATACTGTAGAACAATTTTTTTCTTCAAATATACCCAAGAATCTTGTGTCAAAATATTTGCATCGAATTTGGAAACACCCTGTAGTATAGATGACGTCTATAGTAAAGATGACGTCTATAGTATAGTTGACGTCTATAGTACATATGACGGCTATAGTAAAGATGACGTCTATAGTATAGATGACGGCTATAGTATAGATGACGTCTATAGTATAGATGACGTCTATAGTATAGATGACGTCTATAGTATAGATGACGTCTACAGTATAGATGACGTCTATAGTATAGATGACGTCTATAGTATAGATGACGTCTATACTATAGATGACGTCTATAGAATAGATTACGTCTATACAAAAGATGACGTCTATACTATAGATGATGTCTATAGAATAGATAACGTCTATACTATAGATGACGTCTGTAGAATAGATGATGTCTATAGTATAGATGACGTCTATAGTATAGATGACGCCTATAGTATAGATGACGTCTATAGTATAGGTGACGTCTATAGTATAGATGACGTCTATAGTATAGATGACGTCAATAGTATAGATGACGTCTATAGTATAGATGACGTCTATAGTATAGATGACGTCTATAGTATAGATGACGTCTATAGTAAAGATGACGTCTATAGTATAGTTGACGTCTATAGTACATATGACGGCTATAGTAAAGATGACGTCTATAGTATAGATGACGGCTATAGTATAGATGACGTCTATAGTATAGATGACGTCTATAGTATAGATGACGTCTATAGTATAGATGACGTCTACAGTATAGATGACGTCTATAGTATAGATGACGTCTATACTATAGATGACGTCTATAGAATAGATTACGTCTATACAAAAGATGACGTCTATACTATAGATGATGTCTATAGAATAGATAACGTCTATACTATAGATGACGTCTGTAGAATAGATGATGTCTATAGTATAGATGACGTCTATAGTATAGATGACGCCTATAGTATAGATGACGTCTATAGTATAGGTGACGTCTATAGTATAGATGACGTCTATAGTATAGATGACGTCAATAGTATAGATGACGTCTATAGTATAGATGACGTCTATAGTATAGATGACGTCTATAGTAAAGATGACGTCTATAGTATAGTTGACGTCTATAGTACATATGACGGCTATAGTAAAGATGACGTCTATAGTATAGATGACGGCTATAGTATAGATGATGTCTATAGTATAGATGACGTCTATAGTATAGGTGACGTCTATAGTATAGATGACGCCTATAGTATAGATGACGTCTATAGTATAGATGACTTCTATAATATAGATGACGTCTATAGTATAGATGACGGCTATAGTATAGATGACGTCAATAGTATAGATGACGTCTATAGTATAGATGACGTCTATAGTATTGATGACGTCTATACTATAGACGACGTCTATACTATAGATGACGTCTATAGAATAGATAACGTTTATTCTAAAGATGACGTCTGTACTATAGATGATGTCTATAGAATAGATAACGTCTATACTATAGACGACGTCTATAGAATAGATGACGTCTATAGTATAGATGATGTCTATAGTATAGATGACGTCTATAGTATAGATGACTTCTATAATATAGATGACGTCTATAGTATAGATGACGTCTATAGTATAGATGACGTCTATAGTATAGATGACGTCTATAGAATAGATGACGTCTATAGTATAGATGACGTCTATAGTATAGATGACGTCTATAGTATAGATGACGTCTATAGTATAGATGACGTCTATAATATAGATGACGTCTATAGTATAGATGACGTCTATAATATAGATGACGTCTATAGTATAGATGACGTCTATAGTATAGATGATGTCTATAGTATAGATGACGTCTACAGTATAGATGACTTCTATAATATAGATGATGTCTATAGTATAGATGATGTCTATAGTATAGATGACGTCTATAGTATAGATGACGTCTATAGTATAGATGACGTCTATAGTATAGATGACGTCTATAATATAGATGACGTCTATAATATAGATGACGTCTATAGTATAGATGACGTCTATAGTATAGATGATGTCTATAGTATAGATGATGTCTATAGTATAGATGACGTCTATAGTATAGATGACGTCTATAGTATAGATGACGTCTATAGTATAGATGACGTCTATAGTATAGATGACGTCTATAGTATAGATGACGTCTATAGTATAGATGACGTCTATAGTATAGATGACGTCTATAGTATAGATGACTTCTATAGTATAGATGACGTCTATAGTATAGATGACGTCTTTAGTATAGATGACGTCTATAGTATAAATGACGGCTATAGTAAAGATGACGTCTATAGTATAGATGACGGCTATAGTATAGATGACGTCTATAGTATAGATGACGTCTATAGTATATATGACGTCTATAGTATACATGACGTCTATAATATAGATGACGTCTATAATATAGATGACGTCTATAGTATAGATGACGTCTATAGTATAGATAACGTCTATAGTATAGATGACGTCTATAGTATAGATAACGTCTATAGTATAGATGACGTCTATGGTATAGATAACGTCTATATTATAGATGACGTCTATGGTATAGATAACGTCTATAGTATAGATGACGTCTATAGTATAGATAACGTCTATAGTATAGATGACGTCTATAGTATAGATAACAACTATAGTATAGATGACGTCTATAGTATAGATGACGTCTATAGTATAGATGACGTCCATAGTATAGATGACGTCTATAGTATAGATGACGTCTATGGTATAGATAACGTCTATATTATAGATGAGGTCTATGGTATAGATAACGTCTATAGTATAGATGACGTCTATAGTATAGATAACGTCTATAGTATAGATGACGTCTATAGTATAGATAACAACTATAGTATAGATGACGTCTATAGTATAGATGACGTCTATAGTATAGATGACGTCTATAGTATAGATGACGTCTATAGTATAGATGACGTCCATAGTATAGATGACGTCTATAGTATAGATGACGTCTATAGTATAGATGACGTCTATAGTATAGATGACGTCTATAGTATAGATGACGTCTATAGTATAGATGACGTCCATAGAATAGATGACGTCTATAGTATAGATAACGTCTATAGTATAGATGACGTCTATAGTATAGATAACAACTATAGTATAGATGACGTCTATAGTATAGATGACGTCTATAGTATAGATGACATCTATAGTATAGATGACGTCTATAGTATAGATGACGTCTATAGTATAGATGACGTCTATAGTATAGATGACGTCTATAGTATAGATGACGTCTATAGTATAGATGACGTCTATAGTATAGATGACGCCTATAGTATAGATGACTTCTATAATATAGATGACGTCTATAGTATAGATGACGTCTTTAGTATAGATGACGGCTATAGTATAGATGATGTCTATAGTATAGATGATGTCTATAGTATAAATGGCGTCTATAGTTTAGATGACGTCTATAGAATAGATGATGTCTATAGTATAGATGACGTCTATAGTATAGGTGACGTCTATAGTATAGATGACGCCTATAGTATAGATGACGTCTATAGTATAGATGACTTCTATAATATAGATGACGTCTATAGTACAGATGACGGCTATAGTATAGATGACGTGTATAGTATAGATGATGTCTATAGTATAGATGACGTCTATAGTATAGATGACGTCTATAGTATAGATGACGTCTATAGTATAGATGACGTCTATAGTATAGATGACGTCTATAGTATAGATGACGTCTATAGTATAGATGACGTCTATAGTATAGATGACGTCTATAGTATAGATGAAGTCTATAGTATAGATGACGTCTATAGTATAGATGACGTCTATAGTATAGATGACGTCTATAGTATAGATGACGTCTATAGTATAGATGACGAACATGCTTTAACAGTAATCATAGGTTCTCTCTGCATAATGTTAGATAAGCGATAAGCCTAATGCAGTTGTACAATACCTTCAATACATTTTTTATGTAAAGCAAAGCAAATTGTAAAACCGTTCATCGCCAGTGGTCGAACTCTCGCTCAATCAGTTTCTCTGCCACTTGGATTTTGGACACCATACGGGTAACACCTAAAATAAAATCACTTAGCTAAAACTTGGATTATTTCTTTTTCGCTGTGGATTTTTTCTATTCATTTTCCTCGTTTTTTCCTTTTTTCTATTCATGTTACCTCTCGCATATTTAACTTGTCTTGCAATTTCGTGCAATTTAAAGCTTCGTCGGAATAATTGTATTCCGTGGTCCTTCAGCCATTTCGTTTATTCTCAAACATATAGTATAGATGACGTCTATAATATGGATGACGTCTATAGTATAGATGACGTCTATAGTATAGATGACTTCTATAATATAGATGACGTCTAAAGTATAGATGACGTCTATAGTATAGATGACGTCTATAGAATAGATGATGTCTATAGTATAGATGACGTCTATAGTATAGATGACGTCTATAGTATAGATGACGTCTATAATATAGATGACGTCTATAATATAGATGACGTCTATAGTATAGATGACGTCTATAGTATAGATGATGTCTATAGTATAGATGATGTCTATAGTATAGATGACGTCTATAGTATAGATGACGTCTATAGTATAGATGACGTCTATAGTATAGATGACGTCTATAGTATAGATGACGTCTATAGTATAGATGACATCTATAGTAAAGATGACGTCTATAGTATAGATGACTTCTATAGTATAGATGACGTCTATAGTATAGATGACGTCTATAGTATAGATGACGTGTATAGTATAGATGATGTCTATAGTATAGATGACGTCTATAGTATAGATGACGTCTATAGTATAGATGACGTCTATAGTATAGATGACGTCTATAGTATAGATGACGTCTATAGAATAGATGACGTCTATAGTATAGATGACGTCTTTAGTATAGATGACGGCTATAGTATAGATGATGTCTATAGTATAGATGACGTCTATAGTATAAATGACGTCTATAGTATAGATGACGTCTATAGTATAGATGACGTCTATAGTATAGATGACATCTATAGTAAAGATGACGTCTATAGTATAGATGATGTCTATAGTATAGATGACGTCTATAGTATAGATGACGTCTATAGTATAGATGACGTCTATAGTATAGATGACGTGTATAGTATAGATGATGTCTATAGTATAGATGACGTCTATAGTATAGATGACGTCTATAGTATAGATGACGTCTATAGTATAGATGACGTCTATAGTATAGATGACGTCTATAGTATAGATGACGTCTATAGTATAGATGACGTCTATAGTATAGATGACGTCTATAGTATAGATGACGCCTATAGTATAGATGACTTCTATAATATAGATGACGTCTATAGTATAGATGACGTCTTTAGTATAGATGACGGCTATAGTATAGATGATGTCTATAGTATAGATGACGTCTATAGTATAAATGACGTCTATAGTATAGATGACGTCTATAGTATAGATGACGTCTATAGTATAGATGACATCTATAGTAAAGATGACGTCTATAGTATAGATGACTTCTATAGTATAGATGACGTCTATAGTATAGATGACGTCTATAGTATAGATGACGTGTATAGTATAGATGATGTCTATAGTATAGATGACGTCTATAGTATAGATGACGTCTATAGTATAGATGACGTCTTTAGTATAGATGACGGCTATAGTATAGATGATGTCTATAGTATAGATGACGTCTATAGTATAAATGACGTCTATAGTATAGATGACGTCTATAGTATAGATGACGTCTTTAGTATAGATGACGGCTATAGTATAGATGATGTCTATAGTATAGATGACGTCTATAGTATAAATGACGTCTATAGTATAGATGACGTCTATAGTATAGATGACGTCTATAGTATAGATGACGTCTATAGTATAGATGACGTCTATAGTATAGATGACGTCTATAGTATAGTTGACGTCTATAGTATAGATGACGTCTATAGTATAGATGACGTCTATAGTATAGATGACGTCTATAGTATAGATGACGTCTATAGTATAGATGACGTCTATAGTATAGATGACGTCTATAGTATAGGTGACGTCTATAGTATAGATGACGTCTATAGTATAGATGACGTCTATAGTATAGATGACGTCTATAGTATAGATGACTTCTATAATATAGATGACGTCTATAGTATAGATGACGTCTATAGTATAGATGACGTCTATAGTATAGATGACGTCTATAGTATAGATGACGTCTATAGTATAGATGACGTCTTTAGTATAGATGACGTCTTTAGTATAAATGACGTCTATAGTATAGATGACTTCTATAATATAGATGACGTCTATAGTATAGATGACTTCTATAATATAGATGACGTCTATAGTATAGATGACGTCTATAGTATAGATGACGTCTATAGTGTAGATGACGTCTATAGTATAGATGACGTCTATAGTATAGATGACGTCTATAGTATAGATGACGTCTATAGTATAGATGACGTCTATAGTATAGATGACGTCTATAGTATAGATGACGTCTATAGTATAGATGACGTCTATAGTATAGATGACGTCTATAGTATAGATGACGTCTATAGTATAGATGACGTCTATAGTATAGATGACGTCTATAGTATAGATGACGTCTATAGTATAGATGACGTCTATAGTATAGATGACGTCTATAGTATAGATGACGTCTATAGTATAGATGACGTCTATAGTATAGATGACGTCTATAGTATAGATGACGTCTATAGTATAGATGACGTCTATAGTATAGATGACGTCTATAGTATAGATGACGTCTATAGTATAGATGACGTCTATAGTATAGATGACGTCTATAGTATAGATGACGTCCATAGTATAGATGACGTCTATAGTATAGATGACGTCTATAGTATAGATGACGTCTATAGTATAGATGACATCTATAGTATAGATGACGTCTATAGTATAGATGACATCTATAGTATAGATGACGTCTATAGTATAGATGACGTCTATAGTATAGATGACGTCTATAGTATAGATGACGTCTATAGTATAGATGACGACTATAGTATAGATGACGTCTATAGTATAGATGACGTCTATAGTATAGATGACGTCTCGTCTATAGTATAGATGACGTCTATAGTATAGATGACGTCTATAGTATAGTTGACGTCTATAGTATAGATGACGTCTATAGTATAGATGACGGCTATAGTAAAGATGACGGCTATAGTATAGATGACGTCTATAGTATAGATGACGTCTATAGTATAGATGACGGCTATAGTAAAGATGACGGCTATAGTATAGATGACGTCTATAGTATAGATGACGGCTATAGTATAGATGACGTCTATAGTATAGATGAAGTCTATAGTATAGATGACGTCTATAGTTTAGATGACGTCTATAGTATAGATGACGTCTATAGTATAGATGACGTCTATAGTATAGATGACGTCTATAGTATAGATGACGTCTATAGTATAGATGACGTCTATAGTATAGATGACGTCTATAGTATAGATGACGTCTATAGTATAGATGACGTCTATAGTATAGATGACGTCTATAGTATAGATGACGTCTATAGTATAGTTGACGTCTATAGTATAGATGACGTCTATAGTATAGATGACGTCTATAGTATAGATAACGTCTATAGTATAGATGACGTCTACAGTATAGATGACGTCTATAGTATAGATGACGTCTATAGTATAGATAACGTCTATAGTATAGATGACGTCTACAGTATAGATGACGTCTATAGTATAGATGACGTCTATAGTATAGATAACGTCTATAGTATAGATGACGTCTATAGTATAGATAACGTCTATAGTATAGATGACGTCTATGGTATAGATAACGTCTATATTATAGATGACGTCTATGGTATAGATAACGTCTATATTATAGATGACGTCTATGGTATAGATAACGTCTATAGTATAGATGACGTCTATAGTATAGATAACGTCTATAGTATAGATGACGTCTATAGTATAGATAACGTCTATAGTATAGATGACGTCTATAGTATAGATAACGTCTATAGTATAGATGACGTCTATAGTATAGGTAACGTCTATAGTATAGATGACGTCTATAGTATAGATGACGTCTATAGTATAGATAACGTCTATAGTATAGATGACGTCTATAGTATAGATGACGTCTATAGTATAGATGACGTCTATAGTATAGATGACGTCTATAGTATAGATGACGTCTATAGTATAGATGACGTCTATAGTATAGATGACGTCTATAGTATAGATGACGTCTATAGTATAGATGACGTCTATAGTATAGATGACGTCTATAGTATAGATGACGTCTATAGTATAGATGACGTCTATAGTATAGATGACGTCTATAGTATAGATGACGTCTATAGTATAGATGACGTCTATAGTATAGATGACGTCAATAGTATAGATGACGTCTATAGTATAGTTGACGTCTATAGAATAGATAACGTCTATAGTACAGATGACGTCTATAGTATAGATGATGTCTATAGTATAGATGACGGCTATAGTAAAGATGACGTCTATAGTATAGTTGACGTCTATAGTACATATGACGGCTATAGTAAAGATGACGTCTATAGTATAGATGACGGCTATAGTATAGACGACGTCTATAGTATAGATGACGTCTATAGTATAGATGACGTCTATAGTATAGATGACGTCTACAGTATAGATGACGTCTATAGTATAGATGACGTCTATAGAATAGATTACGTCTATACAAAAGATGACGTCTATACCATAGATGATGTCTATAGAATAGATAACGTCTATACTATAGATGACGTCTATAGAATAGATGATGTCTATAGTATAGATGACGTCTATAGTTTAGGTGACGTCTATAGTATAGATGACGCCTACGGTATAGATGACGTCTATAGTATAGATGACTTCTATAATATAGATGACGTCTATAGTATAGATGACGGCTATAGTATAGATGACGTCAATAGTATAGATGACGTCAATAGTATAGATGACGTCTATAGTATTGATGACGTCTATACTATAGATGACGTCTATAGAATAGATAACGTTTATTCTAAAGATGACGTCTATACTATAGATGATGTCTATAGAATAGATAACGTCTATACTATAGACGACGTCTATAAAATAGATGACGTCTATAGTATAGACGATGTCTATAGTATAGATGACGTCTATAGTATAGACGATGTCTATAGTATAGATGACGTCTATAGTAAAGATGACGTCTATAATATGGATGACGTCTATAGTATAGATGACGTCTATAGTATAGATGACGTCTATAGTATAGATGACGTCTATAGTATAGATGACGTCTATAGTATAGATGACGTCTATAGAATAGATGATGTCTATAGTATAGATGACGTCTATAGTATAGATGACGTCTATAGTATAGATGACGTCTATAGTATAGATGACGTCTATAGTATAGATGACGTCTATAGTATAGATGACGTCTATAATATAGATGACGTCTATAATATAGATGACGTCTATAGTATAGATGACGTCTATAGTATAGATGATGTCTATAATATAGATGACGTCTATAGTATTGATGACGTCTATAGTATAGATGATGTCTATAGTATAGATGACGTCTATAGTATAGATGACGTCTATAGTATAGATGACGTCTATAGTATAGATGACATCTATAGTATAGATGACGTCTATAGTATAGATGACGTCTATAGTATAGATGACGTCTATAGTATAGATGACGTCTATAGTATAGATGACGTCTATAATATAGATGACGTCTATAGTATAGATGACGTCTATAGTATAGATGACTTCTATAGTATAGATGACGTCTTTAGTATAGATGACGGCTATAGTATAGATGATGTCTATAGTATAGATGACGTCTATAGTATAAATGACGTCTATAGTATAGATGACGTCTATAGTATAGATGACGTCTATAGTATAGATGACGTCTATAGTATAGATGACGTCTATAGTATAGATGACGTCTATAATATTGATGACGTCTATAATATTGATGACGTCTATAATATAGATGACGTCTATAGTATAGATGACGTCTATAGTATAGATGATGTCTATAGTATAGATGACGTCTATAGTATAGATGACGTCTATAGTATAGATGACGTCTATAGTATAGATGACGTCTATAGTATAGATGACGTCTATAGTATAGATGACGTCTATAGTATAGATGACGTCTTTAGTATAGATGACGTCTATAGTATAGATGACGTCTATAGTATAGATGACGTCTATAATATAGATGACGTCTATAATATAGATGACGTCTATAGTATAGATGATGTCTATAGTATAAATGACGTCTATTGTATAGATGACGTCTATAGTATAGATGACGTCTATAGTATAGATGACGTCTATAGTATAGATGACGTCTATAGTATAGATGACGTCTATAGTATAGATGACGTCTATAGTATAGATGACGCCTATAGTATAGATGACTTCTATAATATAGATGACGTCTATAGTATAGATGACGTCTTTAGTATAGATGACGGCTATAGTATAGATGATGTCTATAGTATAGATGACGTCTATAGTATAAATGACGTCTATAGTATAGATGACGTCTATAGCATAGATGGCGTCTATAGTATAGATGACATCTATAGTAAAGATGACGTCTATAGTATAGATGACGTCTATAGTATAGATGACGTCTATAGTATAGATGACGTCTATAGTATAGATGACGTGTATAGTATAGATGATGTCTATAGTATAGATGACGTCTATAGTATAGATGACGTCTATAGTATAGATGACGTCTATAGTATAGATGACGTCTATAGTATAGATGACGTCTATAGTATAGATGACGTCTATAGTATAGATGACGTCTATAGTATAGATGACGTCTATAGTATAGATGACGTCTATAGTATAGATGACGTCTATAGTATAGATGACGTCTATAGTATAGATGACGTCTTTAGTATAGATGACGGCTATAGTATAGATGATGTCTATAGTATAAATGACGTCTATAGTTTAGATAACGTGTATAGTATAGATGACGTCTATAGTATAGATGACGTCTATAGTATAGATGACGTCTATAGTATAGATGACGTCTATAATATAGATGACGTCTATAATATAGATGACGTCTATAGTATAGATGACGTCTATAGTATAGAGGATGTCTATAGTATAGATGACGTCTATAGTATAGATGACGTCTATAGTATAGATGACGTCTATAGTATAGATGACGTCTATAGTATAGATGACGTCTATAGTATAGATGACGTCTATAGTATAGATGACGTCTATAGTATAGATGACGTCTATAGTATAGATGACGTCTATAGTATAGATGACGTCTATAGTATAGATGACGTCTATAGTATAGATGACGCCTATAGTATAGATGACTTCTATAATATAGATGACGTCTATAGTATAGATGACGTCTTTAGTATAGATGACGGCTATAGTATAGATGATGTCTATAGTATAGATGACGTCTATAGTATAAATGACGTCTATAGTATAGATGACGTCTATAGTATAGATGACGTCTATAGTATAAATGACATCTATAGTAAAGATGACGTCTATAGTATAGATGACGTCTATAGTATAGATGACGTCTATAGTATAGATGACGTCTATAGTATAGATGACGTCTATAGTATAGATGACGTCTATCGTATAGATGACGTCTTTAGTATAGATGACGTCTATAGTATAGATGACGTCTATAGTATAGATGACGTCTATAGTATAGATGACGTCTATAGTATAGATGACGTCTATAGTATAGTTGACGTCTATAGTATAGATGACGGCTATAGTATAGATGACGGCTATAGTATAGATGACGTCTATAGTATAGTTGACGTCTATAGAATAGATGACGGCTATAGTATAGATGACGTCTATAGTATAGTTGACGTCTATAGAATAGATGACGTCTATAGTATAGATGACGTCATCTATAGTATAGATGACGTCTATAGTATAGATAACGTCTATAGTATAGATGACGTCTATAGTATAGATAACGTCTATAGTATAGATGACGTCTATAGTATAGATGACGTCTATAGTATAGATGACGTCTATAGTATAGATGACGTCTATAGTATAGATGACGTCTATAGTATAGATGACGTCTATAGTATAGATGACGTCTATAGTATAGATGACGTCTATAGTAAAGATGACGTCTATAGTATAGACGACGTCTATAGTATAGACGACGTATATAGTATAGACGACGTCTATAGTATAGACGACGTCTATAGTAAAGATGACGTCTATAGTAAAGATGACGTCTAAAGTATAGATGACGTCTATAGTAAAGATGACGTCTATAGTATAGATGACGTCTATAGTATAGATGACGTCTATAGTAAAGATGACGTCTATAGTATAGATGACGTCTATAGTATAGATGACGTCTATAGTAAAGATGACGTCTATAGTATAGATGACGTCTATAGTATAGATGACGTCTATAGTATAGATGACGTCTATAGTATAGATGACGTGTATAGTATAGATGATGTCTATAGTATAGATGACGTCTATACTATAGATGACGTCTATAGTATAGATGACGTCTATAGTATAGATGACATCTATAGTATAGATGACGTCTATAGTATAGATGACGTCTATAGTATAGATGACGTCTATAGTATAGATGACGTCTATAGTATAGATGACGTCTATAGTATAGATGACGTCTATAGTATAGATGCCGTCTATAGTATAGATGACGTCTATAGTAAAGATGACGTCTATAGTAAAGATGACGTCTATAGTATAGATGACGTCTATAGTAAAGATGACGTCTATAGTATAGATGACGTCTATAGTATAGATGACGTCTATAGTATAGATGACGTCTATAGTATAGATGACGTCTATAGTATAGATGACGTCTATAGTATAGATGACGTCTATAGTATAGATGACGTCTATAGTATAGATGACGTCTATAGTATAGATGACGTCTATAGTATAGATGACGTCTATAGTATAGATGACGTCTATAGTATAGATGACGTCTATAGTATAGATGACGTCTATAGTATAGATGACGTCTATAGTATAGATGACGTCTATAGTATAGATGACGTCTATAGTATAGATGACGTCTATAGTATAGATGACGTCTATAGTATAGATGACGTCTATAGTATAGATGACGTCTATAGTATAGACGACGTCTATAGTAAAGATGACGTCTATAGTAAAGATGACGTCTATAGTATAGATGACGTCTATAGTAAAGATGACGTCTATAGTATAGATGACGTCTATAGTATAGATGATGTCTATAGTATAGATGACGTCTATAGTATAGTTGACGTCTATAGTATAGATGACGTGTATAGTGTAGATGATGTCTATAGAAAAGATGACGTGTATAGTATAGATGACGTCTATAATATAGATGACGTCTATAGTATAGTTGACGTCTATAGTATAGATGACGTGTATAGTGTAGATGATGTCTATAGTATAGATGACGTGTATAGTATAGATGACGTGTATAGTTTAGATGATGTCTATAGTATAGATGACGTCTATAGTATAGATGACGTCTATAATATAGATGACGTCTATAGTATAGATGACGTCTATAGTATAGATGACGTCTATAATATAGATGGCGTCTATAGTATAGATGACGTCTATAGTATAGATGACGTCTATATTATAGATGACGTCTATAGTATAGATGACGTCTATAGTATAGATGACGTTTATAGTATAGATGACGTCTATAGTATAGATGACGTCTATAGTATAGATGACGTCTATAGTATAGATAACGTCTATAGTATAGATGACGTCTATAGTATAGATAACGTCTATAGTATAGATGAGGTCTATAGTATAGATGACGTCTATAGTATAGATGACGTCTATAGTACAGATGACGTCTATAGTATAGATGACGTCTATAGTATAGATGACGTCTATAGTATAGATGACGTCTATAGTATAGATGACGTCTATAGTATAGATAACGTCTATAGTATAGATGAGGTCTATAGTATAGATGACGTCTATAGTATAGATGACGTCTATAGTACAGATGACGTCTATAGTATAGATGACGTCTATAGTATAGATGACGTCTATAGTATAGATGACGTCTATAGTATAGATGACGTCTATAGTATAGATGACGTCTATAGTATAGATGACGTCTATAGTATAGATGACGTCTATAGTATAGATGACGTCTATAGTATAGATGACGTCTATAGTATAGATGACGTCTATAGTATAGATGACGTCTATAGTATAGATGACGTCTATAGTATAGATGACGTCTATAGTATAGACGACGTCTATAGTATAGACGACGTCTATAGTAAAGATGACGTCTATAGTAAAGATGACGTCTAAAGTATAGATGACGTCTATAGTAAAGATGACGTCTAAAGTATAGATGACGTCTATAGTAAAGATGACGTCTATAGTATAGATGACGTCTATAGTATAGATGACGTCTATAGTATAGATGACGTCTATAGTATAGATGACGTCTATAGTATAGATGACGTCTATAGCATAGATGACGTCTATAGCATAGATGACGTCTATAGTATAGATGACGTCTATGGTATAGATGACGTCTATAGTATAGATGACGTCTATAGTATAGATGACGTCTATAGTATAGATGACGTCTATAGTATAGATGACGTCTATAGTATAGATGACGTCTATAGTATAGATGACGTCTATAGTATAGATGACGTCTATAGTATAGATTACGTCTATAGTTAAGATGACGTCTATAGTAAAGATGACGTCTATAGTATAGATCACGTCTATAGTAAAGATGACGTCTATAGTATAGATGACGTCTATAGTATAGATGACGTCTATAGTATAGATGACGTCTATAGTATAGATGACGTCTATAGTAAAGATGACGTCTATAGTATAGATGACGTCTATAGTATAGATGACGTCTATAGTATAGATGACGTCTATAGTATAGATGACGTCTATAGTATAGATGACGTCTATAGCATAGATGACGTCTATAGCATAGATGACGTCTATAGTATAGATGACGTCTATAGTATAGATGACGTCTATAGTATAGACGACGTCTATAGTAAAGATGACGTCTATAGTAAAGATGACTTCTATAGTATAGATGACGTCTATATTAAAGATGACGTCTATAGTATAGTTGACGTCTATAGTATAGATGACGTGTATAGTGTAGATGATGTCTATAGTATAGATGACGTGTATAGTATAGATGACGTCTATAGTATAGATGACGTCTATAGTATAGATTACGTCTATAGTATAGATTACGTCTAAAGTTAAGATGACGTCTATAGTAAAGATGACGTCTATAGTATAGATCACGTCTATAGTAAAGATGACGTCTATAGTATAGATGACGTCTATAGTATAGATGACGTCTATAGTATAGATGACGTCTATAGTATAGATGACGTCTATAGTATAGATGACGTCTATAGTATAGATGACGTCTATAGTATAGATGACGTCTATAGTATAGATGACGTCTATTGTATAGATGACGTCTATAGTATAGACGACGTCTATAGTAAAGATGACGTCTATAGTAAAGATGACGTCTATAGTATAGATGACGTTTATAGTAAAGATGACGTCTATAGTATAGTTGACGTCTATAGTATAGATGACGTGTATAGTGTAGATGATGTCTATAGTATAGATGACGTGTATAGTATAGATGACGTCTATAGTTTAGATGATGTCTATAGTATAGATGATGTCTATAGTATAGATGACGTCTATAGTATAGTTGACGTCTATAGTATAGATGACGTGTATAATGTAGATGATGTCTATAGTATAGATGACGTGTATAATATAGATGAAGTCTATAGTTTAGATGATGTCTATAGTATAGATGACGTCTATAGTATAGATGACGTCTATAATATAGATGACGTCTATAGTATAGTTGACGTCTATAGTATAGATGACGTGTATAGTGTAGATGATGTCTATAGTATAGATGACGTGTATAGTATAGATGACGTGTATAGTTTAGATGATGTCTATAGTATAGATGACGTCTATAGTATAGATGACGTCTATAATATAGATGACGTCTATAGTATAGATGACGTCTGTAGTATAGATGACGTCTATAATATAGATGACGTCTATAGTATAGATGACGTCTATATTATAGATGACGTCTATAGTATAGATGACGTCTATAGTATAGATGACGTCTATAGTATAGATGACGTTTAAAGTATAGATGACGTCTATACTATAGATGACGTCTATAGTATAGATAACGTCTATAGTATAGATGACGTCTATAGTATAGATGACGTCTATAGTATAGATGACGTCTATAGTATAGATGACGTCTATAGTACAGATGACGTCTATAGTATAGATGACGTCTTTAGTATAGATGACGTCTATAGTATAGATGACGTCTATAGTATAGATGACGTCTATAGTATAGATAACGTCTATAGTATAGATGACGTCTATAGTATAGATGACGTCTATAGTATAGATGACGTCTATAGTATAGATGACGTCTATAGTATAAATGACGTCTATAGTATAGATGACGTCTATAGTATAGATGACGTCTATAGTATAGATGACGTCTATAGTACAGATGACGTCTATAGTATAGATGACGTCTATAGTATAGATGACGTCTATAGTATAGATGACGTCTATAGTATAGATGACGTCTATAGTATAGATGACGTCTATAGTATAGATGACGTCTATAGTATAGATGACGTCTATAGTATAGATGACGTCTATAGTATAGATGACGTCTATAGTATAGATGACGTCTATAGTATAGATGACGTCTATAGTATAGATGACGTCTATAGTATAGATGACGTCTATAGTATAGATGACGTCTATAGAATAGATGACGTCTATAGTATAGATGACGTCTATAGTATAGTTGACGTCTATAGTATAGTTGACGTCTATAGTATAGTTGACGTCTATAGTATAGATGACGGCTATAGTATAGATGACGTCATCTTTAGTATAGTTGACGTCTATAGTATAGATGACGGCTATAGTATAGTTGACGTCTATAGTATAGATGACGTCTATAGTATAGATGACGTCTATAGTATAGATGACGTCTATAGTATAGATGACGTCTATAGTATAGATGACGTCTATAGTATAGATGACGTCTATAGTATAGATGACGTCTATAGTATAGATGACGTCTATAGTATAGATGACGTCTATAGTATAGATGACGTCTATAGTATAGATGACGTCTATAGTATAGATGACGTTTATAGTATAGATGACGTCTATAGTATAGATAACGTCTATAGTATAGATGACGTTTACATCTATACTATAGATGATGTCTATAGAATAGATAACGTCTATACTATAGATGATGTCTATAGTATAGATGACGTCTATAGTATAGATGACGTCTAAAGTATAGATGACGTCTATAGTATAGATTACGTCTATAGTATAGATGACGTCTACAGTATAGATGATGTCTATAGTATAGATGACGTCTATACTATAGATGACGTCTATAGAATAGATAACGTCTATACTAAAGATGACGTCTATACTATAGATGATTTCTATAGAATAGATAACGTCTATATTATAGATGACGTCTATAGAATAGATGATGTCTATTATATAGATGACGTCTATAGTATAGATGACGTCTATAGTATAGATGACGTCTATAGTATAGATGACGTCTATAGTATAGATGACGCCTATAGTATAGATGACGTCTATAGTATAGATGACTTCTATAATATAGATGACGTCTATAGTATAGATGACGTCTATAGTATAGATGACGGCTATAGTATAGATGACGTCAATAGTATAAATGACGTCTATAGTATAGATGACGTATATAGTATAGATGACGTCTATTGTATAGATGACGTCTATAGTATAGATGACGTCTATAGTATAGATGACGTCTATAGTATAGATGACGTCTTTAGTATAGATGACGTCTAAAGTATAGATGACGTCTATAGTATAGATGACGTCTATAGTATAGATGACGTCTATAGTATAGATAACGTCTATAGTATAGATGACGTCTATAGTATAGATAACGTCTATAGTATAGATGACGTCTGTAGTATAGATGACGTCTATAGTATAGATGACGTCTATAGTATAGATGACGTCTATAGTATAGATGACGTCTATAGTATAGATGACGTCTATAGTATAGATGACGTCTATAGTATAGATGACGTCTATAGTATAGATGACGTCTATAGTATAGATGACGTCTATAGTATAGATGACGTCTATAGTATAGATGACGTCTATAGTATAGATGACGTCTATAGTATAGATGACGTCTATAGTATAGATGACGTCTATAGTATAGATGACGTCTATAGTATAGATGACGTCTATAGTATAGATGACGTCTATAGTATAGATGACGTCTATAGTATAGATGACGTCTATAGTATAGATGACGACTATAGTATAGATGACGTCTATAGTATAGATGACGGCTATAGTATAGATGACTTCTATACTATAGATGACGTCTATACTATAGATGACGTCTATAGTATAGATGAAGGCTATAGTATAGATGACGTCTATACTATAGATGACTTCTATACTATAGATGACGTCTATACTATAGATGACGTCTATAGTATAGATGACGTCTATAGTATAGATGACTTCTATAGTATAGATGACGTCTATAGTATAGATGACGTCTATAGTATAGATGACGTCTATAGTATAGATGACGTCTATACAATAGATGACGTCTATAGAATAGATAACGTCTTTAGAATAGATGACGTCTATACTAAAGATGACGTCTATAGAATAGATGACGTCTATACTATAGATGACGTCTATAGTATAGATGACGTCTATAGTATAGATGACGTCAATAGTATAAATGACGTCTATAGTATAGATGACGTATATAGTATAGATGACGTCTATAGTATAGATGACGTCTATAGTATAGATGACGTCTATAGTATAGATGACGTCTATAGTATAGATGACGTCTTTAGTATAGATGACGTCTAAAGTATAGATGACGTCTATAGTATAGATGACGTCTATAGTATAGATGACGTCTATAGTATAGATAACGTCTATAGTATAGATGACGTCTATAGTATAGATAACGTCTATAGTATAGATGACGTCTGTAGTATAGATGACGTCTATAGTATAGATGACGTCTATAGTATAGATGACGTCTATAGTATAGATGACGTCTATAGTATAGATGACGTCTATAGTATAGATGACGTCTATAGTATAGTTGACGTCTATAGTATAGATGACGTCTATAGTATAGATGACGTCTATAGTATAGATGACGTCTATAGTATAGATGACGTCTATAGTATAGATGACGTCTATAGTATAGATGACGTCTATAGTATAGATGACGTCTATAGTATAGATGACGACTATAGTATAGATGACGTCTATAGTATAGATGACGGCTATAGTATAGATGACGTCTATACTATAGATGACTTCTATACTATAGATGACGTCTATACTATAGATGACGTCTATAGTATAGATGAAGGCTATAGTATAGATGACGTCTATACTATAGATGACTTCTATACTATAGATGACGTCTATACTATAGATGACGTCTATAGTATAGATGACGTCTATAGTATAGATGACGTCTATAGTATAGATGACGTCTATAGTATAGATGACGTCTATAGTATAGATGACGTCTATAGTATAGATGACGTCTATAGTATAGATGACGTCTATAGTATAGATGACGTCTATAGTATAGATGACGTCTATAGTATAGATGACGTCTATAGTATAGATGACGTCTATAGTATAGATGACGTCTATACAATAGATGACGTCTATAGAATAGATGACGTCTTTAGAATAGATGACGTCTATACTAAAGATGACGTCTATAGAATAGATGACGTCTATACTATAGATGACGTCTATAGTATAGATGACGTCTATAGTATAGATGACGTCTATAGTATAGATGACGTCTATAGTATAGATGACGTCTATAGAATAGATGACGTCTATACTAAAGATGACGTCTATAGAATAGATGACGTCTATAGAATAGATGACGTCTATACTAAAGATGACGTCTATAGAATAGATGACGTCTATAGAATAGATGACGTCTATACTATAGATGACGTCTATAGTATAGATGACGTCTATAGTATAGATGACGTCTATACAATAGATGACGTCTATAGAATAGATGACGTCTATACTAAAGATGACGTCTATAGAATAGATGACATCTATAGAATAGATGACGTCTATACTATAGATGACGTCTATAGTATAGATGACGTCTATAGTATAGATGACGTCTATAGTATAGATGAAGTCTAAAGTATAGATGACGTCTATAGTATAGACGACGTCTATAGTAAAGATGACGTCTATAGTATAGATGACGTCTATAGTAAAGATGACGTCTATAGTATAGGTGACGTGTATAGTATAGATGATGTCTATAGTATAGATGACGTGTATAGTATAGATGACGTGTATAGTATAGATGATGTCTATAGTATAGATGACGTCTATAGTATAGAAGACGTCTATAGTATAGTTGACGTCTATAGTATAGTTGACGTCTATAGTATAGATGTCGTGTATAGTGTAGATGATGTCTATAGTATAGATGACGTGTATAGTATAGATGACGTCTATAGTATAGATGATGTCTATAGTATAGATGACGTCTATAGTTTAGATGACGTCTATAGTATAGATGACGTCTATGGTATAGATGACGTCTATAGTATAGATGACGTCTATAGTATAGATGACGTCTATAGTATAGATGACGTCTATAGTATAGATGACGTCTATAGTATAGATGACGTCTATAGTATAGATGACGTCTATAGTATAGATGACGTCTATAGTATAGATGACGTCTATAGTATAGATGACGTCTATAGTATAGATGACGTCTATAGTATAGATGACGTCTATAGTATAGATGACGTCTATAGTAATATAGTATAGATGATGTCTATAGTATAGATGACGTCTATAGTATAGATGACGTCTATAGTATAGTTGACGTCTATAGTATAGTTGACGTCTATAGTATAGATGTCGTGTATAGTGTAGATGATGTCTATAGTATAGATGACGTGTATAGTATAGATGACGTCTATAGTATAGATGATGTCTATAGTATAGATGACGTCTATAGTATAGATGACGTCTATAGTATAGATGACGTCTATGGTATAGATGACGTCTATGGTATAGATGACGTCTATGGTATAGATGACGTCTATAGTATAGATGACGTCTATAGTATAGATGACGTCTATAGTATAGATGACGTCTATAGTATAGATGACGTCTATAGTATAGATGACGTCTATAGTATAGATGACGTCTATAGTATAGATGACGTCTATAGTATAGATGACGTCTATAGTATAGATGACGTCTATAGTATAGATGACGTCTTTAGTATAGATGACGTCTATAGTATAGATGACGTCTATAGTATAGATGCGTCTATAGTATAGATGACGTCTATAGTATAGATGACGTCTATAGTATAGATGACGTCTATAGTATAGATGACGTCTATAGTATAGATGACGCCTATAGTATAGATGACGTCTATAGTATAGATGAAGTCTATAGTATAGATGACGTCTAAAGTATAGATGACGTCTAAAGTATAGATGACGTCTATAGTAAAGATGACGTCTATAGTATAGGTGACGTGTATAGTATAGATGATGTCTATAGTATGGATGACGTGTATAGTATAGATGACGTGTATAGTATAGATGATGTCTATAGTATAGATGACGTCTATAGTATAGATGACGTCTATAGGATAGATGACGTCTATAGGATAGATGACGTCTATAGTATAGATGACGTCTATAGTATAGATGACGTCTATAGTATAGATGACGTCTATAGTAAAGATGACGTCTATAGTAAAGATGACGTCTATAGTATAGATGACGTCTATAGTATAGATGACGTCTATAGTATAGATGACGTCTATAGTATAGATGACGTCTATAGTATAGATGACGTCTAAAGTATAGATGACGCCTATAGTATAGATGACGTCTATAGTATAGATGAAGTCTATAGTATAGATGACGTCTATAGTATAGATTACGTCTATAGTATAGATGACGTCTATAGTATAGATGACGTCTATAGTATAGATGACGTCTATAGTAAAGATGACGTCTATAGTATAGACGACGTCTATAGTATAGACGACGTCTATAGTAAAGATGACGTCTATAGTAAAGATGACGTCTATAGTAAAGATGACGTCTATAGTAAAGATGACGTCTATAGTATAGGTGACGTGTATAGTAAAGATGACGTCTATAGTATAGGTGACGTGTATAGTATAGATGACGTCTATAGTATAGATGACGTCTATAGTATAGATGACGTCTATAGTATAGATGACGTCTATAGTATTGATGACGTCTATAGTATAGATGACGTCTATAGTATAGATGACGTCTATAGTATAGATGACGTCTATAGTATAGATGTCGTCTATAGTATAGATGTCGTCTATAGTATAGATGACGTCTATAGTATAGATGACGTCTATAGTATAGATGACGTCTAAAGTATAGATGACGTCTAAAGTATAGATGACGTCTATAGTATAGATGACGTCTATAGTATAGATGCCGTCTATAGTATAGATGACGTCTATAGTATAGATGACGTCTATAGTATAGATGACGTCTATAGTATAGATGACGTCTATAGTATAGATGACGTCTATACAATAGATGACGTCTATAGAATAGATGACGTCTTTAGAATAGATGACGTCTATACTAAAGATGACGTCTATAGAATAGATGACGTCTATACTATAGATGACGTCTATAGTATAGATGACGTCTATAGTATAGATGACGTCAATAGTATAAATGACGTCTATAGTATAGATGACGTATATAGTATAGATGACGTCTATAGTATAGATGACGTCTATAGTATAGATGACGTCTATAGTATAGATGACGTCTATAGTATAGATGACGTCTTTAGTATAGATGACGTCTAAAGTATAGATGACGTCTATAGTATAGATGACGTCTATAGTATAGATGACGTCTATAGTATAGATAACGTCTATAGTATAGATGACGTCTATAGTATAGATAACGTCTATAGTATAGATGACGTCTGTAGTATAGATGACGTCTATAGTATAGATGACGTCTATAGTATAGATGACGTCTATAGTATAGATGACGTCTATAGTATAGATGACGTCTATAGTATAGATGACGTCTATAGTATAGATGACGTCTATAGTATAGATGACGTCTATAGTATAGATGACGTCTATAGTATAGATGACGTCTATAGTATAGATGACGTCTATAGTATAGATGACGTCTATAGTATAGATGACGACTATAGTATAGATGACGTCTATAGTATAGATGACGGCTATAGTATAGATGACGTCTATACTATAGATGACTTCTATACTATAGATGACGTCTATACTATAGATGACGTCTATAGTATAGATGAAGGCTATAGTATAGATGACGTCTATACTATAGATGACTTCTATACTATAGATGACGTCTATACTATAGATGACGTCTATAGTATAGATGACGTCTATAGTATAGATGACGTCTATAGTATAGATGACGTCTATAGTATAGATGACGTCTATAGTATAGATGACGTCTATAGTATAGATGACGTCTATAGTATAGATGACGTCTATAGTATAGATGACGTCTATAGTATAGATGACGTCTATAGTATAGATGACGTCTATAGTATAGATGACGTCTATACAATAGATGACGTCTATAGAATAGATGACGTCTTTAGAATAGATGACGTCTATACTAAAGATGACGTCTATAGAATAGATGACGTCTATACTATAGATGACGTCTATAGTATAGATGACGTCTATAGTATAGATGACGTCTATAGTATAGATGACGTCTATAGTATAGATGACGTCTATAGAATAGATGACGTCTATACTAAAGATGACGTCTATAGAATAGATGACGTCTATAGAATAGATGACGTCTATACTAAAGATGACGTCTATAGAATAGATGACGTCTATAGAATAGATGACGTCTATACTATAGATGACGTCTATAGTATAGATGACGTCTATAGTATAGATGACGTCTATACAATAGATGACGTCTATAGAATAGATGACGTCTATACTAAAGATGACGTCTATAGAATAGATGACATCTATAGAATAGATGACGTCTATACTATAGATGACGTCTATAGTATAGATGACGTCTATAGTATAGATGAAGTCTAAAGTATAGATGACGTCTATAGTATAGACGACGTCTATAGTAAAGATGACGTCTATAGTATAGATGACGTCTATAGTAAAGATGACGTCTATAGTATAGGTGACGTGTATAGTATAGATGATGTCTATAGTATAGATGACGTGTATAGTATAGATGACGTGTATAGTATAGATGATGTCTATAGTATAGATGACGTCTATAGTATAGATGACGTCTATAGTATAGTTGACGTCTATAGTATAGTTGACGTCTATAGTATAGATGTCGTGTATAGTGTAGATGATGTCTATAGTATAGATGACGTGTATAGTATAGATGACGTCTATAGTATAGATGATGTCTATAGTATAGATGACGTCTATAGTTTAGATGACGTCTATAGTATAGATGACGTCTATGGTATAGATGACGTCTATAGTATAGATGACGTCTATAGTATAGATGACGTCTATAGTATAGATGACGTCTATAGTATAGATGACGTCTATAGTATAGATGACGTCTATAGTATAGATGACGTCTATAGTATAGATGACGTCTATAGTATAGATGACGTCTATAGTATAGATGACGTCTATAGTATAGATGACGTCTATAGTATAGATGACGTCTATAGTATAGATGACGTCTATAGTATAGATGACGTCTATAGTAATATAGTATAGATGATGTCTATAGTATAGATGACGTCTATAGTATAGATGACGTCTATAGTATAGTTGACGTCTATAGTATAGTTGACGTCTATAGTATAGATGTCGTGTATAGTGTAGATGATGTCTATAGTATAGATGACGTGTATAGTATAGATGACGTCTATAGTATAGATGATGTCTATAGTATAGATGACGTCTATAGTATAGATGACGTCTATAGTATAGATGACGTCTATGGTATAGATGACGTCTATGGTATAGATGACGTCTATGGTATAGATGACGTCTATAGTATAGATGACGTCTATAGTATAGATGACGTCTATAGTATAGATGACGTCTATAGTATAGATGACGTCTATAGTATAGATGACGTCTATAGTATAGATGACGTCTATAGTATAGATGACGTCTATAGTATAGATGACGTCTATAGTATAGATGACGTCTATAGTATAGATGACGTCTATAGTATAGATGACGTCTTTAGTATAGATGACGTCTATAGTATAGATGACGTCTATAGTATAGATGCGTCTATAGTATAGATGACGTCTATAGTATAGATGACGTCTATAGTATAGATGACGTCTATAGTATAGATGACGCCTATAGTATAGATGACGTCTATAGTATAGATGAAGTCTATAGTATAGATGACGTCTAAAGTATAGATGACGTCTAAAGTATAGATGACGTCTATAGTAAAGATGACGTCTATAGTATAGGTGACGTGTATAGTATAGATGATGTCTATAGTATGGATGACGTGTATAGTATAGATGACGTGTATAGTATAGATGATGTCTATAGTATAGATGACGTCTATAGTATAGATGACGTCTATAGGATAGATGACGTCTATAGTATAGATGACGTCTATATTATAGATGACGTCTATAGTATAGATGACGTCTATAGTATAGATGACGTCTATAGTAAAGATGACGTCTATAGTAAAGATGACGTCTATAGTATAGATGACGTCTATAGTATAGATGACGTCTATAGTATAGATGACGTCTATAGTATAGATGACGTCTATAGTATAGATGACGTCTAAAGTATAGATGACGCCTATAGTATAGATGACGTCTATAGTATAGATGAAGTCTATAGTATAGATGACGTCTATAGTATAGATTACGTCTATAGTATAGATGACGTCTATAGTATAGATGACGTCTATAGTATAGATGACGTCTATAGTATAGATGACGTCTATAGTATAGATGACGTCTATAGTATAGATGACGTCTATAGTAAAGATGACGTCTATAGTATAGACGACGTCTATAGTATAGACGACGTCTATAGTAAAGATGACGTCTATAGTAAAGATGACGTCTATAGTAAAGATGACGTCTATAGTAAAGATGACGTCTATAGTATAGGTGACGTGTATAGTAAAGATGACGTCTATAGTATAGGTGACGTGTATAGTATAGATGACGTCTATAGTATAGATGACGTCTATAGTATAGATGACGTCTATAGTATAGATGACGTCTATAGTATAGATGACGTCTATAGTATAGATGACGTCTATAGTATAGATGACGTCTATAGTATAGATGACGTCTATAGTATAGATGTCGTCTATAGTATAGATGTCGTCTATAGTATAGATGACGTCTATAGTATAGATGACGTCTATAGTATAGATGACGTCTAAAGTATAGATGACGTCCAAAGTATAGATGACGTCTATAGTATAGATGACGTCTATAGTATAGATGCCGTCTATAGTATAGATGACGTCTATAGTATAGATGCCGTCTATAGTATAGATGACGTCTATAGTATAGATGACGTCTATAGTATAGATGACGTCTATAGTATAGACGACGTCTATAGTATAGATGACGTCTATAGTATAGACGACGTCTATAGTATAGATGACGTCTATAGTATAGATGACGTCTATAGTATAGATGACGTCTATAGTATAGATGACGTCTATAGTATAGATGACGTCTATAGTATAGATGATGTCTATAGTATAGATGACGTCCATAGTATAGATGACGTCTATAGTATAGATGATGTCTATAGTATAGATGATGTCTATAGTATAGATGACGTCTATAGTATAGATGACGTCTATAGTATAGTTGACGTCTAAAGTATAGATGACGTCTATAGTATAGATGACGTCTATAGTATAGATGACGTCTATAGTATAGATGACGTCTATAGTATAGATGACGTCTATAGTATAGATGACGTATATAGTATAGATGACGTCTATAGTATAGAAGGCGTCTATAGTATAGATGACGTCTATAGTATAGATGACGTCTATAGTATAGATGACGTCTATAGTACAGATGACGTCTATAGTATAGATGACGTCTATAGTATAGATGATGTCTATAGTATAGATGACGTCTATACTATAGATGACGTCTATAGTATAGATGACGTCTATAGTAAAGATGACGTCTATAGTATAGGTGACGTGTATAGTAAAGATGACGTCTATAGTATAGGTGACGTGTATAGTATAGATGACGTCTATAGTATAGA
The DNA here is from genome assembly GCA_947623515.1 of Neoascia interrupta. Lineage (NCBI taxonomy): Eukaryota > Metazoa > Arthropoda > Insecta > Diptera > Syrphidae > Neoascia > Neoascia interrupta. Next base: position 103,412,020 of record OX392462.1, read on the forward strand.
TGACGTCCATAGGATAGATGACGTCTATAGTATAGATGACGTCTATAGTATAGATGACGTCTATAGTATAGATGACGTCTATAGTATAGATGACGTCTATAGTATAGATGACGTCTATAGTATAGATGACGTCTATAGTATAGATGTCGTCTATAGTATAGATGACGTCTATAGTATAGATGACGTCTATAGTATAGATGACGTCTAAAGTATAGATGACGTCTATAGTATAGATGACGTCTATAGTATAGATGCCGTCTATAGTATAGATGACGTCTATAGTATAGATGACGTCTATAGTATAGATGACGTCTATAGTATAGATGACGTCTATAGTATAGATGACGTCTATAGTATAGATGATGTCTATAGTATAGATGACGTCCATAGTATAGATGACGTCTATAGTATAGATGATGTCTATAGTATAGATGATGTCTATAGTATAGATGATGTCTATAGTATAGATGACGTCTATAGTATAGTTGACGTCTATAGTATAGATGACGTCTATAGTATAGTTGACGTCTATAGTATAGATGACGTCTATAGTATAGATGACGTCTATAGTATAGATGACGTCTATAGTATAGATGACGTCTATAGTATAGATGACGTCTATAGTATAGATGACGTCTATAGTATAGATGGCGTCTATAGTATAGATGACGTCTATAGTATAGATGACGTCTATAGTATAGATGACGTCTATAGTATAGATGACGTCTATAGTATAGATGACGTCTATAGTATAGATGACGTCTATAGTATAGATGACGTCTATAGTATAGATGATGTCTATAGTATAGATGACGTCTATACTATAGATGACGTCTATAGTATAGATGACGTCTATAGTATAGATGACGTCTATAGTATAGATGACGTCTATACTATAGATGACGTCTATATAATATATGACGTCTATACTAAAGATGACGTCTATACTAAAGATGTCGTCTATAGAATAGATGACGTCTAAAGAATAGATGACGTCTATACTATAGATGACGTCTATAGTATAGATGACGTCTATAGTATAGATGACGTCTGTAGTATAGATGACGTCTTTAGTATAGATGACGTCTATAGTATAGATGACGCCTATAGTATAGATGACGTCTATAGTATAGATGACTTCTATAATATAGATGACGTCTATAGTATAGATGACGTCTATAGTATAGATGACGTCTATAGTATAGATGATGTCTATTGCATAGATGACGTCTATAGTATAGATGACGTCTATAGTATAGATGACGTCTATAGTATAGATGACGTCTATAGTATAGATGACGTCTATAGTATAGATGACGTCTATAGTATAGATGACGTCTATAGTATAGATGACGTCTATAGTATAGATGACGTCTATAGTATAGATGACGTCTATAGTATAGATGACGTCTATAGTATAGATGACGTCTATAGTATAGATGACGTCTATAGTATAGATGACGTCTATAGTATAGATGACGTCTATAGTAAAGATGACGTCTATAGTAATGATGACGTGTATAGTATAGATGATGTCTATAGTATAGATCACGTGTATAGTGTAGATGATGTCTATAGTATAGATGACGTCTATAGTATAGTTGACGTCTATAGTATAGATGACGTCTATAGTATAGATGACGTCTTTAGTATAGATGACGTCTATAGTATAGATGACGTCTATAGTATAGATGACGTCTATAGTATAGATGACGTCTATAGTATAGATGACGTCTATAGTATAGATGACGTCTATAGTATAGATGACGTCTATAGTATAGATGACGTCTATAGTATAGATGACGTCTATAGTATAGATGACGTCTATAGTATAGATGACGTCTATAGTATAGATGACGTCTATAGTATAGATGACGTCTATAGTATAGATGACGTCTATAGTATAGATGACGTCTATAGTATAGATGACGTCTATAGTATAGATGACGTCTATAGTATAGATGACGTCTATAGTATAGATGACGTCTATAGTATAGATGACGTCTATAGTATAGATGACGTCTATAATATAGATGACGTCTATAGTATAGATGACGTCTATAATATAGATGACGTCTATAGTATAGATGACGTCTATAGTATAGATGACGTCTATAGTATAGATGACGTCTATAGTATAGATGACGTCTATAGTATAGATGACGTCTATAGTATAGATGACGTCTATATTATAGATGACGTCTATGGTATAGATGACATCTATAGCATAGATGACGTCTATAGTATAGATGACGTCTATAGTATAGATGACGTCTATAGTATAGATGACGTCTATAGTATAGATGACGTCTATAGTAAAGATGACGTCTATAGTATAGATGACGTCTATAATAAAGATGACGTGTATAGTATAGATGATGTCTTTAGTATAGATGACGTGTATAGTGTTGATGATGTCTATAGTATATATGACGTCTATAGTATAGTTGACGTCTATAGTATAGATGACGTCTATAGTATAGATGACGTCTATTATATAGATGACGTCTATAGTAAAGATGACGTCTATAGTATAGATGACGTTTATAGTATAGATGACGTCTATAGTATAGATGGCGTCTATAGTATAGATGACGTCTATAGTATAGATGACGTCTAAAGTATAGATGACGCCTATAGTATAGATGACGTCTATAGTATAGATGACGTCTTTAGTATAGATGACGTCTATAGTATAGATGACGTCTATAGTATAGATGACGTCTATAGTATAGATGACGTCTATAGTATAGATGACGTCTATAGTATAGATAACGTCTATAGTATAGATAACGTCTATAGTATAGATGACGTCTATAGTATAGATGACGTCTATAGTATAGATGACGTCTATAGTATAGATGACGTCTATAGTATAGATGACGTCTATAGTATAGATGACGTCTATAACATAGATGACGTCTATAATATAGATGACGTCTATAGTATAGATGACGTCTATAGTATAGATGACGTCTATAGTATAGATGACGTCTATAGTATAGATGACGTCTATAGTATAGATGACGTCTATAGTATAGATGACGTCTATAGTATAGATGACGTCTATAGTATAGATGACGTCTATAGTATAGACGACGTCTATAGTAAAGATGACGTCTAAAGTAAAGATGATGTCTATAGTAAAGATGATGTCTATAGTATAGATGATGTCTATAGTATAGATGACTTCTATAGTATAGATGACGTCTATAGTATAGATGACGTCTATAGTATAGATGACGTCTATAGTATAGATGACGTCTATAGTATAGATGACGTCTATAGTATAGATGACGTCTATAGTATAGATGACGTCTATAGTATAGATGACGTCTAAAGTATAGATGACGCCTATAGTACAGATGACGTCTATAGTATAGATGACGTCTATAGTATAGATGACGTCTGTAGTATAGATGACGTCTATAGTATAGATGACGTCTATAGTTTAGATGACGTCTATAGTATAGATGACGTCTATAGTATAGATGACGTCTATAGTATAGATGACGTCTATAGTATAGATGACGTCTATAGTATAGATGACGTCTATAGTATAGATGACGTCTATAGTATAGATGACGTCTATAGTATAGATGACGTCTATAGTATAGATGACGTCTATAGTATAGATGACGTCTATAGTATAGATGACGTCTATAGTATAGATGACGTCTATAGTATAGATGACGTCTATAGTATAGATGACGTCTATAGTATAGATGACGTCTATAGTATAGATGACGTCTATAGTATAGATGACGTCAATAGTATAGATGACGTCTATACTACAGATGACGTCTATAGTATAGATGACGTCAATAGTATAGATGACGTCTATAGTATAGATGACGTCTATAGTATAGATGACGTCTATAGTATAGATGACATCTATAGCATAGATGACGTCTATAGTATAGATGACGTCTATAGTATAGATGACGTCTATAGTATAGATGACGTCTATAGTATAGATGACGTCTATAGTATAGATGACGTCTATAGTATAGATGACGTCTATAGTATAGATGACGTCTATAGTATAGATGACGTCTATAGTATAGATGACGTCTATAGTATAGATGACGTCTATAGTATAGATGACGTCTATAGTATAGATGACGTCTATAGTATAGATGACGTCTATAGTATAGAGGACGTCTATAGTAAAGATGACGTCTATAGTATAGATGACGTCTATAGTATAGATGACGTCTATAGTATAGGTGACGTGTATAGTATAGATGATGTCTATAGTATAGATGACGTGTATAGTATAGATGATGTCTATAGTATAGATGACGTCTATAGTATAGATGACGTCTATAGTATAGTTGACGTCTATAGTATAGATGTCGTGTATAGTGTAGATGATGTTTTTAGTATAGATGACGTGTATAATATAGATGACGTCTATAGTATAGATGATGTCTATAGTATAGATGACGTCTATAGTATAGATGACGTCTATAGTATAGATGATGTCTATAGTATAGATGACGTCTATAGTATAGATGACGTTTATAGTATAGATGACGTCTATAGTATAGATGACGTCTATAGTATAGATGACGTATATAGTATAGATGACGTCTATAGTATAGATGACGTGTATAGTATAGATGACGTCTATACTATAGATGACGTCTATACAATAGATGATGTCTATAGTATAGATGACGTGTATAGTATAGATGACGTCAATACAATAGATGATGTTTATAGTATAGATGACGTCTATAGTATAGATGACGTCTATAGTATAGATGACGTCTATAGTATAGATGACGTGTATAGTATAGATGACGTCTATACTATAGATGACGTCTATACAATAGATGATGTCTATAGTATAGATGACGTCTATAGGATAGATGACGTCTATAGTATAGATGACGTCTATAGTATAGATGACGTCTATAGTATAGATGATGTCTATAGTATAGATGACGTCTATAGTATAGATGACGTCTATAGTATAGTTGACGTCTATAGTATAGATGTCGTGTATAGTGTAGATGATGTCTATAGTATAGATGACGTCTATAGTATAGATGACGTGTATAGTATAGATGACGTCTATACTATAGATGACGTCTATACAATAGATGATGTCTATAGTATAGATGACGTCTATAGTATAGATGACGTCTATAGTATAGATGACGTCTATAGTATAGATGACGTCTATAGTATAGATGACGTGTATAGTATAGATGACGTCTATAGTATAGATGGCGTCTATAGTATAGATGACGTCTATAGTATAGATGACGTCTATAGTATAGATGACGTCTATAGTATAGATGACGTCTATAGTATAGATGATGTCTATAGTATAGATGACGTCTATACTATAGATGACGTCTATAGTATAGATGACGTCTATAGTATAGATGACGTCTATAGTATAGATGACGTCTATACTATAGATGACGTCTATATAATATATGACGTCTATACTAAAGATGACGTCTATACTATAGATGACGTCTATAGTATAGATGACGTCTATAGTATAGATGACGTCTGTAGTATAGATGACGTCTTTAGTATAGATGACGTCTATAGTATAGATGACGCCTATAGTATAGATGACGTCTATAGTATAGATGACTTCTATAATATAGATGACGTCTATAGTATAGATGACGTCTATAGTATAGATGACGTCTATAGTATAGATGATGTCTATTGCATAGATGACGTCTATAGTATAGATGACGTCTATAGTATAGATGACGTCTATAGTATAGATGACGTCTATAGTATAGATGACGTCTATAGTATAGATGACGTCTATAGTATAGATGACGTCTATAGTATAGATGACGTCTATAGTATAGTTGACGTCTATAGTATAGATGACGTCTATAGTATAGATGACGTCTTTAGTATAGATGACGTCTATAGTATAGATGACGTCTATAGTATAGATGACGTCTATAGTATAGATGACGTCTATAGTATAGATGACGTCTATAGTATAGATGACGTCTATAGTATAGATGACGTCTATAGTATAGATGACGTCTATAGTATAGATGACGTCTATAGTATAGATGACGTCTATAGTATAGATGACGTCTATAGTATAGATGACGTCTATAGTATAGATGACGTCTATAGTATAGATGACGTCTATAGTATAGATGACGTCTATAGTATAGATGACGTCTATAGTATAGATGACGTCTATTGTATAGATGACGTCTATAGTATAGATGACGTCTATTGTATAGATGACGTCTATAGTATAGATGACGTCTATAGTATAGATGACGTCTATAGTATAGATGACGTCTATAGTATAGATGACGTCTATAGTATAGATGACGTCTATAATATAGATGACGTCTATAGTATAGATGACGTCTATAGTATAGATGACGTCTATTGTATAGATGACGTCTATAGTATAGATGACGTCTATAGTATAGATGACGTCTATAGTATAGATGACGTCTATAGTATAGATGACGTCTATAGTATAGATGACGTCTATAGTATAGATGACGTCTATAGTATAGATGACGTCTATAGTATAGATGACGTCTATAGTATAGATGACGTCTATAGTATAGATGACGTCTATATTATATGACGTCTATAGTATAGATGACATCTATAGCATAGATGACGTCTATAGTATAGATGACGTCTATAGTATAGATGACGTCTATAGTATAGATGACGTCTATAGTATAGATGACGTCTATAGTAAAGATGACGTCTATAGTATAGATGACGTCTATAGTAAAGATGACGTGTATAGTATAGATGATGTCTTTAGTATAGATGACGTGTATAGTGTTGATGATGTCTATAGTATAGATGACGTCTATAGTATAGTTGACGTCTATAGTATAGATGACGTCTATAGTATAGATGACGTCTATTATATAGATGACGTCTATAGTAAAGATGACGTCTATAGTATAGATGACGTTTATAGTATAGATGACGTCTATAGTATAGATGGCATCTATAGTATAGATGACGTCTATAGTATAGATGACGTCTAAAGTATAGATGACGCCTATAGTATAGATGACGTCTATAGTATAGATGACGTCTTTAGTATAGATGACGTCTATAGTATAGATGACGTCTATAGTATAGATGACGTCTATAGTATAGATGACGTCTATAGTATAGATGACGTCTATAGTATAGATGACGTCTATAGTATAGATGACGTCTATAGTATAGATAACGTCTATAGTATAGATAACGTCTATAGTATAGATGACGTCTATAGTATAGATGACGTCTATAGTATAGATGACGTCTATAACATAGATGACGTCTATAATATAGATGACGTCTATAGTATAGATGACGTCTATAGTATAGATGACGTCTATAGTATAGATGACGTCTATAGTATAGATGACGTCTATAGTATAGATGACGTCTATAGTATAGATGACGTCTATAGTATAGACGACGTCTATAGTAAAGATGACGTCTAAAGTAAAGATGATGTCTATAGTAAAGATGATGTCTATAGTATAGATGATGTCTATAGTATAGATGACTTCTATAGTATAGATGACGTCTATAGTATAGATGACGTCTATAGTATAGATGACGTCTATAGTATAGATGACGTCTATAGTATAGATGACGTCTATAGTATAGATGACGTCTATAGTATAGATGACGTCTATAGTATAGATGACGTCTAAAGTATAGATGACGCCTATAGTACAGATGACGTCTATAGTATAGATGACGTCTATAGTATAGATGACGTCTATAGTATAGATGACGTCTATAGTATAGATGACGTCTATAGTATAGATGACGTCTATAGTATAGATGACGTCTATAGTATAGATGACGTCTATAGTATAGATGACGTCTATAGTATAGATGACGTCTATAGTATAGATGACGTCAATAGTATAGATGACGTCTATAGTATAGATGACGTCTATAGTATAGATGACGTCAATAGTATAGATGACGTCTTTAGTATAGATGACGTCTATAGTATAGATGACGTCTATAGTATAGATGACGTCTATAGTATAGATGACGTCTATAGTATAGATGACGTCTATAGTATAGATGACGTCTATAGTATAGATGACGTCTATAGTATAGATGACGTCTATAGTATAGATGACGTCTATAGTATAGAGGACGTCTATAGTAAAGATGACGTCTATAGTATAGATGACGTCTATAGTATAGATGACGTCTATAGTATAGGTGACGTGTATAGTATAGATGATGTCTATAGTATAGATGACGTGTATAGTATAGATGATGTCTATAGTATAGATGACGTCTATAGTATAGATGACGTCTATAGTATAGATGACGTCTTTACTATAGATGACGTCTATACAATAGATGATGTCTATAGTATAGATGACGTCTATAGGATAGATGACGTCTATAGTATAGATGACGTCTATAGTATAGATGACGTCTATAGTATAGATGATGTCTATAGTATAGATGAAGTCTATAGTATAGATGAAGTCTATAGTATAGATGACGTCTATAGTATAGATGACGTCCATAGTATAGATGACGTCTATAGTATAGATGACGTCAATAGTATAGATGACGTCTATAGTATAGATGACGTCAATAGTAAAGATGACGTCTATAGTAAAGATGACGTCTATAGTAAAGATGACGTCTATAGTAAAGATGACGTCTATAGTAAAAATGACGTCTATAGTAAAGATGACGTCTATAGTAAAGATGACGTCTATAGTATAGGTGACGTGTATAGTAAAGATGACGTCTATAGTATAGGTGACGTGTATAGTATAGATGACGTCTATAGTATAGATGACGTCTATAGGATAGATGACGTCTATAGTATAGATGACGTCTATAGTATAGATGACGTCTATAGTATAGATGACGTCTATAGTATAGATGACGTCTATAGTATAGATGACGTCTATAGTATAGATGACGTCTATAGTATAGACGACGTCTATAGTATAGATGACGTCTATAGTATAGACGACGTCTATAGTATAGATGACGTCTATAGTATAGACGACGTCTATAGTATAGATGACGTCTATAGTATAGATGACGTCTATAGTATAGATGACGTCTATAGTATAGATGACGTCTATAGTATAGATGACGTCTATAGTATAGACGACGTCTATAGTATAGACGACGTCTATAGTATAGATGACGTCTATAGTATAGACGACGTCTATAGTATAGATGACGTCTATAGTATAGATTACGTCTATAGTATAGATGACGTCTATAGTATAGATGACGTCTATAGTATAGATGACGTCTATAGTATAGATGACGTCTATAGTATAGATGACGTCTATAGTAAAGATGACGTCTATAGTATAGATGACGTCTATAGTATAGATGACGTCTATAGTATAGATGACGTCTATAGTATAGATGACGTCTATAGTATATATGATGTCTATAGTATAGATGACGTCTATAGTATAGACGATGTCTATAGTATAGATGACGTCTATAGTATAGATGACGTCTATAGTATAGTTGACGTCTATAGTATAGATGACGTCTATAGTATAGATGACGTCTATAGTATAGATGACATCTATAGTATAGATGACGTCTATAGTATAGATGACATCTATAGTATAGATGACGTCTATAGTATAGATGACGTCTATAGTATAGATGACGTCTATAGTATAGATGACGTCTATAGTATAGATGACGTCTATAGTATAGATGACGTCTATAGTATAGATGACTTCTATAATATAGATGACGTCTATAGTATAGATGACTTCTATAATATAGATGACGTCTATAGTATAGATGACGTCTATAGTATAGATGACGTCTATAGTATAGATGACGACTATAGTATAGATGACGTCTATAGTATAGATGACGTCTATAGTATAGATGACGTCTATAGTATAGATGATGTCTATAGTATAGATGACGTCTATAGTATAGATGACGTCTATAGTATAGATGACGTCTATAGTATAGATGACGTCTATAGTATAGATGACGTCTATAGTATAGATGACGTCTATAGTATAGATGACGTCTATAGTATAGATGACGTCTATACTATAGATGACGTCTATACTATAGATGACGTCTATATAATAGATGACGTCTATACTAAAGATGACGTCTATACTAAAGATGACGTCTATAGAATAGATGACGTCTAAAGAATAGATGACGTCTATACTATAGATGACGTCTATAGTATAGATGACGTCTATAGTGTAGATGACGTCTATAGTATAGATGACGTCTTTAGTATAGATGACGTCTATAGTATAGATGACGCCTATAGTATAGATGACGTCTATAGTATAGATGACTTCTATAATACAGATGACGTGTATACTTTAGATGACGTCTATACTATAGATGACGTCTATACTATAGATGACGTCTATACTATAGATGACGTCTATACTATAGATGACGTCTATAATATAGATGACGTCTATACTATAGATGACGTCTATAGTATAGATGATGTCTATGGTATAGATGACGTCTATAGTATAGATGACGTCTATAGTATAGATGACGTCTATAGTATAGATGACGTCTATAGTATAGATGACGTCTATAGTATAGATGACGTCTATAGTATAGATGACGTCTATACTATAAATGACGTCTATAGTATAGATGACGTCTATACTATAGATGACGTCTATACTATAGATGACGTCTATACTATAGATGACGTCTTTACTATAGATGACGTCTATACTATAGATGACGTCTATACTATAGATGACGTCTATAGTATAGATGACGTCTATAGTATAAATGACGTCTATAGTATAGATGACGTCCATAGTATAGATGACGGCTATAGTATAGATGACGTCTATAGTATAGATGACATCTATAGTATAGATGAAGTCTATAGTACAGACGACGTCTATAGTAAAGATGACGTCTATAGTATAGACGATATATACTATAGATGATGTCTATAGAATAGATAACGTCTATACTATAGATGACGTCTATAGAATAGATGACGTCTATAGTAAAGATGACGTGTATAGTATAGATGATGTCTGTAGTATAGATGACGTGTATAGTGTAGATGATGTCTATAGTATAGATGACGTCTATAGTATAGTTGACGTCTATAGCTACTATAGATACTATAGGCGTCATCTTTACTATAGACGTCATCTATACTATAGACGTCATCTATACCATAGACATCATCTATTCTATAGACGTCATCTATACTATAGACGTCATCTATATTATAGAAGTCATCTATACTATAGACGTCATCTATACTATAGGCGTAATCTATACTATAGACGTCATCTATACTATAGACGTCATCTATACTATAGACGTCATCTATACTATAGACATCATCTATTCTATAGACGTCTATAGTATAGATGACGTCTATAGTATAGATGACGTCTATAGTATAGATGACGTCAATAGTATAGATGACGTCTATAGTATAGATGACGTCTATAGTATAGATGACGTCAATAGTATAGATGACGTCTTTAGTATAGATGACGTCTATAGTATAGATGACGTCTATAGTATAGATGACGTCTATAGTATAGATGACGTCTATAGTATAGATGACGTCTATAGTATAGATGACGTCTATAGTATAGATGACGTCTATAGTATAGATGACGTCTATAGTATAGATGACGTCTATAGTATAGAGGACGTCTATAGTAAAGATGACGTCTATAGTATAGATGACGTCTATAGTATAGATGACGTCTATAGTATAGGTGACGTGTATAGTATAGATGATGTCTATAGTATAGATGACGTGTATAGTATAGATGATGTCTATAGTATAGATGACGTCTATAGTATAGATGACGTCTATAGTATAGATGACGTCTTTACTATAGATGACGTCTATACAATAGATGATGTCTATAGTATAGATGACGTCTATAGGATAGATGACGTCTATAGTATAGATGACGTCTATAGTATAGATGACGTCTATAGTATAGATGATGTCTATAGTATAGATGAAGTCTATAGTATAGATGAAGTCTATAGTATAGATGACGTCTATAGTATAGATGACGTCCATAGTATAGATGACGTCTATAGTATAGATGACGTCAATAGTATAGATGACGTCTATAGTATAGATGACGTCTATAGTAAAGATGACGTCTATAGTAAAGATGACGTCTATAGTAAAGATGACGTCTATAGTAAAGATGACGTCTATAGTAAAAATGACGTCTATAGTAAAGATGACGTCTATAGTAAAGATGACGTCTATAGTATAGGTGACGTGTATAGTAAAGATGACGTCTATAGTATAGGTGACGTGTATAGTATAGATGACGTCTATAGTATAGATGACGTCTATAGGATAGATGACGTCTATAGTATAGATGACGTCTATAGTATAGATGACGTCTATAGTATAGATGACGTCTATAGTATAGATGACGTCTATAGTATAGATGACGTCTATAGTATAGATGACGTCTATAGTATAGACGACGTCTATAGTATAGATGACGTCTATAGTATAGACGACGTCTATAGTATAGATGACGTCTATAGTATAGACGACGTCTATAGTATAGATGACGTCTATAGTATAGATGACGTCTATAGTATAGATGACGTCTATAGTATAGATGACGTCTATAGTATAGATGACGTCTATAGTATAGACGACGTCTATAGTATAGACGACGTCTATAGTATAGATGACGTCTATAGTATAGACGACGTCTATAGTATAGATGACGTCTATAGTATAGATTACGTCTATAGTATAGATGACGTCTATAGTATAGATGACGTCTATAGTATAGATGACGTCTATAGTATAGATGACGTCTATAGTATAGATGACGTCTATAGTATAGATGACGTCTATAGTATAGATGACGTCTATAGTATAGATGACGTCTATAGTAAAGATGACGTCTATAGTATAGATGACGTCTATAGTATAGATGACGTCTATAGTATAGATGACGTCTATAGTATAGATGACGTCTATAGTATATATGATGTCTATAGTATAGATGACGTCTATAGTATAGACGATGTCTATAGTATAGATGACGTCTATAGTATAGATGACGTCTATAGTATAGTTGACGTCTATAGTATAGATGACGTCTATAGTATAGATGACGTCTATAGTATAGATGACATCTATAGTATAGATGACGTCTATAGTATAGATGACATCTATAGTATAGATGACGTCTATAGTATAGATGACGTCTATAGTATAGATGACGTCTATAGTATAGATGACGTCTATAGTATAGATGACGTCTATAGTATAGATGACGTCTATAGTATAGATGACTTCTATAATATAGATGACGTCTATAGTATAGATGACTTCTATAATATAGATGACGTCTATAGTATAGATGACGTCTATAGTATAGATGACGTCTATAGTATAGATGACGACTATAGTATAGATGACGTCTATAGTATAGATGACGTCTATAGTATAGATGACGTCTATAGTATAGATGATGTCTATAGTATAGATGACGTCTATAGTATAGATGACGTCTATAGTATAGATGACGTCTATAGTATAGATGACGTCTATAGTATAGATGACGTCTATAGTATAGATGACGTCTATAGTATAGATGACGTCTATAGTATAGATGACGTCTATACTATAGATGACGTCTATATAATAGATGACGTCTATACTAAAGATGACGTCTATACTAAAGATGACGTCTATAGAATAGATGACGTCTAAAGAATAGATGACGTCTATACTATAGATGACGTCTATAGTATAGATGACGTCTATAGTGTAGATGACGTCTATAGTATAGATGACGTCTTTAGTATAGATGACGTCTATAGTATAGATGACGCCTATAGTATAGATGACGTCTATAGTATAGATGACTTCTATAATACAGATGACGTGTATACTTTAGATGACGTCTATACTATAGATGACGTCTATACTATAGATGACGTCTATACTATAGATGACGTCTATACTATAGATGACGTCTATAATATAGATGACGTCTATACTATAGATGACGTCTATAGTATAGATGATGTCTATGGTATAGATGACGTCTATAGTATAGATGACGTCTATAGTATAGATGACGTCTATAGTATAGATGACGTCTATAGTATAGATGACGTCTATAGTATAGATGACGTCTATAGTATAGATGACGTCTATACTATAAATGACGTCTATAGTATAGATGACGTCTATACTATAGATGACGTCTATACTATAGATGACGTCTATACTATAGATGACGTCTTTACTATAGATGACGTCTATACTATAGATGACGTCTATACTATAGATGACGTCTATAGTATAGATGACGTCTATAGTATAAATGACGTCTATAGTATAGATGACGTCCATAGTATAGATGACGGCTATAGTATAGATGACGTCTATAGTATAGATGACATCTATAGTATAGATGAAGTCTATAGTACAGACGACGTCTATAGTAAAGATGACGTCTATAGTATAGACGATATATACTATAGATGATGTCTATAGAATAGATAACGTCTATACTATAGATGACGTCTATAGAATAGATGACGTCTATAGTAAAGATGACGTGTATAGTATAGATGATGTCTGTAGTATAGATGACGTGTATAGTGTAGATGATGTCTATAGTATAGATGACGTCTATAGTATAGTTGACGTCTATAGCTACTATAGATACTATAGGCGTCATCTTTACTATAGACGTCATCTATACTATAGACGTCATCTATACCATAGACATCATCTATTCTATAGACGTCATCTATACTATAGACGTCATCTATATTATAGAAGTCATCTATACTATAGACGTCATCTATACTATAGGCGTAATCTATACTATAGACGTCATCTATACTATAGACGTCATCTATACTATAGACGTCATCTATACTATAGACATCATCTATTCTATAGACGTCATCTATAGTATAGACGTTATCTATTCTATAGACATCATCTATAGTATAGACGTCATCTTTAGTATAGACGTTATCTATTCGATAGACGTCATCTATAGTATAGACGTCATCTATACTATAGACGTCATCTATACTATAGACGTCATCTATACTATAGACGTCATCTATACTATAGACGTCATCTATACTATAGACGTCATCTATACTATAGACGTCATCTATACTATAGACGTCATCTATACAATAGACGTCATCTATACTATAGACGTCATCTATACTATAGGCGTAATCTATACTATAGACGTCATCTATACTATAGACGTCATCTATACTATAGACGTCATCTATACTATAGACATCATCTATTCTATAGACGTCATCTATAGTATAGACGTTATCTATTCTATAGACATCATCTATAGTATAGACGTCATCTTTAGTATAGACGTTATTTATTCTATAGACGTCATCTATAGTATAGACGTCATCTATACTATAGACGTCATCTATACTATAGACGTCATCTATACTATAGACGTCATCTATACTATAGACGTCATCTATACTATAGACGTCATCTATACTATAGACGTCATCTATACAATAGACGTCATCTATACTATAGACGTCATCTATACTATAGACGTCATCTATACTATAGACGTCATCTATACTATAGACGTCATCTATACTATAGACGTCAACTATACTATAGACGTCATCTATACTAAAGACGTCATCTATACTATAGACGTCATCTATACTATAGACGTCATCTATACTATAGACGTCATCTATACTTTAGACGTCATCTATACTATAGACGTCATCTATACTATAGACGTCATCTATACTATAGACGTCATCTATACTATAGACGTCATCTATACTATAGACGTCATCTATACTATAGACGTCATCCATACTATAGACGTCATCTATACTATAGACGTCATCTATACTATAGACGTCATCTATACTATAGACGTCATCTATACTATAGACGTCATCTATACTATAGACGTCATCTATACTATAGACGTCATCTATACTATAGACGTCATCTATACTATAGACGTCATCTATACTATAGACGTCATCCATACTATAGACGTCATCTATACTATAGACGTCATCTATACTATAGACGTCATCTATACTATAGACGTCATCTATACTGTAGACGTCATCTATACTATAGACGTCAACTATACTATAGACATCAGCTACACTTACACGTCATCTATACTATAGACGTCATCTATACTATAGACGTCATCTATACTATAGACGTCATCTATACTATAGTCGTCATCTATACTATAGACGTCATCTTTACTGTAGACGTCATCTATATTATAGACGTCATCTATACTATAGACGTCATCTATATTATAGACGTCATCTATACTATAGACGTCATCTATACTATGGACTTCATCTATACTATAGACGTCATCTATACTATAGACGTCATCTATACTATAGACGTCATCTATACTATAGACGTCATCTATACTATAGACATCATCTATACTATAGACGTCATCTATACTATAGACGTCATCTATACTATAGACGTCATCTATACTATAGACGTCATCTATACTATAGACGTCATCTATACTATAGACGTCATCTATACTATAGACGTCATCTATACTATAGACGTCATCTATACTATAGACGTCATCTATACTATAGACGTCATCTATACTAAAGACGTCATCTATACTAAAGACGTCATCTATACTATAGACGTCATCTATACTATAGACGTCATCTATACTGTAGACGTCATCTATACTATAGACGTCATCTATACTATAGACGTCATCTATACTATAGACGTCATCTATACTATAGACGTCATCTATACTATAGACGTCATCTATACTATAGACGTCATCTATACTATAGACGTCATCTATACTATAGACGTCATCTATACTATAGACGTCATCTATACTATAGACGTCATCTATATTATAGAAGTCATCTATAATATAGACGTCATTTATACTAAAGACGTCATCTATAGTATAGACGTCATCTATAGTATACACGTCATCTATAGTATAAACGTCATCTATACTATAGGCGTCATCTATACTATAGACGTCATCTATACTATAGACGTCATCTAAAGTATAGACGTCATCTATTCTATAGACGTCATCTATTCTATAGACGTCATCTTTAGTATAGACGTCATCTATTCTATAGACGTCATCTATTGTATAGACGTCATCTATAGTATAGACGTCATCTATACTATAGACGTCATCTATACTATAGACGTTATCTATACTAAAGACGTCATCTATACTATAGACGTCATCTATACTGTAGACGTCATCTACACTATAGACGTCATCTATACTATAGACGTCATCTATACTATAGACGTCATCTATAGTATACACGTCATCTAAAGTATAGACGTCATCTATAGTATACACGTCATCTATAGTATAGACGTCATCTATACTATAGGCGTCATTTATACTATAGCCGTCATCTATACTATAGACGTCATCTATACTATAGACGTCATCTATATTATAGAAGTCATCCATACTATAGACGTCATCTATACTATAGACGTCATCTATACAATAGACGTCATCTATACTATAGTCGTCATCTATACTATAGACGTAATCTATACTATAGACGTCATCTATACTATAGACGTCATCTACACTATAGACGTCATCTATACTATAGACGTCATCTATACTGTAGACGTCATCTATACTATAGACGTCATCTATACTATAGACGTCATCTATACTATAGACGTCATCTATACTATAGACGTCATCTATACTATAGACGTCATCTATACTATAGACGTCATCTAAAGTATAGACGTCATCTATTCTATAGACGTCATCTATTCTATAGACGTCATCTTTAGTATAGACGTCATCTATTCTATAGACGTCATCTATTGTATAGACGTCATCTATTCTATAGACGTCATCTTTAGTATAGACGTCATCTATTCTATAGACGTCATCTATAATATAGACGTCATTTATACTAAAGACGTCATCTATAGTATAGACGTCATCTATAGTATACACGTCATCTATAGTATAGACGTCATCTATACTATAGGCGTCATCTATACTATAGACGTCATCTATACTATAGACGTCATCTAAAGTATAGACGTCATCTATTCTATAGACGTCATATATTCTATAGACGTCATCTTTAGTATAGACGTCATCTATTCTATAGACGTCATCTATTATATAGACGTCATCTATAGTATAGACATCATCTATACTATAGACGTCGTCTATACTATAGACGTCATCTATACTTAAGACATCATCTATACTATACACGTCATCTATACTACAGACGTCATCTATACTACAGACGTCATCTATACTATAGACGTCAACTATACTATAGACGTAATCTATACTACAGACGTCATCTAAACTATAGACGTCAACTATACTATAGACGTCATCTATACTATAGACGTCATCTATACTTTAGACGTCATTTATACTACAGACGTCGTCTATATTATAGACGTCATCTATATTATAGACGTCATCTATATTATAGACGTCATCTATTCTATAGACGTCATCTATAGTATAGACGTCATCTATACTATAGCCGTCATCTATACTATAGGCGTCATCTATACTATAGACGTCATCTATACTATAGACGTCATCTACACCATAGACGTCATCTATACTATAGACGTCATCTACACTATAGACGTCATCTATACTATAGACGTCATCTACACTATAGACGTCATCTATACTATAGACGTCATCTACACTATAGACGTCATCTATACTATAGACGTCATCTATACTATAGACGTCATCTATACTATAGACGTCATCTTTACTATAGACGTCATCTACACTATCATCTATACTATAGACGTCATCTATACTATAGACGTCATCTATACTATGGACGTCATCTATACTATAGACGTCATCTATACTATAGACGTCATCTACACTATAGACGTCATCTATACTATAGACGTCATCTACACTATAGACGTCATCTATACTATAGACGTCATCTATACTATAGACGTCATCTATACTATAGACGTCATCTATACTATAGACGTCATCTATACTATAGACGTCATCTATACTATAGACGTCATCTATACTATAGACGTCATCTATACTATAGACGTCATCTATACTATAGACGTCATCTATATTATAGAAGTCATCTATACTATAGACGTCATTTATACTAAAGACGTCATCTATAGTATAGAGGTCATCTATAGTATACACGTCATCTATAGTATAGACGTCATCTATACTATAGGCGTCATCTATACTATAGACGTCATCTATACTATAGACGTCATCTATAGTATAGACGTCATCTATTCTATAGACGTCATCTATTCTATAGACGTCATCTATTGTATAGACGTCATCTATAGTATAGACGTCATCTATACTATAGACGTCATCTATACTATAGACGTTATCTATACTAAAGACGTCATCTATACTATAGACGTCATCTATACTGTAGACGTCATCTACACTATAGACGTCATCTATACTATAGACGTCATCTATAGTATAGACGTCATCTATAGTATAGACGTCATCTATAATATACACGTCATCTATAGTATAGACGTCATCTATACTATAGGCGTCATTTATACTATAGCCGTCATCTATACTATAGACGTCATCTATACTATAGACGTCATCTATATTATAGAAGTCATCTATACTATAGACGTCATCTATACTATAGACGTCATCTATACTATAGACGTCATCTGTACTATAGACGTCATCTA
This sequence comes from Neoascia interrupta, assembly GCA_947623515.1. Taxonomy (NCBI): domain Eukaryota; kingdom Metazoa; phylum Arthropoda; class Insecta; order Diptera; family Syrphidae; genus Neoascia; species Neoascia interrupta. The sequence goes on from OX392462.1 coordinate 103,431,821, forward strand.
TACTATAGACGTCATCTATACTATACACGTCATCTATACTATAGACGTCATCTATACTATAGACGTCATCTATACTATAGACGTCATCTATACCATAGACGTCATCTATACTATAGACGTCATCTATAGTATAGACGTCATCTATGGAATAGACGTCATCTATAGTATACACGTCATCTATAGTATAGACGTCATCTATAGTATACACGTCATCTATAGTATAGGCGTTATTTATACTATAGCCGTCATCTATACTATAGACGTCATCTATACTATAGACGTCATCTATATTATAGACGTCATCTTTACTACAGACGTCATCTATATTATAGACGTCATCTATACTATAGACGTCATCTATACTATAGACGTCATCAATACTATAGACGTCATCTATAATATAGACGTCATCTTTACAATAGACGTCATCTATACTATAGACGTCATCTATACTATAGACGTCATTTATACTATAGACGTCATCTATACTATAGACGTCATCTATACTATAGACGTCATCTATACTATAGACGTCATCTATACTATAGACGTCATCTATACTATAGACGTCATCTACACTATAGACGTCATCTATACTATAGACGTCATCTACACTATAGACGTCATCTATACTATAGACGTCATCTATACTATAGACGTCATCTACACCATAGACGTCATCTATACTATAGACGTCATCTATAGTATAGACGTCATCTATAGTATAGACGTCATCTATAATATACACGTCATCTATAGTATAGACGTCATCTATAGTATACACGTCATCTATAGTATACACGTCATCTATAGTATAGACGTCATCTATAGCATGCACGTCATCTTTAGTATACACGTCATATATAGTATAGACGTCATCTATACTATAGGCGTCATTTATACTATAGCCGTCATCTATACTATAGACATCATCTATACTATAGACGTCGTCTATACTATAGACGTCATCTATACTTTAGACATCATCTATACTGTACACGTCATCTATACTAAAGACGTCATCTATACTACAGACGTCATCTATACTATAGATGTCAACTATACTATAGACGTAATCTATACTACAGACGTCATCTAAACTATAGACGTCAACTATACTATAGACGTCATCTATACTATAGACGTCATCTATACTTTAGACGTCATTTATACTACAGACGTCGTCTATACTATAGACGTCATCTATTCTATAGACGTCATCTATATTATAGACGTCATCTATATTATAGACGTCATCTATTCTATAGACGTCATCTATAGTATAGACGTCATCTATACTATAGCCGTCATCTATACTATAGCCGTCATCTATACTATAGACGTCATCTATACTATAGACGTCATCTACACCATAGACGTCATCTATACTATAGACGTCATCTACACTATAGACGTCATCTATACTATAGACGTCATCTACGCTATAGACGTCATCTATACTATAGACGTCATCTATACTATAGACGTAATCTTTACTATAGACGTCATCTACACTATCATCTATACTATAGACGTCATCTATAGTATAGACGTCATATATAGTATACACGTCATCTATAGTATAGATGTCATCTATAGTATACACGTCATCTATAGTAATGACGTCATCTATACTATAGGCGTCATCTATACTATAGCCGTCATCTATACTATAGACATCATCTTTACAATAGACGTCATCTATACTATAGACGTCATCTATACTATAGACGTCATCTATACTATAGACGTCATCTATACTATAGCCGTCATCTAAACTATAGACGTCATCTATACTATAGACGTCATCTATACTATAGACGTCATCTATACTATAGACGTCATCTATACTATAGACGTCATCTATACTATAGACGTCATCTATACTATAGACGTCATCTATACTATAGACGTCATCTATACTATAGACGTCATCTATACTATAGACGTCATCTATACTAGAGACGTCATCTATACTATAGACGTCATCTATACTATAGACGTCATCTATACTATAGACGTCATCTATACTATAGACGTCATCTATACTATAGACGTCATCTATACTATAGACATCATCTATACTATAGACGTCATCTATACTATAGACATCATCTATACTTTAGACGTCATCTATACTATAGACGTCATCTTGACTATAGAAGTCATCTATAGTATACACGTCATCTATAGTATAGACGTCATCTATAGTATACACGTCATCTATAGTATAGACGTCATCTTTACTATAGACGTCATCTACACTATCATCTATACTATAGACGTCATCTATACTATAGACGTCATCTATACTATGGACGTCATCTATACTATAGACGTCATCTATACTATAGACGTCATCTACACTATAGACGTCATCTATACTATAGACGTCATCTACACTATAGACGTCATCTATACTAAAGACGTCATATATACTATAGACGTCATCTATACTATAGACGTCATCTATACTATAGACGTCATCTATACTATAGACGTCATCTATACTATAGACGTCATCTATATTATAGAAGTCATCTATACTATAGACGTCATCTATATTATAGAAGTCATCTATACTATAGACGTCATTTATACTAAAGACGTCATCTATAGTATAGACGTCATCTATAGTATACACGTCATCTATAGTATAGACGTCATCTATACTATAGGCGTCATCTATACTATAGACGTCATCTATACTATAGACGTCATCTATAGTATAGACGTCATCTATTCTATAGACGTCATCTATTCTATAGACGTCATCTTTAGTATAGACGTCATCTATTCTATAGACGTCATCTATTGTATAGACGTCATCTATAGTATAGACGTCATCTATACTATAGACGTCATCTATACTATAGACGTTATCTATACTAAAGACGTCATCTATACTATAGACGTCATCTATACTGTAGACGTCATCTACATTATAGACGTCATCTATACTATAGACGTCATCTGTAGTATAGACGTCATCTATAGTATAGACGTCATTTATAATATACACGTCATCTATAGTATAGACGTCATCTATAGCATACACGTCATCTATAGTATAGACGTCATCTATACTATAGGCGTCATTTATACTATAGCCGTCATCTATACTATAGACGTCATCTACACTATAGACGTCATCTATATTATAGAAGTCATCCATACTATAGACGTCATCTATACTATAGACGTCATCTATACAACAGACGTCATCTATACTATAGACGTCATCTATACTATAGTCTTCATCTATACTAAAGACGTAATCTATTCTATAGACGTCATCTATACTATAGACGTCATCTATACTGTAGACGTAATCTATACTATAGACGTCATCTATACTATAGACGTCATCTATACTATAGACGTCATCTATACTATAGACGTCATCTATACTATAGACGTCATCTATACTATAGACGTCATCTATACTATAGACGTCATCTATACTATAGACGTCATCTATACTATAGACGTCATCTATACTATAGACGTCATCTATACTATAGACGTCATCTATACCATAGACGTCATCTATACTATAGACGTCATCTATATTATAGACGTCATCTATACTATAGACGTCATCTATACTATAGACGTCATCTATACTATAGACGTCATCTATATTATAGACGTCATCTATACTATAGACGTCATCTATATTATAGACGTCATCTATACTATAGACGTCATCTATATTATAGACGTCATCTATACTATAGACGTCATCTATACTATAGACGTCATCTATACAATAGACGTCATCTATACAATAGACGTCATCTATACAATAGACGTCATCTATACTATACTATATATAGTATAGATGACGTCTATTGTATAGATGACGTCTATAATATAGATGAAGTCTATAGTATAGATGACGTCTATAGTATAGATGACGTCTATAGTATAGATGACGTCTATAATATAGATGACGTCTATAGTATAGATGACGTCTATGGTATAGATGACGTCTATAGTATAGATGACGTCTATAGTATAGATGACGTCTATAGTATAGATGACGTCTATAGTATAGATGACGTCTATAGTATAGATGACGTCAATAGACGTCATCTATACTATATATAGTATAGTATAGATGACGTCTATTGTATAGATGACGTCTATTGTATAGATGACGTCTATAGTATAGATGACGTCTATAGTATAGATGACGTCTATAATATAGATGACGTCTTTACTATAGACGTCATCTATACTATAGACGTCATCTATACTATAGACGTCATCTATATTATAGACGTCATCTATACTATAGACGTCATCTATATTATAGACGTCATCTATACTATAGACGTCATCTATATTATAGACGTCATCTATACTATAGACGTCATCTATACTATAGACGTCATCTATACAATAGACGTCATCTATACAATAGACGTCATCTATACTATAGACGTCATCTATACTATAGACGTCATCTATACTATAGACGTCATCTATACTATAGACGTCATCTATACTATAGACGTCATCTATACTAAAGACGTCATCTACACTATAGACGTCATCTATACTATAGACGTCATCGATAGTATAGACGTCATCTATGGAATAGACGTCATCTATAGTATACACGTCATCTATAGTATAGACGTCATCTATAGTATACACGTCATCTATAGTATAGGCGTCATTTATACTATAGCCGTCATCTATACTATAGACGTCATCTATACTATAGACGTCATCTATATTATAGACGTCATCTATACTATAGACGTCATCTATATTATAGACGTCATCTATACTATAGACGTCATCTATACTATAGACGTCATCTATACTATAGACGTCATCTTTACAATAGACGTCATCTATACTATAGACGTCATCTATACTATAGACGTCATTTATACTATAGACGTCATCTATACTATAGACGTCATCTATACTATAGACGTCATCTATACTATAGACGTCATCTACACTATAGACGTCATCTATACTATAGACGTCATCTATAGTATAGACGTCATCTATAGAATAGACGTCATCTATAGTATACACGTCATCTATAGTATAGACGTCATCTATAGCATACACGTCATCTATAGTATACACGTCATCTATAGTATAGACGTCATCTATACTATAGGCGTCATTTATACTATAGCCGTCATCTATACTATAGACATCATCTATACTATAGACGTCGTCTATACTATAGACGTCATCTATACTTTAGACATCATCTATACTATACACGTCATCTATACTACAGACGTCATCTATACTATAGACGTCAACTATACTATAGACGTAATCTATAATACAGACGTCATCTAAACTATAGACGTCAACTATACTATAGACGTCATCTATACTATAGACGTCATCTATACTTTAGACGTCATTTATACTACAGACGTCGTCTCTACTATAGACGTCATCTATTCTATAGACGTCATCTATATTATAGACGTCATCTATATTATAGACGTCATCTATTCTATAGACGTCATCTATAGTATAGACGTCATCTATACTATAGCCGTCATCTATACTATAGCCGTCATCTATACTATAGACGCCATCTATACTATAGACGTCATCTACACCATAGACGTCATCTATACTATAGACGTCATCTACACTATAGACGTCATCTATACTATAGACGTCATCTATACTATAGACGTCATCTATACTATAGACGTCATCTACACCATAGACGTCATCTATACTATAGACGTCATCTATACTATAGACGTCATCTATACTATAGACGTCATCTTTACTATAGACGTCATCTACACTATCATCTATACTATAGACGTCATCTATACTATAGACGTCATCTATACTATAGACGTCATCTATACTATAGACGTCATCTATACTATAGACGTCATCTATACTATAGACGTCATCTATACTATAGACGTCATCTATACTATAGACGTCATCTATACTATAGACGTCATCTATACTATAAACGTCATCTATACTATAGACGTCATCTATACTATAGACGTCATCTATACTATAGACGTCATCTATATTATAGACGTCATCTATACTATAGCCGTCATCTATACTATAGACGTCATCTATACTATAGACGTCATCTATATTATAGAAGTCATCCATACTATAGACGTCATCTATACTATAGACGTCATCTATACTATAGACGTCATCTATACTATAGACGTCATCTATACTATAGTCGTCATCTACACTAAAGACATCTATACTATAGACGTCATCTATACTATAGACGTCATCTATACTATAGACGTCATCTATACTATAAACGTCATCTATACTATAGACGTCATCTATACTATAGACGTCATCTATATTATAGACGTCATCTATACTATAGCCGTCATCTATACTATAGACGTCATCTATACTATAGACGTCATCTATATTATAGAAGTCATCCATACTATAGCGTCATCTATACTATAGACGTCATCTATACTATAGACGTCATCTATACTATAGACATCATCTATACTTTAGACGTCATCTATACTATAGACGTCATCTTCACTATAGAAGTCATCTATAGTATACACGTCATCTATAGTATAGACGTCATCTGTAGTATAGACGTCATCTATAGTATACACGTCATCTATAGTATAGACGTCATCTATAGTATACACGTCATCTATAGTATACACGTCATCTATAATATAGACGTCATCTATACTATAGACGTCATCTATACTATAGACGTCATCTATACTATAGACGTCATCTATACTATAGACGTCATCTATACTATAGACGTCATCTATACTATAGACGTCATCTATACTATAGACGTCATCTATAGTATAGACGTCATCTATAGTATAGACGTCAACTATAGAATACACGTCATCTTTAGTATAGACGTCATCTATAGTATACACGTCATCTATAGTATAGACGTCATCTATACTATAGGCGTCATTTATACTATAGCCGTCATCTATACTATAGACGTCATCTATACTATAGACGTCATCTATATTATAGAAGTCATCCATACTATAGACGTCATCTATACTATAGACGTCATCTATACAATAGACGTCATCTATACAATAGACGTCATCTATACTATACTATATATAGTATAGATATCTATCTATACTATAGACGTCATCTATACAATAGACGTCATCTATACAATAGACGTCATCTATACTATATATAGTATAGTATAGATGACGTCTATTGTATAGATGACGTCATCTATACAATGACGTCATCTATATCAATAGACGTCATCTATACAATAGACGTCATCTATACTATATATAGTATAGTATAGATGACGTCTATTGTATAGATGACGTCTATTGTATAGATGACGTCTATAGTATAGATGACGTCTATAGTATGGATGACTTCTATAATATAGATGACGTCTATAGTATAGATGACGTCTATAGTATAGATTACGTCTACAGTATAGATGACGTCTATAGTATAGATGACGTCTATAGTATAGATGACGTCTATAGTATAGATGACGTCTATAGTATAGATGACGTCTATAGTATAGATGACGTCTATAGTATAGACGTCATCTATATTATAGACGTCATCTATACTATAGACGTCATCTATATTATAGACGTCATCTATACTATAGACGTCATCTATACTATAGACGTCATCTATAGTATAGATGACGTCTATAGTATAGACGTCATCTATATTATAGACGTCATCTATACTATAGACGTCATCTATATTATAGACGTCATCTATACTATAGACGTCATCTATACTATAGACGTCATCTATACTATAGACGTCATCTATACTGTAGACGTATTCTATACTATAGACGTCATCTATACTATAGACGTCATCTATACTATAGACGTCATCTATACTATAGACGTCATCTATACTATAGACGTCATCTATACTATAGACGTCATCTATACTATAGACGTCATCTATACTATAGACGTCATCTATACTATAGACGTCATCTATACTATAGACGTCATCTATACTATAGACGTCATCTATACTATAGACGTCATCTATACTATAGACGTCATCTATACCATAGACGTCATCTATACTATAGACGTCATCTATATTATAGACGTCATCTATACTATAGACGTCATCTATACTATAGACGTCATCTATACTATAGACGTCATCTATATCATAGACGTCATCTATACTATAGACGTCATCTATATTATAGACGTCATCTATACTATAGACGTAATCTATATTATAGACGTCATCTATACTATAGACGTCATCTATACTATAGACGTCATCTATACAATAGACGTCATCTATACAATAGACGTCATCTATACTATATATAGTATAGTATAGATGACGTCTATTGTATATATAGTATAGTATAGATGACGTCTATTGTATAGATGACGTCTATTGTATAGATGACGTCTATGACGTCTATTGTATAGATGACGTCTATTGTATAGATGACGTCTATACAATAGACGTCATCTATACAATAGACGTCATCTATACTATACTATATATAGTATAGATGACGTCTATTGTATAGATGACGTCTATTGTATAGATGACGTCTATAGTATAGATGACGTCTATAGTATAGATGACGTCTATAATATAGATTACGTCTATAGTATAGATGACGTCTATAATATAGATGACGTCTATAGTATAGATGACGTCTATGATATAGATGACGTCTATAGTATAGATGACGTCTATAGTATAGATGACGTCTATAGTATAGATGACGTCTATAATATAGATGACGTCTATAGTATAGATGACGTCTATGGTATAGATGACGTCTATAGTATAGATGACGTCTATAGTATAGATGACGTCTATAGTATAGATGACGTCTATAGTATAGATGACGTCTATAGTATAGATGACGTCTATAGTATAGATGACGTCTATAGTATAGATGACGTCTATAGTATAGATGACGTCTATAGTATAGATGACGTCTATAGTATAGATGACGTCTATAGTATAGATGACGTCTATAGTATAGATGACGTCTATAGTATAGAATACGTCTACAGTATAGATGACGTCTATAGTATAGATGACGTCTATAGTATAGATGACGTCTATAGTATAGATGACGTCTATAATATAGATGACGTCTATAGTATAGATGACGTCTATAATATAGATGACGTCTATACTATAGACGTCATCTATACTATAGATGACGTCTATAGTATAGATGACGTCTATAGTATAGATGACGTCTATAATATAGATGACGTCTATAGTATAGATGACGTCTATAATATAGATGACGTCTATACTATAGACGTCATCTATACTATAGACGTCATCTATACTATAGACGTCATCTATACTATAGACGTCATCTATACTATAGACGTCATCTATACTATAGACGTCATCTATACTATAGACGTCATCTATACTGTAGACGTAATCTATACTATAGACGTCATCTATACTATAGACGTCATCTATATTATAGAAGTCATCCATACTATAGACGTCATCTATACTATAGACGTCATCTATACAATAGACGTCATCTATACAATAGACGTCATCTATACTATACTATATATAGTATAGATGACGTCTATTGTATAGATGACGTCTATTGTATAGATGACGTCTATAGTATAGATAGATATCTATACTATATATAGTATAGTATAGATGACGTCTATTGTATAGATGACGTCTATTGTATAGATGACGTCTATAGTATAGATGACGTCTATAGTATGGATGACTTCTATAATATAGATGACGTCTATAGTATAGATGACGTCTATAGTATAGATGACAGCTATAGTATAAATGACGCCTATAGTATAGATGACGTCTATACTATAGATGACGTGTATACTATAGATGACGTCTATACTAAAGATGACGTGTATACTATAGTTGACGTCTATACTATAGATGACGTCTATACTATAGATGACGTCTATAGTATAGATGACGTCTATAGTATAGATGACGTCTATAGTATAGATGACGTCTATAGTATAGATGACGTCTATAGTATAGATGACGTCTATAGTATAGATGACGTCTATAGTATAGATGACGTCTATATTATAGATGACGTGTATACTATAGATGACGTGTATACTATAGATGACGTCTATACTATAGATGACGTGTATACTATAGATGACGTCTATACTACAGATGACGTCTATACTATAGATGACGTGTATACTATAGATGACTTCTATAGTGAAGATGACGTCTATAGTATAGATGACGTCTAAAGTATAGATGATGTCTATAGTATAGATGACGTCTATAGTATAGATGACGTCTATAGTATAGATGACGCTATAGTATGGATGACTTCTATAATATAGATGACGTCTATAGTATAGATGACGTCTATAGTATAGATGACGGCTATAGTATAGATGACGTCTATAATATAGATGACGTCTATAGTATAGATGACGTCTATAGTATAGATGACGTTTATAGTATAGATGACGTCTATAGTATAGATGACGTCTATAGTATAGATGACGTCTATAGTATAGATGTCTTTAGTGTAGATGACGACTATAGTATAGATGACGTCTATAGTATAGATGACGTCTATAGTATAGATGACGTCTATAGTATAGATGACGTCTATAGTATAGATGACGTCTATAGTATGGATGACTTCTATAATATAGATGACGTCTATAGTATAGATGACGTCTATAGTATAGATGACGGCTATAGTATAGATGACGTCTATAATATAGATGACGTCTATAGTATAGATGACGTCTATAGTATAGATGACGTCTATAGTATAGATGACGTTTATAGTATAGATGACGTCTATAGTATAGATGACGTCTATAGTATAGATGACGTCTATAGTATAGATGACGTCTATAGTATAGATGACGTCTATAGTATAGATGACGTCTATAGTATAGATGACGTCTATAGTATAGATGATAGTGTAGATGACGTCTATAGTAAAGATGACGTCTATAGTATAGATGACGTCTATAGTATAGATGACGTCTATAGTATAGATGACGTCTATGGTGTAGATGACGTCTATAGTATAGATGACGTCTATAGTATAGATGACGTCTATAGTATAGATGACGTCTATAGTGTAGATGACGTCTATAGTATAGATGACGTCTATGGTGTAGATGACGTCTATAGTATAGATGGCGTCTATAGTATAGATGACGGCTATAGTATAGATGACGGCTATAGTATAGATGACGTCTATACTATAGATGACGTCTATAGAATAGATGACGTCTATAATATAGATGACGTCTATAATATAGATGACGTCTATAGAATAGATGACGTCTATAGTAGAGACGACGTCTGTAGTATAAATGACGTCTAAAGTATAGATGACGTCTATAGTATAGATGACGTCTATAGTATAGTTGACGTCTATAGTTTAGATGACGTCTGTATTATAGATTACGTCTATAGTATAGTTGACGTCTATAGTATAGATGACGTCTGTAGTATAGATGACGTGTATAGTATAGATGATGTCTAAAGTATAGATGACGTCTATAGTATAGACGACGTCTATAGTATAGATGATGTCTATAGTATAGATGACGGCTATAGTATAAATGACGCCTATAGTATAGATGACGTCTATACTATAGATGACGTGTATACTATAGATGACGTGTATGCTATAGATGACGTCTATACTATAGATGACGTGTATACTATAGATGACGTCTATTCTATAGATGACGTCTATACTATAGATGACGTCTATAGTATAGATGACGTCTATAGTGTAGATGACGTCTATAGTATAGATGACGTCTATAGTGTAGATGACGTCTATAGTATAGATGACGTCTATAGTATAGATGACGTCTATAGTATAGATGACGTCTATAGTATAGATGACGTCAATAGACGTCATCTATACTATATATAGTATAGTATAGATGACGTCTATTGTATAGATGACGTCTATTGTATAGATGACGTCTATAGTATAGATGACGTCTATAGTATAGATGACGTCTATAATATAGATGACGTCTTTACTATAGACGTCATCTATACTATAGACGTCATCTATACTATAGACGTCATCTATATTATAGACGTCATCTATACTATAGACGTCATCTATATTATAGACGTCATCTATACTATAGACGTCATCTATATTATAGACGTCATCTATACTATAGACGTCATCTATACTATAGACGTCATCTATACTATAGACGTCATCTATACTATAGACGTCATCTATATTATAGAAGTCATCTATACTATAGACGTCATCTATATTATAGAAGTCATCTATACTATAGACGTCATTTATACTAAAGACGTCATCTATAGTATAGACGTCATCTATAGTATACACGTCATCTATAGTATAGACGTCATCTATACTATAGGCGTCATCTATACTATAGACGTCATCTATACTATAGACGTCATCTATAGTATAGACGTCATCTATTCTATAGACGTCATCTATTCTATAGACGTCATCTTTAGTATAGACGTCATCTATTCTATAGACGTCATCTATTGTATAGACGTCATCTATAGTATAGACGTCATCTATACTATAGACGTCATCTATACTATAGACGTTATCTATACTAAAGACGTCATCTATACTATAGACGTCATCTATACTGTAGACGTCATCTACACTATAGACGTCATCTATACTATAGACGTCATCTGTAGTATAGACGTCATCTATAGTATAGACGTCATTTATAATATACACGTCATCTATAGCATAGACGTCATCTATAGCATACACGTCATCTATAGTATAGACGTCATCTATACTATAGGCGTCATTTATACTATAGCCGTCATCTATACTATAGACGTCATCTACACTATAGACGTCATCTATATTATAGAAGTCATCCATACTATAGACGTCATCTATACTATAGACGTCATCTATACAACAGACGTCATCTATACTATAGACGTCATCTATACTATAGTCTTCATCTATACTAAAGACGTAATCTATTCTATAGACGTCATCTATACTATAGACGTCATCTATACTGTAGACGTAATCTATACTATAGACGTCATCTATACTATAGACGTCATCTATACTATAGACGTCATCTATACTATAGACGTCATCTATACTATAGACGTCATCTATACTATAGACGTCATCTATACTATAGACGTCATCTATACTATAGACGTCATCTATACTATAGACGTCATCTATACTATAGACGTCATCTATACTATAGACGTCATCTATACTATAGACGTCATCTATACTATAGACGTCTATAGTATAGATGACGTCTATAGTATAGATGACGTCTATAGTATAGATTACGTCTACAGTATAGATGACGTCTATAGTATAGATGACGTCTATAGTATAGATGACGTCTATAATATAGATGACGTCTATAGTATAGATGACGTCTATGGTATAGATGACGTCTATAGTATAGATGACGTCTATAGTATAGATGACGTCTATAGTATAGATGACGTCTATAGTATAGATGACGTCTATAGTATAGATGACGTCTATAGTATAGATGACGTCTATAGTATAGATGACGTCTATAGTATAGATTACGTCTACAGTATAGATGACGTCTATAGTATAGATGACGTCTATAGAATAGATTACGTCTTTAGTATAGATGAAGACTATAGTATAGATGACGTCTATAGTATAGATGACGTCTGTTGTATAGATGACGTCTATAGTATAGATGACGTCTATAGTATGGATGACTTCTATAATATAGATGACGTCTATAGTGTAGATGACGTCTATAGTATAGATGACGGCTATAGTATAAATGACGCCTATAGTATAGATGACGTCTATACTATAGATGACGTGTATGCTATAGATGACGTCTATGCTATAGATGACGTGTATATTATAAATGACGTCTATACTATAGATGACGTCTATACTACAGATGACGTCTATAGTATAGATGACGTCTATAGTGTAGATGACGTCTACAGTATAGATGACGTCTATAGTATAGATGACGTCTTTAGTATAGATAACGTCTATAGTATAGATGACGTCTATAGTATAGATGACGTTTATAGTATAGATGACGTCTATAGTATAGATGACGTCTATAGTATAGATGACGTCTATAGTATAGATGTCTTTAGTGTAGATGACGACTATAGTATAGATGACGTCTATAGTATAGATGACGTCTATAGTATAGATGACGTCTATAGTATAGATGACGTCTATAGTATGGATGACTTCTATAATATAGATGACGTCTATAGTATAGATGACGTCTATAGTATAGATGACGGCTATAGTATAGATGACGTCTATAATATAGATGACGTCTATAGTATAGATGACGTCTATAGTATAGATGACGTCTATAGTATAGATGACGTTTATAGTATAGATGACGTCTATAGTATAGATGACGTCTATAGTATAGATGACGTCTATAGTATAGATGACGTCTATAGTATAGATGACGTCTATAGTATAGATGACGTCTATAGTATAGATGACGTCTATAGTATAGATGACGTCAATAGACGTCATCTATACTATATATAGTATAGTATAGATGACGTCTATTGTATAGATGACGTCTATTGTATAGATGACGTCTATAGTATAGATGACGTCTATAGTATAGATGACGTCTATAATATAGATGACGTCTTTACTATAGACGTCATCTATACTATAGACGTCATCTATACTATAGACGTCATCTATATTATAGACGTCATCTATACTATAGACGTCATCTATATTATAGACGTCATCTATACTATAGACGTCATCTATATTATAGACGTCATCTATACTATAGACGTCATCTATACTATAGACGTCATCTATACAATAGACGTCATCTATACAATAGACGTCATCTATACTATAGACGTCATCTATACTATAGACGTCATCTATACTATAGACGTCATCTATACTATAGACGTCATCTATACTATAGACGTCATCTATACTAAAGACGTCATCTACACTATAGACGTCATCTATACTATAGACGTCATCGATAGTATAGACGTCATCTATGGAATAGACGTCATCTATAGTATACACGTCATCTATAGTATAGACGTCATCTATAGTATACACGTCATCTATAGTATAGGCGTCATTTATACTATAGCCGTCATCTATACTATAGACGTCATCTATACTATAGACGTCATCTATATTATAGACGTCATCTATACTATAGACGTCATCTATATTATAGACGTCATCTATACTATAGACGTCATCTATACTATAGACGTCATCTATACTATAGACGTCATCTTTACAATAGACGTCATCTATACTATAGACGTCATCTATACTATAGACGTCATTTATACTATAGACGTCATCTATACTATAGACGTCATCTATACTATAGACGTCATCTATACTATAGACGTCATCTACACTATAGACGTCATCTATACTATAGACGTCATCTATAGTATAGACGTCATCTATAGAATAGACGTCATCTATAGTATACACGTCATCTATAGTATAGACGTCATCTATAGCATACACGTCATCTATAGTATACACGTCATCTATAGTATAGACGTCATCTATACTATAGGCGTCATTTATACTATAGCCGTCATCTATACTATAGACATCATCTATACTATAGACGTCGTCTATACTATAGACGTCATCTATACTTTAGACATCATCTATACTATACACGTCATCTATACTACAGACGTCATCTATACTATAGACGTCAACTATACTATAGACGTAATCTATAATACAGACGTCATCTAAACTATAGACGTCAACTATACTATAGACGTCATCTATACTATAGACGTCATCTATACTTTAGACGTCATTTATACTACAGACGTCGTCTCTACTATAGACGTCATCTATTCTATAGACGTCATCTATATTATAGACGTCATCTATATTATAGACGTCATCTATTCTATAGACGTCATCTATAGTATAGACGTCATCTATACTATAGCCGTCATCTATACTATAGCCGTCATCTATACTATAGACGCCATCTATACTATAGACGTCATCTACACCATAGACGTCATCTATACTATAGACGTCATCTACACTATAGACGTCATCTATACTATAGACGTCATCTATACTATAGACGTCATCTATACTATAGACGTCATCTACACCATAGACGTCATCTATACTATAGACGTCATCTATACTATAGACGTCATCTATACTATAGACGTCATCTTTACTATAGACGTCATCTACACTATCATCTATACTATAGACGTCATCTATACTATAGACGTCATCTATACTATAGACGTCATCTATACTATAGACGTCATCTATACTATAGACGTCATCTATACTATAGACGTCATCTATACTATAGACGTCATCTATACTATAGACGTCATCTATACTATAGACGTCATCTATACTATAGACGTCATCTATACTATAGACGTCATCTATACTATAAACGTCATCTATACTATAGACGTCATCTATACTATAGACGTCATCTATACTATAGACGTCATCTATATTATAGACGTCATCTATACTATAGCCGTCATCTATACTATAGACGTCATCTATACTATAGACGTCATCTATATTATAGAAGTCATCCATACTATAGACGTCATCTATACTATAGACGTCATCTATACTATAGACGTCATCTATACTATAGACGTCATCTATACTATAGTCGTCATCTACACTAAAGACATCTATACTATAGACGTCATCTATACTATAGACGTCATCTATACTATAGACGTCATCTATACTATAAACGTCATCTATACTATAGACGTCATCTATACTATAGACGTCATCTATATTATAGACGTCATCTATACTATAGCCGTCATCTATACTATAGACGTCATCTATACTATAGACGTCATCTATATTATAGAAGTCATCCATACTATAGCGTCATCTATACTATAGACGTCATCTATACTATAGACGTCATCTATACTATAGACATCATCTATACTTTAGACGTCATCTATACTATAGACGTCATCTTCACTATAGAAGTCATCTATAGTATACACGTCATCTATAGTATAGACGTCATCTGTAGTATAGACGTCATCTATAGTATACACGTCATCTATAGTATAGACGTCATCTATAGTATACACGTCATCTATAGTATACACGTCATCTATAATATAGACGTCATCTATACTATAGACGTCATCTATACTATAGACGTCATCTATACTATAGACGTCATCTATACTATAGACGTCATCTATACTATAGACGTCATCTATACTATAGACGTCATCTATACTATAGACGTCATCTATAGTATAGACGTCATCTATAGTATAGACGTCAACTATAGTATACACGTCATCTTTAGTATAGACGTCATCTATAGTATACACGTCATCTATAGTATAGACGTCATCTATACTATAGGCGTCATTTATACTATAGCCGTCATCTATACTATAGACGTCATCTATACTATAGACGTCATCTATATTATAGAAGTCATCCATACTATAGACGTCATCTATACTATAGACGTCATCTATACAATAGACGTCATCTATACAATAGACGTCATCTATACTATACTATATATAGTATAGATATCTATCTATACTATAGACGTCATCTATACAATAGACGTCATCTATACAATAGACGTCAGATGACGTCTATAGTATGGATGACTTCTATAATATAGATGACGTCTATAGTATAGATGACGTCTATAGTATAGATTACGTCTACAGTATAGATGACGTCTATAGTATAGATGACGTCTATAGTATAGATGACGTCTATAGTATAGATGACGTCTATAGTATAGATGACGTCTATAGTATAGATGACGTCTATAGTATAGATGACGTCTATAGTATAGACGTCATCTATATTATAGACGTCATCTATACTATAGACGTCATCTATATTATAGACGTCATCTATACTATAGACGTCATCTATACTATAGACGTCATCTATAGTATAGATGACGTCTATAGTATAGACGTCATCTATATTATAGACGTCATCTATACTATAGACGTCATCTATATTATAGACGTCATCTATACTATAGACGTCATCTATACTATAGACGTCATCTATACTATAGACGTCATCTATACTGTAGACGTATTCTATACTATAGACGTCATCTATACTATAGACGTCATCTATACTATAGACGTCATCTATACTATAGACGTCATCTATACTATAGACGTCATCTATACTATAGACGTCATCTATACTATAGACGTCATCTATACTATAGACGTCATCTATACTATAGACGTCATCTATACTATAGACGTCATCTATACTATAGACGTCATCTATACTATAGACGTCATCTATACCATAGACGTCATCTATACTATAGACGTCATCTATATTATAGACGTCATCTATACTATAGACGTCATCTATATTATAGACGTCATCTATACTATAGACGTCATCTATATTATAGACGTCATCTATACTATAGACGTCATCTATATTATAGACGTCATCTATACTATAGACGTCATCTATACAATAGACGTCATCTATACAATAGACGTCATCTATACTATAGACGTCATCTATACTATAGACGTCATCTATACTATAGACGTCATCTATACTATAGACGTCATCTATACTATAGACGTCATCTATACTATAGACGTCATCTATACTAAAGACGTCATCTACACTATAGACGTCATCTATACTATAGACGTCATCTATAGTATAGACGTCATCTATGGAATAGACGTCATCTATAGTATACACGTCATCTATAGTATAGACGTCATCTATAGTATACACGTCATCTATAGTATAGGCGTCATTTATACTATAGCCGTCATCTATACTATAGACGTCATCTATACTATAGACGTCATCTATATTATAGACGTCATCTATACTATAGACGTCATCTATATTATAGACGTCATCTATACTATAGACGTCATCTATACTATAGACGTCATCTATACTATAGACGTCATCTTTACAATAGACGTCATCTATACTATAGACGTCATCTATACTATAGACGTCATTAATACTATAGACGTCATCTATACTATAGACGTCATCTATTCTATAGACGTCATCTATACTATAGACGTCATCTATACTATAGACGTCATCTACACTATAGACGTCATCTATACTATAGACGTCATCTATAGTATAGACGTCATCTATAGAATAGACGTCATCTATAGTATACACGTCATCTATAGTATAGACGTCATCTATAGCATACACGTCATCTATAGTATACACGTCATCTATAGTATAGACGTCATCTATACTATAGGCGTCATTTATACTATAGCCGTCATCTATACTATAGACATCATCTATACTATAGACGTCGTCTATACTATAGACGTCATCTATACTTTAGACATCATCTATACTATACACGTCATCTATACTACAGACGTCATCTATACTACAGACGTCATCTATACTATAGACGTCAACTATACTATAGACGTAATCTATAATACAGACGTCATCTAAACTATAGACGTCAACTATACTATAGACGTCATCTATACTATAGACGTCATCTATACTTTAGACGTCATTTATACTACAGACGTCGTCTCTACTATAGACGTCATCTATTCTATAGACGTCATCTATATTATAGACGTCATCTATATTATAGACGTCATCTATTCTATAGACGTCATCTATAGTATAGACGTCATCTACACCATAGACGTCATCTATACTATAGACGTCATCTATACTATAGCCGTCATCTATACTATAGACGTCATCTATACTATAGACGTCATCTACACCATAGACGTCATCTATACTATAGACGTCATCTACACTATAGACGTCATCTATACTATAGACGTCATCTATACTATAGACGTCATCTATACTATAGACGTCATCTACACCATAGACGTCATCTATACTATAGACGTCATCTTTACTATAGACGTCATCTACACTATCATCTATACTATAGACGTCATCTATACTATAGACGTCATCTATACTATAGACGTCATCTATACTATAGACGTCATCTATACTATAGACGTCATCTATACTATAGACGTCATCTATACTATAGACGTCATCTATACTATAGACGTCATCTATACTATAGACGTCATCTATACTATAGACGTCATCTATACTATAGACGTCATCTATACTATAGACGTCATCTATACTATAGACGTCATCTATACTATAGCCGTCATCTATACTATAGACGTCATCTATACTATAGACGTCATCTATATTATAGAAGTCATCCATACTATAGACGTCATCTATACTATAGACGTCATCTATACTATAGACGTCATCTATACTATAGACGTCATCTATACTATAGTCGTCATCTACACTAAAGACATCTATACTATAGACGTCATCTATACTATAGACGTCATCTATACTATAGACGTCATCTATACTATAAACGTCATCTATACTATAGACGTCATCTATACTATAGACGTCATCTATACTATAGACGTCATCTATATTATAGACGTCATCTGTACTATAGCCGTCATCTATACTATAGACGTCATCTATACTATAGACGTCATCTATATTATAGAAGTCATCCATACTATAGACGTCATCTATACTATAGACGTCATCTATACTATAGACATCATCTATACTTTAGACGTCATCTATACTATAGACGTCATCTTCACTATAGAAGTCATCTATAGTATACACGTCATCTATAGTATAGACGTCATCTGTAGTATAGACGTCATCTATAGTATACACGTCATCTATAGTATAGACGTCATCTATAGTATACACGTCATCTATAGTATACACGTCATCTATAATATAGACGTCATCTATACTATAGACGTCATCTATACTATAGACGTCATCTATACTATAGACGTCATCTATACTATAGACGTCATCTATACTATAGACGTCATCTATACTAACGACGTCATCTATACTATAGACGTCATCTATACTATAGACGTCATCTATAGTATAGACGTCATCTATAGTATAGACGTCAACTATAGTATACACGTCATCTTTAGTATAGACGTCATCTATAGTATACACGTCATCTATAGTATAGATGACGTCTATACTACATATCTACACTATAGTATAGACGTCATCTATACTATAGGCGTCATTTATACTATAGCCGTCATCTATACTATAGACGTCATCTATACTATAGACGTCATCTATATTATAGAAGTCATCCATACTATAGACGTCATCTATACTATAGACGTCATCTATACAATAGACGTCATCTATACTATAGACGTCATCTATACTATAGTCGTCATCTATACTAAAGACGTCATTTATACTATAGACGTCATCTATACTATAGACGTCATCTATACTATAGACGTCATCTATACTATAGACGTCATCTATACTATAGACGTCATCTATACTATAGACGTCATCTATACTATAGACGTCATCTACACTATAGACGTCATCTATACTATAGACGTCATCAAAAGTATAGACGTCATCTATAGAATAGACGTCATCTATAGTATACACGTCATCTATAGTATAGACGTCATCTATAGTATACACGTCATCTATAGTATAGACGTCATCTATACTATAGGCGTCATTTATACTATAGCCGTCATCTATACTATAGACGTCATCTATACTATAGACGTCATCTATATTATAGACGTCATCTATACTATAGACGTCATCTATATTATAGACGTCATCTATACTATAGACGTCATCTATACTATAGACGTCATCTATACTATAGACGTCATCTTTACAATAGACGTCATCTATACTATAGACGTCATCTATACTATAGACGTCATCTATACTATAGACGTCATCTATACTATAGACGTCATCTATACTATAGACGTCATCTATACTATAGAGGTCATCTATACTATAGACGTCATCTATACTATAGACGTCATCTACACTATAGACGTCATCTATACTATAGACGTCATCTATAGTATAGACGTCATCTATAGAATAGACGTCATCTATAGTATACACGTCATCTATAGTATAGACGTCATCTATAGCATACACGTCATCTATAGTATACACGTCATCTATAGTATAGACGTCATCTATACTATAGTCGTCATTTATACTATAGCCGTCATCTATACTATAGACATCATCTCTACCAAAGACGTCGTCTATACTATAGACGTCATCTATACTTTAGACATCATCTATACTATACACGTCATCCATACTACAGACGTCATCTATACTACAGACGTCATCTATACTATAGACGTCAACTATACTATAGACGTAATCTATACTACAGACGTCATCTAAACTATAGACGTCAACTATACTATAGACGTCATCTATACTATAGACGTCATCTATACTATAGACGTCATCTATACTTTAGACGTCAATTATACTACAGACGTCGTCTATACTATAGACGTCATCTATTCTCTAGACGTCATCTATATTATAGACGTCATCTATATTATAGACGTCATCTATTCTATAGACGTCATCTATACTATAGACGTCATTTATACTATAGCCGTCATCTATACTATAGACGTCATCTATACTATAGACGTCATCTACACCATGGACGTCATCTATACTATAGACGTCATCTTCACTATAGACGTCATCTATACTATAGACGTCATCTACACTATAGACGTCATCTATACTATAGACGTCATCTATACTATAGACGTCATCTATACTATAGACGTCATCTATACTATAGACGTCATCTATACTATAGACGTCATCTATACAATAGACGTCATCTATACTATAGACGTCATCTGTACTATAGACGTCATCTATACTATAGACGTCATCTATACTATAGACGTCATCTATACTATAGACGTCATCTATACTATAGACGTCATCTATACTATAGACGTCATCTATACTATAGACGTCATCTATACTATAGACGTCATCTATACTATAGACGTCATCTATACTATAGACGTCATCTACACTATAGACGTCATCTATACTATAGACGTCATCTATACTATAGTCGTCATCTATACTAAAGACGTCATCTATACTATAGACGTCATCTATACTATAGACGTCATCTATAGTATAGACGTCAACTATAGTATACACGTCATCTATAGTATAGACGTCATCTATAGTATACACGTCATCTATAGTATAGACGTCATCTATACTATAGGCGTCATTTATACTATAGCCGTCATCTATACTATAGACGTCATCTATACTATAGACGTCATATATATTATAGAAGTCATCCATACTATAGACGTCATCTATACTATAGACGTCATCCATACAATAGACGTCATCTATACTATAGACGTCATCTATACTATAGTCGTCATCTATACTAAAGACGTCATCTATACTATAGACGTCATCTATACTATAGACGTCATCTATACTATAGACGTCATCTATACTATAGACGTCATCTATACTATAGACGTCATCTATACTATAGACGTCATCTATACTATAGACGTCATCTATACTATAGACGTCATCTATACTATAGACGTCATCTGTACTATAGACGTCATCTATACTATAGACGTCATCTATACTATAGACGTCATCTATACTATAGACGTCATCTATACTATAGACGTCATCTATACTATAGACGTCATCTATACTATAGACGTCATCTATACTATAGACGTCATCTATACTATAGACGTCATCTATACTATAGACGTCATCTATACTATAGACGTCATCTATACTATAGACGTCATCTATACTATAGACGTCATCTATACTATAGACGTCATCTATACTATAGACGTCATCTATACTATAGACGTCATCTATACTATAGACGTCATCTATACTATAGACGTCATCTATACTATAGACGTCATCTATACTATAGACGTCATCTATACTATAGACGTCATCTATACTATAGACGTCATCTATACTATAGACGTCATCTATACTATAGACGTCATCTATACTATAGACGTCATCTATACTATAGACGTCATCTATACTATAGACGTCATCTATACTATAGACGTCATCTATACTATAGACGTCATCTATATTATAGACGTCATCTATACTATAGACGTCATCTATACTATAGACGTCATCTATACTATTGACGTCATCTATACTCTAGACGTCATCTATATTATAGACGTCATCTATACTATAGACGTCATCTATACTATAGACGCCATCTATACTATAGACGTCATCTATACTATAAACGTCATCTATACTATAGACGTCATCTATATTATAGACGTCATCTATACTATAGCCGTCATCTATACTATAGACGTCATCTATACTATAGACGTTATCTATATTATAGAAGTCATCCATACTATAGACGTCATCTATACTATAGACGTCATCTATACTATAGACGTCATCTATACTATAGTCGTCATCTACACTAAAGACATCTATACTATAGACGTCATCTATACTATAGACGTCATCTATACTATAGACGTCATCTATACTATAAACGTCATACATACTATAGACGTCATCTATACTATAGACGTCATCTATGCTATAGACGTCATCTATATTATAGACGTCATCTATACTATAGCCGTCATCTATACTATAGACGTCATCTATACTATAGACGTCATCTATATTATAGAAGTCATCCATACTAAAGACGTCATCTATACTATAGACGTCATCTATACTATAGACATCATCTATACTTTAGACGTCATCTATACTATAGACGTCATCTTCACTATAGAAGTCATCTATAGTATACACGTCATCTATAGTATAGACGTCATCTATAGTATAGACGTCATCTATAGTATACACGTCATCTATAGTATAGACGTCATCTATAGTATACACGTCATCTATAGTATACACGTCATCTATAATATAGACGTCATCTATACTATAGACGTCATCTATACTATAGACGTCATCTATACTATAGACGTCATCTATACTATAGACGTCATCTATACTATAGACGTCATCTATAGTATAGACGTCATCTATAGTATAGACGTCAACTATAGTATACACGTCATCTTTAGTATAGACGTCATCTATAGTATACACGTCATCTATAGTATAGACGTCATCTATACTATAGGCGTCATTTATACTATAGCCGTCATCTATACTATAGACGTCATCTATACTATAGACGTCATCTATATTATAGAAGTCATCCATACTATAGACGTCATCTATACTATAGACGTCATCTATACAATAGACGTCATCTATACTATAGACGTCATCTATACTATAGTCGTCATCTATACTAAAGACGACATCTATACTATAGACGTCATCTATACTATAGACGTCATCTATATTATAGACGTCATCTATACTATAGACGTCATCTATACTATAGACGTCATCTATACTATAGACGTCATCTATACTATAGACGTCATCTATACTATAGACGTCATCTATACTATAGACGTCATCTATACTATAGACGTCATCTATACTATAGACGTCATCTATACTATAGACGTCATCTATACTATAGACGTCATCTATACTATAGACGTCATCTATACTATAGACGTCATCTATACTATAGACGTCATCTATACTATAGACGTCATCTATACTATAGACGTCATCTATACTATAGACGTCATCTATACTATAGACGTCATCTATACTACAGACGTCATCTATACTATAGACGTCATCTATACTATAGACGTCATCTATACTATAGACGTCATCTATACTATAGACGTCATCTACACTATAGACGTCATCTATACTATAGACGTCATCAATAGTATAGACGTCATCTATAGAATAGACGTCATCTATAGTATACACGTCATCTATAGTATAGACGTCATCTATAGTATACACGTCATCTATAGTATAGACGTCATCTATACTATAGGCGTCATTTATACTATAGCCGTCATCTATACTATAGACGTCATCTATACTATAGACGTCATCTATATTATAGACGTCATCTATACTATAGACGTCATCTATATTATAGACGTCATCTATACTATAGACGTCATCTATACTATAGACGTCATCTATACTATAGACGTCATCTTTACAATAGACGTCATCTATACTATAGACGTCATCTATACTATAGACGTCATCTATACTATAGACGTCATCTATACTATAGACGTCATCTATACTATAGACGTCATCTATACTATAGACGTCATCTATACTATAGAGGTCATCTATACTAAAGACGTCATCTATACTATAGACGTCATCTACACTATAGACGTCATCTATACTATAGACGTCATCTATAGTATAGACGTCATCTATAGAATAGACGTCATCTATAGTATACACGTCATCTATAGTATAGACGTCATCTATAGCATACACGTCATCTATAGTATACACGTCATCTATAGTATAGACGTCATCTATACTATAGGCGTCATTTATACTATAGCCGTCATCTATACTATAGACATCATCTCTACCAAAGACGTCGTCTATACTATAGACGTCATCTATACTTTAGACATCATCTATACTATACACGTCATCCATACTACAGACGTCATCTATACTACAGACGTCATCTATACTATAGACGTCAACTATACTATAGACGTAATCTATACTACAGACGTCATCTAAACTATAGACGTCAACTATACTATAGACGTCATCTATACTATAGACGTCATCTATACTATAGACGTCATCTATACTTTAGACGTCATTTATACTACAGACGTCGTCTATACTATAGACGTCATCTATTCTCTAGACGTCATCTATATTATAGACGTCATCTATATTATAGACGTCATCTATTCTATAGACGTCATCTATACTATAGACGTCATCTATACTATAGCCGTCATCTATACTATAGCCGTCATCTATACTATAGACGTCATCTATACTATAGACGTGATCTACACCATGGACGTCATCTATACTATAGACGTCATTTACACTATAGACGTCATCTATACTATAGACGTCATCTATACTATAGACGTCATCTATACTATAGACGTCATCTATACTATAGACGTCATCTATACTATAGACGTCATCTATACTATAGACGTCATCTATACTATAGACGTCATCTATACTATAGACGTCATCTATACTATAGACGTCATCTATACTATAGACGTCATCTATACTATAGACGTCATCTGTACTATAGACGTCATCTATACTATAGACGTCATCTATACTATAGACGTCATCTATACTAAAGACGTCATCTATACTATAGACGTCATCTATACTATAGACGTCATCTATACTATAGACGTCATCTATACTATAGACGTCATCTATACTATAGACGTCATCTACACTATAGACGTCATCTATACTATAGACGTCATCTATACTATAGTCGTCATCTATACTAAAGACGTCATCTATACTATAGACGTCATCTATACTATAGACGTCATCTACACTATAGACGTCATCTATAGTATAAACGTCATCTATAGTATAGACGTCAACTATAGTATACACGTCATCTATAGTATAGACGTCATCTATAGTATACACGTCATCTGTAGTATAGACGTTATCTATACTATAGGCGTCATTTATACTATAGCCGTCATCTATACTATAGACGTCATCTATACTATAGACGTCATCTATATTATAGAAGTCATCCATACTATAGACGTCATCTATACTATAGACGTCATCTATACAATAGACGTCATCTATACTATAGACGTCATCTATACTATAGTCGTCATCTATACTAAAGACGTCATCTATACTATAGACGTCATCTATACTATAGACGTCATCTATACTATAGACGTCATCTATACTATAGACGTCATCTATACTATAGACGTCATCTATACTATAGACGTCATCTATACTATAGACGTCATCTAAACTATAGACGTCATCTATACTATAGACGTCATCTACACTATAGACGTCATCTATAGTATAAACGTCATCTATAGTATAGACGTCAACTATAGTATACACGTCATCTATAGTATAGACGTCATCTATAGTATACACGTAATCTATAGTATAGACGTCATCTATACTATAGGCGTCATTTATACTATAGCCGTCATCTATACTATAGACGTCATCTATACTATAGACGTCATCTATACAATAGACGTCATCTATACTATAGACGTCATCTATACTATAGTCGTCATCTATACTAAAGACGTCATCTATACTATAGACGTCATCTATACTATAGACGTCATCTATACTATAGACGTCATCTATACTATAGACGTCATCTATACTATAGACGTCATCTATACTATAGACGGCATCTATACTATAGACGTCATCTGTACTATAGACGTCATCTATACTATAGACGTCATCTATACTATAGACGTCATCTATACTATAGACGTCATCTATACTATAGACGTCATCTATACTATAGACGTCATCTATACTATAGACGTCATCTATACTATAGCCGTCATCTATACTATAGCCGTCATCTATACTATAGACGTCATCTATACTATAGACGTCATCTACACCATGGACGTCATCTATACTATAGACTTCATCTACACTATAGACGTCATCTATACTATAGACGTCATCTATACTATAGACGTCATCTATACTATAGACGTCATCTATACTATAGACGTCATCTATACTATAGACGTCATCTATACTATAGACGTCATCTATACTATAGACGTCATCTATACTATAGACGTCATCTGTACTATAGACGTCATCTATACTATAGACGTCATCTATACTATAGACGTCATCTATACTATAGACGTCATCTATACTATAGACGTCATCTATACTATAGACGTCATCTATACTATAGACGTCATCTATACTATAGACGTCATCTATACTATAGACGTCATCTATACTATAGACGTCATCTATACTATAGACGTCATCTATACTATAGACGTCATCTACACTATAGACGTCATCTATACTAAAGTCGTCATCTATACTAAAGACGTCATCTATACTATAGACGTCATCTATACTATAGACGTCATCTACACTATAGACGTCATCTATAGTATAAACGTCATCTATAGTATAGACGTCAACTATAGTATACACGTCATCTATAGTATAGACATCATCTATAGTATACACGTCATCTATAGTATAGACGTTATCTATACTATAGGCGTCATTTATACTATATACTAAAATATACTAATACTATATACTAAAGACGTCATCTATACTATAGACGTCATCTATACTATAGACGTCATCTATACTATAGACGTCATCTATACTATAGACGTCATCTATACTATAGTAGTCATCTATACTATAGACGTCATCTATACTATAGACGTCATCTATACTATAGACGTCATCTATACTATAGACATCATCTATACTATAGACGTCATCTATACTATAGACGTCATCTATACTATAGACGTCATCTACACTATAGACGTCATCTATAGTATAAACGTCATCTATAGTATAGACGTCAACTATAGTATACACGTCATCTATAGTATAGACGTCATCTATAGTATACACGTCATCTATAGTATAGACGTCATCTATACTATAGGCGTCATTTATACTATAGCCGTCATCTATACTATAGACGTCATCTATACTATAGACGTCATCTATACAATAGACGTCATCTATACTATAGACGTCATCTATACTATAGTCGTCATCTATACTAAAGACGTCATCTATACTATAGACGTCATCTATACTATAGACGTCATCTATACTATAGACGTCATCTATACTATAGACGTCATCTATACTATTGACGTCATCTATACTCTAGACGTCATCTATGTTATAGACGTCATCTATGCTATAGACGTCATCTATACTATAGACGTCATCTATACTATAGACGTCATCTACACTATAGACGTCATCTATAGTATAAACGTCATCTATAGTATAGACGTCAACTATAGTATACACGTCATCTATAGTATAGACGTCATCTATAGTATACACGTCATCTATAGTATAGACGTCATCTATACTATAGGCGTCATTTATACTATAGCCGTCATCTATACTATAGACGTCATCTATACTATAGACGTCATCTATACAATAGACGTCATCTATACTATAGACGTCATCTATACTATAGTCGTCATCTATACTAAAGACGTCATCTATACTATAGACGTCATCTATACTATAGACGTCATCTATACTATAGACGTCATCTATACTATAGACGTCATCTATACTATTGACGTCATCTATACTCTAGACGTCATCTATGTTATAGACGTCATCTATGCTATAGACGTCATCTATACTATAGACGTCATCTATACTATAGACGTCATCTATACTATAGACGTCATCTATACTATAGACGTCATCTATACTATAGACGTCATCTATACTATAGACGTCATCTATACTATAGACGTCATCTATACTATAGACGTCATCTATACTATAGACGTCATCTATACTATAGACGTCATCTATACTATAGACGTCATCTATACTATAGACGTCATCTATACTATAGACGTCATCTATACTATAGACGTCATCTATACTATAGACGTCATCTATACTATAGACGTCATCTATACTATAGACGTCATCTATACTATAGACGTCATCTATACTATAGACGTCATCTATACTATAGACGTCATCTATACTATAGACGTCATCTATACTATAGACGTCATCTATACTATAGACGTCATCTATACTATAGACGTCATCTACACTATAGACGTCATCTATAGTATAAACGTCATCTATAGTATAGACGTCAACTATAGTATACACGTCATCTATAGTATAGACGTCATCTATAGTATACACGTCATCTATAGTATAGACGTCATCTATACTATAGGCGTCATTTATACTATAGCCGTCATCTATACTATAGACGTCATCTATACTATAGACGTCATCTATACTATAGTCGTCATCTATACTAAAGACGTCATCTATACTATAGACGTCATCTATACTATAGACGTCATCTATACTATAGACGTCATCTATACTATAGACGTCATCTATACTATAGACGTCATCTATACTATTGACGTCATCTATACTCTAGACGTCATCTATATTATAGACGTCATCTATGCTATAGACGTCATCTATACTATAGACGTCATCTATACTATAGACGTCATCTATACTATAGACGTCATCTATACTATAGACGTCATCTATACTATAGACGTCATCTATACTATAGACGTCATCTATACTATAGACGTCATCTATACTATAGACGTCATCTATACTATAGACGTCATCTATACTATAGACGTCATCTATACTATAGACGTCATCTATACTATAGACGTCATCTACACTATAGACGTCATCTATACTATAGACGTCATCTATAGTATAGACGTCATCTATAGAATAGACGTCATCTATAGTATACACGTCATCTATAGTATAGACGTCATCTATAGTATACACGTCATCTATAGTATAGACGTCATCTATACTATAGGCGTCATTTATACTATAGCCGTCATCTATACTTTAGACGTCATCTATACTATAGACGTCATCTATATTATAGACGTCATCTATACTATAGACGTCATCTATATTATAGACGTCATCTATACTATAGGCGTCATTTATACTATAGCCGTCATCTATACTATAGACGTCATCTATACTATAGACGTCATCTATACTATAGACGTCATCTATACTATAGACGTCATCTATACTATAGACGTCATCTATACTATAGACGTCATCTATACTATAGACGTCATCTACACTATAGACGTCATCTATACTATAGACGTCATCTATAGTATAGACGTCATCTATAGAATAGACGTCATCTATATTATACACGTCATCTAAAGTATAGACGTCATCTATAGCATACACGTCATCTATAGTATACACGTCATT
Source organism: Neoascia interrupta (assembly GCA_947623515.1). Lineage (NCBI taxonomy): Eukaryota > Metazoa > Arthropoda > Insecta > Diptera > Syrphidae > Neoascia > Neoascia interrupta. Next base: position 103,463,820 of record OX392462.1, read on the forward strand.
TATACTACAGACGTCGTCTATACTATAGACGTCATCTATATTATAGACGTCATCTATATTATAGACGTCATCTATTCTATAGACGTCATCTATAGTATAGACGTCATCTATACTATAGACGTCATCTACACCATAGACGTCATCTATACTATAGACGTCATCTACACTATAGACGTCATCTATACTATAGACGTCATCTACACTATAGACGTCATCTATACTATAGACGTCATCTATACTATAGACGTCATCTATACTATAGACGTCATCTATACTATAGACGTCATCTATACTATAGACGTCATCTATACTATAGACGTCATCTATACTATAGACGTCATCTACACTATAGACGTCATCTATACTATAGACGTCATCTATACTATAGACGTCATCTATACTATAGACGTCATCTATACTATAGAAGTCATCTATACTATAGACATCATCTATACTATACACGTCATCTATACTATAGACATCATCTATACTTTAGACGTCATCTTTACTATAGACGTCATCTTTACTATAGAAGTCATCTATAGTATACACGTCATCTATAGTATAGACGTCATCTATAGTATACACGTCATCTATAGTATAGACGTCATCTATAGTATACACGTCATCTATAGTATAGACGTCATCTATACTATAGGCGTCATTTATACTATAGCCGTCATCTATACTATAGACGTCATCTATACTATAGACGTCATCTATACTATAGACGTCATCTATACTATAGACATCATCTATACTATAGACGTCATCTATACTATAGACGTCATCTATACTATAGACGTCATCTATACTATAGACGTCATCTATACTATAGACGTCATCTATACTATAGACGTCATCTACACTATAGACGTCATCTACTTTATAGACGTCATCTATACTATAGACGTCATCTTTAGTATAGACGTCATCTATAGAATAGACGTCATCTATATTATACACGTCATCTAAAGTATAGACGTCATCTATAGCATACACGTCATCTATAGTATACACGTCATTTATACTACAGACGTCGTCTATACTATAGACGTCATCTATACTATAGCCGTCATCTATACTATAGCCGTCATCTATACTATAGACGTCATCTATACTATAGACGTCATCTACACCATAGACGTCATCTATACTATAGACGTCATCTACACTATAGACGTCATCTATACTATAGACGTCATCTATACTATAGACGTCATCTATACTATAGACGTCATCTATACTATAGACGTCATCTATACTATAGACGTCATCTATACTATAGACGTCATCTGTACTATAGACGTCATCTATACTATAGACGTCATCTATACTATAGACGTCATCTATACTATAGACGTCATCTATACTATAGACGTCATCTATACTATAGACGTCATCTATACTATAGACGTCATCTATACTATAGACGTCATCTATACTATAGACGTCATCTATACTATAGACGTCATCTATACTATAGACGTCATCTATACTATAGACGTCATCTACACTATAGACGTCATCTATACTAAAGTCGTCATCTATACTAAAGACGTCATCTATACTATAGACGTCATCTATACTATAGACGTCATCTACACTATAGACGTCATCTATAGTATAAACGTCATCTATAGTATAGACGTCAACTATAGTATACACGTCATCTATAGTATAGACATCATCTATAGTATACACGTCATCTATAGTATAGACGTTATCTATACTATAGGCGTCATTTATACTATATACTAAAATATACTAATACTATATACTAAAGACGTCATCTATACTATAGACGTCATCTATACTATAGACGTCATCTATACTATAGACGTCATCTATACTATAGACGTCATCTATACTATAGTAGTCATCTATACTATAGACGTCATCTATACTATAGACGTCATCTATACTATAGACGTCATCTATACTATAGACGTCATCTATACTATAGACGTCATCTATACTATAGACGTCATCTATACTATAGACGTCATCTACACTATAGACGTCATCTATAGTATAAACGTCATCTATAGTATAGACGTCAACTATAGTATACACGTCATCTATAGTATAGACGTCATCTATAGTATACACGTCATCTATAGTATAGACGTCATCTATACTATAGGCGTCATTTATACTATAGCCGTCATCTATACTATAGACGTCATCTATACTATAGACGTCATCTATACAATAGACGTCATCTATACTATAGACGTCATCTATACTATAGTCGTCATCTATACTAAAGACGTCATCTATACTATAGACGTCATCTATACTATAGACGTCATCTATACTATAGACGTCATCTATACTATAGACGTCATCTATACTATTGACGTCATCTATACTCTAGACGTCATCTATGTTATAGACGTCATCTATGCTATAGACGTCATCTATACTATAGACGTCATCTATACTATAGACGTCATCTATACTATAGACGTCATCTATACTATAGACGTCATCTATACTATAGACGTCATCTATACTATAGACGTCATCTATACTATAGACGTCATCTATACTATAGACGTCATCTATACTATAGACGTCATCTATACTATAGACGTCATCTATACTATAGACGTCATCTATACTATAGACGTCATCTATACTATAGACGTCATCTATACTATAGACGTCATCTATACTATAGACGTCATCTATACTATAGACGTCATCTATACTATAGACGTCATCTATACTATAGACGTCATCTATACTATAGACGTCATCTATACTATAGACGTCATCTATACTATAGACGTCATCTATACTATAGACGTCATCTACACTATAGACGTCATCTATAGTATAAACGTCATCTATAGTATAGACGTCAACTATAGTATACACGTCATCTATAGTATAGACGTCATCTATAGTATACACGTCATCTATAGTATAGACGTCATCTATACTATAGGCGTCATTTATACTATAGCCGTCATCTATACTATAGACGTCATCTATACTATAGACGTCATCTATACTATAGTCGTCATCTATACTAAAGACGTCATCTATACTATAGACGTCATCTATACTATAGACGTCATCTATACTATAGACGTCATCTATACTATAGACGTCATCTATACTATAGACGTCATCTATACTATAGACGTCATCTATACTATTGACGTCATCTATACTCTAGACGTCATCTATATTATAGACGTCATCTATGCTATAGACGTCATCTATACTATAGACGTCATCTATACTATAGACGTCATCTATACTATAGACGTCATCTATACTATAGACGTCATCTATACTATAGACGTCATCTATACTATAGACGTCATCTATACTATAGACGTCATCTATACTATAGACGTCATCTATACTATAGACGTCATCTATACTATAGACGTCATCTATACTATAGACGTCATCTACACTATAGACGTCATCTATACTATAGACGTCATCTATAGTATAGACGTCATCTATAGAATAGACGTCATCTATAGTATACACGTCATCTATAGTATAGACGTCATCTATAGTATACACGTCATCTATAGTATAGACGTCATCTATACTATAGGCGTCATTTATACTATAGCCGTCATCTATACTATAGACGTCATCTATACTATAGACGTCATCTATACAATAGACGTCATCTATACTATAGACGTCATCTATACTATAGTCGTCATCTATACTAAAGACGTCATCTATACTATAGACGTCATCTATACTATAGACGTCATCTATACTATAGACGTCATCTATACTATAGACGTCATCTATACTATTGACGTCATCTATACTCTAGACGTCATCTATGTTATAGACGTCATCTATGCTATAGACGTCATCTATACTATAGACGTCATCTATACTATAGACGTCATCTATACTATAGACGTCATCTATACTATAGACGTCATCTATACTATAGACGTCATCTATACTATAGACGTCATCTATACTATAGACGTCATCTATACTATAGACGTCATCTATACTATAGACGTCATCTATACTATAGACGTCATCTATACTATAGACGTCATCTATACTATAGACGTCATCTATACTATAGACGTCATCTATACTATAGACGTCATCTATACTATAGACGTCATCTATACTATAGACGTCATCTATACTATAGACGTCATCTATACTATAGACGTCATCTATACTATAGACGTCATCTACACTATAGACGTCATCTATAGTATAAACGTCATCTATAGTATAGACGTCAACTATAGTATACACGTCATCTATAGTATAGACGTCATCTATAGTATACACGTCATCTATAGTATAGACGTCATCTATACTATAGGCGTCATTTATACTATAGCCGTCATCTATACTATAGACGTCATCTATACTATAGACGTCATCTATACTATAGTCGTCATCTATACTAAAGACGTCATCTATACTATAGACGTCATCTATACTATAGACGTCATCTATACTATAGACGTCATCTATACTATAGACGTCATCTATACTATAGACGTCATCTATACTATAGACGTCATCTATACTATTGACGTCATCTATACTCTAGACGTCATCTATATTATAGACGTCATCTATGCTATAGACGTCATCTATACTATAGACGTCATCTATACTATAGACGTCATCTATACTATAGACGTCATCTATACTATAGACGTCATCTATACTATAGACGTCATCTATACTATAGACGTCATCTATACTATAGACGTCATCTATACTATAGACGTCATCTATACTATAGACGTCATCTATACTATAGACGTCATCTATACTATAGACGTCATCTACACTATAGACGTCATCTATACTATAGACGTCATCTATAGTATAGACGTCATCTATAGAATAGACGTCATCTATAGTATACACGTCATCTATAGTATAGACGTCATCTATAGTATACACGTCATCTATAGTATAGACGTCATCTATACTATAGGCGTCATTTATACTATAGCCGTCATCTATACTATAGACGTCATCTATACTATAGACGTCATCTATATTATAGACGTCATCTACACTATAGACGTCATCTATACTATAGACGTCATCTATAGTATAGACGTCATCTATAGAATAGACGTCATCTATATTATACACGTCATCTAAAGTATAGACGTCATCTATAGCATACACGTCATCTATAGTATACACGTCATTTATACTACAGACGTCGTCTATACTATAGACGTCATCTATATTATAGACGTCATCTATATTATAGACGTCATCTATTCTATAGACGTCATCTATAGTATAGACGTCATCTATACTATAGACGTCATCTACACCATAGACGTCATCTATACTATAGACGTCATCTACACTATAGACGTCATCTATACTATAGACGTCATCTACACTATAGACGTCATCTATACTATAGACGTCATCTATACTATAGACGTCATCTATACTATAGACGTCATCTATACTATAGACGTCATCTATACTATAGACGTCATCTATACTATAGACGTCATCTATACTATAGACGTCATCTACACTATAGACGTCATCTATACTATAGACGTCATCTATACTATAGACGTCATCTATACTATAGACGTCATCTATACTATAGAAGTCATCTATACTATAGACGTCAACTATAGTATACACGTCATCTATAGTATAGACGTCATCTATAGTATACACGTCATCTATAGTATAGACGTCATCTATACTATAGGCGTCATCTATACTATAGGCGTCATTTATACTATAGCCGTCATCTATACTATAGACGTCATCTATACTATAGACGTCATCTATACAATAGACGTCATCTATACTATAGACGTCATCTATACTATAGTCGTCATCTATACTAAAGACGTCATCTATACTATAGACGTCATCTATACTATAGACGTCATCTATACTATAGACGTCATCTATACTATAGACGTCATCTATACTATAGACGTCATCTATACTATAGTAGTCATCTATACTATAGACGTCATCTATACTATAGACGTCATCTATACTATAGACGTCATCTATACTATAGACGTCATCTATACTATAGACGTCATCTATACTATAGACGTCATCTACACTATAGACGTCATCTATAGTATAAACGTCATCTATAGTATAGACGTCAACTATAGTATACACGTCATCTATAGTATAGACGTCATCTATAGTATACACGTCATCTATAGTATAGACGTCATCTATACTATAGGCGTCATTTATACTATAGCCGTCATCTATACTATAGACGTCATCTATACTATAGACGTCATCTATACAATAGACGTCATCTATACTATAGACGTCATCTATACTATAGTCGTCATCTATACTAAAGACGTCATCTACACTATAGACGTCATCTATACTATAGACGTCATCTATACTATAGACGTCATCTATACTATAGACGTCATCTATACTATTGACGTCATCTATACTCTAGACGTCATCTATGTTATAGACGTCATCTATGCTATAGACGTCATCTATACTATAGACGTCATCTATACTATAGACGTCATCTATACTATAGACGTCATCTATACTATAGACGTCATCTATACTATAGACGTCATCTATACTATAGACGTCATCTATACTATAGACGTCATCTATACTATAGACGTCATCTATACTATAGACGTCATCTATACTATAGACGTCATCTATACTATAGACGTCATCTATACTATAGACGTCATCTATACTATAGACGTCATCTATACTATAGACGTCATCTATACTATAGACGTCATCTATACTATAGACGTCATCTATACTATAGACGTCATCTATACTATAGACGTCATCTATACTATAGACGTCATCTATACTATAGACGTCATCTATACTATAGACGTCATCTATACTATAGACGTCATCTATACTATAGACGTCATCTATACTATAGACGTCATCTACACTATAGACGTCATCTATAGTATAAACGTCATCTATAGTATAGACGTCAACTATAGTATACACGTCATCTATAGTATAGACGTCATCTATAGTATACACGTCATCTATAGTATAGACGTCATCTATACTATAGGCGTCATTTATACTATAGCCGTCATCTATACTATAGACGTCATCTATACTATAGACGTCATCTATACTATAGTCGTCATCTATACTAAAGACGTCATCTATACTATAGACGTCATCTATACTATAGACGTCATCTATACTATAGACGTCATCTATACTATAGACGTCATCTATACTATAGACGTCATCTATACTATAGACGTCATCTATACTATTGACGTCATCTATACTCTAGACGTCATCTATATTATAGACGTCATCTATGCTATAGACGTCATCTATACTATAGACGTCATCTATACTATAGACGTCATCTATACTATAGACGTCATCTATACTATAGACGTCATCTATACTATAGACGTCATCTATACTATAGACGTCATCTATACTATAGACGTCATCTATACTATAGACGTCATCTATACTATAGACGTCATCTATACTATAGACGTCATCTATACTATAGACGTCATCTACACTATAGACGTCATCTATACTATAGACGTCATCTATAGTATAGACGTCATCTATAGAATAGACGTCATCTATAGTATACACGTCATCTATAGTATAGACGTCATCTATAGTATACACGTCATCTATAGTATAGACGTCATCTATACTATAGGCGTCATTTATACTATAGCCGTCATCTATACTATAGACGTCATCTATACTATAGACGTCATCTATACAATAGACGTCATCTATACTATAGACGTCATCTATACTATAGTCGTCATCTATACTAAAGACGTCATCTAAACTATAGACGTCATCTATACTATAGACGTCATCTATACTATAGACGTCATCTATACTATAGACGTCATCTATACTATTGACGTCATCTATACTCTAGACGTCATCTATGTTATAGACGTCATCTATGCTATAGACGTCATCTATACTATAGACGTCATCTATACTATAGACGTCATCTATACTATAGACGTCATCTATACTATAGACGTCATCTATACTATAGACGTCATCTATACTATAGACGTCATCTATACTATAGACGTCATCTATACTATAGACGTCATCTATACTATAGACGTCATCTATACTATAGACGTCATCTATACTATAGACGTCATCTATACTATAGACGTCATCTATACTATAGACGTCATCTATACTATAGACGTCATCTACACTATAGACGTCATCTATAGTATAAACGTCATCTATAGTATAGACGTCAACTATAGTATACACGTCATCTATAGTATAGACGTCATCTATAGTATACACGTCATCTATAGTATAGACGTCATCTATACTATAGGCGTCATTTATACTATAGCCGTCATCTATACTATAGACGTCATCTATACTATAGACGTCATCTATACTATAGTCGTCATCTATACTAAAGACGTCATCTATACTATAGACGTCATCTATACTATAGACGTCATCTATACTATAGACGTCATCTATACTATAGACGTCATCTATACTATAGACGTCATCTATACTATAGACGTCATCTATACTATAGACGTCATCTATACTATTGACGTCATCTATACTCTAGACGTCATCTATATTATAGACGTCATCTATGCTATAGACGTCATCTATACTATAGACGTCATCTATACTATAGACGTCATCTATACTATAGACGTCATCTATACTATAGACGTCATCTATACTATAGACGTCATCTATACTATAGACGTCATCTATACTATAGACGTCATCTATACTATAGACGTCATCTATACTATAGACGTCATCTATACTATAGACGTCATCTATACTATAGACGTCATCTATACTATAGACGTCATCTATACTATAGACGTCATCTACACTATAGACGTCATCTATACTATAGACGTCATCTATAGTATAGACGTCATCTATAGAATAGACGTCATCTATAGTATACACGTCATCTATAGTATAGACGTCATCTATAGTATACACGTCATCTATAGTATAGACGTCATCTATACTATAGGCGTCATTTATACTATAGCCGTCATCTATACTATAGACGTCATCTATACTATAGACGTCATCTATATTATAGACGTCATCTATACTATAGACGTCATCTATATTATAGACGTCATCTATACTATAGGCGTCATTTATACTATAGCCGTCATCTATACTATAGACGTCATCTATACTATAGACGTCATCTATACTATAGACGTCATCTATACTATAGACGTCATCTATACTATAGACGTCATCTATACTATAGACGTCATCTATACTATAGACGTCATCTACACTATAGACGTCATCTATACTATAGACGTCATCTATAGTATAGACGTCATCTATAGAATAGACGTCATCTATATTATACACGTCATCTAAAGTATAGACGTCATCTATAGCATACACGTCATCTATAGTATACACGTCATTTATACTACAGACGTCGTCTATACTATAGACGTCATCTATATTATAGACGTCATCTATATTATAGACGTCATCTATTCTATAGACGTCATCTATAGTATAGACGTCATCTATACTATAGACGTCATCTACACCATAGACGTCATCTATACTATAGACGTCATCTACACTATAGACGTCATCTATACTATAGACGTCATCTACACTATAGACGTCATCTATACTATAGACGTCATCTATACTATAGACGTCATCTATACTATAGACGTCATCTATACTATAGACGTCATCTATACTATAGACGTCATCTATACTATAGACGTCATCTATACTATAGACGTCATCTACACTATAGACGTCATCTATACTATAGACGTCATCTATACTATAGACGTCATCTATACTATAGACGTCATCTATACTATAGAAGTCATCTATACTATAGACATCATCTATACTATACACGTCATCTATACTATAGACATCATCTATACTTTAGACGTCATCTTTACTATGGACGTCATCTTTACTATAGAAGTCATCTATAGTATACACGTCATCTATAGTATAGACGTCATCTATAGTATACACGTCATCTATAGTATAGACGTCATCTATAGTATACACGTCATCTATAGTATAGACGTCATCTATACTATAGGCGTCATTTATACTATAGCCGTCATCTATACTATAGACGTCATCTATACTATAGACGTCATCTATACTATAGACGTCATCTATACTATAGACATCATCTATACTATAGACGTCATCTATACTATAGACGTCATCTATACTATAGACGTCATCTATACTATAGACGTCATCTATACTATAGACGTCATCTATACTATAGACGTCATCTACACTATAGACGTCATCTACTTTATAGACGTCATCTATACTATAGACGTCATCTTTAGTATAGACGTCATCTATAGAATAGACGTCATCTATATTATACACGTCATCTAAAGTATAGACGTCATCTATAGCATACACGTCATCTATAGTATACACGTCATTTATACTACAGACGTCGTCTATACTATAGACGTCATCTATACTATAGCCGTCATCTATACTATAGCCGTCATCTATACTATAGACGTCATCTATACTATAGACGTCATCTACACCATAGACGTCATCTATACTATAGACGTCATCTACACTATAGACGTCATCTATACTATAGACGTCATCTATACTATAGACGTCATCTATACTATAGACGTCATCTATACTATAGACGTCATCTATACTATAGACGTCATCTATACTATAGACGTCATCTATACTATAGACGTCATCTATACTATAGACGTCATCTATACTATAGACGTCATCTATACTATAGACGTCATCTATACTATAGACGTTATCTATACTATAGACGTCATCTATACTATAGACGTCATCTACACTATAGACGTCATCTACTTTATAGACGTCATCTATACTATAGACGTCATCTATAGTATAGACGTCATCTATAGTATAGACGTCATCTATAGAATAGACGTCATCTATATTATACACGTCATCTAAAGTATAGACGTCATCTATAGCATACACGTCATCTATAGTATACACGTCATTTATACTATAGACGTCATCTATACTATAGACGTCATCTATACTAGAGACGTCATCTATACTAGAGACGTCATCTATACTATAGACGTCATCTATACTATAGACGTCATCTATACTATAGACGTCATCTATACTATAGACGTCATCTATACTATAGACGTCATCTACACTATAGACGTCATCTACTTTATAGACGTCATCTATACTATAGACGTCATCTATAGTATAGACGTCATCTATAGAATAGACGTCATCTATATTATACACGTCATCTAAAGTATAGACGTCATCTATAGCATACACGTCATCTATAGTATACACGTCATTTATACTACAGACGTCGTCTATACTATAGACGTCATCTATATTATAGACGTCATCTATATTATAGACGTCATCTATTCTATAGACGTCATCTATAGTATAGACGTCATCTATAGTATAGACGTCATCTATACTATAGCCGTCATCTATACTATAGCCGTCATCTATACTATAGACGTCATCTATACTATAGACGTCATCTACACCATAGACGTCATCTATACTATAGACGTCATCTACACTATAGACGTCATCTATACTATAGACGTCATCTATACTATAGACGTCATCTATACTATAGACGTCATCTACACTATAGACGTCATCTATACTATAGACGTCATCTATACTATAGACGTCATCTATACTATAGACGTCATCTATACTATAGACGTCATCTATACTATAGACGTCATCTATACTATAGACGTCATCTATACTATAGACGTTATCTATACTATAGACGTCATCTATACTATAGACGTCATCTATACTAGAGACGTCATCTATACTATAGACGTCATCTATACTAGAGACGTCATCTATACTATAGACGTCATCTATACTAGAGACGTCATCTATACTATAGACGTCATCTATACTATAGACGTCATCTATACTTTAGACGTCATCTATACTATAGACGTCATCTATACTATAGACGTCATCTATACTATAGACATCATCTATACTATACACGTCATCTATACTATAGACATCATCTATACTTTAGACCTCATCTATACTATAGACGTCATCTTTACTATAGACGTCATCTATAGTATACACGTCATCTATAGTATAGACGTCATCTATAGTATACACGTCATCTATACTATAGACGTCATCTATACTATAGACGTCATCTATACTATAGACGTCATCTATACTATAGACGTCATCTATACTATAGACGTCATCTATACTATAGACGTCATCTATACTATAGACGTCATCTATACTATAGACGTCATCTATACTATAGACGTCATCTATACTATAGCCGTCATCTAAACTATAGACGTCATCTACACTATAGACGTCATCTATACTATAGACGTCATCTATACTATAGACGTCATCTATACTATAGACGTCATCTATACTATAGACGTCATCTATACTATAGACGTCATCTATACTAGAGACGTCATCTATACTAGAGACGTCATCTGTACTATAGACGTCATCTATAATATAGACGTCATCTATACTATAGACGTCATCTATACTATAGACGTCATCTATACTATAGACGTCATCTATACTATAGGCGTCATCTATACTATAGCCGTCATCTATACTATAGACGTCATCTATACTATAGACGTCATCTATAATATAGACGTCATCTATACTATAGCCGTCATCTAAACTATTGCCGTCATCTACACTATAGACGTCATCTATACTATAGACGTCATCTATACTATAGACGTCATCTATACTATAGACGTCATCTATACTATAGACGTCATCTATACTATAGACGTCATCTATACTAGAGACGTCATCTATACTATAGACGTCATCTATACTAGAGACGTCATCTATACTAGAGACGTCATCTATACTATAGACGTCATCTATACTATAGACGTCATCTATACTATAGACGTCATCTATACTATAGACGTCATCTATACTATAGACGTCATCTATACTATAGACGTCATCTATACTATAGACATCATCTATACTATACACGTCATCTATACTATAGACATCATCTATACTTTAGACGTCATCTATACTATAGACGTCATCTTTACTATAGACGTCATCTATAGTATACACGTCATCTATAGTATAGACGTCATCTATAGTATACACGTCATCTATACTATAGACGTCATCTATACTATAGACGTCATCTATACTATAGACGTCATCTATACTATAGACGTCATCTATACTATAGACGTCATCTATAGTATAGACGTCATCTATAGAATAGACGTCATCTATAGTATACACGTTATCTATAGTATAGACGTCATCTACAGTATACACGTCATCTATAGTATAGACGTCATCTATACTATAGGCGTCATTTATACTATAGCCGTCATCTATACTATAGACGTCATCTATAGTATAGACGTCATCTATAGAATAGACGTCATCTATAGTATACACGTTATCTATAGTATAGACGTCATCTACAGTATACACGTCATCTATAGTATAGACGTCATCTATACTATAGGCGTCATTTATACTATAGCCGTCATCTATACTATAGACGTCATCTATACTATAGACGTCATATATACTATAGACATCATCTATATTATAGACGTCATCTATACTTTAGACGTCATCTATATTATAGACGTCATCTATACTACAGACGTCATCTATACTATAGACGTCATCTATACTATAGACGTCATCTTTACAATAGACGTCATCTATACTATAGACGTAATCTATACTATAGACGTCATCTATACTATAGACGTCATCTATACTATAGACGTCATCTATACTATAGACGTCATCTATACTATAGACGTCATCTATACTATAGACGTCATCTATACTATAGACGTCATCTACACTATAGACGTCATCTATACTATAGACGTCATCTATAGTATAGACGTCATCTATAGAATAGACGTCATCTATATTATACACGTCATCTAAAGTATAGACGTCATCTATAGCATACACGTCATCTATAGTATACACGTCATTTATACTACAGACGTCGTCTATACTATAGACGTCATCTATATTATAGACGTCATCTATATTATAGACGTCATCTATTCTATAGACGTCATCTATAGTATAGACGTCATCTATACTATAGCCGTCATCTATACTAAAGCCGTCATCTATACTATAGACGTCATCTATACTATAGACGTCATCTACACCATAGACGTCATCTATACTATAGACGTCATCTACACTATAGACGTCATCTATACTATAGACGTCATCTACACTATAGACGTCATCTATACTATAGACGTCATCTATACTATAGACGTCATCTATACTATAGACGTCATCTATACTATAGACGTCATCTATACTATAGACGTCATCTATACTATAGACGTCATCTATACTATAGACGTTATCTATACTATAGACGTCATCTATACTATAGACGTCATCTTTACTATAGACGTCATCTTTACTATAGACGTCATCTATAGTATAGACGTCATCTATAATATACACGTCATCTATAGTATAGATGTCATCTATAGTATTGACGTCATCTATACTATTGACGTCATCTATACCATAGGCGTCATCTATACTATAGACGTCATCTATACTATAGACGTCATCTATACTATAGCCGTCATCTAAACTATAGACGTCATCTACACTATAGACGTCATCTATACTATAGACGTCATCTATACTATAGACGTCATCTATACTATAGACGTCATCTATACTATAGACGTCATCTATACTATAGACGTCATCTATACTATAGACGTCATCTATACTAGAGACGTCATCTATACTATAGACGTCATCTATACTATAGACGTCATCTATACTATAGACGTCATCTATACTATAGACGTCATCTATACTATAGACGTCATCTATACTATAGACGTCATCTATACTATAGACGTCATCTATACTATAGACATCATCTATACTATACACGTCATCTATACTATAGACATCATCTATACTTTAGACGTCATCTATACTATAGACGTCATCTTTACTATAGAAGTCATCTATAGTATACACGTCATCTATAGTATAGACGTCATCTATAGTATACACGTCATCTATAGTATAGACGTCATCTATAGTATATACGTCATCTATACTATAGACGTCATCTATACTATAGACGTCATCTATACTATAGACGTCATCTATACTATAGACGTCATCTATACTATAGACGTCATCTATACTATAGACGTCATCTATACTATAGACGTCATCTATACTATAGACGTCATCTATACTATAGACGTCATCTATACTATAGACGTCATCTATACTATAGACGTCATCTATACTATAGACGTCATCAATACTATAGACGTCATCTTTACTATAGACGTCATCTATACTATAGACGTCATCTATACTATAGACGTCATCTATACTATAGACGTCATCTATACTATAGACGTCATCTATACTATAGACGTCATCTATACTATAGACGTCATCTATACTATAGACGTCATCTATACTATAGACGTCATCTATACTATAGACGTCATCTATACTATAGACGTCATCTATACTATAGACGTCATCTATACTATAGACGTCATCTATACTATAGACGTCATCTATACTATAGACGTCATCTATACTATAGACGTCATCTATACTATAGACGTCATCTATACTATAGACGTCACCTATACTATAGACGTCATCTATACTATAGACGTCATCTATACTATAGACGTCAACTAAACTATAGACGTCATCTATACTATAGACGTCATCTATACTATAGACGTCATCTATACTTTAGACGTCATTTATACTACAGACGTCATCTATACTATAGACGTCATATATACTATAGACGTCATCTATTCTATAGACGTTATCTATATTATAGACGTCATCTACACTATAGACGTCATCTATACTATAGACGTCATCTACACAATAGACGTCATCTACACTATAGACGTCATCTATACTATAGACGTCATCTATACTATAGACGTCATCTTACTATAGACGTCATCTATATTATAGACGTCATCTATATTATAGACGTCATCTATATTATAGACGTCATCTATTCTATAGACGTCATCTATAGTATAGACGTCATCTATAGTATAGACGTCATCTATAGTATAGACGTCATCTATACTATAGGCGTCATCTATACTATAGACGTCATCTATATTATAGAAGTCATCTATACTATAGACGTCATCTATACTATAGATGTCATCTATACTATAGACGTCATCTATACTATAGACGTCATCTATACTATAGACGTCATCTATACTATAGACGTCATCTATACTATAGACGTCATCTATACTATAGACGTCATCTACACTATAGACGTCATCTATACTATAGACGTCATCTATACTATAGACGTCATCTATACTATAGACGTCATCTATACTATAGACGTCATTTATACTATAGACGTCATCTATACTATAGACGTCATCTATACTATAGACGTCATCTATACTACAGACGTCATCTATACTACAGACGTCATCTATACTATAGACGTCAACTATACTATAGGCGTAATCTATACTACAGACGTCATCTAAACTATAGACGTCAACTATACTATAGACGTCATCTATACTATAGACGTCATCTATACTTTAGACGTCATTTATACTACAGAGATCGTCTATACTAAAGACGTCATCTATTCTATAGACGTCATCTATATTATAGACGTCATCTATTCTATAGACGTCATCTATACTATAGACGTCATCTATACTATAGACGTCATCTATACTATAGACGTCATCTATACTATAGACGTCATCTATACTATAGACGTCATCTATATTATAGAAGTCATACATACTATAGACGTCATCTATACTAAAGACGTCATCTATACAATAGACGTCATCTATACTATAGACGTCATCTATACTATAGACGTCATCTATACTATAGACGTCATCTATACTATAGACGTCATCTATACTATAGACGTCATCTATACTATAGACGTCATCTATACTATAGACGTCATCTATACTATAGACGTCATCTATACTATAGACGTCATCTATACTATAGACGTCAACTAAACTATAGACGTCATCTATACTATAGACGTCATCTATACTATAGACGTCATCTATACTTTAGACGTCATTTATACTACAGACGTCATCTATACTATAGACGTCATATATACTATAGACGTCATCTATTCTATAGACGTTATCTATATTATAGACGTCATCTACACTATAGACGTCATCTATACTATAGACGTCATCTACACAATAGACGTCATCTATACTATAGACGTCATCTTACTATAGACGTCATCTATATTATAGACGTCATCTATATTATAGACGTCATCTATATTATAGACGTCATCTATTCTATAGACGTCATCTATAGTATAGACGTCATCTATAGTATACACGTCATCTATAGTATAGACGTCATCTATACTATAGGCGTCATCTATACTATAGACGTCATCTATATTATAGAAGTCATCTATACTATAGACGTCATCTATACTATAGATGTCATCTATACTATAGACGTCATCTATACTATAGACGTCATCTATACTATAGACGTCATCTATACTATAGACGTCATCTATACTATAGACGTCATCTACACTATATACGTCATCTATACTATAGACGTCATCTATACTATAGACGTCATCTATACTATAGACGTCATCTATACTATAGACGTCATCTATACTATAGACGTCATCTATACTATAGACGTCATCTATACTATAGACGTCATCTATACTATAGACGTCATCTATACTATAGACGTCATTTATACTATAGACGTCATCTACACTATAGACGTCATCTATACTATAGACGTCATCTATACTACAGACGTCATCTATACTGCAGACGTCATCTAAACTATAGACGTCAACTATACTATAGACGTCATCTATACTATAGACGTCATCTATACTTTAGACGTCATTTATACTACAGACGTCGTCTATACTATAGACGTCATCTATACTATAGACGTCATCTATACAATAGACGTCATCTATACTATAGACGTCATCTATACTATAGACGTCATCTATATTATAGAAGTCATCCATACTATAGACGTCATCTATACTATAGACGTCATCTATATTATAGAAGTCATCCATACTATAGACGTCATCTATACTATAGACGTCATCTATACAATAGACGTCATCTATACTATAGACGTCATCTATACTATAGTCGTCATCTATACTAAAGACGTCATCTATACTATAGACGTCATCTATACTATAGACGTCATCTATACTATAGACGTCATCTTTACTATAGACGTCATCTATACTATAGACGTCATCTATAATATAGACGTCATCTATACTATAGACGTGATCTATACTATAGACGTCATCTATACTATAGACGTCAAATATACTATAGACGTCATCTATAGTATACACGTCATCTATAGTATAGACGTCATCTATAGTATACACGTCATCTATAGTATAGACGTCATCTATAGTATATACGTCATCTATAGTATACACGTCATCTATACTATAGACGTCATCTATACTATAGACGTCATCTATACTATAGACGTCATCTATACTATAGACGTCATCTATACTATAGACGTCATCTATACTATAGACGTCATCTATACTATAGACGTCATCTATACTATAGACGTCATCTATACTATAGACTTCATCTATACTATAGACATCATCTATACTATAGACGTCGTCTATACTATAGACGTCATCTATACTTTAGACATCATCTATACTATACACGTCATCTATACTACAGACGTCATCTATACTACAGACGTCATCTATACTATAGACGTCAACTATACTATAGACGTAATCTATACTACAGACGTCATCTAAACTATAGAAGTCAACTATACTATACACGTCATCTATACTATAGACGTCATCTATACTTTAGACATCATTTATACTACAGACGTCGTCTATTCTATAGACGTAATCTATTCTATAGACGTCATCTATATTATAGACGTCATCTATATTATAGACGTCATCTATTCTATAGACGTCATCTATACTATAGCCGTCATCTATACTATAGCCGTCATCTATACTATAGACGTCATCTATACTATAGACGTCATCTATACTATAGACGTCACCTATACTATAGACGTCATCTATACTATAGACGTCATCTATACTATAGACGTCATCTATACTATAGACGTCATCTATACTATAGACGTCATCTATACTATAGACGTCATCTATACTATAGACGTCATCTATACTATAGACGTCATCTTTACTAAAGACGTCATCTACACTATAGACGTCATCTATACTATAGACGTCATCTATAGTATAGACGTCATCTATAGTATACACGTCATCTATAGTATAGATGTCATCTATAGTATACACGTCATCTATAGTATTGACGTCATCTATACTATAGACGTCATCTATACTATAGACGTCATCTATACTATAGACGTCATCTATACTATAGACGTCATCTTTACTATAGACGTCATCTACACTATAGACGTCATCTATACTATAGACGTCATCTATAGTATAGACGTCATCTATAGTATACACGTCATCTATAGTATAGATGTCATCTATAGTATACACGTCATCTATAGTATTGACGTCATCTATACTATAGACGTCATCTATACTATAGAATCTATACTATAGACGTCATCTATACTATAGACGTCATCTATACTATAGACGTCATCTATACTATAGACGTCATCTATACTATAGACGTCATCTATACTATAGCCGTCATCTTAACTATAGACGTCATCTATACTATAGACGTCATCTATACTATAGACGTCATCTATATTATAGACGTCATCTATACTATAGACGTCATCTATATTATAGACGTCATCTATACTATAGACGTCATCTATACTATAGACGTCATCCATTCTATGGACGTCATCTATATTATAGACGTCATCTATACTATAGACGGCATCTATACTATAGACGTCATCTATACTATAGACGTCATCTATACTATAGACGTCATCTATACTATAGACGTCATCTATACTATAGACGTCATCTATACTATAGACGTCATCTATACTATAGACGTCATCTATACTATAGACGTCATCTATACTATAGACGTCATCTATACTATAGACGTCATCTACACTATAGACGTCATCTATACTATAGACGTCATCTATACTATAGACGTCAAATATACTATAGACGTCATCTATAGTATACACGTCATCTATAGTATAGACGTCATCTATACTATAGACGTCATCTATACTATAGACGTCATCTATACTATAGACGTCATCTATACTATAGACGTCATCTATACTATAGACGTCATCTATACTATAGACGTCATCTATACTATAGACGTCATCTATACTATAGACGTCATCTATGCTATAGACGTCATTTCTACTATAGACTTCATCTATACTATAGACATCATCTATACTATAGACGTCGTCTATACTACAGACGTCATCTATACTTTAGACATCATCTATACTATACACGTCATCTATACTACAGACGTCATCTATACTACAGACGTCATCTATACTATAGACGTCAACTATACTATAGACGTAATCTATACTACAGACGTCATCTAAACTATAGAAGTCAACTATACTATACACGTCATCTATACTATAGACGTCATCTATACTTTAGACGTCATTTATACTACAGACGTCGTCTATACTAAAGACGTCATCTATTCTATAGACGTCATCTATATTATAGACGTCATCTATATTATAGACGTCATCTATTCTATAGACGTCATCTATACTATAGCCGTCATCTATACTATAGCCGTCATCTATACTATAGACGTCATCTATACTAAAGACGTCATCTACACCATAGACGTCATCTATACTATAGACGTCATCTACACTATAGACGTCATCTATACTATAGACGTCATCTATACTATAGACGTCATCTATACTATAGACGTCATCTATACTATAGACGTCATCTATACTATAGAATCTATACTATAGACGTCATCTATACTATAGACGTCATCTATACTATAGACGTCATCTATACTATAGACGTCATCTATACTATAGACGTCATCTATACTATAGACGTCATCTATACTATAGACGTCATCTATACTATAGACGTCATCTATACTATAGAATCTATACTATAGACGTCATCTATACTATAGACGTCATCTATACTATAGACGTCATCTATACTATAGACGTCATCTATACTATAGACGTCATCTATACTATAGACGTCATCTATACTATAGACGTCATCTATACTATAGACGTCATCTATACTATAGACGTCATCTATACTATAGAATCTATACTATAGACGTCATCTATACTATAGACGTCATCTATACTATAGACGTCATCTATACTATAGACGTCATCTATACTATAGCTGTCATCTAAACTATAGACGTCATCTATACTATAGACGTCATCTATACTATAGACGTCATCTATACTATAGACGTCATCTATACTATAGACGTCATCTATACTATAGACGTCATCCATTCTATGGACGTCATCTATATTATAGACGTCATCTATACTATAGACGTCATCTATACTATAGACGTCATCTATACTATAGACGTCATCTATACTATAGACGTCATCTATACTATAGACGTCATCTATACTATAGACGTCATCTATACTATAGACGTCATCTATACTATAGACGTCATCTATACTATAGACGTCATCTATACTATAGACGTCATCTATACTATAGACGTCATCTATACTATAGACGTCATCTATACTATAGACGTCATCTATACTATAGACGTCATCTATACTATAGACGTCATCTATACTATAGACGTCATCTATACTATAGACGTCATCTATACTATAGACGTCATCTATACTATAGACGTCATCAACACTATAGACGTCATCTATACTATAGACGTCATCTATACTATAGACGTCATCTTTAGAATAGAAGTCATCTTTACTATAGACGTCACCTATACTATAGACGTCATCTATTCTATGAACGTCATCTATATTTTAGACGTCATCTATACTATACAGACGTCATCTATACTATAGACGTCATCTATACTATAGACGTCATCTATACTATAGACGTCATCTATACTATAGACGTCATCTATACTATAGACGTCATCTATACTATAGACATCATCTATACTATACACGTCATCTATACTATAGACATCATCTATACTATAGACATCATCTGTACTATAGATGTCATCTATACTATAGACGTCATCTATAGTATACACGTCATCTATAGTATAGACGTCATCTATAGTATAAACGTCATTTATAGTATAGACGTCATCTATAGTATAGACGTCATCTATAGTATACACGTCATCTATACTATAGACTTCATCTATACTATAGACGTCATCTATACTATAGACGTCATCTATACTATAGACGTCATCTATACTATAAACGTCATCTATACTATAGACGTCATCTATACTATAGACGTCATCTATACTATAGACGTCATCTATACTATAGACGTCATCTATACTATAGACGTCATCTATACTATAGACGTCATCTATACTATAGACGTCATATATACTATAGACGTCATCTATACTATAGACGTCATCTATACTATAGACGTCATCTATACTATAGACGTCATCTATACTATAGACGTCATCTTTACAATAGAAGTCATCTTTACTATAGACGTCATCTATACTATAGACGTCATCTATTCTATGAACGTCATCTATATTATAGACGTCATCTATACTATACAGACGTCATCTATACTATACAGACGTCATCTATACTATAGACATCATCTATACTATAGACGTCATCTATACTATAGACGTCATCTATACTATAGACATCATCTATACTATACACGTCATCTATACTATAGACACCATCTATACTATAGACGTCATCTTTACTATAGATGTCATCTATACTATAGACGTCATCTATATTATACACGTCATCTATAGTATAGACGTCATCTATAGTATACACGTCATCTATAGTATAGACGTCATCTATACTATAGACGTCATCTATACTATAGACGTCATCTATACTATAGACGTCATTTATACTATAGACGTCATCTATACTATAGACGTCATCTATACTATAGACGTCATCTATACTATAGACGTCATCTATACTATAGACGTCAACTATACTATAGACGTCATCTATACTATAGACGTCATCTATACTATGGACGTCATCTATACTTTAGACGTCATTTATACTACAGACGTCATCTATACTATAGACGTCAACTATACTATAGACGTAATCTATACTACAGACGTCATCTAAACTATAGAAGTCAACTATACTATACACGTCATCTATACTATAGACGTCATCTATACTTTAGACGTCATTTATACTACAGACGTCGTCTATACTAAAGACGTCATCTATTCTATAGACGTCATCTATATTATAGACGTCATCTATATTATAGACGTCATCTATTCTATAGACGTCATCTATACTATAGCCGTCATCTATACTATAGCCGTCATCTATACTATAGACGTCATCTATACTATAGACGTCATCTACACCATAGACGTCATCTATACTATAGACGTCATCTACACTATAGACGTCATCTATACTATAGACGTCATCTATACTATAGACGTCATCTATACTATAGACGTCATCTATACTATAGACGTCATCTATACTATAGACGTCATCTATACTATAGAATCTATACTATAGACGTCATCTATACTATAGACGTCATCTATACTATAGACGTCATCTATACTATAGACGTCATCTATACTATAGACGTCATCTATACTATAGCCGTCATCTAAACTATAGACGTCATCTATACTATAGACGTCATCTATACTATAGACGTCCTCTATACTATAGACGTCATCTATACTATAGACGTCATCTATACTATAGACGTCATCCATTCTATGGACGTCATCTATATTATAGACGTCATCTATACTATAGACGTCATCTATACTATAGACGTCATCTATACTATAGACGTCATCTATACTATAGACGTCATCTATACTATAGACGTCATCTATACTATAGACGTCATCTATACTATAGACGTCATCTATACTATAGACGTCATCTATACTATAGACGTCATCTATACCATAGACGTCATCTATACTATAGACGTCATCTATACTATAGACGTCATCTATACTATAGACGTCATCTATACTATAGACGTCATCTATACTATAGACGTCATCAACACTATAGACGTCATCTATACTATAGACGTCATCTATACTATAGACGTCATCTTTAGAATAGAAGTCATCTTTACTATAGACGTCACCTATACTATAGACGTCATCTATTCTATGAACGTCATCTATATTTTAGACGTCATCTATACTATACAGACGTCATCTATACTATAGACGTCATCTATACTATAGACGTCATCTATACTATAGACGTCATCTATACTATAGACATCATCTATACTATACACGTCATCTATACTATAGACATCATCTATACTATAGACATCATCTGTACTATAGATGTCATCTATACTATAGACGTCATCTATAGTATACACGTCATCTATAGTATAGACGTCATCTATAGTATAAACGTCATTTATAGTATAGACGTCATCTATAGTATAGACGTCATCTATAGTATACACGTCATCTATACTATAGACTTCATCTATACTATAGACGTCATCTATACTATAGACGTCATCTATACTATAGACGTCATCTATACTATAAACGTCATCTATACTATAGACGTCATCTATACTATAGACGTCATCTATACTATAGACGTCATCTATACTATAGACGTCATCTATACTATAGACGTCATCTATACTATAGACGTCATCTATACTATAGACGTCATCTATACTATAGACGTCATCTATACTATAGACGTCATCTATACTATAGACGTCATCTTTACAATAGAAGTCATCTTTACTATAGACGTCATCTATACTATAGACGTCATCTATTCTATGAACGTCATCTATATTATAGACGTCATCTATACTATACAGACGTCATCTATACTATACAGACGTCATCTATACTATAGACATCATCTATACTATAGACGTCATCTATACTATAGACGTCATCTATACTATAGACGTCATCTATACTATACACGTCATCTATACTATAGACACCATCTATACTATAGACGTCATCTTTACTATAGATGTCATCTATACTATAGACGTCATCTATATTATACACGTCATCTATAGTATAGACGTCATCTATAGTATACACGTCATCTATAGTATAGACGTCATCTATACTATAGACGTCATCTATACTATAGACGTCATCTATACTATAGACGTCATTTATACTATAGACGTCATCTATACTATAGACGTCATCTATACTATAGACGTCATCTATACTATAGACGTCATCTATACTATAGACGTCATCTATACTATAGACGTCAACTATACTATAGACGTCATCTATACTATAGACGTCATCTATACTATGGACGTCATCTATACTTTAGACGTCATTTATACTACAGACGTCATCTATACTATAGACGTCATATATACTATAGACGTCATCTATTCTATAGACGTTATCTATATTATAGACGTCATCTACACTATATACGTCATCTATACTATAGACGTCATCTACACAATAGACGTCATTTATACTATAGACGTCATCTTACTATAGACGTCATCTATATTATAGACGTCATCTATATTATAGACGTCATCTATTCTATAGACGTCATCTATTCTATAGACGTCATCTATAGTATAGACGTCATCTATAGTATACACGTCATCTATAGTATAGACGTCATCTATAGTATAGACGTCATCTATATTATAGAAGTCATCTATACTATAGACGTCATCTATACTATAGACGACATCTATACTATAGACGTCATCTATACTATAGACGTCATCTATACTATAGACGTCATCTATACTATAGACGTCATCTATACTATAGACGTCATCTATACTATAGACGTCATCTATACTATAGACGTCATCTATACTATAGACGCCATCTATACTATAGACGTCATCTATACTATAGACGTCATCTATACTATAGACGTCATCTATACTATAGACGTCATCTATACTATAGACGTCATCTATACTATAGACGTCATCTGTACTATAGACGTCATCTATACTAAAGACGTCATCTATACTAAAGACGTCATCTATACTAAAGACGTCATCTATACTATAGACGTCGTCTATACTATAGACATCATCTATACTATAGACGTCATCTATACTATAGACGTCATCTATACTATAGACGTCATCTATACTATAGACTTCATCTATACTATACACGTCATCTATACTACAGACGTCATCTATACTACAGACGTCATCTATACTATAGACGTCAACTATACTATAGACGTAATCTATACTACAGACGTCATCTAAACTATAGACATCATCTATACTATAGACGTCGTCTATACTATAGACATCATCTATACTATAGACGTCGTCTATACTATAGACATCATCTATACTATAGACGTCGTCTATACTATAGACGTCATCTATGCTTTAGACATCATCTATACTATACACGTCATCTATACTACAGACGTCATCTATACTACAGACGTCATCTATACTATAGACGTCAACTATAGAGACGTAATCTATACTACAGACGTCATCTAAACTATAGACGTCAACTATACTATAGACGTCATCTATACTATAGACGTCATCTATACTTTAGACGTCATTTATACTACAGACGTCGTCTATACTATAGACGTCATCTATTCTAAAGACGTCATCTATATTATAGACGTCATCTATATTATAGACGTCATCTATTCTATAGACGTCATCTATAGTATAGACGTCATCTATACTATAGCCGTCATCTATACTATAGCCGTCATCAATACTATAGACGTCATCTATACTATAGACGTCATCTACACCATAGACGTCATCTATACTATAGACGTCATCTACACTATAGACGTCATCTACACTATAGACGTCATCTATACTATAGACGTCATCTATACTATAGACGTCATCTATAATATAGACGTCATCTACACTATAGACGTCATCTATACTATAGACGTCATCTACACTATAGACGTCATCTATACTATAGACGTCATCTATAGTATAGACGTCATCTATAGTATACACGTCATCTATATTATAGACGTCATCTATTCTATAGACGTCATCTATAGTATAGACGTCATCTATAGTATAGACGTCATCTATAGTATAGACGTCATCTATAGTATACACGTCATCTATAGTATAGACGTCATCTATAGTATACACGTCATCTATAGTATAGACGTCATCTATACTATAGGCGTCATCTATACTATAGCCGTCATCTATACAACAATGTATGCTGGTGTGTTAATTTCTTTACATACAAGGGGACCTACAATTTTTTGCCGAATCCGAACGGCACATTGAGAAGTTTTTCAAGACAATTAATACTCTCGGAGGGCTTGTCAAACCCTCGCGGAGGTGGGGACCGTGAAAAGAACAAGTCTTTTTTTTCAGGTGACGATGGCAGGATTCGAACCCAGACCTCCGGCGTAGTAAGCACACACACTAACCATTACGCCACGGCACCCCACGTAGAATAGACGTCATCTATAGTATACACGTCATCTATAGTATAGACGTCATCTATAGTATACACGTCATCTATAGTATAGACGTCGTCTATAGTATACACGTCATCTATAGTATAGACGTCATCTATACTTTAGGCGTCATTTATACTCTAGCCGTCATCTATGCTATAGACGTCATCTATACTATAGACGTCATCTATATTATAGACGTCATCTGTACTATAGACGTCATCTATACTATAGACGTCATCTATACTATAGACGTCATCTATACTATAGACGTCATCTATACTATAGACGTCATCTATACTATAGACGTCATCTATACTATAGACGTCATCTATACTATAGACGTCATTTATAGACGTCATCTATACTATAGACGTCATTTATACTATAGACGTCATCTATACTATAGACATCATCTATACTATAGACGTCATCTATACTATAGACGTCATCTATACTATAGACGTCATCTATACTATAGACGTCATCTATACTATAGACGTCATCTATACTATAGACGTCATCTATACTATAGACGTCATCTATACTATAGACGTCATCTATACTATAGACTTCATCTATACTATAGATATCATCTATACTATAGACGTCGTCTATACTATAGACATCATCTATACTATAGACGTCGTCTATACTATAGACATCATCTATACTATAGACGTCGTCTATACTATAGACGTCATCTATACTTTAGACATCATCTATACTTTACACGTCATCTATACTACAGACGTCATCTATACTACAGACGTCATCTATACTATAGACGTCAACTATACTATAGACGTAATCTATACTACAGACGTCATCTAAACTATAGACGTCAACTATACTATAGACGTCATCTATACTATAGACGTCATCTATACTATAGACGTCAACTATACTATAGACGTAATCTATACTACAGACGTCATCTAAACTATAGACGTCAACTATACTATAGACGTCATCTATACTATAGACGTCATCTATACTTTAGACGTCATTTATACTACAGACGTCGTCTATACTATAGACGTCATCTATTCTATAGACGTCATCTATATTATAGACGTCATCTATATTATAGACGTCATCTATACTATAGCCGTCATCAATACTATAGACGTCATCTATACTATAGACGTCATCTACACCATAGACGTCATCTATACTATAGACGTCATCTACACTATAGACGTCATCTATAATATAGACGTCATCTATACTATAGACGTCATCTATACTATAGACGTCATCTATACTATAGACGTCATCTATACTACACACGTCATCTATACTATAGACGTCATCTACACTATAGACGTCATCTATACTATAGACGTCATCTACACTATAGACGTCATCTATACTATAGACGTCATCTATACTATAGACGTCATCTACACTATAGACGTCATCTATACTTTATCTATAGTATAGACGTCATCTATAGTATAGACGTCATCTATAGTATAGACGTCATCTATATTATACACGTCATCTATAGTATAGACGTCATCTATACTATAGGCGTCATCTATACTATAGCCGTCATCTATACTATAGACGTCATCTATACTATAGACGTCATATATATTATAGAAGTCATCCATACTATAGACGTCATCTATACTAAAGACGTCATCTATACTATAGACGTCATCTAAACTACAGACGTCATCTATGCTATAGACGTCATCTATACTATAGACATCTTCTATTCTATAGACGTCATCTATAGTATAGACGTCATCTATTCTATAGACGTCATCTATACTACAGACGTCATCAATACTATAGACGTCACCTATACTATAGACGTCATCTATACTATAGACGTCATCTATACTATAGACGTCATCTATACTATAGACGTCATCTATAATATAGACGTCATCTATACTATAGACGTCATCTATACTATAGACGTCATCTATACTATAGACGTCATCTATACTATAGACGTCATCTACACTATAGACGTCATCTATACTATAGACGTCATCTATAGTATAGACGTCATCTATAGTATACACGTCATCTATAGTATACACGTCATCTATAGTATAGACGTCATCTATACTATAGGCGTCATTTATACTATAGCCGTCATCTATACTATAGACGTCATCTATATTATAGAAGTCATCCATACTATAGACGTCATCTATACTATAGACGTCATCTATACTATAGACGTCATCTATATTATAGACGTCATCTATACTATAGTCGTCATCTATACTAAAGACGTCATCTATACTATAGACGTCATCTATACTATAGACGTCATCTATACTATAGACGTCATCTATATTATAGACGTCATCTATACTATAGACGTCATCTATACTATAGACATCATCTATTCTATAGACGTCATCTATAGTATAGACGTCATCTATTCTATAGACGTCATCTGTACTACAGACGTCATCAATACTATAGACGTCATCTATATTATAGACGTCATCTATACTATAGACGTCATCTATACTATAGACGTCATCTATATTATAGACGTCATCTATACTATAGACGTCATCTATACTATAGACGTAATCTATACTATAGACGTCATCTATACTATAGACGTCATCTATACTATAGACGTCATCTATACTATAGACGTCATCTATACTATAGACGTCATCTATACTATAGACGTCATCTATATTATAGACGTCATCTATATTATAGACGTCATCTATACTATAGACGTCATCTATATTATAGACGTCATCTATACTATAGACGTCATCTATACTATAGACGTCATCTATACTATAGACGTCATCTATACTATAGACGTCATCTATACTATAGACGTCATCTATACTATAGACGTCATCTACACTATAGACGTCATCTATACTATAGACGTCATCTATAGTATAGACGTCATCTATAGTATACACGTCATCTATAGTATAGACGTCATCTATAGTATACACGTCATCTATACTATAGACGTCATCTATACTATAGGCGTCATTTATACTATAGCCGTCATCTATACTATAGACGTCATCTATACTATAGACGTCATCTATATTATAGAAGTCATCCATACTATAGACGTCATCTATACTATAGACGTCATCTATACTATAGACGTCATCTATACTATAGACGTCATCTATACTATAGTCGTCATCTATACTAAAGACGTCATCTATACTATAGACGTCATCTATACTATAGACGTCATCTATACTATAGACGTCATCTAAACTATAGACGTCATCTATACTATAGACGTCATCTATACTATAGACGTCATCTATACTATAGACGTCATCTGTACTATAGACGTCATCTATACTATAGACGTCATCTGTACTATAGACATCATCTATTCTATAGACGTCATCTATTCTATAGACGTCATCTATATTATAGACGTCATCAATTCTATAGACGTCATCTATACTATAGCCGTTATCTATACTATAGACGTCATCTATACTATAGACGTCATCTATACTATAGACGTCATCTATACTATAGACGTCATCTATACTATAGACGTCATCTGTACTATAGACGTCATCTATACTATAGACATCATCTATTCTATAGACGTCATCTATTCTATAGACGTCATCTATATTATAGACGTCATCTATATTATAGACGTCATCTATACTATAGTCGTCATCTATACTAAAGACGTCATCTATACTATAGACGTCATCTATACTATAGACGTCATCTATACTATAGACGTCATCTATACTATAGACGTCATCTATACTATAGACGTCATCTATACTATAGACGTCATCTATTCTATAGACGTCATCTATATTATAGACGTCATCAATTCTATAGACGTCATCTATACTATAGACATCATCTATTCTATAGACGTCATCTATTCTATAGACGTCATCTATATTATAGACGTCATCTATATTATAGACGTCATCAATTCTATAGACGTCATCTATACTATAGCCGTTATATATACTATAGACGTCATCTATACTATAGACGTCATCTATACTATAGACGTCATCAATTCTATAGACGTCATCTATACTATAGCCGTTATCTATACTATAGACGTCATCTATACTATAGACGTCATCTATACTATAGACGTCATCTATACTATAGACGTCATCTATACTATAGACGTCATCTATACTATAGACGTCATCTGTACTATAGACGTCATCTATACTATAGACATCATCTATTCTATAGACGTCATCTATACTATAGACGTCATCTATACTATAGACGTCATCTATACTATAGACGTCATCTATACTATAGACGTCATCTGTACTATAGACGTCATCTATACTATAGACATCATCTATTCTATAGACGTCATCTATTCTATAGACGTCATCTATATTATAGACGTCATCTATATTATAGACGTCATCTATACTATAGCAGTCATCTATACTATAGACGTCATCTATACTATAGACGTCATCTACACCATAGACGTCATCTATACTATAGACGTCATCTACACTATAGACGTCATCTATACTAAAGACGTCATCTATACTATAGACGTCATCTATACTATAGACGTCATCTATACTATAGACGTCATCTACACTATAGACGTCATCTACACTATAGACGTCATCTATACTATAGACGTCATCTACACTATAGACGTCATCTACACTATAGACGTCATCTACACTATAGACGTCATCTATACTATAGACGTCATCTATAGAATAGACGTCATCTATTCTATAGACGTCATCTATAGTATAGACGTCATCTATAGTATACACGTCATCTATAGTATAGACGTCATCTATTCTATAGACGTCATCTATAGTATAGACGTCATCTATAGTATACACGTCATCTATAGTATAGACGTCATCTATACTATAGGCGTCATCTATACTATAGCCGTCATCTATACTATAGACGTCATCTATACTATAGACGTCATCTATATTATAGAAGTCATCCATACTATAGACGTCATCTATACTATAGACGTCATCTATATAGTATAGATGACGTCTATACTATAAACATCATCTATTCTATAGACGTCATCTATAGTATAGACGTCATCTATTCTATAGACGTCATCTATACTACAGACGTCATCAATACTATAGACGTCATCTATACTATAGACGTCATCTATACTATAGACGTCATCTACACTATAGACGTCATCTACACTATAGACGTCATCTATACTATAGACGTCATCTATACTATAGACGTCATCTACACTATAGACGTCATCTATACTTTATCTATAGTATAGACGTCATCTATAGTATAGACGTCATCTATAGTATAGACGTCATCTATATTATACACGTCATCTATAGTATAGACGTCATCTATACTATAGGCGTCATCTATACTATAGCCGTCATCTATACTATAGACGTCATCTATACTATAGACGTCATATATATTATAGAAGTCATCCATACTATAGACGTCATCTATACTAAAGACGTCATCTATACTATAGACGTCATCTAAACTACAGACGTCATCTATGCTATAGACGTCATCTATACTATAGACATCTTCTATTCTATAGACGTCATCTATAGTATAGACGTCATCTATTCTATAGACGTCATCTATACTACAGACGTCATCAATACTATAGACGTCACCTATACTATAGACGTCATCTATACTATAGACGTCATCTATACTATAGACGTCATCTATACTATAGACGTCATCTATAATATAGACGTCATCTATACTATAGACGTCATCTATACTATAGACGTCATCTATACTATAGACGTCATCTATACTATAGACGTCATCTACACTATAGACGTCATCTATACTATAGACGTCATCTATAGTATAGACGTCATCTATAGTATACACGTCATCTATAGTATACACGTCATCTATAGTATAGACGTCATCTATACTATAGGCGTCATTTATACTATAGCCGTCATCTATACTATAGACGTCATCTATATTATAGAAGTCATCCATACTATAGACGTCATCTATACTATAGACGTCATCTATACTATAGACGTCATCTATACTATAGACGTCATCTATATTATAGACGTCATCTATACTATAGTCGTCATCTATACTAAAGACGTCATCTATACTATAGACGTCATCTATACTATAGACGTCATCTATACTATAGACGTCATCTATATTATAGACGTCATCTATACTATAGACGTCATCTATACTATAGACATCATCTATTCTATAGACGTCATCTATAGTATAGACGTCATCTATTCTATAGACGTCATCTGTACTACAGACGTCATCAATACTATAGACGTCATCTATATTATAGACGTCATCTATACTATAGACGTCATCTATACTATAGACGTCATCTATATTATAGACGTCATCTATACTATAGACGTCATCTATACTATAGACGTAATCTATACTATAGACGTCATCTATACTATAGACGTCATCTATACTATAGACGTCATCTATACTATAGACGTCATCTATACTATAGACGTCATCTATACTATAGACGTCATCTATATTATAGACGTCATCTATATTATAGACGTCATCTATACTATAGACGTCATCTATATTATAGACGTCATCTATACTATAGACGTCATCTATACTATAGACGTCATCTATACTATAGACGTCATCTATACTATAGACGTCATCTATACTATAGACGTCATCTATACTATAGACGTCATCTACACTATAGACGTCATCTATACTATAGACGTCATCTATAGTATAGACGTCATCTATAGTATACACGTCATCTATAGTATAGACGTCATCTATAGTATACACGTCATCTATACTATAGACGTCATCTATACTATAGGCGTCATTTATACTATAGCCGTCATCTATACTATAGACGTCATCTATACTATAGACGTCATCTATATTATAGAAGTCATCCATACTATAGACGTCATCTATACTATAGACGTCATCTATACTATAGACGTCATCTATACTATAGACGTCATCTATACTATAGTCGTCATCTATACTAAAGACGTCATTTATACTATAGCCGTCATCTATACTATAGACGTCATCTATACTATAGACGTCATCTATATTATAGAAGTCATCCATACTATAGACGTCATCTACACTATAGACGTCATCTATACTATAGACGTCATCTATAGTATAGACGTCATCTATAGTATACACGTCATCTATAGTATACACGTCATCTATAGTATAGACGTCATCTATACTATAGGCGTCATTTATACTATAGCCGTCATCTATACTATAGACGTCATCTATATTATAGAAGTCATCCATACTATAGACGTCATCTATACTATAGACGTCATCTATACTATAGACGTCATCTATACTATAGACGTCATCTATATTATAGACGTCATCTATACTATAGTCGTCATCTATACTAAAGACGTCATCTATACTATAGACGTCATCTATACTATAGACGTCATCTATACTATAGACGTCATCTATATTATAGACGTCATCTATACTATAGACGTCATCTATTCTATAGACGTCATCTATACTACAGACGTCATCAATACTATAGACGTCATCTATACTATAGACGTCATCTATACTATAGACGTCATCTACACTATAGACGTCATCTACACTATAGACGTCATCTATACTATAGACGTCATCTATACTATAGACGTCATCTACACTATAGACGTCATCTATACTTTATCTATAGTATAGACGTCATCTATAGTATAGACGTCATCTATAGTATAGACGTCATCTATATTATACACGTCATCTATAGTATAGACGTCATCTATACTATAGGCGTCATCTATACTATAGCCGTCATCTATACTATAGACGTCATCTATACTATAGACGTCATATATATTATAGAAGTCATCCATACTATAGACGTCATCTATACTAAAGACGTCATCTATACTATAGACGTCATCTAAACTACAGACGTCATCTATGCTATAGACGTCATCTATACTATAGACATCTTCTATTCTATAGACGTCATCTATAGTATAGACGTCATCTATTCTATAGACGTCATCTATACTACAGACGTCATCAATACTATAGACGTCACCTATACTATAGACGTCATCTATACTATAGACGTCATCTATACTATAGACGTCATCTATACTATAGACGTCATCTATAATATAGACGTCATCTATACTATAGACGTCATCTATACTATAGACGTCATCTATACTATAGACGTCATCTATACTATAGACGTCATCTACACTATAGACGTCATCTATACTATAGACGTCATCTATAGTATAGACGTCATCTATAGTATACACGTCATCTATAGTATACACGTCATCTATAGTATAGACGTCATCTATACTATAGGCGTCATTTATACTATAGCCGTCATCTATACTATAGACGTCATCTATATTATAGAAGTCATCCATACTATAGACGTCATCTATACTATAGACGTCATCTATACTATAGACGTCATCTATACTATAGACGTCATCTATATTATAGACGTCATCTATACTATAGTCGTCATCTATACTAAAGACGTCATCTATACTATAGACGTCATCTATACTATAGACGTCATCTATACTATAGACGTCATCTATATTATAGACGTCATCTATACTATAGACGTCATCTATACTATAGACATCATCTATTCTATAGACGTCATCTATAGTATAGACGTCATCTATTCTATAGACGTCATCTGTACTACAGACGTCATCAATACTATAGACGTCATCTATATTATAGACGTCATCTATACTATAGACGTCATCTATACTATAGACGTCATCTATATTATAGACGTCATCTATACTATAGACGTCATCTATACTATAGACGTAATCTATACTATAGACGTCATCTATACTATAGACGTCATCTATACTATAGACGTCATCTATACTATAGACGTCATCTATACTATAGACGTCATCTATACTATAGACGTCATCTATATTATAGACGTCATCTATATTATAGACGTCATCTATACTATAGACGTCATCTATATTATAGACGTCATCTATACTATAGACGTCATCTATACTATAGACGTCATCTATACTATAGACGTCATCTATACTATAGACGTCATCTATACTATAGACGTCATCTATACTATAGACGTCATCTACACTATAGACGTCATCTATACTATAGACGTCATCTATAGTATAGACGTCATCTATAGTATACACGTCATCTATAGTATAGACGTCATCTATAGTATACACGTCATCTATACTATAGACGTCATCTATACTATAGGCGTCATTTATACTATAGCCGTCATCTATACTATAGACGTCATCTATACTATAGACGTCATCTATATTATAGAAGTCATCCATACTATAGACGTCATCTATACTATAGACGTCATCTATACTATAGACGTCATCTATACTATAGACGTCATCTATACTATAGTCGTCATCTATACTAAAGACGTCATCTATACTATAGACGTCATCTATACTATAGACGTCATCTATACTATAGACGTCATCTAAACTATAGACGTCATCTATACTATAGACGTCATCTATACTATAGACGTCATCTATACTATAGACGTCATCTGTACTATAGACGTCATCTATACTATAGACGTCATCTGTACTATAGACATCATCTATTCTATAGACGTCATCTATTCTATAGACGTCATCTATATTATAGACGTCATCAATTCTATAGACGTCATCTATACTATAGCCGTTATCTATACTATAGACGTCATCTATACTATAGACGTCATCTATACTATAGACGTCATCTATACTATAGACGTCATCTATACTATAGACGTCATCTATACTATAGACGTCATCTGTACTATAGACGTCATCTATACTATAGACATCATCTATTCTATAGACGTCATCTATTCTATAGACGTCATCTATATTATAGACGTCATCTATATTATAGACGTCATCTATACTATAGTCGTCATCTATACTAAAGACGTCATCTATACTATAGACGTCATCTATACTATAGACGTCATCTATACTATAGACGTCATCTATACTATAGACGTCATCTATACTATAGACGTCATCTATACTATAGACGTCATCTATTCTATAGACGTCATCTATATTATAGACGTCATCAATTCTATAGACGTCATCTATACTATAGACATCATCTATTCTATAGACGTCATCTATTCTATAGACGTCATCTATATTATAGACGTCATCTATATTATAGACGTCATCAATTCTATAGACGTCATCTATACTATAGCCGTTATCTATACTATAGACGTCATCTATACTATAGACGTCATCTATACTATAGACGTCATCAATTCTATAGACGTCATCTATACTATAGCCGTTATCTATACTATAGACGTCATCTATACTATAGACGTCATCTATACTATAGACGTCATCTATACTATAGACGTCATCTATACTATAGACGTCATCTATACTATAGACGACATCTGTACTATAGACGTCATCTATACTATAGACATCATCTATTCTATAGACGTCATCTATACTATAGACGTCATCTATACTATAGACGTCATCTATACTATAGACGTCATCTATACTATAGACGTCATCTGTACTATAGACGTCATCTATACTATAGACATCATCTATTCTATAGACGTCATCTATTCTATAGACGTCATCTATATTATAGACGTCATCTATATTATAGACGTCATCTATACTATAGCAGTCATCTATACTATAGACGTCATCTATACTATAGACGTCATCTACACCATAGACGTCATCTATACTATAGACGTCATCTACACTATAGACGTCATCTATACTAAAGACGTCATCTATACTATAGACGTCATCTATACTATAGACGTCATCTATACTATAGACGTCATCTACACTATAGACGTCATCTACACTATAGACGTCATCTATACTATAGACGTCATCTACACTATAGACGTCATCTACACTATAGACGTCATCTACACTATAGACGTCATCTATACTATAGACGTCATCTATAGAATAGACGTCATCTATTCTATAGACGTCATCTATAGTATAGACGTCATCTATAGTATACACGTCATCTATAGTATAGACGTCATCTATTCTATAGACGTCATCTATAGTATAGACGTCATCTATAGTATACACGTCATCTATAGTATAGACGTCATCTATACTATAGGCGTCATCTATACTATAGCCGTCATCTATACTATAGACGTCATCTATACTATAGACGTCATCTATATTATAGAAGTCATCCATACTATAGACGTCATCTATACTATAGACGTCATCTATATAGTATAGATGACGTCTATACTATAAACATCATCTATTCTATAGACGTCATCTATAGTATAGACGTCATCTATTCTATAGACGTCATCTATACTACAGACGTCATCAATACTATAGACGTCATCTATACTATAGACGTCATCTATACTATAGACGTCATCTACACTATAGACGTCATCTATAGTATAGACGTCATCTATTCTATAGACGTCATCTATACTACAGACGTCATCAATACTATAGACGTCGTCTATACTATAGACGTCATCTATACTATAGACGTCATCTATAGTATACACGTCATCTATAGTATAGACGTCATCTATACTATAGGCGTCATCTATACTATAGCCGTCATCTATACTATAGACGTCATCTATACTATAGACGTCATTTATACTATAGACGTCATCTACACTATAGACGTCATCTATACATATTATAGACGTCATCTATACTATAGACGTCATCTATACTATAGACGTCATCTATACTATAGACGTCATCTATACTATAGACGTCATCTATACTATAGACGTCATCTATACTATAGACGTCATCTATACTATAGACGTCGTCTATACTATAGACGTCATCTATATTATAGACTTCATCTATACTATAGACGTCATCTATACTATAGACGTCATCTATACTATAGACGTCATCTATATTATAGACGTCATCTATACTATAGACGTCATCTATACTATAGACGTCATCTATACTATAGACGTCATCTATACTATAGACGTCATCTATACTATAGACGTCATCTACACTATAGACGTCATCTATACTATAGACGTCATCTATAGTATAGACGTCATCTATAGTATACACGTCATCTATAGTATAGACGTCGTCTATAGTATACACGTCATCTATAGTATAGACGTCATCTATACTATAGGCGTCATCTATACTATAGACGTCATCTATACTATAGACGTCATCTATACTATAGACGTCATCTATACTATAGACGTCATCTATACTATAGACGTCATCTATACTATAGACGTCATCTATACTATAGACGTCATCTATTCTATAGACGTCATCTATTCTATAGACGTCATCTATATTATAGACGTCATCTATATTATAGACGTCATCTATTCTATAGACGTCATCTATTCTATAGACGTCATCTATACTATAGCCGTCATCTATACTATAGACCTCATCTATATTATAGAAGTCATCCATACTATAGACGTCATCTATACTATAGACGTCATCTATACTATAGACGTCATCTATACTATAGACGTCATCTATACTATAGTCGTCATCTATACTATAGTCGTCATCTATGCTATAGACGTCATCTATACTATAGACGTCATCTATACTATAGACGTCATCTATACTATAGACGTCATCTATACTATAGACGTCATCTATACTATAGACGTCATCTATACTATAGACGTCATCTATACTATAGACGTCATCTATACTATAGACGTCATCTATACTATAGACGTCATCTATACTATAGACGTCATCTATACTATAGACGTCATCTATACTATAGACGTCATCTATACTATAGACGTCATCTATTCTATAGACGTCATCTATTCTATAGACGTCATCTATACTACAGACGTCATCAATACTATAGACGTCATCTATAATATAGACGTCATCAATACTATAGACGTCATCTATAATATAGACGTCATCTATACTATAGACGTCATCTATACTATAGACGTCATCTATACTATAGACGTCATTTATACTATAGACGTCATCTATACTATAGACGTCATCTATACTATAGACGTCATCTATACTATAGACGTCATCTATACTATAGACGTCATCTATAATATAGACGTCATCTATACTATAGACGTCATCTATACTATAGACGTCATCTATATTATAGACGTCATCTATACTATAGACGTCATCTATATTATAGACGTCATCTATACTATAGACGTCATCTATACTATAGACGTCATCTATACTATAGACGTCATCTACACTATAGACGTCATCTATACTATAGACGTCATCTTTAGTATAGACGTCATCTATAGTATACACGTCATCTATAGTATAGACGTCATCTATAGTATACACGTCATCTATACTATAGGCGTCATTTATACTATAGCCGTCATCTATACTATAGACGTCATCTATATTATAGACGTCATCTATACTATAGACGTCATCTATACTATAGACGTCATCCATACTATAGACGTCATCTATACTATAGACGTCATCCATACTATAGACGTCATCTATACTATAGACGTCATCTATACTATAGACGTCATCTATACTATAGACGTCATCCATACTATAGACGTCATCTATACTATAGACGTCATCTATACTATAGACGTCATCTATACTATAGACGTCATCTATACTATAGTCGTCATCTATACTAAAGACGTCATCTATACTATAGACGTCATCTATACTATAGACGTCATCTATACTATAGACGTCATCTATACTATAGACGTCATCTATACTATAGACGTCATCTATACAATAGACGTCATCTATACTTTAGACGTCATCTATACAATAGACGTCATCTATACTTTAGACGTCATCTATATTATAGACGTCATCTATACTATAGACGTCATCTATACTATAGACGTCATCTATACTATAGACGTCATCTATACTATAGACGTCATCTAAACTATAGACGTCATCTATACTATAGACGTTATCTATACTATAGACGTCATCTATACTATAGACGTCATCTATATTATAGACGTCATCTATACTATAGACGTCATCTATATTATAGACGTCATCTATACTATAGACGTCATCTATACTATAGACGTCATCTATACTATAGACGTCATCTTTACTATAGACGTCATCTATACTATAGACGTCATCTATACTATAGACGTCATCTATACTATAGACGTCATCTATACTATAGACGTCATCTACACTATAGACGTCATCTATACTATAGACGTCATCTATACTATAGACGTCATCTATACTATAGACGTCATCTATACTATAGACGTCATCTATACTATAGACGTCATCTATACTATAGACGTCATCTATACTATAGACGTCATCTATACTATAGACGTCATATTATTATAGACGTCATCTATACTATAGACGTCATCTATACTATAGACGTCATCTTTACTATAGACGTCATCTATACTATAGACGTCATCTATACTATAGACGTCATCTATACTATAGACGTCATCTATGCTATAGACGTCATCTATACTATAGACGTCATCTATACTATAGACGTCATCTATAGTATAGACGTCATCTATAGTATAGACGTCATCTATAGTATACACGTCATCTATAGTATAGACGTCATCTATAGTATACACGTCATCTATAGTATAGACGTCATCTATACTATAGGCGTCATTTATACTATAGCCGTCATCTATACTATAGGCGTCATCTATACTATAGACGTCATCTATATTATAGAAGTCATCCATACTATAGACGTCATCTATACTAAAGACGTCATCTATACTATAGACGTCATCTATATTATAGACGTCATCTATACTATAGTCGTCATCTATACTAAAGACGTCATCTATACTATAGACGTCATCTATACTATAGACGTCATCTATACTATAGACGTCATCTTTACTATAGACGTCATCTGTACTATAGACGTCGTCTATACTATAGACGTCATCTATACTATAGACGTCATCTATACTATAGACGTCATCTACACTATAGACGTCATCTATACTATAGACGTCATCTATACTATAGACGTCATCTATACTATAGACGTCATCTATACTATAGACGTCATCTATACTATAGACGTCATCTATACTATAGACGTCATCTACACTATAGACGTCATCTATACTATAGACGTCATCTATACTATAGACGTCATCTATATTATAGACGTCATCTATACTATAGTCGTCATCTATACTAAAGACGTCATCTATACTATAGACGTCATCTATACTATAGACGTCATCTATACTATAGACGTCATCTACACTATAGACGTCATCTATACTATAGACGTCATCTATAGTATACACGTCATCTATAGTATAGACGTCATCTATAGTATACACGTCATCTATAGTATAGACGTCATCTATACTATAGGCGTCATTTATACTATAGCCGTCATCTATACTATAGACGTCATCTATACTATAGACGTCATCTATATTATAGAAGTCATCCATACTATAGACGTCATCTATACTATAGACGTCATCTATACTATAGACGTCATCTATACTATAGACGTCATCTATACTATAGACGTCATCTATACTATAGACGTCATCTATACTATAGACGTCATCTACACTATAGACATCATCTATACTATAGACGTCATCTATAGTATAGACGTCATCTATAGTATAGACGTCATCTATAGTATACACGTCATCTATAGTATAGACGTCATCTATAGTATACACGTCATCTATAGTATAGACGTCATCTATACTATAGGCGTCATTTATACTATAGCCGTCATCTATACTATAGACGTCATCTATACTATAGTCGTCATCTATACTAAAGACGTCATCTATACTATAGACGTCATCTATACTATAGACGTCATCTATACTATAGACGTCATCTATACTATAGACGTCAT
The DNA here is from genome assembly GCA_947623515.1 of Neoascia interrupta. Lineage (NCBI taxonomy): Eukaryota > Metazoa > Arthropoda > Insecta > Diptera > Syrphidae > Neoascia > Neoascia interrupta. Next base: position 103,507,644 of record OX392462.1, read on the forward strand.
CTATACTATAGACGTCATCTATACAATAGACGTCATCTATACTTTAGACGTCATCTATATTATAGACGTCATCTATACTATAGACGTCATCTATACTATAGACGTCATCTATACTATAGACGTCATCTATATTATAGACGTCATCTATACTATAGACGTCATCTATACTATAGACGTCATCTATACTATAGACGTCATCTATACTATAGACGTCATCTATACTATAGACGTCATCTTTACTATAGACGTCATCTATACTATAGACGTCATCTATACTATAGACGTCATCTATACTATAGACGTCATCTATACTATAGACGTCATCTATACTATAGACGTCATCTATACTATAGACGTCATCTATACTATAGACGTCATCTATACTATAGACGTCATCTATACTATAGACGTCATCTATACTATAGACGTCATCTATACTATAGACGTCATCTATATTATAGACGTCATCTATACTATAGACGTCATCTATACTATAGACGTCATCTATACTATAGACGTCATCTATACTATAGACGTCATCTTTACTATAGACGTCATCTATACTATAGACGTCATCTATACTATAGACGTCATCTATACTATAGACGTCATCTATACTATAGATGTCATCTATACTATAGACGTCATCTATACTATAGACGTCATCTACACTATAGACGTCATCTATAGTATAGACGTCATCTATAGTATAGACGTCATCTATAGTATAGACGTCATCTATAGTATAGACGTCATCTATAGTATAGACGTCATCTATAGTATAGACGTCATCTATAGTATACACGTCATCTATAGTATAGACGTCATCTATACTATAGGCGTCATTTATACTATAGCCGTCATCTATACTATAGACGTCATCTATACTATAGACGTCATCTATACTATAGACGTCATCTATACAATAGACGTCATCTATACTTTAGACGTCATCTATATTATAGACGTCATCTATACTATAGACGTCATCTATACTATAGACGTCATCTATACTATAGACGTCATCTATACTATAGACGTCATCTATACTATAGACGTCAACTATATTATAGACGTCATCTATACTATAGACGTCATCTATACTATAGACGTCATCTATACTATAGACGTCATCTATACTATAGACGTCATCTATACTATAGACGTCATCTATACTATAGACGTCATCTATACTATAGACGTCATCTATACTATAGACGTCATCTACACTATAGACGTCATCTATACTATAGACGTCATCTATACTATAGACGTCATCTATACTATAGACGTCATCTACACTATAGACGTCATCTATACTATAGACGTCATCTATAGTATAGACGTCATCTATAGTATAGACGTCATCTATAGTATAGACGTCATCTATAGTATAGACGTCATCTATAGTATAGACGTCATCTATAGTATACACGTCATCTATACTAAAGACGTCATCTATACTATAGACGTCAACTATATTATAGACGTCATCTATACTATAGACGTCATCTATACTATAGACGTCATCTATACTATAGACGTCATCTATACTATAGACGTCATCTATACTATAGACGTCATCTATACTATAGACGTCATCTATACTATAGACGTCATCTATACTATAGACGTCATCTATACTATAGACGTCATCTATACTATAGACGTCATCTATACTATAGACGTCATCTATACTATAGACGTCATCTACACTATAGACGTCATCTATACTATAGACGTCATCTATAGTATAGACGTCATCTATAGTATAGACGTCATCTATACTATAGACGTCATCTATACTATAGACGTCATCTATACTATAGACGTCATCTATACTATAGACGTCATCTATACTATAGACGTCATCTACACTATAGACGTCATCTATACTATAGACGTCATCTATACTATAGACGTCATCTATACTATAGACGTCATCTATACTATAGACGTCATCTATACTATAGACGTCATCTATACTATAGACGTCATCTATACTATAGACGTCATCTATACTATAGACGTCATCTATACTATAGACGTCATCTTTACTATAGACGTCATCTATACTATAGACGTCATCTATACTATAGACGTCATCTATACTATAGACGTCATCTATACTATAGACGTCATCTATACTATAGACGTCATCTATACTATAGACGTCATCTATACTATAGACGTCATCTATACTATAGACGTCATCTATACTATAGACGTCATCTATACTATAGACGTCATCTATACTATAGACGTCATCTATACTATAGACGTCATCTACACTATAGACGTCATCTATACTATAGACGTCATCTATACTATAGACGTCATCTATACTATAGACGTCATCTATACTATAGACGTCATCTATACTATAGACGTCATCTATACTATAGACGTCATCTATACTATAGACGTCATCTATATTATAGACGTCATCTATACTATAGACGTCATCTATACTATAGACGTCATCTATACTATAGACGTCATTTATACTATAGACGTCATCTTTACTATAGACGTCATCTATACTATAGACGTCATCTATATTATAGATGTCATCTATACTATAGACGTCATCTATACTATAGACGTCATCTACACTATAGACGTCATCTATACTATAGACGTCATCTATAGTATAGACGTCATCTATAGTATAGACGTCATCTATAGTATAGACGTCATCTATAATATAGACGTCATCTATAGTATACACGTCATCTATACTAAAGACGTCATCTATACTATAGACGTCATCTATACTATAGACGTCATCTATACTATAGACGTCATCTATACTATAGACGTCATCTATACAATAGACGTCATCTACACTATAGACGTCATCTACACTATAGACGTCATCTATACTATAGACGTCATCTATACTATAGACGTCATCTATACTATAGACGTCATCTATACTATAGACGTCATCTATACTATAGACGTCATCTATACTATAGACGTCATCTATACTAAAGACGTCATCTATACTATAGACGTCATCTATACTATAGACGTCATCTATACTATAGACGTCATCTATACTATAGACGTCATCTATACTATAGACGTCATCTATACTATAGACGTCATCTATACTATAGACGTCATCTATACTATAGACGTCATCTATAGTATAGACGTCATCTATAGTATAGACTTCATCTATAGTATAGACGTCATCTATAGTATAGACGTCATCTATACTATAGACGTCATCTATACTATAGACGTCATCTATACTATAGACGTCATCTATACTATAGACGTCATCTATACTATAGACGTCATCTATACTATAGACGTCATCTATACTATAGACGTCATCTATACTATAGACGTCATCTATACTATAGACGTCATCTATACTATAGACGTCATCTATACTATAGACGTCATCTATACTATAGACGTCATCTATACTATAGACGTCATCTATACTATAGACGTCATCTATATTATAGACGTCATCTATACTATAGACGTCATCTATACTATAGACGTCATCTATACTATAGACGTCATCTATACTATAGACGTCATCTATACTATAGACGTCATCTTTACTATAGACGTCATCTATACTATAGACGTCATCTATACTATAGACGTCATCTATACTATAGACGTCATCTATACTATAGATGTCATCTATACTATAGACGTCATCTATACTATAGACGTCATCTATACTATAGACGTCATCTATACTATAGACGTCATCTTTACTATAGACGTCATCTATACTATAGACGTCATCTATACTATAGACGTCATCTATACTATAGACGTCATCTTTACTATAGACGTCATCTATACTATAGACGTCATCTATACTATAGACGTCATCTATACTATAGACGTCATCTATACTATAGACGTCATCTATACTATAGACGTCATCTATACTATAGACGTCATCTATACTATAGACGTCATCTATACTATAGACGTCATCTATACTATAGACGTCATCTATACTATAGACGTCATCTATACTATAGACGTCATCTATACTATAGACGTCATCTATACTATAGACGTCATCTATATTATAGACGTCATCTATACTATAGTCGTCATCTATACTAAAGACGTCATCTATACTATAGACGTCATCTATACTATAGACGTCATCTTTACTATAGACGTCATCTTTACTATAGACGTCATCTATACTATAGACGTCATCTATACTATAGACGTCATCTATACTATAGACGTCATCTATACTATAGACGTCATCTATACTATAGATGTCATCTATACTATAGACGTCATCTATACTATAGACGTCATCTACACTATAGACGTCATCTATACTATAGACGTCATCTACACTATAGACGTCATCTATACTATAGACGTCATCTATAGTATAGACGTCATCTATAGTATAGACGTCATCTATAGTATAGACGTCATCTATAGTATAGACGTCATCTATAGTATACACGTCATCTATAGTATAGACGTCATCTATACTATAGGCGTCATTTATACTATAGCCGTCATCTATACTTTAGACGTCATCTATATTATAGACGTCATCTATACTATAGACGTCATCTATACTATAGACGTCATCTATACTATAGACGTCATCTATACTATAGACGTCATCTATACTATAGACGTCAACTATATTATAGACGTCATCTATACTATAGACGTCATCTATACTATAGACGTCATCTATACTATAGACGTCATCTATACTATAGACGTCATCTATACTATAGACGTCATCTATACTATAGACGTCATCTATACTATAGACGTCATCTATACTATAGACGTCATCTATACTATAGACGTCATCTATACTATAGACGTCATCTATACTATAGACGTCATCTATACTATAGACGTCATCTATACTATAGACGTCATCTACACTATAGACGTCATCTACACTATAGACGTCATCTATACTATAGACGTCATCTATAGTATAGACGTCATCTATAGTATAGACGTCATCTATAGTATAGACGTCATCTATAGTATAGACGTCATCTATACTAAAGACGTCATCTATACTATAGACGTCATCTATACTATAGACGTCATCTATACTATAGACGTCATCTATACTATAGACGTCATCTATACTATAGACGTCATCTATACAATAGACGTCATCTATACTTTAGACGTCATCTATATTATAGACGTCATCTATACTATAGACGTCATCTATACTATAGACGTCAACTATATTATAGACGTCATCTATACTATAGACGTCATCTATACTATAGACGTCATCTATACTATAGACGTCATCTATACTATAGACGTCATCTATACTATAGACGTCATCTATACTATAGACGTCATCTATACTATAGACGTCATCTACACTATAGACGTCATCTATACTATAGACGTCATCTATACTATAGACGTCATCTATACTATAGACGTCATCTATACTATAGACGTCATCTATACTATAGACGTCATCTATACTATAGACGTCATCTATACTATAGACGTCATCTATACTATAGACGTCATCTATACTATAGACGTCATCTATACTATAGACGTCATCTATACTATAGACGTCATCTATACTATAGACGTCATCTATACTATAGACGTCATCTATATTATAGACGTCATCTATACTATAGACGTCATCTATACTATAGACGTCATCTTTACTATAGACGTCATCTATACTATAGACGTCATCTATACTATAGACGTCATCTATACTATAGACGTCATCTATACTATAGACGTCATCTATACTATAGACGTCATCTATACTATAGACGTCATCTACACTATAGACGTCATCTACACTATAGACGTCATCTATAGTATAGACGTCATCTATAGTATAGACGTCATCTATAGTATAGACGTCATCTATAGTATACACGTCATCTATAGTATACACGTCATCTATAGTATAGACGTCATCTATACTATAGGCGTCATTTATACTATAGCCGTCATCTATACTATAGGCGTCATCTATACTATAGACGTCATCTATATTATAGAAGTCATCCATACTATAGACGTCATCTATACTAAAGACGTCATCTATACTATAGACGTCATCTATATTATAGACGTCATCTATACTATAGTCGTCATCTATACTAAAGACGTCATCTATACTATAGACGTCATCTATACTATAGACGTCATCTATACTATAGACGTCATCTTTACTATAGACGTCATCTGTACTATAGACGTCGTCTATACTATAGACGTCATCTATACTATAGACGTCATCTATACTATATACGTCATCTACACTATAGACGTCATCTATACTATAGACGTCATCTATACTATAGACGTCATCTATACTATAGACGTCATCTATACTATAGACGTCATCTACACTATAGACGTCATCTATACTATAGACGTCATCTATACTATAGACGTCATCTATATTATAGACGTCATCTATACTATAGTCGTCATCTATACTAAAGACGTCATCTATACTATAGACGTCATCTATACTATAGACGTCATCTATACTATAGACGTCATCTATAGTATACACGTCATCTATAGTATAGACGTCATCTATAGTATACACGTCATCTATAGTATAGACGTCATCTATACTATAGGCGTCATTTATACTATAGCCGTCATCTATACTATAGACGTCATCTATACTATAGACGTCATCTATATTATAGAAGTCATCCATACTATAGACGTCATCTATACTATAGACGTCATCTATACTATAGACGTCATCTATACTATAGACGTCATCTATACTATAGACGTCATCTATACTATAGACGTCATCTACACTATAGACGTCATCTATACTATAGACGTCATCTATAGTATAGACGTCATCTATAGTATAGACGTCATCTATAGTATACACGTCATCTATAGTATAGACGTCATCTATAGTATACACGTCATCTATAGTATAGACGTCATCTATACTATAGGCGTCATTTATACTATAGCCGTCATCTATACTATAGACGTCATCTATACTATAGTCGTCTTCTATACTAAAGACGTCATCTATACTATAGACGTCATCTATACTATAGACGTCATCTATACTATAGACGTCATCTATTCTATAGACGTCATCTATACTATAGACGTCATCTATACTATAGACGTCATCTATACAATAGACGTCATCTATACTTTAGACGTCATCTATATTATAGACGTCATCTATACTATAGACGTCATCTATACTATAGACGTCATCTATACTATAGACGTCATCTATACTATAGACGTCATCTATACTATAGACGTCATCTATACTATAGACGCCATCTATATTATAGACGTCATCTATACTATAGACGTCATCTATACTATAGACGTCATCTATACTATAGACGTCATCTTTACTATAGACGTCATCTATATTATAGAAGTCATCCATACTATAGACGTCATCTATACTATAGACGTCATCTATACTATAGACGTCATCTATACTATAGACGTCATCTATACTATAGACGTCATCTATACTATAGACGTCATCTTTACTATAGACGTCATCTATACTATAGACGTCATCTATAGTATAGACGTCATCTATAGTATAGACGTCATCTATAGTATACACGTCATCTATAGTATAGACGTCATCTATAGTATACACGTCATCTATAGTATAGACGTCATCTATACTATAGGCGTCATTTATACTATAGCCGTCATCTATACTATAGCCATCATCTATACTATAGACGTCATCTATACTATAGACGTCATCTATACTATAGTCGTCATCTATAGTATAGACTTCATCTATAGTATAGACGTCATCTATACTATAGGCGTCATTTATACTATAGCCGTCATCTATACTATAGACGTCATCTATACTATAGACGTCATCTATACTATAGTCGTCATCTATAGTATAGACGTCATCTATAGTATACACGTCATCTATAGTATAGACGTCATCTATAGTATACACGTCATCTATGGTATAGACGTCATCTATACTATAGGCGTCATTTATACTATAGCCGTCATCTATACTATAGACGTCATCTATACTATAGACGTCATCTATACTATAGACGTCATCTATATTATAGAAGTCATCCATACTATAGACGTCATCTATACTATAAACGTCATCAATACTATAGACGTCATCTATACTATAAACGTCATCTATACTATAGACGTCATCTATACTATAGACGTCATCTATACTATAGACGTCATCTATACTATAGACGTCATCTATACTATAGACGTCATCTATAGTATAGACGTCATCTATAGTATACACGTCATCTATAGTATAGACGTCATCTATTGTATACACGTCATCTATAGTATAGACGTCATCTATACTATAGGCGTCATTTATACTATAGCCGTCATCTATACTATAGCCATCATCTATACTATAGACGTCATCTATACTATAGACGTCATCTATACTATAGTCGTCATCTATAGTATAGACTTCATCTTTAGTATAGACGTCATCTATACTATAGGCGTCATTTATACTATAGCCGTCATCTATACTATAGACGTCATCTATACTATAGACGTCATCTATACTATAGTCGTCATCTATAGTATAGACGTCATCTATAGTATACACGTCATCTATAGTATAGACGTCATCTATAGTATACACGTCATCTATAGTATAGACGTCATCTATACTATAGGCGTCATTTATACTATAGCCGTCATCTATACTATAGACGTCATCTATACTATAGACGTCATCTATATTATAGAAGTCATCCATACTATAGACGTCATCTATACTATAAACGTCATCCATACTATAGACGTCATCTATACTATAAACGTCATCTATACTATAGACGTCATCTATACTATAGACGTCATCTATACTATAGACGTCATCTATACTATAGACGTCATCTATACTATAGACGTCATCTACACTATAGACGTCATCTATACTATAGACGTCATCTATAGTATAGACGTCATCTATAGTATAGACGTCATCTATAGTATAGACGTCATCTATAGTATACACGTCATCTATAGTATAGACGTCATCTATAGTATACACGTCATCTATACTATAGGCGTCATTATACTATAGCCGTCATCTATACTATAGACGTCATCTATACTATGGACGTCATCTATACTATAGACGTCATCTATACTATAGACGTCATCTATACTATAGACGTCATCTATACTATAGACGTCATCTATACTATAGACGTCATCTATACTATAGACGTCATCTATACTATAGACGTCATCTATACTATAGACGTCATCTATACTTAAGACGTCATCTATACTATAGACGTCATCTATACTATAGACGTCATCTATACTATAGACGTCATCTATACTATAGACGTCATCTATACTATAGACGTCATCTATACTATAGACGTCATCTATACTATAGACGTCATCTATACTATAGACGTCATCTATACTATAGACGTCATCTATACTTAAGACGTCATCTATACTATAGACGTCATCTATACTATAGACGTCATCTATACTATAGACGTCATCTATACTATAGACGTCATCTATACTATAGACGTCATCTATACTAAAGACGTCATCTATACTATAGACGTCATCTATACTATAGACGTCATCTACACTATAGACGTCATCTATACTATAGACGTCATCTATACTATAGACGTCATCTACACTATAGACGTCATCTATACTATAGACGTCATCTATACTATAGACGTCATCTATACTATAGTCGTCATCTATACTAAAGACGTCATCTATACTATAGACGTCATCTATACTATAGACGTCATCTACACTATAGACGTCATCTATACTATAGACGTCATCTATACTATAGTCGTCATCTATACTAAAGACGTCATCTATACTATAGACGTCATCTATACTATAGACGTCATCTATACTATAGTCGTCATCTATACTAAAGACGTCATCTATACTATAGACGTCATCTATACTATAGACGTCATCTACACTATAGACGTCATCTATACTATAGACGTTATCTATACTATAGTCGTCATCTATACTAAAGACGTCATCTATACTATAGACGTCATCTATACTATAGACGTCATCTACACTATAGACGTCATCTATACTATAGACGTTATCTATAGTATAGACGTCATCTATAGTATAGACGTCATCTATACTATAGACGTCATCTATACTATAGACGTCATCTATACTTAAGACGTCATCTATACTATAGTCGTCATCTATACTAAAGACGTCATCTATACTATAGACGTCATCTATACTATAGACGTCATCTACACTATAGACGTCATCTATACTATAGTCGTCATCTATACTAAAGACGTCATCTATACTATAGACGTCATCTATACTATAGACGTCATCTACACTATAGACGTCATCTATACTATAGACGTCATCTATACTATAGACGTCATCTATACTATAGACGTCATCTATACTATAGACTTCATCTATACTATAGACGTCATCTATACTATAGTCGTCATCTATACTATAGACGTCATCTATACTATAGACGTCATCTATACTATAGTCGTCATCTATACTAAAGACGTCATCTATACTATAGACGTCATCTATACTATAGACGTTATCTATAGTATAGACGTCATCTATAGTATAGACGTTATCTATAGTATAGACGTCATCTATAGTATAGACGTCATCTATAGTATACACGTCATCTATAGTATAGACGTCATCTATAGTATACACGTCATCTATAGTATAGACGTCATCTATACTATAGGCGTCATTTATACTATAGCCGTCATCTATACTATAGACGTCATCTATACTATAGACGTCATCTATATTATAGAAGTCATCCATACTATAGACGTCATCTATACAATAGACGTCATCTATACTATAGACGTCATCTATACTATAGACGTCATCTATACTATAGTCGTCATCTATACTAAAGACGTCATCTATACTATAGACGTCATCTATACTATAGACGTCATCTACACTATAGACGTCATCTATACTATAGACGTTATCTATAGTATAGACGTCATCTATAGTATAGACGTCATCTATAGTATACACGTCATATATAGTATAGACGTCATCTATAGTATACACGTCATCTATAGTATAGACGTCATCTATACTATAGGCGTCATTTATACTATAGCCGTCATCTATACTATAGACGTCATCTATACTATAGACGTCATCTATATTATAGAAGTCATCCATACTATAGACGTCATCTATACAATAGACGTCATCTATACTATAGACGTCATCTATACTATAGACGTCATCTATACTATAGTCGTCATCTATACTAAAGACGTCATCTATACTATAGACGTCATCTATACTATAGACGTCATCTATACTATAGACGTCATCTATACTATAGACGTCATCTATACTATAGACGTCATCTATACTTAAGACGTCATCTATACTATAGACGTCATCTATACTATAGACGTCATCTATACTATAGACGTCATCTATACTATAGACGTCATCTATACTATAGACGTCATCTATATTATAGACGTCATAGACGTATATTATAGAAGTCATCCATACTATAGACGTCATCTATATTGGTTTGATCTCTATGGTGATTTGATGGCATATCTCACTGAAAAGTGGAATCATTCCTTGCATCTTCTAGGTGAAAGCAAGATTGTTGCGCTTGATATTTCAAAAGCATTTGACAGAGTTTGGCACCAAGCTCTCTTGTCGAAAATGCGTGCATTTGGAATCGACGAATCTCTTATTCAGTGGATTAGTAATTACCTTTCGAACCGTTCAATTCAAGTTGTTTTGGATGGCTTCAAGTCCGCAGTTCATAAAATTAACGCTGGGGTTCCCCAGGGCTCTGTTTTGTCTCCGACACTCTTTCTCATTTTCATTAATGATCTCCTGTCTGCTACAACTAATCCAATCCACTCCTTTGCTGATGACAGTAACCTCAGTTTTTCATATTCGTTCTCGGTTCCGCGCCCCTGCTCTTCGGACGTTGAATTGGAACGGCAGCGTATGTCAAACTCATTAAACTCTGACCTTAACAGCATTGTATCATGGGGATCTCAAAATAGAGTAGAGTTTAATGCTTCTAAAACTCAATGCTGTCTTCTGTCATTGAAGCAAAACCGAAACACCCAGCCATTGTCCATGAATGGCACTTGCATCGACGAAACCGAAACGCTTTCCATTCTCGGTATGTGTGTCAATAACAACCTTAGTTGGAATGACCACATATTCGACGTCGCCAAGAACGCTGCGAAATGCCTAGGCTTCCTTAAAAGATGCAAGAAGTATTTCACCCCCTCTGATTTGGCTATTTTATATAAGGCATATATTCGCCCCAAGTTGGAATATAATTCCCATGTCTGGGCTGGTGCTCCAAAAACAGCACTGCTTTTGCTAGATAGGATACAAAAACGCGCGTTAAAACTTGTTGGAGACAAAAACATTGCGAAGTCTTTTGACTCATTAGAACATCGACGTAATGTATCTTGTCTTTCACTGTTTTATCGCTTTTTTCACAAACAATGTTCCATCGAAATAGCCAATTGCATTCCGCCCCTAAAGACGTTCCACCGTAATACTCGCCAAAGATCGAATGCACATCAGTTTACCCTCGAGCCCACCTTCGGACGCACAGTAAAGTTTAGAGGTTCTTTCATAAGCCGTACAACGCGAATGTGGAATGTTCTCCCACGGTCAATCTTTCCTGCGCAATACAACTTGCAACTGTTCAAAACAAGAGTGCATCGGTACTTCTCCTCCTTTTCCTCTTCTTCTAATCCTTTCCGCTCGTGAGATGTGTAACATTAAAAAGGGTATCCATTCCCTTATATTCGCGAGTGCATTATAAAAAAAAAAAAAAAAATCTATACTATAGACGTCATCTATACTATAGACGTCATCTATACTATACACGTCATCTATACTATAGACGTCATCTATATTATAGACGTCATCTATACTATAGACGTCATCTATACTATAGACGTCATCTATACTATAGACGTCATCTATACTATAGACGTCATCTATATTATAGACGTCATAGACGTATGTTATAGAAGTCATCCATACTATAGACGTCATCTATACTATAGACGTCATCTATACTATAGACGTCATCTATACTATAGACGTCATCTATACTATTGTCGTCATCTATACTAAAGACGTCATCTATACTATAGACGTCATCTATACTATAGACGTCATCTACACTATAGACGTCATCTATACTATAGACGTTATCTATAGTATAGACGTCATCTATAGTATAGACGTCATCTATAGTATACACGTCATCTATAGAATAGACGTCATCTATAGTATACACGTCATCTATAGTATACACGTCATCTATAGTATAGACGTCATCTATGCTATAGACGTCATCTATATTATAGAAGTCATCCATACTATAGACGTCATCTATACTATAGACGTCATCTATACTATAGACGTCATCTGTACTATAGACGTCATCTATACTATAGACGTCATCTATACTATAGACGTCATCATTACTATAGACGTCATCTATACTATGGACGTCATCTATATTATAGACGTCATCTATACTATAGACGTCATCTATACTATAGACGTCATCTATACTATAGACGTCATCTATACTATAGACGTCATCTATAGTATAGACGTCATCTATAGAATAGACGTCATCTATAGTATACACGTCATCTATAGTATACACGTCATCTATAGTATAGACGTCATCTATGCTATAGACGTCATCTATATTATAGAAGTCATCCATACTATAGACGTCATCTATACTATAGACGTCATCTATACTATAGACGTCATCTATACTATAGACGTCATCTATACTATAGACGTCATCTATATTATAGAAGTCATCCATACTATAGACGTCATCTATACTATAGACGTCATCTATATTATAGACGTCATCTATACTATAGACGTCATCTATACTATAGACGTCATCTATGCTATAGACGTCATCTATATTATAGAAGTCATCCATACTATAGACGTCATCTATACTATAGACGTCATCTATACTATAGACGTCATCTATACTATAGACGTCATCTATACTATAGACGTCATCTATACTATAGACGTCATCTGTACTATAGACGTCATCTATACTATAGACGTCATCTATACTATAGACGTCATCTATACTATAGACGTCATCTATACTATAGACGTCATCTATACTATAGACGTCATCTATACTATAGACGTCATCTATACTATAGACGTCATCTATACTATACACGTCATCTATACTATAGACGTCATCTATACTATAGACGTCAACTATACTATAGACGTCATCTATACTATAGACGTCATCTATACTATAGACGTCATCTATACTATAGACTTCATCTATACTATAGACATCATCTATACTATAGACGTCATCTATACTTTAGACATCATCTATACTATACACGTCATCTATACTACAGACGTCATCTATACTACAGACGTCATCTATACTATACACGTCATCTATACTACAGACGTCATCTATACTACAGACGTCATCTATACTATAGACGTCAACTATACTATAGACGTAATCTATACTACAGACGTCATCTAAACTATAGACGTCAACTATACTATAGACGTCATCTATACTATAGACGTCATCTATACTACAGACGTCATCTATACTACAGACGTCATTTATAGTATAGACGTCATCTATAGTATACACGTCATCTATAGTATAGACGTCATCTATAGTATACACGTCATCTATAGTATAGACGTCATCTATACTATAGGCGTCATTTATACTATAGCCGTCATCTATACTATAGACGTCATCTATACTATAGACGTCATCTATATTATAGAAGTCATCCATACTATAAACGTCATCTATACTATAGACGTCATCTATACTATAGTCGTCATCTATACAAAAGACGTCATCTATACTATAGTCGTCATCTATACAAAAGACGTCATCTATACTATAGACGTCATCTATATTATAGACGTCATCTATACTATAGACGTCATCTACACTATAGACGTCATCTATACTATAGACGTCATCTATAGTATAGACGTCATCTATAGTATAGACGTCATCTCTAGTATACACGTCATCTATGGTATAGACGTCATCTATAGTATACACGTCATCTATAATATAGACGTCATCTATACTATAGGCGTCATTTATACTATAGCCGTCATCTATACTATAGACGTCATCTATGCTATGGACGTCATCTATACTATAGACGTCATCTATACTATAGACGTCATCTATACTATAGTCGTCATCTATACTATAGACGTCATCTATACTATAGACGTCATCTATACTATAGACGTCATCTACACTATAGACGTCATCAATACTATAGACGTCATCTATAGTATAGACGTCATCTATAGTATAGACGTCATCTATAGTATAGACGTCATCTATAGTATACACGTCATCTATAGTATAGACGTCATCTATAGTATACACGTCATCTATAGTATAGACGTCATCTATACTATAGGCGTCATTTATACTATAGCCGTCATCTATACTATAGACGTCATCTATACTATAGACGTCATCTATACTATAGACGTCATCTATATTATAGAAGTCATCCATACTATAGACGTCATCTATACTATAGACGTCATCTATACTATAGACGTCATCTGTACTATAGACGTCATCTATACTATAGACGTCATCTATACTATAGACGTCATCTATACTATAGACGTCATCTATACTATAGACGTCATCTATACTATAGACGTCATCTATACTATAGACGTCATCTATACTATAGACGTCATCTATACTATAGACGTCATCTATACTATAGACGTCATCTATATTATAGACGTCATAGACGTATATTATAGAAGTCATCCATACTATAGACGTCATCTATACTATAGACGTCATCTATACTATAGATGTCATCTATACTATAGACGTCATCTATACTATAGTCGTCATCTATACTAAAGACGTCATCTATACTATAGACGTCATCTATACTATAGACGTCATCTACACTATAGACGTCATCTATACTATAGACGTTATCTATAGTATAGACGTCATCTATAGTATAGACGTCATCTATAGTATACACGTCATCTATAGTATAGACGTCATCTATAGTATACACGTCATCTATAGTATAGACGTCATCTATACTATAGGCGTCATTTATACTATAGCCGTCATCTATACTATAGACGTCATCTATACTATAGACGTCATCTATACAATAGACGTCATCTATACAATAGACGTCATCTATACTATAGACGTCATCTATACTATAGACGTCATCTATACTATAGACGTCATCTATACTTAAGACGTCATCTATACTATAGACGTCATCTATACTATAGACGTCATCTGTACTATAGACGTCATCTATACTTAAGACGTCATCTATACTATAGACGTCATCTATACTATAGACGTCATCTATACTTAAGACGTCATCTATACTATAGACGTCATCTATACTATAGACGTCATCTGTACTATAGACGTCATCTATACTATAGACGTCATCTATACTATAGACGTCATCTATACTATAGACGTCATCTATACTATAGACGTCATCTATACTATAGACGTCATCTGTACTATAGACGTCATCTATACTATAGACGTCATCTATACTATAGACGTCATCTATACTATAGACGTCATCTATACTATAGACGTCATCTATACTATAGACGTCATCTATACAATAGACGTCATCTATACAATAGACGTCATCTATACAATAGACGTCATCTATACTATAGACGTCATCTATACTATAGACGTCATCTATACTATAGACGTCATCTATATAATAGACGTCATCTATATAATAGACGTCATCTATACTATAGACGTCATCTATACTATAGACGTCATCTATACTATAGACGTCATCTATACAATAGACGTCATCTATACTATAGACGTCATCTATACTATAGACGTCATCTATACTATAGACGTCATCTATACTATAGACGTCATCTATACTATAGACGTCATCTATACTATAGACGTCACCTACACTATAGACGTCATCTATACTATAGACGTCATCTATACTATAGGCGTCATCTATACTATAGACGTCATCTATACTATAGACGTCATCTATATTATAGAAGTCATCCATACTATAGACGTCATCTATACTATAGACGTCATCTATACTATAGACGTCATCTATACTATAGACGTCATCTATACTATACACGTCATCTATACTACAGACGTCATCTATACTATAGACGTCAACTATACTATAGACGTCATCTATACTATAGACGTCATCTATACTATAGACGTCATCTATACCTTAGACTTCATCTATACTATAGACATCATCTATACTATAGACGTCGTCTATACTATAGACGTCATCTATACTTTAGACATCATCTATACTATACACGTCATCTATACTACAGACGTCATCTATACTACAGACGTCATCTATACTATACACGTCATCTATACTACAGACGTCATCTATACTACAGACGTCATCTATACTATAGATGTCAACTATACTATAGACGTAATCTATACTACAGACGTCATCTAAACTATAGACGTCAACTATACTATAGACGTCATCTATACTATAGACGTCATCTATACTACAGACGTCATCTATACTACAGACGTCATTTATAGTATAGACGTCATCTATAGTATACACGTCATCTACAGTATAGACGTCATCTATAGTATACACGTCATCTATACTATAGGCGTCATTTATACTATAGCCGTCATCTATACTATAGACGTCATCTATACTATAGACGTCATCTATATTATAGAAGTCATCCATACTATAAACGTCATCTATACTATAGACGTCATCTATACAATAGACGTCATCTATACTATAGTCGTCATCTATACAAAAGACGTCATCTATACTATAGACGTCATATATACTATAGACGTCATCTATACTATAGACGTCATCAACACTATAGACGTCATCTATACTATAGACGTCATCTATACTATAGACGTCATCTATACTATAGACGTCATCTATACTATAGACGTCATCTATACTATAGACGTCATCTACACTATAGACGTCATCTATACTATAGACGTCATCTATAGTATAGACGTCATCTATACTATAGTCGTCATCTATACTAAAGACGTCATCTATACTATAGACGTCATCTATACTATAGACGTCATCTATACTATAGACGTCATCTACACTATAGACGTCATCTATACTATAGACGTCATCTATAGTATACACGTCATCTATAGTATAGACGTCATCTATAGTATACACGTCATCTATAGTATAGACGTCATCTATACTATGGGCGTCATTTATACTATAGCCGTCATCTATACTATAGACGTCATCTATACTATAGACGTCATCTATATTATAGAAGTCATCCATACTATAGACGTCATCTATACTATAGACGTCATCTATACTATAGACGTCATCTATACTATAGACGTCATCTATACTATAGACGTCATCTATACTATAGACGTCATCTATACTATAGACGTCATCTACACTATAGACGTCATCTATGCTATAGACGTCATCTATAGTATAGACGTCATCTATAGTATACACGTCATCTATAGTATAGACGTCATCTATTGTATACACGTCATCTATAGTATAGACGTCATCTATACTATAGGCGTCATTTATACTATAGCCGTCATCTATACTATAGCCATCATCTATACTATAGACGTCATCTATACTATAGACGTCATCTATACTATAGTCGTCATCTATAGTATAGACTTCATCTATAGTATAGACGTCATCTATACTATAGGCGTCATTTATACTATAGCCGTCATCTATACTATAGACGTCATCTATACTATAGACGTCATCTATACTATAGTCGTCATCTATAGTATAGACGTCATCTATAGTATACACGTCATCTATAGTATAGACGTCATCTATAGTATACACGTCATCTATAGTATAGACGTCATCTATACTATAGGCGTCATTTATACTATAGCCGTCATCTATACTATAGACGTCATCTATACTATAGACGTCATCTATATTATAGAAGTCATCCATACTATAGACGTCATCTATACTATAAACGTCATCCATACTATAGACGTCATCTATACTATAAACGTCATCTATACTATAGACGTCATCTATACTATAGACGTCATCTATACTATAGACGTCATCTATACTATAGACGTCATCTATACTATAGACGTCATCTACACTATAGACGTCATCTATACTATAGACGTCATCTATAGTATAGACGTCATCTATAGTATAGACGTCATCTATAGTATAGACGTCATCTATAGTATACACGTCATCTATAGTATAGACGTCATCTATAGTATACACGTCATCTATAGTATAGACGTCATCTATACTATAGGCGTCATTTATACTATAGCCGTCATCTATACTATAGACGTCATCTATACTATGGACGTCATCTATACTATAGACGTCATCTATACTATAGACGTCATCTATACTATAGACGTCATCTATACTATAGACGTCATCTATATTTTAGACGTCATAGACGTATATTATAGAAGTCATCCATACTATAGACGTCATCTATACTATAGACGTCATCTATACTATAGACGCCATGTATACTATAGACGTCATCTATACTATAGTCGTCATCTATACTAAAGACGTCATCTATACTATAGACGTCATCTATACTATAGACGTCATCTACACTATAGACGTCATCTATACTATAGACGTTATCTATAGTATATACGTCATCTATAGTATAGACGTCATCTATAGTATACACGTCATCTATAGTATAGACGTCATCTATAGTATACACGTCATCTATAGTATAGACGTCATCTATACTATAGGCGTCATTTATACTATAGCCGTCATCTATACTATAGACGTCATCTATACTATAGACGTCATCTATATTATAGAAGTCATCCATACTATAGACGTCATCTATACAATAGACGTCATCTATACTATAGACGTCATCTATACTATAGACGTCATCTATACTATAGACGTCATCTATACTATAGTCGTCATCTATACTAAAGACGTCATCTATACTATAGACGTCATCTATACTATAGACGTCATCTATACTATAGACGTCATCTATACTATAGACGTCATCTATACTATAGACGTCATCTATACTTAAGACGTCATCTATACTATAGACGTCATCTGTACTATAGACGTCATCTGTACTATAGACGTCATCTATACTATAGACGTCATCTATACTATAGACGTCATCTATACTATAGACGTCATCTATACTATAGACGTCATCTATACTATAGACGTCATCTATACTATAGACGTCATCTATACTATAGACGTCATCTATATTATAGACGTCATAGACGTATATTATAGAAGTCATCCATACTATAGACGTCATCTATACTATAGACGTCATCTATACTATAGACGTCATCTATACTATAGACGTCATCTATACTATAGACGTCATCTATATTATAGACGTCATCTATACTATAGACGTCATCTATACTATAGACGTCATCTATACTATAGACGTCATCTATATTATAGACGTCATAGACGTATGTTATAGAAGTCATCCATACTATAGACGTCATCTATACTATAGACGTCATCTATACTATAGACGTCATCTATACTATAGACGTCATCTATACTATAGTCGTCATCTATACTAAAGACGTCATCTATACTATAGACGTCATCTATACTATAGACGTCATCTACACTATAGACGTCATCTATACTATAGACGTTATCTATAGTATAGACGTCATCTATAGTATAGACGTCATCTATAGTATACACGTCATCTATAGTATAGACGTCATCTATAGTATACACGTCATCTATAGTATAGACGTCATCTATACTATAGGCTTCATTTATACTATAGCCGTCATCTATACTATAGACGTCATCTATACTATAGACGTCATCTATATTATAGAAGTCATCCATACTATAGACGTCATCTATACAATAGACGTCATCTATACTATAGACGTCATTTATACTATAGACGTCATCTATACTATAGTCGTCATCTATACTAAAGACGTCATCTATACTATAGACGTCATCTATACTATAGACGTCATCTATACTATAGACGTCATCTATACTATAGACGTCATCTGTACTATAGACGTCATCTATACTATAGACGTCATCTGTACTATAGACGTCATCTATACTATAGACGTCATCTATACTATAGACGTCATCTATATTATAGACGTCATCTATACTATAGACGTCATCTATACTATAGACGTCATCTATACTATAGACGTCATCTATACTATAGACGTCATCTATACTATAGACGTCATCTATACTATAGACGTCATCTATATAATAGACGTCATCTATACTATAGACGTCATCTATATAATAGACGTCATCTATATTATAGACGTCATCTATATTATAGACGTCATCTATACTATAGACGTCATCTATACTATAGACGTCATCTATACTATAGACGTCATCATTACTATAGACGTCATCTATACTATGGACGTCATCTATACTATAGACGTCATCTATACTATAGACGTCACCTACACTATAGACGTCATCTATACTATAGACGTCATCTATAGTAAAGACGTCATCTATAGAATAGACGTCATCTATAGTATACACGTCATCTATAGTATACACGTCATCTATAGTATAGACGTCATCTATAGTATTGACGTCATCTATACTATAGGCGTCATCTATACTATAGACGTCATCTATACTATAGACGTCATCTATATTATAGAAGTCATCCATACTATAGACGTCATCTATACTATAGACGTCATCTGTACTATAGACGTCATCTATACTATAGACGTCATCTATACTATAGACGTCATCTATACTATAGACGTCATCTATATTATAGACGTCATCTATACTATAGACGTCATCTATATTATAGACGTCATCTATACTATAGACGTCATCTATACTATAGACGTCATCTATACTATAGACGTCATCTATACTATAGACGTCATCTATACTATAGACGTCATCTATATAATAGACGTCATCTATACTATAGACGTCATCTATATAATAGACGTCATCTACATTATAGACGTCATCTATATTATAGACGTCATCTATACTATAGACGTCATCTATACTATAGACGTCATCTATACTATAGACGTCATCATTACTATAGACGTCATCTATACTATGGACGTCATCTATACTATAGACGTCATCTATACTATAGACGTCACCTACACTATAGACGTCATCTATACTATAGACGTCATCTATACTATAGACGTCATCTATAGTATAGACGTCATCTATAGAATAGACGTCATCTATAGTATACACGTCATCTATAGTATACACGTCATCTATAGTATAGAGGTCATCTATAGTATAGACGTCATCTATACTATAGGCGTCATCTATACTATAGACGTCATCTATACTATAGACGTCATCTATATTATAGAAGTCATCCATACTATAGACGTCATCTATACTATAGACGTCATCTATACTATAGACGTCATCTATACTATAGACGTCATCTATACTATAGACGTCATCTATACTATAGACGTCATCTATACTATAGACGTCATCTATACTATAGACGTCATCTATACTATAGACGTCATCTATACTATAGACGTCATCTATACTATAGACGTCATCTGTACTATAGACGTCATCTATACTATAGACGTCATCTATACTATAGACGTCATCTATACTATAGACGTCATCTATACTATAGACGTCATCTATACTATAGACGTCATCTATACTATAGACGTCATCTATACTATAGACGTCATCTATACTATACACGTCATCTATACTATAGACGTCATCTATACTATAGACGTCAACTATACTATAGACGTCATCTATACTATAGACGTCATCTATACTATAGACGTCATCTATACTATAGACTTCATCTATACTATAGACATCATCTATACTATAGACGTCATCTATACTTTAGACATCATCTATACTATACACGTCATCTATACTACAGACGTCATCTATACTACAGACGTCATCTATACTATACACGTCATCTATACTACAGACGTCATCTATACTACAGACGTCATCTATACTATAGACGTCAACTATACTATAGACGTAATCTATACTACAGACGTCATCTAAACTATAGACGTCAACTATACTATAGACGTCATCTATACTATAGACGTCATCTATACTACAGACGTCATCTATACTACAGACGTCATTTATAGTATAGACGTCATCTATAGTATACACGTCATCTATAGTATAGACGTCATCTATAGTATACACGTCATCTATAGTATAGACGTCATCTATACTATAGGCGTCATTTATACTATAGCCGTCATCTATACTATAGACGACATCTATACTATAGACGTCATCTATATTATAGAAGTCATCCATACTATAAACATCATCTATATTATAGACGTCATCTATACTATAGTCGTCATCTATACAAAAGACGTCATCTATACTATAGTCGTCATCTATACAAAAGACGTCATCTATACTATAGACGTCATCTATATTATAGACGTCATCTATACTATAGACGTCATCTACACAATAGACGTCATCTATACTATAGACGTCATCTATAGTATAGACGTCATCTATAGTATAGACGTCATCTCTAGTATACACGTCATCTATAGTATAGACGTCATCTATAGTATACACGTCATCTATAATATAGACGTCATCTATACTATAGGCGTCATTTATACTATAGCCGTCATCTATACTATAGACGTCATCTATACTATGGACGTCATCTATACTATAGACGTCATCTATACTATAGACGTCATCTATACTATAGTCGTCATCTATACTAAAGACGTCATCTATACTATAGACGTCATCTATACTATAGACGTCATCTATACTATAGACGTCATCTATACTATAGACGTCATCTATACTATAGACGTCATCTACACTATAGACGTCATCTATACTATAGACGTCATCTATAGTATAGACGTCATCTATAGTATAGACGTCATCTATAGTATAGACGTCATCTATAGTATACACGTCATCTATAGTATAGACGTCATCTATAGTATACACGTCATCTATAGTATAGACGTCATCTATACTATAGACGTCATCTATACTATAGACGTCATCTATACTATAGACGTCATCTATACTATGGACGTCATCTATACTATAGACGTCATCTATACTATAGACGTCATCTATACTATAGACGTCATCTATACTATAGACGTCATCTATATTTTAGACGTCATAGACGTATATTATAGAATCTATAATTATATAATCATCTATATTATAGACGTCATCTATACTATAGACGTCATCTATACTATAGACGTCATCTATACTATAGACGTCATCTATATTATAGACGTCATAGACGTATGTTATAGAAGTCATCCATACTATAGACGTCATCTATACTATAGACGTCATCTATACTATAGACGTCATCTATACTATAGACGTCATCTATACTATAGTCGTCATCTATACTAAAGACGTCATCTATACTATAGACGTCATCTATACTATAGACGTCATCTACACTATAGACGTCATCTATACTATAGACGTTATCTATAGTATAGACGTCATCTATAGTATAGACGTCATCTATAGTATACACGTCATCTATAGTATAGACGTCATCTATAGTATACACGTCATCTATAGTATAGACGTCATCTATACTATAGGCTTCATTTATACAATAGCCGTCATCTATACTATAGACGTCATCTATACTATAGACGTCATCTATATTATAGAAGTCATCCATACTATAGACGTCATCTATACAATAGACGTCATCTATACTATAGACGTCATTTATACTATAGACGTCATCTATACTATAGTCGTCATCTATACTAAAGACGTCATCTATACTATAGACGTCATCTATACTATAGACGTCATCTATACTATAGACGTCATCTATACTATAGACGTCATCTATACTATAGACGTCATCTATACTATAGACGTCATCTGTACTATAGACGTCATCTATACTATAGACGTCATCTATACTATAGACGTCATCTATATTATAGACGTCATCTATACTATAGACGTCATCTATACTATAGACGTCATCTATACTATAGACGTCATCTATACTATAGACGTCATCTATACTATAGACGTCATCTATACTATAGACGTCATCTATATAATAGACGTCATCTATACTATAGACGTCATCTATATAATAGACGTCATCTATATTATAGACGTCATCTATATTATAGACGTCATCTATACTATAGACGTCATCTATACTATAGACGTCATCTATACTATAGACGTCATCATTACTATAGACGTCATCTATACTATGGACGTCATCTATACTATAGACGTCATCTATACTATAGACGTCACCTACACTATAGACGTCATCTATACTATAGACGTCATCTATAGTAAAGACGTCATCTATAGAATAGACGTCATCTATAGTATACACGTCATCTATAGTATACACGTCATCTATAGTATAGACGTCATCTATAGTATTGACGTCATCTATACTATAGGCGTCATCTATACTATAGACGTCATCTATACTATAGACGTCATCTATATTATAGAAGTCATCCATACTATAGACGTCATCTATACTATAGACGTCATCTGTACTATAGACGTCATCTATACTATAGACGTCATCTATACTATAGACGTCATCTATACTATAGACGTCATCTATATTATAGACGTCATCTATACTATAGACGTCATCTATATTAT
Organism: Neoascia interrupta; assembly: GCA_947623515.1. Taxonomy (NCBI): domain Eukaryota; kingdom Metazoa; phylum Arthropoda; class Insecta; order Diptera; family Syrphidae; genus Neoascia; species Neoascia interrupta. The sequence continues at coordinate 103,533,587 of OX392462.1, forward strand.
AGACGTCATCTATACTATAGACGTCATCTATACTATAGACGTCATCTATACTATAGACGTCATCTATACTATAGACGTCATCTATACTATAGACGTCATCTATATAATAGACGTCATCTATACTATAGACGTCATCTATATAATAGACGTCATCTACATTATAGACGTCATCTATATTATAGACGTCATCTATACTATAGACGTCATCTATACTATAGACGTCATCTATACTATAGACGTCATCATTACTATAGACGTCATCTATACTATGGACGTCATCTATACTATAGACGTCATCTATACTATAGACGTCACCTACACTATAGACGTCATCTATACTATAGACGTCATCTATACTATAGACGTCATCTATAGTATAGACGTCATCTATAGAATAGACGTCATCTATAGTATACACGTCATCTATAGTATACACGTCATCTATAGTATAGAGGTCATCTATAGTATAGACGTCATCTATACTATAGGCGTCATCTATACTATAGACGTCATCTATACTATAGACGTCATCTATATTATAGAAGTCATCCATACTATAGACGTCATCTATACTATAGACGTCATCTATACTATAGACGTCATCTATACTATAGACGTCATCTATACTATAGACGTCATCTATACTATAGACGTCATCTATACTATAGACGTCATCTATACTATAGACGTCATCTATACTATAGACGTCATCTATACTATAGACGTCATCTATACTATAGACGTCATCTGTACTATAGACGTCATCTATACTATAGACGTCATCTATACTATAGACGTCATCTATACTATAGACGTCATCTATACTATAGACGTCATCTATACTATAGACGTCATCTATACTATAGACGTCATCTATACTATAGACGTCATCTATACTATACACGTCATCTATACTATAGACGTCATCTATACTATAGACGTCAACTATACTATAGACGTCATCTATACTATAGACGTCATCTATACTATAGACGTCATCTATACTATAGACTTCATCTATACTATAGACATCATCTATACTATAGACGTCATCTATACTTTAGACATCATCTATACTATACACGTCATCTATACTACAGACGTCATCTATACTACAGACGTCATCTATACTATACACGTCATCTATACTACAGACGTCATCTATACTACAGACGTCATCTATACTATAGACGTCAACTATACTATAGACGTAATCTATACTACAGACGTCATCTAAACTATAGACGTCAACTATACTATAGACGTCATCTATACTATAGACGTCATCTATACTACAGACGTCATCTATACTACAGACGTCATTTATAGTATAGACGTCATCTATAGTATACACGTCATCTATAGTATAGACGTCATCTATAGTATACACGTCATCTATAGTATAGACGTCATCTATACTATAGGCGTCATTTATACTATAGCCGTCATCTATACTATAGACGACATCTATACTATAGACGTCATCTATATTATAGAAGTCATCCATACTATAAACATCATCTATATTATAGACGTCATCTATACTATAGTCGTCATCTATACAAAAGACGTCATCTATACTATAGTCGTCATCTATACAAAAGACGTCATCTATACTATAGACGTCATCTATATTATAGACGTCATCTATACTATAGACGTCATCTACACAATAGACGTCATCTATACTATAGACGTCATCTATAGTATAGACGTCATCTATAGTATAGACGTCATCTCTAGTATACACGTCATCTATAGTATAGACGTCATCTATAGTATACACGTCATCTATAATATAGACGTCATCTATACTATAGGCGTCATTTATACTATAGCCGTCATCTATACTATAGACGTCATCTATACTATGGACGTCATCTATACTATAGACGTCATCTATACTATAGACGTCATCTATACTATAGTCGTCATCTATACTAAAGACGTCATCTATACTATAGACGTCATCTATACTATAGACGTCATCTACACTATAGACGTCATCTATACTATAGACGTCATCTGTAGTATAGACGTCATCTATAGTATAGACGTCATCTATAGTATAGACGTCATCTATAGTATACACGTCATCTATAGTATAGACGTCATCTATAGTATACACGTCATCTATAGTATAGACGTCATCTATACTATAGGCGTCATTTATACTATAGCCGTCATCTATACTATAGACGTCATCTATACTATAGACGTCATCTATACTATAGACGTCATCTATATTATAGAAGTCATCCATACTATAGACGTCATCTATACTATAGACGTCATCTATACTATAGACGTCATCTATACTATAGACGTCATCTATACTATAGTCGTCAACTATACTATAGACGTCATCTATACTATAGACGTCATCTATACTATAGACGTCATCTATACTATAGACGTCATCTTTATTATAGACGTCATCTATACTATAGACGTCATCTATACTATAGACGTCATCTATACTATAGACGTCATCTATACTATAGACGTCTTCTATACTATAGACGTCATCTATATTATACACGTCATCTACAGTATAGACGTCATCTATGGTATACACGTCATCTATATTATAGAAGTCATCCATACTATAAACGTCATCTATACTATAGACGTCATCTATACAATAGACGTCATCTATACTATAGACGTCATCTATACTGTAGTCGTCATCTATACAAAAGACGCCATCTATACTATAGACGTCATCTATACTATAGACGTCATCTATACTATAGACGTCATCTATACTATAGACGTCATCTATACTATAGACGTCATCTGTACTATAGACGTCATCTATACTATAGACGTCATCTATACTATAGACGTCATCTATACTATAGACGTCATCTATACTATAGACGTCATCTATATTATAGACGTCATCTATACTATAGACGTCATCTGTACTATAGACGTCATCTATACTATAGACGTCATCTATATTATAGACGTTATCTATACTATAGACGTCATCTATACTATAGACGTCATCTATATTATAGACGTCATCTATACTATAGACGTCATCTATATTATAGACGTCATCTATACTATAGACGTCATCTATACTATAGACGTCATCTATACTATAGACGTCATCTATACTATAGACGTCATCTATACTATAGACGTCATCTATACTATAGACGTCATCTATACTATAGACGTCATCTGTACTATAGACGTCATCTATACTATAGACGTCATCTATACTATAGACGTCATCTATACTATAGACGTCATCTATACTATAGACGTCATCTATACTATAGACGTCACCTATACTATAGACGTCATCTATACTATAGACGTCATCTATATTATAGACGTCATCTATACTATAGACGTCATCTATACTATAGACGTCATCTATATTATAGACGTTATCTATACTATAGACGTCATCTATACTATAGACGTCATCTATATTATAGACGTCATCTATACTATAGACGTCATCTATATTATAGACGTCATCTATACTATAGACGTCATCTATACTATAGACGTCATCTATACTATAGACGTCATCTATACTATAGACGTCATCTATACTATAGACGTCATCTATACTATAGACGTCATCTATACTATAGACGTCATCTATACTATAGACGTCATCTATACTATAGACGTCATCTACACTATAGACGTCATCTATAGAATAGACGTCATCTATAGTATACACGTCATCTATAGTATAGACGTCATCTATAGTATACACGTCATCTATACTATAGACGTCATCTATACTATAGGCGTCATTTATACTATAGCCGTCATCTATACTATAGACGTCATCTATACTATAGACGTCATCTATATTATAGAAGTCATCCATACTATAGACGTCATCTATACTATAGACGTCATCTATACTATAGACGTCATCTATACTAAAGACGTCATCTATACTATAGTCGTCATCTATACTAAAGACGTCATCTATACTATAGACGTCATCTATACTATAGACGTCATCTATACTATAGACGTCATCTATACTATAGACGCCATCTATACTATAGACGTCATCTATACTATAGACGTCATCTATACTATAGTCGTCATCTATACAAAAGACGCCATCTATACTATAGACGTCATCTATACTATAGACGTCATCTATACTATAGACGTCATCTATACTATAGACGTCATCTATACTATAGACGTCATCTATACTATAGACGTCATCTGTACTATAGACGTCATCTATACTATAGACGTCATCTATACTATAGACGTCATCTATACTATAGACGTCATCTATACTATAGACGTCATCTATACTATAGACGTCATCTATATTATAGACGTCATCTATACTATAGACGTCATCTGTACTATAGACGTCATCTATACTATAGACGTCATCTATATTATAGACGTTATCTATACTATAGACGTCATCTATACTATAGACGTCATCTATATTATAGACGTCATCTATACTATAGACGTCATCTATATTATAGACGTCATCTATACTATAGACGTCATCTATACTATAGACGTCATCTATACTATAGACGTCATCTATACTATAGACGTCATCTATACTATAGACGTCATCTATACTATAGACGTCATCTATATTATAGACGTCATCTATACAATAGACGTCATCTATACTATAGACGTCATCTATACTATAGACGTCATCTATACTATAGACGTCATCTATACTATAGACGTCATCTATACTATAGACGTCATCTATACTATAGACGTCATCTACACTATAGACGTCATCTATAGAATAGACGTCATCTATAGTATACACGTCATCTATAGTATAGACGTCATCTATAGTATACACGTCATCTATACTATAGACGTCATCTATACTATAGGCGTCATTTATACTATAGCCGTCATCTATACTATAGACGTCATCTATACTATAGACGTCATCTATATTATAGAAGTCATCCATACTATAGACGTCATCTATACTATAGACGTCATCTATACTATAGACGTCATCTATACTAAAGACGTCATCTATACTATAGTCGTCATCTATACTAAAGACGTCATCTATACTATAGACGTCATCTATACTATAGACGTCATCTATACTATAGACGTCATCTATACTATAGACGTCATCTATACTATAGACGTCATCTATACTATAGACGCCATCTATACTATAGACGTCATCTATACTATAGACGTCATCTATACTATAGACGTCATCTATACTATAGACGTCATCTGTACTATAGACGTCATCTATACTATAGACGTCATCTATACTACAGACGTCATCTATACTATAGACGTCATCTATACTATACACGTCATCTATACTACAGACGTCATCTATACTACAGACGTCATCTATACTATAGACGTCAACTATACTATAGACGTCAACTATACTATAGACGTCATCTATACTATAGACGTCATCTATACTATAGACGTCATCTATACTATAGACGTCATCTATACTATAGACTTCATCTATACTATAGACATCATCTATACTATAGACGTCGTCTATACTATATACGTCATCTATACTTTAGACATCATCTATACTATACACGTCATCTATACTACAGACGTCATCTATACTACAGACGTCATCTATACTATAGACGTCAACTATACTATAGACGTAATCTATGCTACAGACGTCATCTAAACTATAGACGTCAACTATACTATAGACGTCATCTATACTATAGACGTCATCTATACTTTAGACATCATCTATACTATACACGTCATCTATACTACAGACGTCATCTATACTACAGACGTCATCTATACTATAGACGTCAACTATACTATAGACGTAATCTATACTACAGACGTCAACTATACTATAGACGTAATCTATACTACAGACGTCATCTACACTATAGACGTCATCTATACTTTAGACGTCATTTATACTACAGACGTCGTCTATACTATAGACGTCATCTATTCTATTGACGTCATCTATATTATAGACGTCATCTATATTATAGACGTCATCTATTCTATAGACGTCATCTATACTATAGCCGTCATCTATACTATAGACGTCATCTATGCTATAGACGTCATCTATACTATAGACGTCATCTATAATATAGACGTCATCTATAGTATAGACGTCATCTATACTTTAGACGTCATATATACTACAGACGTCGTCTATACTATAGACGTCATCTATTCTATAGACGTCATCTATATTATAGACGTCATCTATATTATAGACGTCATCTATTCTATAGACGTCATCTATAGTATAGACGTCATCTATACCATAGCCGTCATCTATACTATAGACGTCATCTATACTATAGACGTCATCTATACTATAGACGTCATCTATACTATAGACGTCATCTATAATATAGACGTCATCTATACTACAGACGTCATCTATACTACAGACGTCATTTATAGAATAGGCGTCATCTATAGTATACACGTCATCTATAGTATAGACGTCATCTATAGTATACACGTCATCTATAGTATAGACGTCATCTATACTATAGGCGTCATTTATACTATAGCCGTCATCTATACTATAGACGTCATCTATACTATAGACGTCATCTATACTATAGACGTCATCTATACTATAGACGTCATCTATACTATAGACGTCATCTATACTATAGACGTCATCTATACTATAGACGTCATTTATACTATAGCCGTCATCTATACTATAGACGTCATCTATACTATAGACGTCATCTATTCTATAGACGTCATCTATACTATAGCCGTCATCTATACTATAGCCGTCATCTATACTATAGACGTCATCTATACTACAGACGTCATCTATACTATAGACGTCAACTATACTATAGACGTAATCTATGCTACAGACGTCATCTAAACTATAGACGTCAACTATACTATAGACGTCATCTATACTATAGACGTCATCTATACTTTAGACATCATCTATACTATACACGTCATCTATACTACAGACGTCGTCTATACTATAGACGTCATCTATTCTATTGACGTCATCTATATTATAGACGTCATCTATATTATAGACGTCATCTATACTACAGACGTCATCTATACTATAGACGTCATCTATACTATAGACTTCATCTATACTATAGACATCATCTATACTATAGACGTCGTCTATACTATAGACGTCATCTATACTTTAGACATCATCTATACTATACACGTCATCTATACTACAGACGTCATCTATACTATAGACGTCATCTTCACTATAGACGTCATCTATACTATAGACGTCATCTATACTATAGACGTCATCTATACTATAGACGTCATCTATACTATAGACGTCATCTACACTATAGACGTCATCTATACTATAGACGTCATCTACACTATAGACGTCATCTATACTATAGACGTCATCTACACTTTAGACGTCATCTATACTATAGACGTCATCTATAGTATAGACGTCATCTATAGTATAGAGTCATCTATAGTATAGACGTCATCTACACTATAGACGTCATCTACACTATAGACGTCATCTATACTATATACGTCATCTATACTTTAGACGTCATTTATACTACAGACGTCGTCTATACTATAGACGTCATCTATTCTATAGACGTCATCTATATTATAGACGTCATCTATATTATAGACGTCATCTATTCTATAGACGTCATCTATAGTGTAGACGTCATCTATACCATAGCCGTCATCTATACTATAGCCGTCATCTATACTATAGACGTCATCTATACTATAGGCGTCATCTACACCATAGACGTCATCTATACTATAGACGTCATCAACACCATAGACGTCATCAATACTATAGACGTCATCTACACTATAGACGTCATCTATAATATAGACGTCATCTATACTATAGACGTCATCTATACTATAGACGTCATCTATACTATAGACGTCATCTATACTATAGACGTCATCTATACTATAGACGTCATCTACACTATAGACGTCATCTATACTATAGACGTCATCTACACTATAGACGTCATCTATAGTATAGACTCATCTATATTATAGACGTCATCTATATTATAGACGTCATCTATTCTATAGACGTCATCTATAGTATAGACGTCATCTATACCATAGCCGTCATCTATACTATAGCCGTCATCTATACTATAGACGTCATCTATACTATAGACGTCATCTACACCATAGACGTCATCTATACTATAGACGTCATCTACACCATAGACGTTATCAATACTATAGACGTCATCTACACTATAGACGTCATCTATACTATAGACGTCATCTATACTATAGACGTCATCTATACTATAGACGTCATCTACACTATAGCCGTCATCTATACTATAGACGTCATCTACACTATAGACGTCATCTATACTATAGACGTCATCTACACTATAGACGTCATCTATACTATAGACGTCATCTATACTATAGACGTCATCTATACTATAGACGTCATCTATACTATAGACGTCATCTATACTATAGACGTCATCTACACTATAGACGTCATCTATAGTATAGACGTCATCTATAGTATAGACTCATCTATAGTATAAACGTCATCTATAGTATAGACGTCATCTATAGTATAGACTCATCTATAGTATAAACGTCATCTATAGTATAGACGTCATCTATAGTATACACGTCATCTATAGTATAGACGTCATCTATACTATAGGTCATCTATACTATAGCCGTCATCTATACTATAGACGTCATCTATATTATAGAAGTCATCCATACTATACACGTCATCTATACTATAGACGTCATCTACACTATAGACGTCATCTATAATATAGACGTCATCTATACTATAGACGTCATCTATACTATAGACGTCATCTATACTATAGACGTCATCTACACTATAGACGTCATCTATACTATAGACGTCATCTACACTATAGACGTCATCTATACTATAGACGTCATCTATAGTATAGACGTCATCTATAGTATAGACTCATCTATATTATAGACGTCATCTATATTATAGACGTCATCTATTCTATAGACGTCATCTATAGTATAGACGTCATCTATACCATAGCCGTCATCTATACTATAGCCGTCATCTATACTATAGACGTCATCTATACTATAGACGTCATCTACACCATAGACGGCATCTATACTATAGACGTCATCTACACCATAGACGTCATCAATACTATAGACGTCATCTACACTATAGACGTCATCTATACTATAGACGTCATCTACACCATAGACGTCATCTATACTATAGACGTCATCTACACCATAGACGTCATCAATACTATAGACGTCATCTACACCATAGACGTCATCTATACTATAGACGTCATCTACACCATAGACGTCATCTATACTATAGACGTCATCTATACTATAGACGTCATCTATACTATAGACGTCATCTATACTATAGACGTCATCTATACTATAGACGTCATCTATACTATAGACGTCATCTACACTATAGCCGTCATCTATACTATAGACGTCATCTACACTATAGACGTCATCTATACTATAGACGTCATCTACACTATAGACGTCGTCTATACTATAGACGTCATCTATACTATAGACGTCATCTATACTATAGACGTCATCTATACTATAGACGTCATCTATACTATAGACGTCATCTACACTATAGACGTCATCTACACTATAGACGTCATCTACACTATAGACGTCATCTATACTATAGATGTCATCTACACTATAGACGTCATCTATAGTATAGACGTCATCTATAGTATAGACTCATCTATAGTATACACGTCATCTATAGTACAGACGTCATCTATAGTATACACGCCATCTATAGTATAGACGTCATCTATACTATAGGCGTCATCTATACTATAGCCGTCATCTATACTATAGACGTCATCTATATTATAGAAGTCATCCATACTATACACGTCATCTATACTATAGACGTCATCTATACTATAGACGTCATCTACACTATAGACGTCATCTATACTATAGACGTCATCTATACTATAGACGTCATCTACACTATAGACGTCATCTATACTATAGACGTCATCTACACTATAGACGTCATCTATACTATAGACGTCATCTATAGTATAGACGTCATCTATAGTATAGACTCATCTATAGTATAGACGTCATCTATAGTATACACGTCATCTATAGTATAGACGTCATCTATACTATAGGCGTCATCTATACTATAGCCGTCATCTATACTATAGACGTCATCTATACTATAGACGTCATCTATACTATAGACGTCATCTATATTATAGACGTCATCTATACTATAGACGTCATCTATACTATAGACGTCATCTATACTATAGACGTCATCTATACTAAAGACGTCATCTATACTATAGACGTCATCTATACTATAGACGTCATCTATACTATAGACGTCATCTATACTATAGACGTCATCTATACTATAGACGTCATCTATACTATAGACGTCATCTATACTATAGACGTCATCTATACTATAGACGTCATCTATACTATAGACGTCATCTATACTATAGACGTCATCTATACTATAGACGTCATCTATACTATGGACGTCATCTATACTATAGACGTCATCTATACTATAGACGTCATCTATAATTTAGACATCATCTATACTATACACGTCATCTGTACTACAGACGTCATCTATACTATAGACGTCATCTATAGTATAGACGTCATCTATAGTATAGACGTCATCTATAGTATAGACGTCATCTATAGTATACACGTCATCTATAGTATAGACGTCATCTATAGTATACACGTCATCTATAGTATAGACGTCGTCTATACTATAGGCGTCATTTATACTATAGCCGTCATCTATATTATAGACGTCATCTATACTATAGACGTCATCTATATTATAGACGTCATCTATACTATAGACGTCATCTATATTATAGACGTCATCTATACTATAGACGTCATCTATATTATAGACGTCATCTATACTATAGACGTCATCTATACTATAGACGTCATCTATACAATAGACGTCATCTATACTATAGACGTCATCTATACTAAAGACGTCATCTATACTATAGACGTCATCTATACTATAGACGTCATCTATACTATAGACGTCATCTATACTATAGACGTCATCTATACTATAGACGTCATCTATACTATAGACGTCATCTATACTATAGACGTCATCTATACTATAGACGTCATCTATACTATAGACGTCATCTATACTATAGACGTCATCTATACTATAGACGTCATCTATACTATAGACGTCATCTATACTATAGACGTCATCTATATTATAGACATCATCTATACTATAGACGTCATCTATACTATAGACGTCATCTATACTATAGACGTCATCTATATTATAGACATCATCTATACTATAGACGTCGTCTATACTATAGACGTCATCTATACTTTAGACATTATTTATACTATACACGTCATCTATACTACAGACGTCATCTATACTACAGACGTCATCTATACTATAGACGTCAACTATACTATAGACGTAATCTATACTACAGACGTCATCTAAACTATAGACGGCAACTATACTATAGACGTCATCTATACTATAGACGTCATCTATACTTTAGACGTCATTTATACTACAAACGTCGTCTATACTATAGACGTCATCTATTCTATAGACGTCATCTATATTATAGACCTCATCTATATTATAGACGTCATCTATTCTATAGACGTCATCTATAGTATAGACGTCATCTATACTATAGCCGTCATCTATACTATAGCCGTCATCTATACTATAGACGTCATCTATACTATAGACGTCATCTACACCATAGACGTCATCTATACTATAGACGTCATCTACACTATAGACGTCATCTATACTATAGACGTCATCTATACTATAGACGTCATCTATACTATAGACTTCATCTATACTATAGACGTCATCTACACTATAGACGTCATCTATACTATAGACGTCATCTACACTATAGACGTCATCTATACTATAGACGTCATCTATAGTATAGACGTCATCTATAGTATACACGTCATCTATAGTATAGACGTCATCTATAGTATAGACGTCATCTATAGTATACACGTCATCTATAGTATAGACGTCATCTATACTATAGACGTCATCTATATTATAGAAGTCATCCATACTATACACGTCATCTATACTATAGACGTCATCTATACTATAGACGTCATCTTTACTATAGACGTCATCTATACTATAGACGTCATCTATACTATAGACGTCATCTATACTATAGACATCATCCATTCTATAGACGTCATCTATAGTATAGACGTCATCTATTCTATAGACGTCATCTATACTACAGACGTCATCAATACTATAGACGTCATCTATACTATAGACGTCATCTATACTATAGACGTCATCTATATTATAGACGTCATCTATACTATAGACGTCATCTATACTATAGACGTCATCTATACTATACACGTCATCTATACTATAGACGTCATCTATACTACAGACGTCATCTATACTATAGACGTCAACTATACTATAGACGTAATCTATACTACAGACGTCATCTATACTATAGACGTCATCTATACTATAGACGTCATCTATACTATAGACGTCATCTATACTGTTAGACAATCCGAAAAAACCTCTGAGAAAATAATTGTCTTTTCTTCCACAATGGATCGCGAACAAAATCTAAAGGGCAACCAAGAACCAACGAGGAACCGATAAGAAAAAACGAATGGTTCAAACAACAAGTGGTGCGAACAATTTATTTGGAGATGTTACCCTCTGTGTGTCTTCAATCCAAGTGGCCAAGAAAAATTTAATCTTGGCACACGATGGTTAACAGAAACAGTACATTTGATTTTTACATTGCTGAATACATTGCAGTTACAAGAGAGCCAAATAGAGAGTGAGTGGTACATTAGGTAGATAATTTACAGAAACAAAAAAAATAACTTTGACGAGTTAAGCAAAACATAGGGTAAATCATGCAAGATTTGGCATATTTAAACAATATTCAATAAAACAATATAGTAAATATAATATAAAAATAACAAAAAATATTTAACCAAAAGTTAATTAATTTCAATCTTGAACATTCCGCCGCCCCTGGAACATAGTTTCAGAACAGGGAAGTATGGCCAGTTTGTACTAGGTTGCCGCTGAGCGTTTAAAGCGTGACAACTCGCACATGCCCATCTTTTCCTGGATGAATTTCGATTACTCGGCCCATTGCCCACTTTCCCGGCGGTAGATTGTTCTCCTTTATAACCACCAGGTCATTCATCTTAATTTCAGGTTGAATTTGTTGCCAACGGGGTCGATGTTGCAATGATGTCAGATATTCCATCTGCCAGCGCTTCCAGTATCCTTGTATTTTAGACTGCCATTGTTGCCAGCATGAAAGACGATTCATAGGTACATCGATTATTGGCTCTGGGACGGCTGCATACGATTCGCCTAAAAAGAAATGAGATGGGGTTAATGGGTCAAGTTCTGTGTCCGATATTTGACACAATGGGCGGGAGTTTAGGATCGCTTCGATTTGGGTCAGTAGAGTGTAGAGCTGCTCGTATGTTAAGACTTCGTTACCCATCACACGTTGAAGGTGCTGCTTGACCGATTTGACTCCCGCCTCCCATAACCCGCCGAAGTGAGGTGCCGATGGTGGTATGAAATGCCATGTTATTCCATCGCGAGCCAAACTCTCTGCTACGAGCGAGTTATGAGATTGGGATAGAAGAAGTTTATGCATGTCTGATAACGAACGAGCTGATCCACGAAAATTAGTTCCGTTGTCGGTATAAAGATGCGACGGTTTTCCCCTACGTGCTACAAACCGTCGGAGAGCGGCTAGAAAAGTATCAGTTGTCAGGTCGCTTACCAGTTCCAAGTGAATGGCTTTTGTCACTAGACAAACGAAGAGCGAAATGTATCCTTTCGACAGCACTGGCTTTCTACCTGCGTTCACCTTAAGCATAACGGGACCAGCGTAGTCGCAACCGCACTTTGCAAATGGTCTGCATGGATGTGTCCGACTCTCAGGTAGGCTTCCCATCAGTTGAGTTGTTGTTGCTTTCCGTTGACGAAAACAGTGCATGCAATCATGCGTGATTTTGCGCAACAAGTTCCGGCAGCCAATGATCCAGTAAACGACGTGAATCGCTATCCGGAGAAGCGCCAGCTTTCGTCTCTAGTCCAGCTAACAATTTAAATAAAGCTGACAAAAAGACACCGGTGAGTGATCCACCCGTCGCAACACAAAGGCCCAACGTTACACTTGACCTTATTTACGACGAGATACAAGAGCTTAAGCAATTGCATAAAAAGAAAACTGAGGAACTTCAAATTAGGAACAATATATGTGAGCTCAAAATACAGAAACTCGAGAAAAAAGTAAACCAGCTTGAACAACAACTCATCGGAAATGCTTTGGAAATCTACAATATTCCTCTTGACTGCAGCGACACTGACATTGATACGGCGCTAAAAATCTTCAACGACGGTCTGCGTGTCGGCATAACAAAGCAAGATATTGACCACTGCTACACAAAGCGCATAACCAAACGGCATAATAATACTCGCAACCCAGCCACTAGCAGTAGCAGTGTACAGTCAACGAAGCGAATTCTCTTTGTCAAATTTGTTTCTCGGCAGTGCAAGGAGAGAGTGATGAAAGCAAAGAAAGAAAAAAAAGTGCAACTTACAACAACACTTTTCAACAGCAACAGGAACGCTGATCGTGGCAGATCGGAGAAGGTGTACGTAAACGATTGCTTGACGTACCACACACGGCAACTTCTAAATGCTGCATTGGCGATAAAAGGAGAAAAGGGGTACAACTATGTATGGACTAAAAATGGGACAGTGTATATGCGAAAGCAGGAGGGGGATAATTTTGTAAGAATTACTTGTGCTGAAGATTTAAATAATTTATGAGCAATTCTCTTAACTCTGTTTCGTGTTTAGTCCCCAATGCATGTGAGTCTGAGTACCCAGTTGATTCTCTTAATTTTGCTGATATTGTCTGTTTACATCAGAACATTCGTAGCACTAGAAAAAATTTTTCAGCTTTAGTAGCGCACCTTGAGTCGTTATCCAATTTACCTGTTGTTATTGTATTGAGTGAAATTTGGATTTATGGGAATGAATTAGGTCTGTATAACATACCTGAATATACCCCTTTTGGGAATTGTAATGAGGAAATCTCAGCAGGAGGTGTAGCAGTGTATGTAAAAAATGGTTATTTAATCGATAGCTTCAAGTTTAACTTTGTTAGCGCCGATGTCTTAAAGTTGTCTTTTACTTATATGAATGTAAGTTATGCAATGCTTTGTGTTTATAGGTTACATTCATCTTCTAAAGGAGTTTTCATTGGTGAACTAAGCGATGCTCTAAGTATTTGCAAAGAAAAGAACCTTATAGTAATTGGTGATATCAATATTGATATTTTAAATCAATTTGATAAAGATTCCGAAAATTATATGTTTCTTATGGCGTCATATGGTCTAAAGAGTTTTATTAATGAGCCAACTCGTATAACCGAATCAACGGAAACTTGCATTGATCATATATTTATGCGTTTGGGGAAGAATAATAGTAATAAATTCAATGGCGTTGTTTATGATCTAAGATTAACAGATCATTGCATGGTTGCTCTCACAGCGTGTTGTAGTAACTCCAAAGCATTAAACAGTGGTACCACAGTTAATAACAAAAGATATTGCACGGATTTCAATCTTTTAAATGAGTGTTTAAAATACGAATTCTGGGAGCCAGTTTATCTTGAACTTAATCCCTCAATTGCATTCGATATTTTTCTTGCAACATTGGAAAAGTACATATCAAATTGCACTACCCTTTCCCCTCACGTATCAAACAAAAATAAATACCTTAAGCCGTTTTTTTTTTTTTTTTTTTTTTTTTCCGTGGGTAGGTAAAAACCTTCATAGGCACTATGAGAATCGAACGCGCGTGCTCATAGTAGTGTGAGATTCTTACTCACTAAAAAACCTCCCAATCTTTGTAAGACTACGACTAAGTTTCCTTAACAAGTAGTTCATGCTTCTGTATAGTAATCGCGTTTGGCAGGCTACCTTCCAACGAAAGCACCTGCAATACCGTCATTATGTGCGGTTTCCTCTTACGACGCTAGATCCAACGGTCTTGTTCGTTGTAGTCGGCGTGCAAGATTTGTCTGATCCAAAGTTCGGATTATTTCGTGGTTGCAATGGCCGTGAAGGCGAGTGTGAAGTTTGCGAGCAAAGTTTCTTACTTCGTCGGTCACGGTTGCGATGCCTAGATCTCGATGTAAATCGCTATTTCTTATATACCATGGAGCATTTACGATTGCTCTTAGTGTCTTATTCTGAAAAGTTTCTAAAATAGATATGTTGCTTGGTTTGGTACAACCCCAAAGTTGTATACCGTACGTCCAAGATGGTTTTAGCACTTGCTTATACAATAGCAGTTTGTTATATACGCTTAGTTTCGAATAACGTCCGATAAGCCAATTCAGTTCTCGTAGCTTGATTTCAAGTTCATCTCGTTTCTTTTTAACGTGTGGCTTCCACTTAAGTTTTGCGTCTAGGGTCATGCCTAAATATTTCGCCTCGTTTGCGTACGGAATTTGTACCGAGTTTATAAATAGAGGTAAGTTGATTACCCTCTTGTAAGTAAAATTTACATGCGTTGATTTTGTCTCATTTAGGAGGATTCGCCAGGCCTTTGTCCATTCGCATATTTTATTCAAAGCGCGTTGGAGTTTTCCCGTTGATTGTTCGACTGTCTTATCCGTAGCGAGGATAGCCGTGTCGTCAGCGAACGTGGCTATAGTCGTTGTCTCTACTTGAGGTACATCTCTTGTAAAAAGTAAAAACAGTGTTGGACCGAGGACGCTACCTTGTGGAACGCCGGCTTGTATTTCTTTGAATTCTGAGTATTCGCTCCCGTATCTCACTCGAAATAGTCTGTTGTCAAGATAAGACTCTAAGAGTTCATACATTTTTTCCGGCAAAACTTTCCGTAGCTTATATTTTAGGCCTTCGTGCCAAACTTTATCAAAGGCTTGGGATACGTCAAGAAAAGCGGTAGAACATATCATTTTCGCTTCTAAGGCTTTCTCAATTTCATTAGTTATTCGATAGACCTGGTCAAGTGTTGAATGTTTGACCCTAAAGCCGAATTGGTGATCCGGAATCAATCGTCTTTCTTCAATTATTGGTTGCAGTCGTTTGAGCACAAGTTTCTCGAAGACTTTAGATATAATCGGCAGAAGCGAAATCGGTCTATATGATTTTTTGTCGTTCGGGCATTTCCCTGGTTTCGGAACCATTATTACCTCTGCGACTTTCCATTGCCGTGGAACGTATGAAATTCTCATTGATGCGTTTATGATGTAGAGAAGCTTGACTAACGCTCTTTTCGGAAGCTCCTTCAAAATTTCCCCAGTAATTAGGTCATAGCCTGGAGCTTTGTTATTTTTCAAATTTCGGATTGTTTGACGAAGTTCAGACAGTGTCACGGTTTTCATTCGATAATTGTCTAATTCCGCATTGCGATACAGATCGTCAACCAACGGCTCCCCGTCAAACGGTTTGAATGTTTCTTCTAGATGTTCTGCAAATACATCTGCTTTCTCTTTGTCGCCTTTTACCCATTCACCGTTATCTTTTCTTATTGGCGCCGAGTGTACTATGGGCTTTTTAATGCACTTCACGGCTTTCCAAAGTGAATAGTTTGACCCTCTATCGGCAGTCAAGTTTTCGAGGTAGTTGGTAGTCTCGCGACTTTTAAAATCTTGAAGTAAGTGCTTTAATTTGTTAGATAGCCCATTCAGAATGGTTTTATCAGGAGGAGCTCGAGACAAATGCCACCTCTTTCGAGCCTTTCTCTTTTCGCGTATGAGCTCTTCAATTTCGCGCGGGTAAATTGATCCGCTTTTCCTTACTCCAGTCTTCCGGAAAGAAGTATTGTACCAAGCAGCGTCTTGGATAGTTCTAATGAGTTTATCGACTTCGTCTTCTATTTCGAAAGGGGTTGTAAGTGGTACATGTAGAGATACATTTTCTTTACAGTATTTCCTAAAGCCATCCCAGTCGGTGTTGTTATTCGTTAGCCTAGGCGCTCTCTCATTTTTTGCTAGACTTCCGCCGATTTTCAAAACGACTGCCGAGTGATCCGAACAGAGATCATAGCCTTCTTCTACATTTGTTAGGTGGCGGGGAACCCCTTTTGCGATAAAGAAGTCGACAAGGTCAGGTACTTTGTTTCTGTCGGTTGGCCAATACGTTGGCTTTCCCGTCGAAAGGAAAACCACGCCACGTTTCATGCTAGCTTTGAAGAGTACTCTACCTCTTGTTGAATTGCACCGTGATCCCCAAAAGGTGTTTTTCGCATTAAAGTCCCCGCCGATGATAAAATTCGACCCAAGTAAGTCAAAGAGGGGAGTAAGATCGTCGTCCGCTAGCCTATACTGTGGAGGAAAATAACTCGAGGCAATATTATAATCTAGGTGACCTATTTTTACCGATACTGAAGTTATTTGCATAGAGTCAAGCTCAATTTCTTCGTTTTTGTAATGCTTAATGCAGTCTTTGATGTAGAGAGAGGATCCGCCTCTCGAATTTTCTGATGGATGATGCGCGTGGTAGTCGATGTAACCTCTAATTTTGGATCCGGATCCCTTCTTAAAGTGTGTTTCCGAAATCAGGCATAGGTCAATATTTTTTTCCCGTAGAAATACTTCTAGTTCGTCGATTTTCTTTAAAAGACCATTTGCATTCCATGTAAGTATGTTAATGAGCTTCATATTCATGATTTGTTATTGGTTTTGCGAGGTTTAAACTCTAGCTCGCTCAGTTTGTCAAATATTACTTGATTAACTTTAGTTTGTTGCTCAAGCTTTTCCAATATCATAAATAATATTTGAGATACCGAATCTGTTGTGGTAGGTTCTGGAGGTTTGCTTTTGTGTGACGCGACTTCAGCGTACGATCTTGGGCCGATGAGTGATGATTTTCCCTTTGTACTTGGACCGGCGACGTTTTCTTGCGGAGTTTGTATATTTTTTCTCGTCAATCTCGTATTTCTGACCGATTTGGGAGTTTTCGGCTTGTCAGCTCTAGAACGTTTTGGGGTTGTGGCCCTATCTACATATGTTGCTTAACAGTTTCGTGACGTTTTTGTAGCTCTATTGCGATTTCGCAACCTCGGTAGCTCGCCGGGTGACTTCCATTACAATTGGCGCAAGTCGCTGGGGCCTGACTGCTTACGTTGCAATCTTTTGAAAGATGTCCACCGGCGCATTTGACACATCGCGGTTCTTTTTGGCAGTACGCTTGAGTATGTCGGAAGCCTTGGCATCGCTTACATTGAGGTACTAGTCTATTGCCCTTTCGCTTGGGCTCAATTTTTACCCTGATGTTTAGGATTGTTTTTATTTTATAAATTTCGTTTATGTTTTCAATCCTATCGAACGTCAGCATGAAAATAGGAAGACCGCGCTTGACCACGGTGTCTTTTTCTCCTTCCGTACGTTGTTTTTCTTTCTTAAGTATGTTCACGGCATCAAGAATTTTAAAGCCTTGGGCTTGAACATCTTCAACAATTTCTTCCTTCGTGCAGGTTGGGTGAAGTCCCCTAGCGAAAACCCGAAGCGGCTTCTCGAAGCCGTGGATGACATTTAATCTCTTGCAGCAGATTAAAAGAAAAAACAAATTTGCAAATAAAATAAAAAGTCACCCACAAAATATAAAACTAAAAAAATATTACCATAATCTGTGCAAAACCGTGCGCAAGAACATTGAAGATACACGCGACAATTTTTATTCTGAATCGTTTGATCGAGCGAGGGGTAACATAAGGGAGGAATGGAAAGTAGTAGACAGCATTTTAGGGAAAAGTAGGCAGCCAATAAGTATAAACAGCTTGGATATAGATGGTATTAATGTCACCGATTTAAGTAGCATTTCAGATAAACTCAACGAGTATTTTACCGAAATTTCAGAAAACCTCAAACCATCTTTTGAAACTAATTTAGACTGCAACTGCTTCAAAAGAACAACAGATGACACTCAACCAAACAGTTTTGTTTTCCTACCATTTTCCTCAAATGAAATTTGTAAGGCAATATTCGCACTAAAAAATAAAAACTCGTGCACTAGCGATGGCATATCAAGTGTATTGCTTAAGAAAGTGTGTTATAATGTAGCAGACGTTTTGAGTTACTTGTTTAACCTAAGTGTTGAAAGCGGTTGCTTTCCCCAGCACCTAAAAGGCGCTGAAGTAATACCACTTTTTAAAAAAGGCAACAAAAAAAATATGTCAAATTATAGACCCATTTCCCTCCTTCCAACATTTTCTAAAATTTTTGAAAAACTTATAAAATCGCGAATATTGTCATTCTTAGACAGGAATGAGTTTTTTAGTAGTTTTCAATTCGGTTTTAGAAGAGGGATGTCAACGGAAGACGCAATCCTAAGATTATGTGGCCAATTATATGAAAGTGTGCACTGCAAAAAAGCCACCATGGCTCTTTTTGTTGACATGACAAAAGCGTTTGACTTGGTTGACCACGACGTTCTGTTGATGAAATTATACAATGCCGGGCTTAGAGGAGTCATTCACAAATGGTTTTGCTCGTATCTCAAGGGTAGAAAACAAAAGGTCAATGTAAATGGGTATTTGAGTGATTCACGTACTTTAAGAAATGGCGTTCCACAGGGTTCAGTTCTGGGTCCTGTCCTTTTTATAATTTACATTAACTCTCTGTTTGCTCTGAATCTTAACGGGGCGACAACAGCTTTTGCAGATGACATAGCACTGACTTATCAGTGTGATACAATATTCGAAAGCATTACGAAGATATCAGAAGACCTTGAAACACTGAGAATTTGGTTTTCAGAACATAAGCTGATTATAAGCGAGAAAACAAAACTAATGTCTTTCAGCCTATCAAACAATGATTTGGTAACTTTTGATTTATGTTTTCATTCGCCGAATTGCAAAAAACTCTGTTTGCCTGTACATAGCTGTGGAAAGAGTACTTTTGTTTGTAACTCCCCCTGCTCAAACAGTTGCTTTAAAATTGAATCTGTGCAAAATTTTAAATACCTTGGAGTACTAATTGACCGGAACCTGAATTGGAAAGATCATATTCATACCATTAAAAATCATATGCTCCTTGTAACTCGCAAAATGTACCTCATCAAAACACACTGCTCTGCAAACGTGCTAAAGTCAATTTATTATGGCCTTGCCCACTCTAAATTACAGTATGGTATTACAAGTTGGGGTGGCTCTTATAACAACTCTTTTAAACCATTGTTGATAGCTCAGAAACATTTAATTAGAATTATTAGTAAAAAAAATCGTCTAACTCCGAGCTGGCCATTATTTATAAATCTGCGAATTTTACCAATGAGACATCTTTACGTTTTTAAAGTACTAAAAGAATTTTTTAAGCAAAGTGGAAATCTTCCTAGTAGAACAAATGAATTTTATAGTCTTCGTACAAATAACATGCACCTGGTAAATGTTCCATTTGCCTGCACAACCCACTTTTCGCGCTTCTACACTGTTACAGCTCCTTCAACGTTTAACAATTTACCTTTTTCCGTTAGGTCAACCTTACGATTTAATTCATTCCTAAATCGCGTAAAAGACTGGTTATTTAGACTCAACTATGACTTCCTTGAATCATTACTTGGATAATCTGCTACCTTAAACAAGAGCACAAGTCATTCCTGTATTTTTGGTGTTAGCTTCTAATGATTAAATTTATAAACCAATGAATTTATATTTGCAATTATTTTAAATGAATTTTTTATTTTATTTTGTTTATATTGTTAGATAAATTCCTTAAATTTTGAATTTCAATTAATCGATGCTCCCCCACATCAATTATTGTATCTTTATATTGTAATTAATTTGGTTTCTTTCCACACTAACTGTAAGTTACGGATTGATTACTATTATTTTCCGCCTTATTTTAACTAAAGCTTGAACGTTATAATAATCTTAAGTTTTAAATGAAAATAATAAACTTAAAATAACTAACTAACTACTCTTGTCTAATGAGCGCAAATAGGTTGGATATACCGGGATGTAAGTAGCGGATGTGAGCATCTAGAACGATAAGTTTAGCGATAACGTGTCCTTTAGGTATTATTATTGGGTGTTTAGTATTGAATGAGACGCTGGCTTGTTCGAGTCTTCCACCTACTCGCAGTATGCCCTGGTCATCTAAGAAAGGAGATAAATCAGTAATTTTTGAATTTTTTGGAAAAAACCCATGCTGGCGAAATGACTTAATATAATCACCAAAATACCTATCCTGTAACCATCTTATGATCCACCTTTTAGCACTGTAGATTTCTTGAGGTGCAAGATGAAGTGAAGTAGGTAGGGTAATTTTGTGAACTTTTTGGATGATGCGCGTTACTCGTGCCACGGCTCGAATCAGAAGATTCCACGTTGAAACTCGTCCGGCGAGCGACTCGAACGGATGATCATCCGTGACGACGAGACATGAAACGTTGGTTGATTTTCTCTCTTATTGGATGCAGATAGGATCATCTTCAAAATCACAGGTTATAGGCCACCTTTCAGAGGATTCCTTTAACCATTGTGGACCGTTCCACCAGATGGGATGCTCGAGGAGTTGCGAAGGTGAAATTCCGCGCGACGCGCAGTCAGCCGGGTTGGACTCAGATCTGACGTGGAACCACCTGTTTCTTGGGATCATATTTAGGATCTCCGATGTACGATTGCCTACAAAGATGTTCCGGCGACGAGGGGGCGATGAGAGCCATGACAAGACAACTTTTGAGTCGGACCAGGCGTAGACGTTGTTGAAAGTAACACCGAGCGATTTTTGCACGGCAACAAGTAGTCTTGCAAGCAACTAGACGCGGAATACTCAGTTGTTTTAACGGAGAAACGCGAGATTTTGCAGCGAGAATATTGGTTTCGATGACTCCGTTTGGTAACTCGTATTGTGAGTAGATAACAGCGGCGTATGCAGATGCCGATGCATCTGAGAATGCGTGCAACTGAAACACTGTGTTTCCAAGACCAATAGCTCGAGGTATTTTAACTTTTGTGAGGGCTGGAAGCTCCTCACGGTGCTTATTCCACAGGCAGGCTATTGGGTATGGAAGTTTAGCATTCCAGCCAACATTTCGGTGCCAGAGCTCCTGTAGGAGAATTTTCAATTGTACTACCGAAGGGGCAAGGAAACCGAGGGCGTCGAATATGCGTGCTATTTCGCGAAGGATCTGGCTTTTCGTAATTGGCTCATCTAGATCGTATTTTAAATGGAAGCTAAAAACATCACTTTTCGAGTTCCAAAACACACCGAGCACTTTTGTCCACGAGTCCGCTTCTGTGTCCAGAGAAATATCTTGGGAAGAAACACTTTCGGTATCTTGACGAAGCTCTGGGCAGTTACTTTGCCATTTACTTAATTGCATCCCGCACTTTTCGAGGAGTTTGATTAAGGAGTTACGTTTTGCAATGGCTTCAGAAAGAGTGTCTCCACCCGAAACTACATCGTCTACGTAGAAGTCATTTAACACAATGTCTGACGCGATAGGAAACTCTTCACGATAGTCTATTGCTAATTGTTGCAAGGTGCGAACCGAAAGGAATGGGGCACTTGAGGTCCCGTATGTAACCGTGCGTAAACGAAAGTGTTGAAGAGGGTCCGATGGGGATTTTCGCCAAACTATGCGTTGAAAGTCTGTATCTTTTTCAGACACCCATATTTGGCGAAACATCTTAACGATGTCTGCTGTGAAGACGAACTGATGTCGATGGAATCGTAAGCAGACCGAGAACAAATTTCGTTGGATGGGAGGACCGATCATAAGGGCATCGTTGAGACATTTACCGTCGGTGTCTTTAAAGGACCCGTCGAACACAACACGAAGCTTTGTTGAACTA
The DNA here is from genome assembly GCA_947623515.1 of Neoascia interrupta. NCBI lineage: Eukaryota > Metazoa > Arthropoda > Insecta > Diptera > Syrphidae > Neoascia > Neoascia interrupta. The sequence goes on from OX392462.1 coordinate 103,557,555, forward strand.
CTGTCTGGTCGTAGGACAGCGTGATGCGGAAGGTAGAACACATTTTGTTTAAATATTTCAGAGCTTGAAACTTTCGACATATGGCCGAGTGCCAAATATTCGTCCAGAAATTTGGTGTAACTTTGAAACAAGTCGGGATTCTTAGAAAATCTCTTCTCCATCCACCGAAGGCGTGCAACTGCACCGCTCAAAGTGTCACAAAACCTTGGCGGTGATTTAAAGGGCAGCTCGACGATATATTTCCCGCGCGAGTCACGACGATGCGTTTGAAGAAAATGTTCTTCAATTTGTTTGTCTTCATTTGACAAAACTGGTTTTGGATCCACTTCTTCTATGGTCCAAAAAGATTACAAAATTGAGTCGATATCCAAATGAACGTGATGCGAGGTAATGGGAGTTTCGTTGGCGAATGGTAATGGCCCAGCCAAAACCCAACCGAAAATTGTTTTTTGTGCAATTTGATACCCCAGAGAATTATTAATGCACTTCCCCTGTAAGATTTCCCAGGCTTTTTCTGCACCTAGCAGTATGTCGACGTGACCAGATTTGTTGAACGTAGGGTCAGCTAAATCCAGACCATGCAAGTACTTCCAATCATCGATCGTAAATGAAGTCGTTGGCAAATTAGTTGTCACTCTGGATAAAATATACGTATCAAGTGAGATACTATATGTATCGCAACGTGAGGAAATAACTAAAGATAGGAGACCTCGGGATGTACCAGCGCAGGTAGACCCAATGCCGCTTATTGGTATACGACCGTTTCTTCGTCTTAGTCCAAGTCTTTTAGCGCACGACTCAGAAACGAAAGATACCTGGGAGCCCGAATCAATCAGAATGCGCACCTGCTGGTATTTGCCATTGACATCTAGGACTTTTCCTACCGCCGTGGGAAGTAATGTTTGGGTTACAGGGTACGAAACGTTAATGGAATGGTTGTTGAGTACTGCTTGGGTTGACGTTGAGACAGAGTCTGACGAGCAACATGAAGTTTGAAGAACTTTGGTAGGTTGGGCAGGAACAATTACATTGGGGCTGGCTTTTGCGTTGAACGAATGGTAAGTGGAGATATTTCGAGGAACGAACTCAGGAGTTTGAGCAGGACAAGGCAAAGTACTACTTGTTTGGGGATTAACCGAAAGATTTGTGGCTGCATTTACCGAATCGTCATGGACTAAACTATGGTGACGCGTGTTACATGATGTGCATCGAAATTTGGATTGGCAGCGCGCTGATGTGTGACCACTTCGCAGACAGTTAAAACAGAGTTTGTTGGTTTTGACGAAGTCACGACAAGATTGTAAATCCATGCCTATGAAGGTTTGACAGTGCGAGAGAGTGTGGTTTTCCTGACACTTGGCACACATGGCTTGAGTTGCAACGTGCATGCTTCTTGGGCCTGGCTTTTTTGGTCGGGATGGTTCACGAACTGTAGTTCTACAGCTTTCTAAGGCTTCACAGCGACGATCTAAAAATTCTAGCAACTGGTCTATTGTAGGGCAGTCTTCTGAAACGGTTTCTTCCGCCCATGCCTGACGAGTGTCTGGGTCCACCTTATTTATAAGAATATAAATAAGCCATGGATCCCTGGTAAGAGAATCAATGGATGTTAAGCCTCGGACAATTTGATCCGCTCCGTCTGAAATTTGACGCAAGACAGAGACGTTTGAGGTGTGAACCGATGGTAGCTCCATAAAAGTTTTAACAAAATTGTTGACGATATGACGTGGCCTATCGTAACGCTTTTCAAGTTTTTCCCACGCTTGATCGTACGTATAATCGCAAACTGGCAGATGACTAAGGAGGCTCAGTGCCTCGCCACGCAGACACGAAACTAAGAATTGGAATTTCCGAATGGGTGACAGTTTTGGCTTAGCTTTAACGACGCTTTGAAATAAGTCCCTAAATGTCGGCCATTCCCGATAACTGCCTGAAAATGGCTCAATCCTAACCGATGGAAGGCTGTCTTCACCTTTTCCCGAAGAATGTGCTTGAGATAGAGTCTCGATTAAAGTTTGTTGCTGAGCAGCCAACTGACCAACTAAATCTTTGCTTTTTTCGATTTTTTCACGCGCCGATATTGCTGCTAGAAGACCCGATTTTGCGACCAAAACCTTTGCCTCAAACTCTTCGAACTCAGGGCCTGGATTGGTATAGTTTTCATTTTCAAAAAATGAGTAAAATGTTTTTTGCGAAGCCGTTAACTCCTTCCATAAATCATCTACTTTATAGTATCGAATTTTCAGATCTGTTAACGGAGTTGTATCGGAAATACTTTCCGTATAGGTTATTAATTTTGCTAAGGAACCTTTCAAATGACCACGTGTAGCGCGAAGAACAGTCAATGAAATTGGGTCGGTCATTGCAAATTTTCACACAATTGTCTTTTCCGAGCAATGCAAAATTAGATTATTAAATGCCTTAAAGAGTTAAGCATGCAACCCGAACAACGAAACAAACGCAAAAAGTCTTTCAACAAACGAAAACAAAAAATCCGGCTCGAATTTGGACCAAAAAATGTTAGACAATCCGAAAAAACCTTTGAGAAAATAATTGTCTTTTCTTCCACAATGGATCGCGAACAAGATCTAAAGGGCAACCAAGAACCAACGAGGAACCGATAAGAAAAAACGAATGGTTCAAACAACAAGTGGTGCGAACAATTTATTTGGAGATGTTACCCTCTGTGTGTCTTCAATCCAAGTGGCCGAGAAAAATTTAATCTTGGCACACGATGGTTAACAGAAACAGTACATTTGATTTTTACATTGCTGAATACATTGCAGTTACAAGAGAGCCAAATAGAGAGTGAGCGGTACATTAGGTAGATAATTTACAGAAACAAAACAAATAACTTTGACGAGTTATGCAAAACATAGGGTAAATTATGCAAGATTTAACATATTTAAACAATATTCAATAAAACAATATAGTAAATATAATATAAAAATAACAAAAAATATTTAACCAAAAGTTAATTAATTTCAATCTTGAACATATACTATAGACGTCATCTATACTTTGGACGTCATTTATACTACAGACGTCATCTATACTATAGACGTCATCTATTCTAAAGACGTCATCTATATTATAGACGTCATCAATATTATAGACGTCATCTATTCTATAGACGTCATCTATACTATAGACGTCATCTATATTATAGACGTCATCAATATTATAGACGTCATCTATTCTATAGACGTCATCTATACTATAGACGTCATCTATACTATAGACGTCATCTATACTATAGACGTCATCTATACTATAGACGTCATCTATACTATAGACGTCATCTATACTATAGACGTCATCTATACTATAGACGTCATCTATACTATAGACGTCATCTATACTTTAGACGTCATCTATACTATAGACGTCATCTATACTATAGACGTCATCTATACTACAGACGTCATCTATACTATAGACGTCATCTATACTATAGACGTCATCTATACTATAGACGTAATCTATACTATAGTTGTCATCTATACTATAGACGTCATCTATAGTATAGACGTCATCTATACTATAGACGTCATCTATACTATAGACGTCATCTATACTATAGACGTCATCTATACTATAGTTGTCATCTATACTATAGACGTCATCTATAGTATAGACGTCATCTATACTATAGACGTCATCTTTACTATAGACGTCATCTATACTATAGACGTCATTTATACTACAGACGTCATCTATACTATAGACGTCATCTATACTATAGACGTCATCTATACTATAGACGTCATCTATACTATAGACGTCATCTATACTATAGTCGTCATCTATACTATAGATGTCATATATACTGTAGATGTCATCTATACTATAGACGTCATCTATACTATAGACGTCATCTATACTATAGACGTCATCTATACTATAGACGTCATCTATACTATAGACGTCATCTATACTAAAGACGTCATCTATACTATAGACGTCATCTATACTATAGACGTCATCTATTCTATAGACGTCATCTATACTATAGACGTCATCTATACTATAGACGTCATCTATACTATAGACGTCATCTATACTATAGACGTCATCTATACTATAGACGTCATCTATACTATAGACGTCATATATACTATAGACGTCATCTATACTATAGACGTCATATATACTATAGATGTCATCTATACTATAGACGTCATCTATACTATAGACGTCATCTATACTATAGACGTCATCTATACTATAGTCGTCATCTATACTATAGTCGTCATCTATACTATAGTCGTCATCTATACTATAGATGTCATCTATACTATAGACGTCATCTATACTATAGACGTCATCTATACTATAGACGTCATCTATACTATAGACGTCATCTATACTATAGACGTCATCTATACTATAGACGTCATCTATACTATAAACGTCATCTATACTATAGACGTCACCTATACTATAGACGTCATCTATACTATAGACGTCATCTATACTATAGACGTCATCTATACTATAGACGTCATCTATACTATAGACGTCATCTATACTATAGAGGTCATCTATACTATAGACGTCATATTTACTATAGACGTCATCTATACTATAGACGTCATCTATACTATAGACGTCATCTATACTATAGACGTCATCTATACTATAGACGTCATCTATACTATAGACGTCATCTATACTATAGACGTCATCTATACTATAGACGTCATCTATACTATAGACGTCATCTATACTATAGACGTCATCTATACTATAGACGTCATCTATACTATAGACGTCATCTATACTATAGACGTCATCTATACTATAGACGTCATATATACTATAGACGTCATCTATACTATAGACGTCATCTATACTATAGTCGTCATCTATACTATAGTCGTCGTCTATACTATAGACGTCATCTATACTATAGACGTCATCTATACTATAGACGTCATCTATACTATAGACGTCATCTATACTATAGACGTCATCTATACTATAGACGTCATCTATACTATAGACGTCATCTATACTATAGACGTCATCTATACTATAGACGTCATCTATACTATAGACGTCATCTATACTATAGACGTCATCTATACTATAGACGTCATCTATACTATAGACGTCATCTATACTATAGACGTCATCTATACTATAGACGTCATCTATACTATAGACGTCATCTATACTATAGACGTCATCTATACTATAGACGTCATCTATACTATAGACGTCATCTATACTATAGACGTCATCTATACTATAGACGTCATCTATACTATAGACGTCATCTATACTATAGACGTCATCTAAACTATAGATGTCATCTATATTATAGAAGTCATCTATACTATAGACGTCATCTATACTAAAGACGTCATCTGTAGTATAGACGTCATCTATAGTATACACGTCATCTATAGTATAGACGTCATCTATACTATAGGCGTCATCTATACTATAGCCGTCATCTATACTATAGACGTCATCTATACTATAGACGTCATCTATATTATAGAAGTCATCTATACTATAGACGTCATCTATACTATAGGCGTCATCTATACTATAGACGTCATCTATACTATAGACGTCATCTATACTATAGACGTCATCTATACTATAGACATCATCTATTCTATAGACGTCATCTATAGTATAGACGTTATCTATTCTATAGACATCATCTATAGTATAGACGTCATCTATTCTATAGACGTCATCTATAGTATAGACGTCATCTATACTGTAGACGTCATCTTTACTATAGACGTCATCTATACTATAGACGTCATCTATGCTATAGACGTCATCTATACTATAGACGTCATCTATACTATAGACGTCATCTATACTATAGACGTCATCTATACTATAGTCGTCATCTATACTATAGATGTCATCTATACTATAGACGTCATCTATACTATAGTCGTCATCTATACTATAGTCGTCATCTATACTATAGATGTCATCTATACTATAGACGTCATCTATACTATAGACGTCATCTATACTATAGACGTCATCTATACTATAGACGTCATCTATACTATAGACGTCATCTATACTATAGACGTCATCTATACTATAAACGTCATCTATACCATAGACGTCACCTATACTATTGACGTCATCTATACTATAGACGTCATCTATACTATAGACGTCATCTATACTATAGACGTCATCTATACTATAGACGTCATCTATACTATAGAGGTCATCTATACTATAGAGGTCATCTATACTATAGACGTCATATTTACTATAGACGTCATCTATACTATAGACGTCATCTATACTATAGACGTCATCTATACTATAGACGTCATCTATACTATAGACGTCATCTATACTATAGACGTCATCTATACTATAGACGTCATCTATACTATAGACGTCATCTATACTATAGACGTCATCTAAACTATAGATGTCATCTATATTATAGAAGTCATCTATACTATAGACGTCATCTATACTAAAGACGTCATCTGTAGTATAGACGTCATCTATAGTATACACGTCATCTATAGTATAGACGTCATCTATACTATAGGCGTCTTCTATACTATAGCCGTCATCTATACTATAGACGTCATCTATACTATAGACGTCATCTATACTATAGACGTCATCTATACTATAGACGTAATCTATACTATAGACGTCATCTATACTATAGACGTCATCTAAACTATAGATGTCATCTATATTATAGAAGTCATCTATACTATAGACGTCATCTATACTAAAGACGTCATCTGTAGTATAGACGTCATCTATAGTATACACGTCATCTATAGTATAGACGTCATCTATACTATAGGCGTCATCTATACTATAGCCGTCATTTATACTATAGACGTCATCTATACTATAGACGTCATCTATATTATAGAAGTCATCTATACTATAGACGTCATCTATACTATAGGCGTCATCTATACTATAGACGTCATCTATACTATAGACGTCATCTATACTATAGACGTCATCTATACTATAGACATCATCTATTCTATAGACGTCATCTATAGTATAGACGTTATCTATTCTATAGACATCATCTATAGTATAGACGTTATCTATTCTATAGACATCATCTATAGTATAGACGTCATCTTTAGTACAGACGTTATCTATTCTATAGACGTCATCTATAGTATAGACGTCATCTATACTGTAGACGTCATCTATACTATAGACGTCATCTATACTATAGACGTCATCTATACTATAGACGTCATCTATACTATAGACGTCATCTATACTACAGACGTCATCTATACTATAGACGTCATCTATACTATAGACGTCATCTATACTATAGACGTCATCTATACTATAGACGTCATCTATACTATAGACGTCATCTATACTATAGACGTCATCTATACTATAGACGTCATCTATACTATAGACGTCATCTATACTATAGACGTCATCTATACTATAGACGTCATCTATACTATAGACGGCATCTATACTATAGACGTTATCTATACTATAGACGTCATCTATACTACAGACGTTATCTATACTATAGACGTTATCTATACTATAGACGTCATCTATACTATAAACGTCATCTATACTATAGAAGTCATCTATACTATAGACGTCATCTATACTATAGACGTCATCTATACTATAGACGTCATCTATACTATAGACGTCATCTATACTATAGACGTCATCTATACTATAGACGTCATCTATACTATAGACGTCATCTATACTATAGACGTCATCTATACTATAGACGTCATCTATACTATAGACGTCATCTATACTATAGACGTCATCTATACTATAGACGTCATCTATACTATAGACGTCATCTATACTATAGACGTCATCTATACTATAGACGTCATCTATACTATAGACGTCATCTATACTATAGACGTCATCTATACTACAGACGTCATCTATACTATAGACGTCATCTATACTATAGACGTCATCTATACTATAGACGTCATCTATACTATAGTAGTCATCTATAATATAGACGTCATCTATACTATAGACGTCATCTATAATATAGACGTCATCTATACTATAGACGTCATCTATACTATAGACGTCATCTATACTATAGACGTCATCTATACTACAGACGTCATCTATACTATAGACGTCATCTATACTATAGACGTCATCTATACTATAGACGTCATCTATACTATAGACGTCATCTATACTATAGACGTCATCTATACTATAGACGTCATCTATACTATAGACGTCATCTATACTATAGACGTCATCTATACTATAGACGTCATCTATACTATAGACGTCATCTATACTATAGACGTCATCTATACTATAGACATCATCTATACTATAGACGTCATCTATACTATAGACGTCATCTATACTATAGACGTCATCTATACTATAGACGTTATCTATACTATAGACGTTATCTATACTATAGACGTTATCTATACTATAGACGTCATCTATACTATAGACGTCATCTATACTATAGACGTCATCTATACTATAGACGTCATCTATACTATAGACGTCATCTATACTATAGACGTCATCTATACTATAGACGTCATCTATACTATAGACGTCATCTATACTATAGACGTCATCTATACTATAGACCTCATCTATACTATAGACCTCATCTATACTATAGACGTCATCTATACTATAGACGTCATCTATACTATAGACGTCATCTATACTATAGACGTCATCTATACTATAGACGTCATCTATACTATAGACGTCATCTATACTATAGACGTCATCTATACTATAGACGTCATCTATACTATAGACGTCATCTATACTATAGACGTCATCTATACTATAGACGTCATCTATACTATAGACGTCATCTATACTATAGACGTCATATATACTATAGACGTCATCTATACTATAGACGTCATCTATACTATAGTCGTCATCTATACTATAGATGTCATCTATACTATAGATGTCATCTATACTATAGACGTCATCTATACTATAGACGTCATCTATACTATAGACGTCATCTATACTATAGACGTCATCTATACTATAGACGTCATCTATACTATAGACGTCATCTATACTATAGACGTCATCTATACTATAGACGTCATCTATACTATAGACGTCATCTATACTATAGACGTCATCTATACTATAGACGTCATCCATACTATAGACGTCATCTAAACTATAGATGTCATCTATATTATAGAAGTCATCTATACTATAGACGTCATCTATACTAAAGACGTCATCTGTAGTATAGACGTCATCTATAGTATACACGTCATCTATAGTATAGACGTCATCTATACTATAGGCGTCATCTATACTATAGCCGTCATCTATACTATAGACGTCATCTATACTATAGACGTCATCTATATTATAGAAGTCATCTATACTATAGACGTCATCTATACTATAGGCGTCATCTATACTATAGACGTCATCTATACTATAGACGTCATCTATACTATAGACGTCATCTATACTATAGACATCATCTATTCTATAGACGTCATCTATAGTATAGACGTTATCTATTCTATAGACATCATCTATAGTATAGACGTCATCCTTAGTATAGACGTTATCTATTCTATAGACGTCATCTATAGTATAGACGTCATCTATACTGTAGACGTCATCTTTATTATAGACGTCATCTATACTATAGACGTCATCTATGCTATAGACGTCATCTATACTATAGACGTCATCTATACTATTGACGTCATCTATACTATAGACGTCATCTATACTATTGACGTCATCTATACTATAGACGTCATCTAAACTATAGACGTCATCTATACTATAGACGTCATCTATACTATAGACGTCATCTTTACTATAGACGTCATCTATACTATAGACGTCATCTATACTATAGACGTCATCTATACTATAGACGTCATCTATACTATAGACGTCATCTATACTATAGACGTCATCTATACTATAGACGTCATCTATACTATAGACGTCATCTATACTATAGACGTCATCTATACTATAGACGTCATCTATACTATAGACGTCATCTATACTATAGACGTCATCTATACTATAGACGTCATCTATACTATAGACGTCATCTATACTATAGACGTCATCTATACTATAGACGTCATCTATACTATAGACGTCATCTATACTATAGACGTCATCTATACTATAGACGTCATCTATACTATAGACGTCATCTATACTATAGACGTCATCTATACTATAGACGTCATCTATACTATAGACGTCATCTATACTATAGACGTCATCTATACTATAGACGTTATCTATACTATAGACGTTATCTATACTATAGACGTTATCTATACTATAGACGTCATCTATACTATAGACGTCATCTATACTATAGACGTCATCTATACTATAGACGTCATCTATACTATAGACGTCATCTATACTATAGACGTCATCTATACTATAGACGTCATCTATACTATAGACGTCATCTATACTATAGACGTCATCTATACTATAGACGTCATCTATACTATAGACGTCATCTATACTATAGACGTCATCTATACTATAGACGTCATCTATACTATAGACGTCATCTATACTATAGACGTCATCTATACTATAGACGTCATCTATACTATAGACGTCATCTATACTATAGACGTCATCTATACTATAGACGTCATATATACTATAGACGTCATATATACTATAGACGTCATCTATACTATAGACGTCATCTATACTATAGTCGTCATCTATACTATAGATGTCATCTATACTATAGACGTCATCTATACTATAGACGTCATCTATACTATAGACGTCATCTATACTATAGACGTCATCTATACTATAGACGTCATCTATACTATAGACGTCATCTATACTATAGACGTCATCTATACTATAGACGTCATCTATACTATAGACGTCATCTATACTATAGACGTCATCTATACTATAGACGTCATCTATACTATAGACGTCATCTATACTATAGACGTCATCTATACTATAGACGTCATCTAAACTATAGATGTCATCTATATTATAGAAGTCATCTATACTATAGACGTCATCTATACTAAAGACGTCATCTGTAGTATAGACGTCATCTATAGTATACACGTCATCTATAGTATAGACGTCATCTATACTATAGGCGTCATCTATACTATAGCCGTCATCTATACTATAGACGTCATCTATACTATAGACGTCATCTATATTATAGAAGTCATCTATACTATAGACGTCATCTATACTATAGGCGTCATCTATACTATAGACGTCATCTATACTATAGACGTCATCTATACTATAGACGTCATCTATACTATAGACATCATCTATTCTATAGACGTCATCTATAGTATAGACGTTATCTATTCTATAGACATCATCTATAGTATAGACGTCATCTTTAGTATAGACGTTATCTATTCTATAGACGTCATCTATAGTATAGACGTCATCTATACTGTAGACGTCATCTTTACTATAGACGTCATCTATACTATAGACGTCATCTATGCTATAGACGTCATCTATACTATAGACGTCATCTATACTATTGACGTCATCTATACTATAGACGTCATCTATACTATAGACGTCATCTATACTATAGACGTCATCTATACTATAGACGTCATCTATAGTCTATAGTATAGATGACGTCTATAGTATAGATGACGTCTATAGCATAGATGACGTCTATAGTATAGATGACGTCTATAGTAAAGATGACGTCTACAGTATAGATGACGTCTATACTATAGATGACGTCTATAGAATAGATAACGTCTATACTAAAGATGACGTCTATACTATAGATGATGTCTATAGAATAGATAACGTCTATACTATAGATGACGTCTATAGAATAGATGATGTCTATAGTATAGATGACGTCTATAGCATAGATGACGTCTATAGTATAGATGACGTCTATAGTAAAGATGACGTCTACAGTATAGATGACGTCTATACTATAGATGACGTCTATAGAATAGATAACGTCTATACTAAAGATGACGTCTATACTATAGATGATGTCTATAGAATAGATAACGTCTATACTATCTATTCTATCTATTCTATAGACATCATCTATAGTATAGACGTCATCTTTAGTATAGACGTTATCTATTCTATAGACGTCATCTATAGTATAGACGTCATCTATACTGTAGACGTCATCTTTACTATAGACGTCATCTATACTATAGACGTCATCTATGCTATAGACGTCATCTATACTATAGACGTCATCTATACTATTGACGTCATCTATACTATAGACGTCATCTATACTATAGACGTCATCTATACTATAGACGTCATCTATACTATAGACGTCATCTATACTATAGACGTCATCTATACTATAGACGTCATCTATACTATAGACGTCATCTATACTATAGACGTCATCTATACTATAGACGTCATCTATACTATAGACGTCATCTATACTATAGACGTCATCTATACTATAGACGTCATCTATACTATAGACGTCATCTATACTATAGACGTCATCTATACTATAGACGTCATCTATACTATAGACGTCATCTTTACTATAGACGTCATCTATACTATAGACGTCATCTATACTATAGACGTCATCTATACTATAGACGTCATCTATACTATAGACGTCATCTATACTATAGACGTCATCTAGACGTCATCTATACTATAGACGTCATCTATACTATAGACGTCATCTATACTATAGACGTCATCTATACTACAGACGTCATCTATACTATAGACGTCATCTATACTATAGACGTCATCTATACTATAGACGTCATCTATACTATAGACTTCATCTATACTATAGACTTCATCTATACTATAGACGTCATCTATACTATAGACGTGATCTATACTATAGACGTCATCTATACTATAGACGTCATCTATACTATAGACGTCATCTATACTATAGACGTCATCTATACTATAGACGTCATCTATACTATAGACGTCATCTATACTATAGACGTCATCTATTCTATAGACGTCATCTATAGTATAGACGTTATCTATTCTATAGACATCATCTATACTATAGACGTCATCTTTAGTATAGACGTTATCTATGCTATAGACGTCATCTATACTATAGACATCATCTATTCTATAGACGTCATCTATAGTATAGACGTTATCTATTCTGTAGACATCATCTATAGTATAGACGTCATCTTTAGTATAGACGTTATCTATGCTATAGACGTCATCTATACTATAGACGTCATCTATACTATAGACGTCATCTATACTATAGCCGTCATCTATACTATAGACGTCATCTTTACCATAGCCGGCATCTATACTGTAGACGTCAACTATACTATTGACGTCGTCTATGCTATAGCCGTCATCTATACTATAGACGTCATCTATACTATAGCCGTCATCTATACTATAGACCTCATCTATACTATAGACGTCATCTATACTGTAGACGTCATCTATACTATAGACGTTATCTATACTATAGACGTCATCTATACTATAGACGTCATCTATACTATAGACGTCATCTATACTATAGACGTCATCTATACTATAGCCGTCATCTATACTATAGACGTCATCTTTACTATAGCCGGCATCTATACTATAGACGTCAACTATACTATAGACGTCGTCTATGCTATAGCCATCATCTATACTATAGACGTCATCTATACTATAGCCGTCATCTATACTTTAGACGTCAACTATACTTTAGACGTCATCTATACTATAGACCTCATCTATACTATAGACGTCATCTATACTATAGATGTCATCTATACTATAGACGTCATCTATACTGTAGACGTCATCTATACTATAGACGTCATCTATACTATAGACGTCATCTATACTATAGACGTCATCTATACTATAGACGTCATCTATACTATAGACGTCATCTATACTATAGACGTCATCTATACTATAGACGTCATCTATACTATAGACGTCATCTATACTATAGACGTCATCTATACTATAGACGTCATCTATACTATAGACGTCATCTATACTATAGACGTCATCTATACTATAGACGTCATCTATACTATAGACGTCATCTATACTATAGACGTCATCTATACTATAGACGTCATCTATACTATAGACGTCATCTATACTATAGACGTCATCTATACTATAGACGTCATCTATACTATAGACGTCATCTATACTATAGACGTCATCTATACTATAGACGTCATCTATACTTGTTATGTATGCAGCGGGTGTGGTGTCGCTGTATATAACCAACCATTGTGTCATCAGCCTCTCTCGACCATCCAAGGCAACAACATCTTAGATATACCTGTCAATACTAGATCGTTGTAATTACACAATAAAGCAATTAATATTAATAGTAGCTTGCGCGTATTTAATATTGGCGACGAGGATGGGATGTATCTAAAGAATACGTATACATTCGTTATCAGTTAATTCTACATTGCATCGCGCGCAAGTTCACTACGTAAAACATACTTATTGTGTACTTCGTCAATCGTCACTTACCACAGCAAGGGCTTACGGTACGCGTTCCGTTACAGTTCGACGAAAATATATAGAGACAGTTGCTCACGGCATCTGTGTTTTTTTTTCGGCTCGTGCAAAGCGCATGGATCACAAGGAAGACGAAATTAATTTAGTTCCGAGTGGAAGTGTCACTGTTAAAACAGAAAACGAAAATAAAGTCACTACGCTTACAAAGACAGATAATACAAGTAATACAAGTCACTCGGCACAAATCATCATGGCTGGAGTTGGTAATCTAGAAGCCTTTGATTGGAGTAATCCAAGCAAGTGGACATCATATCTGGAGCGTTTCAAATTGTTCCTGTTAGCCAATGATCTCAAGGAGGAAGAGCGTAAAAAGGCGGCTTTTCTGACGTTGGCTGGCGCTCCGCTTTACGACTTATTGACATCATTGGCCTCCCCCAAGCAAGTAAGTGCATTGAAGTTAGATGAAATCGAAAAAATATTAACCGATCACTTATCTCCTCGACCTTCGGAAATCACTGCGTTCTTTCACTTCCATAAACGTGATCAACAACCGGACGAGTCTGTGGGCAACTATATGGCTGCACTACGCACGTTGGCAGTGAACTGTAATTTTGGAACAGCACTAGATCGCATGTTGCGCGACCGTTTCGTGTGTGGCATGAAGGACGAAAGCTTACAGAAGAATTTTCTTGCTGAGACTGAGCTGACGGTGCAGAAAGTAATGGAACGCGCAATCACTAGTGAAGCAGCAGCAATTAGTGCTATGTCTATGAGGCACACCAGTAAGTTGCACCACAACGATCTGCAGCATGACGAATATATCCACGAGGTCAAAGCTGTACGTTCACGAGAACAATATCAACAGCGTAGTTTTACCAGCAACCACAACCGCGGTCCGTGCGCTGGGTGCGGAGGTCAACATTTTCGGAAGCAATGCCCACATCGTGAAACGGTTTGTCATTCCTGTGGCCTAAAGGGTCATTTGCAGCGCGTTTGCCGCAGCGCTAGCTCATCGTCATCAGCAACATCGGTTCGTCAAGCGAGGCAATCTATCAACCAAATTCTGCTACTGATTAGCCAAAAGAAGTCCATTAATATCATAATCAAGGGCTGCACCTGCACATTTGAAGTCGATTCAGGGTCACCAGTAACCATCATGAAAGAAGCCACGTTCAACCAAATCTGTATCGATGGAGCACATCTCTCTAAATGCAACTTAAATTTCAACGATTATCAAGGAAACCCGATACCAGTCATGGGCGTCATTGATGTGTCAATTCAGTACAACCGTCGTAAAATTGATAACCTACCCCTGGTCATCACCCCTGGCACCGGATCAAACTTGCTTGGATGCAACTGGTTCGATGCGCTCGGCATACGAATTGAAGGAATACACGCCATCAAAAGCGAATTCAGCATTAAAGTAACACTGGATAAGTTTAAGCACTTATTTTCAGCTGAACTTGGCCGTTTCACAGGGCCACCGGTGTCACTAGACATCGATTCATCCATACCGCCAGTGAAACTTCCACCACGTCAGATACCCTTCGCGATCAAGGGCTTATACGAAGAAGAAATCGACCGGCTGTGCAGTCAAAGTATTCTAGAGCCTGTAGAATACTCAGAATGGGCTACTCCCACTGTGCCAGTTATTAAAAAGGATGGCTCTATTCGGATATGTGGGGACTACAAGTCAACGTTGAACCGGGCAATAGTACCACATTGCCACCAAATTCCAGCCGTCAATACGCTATTGGCGTCTATCGAAGCTGGATCGATTTTTGCCAAGATCGATTTGGCACAAGCGTATCAACAATTGGTAGTCGATGAACGCTCAGCATTAATACAAACGATATCCACACACAGGGGTGCATTCAAAGTTACCAGACTTCAATTCGGCGGTTCTTCTGCCCCTGCAATTTTCCAGAGTTGCATCGAAAACATCCTACAAAACATCTCAGGGGTATTGCCATATTTCGACGACATCATCGTTATGGGTCAGTCAGAAAAGGAACTGGCTGAAAGGCTACATGAGGTTTTGTCTCGTTTCGACAAAGCTGGACTGCGACTGCGTAAGGAGAAGTGTCAATTCGGCGTACCATCAGTGAAATTTTTAGGATTTAAGATCGACGCTAAGATCGATAAGGTCAAGGCAATCCATAACGCGCCTGCACCAAAGGACAAAAAGCAGTTGCAGGCCTTCTTGGGCCTAATTAACTTCTATCATGCCTTTTTGCCACATAAGGCAACCATAGCTGAACCGCTTCATCGCCTTTTAGACAAGAACGCCCACTGGTCATGGGTTCGACAACACGAAGAGGCATTCAGGAAGCTTAAAACGTTGATTGCATCGGAGGACGTGCTTATTCACTACGATGAAAAACTGCCGTTGGTACTTACATGCGACGCATCACCTTATGGCCTAGGCGCAGTTCTCAGCCACAAGTTAGCAGATAGCTCAGAAAAACCCATTGCATTCTACTCACGAACACTAACCAATGCGAAGCTGTGGCTCTCGTTGCAGGTGTCCAGAAATTCCACAATTATTTATATGGACGTCGATTTACACTGGTCAGAGATCATCAACCGCTACTCGGGATTTTCCGAACTAAAAAATCAGTCCCCAACGTTATATCAAACCAAATGCTTCACCGTGCGATTTTTCTTAATGCGTATGATTTCGAGCTGCTATATCGAGCTGGAACCAGGATAAGTAACGCAGATTTCCTGAGTCGCTGCCCAATAGTATCGAAAGTCGACTCATCAACTGAAGAAGTACTAATGATTGAGCTGGCAGCTTCGCCAGTTGTCACCGCACAGCATCTAGCCTCACAGACTTCGAAGGACCCAGAGCTCTCCAAAGTGTTGAACTACGTCCTGAGGGGATGGCCCAATGCAAAAATCGATCGTGCCAGCAAATTGTATCCATTCCATTTGCGCCGAAATGAGCTGACTGCCACTAGAGGAGTCCTTGTTTGGGGAAACCGTACTATCATCCCACCACCGGCCCGCAAAGCGATCCTAGCCGCCCTTCACGCACCACACCCTGGGATCGTAAAGATGAAGGTGGTTGCTAGAAGCTATGTGTGGTGGCCAAACATCGATGCCGAAATCGAGCTCGTCTTTAAAAGGTGTACAGCATGTCAACAAAACCGGCATGAGCAACCGCATGCACCAACACACCATTGGGAATCGGCTAAACGTCCGTGGATCCGCCTACATGTCGATTTCGCCGGACCTTTTCAAGGCAAAACATTTGTCTTGGTTGTCGACTCGTACTCAAAGTGGCTGGAGGTTGCCGTGGTCAATTCAACATCAGCAGCTGCCGCCATTAAGTTTCTTCGACAGCTTTTCGCAAGTCCTCCCAGACGAGCTCGTATCTGACAATGGCCCAGCGTTTTCATCCGATGAGTTTAAGAGTTTTATCGAAAACAATTTAATTCGACATATTCGTTGTGCCCCATTCCACCCCGCTTCAAATGGACAGGTGGAGCGCATGGTACAAAGCACCAAGGATTATTTGAAAAAGTTGGCAAACTAAACAAATATCGATTTGAAGTTGGCCAGATATGTGTTTAATCAACATACTACTCCACATTCAACTACAAACCACTCACCCGCACATTTGTTGTTCAACCGTGAACTCAGGACTTACTTCGACAAAATACAACCACAAGAGATAACATTTGGACCAATTTAGCGCTAAACGTTTCGTTACAGGTAATCCTGTTTGGGTCCGTAATTATGCCCCTGGCCCAAAATGGATGGAAGGGGTGGTGTCGGTTCAAACTGGCCCTGTTTCTTATAGCGTCCATCTTAACGACTCTCGTTTGATTAAGCGTCATCAAGATCAGCTACGTAGTCGTGTGCCACAGCCTCCAGCCGACGATCGCAGTGACGAAGCCAATGTCGAAGCACCATCCGATAGCAATTCAGAAGACAGTATACTAGTATCACCTGTCCCAACAGACCACGGCACACCTAAAGAGCATGCCCAAGCATCGGTAGAGGAGTTCACCGCTGTTGCCGTTCCATCGCCAACGGCGCCAGCTCCGGCACCAACAACTCCACGCAGAACCGGGAGAAAACGGAAGGCCCCGCAGTTCTACAACGCATCTGGGTGTTAAGGGGTGTTATGTATGCAGCGGGTGTGGTGTCGCTGTATATAAAGAACCATTGTGTCATCAGTCTCTCTCGACCATCCAAGGCAACAACATCTTAGATATACCTGTCAATACTAGATCGTTGTAATTACACAATAAAGCAATTAATATTAATAGTAGCTTGCGCGTATTTAATAATACTATAGACGTCATCTATACTATAGACGTCATCTATACTATAGACGTCATCTATACTATAGACGTCATCTATACTATAGACGTCATCTATACTATAGACGTCATCTATACTATAGACGTCATCTATACTATAGACGTCATCTATACTATAGACGTCATCTATACTATAGACGTTATCTATACTATAGACGTCATCTATACTATAGACGTTATCTATACTATAGACGTCATCTATACTATAGACGTTATCTATACTATAGACGTCATCTATACTATAGACGTTATCTATACTATAGACGTCGTCTATACTATAGACGTTATCTATACTATAGACGTCGTCTATACTATAGACGTCATCTATACTATAGACGTCATCTATACTATAGACGTCATCTATACTATAGACGTCATCTATACTATAAACGTCATCTATACTATAGACGTCATCTATACTATAGACGTCATCTATACTATAGACGTCATCTATACTATAGCCGTCATCTATACTATAGACGTTATCTATACTATAGACGTCATCTATACTATAGACGTTATCTATACTATAGACGTCATCTATACTATAGACGTTATCTATACTATAGACGTCGTCTATACTATAGACGTCATCTATACTATAAACGTCATCTATACTATAGACGTCATCTATACTATAAACGTCATCTATACTATAGACGTCATCTATACTATAGACGTTATCTATACTATACACGTCATCTATAGTACAGATGACGTCTATAGTATAGATGACGTCTATAGTATAGATGACGTCTATAGTATAGATGACGTCTATAGTATAGACGTCTATAGTATAGACGTCATCTATACTATAGACGTTATCTATACTATAGACGTCATCTATACTATAGACGTTATCTATACTATAGACGTCATCTATACTATAGACGTCATCTATACTATAGACGTCAACTATACTATAGACGTCATCTATACTATAAACGTCATCTATACTATAGACGTCATCTATACTATAGACGTCATCTATACTATAGACGTCATCTATACTATAGACGTCATCTATATTATAGACGTCATCTATACTATAGACGTCATCTATACTATAGACGTCATCTATACTATAGACGTCATCTATATTATAGACGTCATCTATACTATAGACGTCATCTATACAATAGACATCATCTAAACTATAGACGTCATCTATACTATAGACATCATCTACACTATACACGTCATCTATACTATAGACGTCAACTATACTATAGACGTCATCTATACTATAGACATCATCTATACTATACACGTCATCTATACTATAGACATCATCTATACTATAGACGTCATCTATACTATAGACGTCATCTATACTATAGACGTCATCTATGCTATAGACGTCATCTATACTATAGACGTCATCTTTACTATAGACGTCATCTATACTATAGACGTCATCTATACTATAAACGTCATCTTTACTATAGACGTCATCTATACTATAGACGTCATCTATACTATAGACGTCATCTATACTATGGTCGTCATCTATACTAAAGACGTCATCTATACTATAGACGTCATCTACACTATAGACGTCATCTATACTATAGACGTCATCTATACTATAGACGTCATCTATACTATAGACGTCATCTATAGTATAGACGTACTCTATAGTATAGACGTCATCTATAATATACACGTCATCTATAGTATAGACGTCATCTATAGTATACACGTCATCTATAGTATAGACGTCATCTATACTATAGGCGTCATCTATACTATAGCCGTCATCTATACTTTAGACGTCATCTATATTATAGAAGTCATCCATACTATACACGTCATCTATACTATAGACGTCATCTATACTATAGACGTCATCTACACTATAGACGTCATCTATACTATAGACGTCATCTATACTATAGACGTCATCTATACTATAGGCATCATCTATTCTATAGACGTCATCTATAGTATAGACGTCATCTATTCTATAGACGTCATCTATACTACAGACGTCATCAATACTATAGACGTCATCTATACTATAGACGTCATCTATACTATAGACGTCAACTATATTATAGACGTCATCTATGCTATAGACGTCATCTATACTATAGACGTCATCTATACTATACACGTCATCTATACTATAGACGTCATCTATACTACAGACGTCATCTATACTATAGACGTCAACTATACTATAGACGTAGTCTATACTACAGACGTCATCTATACTATAGACGTTATCTATACTATAGACGTCATCTATACTATAGACGTCATCTATACTTTAGACGTCATTTATACTACAGACGTCATCTATACTATAGACGTCATCTATTCTATCGACGTCATCTATATTATAGACGTCATATATATTATAGACGTCATAAATATTATAGACGTCATCTATTCTATAGACGTCATCTATTCTATAGACGTCATCTATAGTATAGACGTCATCTATACTATAAACGTCATCTATACTGTAGACGTCATCTATACTATAAACGTCATCTATACTATAGACGTCATCTATACTATAGACGTCATCTATACTATAGACGTCATCTATACTATAGACGTCATCTATACTATAGACGTCATCTATACTATAGACGTCAACTATACTATAGACGTCATCTATACTATAGACGTCATCTTTTCTATAGACGTCATCTATACTATAGACGTCATCTATACTATAGACGTCATCTATACTATAGACGTCATCTATACTATATACGTCATCTATACTATAGACGTCATCTATACTATAGACGTCATCTATACTATAGACGTAATCTATACTATAGACGTCATCTATACTATAGACGTCATCTATACTATAGACGTCATCTATACTATAGACGTCATCTATACTATAGACGTCATCTATACTATAGACGTCATCTATAATATAGACGTCATCTATACTATAGACGTCATCTATACTATAGACGTCATCTATACTATAGACGTCATCTATACTATAGTTGTCATCTATACTATAGACGTCATCTATACTATAGACGTCATCTATACTATAGACGTCATCTATATTATAGACGTCATCTATACTATAGACGTCATCTATACTATAGACATCATCTAAACTATAGACGTCATCTATACTATAGACATCATCTACACTATACACGTCATCTATACTATAGACGTCAACTATACTATAGACGTCATCTATACTATAGACATCATCTATACTATACACGTCATCTATACTATAGACATCATCTATACTATAGACGTCATCTATACTATAGACGTCATCTATACTATAGACGTCATCTATACTATAGACGTCATCTATACTATAGACGTCATCTATGCTATAGACGTCATCTATACTATAGACGTCATCTTTACTATAGACGTCATCTATACTATAGACGTCATCTATACTATACACGTCATCTTTACTATAGACGTCATCTATACTATAGACGTCATCTATACTATAGACGTCATCTATACTATGGTCGTCATCTATACTAAAGACGTCATCTATACTATAGACGTCATCTACACTATAGACGTCATCTATACTATAGACGTCATCTATACTATAGACGTCATCTATAGTATAGACGTCATCTATAGTATAGACGTCATCTATAATATACACGTCATCTATAGTATAGACGTCATCTATAGTATACACGTCATCTATAGTATAGACGTCATCTATACTATAGGCGTCATCTATACTATAGCCGTCATCTATACTATAGACGTCATCTATATTATAGAAGTCATCCATACTATACACGTCATCTATACTATAGACGTCATCTATACTATAGACGTCATCTACACTATAGACGTCATCTATACTATAGACGTCATCTCTACTATAGACGTCATCTATACTATAGACATCATCTATTCTATAGACGTCATCTATAGTATAGACGTCATCTATTCTATAGACGTCATCTATACTACAGACGTCATCAATACTATAGACGTCATCTATACTATAGACGTCATCTATACTATAGACGTCATCTATATTATAGACGTCATCTATGCTATAGACGTCATCTATACTATAGACGTCATCGATACTATACACGTCATCTATACTATAGACGTCATCTATACTACAGACGTCATCTATACTATAGACGTCAACTATACTATAGACGTAATCTATACTACAGACGTCATCTATACTATAGACGTCATCTATACTATAGACGTCATCTATACTATAGACGTCATCTATACTTTAGACGTCATTTATACTACAGACGTCATCTATACTATAGACGTCATCTATTCTATCGACGTCATCTATATTATAGACGTCATCTATATTATAGACGTCATCTATATTATAGACGTCATCAATATTATAGACGTCATCTATACTATAGACGTCATCTATACTATAGACGTCATCTATACTATAGACGTCATCTATACTATAGTTGTCATCTATACTATAGACGTCATCTATACTATAGACGTCATCTATACTATAGACGTCATCTATATTATAGACGTCATCTATACTATAGACGTCATCTATACTATAGACATCATCTAAACTATAGACGTCATCTATACTATAGACATCATCTACACTATACACGTCATCTATACTATAGACGTCAACTATACTATAGACGTCATCTATACTATAGACATCATCTATACTATACACGTCATCTATACTATAGACATCATCTATACTATAGACGTCATCTATACTATAGACGTCATCTATACTATAGACGTCATCTATACTATAGACGTCATCTATACTATAGACGTCATCTATGCTATAGACGTCATCTATACTATAGACGTCATCTTTACTATAGACGTCATCTATACTATAGACGTCATCTATACTATACACGTCATCTTTACTATAGACGTCATCTATACTATAGACGTCATCTATACTATAGACGTCATCTATACTATGGTCGTCATCTATACTAAAGACGTCATCTATACTATAGACGTCATCTACACTATAGACGTCATCTATACTATAGACGTCATCTATACTATAGACGTCATCTATAGTATAGACGTCATCTATAGTATAGACGTCATCTATAATATACACGTCATCTATAGTATAGACGTCATCTATAGTATACACGTCATCTATAGTATAGACGTCATCTATACTATAGGCGTCATCTATACTATAGCCGTCATCTATACTATAGACGTCATCTATATTATAGAAGTCATCCATACTATACACGTCATCTATACTATAGACGTCATCTATACTATAGACGTCATCTACACTATAGACGTCATCTATACTATAGACGTCATCTCTACTATAGACGTCATCTATACTATAGACATCATCTATTCTATAGACGTCATCTATAGTATAGACGTCATCTATTCTATAGACGTCATCTATACTACAGACGTCATCAATACTATAGACGTCATCTATACTATAGACGTCATCTATACTATAGACGTCATCTATATTATAGACGTCATCTATGCTATAGACGTCATCTATACTATAGACGTCATCGATACTATACACGTCATCTATACTATAGACGTCATCTATACTACAGACGTCATCTATACTATAGACGTCAACTATACTATAGACGTAATCTATACTACAGACGTCATCTATACTATAGACGTCATCTATACTATAGACGTCATCTATACTATAGACGTCATCTATACTTTAGACGTCATTTATACTACAGACGTCATCTATACTATAGACGTCATCTATTCTATCGACGTCATCTATATTATAGACGTCATCTATATTATAGACGTCATCTATATTATAGACGTCATCAATATTATAGACGTCATCTATTCTATAGACGTCATCTATTCTATAGACGTCATCTATTCTATAGACGTCATCTATAGTATAGACGTCATCTATACTATAGACGTCATCTATACTATAGACGTCATCTATACTATAAACGTCATCTATACTATAGACGTCATCTATACTATAGACGTCATCTATACTATAGACGTCATCTATACTATAGACGTCATCTATACTATAGACGTCATCTATACTATAGACGTCATCTATACTATAGACGTCATCTATACTATAGACGTCAACTATACTATAGACGTCATCTATACTATAGACGTCATCTTTTCTATAGACGTCATCTATACTATAGACGTCATCTATACTATAGACGTCATCTATACTATAGACGTCATCTATACTATATACGTCATCTATACTATAGACGTCATCTATACTATAGACGTCATCTATACTATAGACGTCATCTATACTATAGACGTCATCTATACTATAGACGTCATCTATACTATAGTTGTCATCTATACTATAGACGTCATCTTTACTATAGACGTCATCTATACTATAGACGTCATCTATACTATAGACGTCATCTATACTATAGACGTCATCTATACTATAGTCGTCATCTATTCTATAGACGTCATCTATACTACAGACGTCATCAATACTATAGACGTCATCTATACTATAGACGTCATCTATACTATAGACGTCATCTATATTATAGACGTCATCTATGCTATAGACGTCATCTATACTATAGACGTCATCTATACTATACACGTCATCTATACTATAGACGTCATCTATACTACAGACGTCATCTATACTATAGACTATAGACGTCAACTATACTATAGACGTAATCTATACTACAGACGTCATCTATACTATAGACGTCATCTATACTATAGACGTCATCTATACTATAGACGTCATCTATACTTTAGACGTCATTTATACTACAGACGTCATCTATACTATAGACGTCATCTATTCTATCGACGTCATCTATATTATAGACGTCATCTATATTATAGACGTCATCAATATTATAGACGTCATCTATTCTATAGACGTCATCTATTCTATAGACGTCATCTATAA
This sequence comes from Neoascia interrupta, assembly GCA_947623515.1. Lineage (NCBI taxonomy): Eukaryota > Metazoa > Arthropoda > Insecta > Diptera > Syrphidae > Neoascia > Neoascia interrupta. The sequence goes on from OX392462.1 coordinate 103,583,349, forward strand.
TATAGACGTCATCTATACTATAGACGTCATCTATACTATAGACGTCATCTATACTATAAACGTCATCTATACTATAGACGTCATCTATACTATAGACGTCATCTATACTATAGACGTCATCTATACTATAGACGTCATCTATACTATAGACGTCATCTATACTATAGACGTCATCTATACTATAGACGTCATCTATACTATAGACGTCATCTATACTATAGACGTCAACTATACTATAGACGTCATCTATACTATAGACGTCATCTTTTCTATAGACGTCATCTATACTATAGACGTCATCTATACTATAGACGTCATCTATACTATAGACGTCATCTATACTATATACGTCATCTATACTATAGACGTCATCTATACTATAGACGTCATCTATACTATAGACGTCATCTATACTATAGACGTCATCTATACTATAGACGTCATCTATACTATAGACGTCATCTATACTATAGACGTCATCTATACTATAGACGTCATCTATACTATAGACGTCATCTATACTATAGTTGTCATCTATACTATAGACCTCATCTATAGTATAGACGTCATCTATAGTATAGACGTCATCTATACTATAGACGTCATCTATACTATAGACGTCATCTATACTATAGTTGTCATCTATACTATAGACGTCATCTTTACTATAGACGTCATCTATACTATAGACGTCATCTTTACTATAGACGTCATCTATACTATAGACGTCATCTATACTATAGACGTCATCTATACTATAGACGTCATCTATACTATAGTCGTCATCTATTCTATAGACGTCATCTATACTATAGGCGTCATCTATACTATAGTCGTCATCTATACTATAGTCGTCATCTATACTATAGGCGTCATCTATACTATAGATGTCATCTATACTATAGACGTCATCTATACTATAGACGTCATCTATACTATAGACGTCATCTATACTATAGACGTCATCTTTACTATAGACGTCATCTATACTATAGACGTCATCTATACTAGAGTCGTCATCTATACTAAAGACGTCATCTATACTATAGACGTCATCTATACTATAGACGTCATCTATACTATAGACGTCATCTATACTATAGACGTCATCTATAGTATAGACGTCATCTATACTATAGAGGTCATCTATACTATAGACGTCATCTTTACTATAGACGTCATCTATACTATAGACGTCATCTATACTATAGACGTCATCTATACTATAGACGTCATCTATACTATAGACGTCATCTATACTATAGTCGTCATCTATACTATAGATGTCATCTATACTATAGATGTCATCTATACTATAGACGTCATCTATACTATAGACGTCATCTATACTATAGCCGTCATCTTTACTATAGACGTCATCTATACTATAGACGTCATCTATACTATAGTCGTCATCTATACTAAAGACGTTATCTATACTATAGACGTCATCTATACTATAGACGTCATCTATACTATAGACGTCATCTATAGTATAGACGTCATCTATAGTATAGACGTCATCTATAGTATAGACGTCATCTATAATATACACGTCATCTATAGTATAGACGTCATCTATACTATAGCCGTCATCTATACTATAGACGTCATCTATATTATAGAAGTCATCCATACTATACACGTCATCTATACTATAGACGTCATCTATATTATAAAAGTCATCCATACTATACACGTCATCTATACTATAGACGTCATCTATACTATAGACGTCATCTACACTATAGACGTCATCTATACTATAGACGTCATCTACACTATAGACGTCATCTATACTATAGACGTCATCTATACTATAGACGTCATCTATACTATAGACATCATCTATTCTATAGACGTCATCTATAGTATAGACGTCATCTATTCTATAGACGTCATCTATACTACAGACGTCATCAATACTATAGACGTCATCTATACTATAGACGTCATCTATACTATAGACGTCATCTATATTATAGACGTCATATATGCTATAGACGTCATCTATACTATAGACGTCATCTATACTATACACGTCATCTATACTATAGACGTCATCTATACTATAGACGTCAACTATACTGTAGACGTAATCTATACTACAGACGTCATCTATACTATAGACGTCATCTATACTATAGACGTCATCTATATTTTAGACGTCATTTATACTACAGACGTCATCTATACTACAGACGTCATCTATACTATAGACGTCATCTATTCTATAGACGTCATCTATATTATAGACGTCATCAATATTATAGACGTCATCTATTCTATAGACGTCATCTATTCTATAGACGTCATCAATATTATAGACGTCATCTATTCTATAGACGTCATCTATTCTATAGACGTCATCTATACTATAGACGTCATCTATACTATAGACGTCATCTATACTATAGACGTCATCTATACTATAGACGTCATCTATACTATAGACGTCATCTATACTATAGACGTCATCTATACTATAGACGTCATCTATACTATAGACGTCATCTATACTATAGACGTCATCTATACTATAGACGTCATCTATTCTATAGACGTCATCTATACTATAGACGTCATCTATACTATAGACGTCATCTATACTATAGACGTCATCTATACTATAGACGTCATCTATACTATAGACGTCATCTATACTATAGACGTCATCTATACTATAGACGTCATCTATACTATAGACGTCATCTATACTATAGACGTCATCTATACTATAGACGTCATCTATACTATAGACGTCATCTATACTATAGACGTCATCTATACTATAGACGTCATCTATACTATAGACGTCATCTATACTATAGACGTCATCTATACTATAGACCTCATCTATACTATAGTTGTCATCTATACTATAGACGTCATCTATAGTATAGACGTCATCTATACTATAGACGTCATCTATACTATAGACGTCATCTATACTATAGACGTCATCTATACTATAGTTGTCATCTATACTATAAACGTCATCTATAGTATAGACGTCATCTTTACTATAGACGTCATCTATACTATAGACGTCATCTTTACTATAGACGTCATCTATACTATAGACGTCATCTATACTATAGACGTCATCTATACTATAGACGTCATCTATACTATAGACGTCATCTATACTATAGGCGTCATCTATACTATAGTCGTCATCTATACTATAGTCGTCATCTATACTATAGATGTCATCTATACTATAGATGTCATCTATACTATAGACGTCATCTATACTATAGACGTCATCTATACTATAGACGTCATCTATACTATAGACGTCATCTATACTATAGACGTCATCTATACTATAGACGTCATCTATACTATAGACGTCATCTATACTATAGACGTCATCTATACCATAGACGTCATCTATACTATAGACGTCATCTATACTATAGACGTCATCTATTCTATAGACGTCATCTATACTATAGACGTCATCTATACTATAGACGTCATCTATACTATAGACGTCATCTATACTATAGACGTCATCTATACTATAGACGTCATCTATACTATAGACGTCATCTATACTATTGACGTCATCTATACTATAGACGTCATCTATACTATAGACGTCATCTATACTATAGACGTCATCTATACTATAGACGTCATCTATACTATAGACCTCATCTATACTATAGTTGTCATCTATACTATAGACGTCATCTATAGTATAGACGTCATCTATACTATAGACGTCATCTATACTATAGACGTCATCTATACTATAGTTGTCATCTATACTATAAACGTCATCTATAGTATAGACGTCATCTTTACTATAGACGTCATCTATACTATAGAGGTCATCTTTACTATAGACGTCATCTATACTATAGACGTCATCTATACTATAGACGTCATCTATACTATAGACGTCATCTATACTATAGACGTCATCTATACTATAGTCGTCATCTATACTATAGTCGTCATCTATACTATAGATGTCATCTATACTATAGATGTCATCTATACTATAGACGTCATCAATACTATAGACGTCATCTATACTATAGACGTCATCTACACTATAGACGTCATCTATACTATAGACGTCATCTACACTATAGACGTCATCTATAGTATAGACTCATCTATATTATAGACGTCATCTATATTATAGACGTCATCTATTCTATAGACGTCATCTATAGTATAGACGTCATCTATACCATAGCCGTCATCTATACTATAGCCGTCATCTATACTATAGACGTCATCTATACTATAGACGTCATCTACACCATAGACGTCATCTATACTATAGACGTCATCTACACCATAGACGTTATCAATACTATAGACGTCATCTACACTATAGACGTCATCTATACTATAGACGACATCTATACTATAGACGTCATCTATACTATAGACGTCATCTATACTATAGACGTCATCTACACTATAGCCGTCATCTATACTATAGACGTCATCTACACTATAGACGTCATCTATACTATAGACGTCATCTACACTATAGACGTCATCTATACTATAGACGTCATCTATACTATAGACGTCATCTATACTATAGACGTCATCTATACTATAGACGTCATCTATACTATAGACGTCATCTACACTATAGACGTCATCTATAGTATAGACGTCATCTATAGTATAGACTCATCTATAGTATAAACGTCATCTATAGTATAGACGTCATCTATAGTATAGACTCATCTATAGTATAAACGTCATCTATAGTATAGACGTCATCTATAGTATACACGTCATCTATAGTATAGACGTCATCTATACTATAGGTCATCTATACTATAGCCGTCATCTATACTATAGACGTCATCTATATTATAGAAGTCATCCATACTATACACGTCATCTATACTATAGACGTCATCTACACTATAGACGTCATCTATAATATAGACGTCATCTATACTATAGACGTCATCTATACTATAGACGTCATCTATACTATAGACGTCATCTACACTATAGACGTCATCTATACTATAGACGTCATCTACACTATAGACGTCATCTATACTATAGACGTCATCTATAGTATAGACGTCATCTATAGTATAGACTCATCTATATTATAGACGTCATCTATATTATAGACGTCATCTATTCTATAGACGTCATCTATAGTATAGACGTCATCTATACCATAGCCGTCATCTATACTATAGCCGTCATCTATACTATAGACGTCATCTATACTATAGACGTCATCTACACCATAGACGGCATCTATACTATAGACGTCATCTACACCATAGACGTCATCAATACTATAGACGTCATCTACACTATAGACGTCATCTATACTATAGACGTCATCTACACCATAGACGTCATCTATACTATAGACGTCATCTACACCATAGACGTCATCAATACTATAGACGTCATCTACACCATAGACGTCATCTATACTATAGACGTCATCTACACCATAGACGTCATCTATACTATAGACGTCATCTATACTATAGACGTCATCTATACTATAGACGTCATCTATACTATAGATGTCATCTATACTATAGACGTCATCTATACTATAGACGTCATCTATACTATAGACGTCATCTACACTATAGCCGTCATCTATACTATAGACGTCATCTACACTATAGACGTCATCTATACTATAGACGTCATCTACACTATAGACGTCGTCTATACTATAGACGTCATCTATACTATAGACGTCATCTATACTATAGACGTCATCTATACTATAGACGTCATCTACACTATAGACGTCATCTACACTATAGACGTCATCTACACTATAGACGTCATCTATACTATAGACGTCATCTACACTATAGACGTCATCTATAGTATAGACGTCATCTATAGTATAGACTCATCTATAGTATACACGTCATCTATAGTATAGACGTCATCTATAGTATACACGCCATCTATAGTATAGACGTCATCTATACTATAGGCGTCATCTATACTATAGCCGTCATCTATACTATAGACGTCATCTATATTATAGAAGTCATCCATACTATACACGTCATCTATACTATAGACGTCATCTATACTATAGACGTCATCTACACTATAGACGTCATCTATACTATAGACGTCATCTATACTATAGACGTCATCTACACTATAGACGTCATCTATACTATAGACGTCATCTACACTATAGACGTCATCTATACTATAGACGTCATCTATAGTATAGACGTCATCTATAGTATAGACTCATCTATAGTATAGACGTCATCTATAGTATACACGTCATCTATAGTATAGACGTCATCTATACTATAGGCGTCATCTATTCTATAGCCGTCATCTATACTATAGACGTCATCTATACTATAGACGTCATCTATACTATAGACGTCATCTATACTATAGACGTCATCTATACTATAGACGTCATCTATACTATAGACGTCATCTATATTATAGACGTCATCTATACTATAGACGTCATCTATACTATAGACGTCATCTATACTATAGACGTCATCTATACTAAAGACGTCATCTATACTATAGACGTCATCTATACTATAGACGTCATCTATACTATAGACGTCATCTATACTATAGACGTCATCTATACTATAGACGTCATCTATACTATAGACGTCATCTATACTATAGACGTCATCTATACTATAGACGTCATCTATACTATAGACGTCATCTATACTATAGACGTCATCTATACTATAGACGTCATCTATACTATAGACGTCATCTATACTATAGACGTCATCTATACTATAGACGTCATCTATACTATGGACGTCATCTATACTATAGACGTCATCTATACTATAGACGTCATCTATAATTTAGACATCATCTATACTATACACGTCATCTGTACTACAGACGTCATCTATACTATAGACGTCATCTATAGTATAGACGTCATCTATAGTATAGACGTCATCTATAGTATAGACGTCATCTATAGTATACACGTCATCTATAGTATAGACGTCATCTATAGTATACACGTCATCTATAGTATAGACGTCGTCTATACTATAGGCGTCATTTATACTATAGCCGTCATCTATACTATAGACGTCATCTATACTATAGACGTCATCTATATTATAGACGTCATCTATACTATAGACGTCATCTATATTATAGACGTCATCTATACTATAGACGTCATCTATATTATAGACGTCATCTATACTATAGACGTCATCTATATTATAGACGTCATCTATACTATAGACGTCATCTATATTATAGACGTCATCTATACTATAGACGTCATCTATATTATAGACGTCATCTATACTATAGACGTCATCTATACTATAGACGTCATCTATACAATAGAAGTCATCTATACTATAGACGTCATCTATACTAAAGACGTCATCTATACTATAGACGTCATCTATACTATAGACGTCATCTATACTATAGACGTCATCTATACTATAGACGTCATCTATACTATAGACGTCATCTATACTATAGACGTCATCTATACTATAGACGTCATCTATACTATAGACGTCATCTATACTATAGACGTCATCTATACTATAGACGTCATCTATACTATAGACGTCATCTATACTATAGACGTCATCTATACTATAGACGTCATCTATATTATAGACGTCATCTATACTATAGACGTCATCTATACTTTAGACGTCATTTATACTACAAACGTCGTCTATACTATAGACGTCATCTATTCTATAGACGTCATCTATATTATAGACCTCATCTATATTATAGACGTCATCTATTCTATAGACGTCATCTATAGTATAGACGTCATCTATACTATAGCCGTCATCTATACTATAGCCGTCATCTATACTATAGACGTCATCTATACTATAGACGTCATCTACACCATAGACGTCATCTATACTATAGACGTCATCTACACTATAGACGTCATCTATACTATAGACGTCATCTATACTATAGACGTCATCTATACTATAGACTTCATCTATACTATAGACGTCATCTACACTATAGACGTCATCTATACTATAGACGTCATCTACACTATAGACGTCATCTATACTATAGACGTCATCTATAGTATAGACGTCATCTATAGTATACACGTCATCTATAGTATAGACGTCATCTATAGTATAGACGTCATCTATAGTATACACGTCATCTATAGTATAGACGTCATCTATACTATAGACGTCATCTATATTATAGAAGTCATCCATACTATACACGTCATCTATACTATAGACGTCATCTATACTATAGACGTCATCTATACTATAGACGTCATCTATACTATAGACGTCATCTATACTATAGACGTCATCTATACTATAGACGTCATCTATACTATAGACATCATCCATTCTATAGACGTCATCTATAGTATAGACGTCATCTATTCTATAGACGTCATCTATACTACAGACGTCATCAATACTATAGACGTCATCTATACTATAGACGTCATCTATACTATAGACGTCATCTATATTATAGACGTCATCTATACTATAGACGTCATCTATACTATAGACGTCATCTATACTATACACGTCATCTATACTATAGACGTCATCTATACTACAGACGTCATCTATACTATAGACGTCAACTATACTATAGACGTAATCTATACTACAGACGTCATCTATACTATAGACGTCATCTATACTATAGACGTCATCTATACTATAGACGTCATCTATACTATAGACGTCATCTATACTGTTAGACAATCCGAAAAAACCTCTGAGAAAATAATTGTCTTTTCTTCCACAATGGATCGCGAACAAAATCTAAAGGGCAACCAAGAACCAACGAGGAACCGATAAGAAAAAACGAATGGTTCAAACAACAAGTGGTGCGAACAATTTATTTGGAGATGTTACCCTCTGTGTGTCTTCAATCCAAGTGGCCGAGAAAAATTTAATCTTGGCACACGATGGTTAACAGAAACAGTACATTTGATTTTTACATTGCTGAATACATTGCAGTTACAAGAGAGCCAAATAGAGAGTGAGTGGTACATTAGGTAGATAATTTACAGAAACAAAAAAAATAACTTTGACGAGTTAAGCAAAACATAGGGTAAATCATGCAAGATTTGGCATATTTAAACAATATTCAATAAAACAATATAGTAAATATAATATAAAAATAACAAAAAATATTTAACCAAAAGTTAATTAATTTCAATCTTGAACATTCCGCCGCCCCTGGAACATAGTTTCAGAACAGGGAAGTATGGCCAGTTTGTACTAGGTTGCCGCTGAGCGTTTAAAGCGTGACAACTCGCACATGCCCATCTTTTCCTGGATGAATTTCGATTACTCGGCCCATTGCCCACTTTCCCGGCGGTAGATTGTTCTCCTTTATAACCACCAGGTCATTCATCTTAATTTCAGGTTGAATTTGTTGCCAACGGGGTCGATGTTGCAATGATGTCAGATATTCCATCTGCCAGCGCTTCCAGTATCCTTGTATTTTAGACTGCCATTGTTGCCAGCATGAAAGACGATTCATAGGTACATCGATTATTGGCTCTGGGACGGCTGCATACGATTCGCCTAAAAAGAAATGAGATGGGGTTAATGGGTCAAGTTCTGTGTCCGATATTTGACACAATGGGCGGGAGTTTAGGATCGCTTCGATTTGGGTCAGTAGAGTGTAGAGCTGCTCGTATGTTAAGACTTCGTTACCCATCACACGTTGAAGGTGCTGCTTGACCGATTTGACTTCCGCCTCCCATAACCCGCCGAAGTGAGGTGCCGATGGTGGTATGAAATGCCATGTTATTCCATCGCGAGCCAAACTCTCTGCTACGAGCGAGTTATGAGATTGGGATAGAAGAAGTTTATGCATGTCTGATAACGAACGAGCTGATCCACGAAAATTAGTTCCGTTGTCGGTATAAAGATGCGACGGTTTTCCCCTACGTGCTACAAACCGTCGGAGAGCGGCTAGAAAAGTATCAGTTGTCAGGTCGCTTACCAGTTCCAAGTGAATGGCTTTTGTCACTAGACAAACGAAGAGCGAAATGTATCCTTTCGACAGCACTGGCTTTCTACCTGCGTTCACCTTAAGCATAACGGGACCAGCGTAGTCGCAACCGCACTTTGCAAATGGTCTGCATGGATGTGTCCGACTCTCAGGTAGGCTTCCCATCAGTTGAGTTGTTGTTGCTTTCCGTTGACGAAAACAGTGCATGCAATCATGCGTGATTTTGCGCAACAAGTTCCGGCAGCCAATGATCCAGTAAACGACGTGAATCGCTATCCGGAGAAGCGCCAGCTTTCGTCTCTAGTCCAGCTAACAATTTAAATAAAGCTGACAAAAAGACACCGGTGAGTGATCCACCCGTCGCAACACAAAGGCCCAACGTTACACTTGACCTTATTTACGACGAGATACAAGAGCTTAAGCAATTGCATAAAAAGAAAACTGAGGAACTTCAAATTAGGAACAATATATGTGAGCTCAAAATACAGAAACTCGAGAAAAAAGTAAACCAGCTTGAACAACAACTCATCGGAAATGCTTTGGAAATCTACAATATTCCTCTTGACTGCAGCGACACTGACATTGATACGGCGCTAAAAATCTTCAACGACGGTCTGCGTGTCGGCATAACAAAGCAAGATATTGACCACTGCTACACAAAGCGCATAACCAAACGGCATAATAATACTCGCAACCCAGCCACTAGCAGTAGCAGTGTACAGTCAACGAAGCGAATTCTCTTTGTCAAATTTGTTTCTCGGCAGTGCAAGGAGAGAGTGATGAAAGCAAAGAAAGAAAAAAAAGTGCAACTTACAACAACACTTTTCAACAGCAACAGGAACGCTGATCGTGGCAGATCGGAGAAGGTGTACGTAAACGATTGCTTGACGTACCACACACGGCAACTTCTAAATGCTGCATTGGCGATAAAAGGAGAAAAGGGGTACAACTATGTATGGACTAAAAATGGGACAGTGTATATGCGAAAGCAGGAGGGGGATAATTTTGTAAGAATTACTTGTGCTGAAGATTTAAATAATTTATGAGCAATTCTCTTAACTCTGTTTCGTGTTTAGTCCCCAATGCATGTGAGTCTGAGTACCCAGTTGATTCTCTTAATTTTGCTGATATTGTCTGTTTACATCAGAACATTCGTAGCACTAGAAAAAATTTTTCAGCTTTAGTAGCGCACCTTGAGTCGTTATCCAATTTACCTGTTGTTATTGTATTGAGTGAAATTTGGATTTATGGGAATGAATTAGGTCTGTATAACATACCTGAATATACCCCTTTTGGGAATTGTAATGAGGAAATCTCAGCAGGAGGTGTAGCAGTGTATGTAAAAAATGGTTATTTAATCGATAGCTTCAAGTTTAACTTTGTTAGTGCCGATGTCTTAAAGTTGTCTTTTACTTATATGAATGTAAGTTATGCAATGCTTTGTGTTTATAGGTTACATTCATCTTCTAAAGGAGTTTTCATTGGTGAACTAAGCGATGCTCTAAGTATTTGCAAAGAAAAGAACCTTATAGTAATTGGTGATATCAATATTGATATTTTAAATCAATTTGATAAAGATTCCGAAAATTATATGTTTCTTATGGCGTCATATGGTCTAAAGAGTTTTATTAATGAGCCAACTCGTATAACCGAATCAACGGAAACTTGCATTGATCATATATTTATGCGTTTGGGGAAGAATAATAGTAATAAATTCAATGGCGTTGTTTATGATCTAAGATTAACAGATCATTGCATGGTTGCTCTCACAGCGTGTTGTAGTAACTCCAAAGCATTAAACAGTGGTACCACAGTTAATAACAAAAGATATTGCACGGATTTCAATCTTTTAAATGAGTGTTTAAAATACGAATTCTGGGAGCCAGTTTATCTTGAACTTAATCCCTCAATTGCATTCGATATTTTTCTTGCAACATTGGAAAAGTACATATCAAATTGCACTACCCTTTCCCCTCACGTATCAAACAAAAATAAATACCTTAAGCCGTGGATGACATTTAATCTCTTGCAGCAGATTAAAAGAAAAAACAAATTTGCAAATAAAATAAAAAGTCACCCACAAAATATAAAACTAAAAAAATATTACCATAATCTGTGCAAAACCGTGCGCAAGAACATTGAAGATACACGCGACAATTTTTATTCTGAATCGTTTGATCGAGCGAGGGGTAACATAAGGGAGGAATGGAAAGTAGTAGACAGCATTTTAGGGAAAAGTAGGCAGCCAATAAGTATAAACAGCTTGGATATAGATGGTATTAATGTCACCGATTTAAGTAGCATTTCAGATAAACTCAACGAGTATTTTACCGAAATTTCAGAAAACCTCAAACCATCTTTTGAAACTAATTTAGACTGCAACTGCTTCAAAAGAACAACAGATGACACTCAACCAAACAGTTTTGTTTTCCTACCATTTTCCTCAAATGAAATTTGTAAGGCAATATTCGCACTAAAAAATAAAAACTCGTGCACTAGCGATGGCATATCAAGTGTATTGCTTAAGAAAGTGTGTTATAATGTAGCAGACGTTTTGAGTTACTTGTTTAACCTAAGTGTTGAAAGCGGTTGCTTTCCCCAGCACCTAAAAGGCGCTGAAGTAATACCACTTTTTAAAAAAGGCAACAAAAAAAATATGTCAAATTATAGACCCATTTCCCTCCTTCCAACATTTTCTAAAATTTTTGAAAAACTTATAAAATCGCGAATATTGTCATTCTTAGACAGGAATGAGTTTTTTAGTAGTTTTCAATTCGGTTTTAGAAGAGGGATGTCAACGGAAGACGCAATCCTAAGATTATGTGGCCAATTATATGAAAGTGTGCACTGCAAAAAAGCCACCATGGCTCTTTTTGTTGACATGACAAAAGCGTTTGACTTGGTTGACCACGACGTTCTGTTGATGAAATTATACAATGCCGGGCTTAGAGGAGTCATTCACAAATGGTTTTGCTCGTATCTCAAGGGTAGAAAACAAAAGGTCAATGTAAATGGGTATTTGAGTGATTCACGTACTTTAAGAAATGGCGTTCCACAGGGTTCAGTTCTGGGTCCTGTCCTTTTTATAATTTACATTAACTCTCTGTTTGCTCTGAATCTTAACGGGGCGACAACAGCTTTTGCAGATGACATAGCACTGACTTATCAGTGTGATACAATATTCGAAAGCATTACGAAGATATCAGAAGACCTTGAAACACTGAGAATTTGGTTTTCAGAACATAAGCTGATTATAAGCGAGAAAACAAAACTAATGTCTTTCAGCCTATCAAACAATGATTTGGTAACTTTTGATTTATGTTTTCATTCGCCGAATTGCAAAAAACTCTGTTTGCCTGTACATAGCTGTGGAAAGAGTACTTTTGTTTGTAACTCCCCCTGCTCAAACAGTTGCTTTAAAATTGAATCTGTGCAAAATTTTAAATACCTTGGAGTACTAATTGACCGGAACCTGAATTGGAAAGATCATATTCATACCATTAAAAATCATATGCTCCTTGTAACTCGCAAAATGTACCTCATCAAAACACACTGCTCTGCAAACGTGCTAAAGTCAATTTATTATGGCCTTGCCCACTCTAAATTACAGTATGGTATTACAAGTTGGGGTGGCTCTTATAACAACTCTTTTAAACCATTGTTGATAGCTCAGAAACATTTAATTAGAATTATTAGTAAAAAAAATCGTCTAACTCCGAGCTGGCCATTATTTATAAATCTGCGAATTTTACCAATGAGACATCTTTACGTTTTTAAAGTACTAAAAGAATTTTTTAAGCAAAGTGGAAATCTTCCTAGTAGAACATATGAATTTTATAGTCTTCGTACAAATAACATGCACCTGGTAAATGTTCCATTTGCCTGCACAACCCACTTTTCGCGCTTCTACACTGTTACAGCTCCTTCAACGTTTAACAATTTACCTTTTTCCGTTAGGTCAACCTTACGATTTAATTCATTCCTAAATCGCGTAAAAGACTGGTTATTTAGACTCAACTATGACTTCCTTGAATCATTACTTGGATAATCTGCTACCTTAAACAAGAGCACAAGTCATTCCTGTATTTTTGGTGTTAGCTTCTAATGATTAAATTTATAAACCAATGAATTTATATTTGCAATTATTTTAAATGAATTTTTTATTTTATTTTGTTTATATTGTTAGATAAATTCCTTAAATTTTGAATTTCAATTAATCGATGCTCCCCCACATCAATTATTGTATCTTTATATTGTAATTAATTTGGTTTCTTTCCACACTAACTGTAAGTTACGGATTGATTACTATTATTTTCCGCCTTATTTTAACTAAAGCTTGAACGTTATAATAATCTTAAGTTTTAAATGAAAATAATAAACTTAAAATAACTAACTAACTACTCTTGTCTAATGAGCGCAAATAGGTTGGATATACCGGGATGTAAGTAGCGGATGTGAGCATCTAGAACGATAAGTTTAGCGATAACGTGTCCTTTAGGTATTATTATTGGGTGTTTAGTATTGAATGAGACGCTGGCTTGTTCGAGTCTTCCACCTACTCGCAGTATGCCCTGGTCATCTAAGAAAGGAGATAAATCAGTAATTTTTGAATTTTTTGGAAAAAACCCATGCTGGCGAAATGACTTAATATAATCACCAAAATACCTATCCTGTAACCATCTTATGATCCACCTTTTAGCACTGTAGATTTCTTGAGGTGCAAGATGAAGTGAAGTAGGTAGGGTAATTTTGTGAACTTTTTGGATGATGCGCGTTACTCGTGCCACGGCTCGAATCAGAAGATTCCACGTTGAAACTCGTCCGGCGAGCGACTCGAACGGATGATCATCCGTGACGACGAGACATGAAACGTTGGTTGATTTTCTCTCTTATTGGATGCAGATAGGATCATCTTCAAAATCACAGGTTATAGGCCACCTTTCAGAGGATTCCTTTAACCATTGTGGACCGTTCCACCAGATGGGATGCTCGAGGAGTTGCGAAGGTGAAATTCCGCGCGACGCGCAGTCAGCCGGGTTGGACTCAGATCTGACGTGGAACCACCTGTTTCTTGGGATCATATTTAGGATCTCCGATGTACGATTGCCTACAAAGATGTTCCGGCGACGAGGGGGCGATGAGAGCCATGACAAGACAACTTTTGAGTCGGACCAGGCGTAGACGTTTTTGAAAGTAACACCGAGCGATTTTTGCACGGCAACAAGTAGTCTTGCAAGCAACTAGACGCGGAATACTCAGTTGTTTTAACGGAGAAACGCGAGATTTTGCAGCGAGAATATTGGTTTCGATGACTCTGTTTGGTAACTCGTATTGTGAGTAGATAACAGCGGCGTATGCAGATGCCGATGCATCTGAGAATGCGTGCAACTGAAACACTGTGTTTCCAAGACCAATAGCTCGAGGTATTTTAACTTTTGTGAGGGCTGGAAGCTCCTCACGGTGCTTATTCCACAGGCAGGCTATTGGGTATGGAAGTTTAGCATTCCAGCCAACATTTCGGTGCCAGAGCTCCTGTAGGAGAATTTTCAATTGTACTACCGAAGGGGCAAGGAAACCGAGGGCGTCGAATATGCGTGCTATTTCGCGAAGGATCTGGCTTTTCGTAATTGGCTCATCTAGATCGTATTTTAAATGGAAGCTAAAAACATCACTTTTCGAGTTCCAAAACACACCGAGCACTTTTGTCCACGAGTCCGCTTCTGTGTCCAGAGAAATATCTTGGGAAGAAACACTTTCGGTATCTTGACGAAGCTCTGGGCAGTTACTTTGCCATTTACTTAATTGCATCCCGCACTTTTCGAGGAGTTTGATTAAGGAGTTACGTTTTGCAATGGCTTCAGAAAGAGTGTCTCCACCCGAAACTACATCGTCTACGTAGAAGTCATTTAACACAATGTCTGACGCGATAGGAAACTCTTCACGATAGTCTATTGCTAATTGTTGCAAGGTGCGAACCGAAAGGAATGGGGCACTTGAGGTCCCGTATGTAACGATGGGGATTTTCGCCAAACTATGCGTTGAAAGTCTGTATCTTTTTCAGACACCCATATTTGGCGAAACATCTTAACGATGTCTGCTGTGAAGACGAACTGATGTCGATGGAATCGTAAGCAGACCGAGAACAAATTTCGTTGGATGGGAGGACCGATCATAAGGGCATCGTTGAGACATTTACCGTCGGTGTCTTTAAAGGACCCGTCGAACACAACACGAAGCTTTGTTGAACTACTGTCTGGTCGTAGGACAGCGTGATGCGGAAGGTAGAACACATTTTGTTTAAATATTTCAGAGCTTGAAACTTTCGACATATGGCCGAGTGCCAAATATTCGTCCAGAAATTTGGTGTAACTTTGAAACAAGTCGGGATTTTTAGAAAATCTCTTCTCCATCCACCGAAGGCGTGCAACTGCACCGCTCAAAGTGTCACAAAACCTTGGCGGTGATTTAAAGGGCAGCTCGACGATATATTTCCCGCGCGAGTCACGACGATGCGTTTGAAGAAAATGTTCTTCAATTTGTTTGTCTTCATTTGACAAAACTGGTTTTGGATCCACTTCTTCTATGGTCCAAAAAGATTACAAAATTGAGTCGATATCCAAATGAACGTGATGCGAGGTAATGGGAGTTTCGTTGGCGAATGGTAATGGCCCAGCCAAAACCCAACCGAAAATTGTTTTTTGTGCAATTTGATACCCCAGAGAATTATTAATGCACTTCCCCTGTAAGATTTCCCAGGCTTTTTCTGCACCTAGCAGTATGTCGACGTGACCAGATTTGTTGAACGTAGGGTCAGCTAAATCCAGACCATGCAAGTACTTCCAATCATCGATCGTAAATGAAGTCGTTGGCAAATTAGTTGTCACTCTGGATAAAATATACGTATCAAGTGAGATACTATATGTATCGCAACGTGAGGAAATAACTAAAGATAGGAGACCTCGGGATGTACCAGCGCAGGTAGACCCAATGCCGCTTATTGGTATACGACCGTTTCTTCGTCTTAGTCCAAGTCTTTTAGCGCACGACTCAGAAACGAAAGATACCTGGGAGCCCGAATCAATCAGAATGCGCACCTGCTGGTATTTGCCATTGACATCTAGGACTTTTCCTACCGCCGTGGGAAGTAATGTTTGGGTTACAGGGTACGAAACGTTAATGGAATGGTTGTTGAGTACTGCTTGGGTTGACGTTGAGACAGAGTCTGACGAGCAACATGAAGTTTGAAGAACTTTGGTAGGTTGGGCAGGAACAATTACATTGGGGCTGGCTTTTGCGTTGAACGAATGGTAAGTGGAGATATTTCGAGGAACGAACTCAGGAGTTTGAGCAGGACAAGGCAAAGTACTACTTGTTTGGGGATTAACCGAAAGATTTGTGGCTGCATTTACCGAATCGTCATGGACTAAACTATGGTGACGCGTGTTACATGATGTGCATCGAAATTTGGATTGGCAGCGCGCTGATGTGTGACCACTTCGCAGACAGTTAAAACAGAGTTTGTTGGTTTTGACGAAGTCACGACAAGATTGTAAATCCATGCCTATGAAGGTTTGACAGTGCGAGAGAGTGTGGTTTTCCTGACACTTGGCACACATGGCTTGAGTTGCAACGTGCATGCTTCTTGGGCCTGGCTTTTTTGGTCGGGATGGTTCACGAACTGTAGTTCTACAGCTTTCTAAGGCTTCACAGCGACGATCTAAAAATTCTAGCAACTGGTCTATTGTAGGGCAGTCTTCTGAAACGGTTTCTTCCGCCCATGCCTGACGAGTGTCTGGGTCCACCTTATTTATAAGAATATAAATAAGCCATGGATCCCTGGTAAGAGAATCAATGGATGTTAAGCCTCGGACAATTTGATCCGCTCCGTCTGAAATTTGACGCAAGACAGAGACGTTTGAGGTGTGAACCGATGGTAGCTCCATAAAAGTTTTAACAAAATTGTTGACGATATGACGTGGCCTATCGTAACGCTTTTCAAGTTTTTCCCACGCTTGATCGTACGTATAATCGCAAACTGGCAGATGACTAAGGAGGCTCAGTGCCTCGCCACGCAGACACGAAACTAAGAATTGGAATTTCGGAATGGGTGACAGTTTTGGCTTAGCTTTAACGACGCTTTGAAATAAGTCCCTAAATGTCGGCCATTCCCGATAACTGCCTGAAAATGGCTCAATCCTAACCGATGGAAGGCTGTCTTCACCTTTTCCCGAAGAATGTGCTTGAGATAGAGTCTCGATTAAAGTTTGTTGCTGAGCAGCCAACTGACCAACTAAATCTTTGCTTTTTTCGATTTTTTCACGCGCCGATATTGCTGCTAGAAGACCCGATTTTGCGACCAAAACCTTTGCCTCAAACTCTTCGAACTCAGGGCCTGGATTGGTATAGTTTTAATTTTCAGAAAATGAGTAAAATGTTTTTTGCGAAGCCGTTAACTCCTTCCATAAATCATCTACTTTATAGTATCGAATTTTCAGATCTGTTAACGGAGTTGTATCGGAAATACTTTCCGTATAGGTTATTAATTTTGCTAAGGAACCTTTCAAATGACCACGTGTAGCGCGAAGAACAGTCAATGAAATTGGGTCGGTCATTGCAAATTTTCACACAATTGTCTTTTCCGAGCAATGCAAAATTAGATTATTAAATGCCTTAAAGAGTTAAGCATGCAACCCGAACAACGAAACAAACGCAAAAAGTCTTTCAACAAACGAAAACAAAAAATCCGGCTCGAATTTGGACCAAAAAATGTTAGACAATCCGAAAAAACCTTTGAGAAAATAATTGTCTTTTCTTCCACAATGGATCGCGAACAAAATCTAAAGGGCAACCAAGAACCAACGAGGAACCGATAAGAAAAAACGAATGGTTCAAACAACAAGTGGTGCGAACAATTTATTTGGAGATGTTACCCTCTGTGTGTCTTCAATCCAAGTGGCCGAGAAAAATTTAATCTTGGCACACGATGGTTAACAGAAACAGTACATTTGATTTTTACATTGCTGAATACATTGCAGTTACAAGAGAGCCAAATAGAGAGTGAGCGGTACATTAGGTAGATAATTTACAGAAACAAAACAAATAACTTTGACGAGTTATGCAAAACATAGGGTAAATTATGCAAGATTTAACATATTTAAACAATATTCAATAAAACAATATAGTAAATATAATATAAAAATAACAAAAAATATTTAACCAAAAGTTAATTAATTTCAATCTTGAACATATACTATAGACGTCATCTATACTTTGGACGTCATTTATACTACAGACGTCATCTATACTATAGACGTCATCTATTCTAAAGACGTCATCTATATTATAGACGTCATCAATATTATAGACGTCATCTATTCTATAGACGTCATCTATACTATAGACGTCATCTATATTATAGACGTCATCAATATTATAGACGTCATCTATTCTATAGACGTCATCTATACTATAGACGTCATCTATACTATAGACGTCATCTATACTATAGACGTCATCTATACTATAGACGTCATCTATACTATAGACGTCATCTATACTATAGACGTCATCTATACTATAGACGTCATCTATACTATAGACGTCATCTATACTATAGACGTCATCTATACTATAGACGTCATCTATACTATAGACGTCATCTATACTACAGACGTCATCTATACTATAGACGTCATCTATACTATAGACGTCATCTATACTATAGACGTAATCTATACTATAGTTGTCATCTATACTATAGACGTCATCTATAGTATAGACGTCATCTATACTATAGACGTCATCTATACTATAGACGTCATCTATACTATAGACGTCATCTATACTATAGTTGTCATCTATACTATAGACGTCATCTATAGTATAGACGTCATCTATACTATAGACGTCATCTTTACTATAGACGTCATCTATACTATAGACGTCATTTATACTACAGACGTCATCTATACTATAGACGTCATCTATACTATAGACGTCATCTATACTATAGACGTCATCTATACTATAGACGTCATCTATACTATAGTCGTCATCTATACTATAGATGTCATATATACTGTAGATGTCATCTATACTATAGACGTCATCTATACTATAGACGTCATCTATACTATAGACGTCATCTATACTATAGACGTCATCTATACTATAGACGTCATCTATACTAAAGACGTCATCTATACTATAGACGTCATCTATACTATAGACGTCATCTATTCTATAGACGTCATCTATACTATAGACGTCATCTATACTATAGACGTCATCTATACTATAGACGTCATCTATACTATAGACGTCATCTATACTATAGACGTCATCTATACTATAGACGTCATATATACTATAGACGTCATCTATACTATAGACGTCATATATACTATAGATGTCATCTATACTATAGACGTCATCTATACTATAGACGTCATCTATACTATAGACGTCATCTATACTATAGTCGTCATCTATACTATAGATGTCATCTATACTATAGACGTCATCTATACTATAGTCGTCATCTATACTATAGTCGTCATCTATACTATAGATGTCATCTATACTATAGACGTCATCTATACTATAGACGTCATCTATACTATAGACGTCATCTATACTATAGACGTCATCTATACTATAGACGTCATCTATACTATAGACGTCATCTATACTATAAACGTCATCTATACTATAGACGTCACCTATACTATAGACGTCATCTATACTATAGACGTCATCTATACTATAGACGTCATCTATACTATAGAGGTCATCTATACTATAGACGTCATATTTACTATAGACGTCATCTATACTATAGACGTCATCTATACTATAGACGTCATATTTACTATAGACGTCATCTATACTATAGACGTCATCTATACTATAGACGTCATCTATACTATAGACGTCATCTATACTATAGACGTCATCTATACTATAGACGTCATCTATACTATAGACGTCATCTATACTATAGACGTCATCTATACTATAGACGTCATCTATACTATAGACGTCATCTATACTATAGACGTCATCTATACTATAGACGTCATCTATACTATAGACGTCATATATACTATAGACGTCATCTATACTATAGACGTCATCTATACTATAGTCGTCATCTATACTATAGTCGTCGTCTATACTATAGTCGTCGTCTATACTATAGACGTCATCTATACTATAGACGTCATCTATACTATAGACGTCATCTATACTATAGACGTCATCTATACTATAGACGTCATCTATACTATAGACGTCATCTATACTATAGACGTCATCTATACTATAGACGTCATCTATACTATAGACGTCATCTATACTATAGACGTCATCTATACTATAGACGTCATCTATACTATAGACGTCATCTATACTATAGACGTCATCTATACTATAGACGTCATCTATACTATAGACGTCATCTATACTATAGACGTCATCTATACTATAGACGTCATCTATACTATAGACGTCATCTATACTATAGACGTCATCTATACTATAGACGTCATCTAAACTATAGATGTCATCTATATTATAGAAGTCATCTATACTATAGACGTCATCTATACTAAAGACGTCATCTGTAGTATAGACGTCATCTATAGTATACACGTCATCTATAGTATAGACGTCATCTATACTATAGGCGTCATCTATACTATAGCCGTCATCTATACTATAGACGTCATCTATACTATAGACGTCATCTATATTATAGAAGTCATCTATACTATAGACGTCATCTATACTATAGGCGTCATCTATACTATAGACGTCATCTATACTATAGACGTCATCTATACTATAGACGTCATCTATACTATAGACATCATCTATTCTATAGACGTCATCTATAGTATAGACGTTATCTATTCTATAGACATCATCTATAGTATAGACGTCATCTATTCTATAGACGTCATCTATAGTATAGACGTCATCTATACTGTAGACGTCATCTTTACTATAGACGTCATCTATACTATAGACGTCATCTATGCTATAGACGTCATCTATACTATAGACGTCATCTATACTATAGACGTCATCTATACTATAGACGTCATCTATACTATAGTCGTCATCTATACTATAGATGTCATCTATACTATAGACGTCATCTATACTATAGTCGTCATCTATACTATAGTCGTCATCTATACTATAGATGTCATCTATACTATAGACGTCATCTATACTATAGACGTCATCTATACTATAGACGTCATCTATACTATAGACGTCATCTATACTATAGACGTCATCTATACTATAGACGTCATCTATACTATAAACGTCATCTATACTATAGACGTCACCTATACTATTGACGTCATCTATACTATAGACGTCATCTATACTATAGACGTCATCTATACTATAGACGTCATCTATACTATAGACGTCATCTATACTATAGAGGTCATCTATACTATAGAGGTCATCTATACTATAGACGTCATATTTACTATAGACGTCATCTATACTATAGACGTCATCTATACTATAGACGTCATCTATACTATAGACGTCATCTATACTATAGACGTCATCTATACTATAGACGTCATCTATACTATAGACGTCATCTATACTATAGACGTCATCTATACTATAGACGTCATCTATACTATAGACGTCATCTATACTATAGACGTCATCTATACTATAGACGTCATCTATACTATAGACGTCATCTAAACTATAGATGTCAGCTATATTATAGAAGTCATCTATACTATAGACGTCATCTATACTAAAGACGTCATCTGTAGTATAGACGTCATCTATAGTATACACGTCATCTATAGTATAGACGTCATCTATACTATAGGCGTCTTCTATACTATAGCCGTCATCTATACTATAGACGTCATCTATACTATAGACGTCATCTATACTATAGACGTCATCTATACTATAGACGTAATCTATACTATAGACGTCATCTATACTATAGACGTCATCTAAACTATAGATGTCATCTATATTATAGAAGTCATCTATACTATAGACGTCATCTATACTAAAGACGTCATCTGTAGTATAGACGTCATCTATAGTATACACGTCATCTATAGTATAGACGTCATCTATACTATAGGCGTCATCTATACTATAGCCGTCATTTATACTATAGACGTCATCTATACTATAGACGTCATCTATATTATAGAAGTCATCTATACTATAGACGTCATCTATACTATAGGCGTCATCTATACTATAGACGTCATCTATACTATAGACGTCATCTATACTATAGACGTCATCTATACTATAGACATCATCTATTCTATAGACGTCATCTATAGTATAGACGTTATCTATTCTATAGACATCATCTATAGTATAGACGTCATCTTTAGTACAGACGTTATCTATTCTATAGACGTCATCTATAGTATAGACGTCATCTATACTGTAGACGTCATCTATACTATAGACGTCATCTATACTATAGACGTCATCTATACTATAGACGTCATCTATACTATAGACGTCATCTATACTATAGACGTCATCTATACTATAGACGTCATCTATACTATAGACGTCATCTATACTACAGACGTCATCTATACTATAGACGTCATCTATACTATAGACGTCATCTATACTATAGACGTCATCTATACTATAGACGTCATCTATACTATAGACGTCATCTATACTATAGACGTCATCTATACTATAGACGTCATCTATACTATAGACGTCATCTATACTATAGACGTCATCTATACTATATACGTTATCTATACTATAGACGTCATCTATACTATAGACGTTATCTATACTATAGACGTTATCTATACTATAGACGTCATCTATACTATAAACGTCATCTATACTATAGAAGTCATCTATACTATAGACGTCATCTATACTATAGACGTCATCTATACTATAGACGTCATCTATACTATAGACGTCATCTATACTATAGACGTCATCTATACTATAGACGTCATCTATACTATAGACGTCATCTATACTATAGACGTCATCTATACTATAGACGTCATCTATACTATAGACGTCATCTATACTATAGACGTCATCTATACTATAGACGTCATCTATACTATAGACGTCATCTATACTATAGACGTCATCTATACTATAGACGTCATCTATACTATAGACGTCATCTATACTATAGACGTCATCTATACTATAGACGTCATCTATACTACAGACGTCATCTATACTATAGACGTCATCTATACTATAGACGTCATCTATACTACAGACGTCATCTATACTATAGACGTCATCTATACTATAGACGTCATCTATACTATAGACGTCATCTATACTATAGTAGTCATCTATAATATAGACGTCATCTATACTATAGACGTCATCTATAATATAGACGTCATCTATACTATAGACGTCATCTATACTGTAGACGTCATCTATACTATAGACGTCATCTATACTACAGACGTCATCTATACTATAGACGTCATCTATACTATAGACGTCATCTATACTATAGACGTCATCTATACTATAGACGTCATCTATACTATAGACGTCATCTATACTATAGACGTCATCTATACTATAGACGTCATCTATACTATAGACGTCATCTATACTATAGACGTCATCTATACTATAGACGTCATCTATACTATAGACGTCATCTATACTATAGACGTCATCTATACTACAGACGTCATCTATACTATAGACGTCATCTATACTATAGACGTCATCTATACTATAGACGTCATCTATACTATAGACGTCATCTATACTATAGACGTCATCTATACTATAGACGTCATCTATACTATAGACGTTATCTATACTATAGACGTTATCTATACTATAGACGTCATCTATACTATAGACGTCATCTATACTATAGACGTCATCTATACTATAGACGTCATCTATACTATAGACGTCATCTATACTATAGACGTCATCTATACTATAGACGTCATCTATACTATAGACGTCATCTATACTATAGACGTCATCTATACTATAGACGTCATCTATACTATAGACGTCATCTATACTATAGACCTCATCTATACTATAGACGTCATCTATACTATAGACGTCATCTATACTATAGACGTCATCTATACTATAGACGTCATCTATACTATAGACGTCATCTATACTATAGACGTCATCTATACTATAGACGTCATCTATACTATAGACGTCATCTATACTATAGACGTCATCTATACTATAGACGTCATCTATACTATAGACGTCATCTATACTATAGACGTCATATATACTATAGACGTCATCTATACTATAGACGTCATCTATACTATAGACGTCATCTATACTATAGTCGTCATCTATACTATAGATGTCATCTATACTATAGACGTCATCTATACTATAGACGTCATCTATACTATAGACGTCATCTATACTATAGACGTCATCTATACTATAGACGTCATCTATACTATAGACGTCATCTATACTATAGACGTCATCTATACTATAGACGTCATCTATACTATAGACGTCATCTATACTATAGACGTCATCTATACTATAGACGTCATCTATACTATAGACGTCATCTATACTATAGACGTCATCTAAACTATAGATGTCATCTATATTATAGAAGTCATCTATACTATAGACGTCATCTATACTAAAGACGTCATCTGTAGTATAGACGTCATCTATAGTATACACGTCATCTATAGTATAGACGTCATCTAAACTATAGGCGTCATCTATACTATAGCCGTCATCTATACTATAGACGTCATCTATACTATAGACGTCATCTATATTATAGAAGTCATCTATACTATAGACGTCATCTATACTATAGGCGTCATCTATACTATAGACGTCATCTATACTATAGACGTCATCTATACTATAGACGTCATCTATACTATAGACATCATCTATTCTATAGACGTCATCTATAGTATAGACGTTATCTATTCTATAGACATCATCTATAGTATAGACGTCATCTTTAGTATAGACGTTATCTATTCTATAGACGTCATCTATAGTATAGACGTCATCTATACTGTAGACGTCATCTTTACTATAGACGTCATCTATACTATAGACGTCATCTATGCTATAGACGTCATCTATACTATATACGTCATCTATACTATTGACGTCATCTATACTATTGACGTCATCTATACTATAGACGTCATCTATACTATAGACGTCATCTATACTATAGACGTCATCTATACTATAGACGTCATCTATACTATAGACGTCATCTTTACTATAGACGTCATCTATACTACAGACGTCATCTATACTATAGACGTCATCTATACTATAGACGTCATCTATACTATAGACGTCATCTATACTATAGACGTCATCTATACTATAGACGTCATCTATACTATAGACGTCATCTATACTATAGACGTCATCTATACTATAGACGTCATCTATACTATAGACGTCATCTATACTATAGACGTCATCTATACTATAGACGTCATCTATACTATAGACGTCATCTATACTATAGACGTCATCTATACTATAGACGTCATCTATACTATAGACGTCATCTATACTATAGACGTCATCTATACTATAGACGTTATCTATACTATAGACGTTATCTATACTATAGACGTTATCTATACTATAGACGTCATCTATACTATAGACGTTATCTATACTATAGACGTCATCTATACTATAGACGTCATCTATACTATAGACGTCATCTATACTATAGACGTCATCTATACTATAGACGTCATCTATACTATAGACGTCATCTATACTATAGACGTCATCTATACTATAGACGTCATCTATACTATAGACGTCATCTATACTATAGACGTCATCTATACTATAGACGTCATCTATACTATAGACGTCATCTATACTATAGACGTCATCTATACTATAGACGTCATCTATACTATAGACGTCATCTATACTATAGACGTCATCTATACTATAGACGTCATCTATACTATAGACGTCATCTATACTATAGACGTCATCTATACTATAGACGTCATCTATACTATAGACGTCATCTATACTATAGACGTCATCTATACTATAGACGTCATCTATACTATAGACGTCATCTATACTATAGACGTCATCTATACTATAGACGTCATCTATACTATAGACGTCATCTATACTATAGACGTCATATATACTATAGACGTCATATATACTATAGACGTCATCTATACTATAGACGTCATCTATACTATAGTCGTCATCTATACTATAGATGTCATCTATACTATAGACGTCATCTATACTATAGACGTCATCTATACTATAGACGTCATCTATACTATAGACGTCATCTATACTATAGACGTCATCTATACTATAGACGTCATCTATACTATAGACGTCATCTATACTATAGACGTCATCTATACTATAGACGTCATCTATACTATAGACGTCATCTATACTATAGACGTCATCTATACTATAGACGTCATCTATACTATAGACGTCATCTATACTATAGACGTCATCTAAACTATAGATGTCATCTATATTATAGAAGTCATCTATACTATAGACGTCATCTATACTAAAGACGTCATCTGTAGTATAGACGTCATCTATAGTATACACGTCATCTATAGTATAGACGTCATCTATACTATAGGCGTCATCTATACTATAGCCGTCATCTATACTATAGACGTCATCTATACTATAGACGTCATCTATATTATAGAAGTCATCTATACTATAGACGTCATCTATACTATAGGCGTCATCTATACTATAGACGTCATCTATACTATAGACGTCATCTATACTATAGACGTCATCTATACTATAGACATCATCTATTCTATAGACGTCATCTATAGTATAGACGTTATCTATTCTATAGACATCATCTATAGTATAGACGTCATCTTTAGTATAGACGTTATCTATTCTATAGACGTCATCTATAGTATAGACGTCATCTATACTGTAGACGTCATCTTTACTATAGACGTCATCTATACTATAGACGTCATCTATGCTATAGACGTCATCTATACTATAGACGTCATCTATACTATTGACGTCATCTATACTATAGACGTCATCTATACTATAGACGTCATCTATACTATAGACGTCATCTATACTATAGACGTCATCTATACTATAGACGTCATCTATACTATAGACGTCATCTATACTATAGACGTCATCTTTACTATAGACGTCATCTATACTATAGACGTCATCTATACTATAGACGTCATCTATACTATAGACGTCATCTATACTATAGACGTCATCTATACTATAGACGTCATCTATACTATAGACGTCATCTATACTATAGACGTCATCTATACTATAGACGTCATCTATACTATAGACGTCATCTATACTATAGCCGTCATCTATACTATAGTCGTCATCTATACTATAGTCGTCATCTATACTATAGATGTCATCTATACTATAGATGTCATCTATACTATAGACGTCATCTATACTATAGACGTCATCTATACTATAGACGTCATCTATACTATAGACGTCATCTATACTATAGACGTCATCTAAACTATAGATGTCATCTATATTATAGAAGTCATCTATACTATAGACGTCATCTATACTAAAGACGTCATCTGTAGTATAGACGTCATCTATAGTATACACGTCATCTATAGTATAGACGTCATCTATACTATAGGCGTCATCTATACTATAGCCGTCATTTATACTATAGACGTCATCTATACTATAGACGTCATCTATATTATAGAAGTCATCTATACTATAGACGTCATCTATACTATAGGCGTCATCTATACTATAGACGTCATCTATACTATAGACGTCATCTATAGTATAGACGTTATCTATTCTATAGACATCATCTATAGTATAGACGTCATCTTTAGTACAGACGTTATCTATTCTATAGACGTCATCTATACTATAGACGTCATCTATACTATAGACGTCATCTATACTATAGACGTCATCTATACTATAGACGTCATCTATACTATAGACGTCATCTATACTACAGACGTCATCTATACTATAGACGTCATCTATACTATAGACGTCATCTATACTATAGGCGTCATCTATACTATAGACATCATCTATTCTATAGACGTCATCTATAGTATAGACGTTATCTATTCTATAGACATCATCTATAGTATAGACGTCATCTTTAGTACAGACGTTATCTATTCTATAGACGTCATCTATACTATAGACGTCATCTATACTATAGACGTCATCTATACTATAGACGTCATCTATACTATAGACGTCATCTATACTATAGACGTCATCTATACTACAGACGTCATCTATACTATAGACGTCATCTATACTATAGACGTCATCTATACTATAGACTTCATCTATACTATAGACGTCATCTATACTATAGACGTCATCTATACTATAGACGTCATCTATACTATAGACTTCATCTATACTATAGACTTCATCTATACTATAGACGTCATCTATACTATAGACGTCATCTATACTATAGACGTCATCTATACTATAGACGTCATCTATACTATAGACGTCATCTATACTATAGACGTCATCTATACTATAGACGTCATCTATACTATAGACGTCATCTATACTATAGACGTCATCTATACTATAGACGTCATCTATACTATAGACGTCATCTATACTATAGACGTCATCTATACTATAGACGTCATCTATACTATAGACGTCATCTATACTATAGACGTCATCTATACTATAGACGTCATCTATACTATAGACGTCATCTATACTATAGACGTCATCTATACTATAGCCGTCATCTATACTATAGTCGTCATCTATACTATAGTCGTCATCTATACTATAGATGTCATCTATACTATAGATGTCATCTATACTATAGACGTCATCTATACTATAGACGTCATCTATACTATAGACGTCATCTATACTATAGACGTCATCTATACTATAGACGTCATCTAAACTATAGATGTCATCTATATTATAGAAGTCATCTATACTATAGACGTCATCTATACTAAAGACGTCATCTGTAGTATAGACGTCATCTATAGTATACACGTCATCTATAGTATAGACGTCATCTATACTATAGGCGTCATCTATACTATAGCCGTCATTTATACTATAGACGTCATCTATACTATAGACGTCATCTATATTATAGAAGTCATCTATACTATAGACGTCATCTATACTATAGGCGTCATCTATACTATAGACGTCATCTATACTATAGACGTCATCTATACTATAGACGTCATCTATACTATAGACATCATCTATTCTATAGACGTCATCTATAGTATAGACGTTATCTATTCTATAGACATCATCTATAGTATAGACGTCATCTTTAGTACAGACGTTATCTATTCTATAGACGTCATCTATAGTATACACGTCATCTATACTGTAGACGTCATCTATACTATAGACGTCATCTATACTATAGACGTCATCTATACTATAGACGTCATCTATACTATAGACGTCATCTATACTATAGACGTCATCTATACTATAGACGTCATCTATACTATAGACGTCATCTATACTACAGACGTCATCTATACTATAGACGTCATCTATACTATAGACGTCATCTATACTATAGACGTCATCTATACTATAGACTTCATCTATACTATAGACTTCATCTATACTATAGACGTCATCTATACTATAGACGTCATCTATACTATAGACGTCATCTATACTATAGACGTCATCTATACTATAGACGTCATCTATACTATAGACGTCATCTATACTATAGACGTCATCTATACTATAGACGTCATCTATACTATAGACGTCATCTATACTATAGACGTCATCTATACTATAGACGTCATCTATTCTATAGACGTCATCTATAGTATAGACGTTATCTATTCTATAGACATCATCTATACTATAGACGTCATCTTTAGTATAGACGTTATCTATGCTATAGACGTCATCTATACTATAGACATCATCTATTCTATAGACGTCATCTATAGTATAGACGTTATCTATTCTGTAGACATCATCTATAGTATAGACGTCATCTTTAGTATAGACGTTATCTATGCTATAGACGTCATCTATACTATAGACGTCATCTATACTATAGACGTCATCTATACTATAGCCGTCATCTATACTATAGACGTCATCTTTACCATAGCCGGCATCTATACTATAGACGTCAACTATACTATAGACGTCGTCTATGCTATAGCCGTCATCTATACTATAGACGTCATCTATACTATAGCCGTCATCTATACTATAGACCTCATCTATACTATAGACGTCATCTATACTGTAGACGTCATCTATACTATAGACGTTATCTATACTATAGACGTCATCTATACTATAGACGTCATCTATACTATAGACGTCATCTATACTATAGACGTCATCTATACTATAGCCGTCATCTATACTATAGACGTCATCTTTACTATAGCCGGCATCTATACTATAGACGTCAACTATACTATAGACGTCGTCTATGCTATAGCCATCATCTATACTATAGACGTCATCTATACTATAGCCGTCATCTATACTTTAGACGTCAACTATACTTTAGACGTCATCTATACTATAGACCTCATCTATACTATAGACGTCATCTATACTATAGATGTCATCTATACTATAGACGTCATCTATACTGTAGACGTCATCTATACTATAGACGTCATCTATACTATAGACGTCATCTATACTATAGACGTCATCTATACTATAGACGTCATCTATACTATAGACGTCATCTATACTATAGACGTCATCTATACTATAGACGTCATCTATACTATAGACGTCATCTATACTATAGACGTCATCTATACTATAGACGTCATCTATACTATAGACGTCATCTATACTATAGACGTCATCTATACTATAGACGTCATCTATACTATAGACGTCATCTATACTATAGACGTCATCTATACTATAGACGTCATCTATACTTGTTATGTATGCAGCGGGTGTGGTGTCGCTGTATATAACCAACCATTGTGTCATCAGCCTCTCTCGACCATCCAAGGCAACAACATCTTAGATATACCTGTCAATACTAGATCGTTGTAATTACACAATAAAGCAATTAATATTAATAGTAGCTTGCGCGTATTTAATATTGGCGACGAGGATGGGATGTATCTAAAGAATACGTATACATTCGTTATCAGTTAATTCTA
This sequence comes from Neoascia interrupta, assembly GCA_947623515.1. NCBI lineage: Eukaryota > Metazoa > Arthropoda > Insecta > Diptera > Syrphidae > Neoascia > Neoascia interrupta. The sequence goes on from OX392462.1 coordinate 103,615,643, forward strand.
CATTGCATCGCGCGCACGTTCACTACGTAAAACATACTTATTGTGTACTTCGTCAATCGTCACTTACCACAGCAAGGGCTTACGGTACGCGTTCCGTTACAGTTCGACGAAAATATATAGAGACAGTTGCTCACGGCATCTGTGTTTTTTTTTCGGCTCGTGCAAAGCGCATGGATCACAAGGAAGACGAAATTAATTTAGTTCCGAGTGGAAGTGTCACTGTTAAAACAGAAAACGAAAATAAAGTCACTACGCTTACAAAGACAGATAATACAAGTAATACAAGTCACTCGGCACAAATCATCATGGCTGGAGTTGGTAATCTAGAAGCCTTTGATTGGAGTAATCCAAGCAAGTGGACATCATATCTGGAGCGTTTCAAATTGTTCCTGTTAGCCAATGATCTCAAGGAGGAAGAGCGTAAAAAGGCGGCTTTTCTGACGTTGGCTGGCGCTCCGCTTTACGACTTATTGACATCATTGGCCTCCCCCAAGCAAGTAAGTGCATTGAAGTTAGATGAAATCGAAAAAATATTAACCGATCACTTATCTCCTCGACCTTCGGAAATCACTGCGTTCTTTCACTTCCATAAACGTGATCAACAACCGGACGAGTCTGTGGGCAACTATATGGCTGCACTACGCACGTTGGCAGTGAACTGTAATTTTGGAACAGCACTAGATCGCATGTTGCGCGACCGTTTCGTGTGTGGCATGAAGGACGAAAGCTTACAGAAGAATTTTCTTGCTGAGACTGAGCTGACGGTGCAGAAAGTAATGGAACGCGCAATCACTAGTGAAGCAGCAGCAATTAGTGCTATGTCTATGAGGCACACCAGTAAGTTGCACCACAACGATCTGCAGCATGACGAATATATCCACGAGGTCAAAGCTGTACGTTCACGAGAACAATATCAACAGCGTAGTTTTACCAGCAACCACAACCGCGGTCCGTGCGCTGGGTGCGGAGGTCAACATTTTCGGAAGCAATGCCCACATCGTGAAACGGTTTGTCATTCCTGTGGCCTAAAGGGTCATTTGCAGCGCGTTTGCCGCAGCGCTAGCTCATCGTCATCAGCAACATCGGTTCGTCAAGCGAGGCAATCTATCAACCAAATTCTGCTACTGATTAGCCAAAAGAAGTCCATTAATATCATAATCAAGGGCTGCACCTGCACATTTGAAGTCGATTCAGGGTCACCAGTAACCATCATGAAAGAAGCCACGTTCAACCAAATCTGTATCGATGGAGCACATCTCTCTAAATGCAACTTAAATTTCAACGATTATCAAGGAAACCCGATACCAGTCATGGGCGTCATTGATGTGTCAATTCAGTACAACCGTCGTAAAATTGATAACCTACCCCTGGTCATCACCCCTGGCACCGGATCAAACTTGCTTGGATGCAACTGGTTCGATGCGCTCGGCATACGAATTGAAGGAATACACGCCATCAAAAGCGAATTCAGCATTAAAGTAACACTGGATAAGTTTAAGCACTTATTTTCAGCTGAACTTGGCCGTTTCACAGGGCCACCGGTGTCACTAGACATCGATTCATCCATACCGCCAGTGAAACTTCCACCACGTCAGATACCCTTCGCGATCAAGGGCTTATACGAAGAAGAAATCGACCGGCTGTGCAGTCAAAGTATTCTAGAGCCTGTAGAATACTCAGAATGGGCTACTAACACTGTGCCAGTTATTAAAAAGGATGGCTCTATTCGGATATGTGGGGACTACAAGTCAACGTTGAACCGGGCAATAGTACCACATTGCCACCAAATTCCAGCCGTCAATACGCTATTGGCGTCTATCGAAGCTGGATCGATTTTTGCCAAGATCGATTTGGCACAAGCGTATCAACAATTGGTAGTCGATGAACGCTCAGCATTACTACAAACGATATCCACACACAGGGGTGCATTCAAAGTTACCAGACTTCAATTCGGCGGTTCTTCTGCCCCTGCAATTTTCCAGAGTTGCATCGAAAACATCCTACAAAACATCTCAGGGGTATTGCCATATTTCGACGACATCATCGTTATGGGTCAGTCAGAAAAGGAACTGGCTGAAAGGCTACATGAGGTTTTGTCTCGTTTCGACAAAGCTGGACTGCGACTGCGTAAGGAGAAGTGTCAATTCGGCGTACCATCAGTGAAATTTTTAGGATTTAAGATCGACGCTAAGATCGATAAGGTCAAGGCAATCCATAACGCGCCTGCACCAAAGGACAAAAAGCAGTTGCAGGCCTTCTTGGGCCTAATTAACTTCTATCATGCCTTTTTGCCACATAAGGCAACCATAGCTGAACCGCTTCATCGCCTTTTAGACAAGAACGCCCACTGGTCATGGATTCGACAACACGAAGAGGCATTCAGGAAGCTTAAAACGTTGATTGCATCGGAGGACGTGCTTATTCACTACGATGAAAAACTGCCGTTGGTACTTACATGCGACGCATCACCTTATGGCCTAGGCGCAGTTCTCAGCCACAAGTTAGCAGATAGCTCAGAAAAACCCATTGCATTCTACTCACGAACACTAACCAATGCGAAGCTGTGGCTCTCGTTGCAGGTGTCCAGAAATTCCACAATTATTTATATGGACGTCGATTTACACTGGTCAGAGATCATCAACCGCTACTCGGGATTTTCCGAACTAAAAAATCAGTCCCCAACGTTATATCAAACCAAATGCTTCACCGTGCGATTTTTCTTAATGCGTATGATTTCGAGCTGCTATATCGAGCTGGAACCAGGATAAGTAACGCAGATTTCCTGAGTCGCTGCCCAATAGTATCGAAAGTCGACTCATCAACTGAAGAAGTACTAATGATTGAGCTGGCAGCTTCGCCAGTTGTCACCGCACAGCATCTAGCCTCACAGACTTCGAAGGACCCAGAGCTCTCCAAAGTGTTGAACTACGTCCTGAGGGGATGGCCCAATGCAAAAATCGATCGTGCCAGCAAATTGTATCCATTCCATTTGCGCCGAAATGAGCTGACTGCCACTAGAGGAGTCCTTGTTTGGGGAAACCGTACTATCATCCCACCACCGGCCCGCAAAGCGATCCTAGCCGCCCTTCACGCACCACACCCTGGGATCGTAAAGATGAAGGTGGTTGCTAGAAGCTATGTGTGGTGGCCAAACATCGATGCCGAAATCGAGCTCGTCTTTAAAAGGTGTACAGCATGTCAACAAAACCGGCATGAGCAACCGCATGCACCAACACACCATTGGGAATCGGCTAAACGTCCGTGGATCCGCCTACATGTCGATTTCGCCGGACCTTTTCAAGGCAAAACATTTGTCTTGGTTGTCGACTCGTACTCAAAGTGGCTGGAGGTTGCCGTGGTCAATTCAACATCAGCAGCTGCCGCCATTAAGTTTCTTCGACAGCTTTTCGCAAGTCCTCCCAGACGAGCTCGTATCTGACAATGGCCCAGCGTTTTCATCCGATGAGTTTAAGAGTTTTATCGAAAACAATTTAATTCGACATATTCGTTGTGCCCCATTCCACCCCGCTTCAAATGGACAGGTGGAGCGCATGGTACAAAGCACCAAGGATTATTTGAAAAAGTTGGCAAACTAAACAAATATCGATTTGAAGTTGGCCAGATATGTGTTTAATCAACATACTACTCCACATTCAACTACAAACCACTCACCCGCACATTTGTTGTTCAACCGTGAACTCAGGACTTACTTCGACAAAATACAACCACAAGAGATAACATTTGGACCAATTTAGCGCTAAACGTTTCGTTACAGGTAATCCTGTTTGGGTCCGTAATTATGCCCCTGGCCCAAAATGGATGGAAGGGGTGGTGTCGGTTCAAACTGGCCCTGTTTCTTATAGCGTCCATCTTAACGACTCTCGTTTGATTAAGCGTCATCAAGATCAGCTACGTAGTCGTGTGCCACAGCCTCCAGCCGACGATCGCAGTGACGAAGCCAATGTCGAAGCACCATCCGATAGCAATTCAGAAGACAGTATACTAGTATCACCTGTCCCAACAGACCACGGCACACCTAAAGAGCATGCCCAAGCATCGGTAGAGGAGTTCACCGCTGTTGCCGTTCCATCGCCAACGGCGCCAGCTCCGGCACCAACAACTCCACGCAGAACCGGGAGAAAACGGAAGGCCCCGCAGTTCTACAACGCATCTGGGTGTTAAGGGGTGTTATGTATGCAGCGGGTGTGGTGTCGCTGTATATAAAGAACCATTGTGTCATCAGTCTCTCTCGACCATCCAAGGCAACAACATCTTAGATATACCTGTCAATACTAGATCGTTGTAATTACACAATAAAGCAATTAATATTAATAGTAGCTTGCGCGTATTTAATAATACTATAGACGTCATCTATACTATAGACGTCATCTATACTATAGACGTCATCTATACTATAGACGTCATCTATACTATAGACGTCATCTATACTATAGACGTCATCTATACTATAGACGTCATCTATACTATAGACGTTATCTATACTATAGACGTCATCTATACTATAGACGTTATCTATACTATAGACGTCATCTATACTATAGACGTTATCTATACTATAGACGTCATCTATACTATAGACGTCATCTATACTATAGACGTCATCTATACTATAGACGTCATCTATACTATAAACGTCATCTATACTATAGACGTCATCTATACTATAGACGTCATCTATACTATAGACGTCATCTATACTATAGCCGTCATCTATACTATAGACGTTATCTATACTATAGACGTCATCTATACTATAGACGTTATCTATACTATAGACGTCATCTATACTATAGACGTTATCTATACTATAGACGTCGTCTATACTATAGACGTCATCTATACTATAAACGTCATCTATACTATAGACGTCATCTATACTATAAACGTCATCTATACTATAGACGTCATCTATACTATAGACGTTATCTATACTATACACGTCATCTATAGTACAGATGACGTCTATAGTATAGATGACGTCTATAGTATAGATGACGTCATCTATACTATAGACGTCATCTATACTATAGTCTATAGTATAGATGACGTCTATAGTATAGATGACGTCTATAGTATAGACGTCTATAGTATAGACGTCATCTATACTATAGACGTTATCTATACTATAGACGTCATCTATACTATAGACGTAATCTATACTATAGACGTCATCTATACTATAGACGTCATCTATACTATAGACGTCAACTATACTATAGACGTCATCTATACTATAAACGTCATCTATACTATAGACGTCATCTATACTATAGACGTCATCTATACTATAGACGTCATCTATACTATAGACGTCATCTATATTATAGACGTCATCTATACTATAGACGTCATCTATACTATAGACGTCATCTATACTATAGACGTCATCTATATTATAGACGTCATCTATACTATAGACGTCATCTATACTATAGACATCATCTAAACTATAGACGTCATCTATACTATAGACATCATCTACACTATACACGTCATCTATACTATAGACGTCAACTATACTATAGACGTCATCTATACTATAGACATCATCTATACTATACACGTCATCTATACTATAGACATCATCTATACTATAGACGTCATCTATACTATAGACGTCATCTATACTATAGACGTCATCTATGCTATAGACGTCATCTATACTATAGACGTCATCTTTACTATAGACGTCATCTATACTATAGACGTCATCTATACTATAAACGTCATCTTTACTATAGACGTCATCTATACTATAGACGTCATCTATACTATAGACGTCATCTATACTATGGTCGTCATCTATACTAAAGACGTCATCTATACTATAGACGTCATCTACACTATAGACGTCATCTATACTATAGACGTCATCTATACTATAGACGTCATCTATAGTATAGACGTACTCTATAGTATAGACGTCATCTATAATATACACGTCATCTATAGTATAGACGTCATCTATAGTATACACGTCATCTATAGTATAGACGTCATCTATACTATAGGCGTCATCTATACTATAGCCGTCATCTATACTTTAGACGTCATCTATATTATAGAAGTCATCCATACTATACACGTCATCTATACTATAGACGTCATCTATACTATAGACGTCATCTACACTATAGACGTCATCTATACTATAGACGTCATCTATACTATAGACGTCATCTATACTATAGGCATCATCTATTCTATAGACGTCATTTATAGTATAGACGTCATCTATTCTATAGACGTCATCTATACTACAGACGTCATCAATACTATAGACGTCATCTATACTATAGACGTCATCTATACTATAGACGTCAACTATATTATAGACGTCATCTATGCTATAGACGTCATCTATACTATAGACGTCATCTATACTATACACGTCATCTATACTATAGACGTCATCTATACTACAGACGTCATCTATACTATAGACGTCAACTATACTATAGACGTAGTCTATACTACAGACGTCATCTATACTATAGACGTTATCTATACTATAGACGTCATCTATACTATAGACGTCATCTATACTTTAGACGTCATTTATACTACAGACGTCATCTATACTATAGACGTCATCTATTCTATCGACGTCATCTATATTATAGACGTCATATATATTATAGACGTCATCAATATTATAGACGTCATCTATTCTATAGACGTCATCTATTCTATAGACGTCATCTATAGTATAGACGTCATCTATACTATAGACGTCATCTATACTGTAGACGTCATCTATACTATAAACGTCATCTATACTATAGACGTCATCTATACTATAGACGTCATCTATACTATAGACGTCATCTATACTATAGACGTCATCTATACTATAGACGTCATCTATACTATAGACGTCAACTATACTATAGACGTCATCTATACTATAGACGTCATCTTTTCTATAGACGTCATCTATACTATAGACGTCATCTATACTATAGACGTCATCTATACTATAGACGTCATCTATACTATATACGTCATCTATACTATAGACGTCATCTATACTATAGACGTCATCTATACTATAGACGTAATCTATACTATAGACGTCATCTATACTATAGACGTCATCTATACTATAGACGTCATCTATACTATAGACGTCATCTATACTATAGACGTCATCTATAATATAGACGTCATCTATACTATAGACGTCATCTATACTATAGACGTCATCTATACTATAGACGTCATCTATACTATAGTTGTCATCTATACTATAGACGTCATCTATACTATAGACGTCATCTATACTATAGACGTCATCTATATTATAGACGTCATCTATACTATAGACGTCATCTATACTATAGACATCATCTAAACTATAGACGTCGTCTATACTATAGACATCATCTACACTATACACGTCATCTATACTATAGACGTCAACTATATTATAGACGTCATCTATACTATAGACATCATCTATACTATACACGTCATCTATACTATAGACATCATCTATACTATAGACGTCATCTATACTATAGACGTCATCTATACTATAGACGTCATCTATACTATAGACGTCATCTATACTATAGACGTCATCTATGCTATAGACGTCATCTATACTATAGACGTCATCTTTACTATAGACGTCATCTATACTATAGACGTCATCTATACTATACACGTCATCTTTACTATAGACGTCATCTATACTATAGACGTCATCTATACTATAGACGTCATCTATACTATGGTCGTCATCTATACTAAAGACGTCATCTATACTATAGACGTCATCTACACTATAGACGTCATCTATACTATAGACGTCATCTATACTATAGACGTCATCTATAGTATAGACGTCATCTATAGTATAGACGTCATCTATAATATACACGTCATCTATAGTATAGACGTCATCTATAGTATACACGTCATCTATAGTATAGACGTCATCTATACTATAGGCGTCATCTATACTATAGCCGTCATCTATACTATAGACGTCATCTATATTATAGAAGTCATCCATACTATACACGTCATCTATACTATAGACGTCATCTATACTATAGACGTCATCTACACTATAGACGTCATCTATACTATAGACGTCATCTATACTATAGACGTCATCTATACTATAGACGTCATCTATACTATAGACATCATCTATTCTATAGACGTCATCTATAGTATAGACGTCATCTATTCTATAGACGTCATATATACTACAGACGTCATCAATACTATAGACGTCATCTATACTATAGACGTCATCTATACTATAGACGTCATCTATATTATAGACGTCATCTATGCTATAGACGTCATCTATACTATAGACGTCATCGATACTATACACGTCATCTATACTATAGACGTCATCTATACTACAGACGTCATCTATACTATAGACGTCATCTATACTTTAGACGTCATTTATACTACAGACGTCATCTATACTATAGACGTCATCTATTCTATCGACGTCATCTATATTATAGACGTCATCTATATTATAGACGTCATCTATATTATAGACGTCATCAATATTATAGACGTCATCTATTCTATAGACGTCATCTATTCTATAGACGTCATCTATTCTATAGACGTCATCTATAGTATAGACGTCAACTATACTATAGACGTCATCTATACTATAGACGTCATCTATACTATAAACGTCATCTATACTATAGACGTCATCTATACTATAGACGTCATCTATACTATAGACGTCATCTATACTATAGACGTCATCTATACTATAGACGTCATCTATACTATAGACGTCATCTATACTATAGACGTCAACTATACTATAGACGTCATCTATACTATAGACGTCATCTTTTCTATAGACGTCATCTATACTATAGACGTCATCTATACTATAGACGTCATCTATACTATAGACGTCATCTATACTATATACGTCATCTATACTATAGACGTCATCTATACTATAGACGTCATCTATACTATAGACGTCATCTATACTATAGACGTCATCTATACTATAGACGTCATCTATACTATAGTTGTCATCTATACTATAGACGTCATCTTTACTATAGACGTCATCTATACTATAGACGTCATCTATACTATAGACGTCATCTATACTATAGACGTCATCTATACTATAGTCGTCATCTATTCTATAGACGTCATCTATACTACAGACGTCATCAATACAATAGACGTCATCTATACTATAGACGTCATCTATACTATAGACGTCATCTATATTATAGACGTCATCTATGCTATAGACGTCATCTATACTATAGACGTCATCTATACTATACACGTCATCTATACTATAGACGTCATCTATACTACAGACGTCATCTATACTATAGACTATAGACGTCAACTATACTATAGACGTAATCTATACTACAGACGTCATCTATACTATAGACGTCATCTATACTATAGACGTCATCTATACTATAGACGTCATCTATACTTTAGACGTCATTTATACTACAGACGTCATCTATACTATAGACGTCATCTATTCTATCGACGTCATCTATATTATAGACGTCATCTATATTATAGACGTCATCAATATTATAGACGTCATCTATTCTATAGACGTCATCTATTCTATAGACGTCATCTATAATATAGACGTCATCTATACTATAGACGTCATCTATACTATAGACGTCATCTATACTATAAACGTCATCTATACTATAGACGTCATCTATACTATAGACGTCATCTATACTATAGACGTCATCTATACTATAGACGTCATCTATACTATAGACGTCATCTATACTATAGACGTCATCTATACTATAGACGTCATCTATACTATAGACGTCATCTATACTATAGACGTCAACTATACTATAGACGTCATCTATACTATAGACGTCATCTTTTCTATAGACGTCATCTATACTATAGACGTCATCTATACTATAGACGTCATCTATACTATAGACGTCATCTATACTATATACGTCATCTATACTATAGACGTCATCTATACTATAGACGTCATCTATACTATAGACGTCATCTATACTATAGACGTCATCTATACTATAGACGTCATCTATACTATAGACGTCATCTATACTATAGACGTCATCTATACTATAGACGTCATCTATACTATAGTTGTCATCTATACTATAGACCTCATCTATAGTATAGACGTCATCTATAGTATAGACGTCATCTATACTATAGACGTCATCTATACTATAGACGTCATCTATACTATAGTTGTCATCTATACTATAGACGTCATCTTTACTATAGACGTCATCTATACTATAGACGTCATCTTTACTATAGACGTCATCTATACTATAGACGTCATCTATACTATAGACGTCATCTATACTATAGACGTCATCTATACTATAGTCGTCATCTATTCTATAGACGTCATCTATACTATAGGCGTCATCTATACTATAGTCGTCATCTATACTATAGTCGTCATCTATACTATAGGCGTCATCTATACTATAGATGTCATCTATACTATAGATGTCATCTATACTATAGACGTCATCTATACTATAGACGTCATCTATACTATAGACGTCATCTATACTATAGACGTCATCTTTACTATAGACGTCATCTATACTATAGACGTCATCTATACTATAGACGTCATCTATACTATAGTCGTCATCTATACTAAAGACGTCATCTATACTATAGACGTCATCTATACTATAGACGTCATCTATACTATAGACGTCATCTATACTATAGACGTCATCTATAGTATAGACGTCATCTATACTATAGAGGTCATCTATACTATAGACGTCATCTTTACTATAGAGGTCATCTATACTATAGACGTCATCTTTACTATAGACGTCATCTATACTATAGACGTCATCTATACTATAGACGTCATCTATACTATAGACGTCATCTATACTATAGACGTCATCTATACTATAGTCGTCATCTATACTATAGATGTCATCTATACTATAGATGTCATCTATACTATAGACGTCATCTATACTATAGACGTCATCTATACTATAGCCGTCATCTTTACTATAGACGTCATCTATACTATAGACGTCATCTATACTATAGTCGTCATCTATACTAAAGACGTTATCTATACTATAGACGTCATCTATACTATAGACGTCATCTATACTATAGACGTCATCTATAGTATAGACGTCATCTATAGTATAGACGTCATCTATAGTATAGACGTCATCTATAATATACACGTCATCTATAGTATAGACGTCATCTATACTATAGCCGTCATCTATACTATAGACGTCATCTATATTATAGAAGTCATCCATACTATACACGTCATCTATACTATAGACGTCATCTATACTATAGACGTCATCTACACTATAGACGTCATCTATACTATAGACGTCATCTACACTATAGACGTCATCTATACTATAGACGTCATCTATACTATAGACGTCATCTATACTATAGACATCATCTATTCTATAGACGTCATCTATAGTATAGACGTCATCTATTCTATAGACGTCATCTATACTACAGACGTCATCAATACTATAGACGTCATCTATACTATAGACGTCATCTATACTATAGACGTCATCTATATTATAGACGTCATCTATGCTATAGACGTCATCTATACTATAGACGTCATCTATACTATACACGTCATCTATACTATAGACGTCATCTATACTATAGACGTCAACTATACTGTAGACGTAATCTATACTACAGACGTCATCTATACTATAGACGTCATCTATACTATAGACGTCATCTATACTTTAGACGTCATTTATACTACAGACGTCATCTATACTACAGACGTCATCTATACTATAGACGTCATCTATTCTATAGACGTCATCTATATTATAGACGTCATCAATATTATAGACGTCATCTATTCTATAGACGTCATCTATTCTATAGACGTCATCTATAGTATAGACGTCATCTATACTATAGACGTCATCTATTCTATAGACGTCATCTATACTATAGACGTCATCTATACTATAGACGTCATCTATACTATAGACGTCATCTATACTATAGACGTCATCTATACTATAGACGTCATCTATACTATAGACGTCATCTATACTATAGACGTCATCTATACTATAGACGTCATCTATACTATAGACGTCATCTATACTATAGACGTCATCTATACTATAGACGTCATCTATACTATAGACGTCATCTATTCTATAGACGTCATCTATACTATAGACGTCATCTATACTATAGACGTCATCTATACTATAGACGTCATCTATACTATAGACGTCATCTATACTATAGACGTCATCTTAACTATAGACGTCATCTATACTATAGACGTCATCTATACTATAGACGTCATCTATACTATAGACGTCATCTATACTATAGACGTCATCTATACTATAGACGTCATCTATACTATAGACGTCATCTATACTATAGACCTCATCTATACTATAGTTGTCATCTATACTATAGACGTCATCTATAGTATAGACGTCATCTATACTATAGACGTCATCTATACTATAGACGTCATCTATACTATAGACGTCATCTATACTATAGTTGTCATCTATACTATAAACGTCATCTATAGTATAGACGTCATCTTTACTATAAACGTCATCTATACTATAGACGTCATCTTTACTATAGACGTCATCTATACTATAGACGTCATCTATACTATAGACGTCATCTATACTATAGACGTCATCTATACTATAGACGTCATCTATACTATAGGCGTCATCTATACTATAGTCGTCATCTATACTATAGTCGTCATCTATACTATAGATGTCATCTATACTATAGATGTCATCTATACTATAGACGTCATCTATACTATAGACGTCATCTATACTATAGACGTCATCTATACTATAGACGTCATCTATACTATAGACGTCATCTATACTATAGACGTCATCTATACTATAGACGTCATCTATACTATAGACGTCATCTATACTATAGACGTCATCTATACTATAGACGTCATCTATACTATAGACGTCATCTATACTATAGACGTCATCTATACTATAGACGTCATCTATACTATAGACGTCATCTATTCTATAGACGTCATCTATACTATAGACGTCATCTATACTATAGACGTCATCTATACTATAGACGTCATCTATACTATAGACGTCATCTATACTATAGACGTCATCTATACTATAGACGTCATCTATACTATTGACGTCATCTATACTATAGACGTCATCTATACTATAGACGTCATCTATACTATAGACGTCATCTATACTATAGACCTCATCTATACTATAGTTGTCATCTATACTATAGACGTCATCTATAGTATAGACGTCATCTATACTATAGACGTCATCTATACTATAGACGTCATCTATACTATAGTTGTCATCTATACTATAAACGTCATCTATAGTATAGACGTCATCTTTACTATAGACGTCATCTATACTATAGAGGTCATCTTTACTATAGACGTCATCTATACTATAGACGTCATCTATACTATAGACGTCATCTATACTATAGACGTCATCTATACTATAGACGTCATCTATACTATAGTCGTCATCTATACTATAGTCGTCATCTATACTATAGATGTCATCTATACTATAGATGTCATCTATACTATAGACGTCATCTATACTATAGACGTCATCTATACTATAGACGTCATCTATACTATAGACGTCATCTATACTATAGACGTCATCTATACTATAGACGTCATCTATACCATAGACGTCATCTATACCATAGACGTCATCTATACCATAGACGTCATCTATACCATAGACGTCATCTATACTATAGACGTCATCTATACTATAGACGTCATCTATACTATAGACGTCATCTATACTATAGACGTCATCTATACTACAGACGTCATCTATACTATAGACGTCATCTATACTATAGACGTCATCTATACTATAGACGTCATCTATACTATAGACGTCATCTATACTATAGACGTCATCTGTACTATAGACGTCATCTATACTATAGACGTCATCCATACTATAGTTGTCATCTATACTATAGTTGTCATCTATACTATAGACGTCATCTATAGTATAGACGTCATCTATACTTTAGAGGTCATCTATACTATAGACGTCATCTTTACTATAGACGTCATCTATAGTATAGACGTCATCTATACTATAGACGTCATCTAAACTATAGATGTCATCTATATTATAGAAGTCATCTATACTATAGACGTCATCTATACTAAAGACGTCATCTATAGTATAGACGTCATCTATAGTATACACGTCATCTATACTATAGAGGTCATCTATACTATAGACGTCATCTTTACTATAGACGTCATCTATAGTATAGACGTCATCTATACTATAGACGTCATCTATACTATAGACGTCATCTATACTATAGACGTCATCTATACTATAGTCGTCATCTATACTATAGTCGTCATCTATACTATAGTCGTCATCTATACTATAGATGTCATCTATACTATAGATGTCATCTATACTATAGATGTCATCTATACTATAGACGTCATCTATACTATAGACGTCATCTATACTATAGACGTCATCTATACTATAGACGTCATCTATACTATAGACGTCATCTATACTATAGACGTCATCTAAACTATAGATGTCATCTATATTACAGAAGTCATCTATACTATAGACGTCATCTATACTAAAGACGTCATCTATAGTATAGACGTCATCTATAGTATACACGTCATCTATAGTATAGACGTCATCTATACTATAGGCGTCATCTATACTATAGCCGTCATCTATACTATAGCCGTCATCTATACTATAGACGTCATCTATACTATAGACGTCATCTATATTATAGAAGTCATCTATACTATAGACGTCATCTATACTATAGGCGTCATCTATACTATAGACGTCATCTATACTATAGACGTCATCTATACTATAGACGTCATCTATACTATAGACATCATCTATTCTATAGACGTCATCTATAGTATAGACGTTATCTATTCTATAGACATCATCTATAGTATAGACGTTATCTATTCTATAGACATCATCTATAGTAGAGACGTCATCTTTAGTATAGACGTTATCTATTCTATAGACGTCATCTATAGTATAGACGTCATCTATACTATAGACGTCATCTATACTGTAGACGTCATCTATACTATAGACGTTATCTATACTATAGACGTCATCTATACTATAGACGTCATCTATACTATAGACGTCATCTATACTATAGACGTCATCTATACTATAGACGTCATCTATACTATAGACGTCATCTATACTATAGACGTCATCTATACTATAGACGTCATCTATACTATAGACGTCATCTATACTATAGCCGTCATCTATACTATAGACGTTATCTTTACTATAGCCGTCATCTATAATATAGACGTCATCTATACTATAGCCGTCATCTATACTATAGACGTCAACTATACTATAGACGTCATCTATACTATAGACGTCATCTATACTACAGACGTCATCTATACTATAGACGTCATCTACACTATAGACGTCTTCTATACTATAGACGTCATCTATACTATAGACGTCATCTATACTATAGACGTCATCTATACTATAAAGGTCATCTATACTATAGACGTCATCTATACTATAGACGTCATCTATGCTAAAGACGTCATCTATACTATAGACGTCATCTATACTATAGACGTCATATATACTATAGACGTCATCTATACTATAGACGTCATATATACTATAGACGTCATCTATACTATAGACGTCATCTATACTATAGCCGTCATCTATACTATAGACGTCATCTATACTATAGACGTCATCTATACTATAGACGTTATCTATACTATAGACGTCATCTGTACTATAGACGTCATCTATACTATAGACGTCATCTATACTATAGACGTCATATATACTATAGACGTCATATATACTATAGACGTCATCTATACTATAGACGTCATCTATACTATAGCCGTCATCTATACTATAGACGTCATCTATACTATAGACGTCATCTATACTATAGACGTCATCTATACTATAGACGTCATCTATACTATAGACGTTATCTATACTATAGACGTAATCTGTACTATAGATGTCATCTATACTATAGACGTCATCTGTACTATAGACGTCATCTATACTATAGACGTCATCTATACTATAGACGTCATCTATACTATAGACGTCATCTATACTATAGACGTCATCTATACTATAGACGTTATCTATACTATAGACGTCATCTATACTATAGACGTCATCTATACTATAGACGTCATCTATACTATAGACGTCATCTATACTATAGACGTCATATATACTATAGACGTCATCTATATTATAGTCGTCATCTATACTATAGTCGTCGTCTATACTATAGATGTCATCTATACTATAGACGTCATCTATACTATAGACGTCATCTATACTATAGACGTCATCTATAGTATAGACGTCATCTATAGTATAGACGTCATCTATACTATAGAGGTCATCTATACTATAGACGTCATCTATACTATAGACGTCATCTATACTATAGACGTCATCTATACTATAGACGTCATCTATACTATAGACGTCATCTATACTATAGACGTCATCTATACTATAGACGTCATCTATACTATAGACGTCAACTATACTATAGACGTCATCTATACTATAGACGTCATCTATACTATAGACGTCATCTATACTATAGACGTCATCTTTACTATAGCCGTCATCTATAATATAGACGTCAACTATACTATAGACGTCATATATACTATAGCCGTCATCTATACTATAGACGTCAACTATACTATAGACGTCATCTATACTATAGACGTCATCTATACTACAGACGTCATCCATACTATAGACGTCATCTACACTATAGACGTCTTCTATACTATAGACGACATCTATACTATAGACGTCATCTATACTATAGACGTCATCTATACTATAAAGGTCATCTATACTATAGACGTCATCTATACTATAGACGTCATCTATGCTAAAGACGTCATCTATACTATAGACGTCATCTATACTATAGACGTCATATATGCTATAGACGTCATCTATACTATAGACGTCATCTATACTATAGCCGTCATCTATACTATAGACGTCATCTATACTATAGACGTCATCTATACTATAGACGTTATCTATACTATAGACGTCATCTGTACTATAGACGTCATCTATACTATAGACGTCATCTATACTATAGACGTCATATATACTATAGACGTCATCTATACTATAGACGTCATCTATACCATAGCCGTCATCTATACTATAGACGTCATCTATACTATAGACGTCATCTATACTATAGACGTTATCTATGCTATAGACGTCATCTGTACTATAGACGTCATCTATACTATAGACGTCATCTGTACTATAGACGTCATCTATACTATAGACGTCATCTATACTATAGACGTCATCTATTCTATAGACGTCATCTATACTATAGACGTCATCTATACTATAGACGTTATCTATACTATAGACGTCATCTATACTATAGACGTCATCTATACTATAGACGTCATCTATACCATAGACGTCATCTATACTATAGACGTCATATATACTATAGACGTCATCTATATTATAGTCGTCATCTATACTATAGTCGTCGTCTATACTATAGATGTCATCTATACTATAGACGTCATCTATACTATAGACGTCATCTATACTATAGACGTCATCTATAGTATAGACGTCATCTATACTATAGAGTTCATCTATACTATAGACGTCATCTATACTATAGACGTCATCTATACTATAGACGTCATCTATACTATAGACGTCATCTATACTATAGACGTCATCTATACTATAGACGTCATCTATACTATAGACGTCATCTATACTATAGACGTCATCTATACTATAGACGTCATCTATACTATAGACGTCATCTATACTATAGACGTCATCTATACTATAGACGTCATCTATACTATAGACGTCATCTATACTATAGACGTCATATATACTATAGACGTCATCTATATTATAGTCGTCATCTATACTATAGTCGTCGTCTATACTATAGATGTCATCTATACTATAGACGTCATCTATACTATAGACGTCATCTATACTATAGACGTCATCTATACTATAGACGTCATCTATAGTATAGACGTCATCTATACTATAGAGGTCATCTATACTATAGACGTCATCTTTACTATAGACGTCATCTATAGTATAGACGTCATCTATACTATAGACGTCATCTATACTATAGACGTCATCTATACTATGACGTCATCTATACTATAGACGTCATCTATACTATAGACGTCATCTATACTATAGACGTCATTTATACTATAGACGTCATCTATACTATAGTCGTCATCTATACTATAGATGTCATCTATACTATAGATGTCATCTATACTATAGACGTCATCTATACTATAGACGTCATCTATACTATAGACGTCATCTATACTATAGACGTCATCTATACTATAGACGTCATCTGTACTATAGACGTCATCTATACTATAGACTTCATATATACTATAGACGTCATCTATACTATAGACGTCATCTGTACTATAGACGTCATCTATACTATAGACGTCATCTATACTATAGACGTCATCTATTCTATAGACGTCATCTATACTATAGACGTCATCTATACTATAGACGTTATCTATACTATAGACGTCATCTATACTATAGACGTCATCTATTCTATAGACGTCATCTATACTATAGACGTCATCTATACTATAGACGTTATCTATACTATAGACGTCATCTATACTATAGACGTCATCTATACTATAGACGTCATCTATACTATAGACGTCATCTATACTATAGACGTCATCTATACTATAGACGTCATCTATACTATAGACGTCATATATACTATAGACGTCATCTATATTATAGTCGTCATCTATACTATAGTCGTCGTCTATACTATAGATGTCATCTATACTATAGACGTCATCTATACTATAGACGTCATCTATACTATAGACGTCATCTATAGTATAGACGTCATCTATACTATAGAGGTCATCTATAGTATAGACGTCATCTATACTATAGAGGTCATCTATACTATAGACGTCATCTATACTATAGACGTCATCTATACTATAGACGTCATCTATACTATAGACGTCATCTATACTATAGACGTCATCTATACTATAGACGTCATCTATACTATAGACGTCATCTATACTATAGACGTCATCTATACTATAGACGTCATCTATACTATAGACGTCATCTATACTATAGACGTCATCTATACTATAGACGTCATCTATACTATAGACGTCATATATACTATAGACGTCATCTATATTATAGTCGTCATCTATACTATAGTCGTCGTCTATACTATAGATGTCATCTATACTATAGACGTCATCTATACTATAGACGTCATCTTTACTATAGACGTCATCTATACTATAGAGGTCATCTATACTATAGACGTCATCTATACTATAGACGTCATCTATACTATAGACGTCATCTATACTATAGACGTCATCTATACTATAGACGTCATCTATACTATAGACGTCATCTATACTATAGACGTCATCTATACTATAGACGTCATCTATACTATAGACGTCATCTATACTATAGACGTCATATATACTATAGACGTCATCTATATTATAGTCGTCATCTATACTATAGTCGTCGTCTATACTATAGATGTCATCTACACTATAGACGTCATCTATACTATAGACGTCATCTGTACTATAGACGTCATCTATAGTATAGACGTCATCTATAATATAGACGTCATCTATACTATAGAGGTCATCTATACTATAGACGTCATCTTTACTATAGACGTCATCTATAGTATAGACGTCATCTATACTATAGACGTCATCTATACTATAGACGTCATCTATACTATAGACGTCATCTATACTATGACGTCATCTATACTATAGACGTCATCTATACTATAGACGTCATCTATACTATAGACGTCATATATACTATAGACGTCATCTATACTATAGTCGTCATCTATACTATAGATGTCATCTATACTATAGATGTCATCTATACTATAGACGTCATCTATACTATAGACGTCATCTATACTATAGACGTCATCTATACTATAGACGTCATCTATACTATAGACGTCATCTATACTATAGACGTCATCTATACTATAGACTTCATATATACTATAGACGTCATCTATACTATAGACGTCATCTGTACTATAGACGTCATCTATACTATAGACGTCATCTATACTATAGACGTCATCTATTCTATAGACGTCATCTATACTATAGACGTCATCTATACTATAGACGTTATCTATACTATAGACGTCATCTATACTATAGACGTCATCTATACTATAGACGTCATCTATACTATAGACGTCATCTATACTATAGACGTCATATATACTATAGACGTCATCTATATTATAGTCGTCATCTATACTATAGTCGTCGTCTATACTATAGATGTCATCTATACTATAGACGTCATCTATACTATAGACGTCATCTATACTATAGACGTCATCTATAGTATAGACGTCATCTATACTATAGAGGTCATCTATGCTATAGACGTCATCTATACTATAGACGTCATCTATACTATAGACTTCATATATACTATAGACGTCATATATACTATAGACGTCATATATACTATAGACGTCATCTATACTATAGTCGTCATCTATACTATAGTCGTCATCTATACTATAGATGTCATGTATACTATAGACGTCATCTATACTATAGACGTCATATATACTATAGACGTCATCTATACTATAGACGTCATCTATACTATAGTCGTCATCTACACTATAGTCGTCATCTATACTATAGTCGTCATCTATACTTTAGACGTCATCTATACTATAGACGTCATCTATACTATAAACGTCATCTATACTATAGACTTCATATATACTATAGACGTCATATATACTATAGACGTCATATATACTATAGACGTCATATATACTATAGACGTCATCTATACTATAGTCGTCATCTATACTCTAGTCGTCATCTATACTCTAGTCGTCATCTATACTATAGATGTCATCTATACTATAGACGTCATATATACTATAGACGTCATCTATACTATAGTCGTCATCTACACTATAGTCGTCATCTATACTATAGTCGTCATCTATACTTTAGACGTCATCTATACTATAGACGTCATCTATACTATAGACGTCATCTATACTATAGACGTCATCTATACTATAGACGTCATCTATACTATAGACGTCATCTATACTATAGACGTCATCTATTCTATAGACGTCATCTATACTATAGACGTCATCTATACTATAGACGTCATCTATACTATAGACGTCATTTATACTATAGACGTCATCTATACTGTAGACGTCATCTATACTATAGACGTCATCTATACTATAGACGTCATCTATACTAAAGACGTCATCTATACTATAGACGTCATCTTTACTATAGACGTCATCTATACTATAGACGTCATCTATACTATAGACGTCATCTATACTATAGATGTCATCTATACTATAGACGTCATCTATACTATAGACGTCATCTATACTATAGACGTCATCTATACTATAGATGTCATCTATACTATAGACGTCATCTATACTATATACGTCATCTATACTATAGACGTCATCTATACTAAAGACGTCATCTATAGTATATAGGTCATCTATACTATAGACGTCATCTTTACTATAGACGTCATCTATACTATAGACGTCATCTATACTATAGACGTCATCTGTACTATAGACGTCATCTATACTATAGACGTCATCTATACTATAGACGTCATCTATACTATAGACTTCATATATACTATAGACGTCATCTATACTATAGAGGTCATCTATACTATAGACGTCATCTATACTATAGACGTCATCTATACTATAGACGTCATCTATACTATAGACGTCATCTATACTATAGACGTCATCTATACTATAGACGTCATCTATACTATAGACGTCATCTATACTATAGACGTCATCTATACTATAGACGTCATCTATACTATAGACGTCATCTATACTATAGACGTCATCTATACTATAGACGTCATCTATACTATAGACGTCATCTATACTATAGACGTCATCTATACTATAGACGTCATCTATACTATAGACGTCATCTATACTATGACGTCATCTATACTATAGACGTCATCTATACTAAAGACGTCATCTATACTATAGACGTCATCTATACTATAGACGTCATCTATACTATAGACGTCATCTATACTATAGACGTCATCTATACTATAGACGTCATCTATACTATAGACGTCATCTATACTATAGACGTCATCTATACTATAGACGTCATCTATACTATAGACGTCATCTATACTATAGACGTCATCTATACTATAGACGTCATCTAAACTATAGATGTCATCTATATTATAGAAGTCATCTATACTATAGACGTCATCTATACTAAAGACGTCATCTATAGTATAGACGTCATCTATAGTATACACGTCATCTATAGTATAGACGTCATCTATACTATAGGCGTCATCTATACTATAGCCGTCATCTATACTATAGCCGTCATCTATACTATAGACGTCATCTATACTATAGACGTCATCTATATTATAGAAGTCATCTATACTATAGACGTCATCTATACTATATGCGTCATCTATACTATAGACGTCATCTATACTATAGACGTCATCTATACTATAGACGTCATCTATACTATAGACGTCATCTATACTATATACGTCATCTATACTATAGCCGTCGTCTTTACTATAAACGTCATCTTTACTATAGCCGTCATCTATACTATAGACGTCAACTATACTATAGACGTCATCTATACTATAGCCGTCATCTATACTATAGACGTCATCTATACTATAGCCGTCATCTATACTATAGACGTCAACTATACTATAGACGTCATCTATACCATAGACGTCATCTATACTATAGACGTCATCTACACTATAGACGTCTTCTATACTATAGACGTCATCTATACTATAGACGTCATCTATACTATAGACGCCATCTATACTATAAAGGTCATCTATACTATAGACGTCATCTATACTATAGACGTCATCTATGCATAAGACGTCATCTATACTATAGACGTCATCTATACTATAGACGTCATATATACTATAGACGTCATCTATACTATAGACGTCATCTATACTATAGACGTCATCTATACTGTAGCCGTCATCTATACTATAGACGTCATCTATACTATAGACGTCATCTATACTATAGACGTTATCTATACTATAGACGTCATCTGTACTATAGACGTCATCTATACTATAGACGTCATCTGTACTATAGACGTCATCTATACTATAGACGTCATCTATACTATAGACGTCATCTATACTATAGACGTCATCTATACTATAGACGTCATCTATACTATAGACGTCATCTATACTATAGACGTCATCTATACTATAGACGTCATCTATACTATAGACGTCATCTATACTATAGACGTCATCTATACTATAGACGTCATCTATACTATAAACGTCATCTATACTATAGACGTCATCTATACTATAGACGTCATCTATACTATAGACGTCATCTATACTATAGACGTCATCTATACTATAGACGTCATCTATACTATAGACGTCATCTATAATATAGACGTCATATATACTATAGACGTCATCTATACTATAGACGTCATCTATATTATAGACGTCATCTATACTATAGACGTCATCTCTACTATAGACATCATCTAAACTATAGACGTCATCTATACTATACACGTCATCTATACTATAGACATCATCTACACTATACACGTCATCTATACTATAGACGTCAACTATACTATAGACGTCATCTATACTATAGACGTCATCTATACTATAGACATCATCTATACAATACACGTCATCTATACTATAGACATCATCTATACTATAGACATCATCTATACTATAGACATCATCTATACTATAGACATCATCTATACTATAGACGTCATCTATACTATAGACGTCATCTATACTAAAGACGTCATCTATACTATAGACGTCATCTATACTATAGACGTCATCTCTACTATAGACATCATCTAAACTATAGACGTCATCTATACTATACACGTCATCTATACTATAGACATCATCTACACTATACACGTCATCTATACTATAGACGTCAACTATACTATAGACGTCATCTGTACTATAGACATCATCTATACTATACACGTCATCTATACTATAGACATCATCTATACTATAGACGTCATCTATACTATAGACATCATCTACACTATAGACGTCATCTATACTATAGACGTCATCTATACTAAAGACGTCATCTATACTAAAGACGTCATCTATACTATAGACGTCATCTATACTAAAGACGTCATCTATACTATAGACGTCATCTATACTATAGACGTCATATATACTATAGACGTCATCTATACTATAGACGTTATCTATACTATAGACGTCATCTATACTATAGACGTCATCTGTACTATAGACGTCATCTATACTATAGACGTCATCTATACTATAGACGTCATCTATACTATAGACGTCATCTATACTATAGACGTCATCTATACTATAGCCGTCATCTATACTATAGACGTCATCTTTACTATAGCCGTCATCTATACTATAGACGTCAACTATACTATAGACGTCATCTATACTTTAGCCGTCATCTATACTATAGACGTCAACTATACTATAGACGTCATCTATACTATAGACGTCATCTATACTATAGACGTCATCTACACTATAGACGTCTTCTATACTATAGACGTCATCTATACTATAGACGTCATCTATACTACAGACGTCATCTATACTATAGACGTCATCTATACTATAGACGTCATCTATACTATAGACGTCATCTATGCTAAAGACGTCATCTATACTATAGACGTCATCTATACTATAGACGTCATATATACTATAGACGTCATCTATACTATAGACGTCATCTATACTATAGACGTCATCTATACTATAGACGTCATCTATACTATAGACGTCATCTATACTATAGACGTCATCTATACTATAGACGTCATCTATACTATAGACGTCATCTGTACTATAGACGTCATCTATACTATAGACGTCATCTATACTATAGACGTCATCTATAATAGACGTCATCTATACTATAGACGTCATCTATACTATAGACGTCATCTATACTATAGACGTCATCTATACTATAGACGTTATCTATAGACTGTGCAGTCTTAAGTACAGACTGTGCAGTCTTAACATCAGACTGTGCAGTCTTAGCTACAGACTGTGCAGTCTTAAGTACAGACTGTGCAGTCTTAACTACAAACTGTGCAGTCTTAATTGCAGACTGTGAAGTCTTAAGTACAGACTGTGCAGTCTTAAGTACAGACTGTGCAGTCTTAAGTACAGACTGTGCAGTCTTATTTACAGACTGTGCAGTCTTAAGTCAGACTGCACAGTCTTAACTACAGACTGTGCAGTCTTTAGTACAGTGTTTGCAGTTTTTAGTACAGTGTTTGCAGTTTTTAGTACAGACTGTGCAGTCTTAACTACAGACTGTGCAGTCTTAAGTGCAGACTGTGCAGTCTTAAGTACAGACTGTGCAGTCTTTAGTACAGTGTTTGCAGTTTTTAGTACAGACTGTGCAGTCTTAACTACAGACTGTGCAGTCTTAAGTGCAGACTGTGCAGTCTTAACTACAGACTGTGCAGTCTTAAGTGCAGACTGTGCAGTCTTTAGTACAGTGTTTGCAATTTTTAGTACAGACTGTGCAGTCTTAAGTGCAGACTGTGCAGTCTTAAGTGCAGACTGTGCAGTCTTAACTACAGACTATGCAGTCTTAAGTGCAGACTGTGCAGTCTTAAGAACAGACTGTGCAGTCTTAAGTACAGACTGTGCAGTCTTAAGTACAGACTGTGCAGTCTTAACTACAGACTGTGCAGTCTTAACTACAGACTGTGCAGTCTTAAGTACAGACTGTGCAGTCTTAAGTACAGACTGTGCAGTCTTAACTTCAGACTGTGCAGTCTTAACTACAGACTGTGCAGTCTTAAGTACAGACTGTGCAGTCTTAACTACAGACTGTGCAGTCTTAATTGCAGACTGTGAAGTCTTAAGTACAGACTGTGCAGTCTTATTTACAGACTGTGCAGTCTTAAGTGCAGACTGTGCAGTCTTAAGTACATACTGTGCAGTCTTAAGTACAGACTGTGCAGTCTACTACAGACTGTGCAGTCTTAACTACAGACTGTGCAGACTGTGCAGTCTTAAGTGCAGACTGTGCAGTCTTAAGTACAGACTGTGCAGTCTTTAGTACAGTGTTTGCAGTTTTTAGTACAGACTGTGCAGTCTTAAGTGCAGACTGTGCAGTCTTAAGTGCAGACTGTGCAGTCTTAAGTGCAGACTGTGCAGTCTTAACTACAGACTGTGCAGTCTTAAGTGCAGACTGTGCAGTCTTAAGAACAGACTGTGCAGTCTTAAGTACAGACTGTGCAGTCTTAAGTACAGACTGTACAGTCTTAAGTACAGACTGTACAGTCTTAAGTACAGACTGTGCGGTCTTAACTTCAGACTGTGCAGTCTTAAGTGCAGACTGTGCAGTCTTAAGTACAGACTGTGCAGTCTTAACTACAGACTGTGCAGTCTTAATTGCAGACTGTGAAGTGTTAAGTACAGACTGTGCAGTCTTATTTACAGACTGTGCAGTCTTAAGTGCAGACTGTGCAGTCTTAAGTACAGACTGTGCAGTCTTAACTACAGACTGTGCAGTCTTAACTACAGACTGTGCAGTCTTAACTACAGACTGTGCAGTCTTAAGTGCAGACTGTGCAGTCTTAACTACAGACTGTGCAGTCTTAAGTGCAGACTGTGCAGTCTTAAGTACAGACTGTGCAGTCCTTAGTACAGTGTTTGCAATTTTTAGTACAGACTGTGCAGTCTTAAGTGCAGACTGTGCAGTCTTAACTACAGACTATGCAGTCTTAAGTGCAGACTGTGCAGTCTTAAGAACAGACTGTGCAGTCTTAAGTACAGACTGTGCAGTCTTAAGTACAGACTGTGCAGTCTTAACTGCAGACTGTGCAGTCTTAACTACAGACTGTGCAGTCTTAAGTACAGACTGTGCAGTCTTAAGTACAGACTGTGCAGTCTTAACTTCAGACTGTGCAGTCTTAACTACAGACTGTGCAGTCTTAAGTACAGACTGTGCAGTCTTAACTACAGACACAGACTGTGCAGTCTTAATTGCAGACTGTGAAGTCTTAAGTACAGACTGTGCAGTCTTATTTACAGACTGTGCAGTCTTAAGTGCAGACTGTGCAGTCTTAAGTACAGACTGTGCAGTCTTAAGTACAGACTGTGCAGTCTACTACAGACTGTGCAGACTGTGCAGTCTTAAGTGCAGACTGTGCAGTCTTAAGTACAGACTGTGCAGTCTTTAGTACAGTGTTTGCAGTTTTTAGTACAGACTGTGCAGTCTTAAGTGCAGACTGTGCAGTCTTAAGTGCAGACTGTGCAGTCTTAACTACAGACTGTGCAGTCTTAAGTGCAGACTGTGCAGTCTTAAGAACAGACTGTGCAGTCTTAAGTACAGACTGTGCAGTCTTAAGTACAGACTGTGCAGTCTTAAGTACAGACTGTGCAGTCTTAAGTACAGACTGTGCAGTCTTAAGTACAGACTGTGCGGTTTTAACTTCAGACTGTGCAGTCTTAACTACAGACTGTGCAGTCTTAAGTACAGACTGTGCAGTCTTAACTACAGACTGTGCAGTCTTAATTGCAGACTGTGAAGTCTTAAGTACAGACTGTGCAGTCTTATTTACAGACTGTGCAGTCTTAAGTGCAGACTGTGCAGTCTTAAGTACAGACTGTGCAGTCTTAAGTACAGACTGTGCAGTCTACTACAGACTGTGCAGTCTTAACTACAGACTGTTCAGTCTTAAGTGCAGACTGTGCAGTCTTAAGTGCAGACTGTGCAGTCTTAAGTACAGACTGTGCAGTCTTAAGTGCAGACTGTGCAGTCTTAAGTGCAGACTGTGCAGTCTTAACTACAGACTGTGCAGTCTTAAGTGCAGACTGTGCAGTCTTAAGTACAGACTGTGCAGGCTTAAGTACAGACTGTGCAGTCTTAAGTACAGACTGTGCAGTCTACTACAGACTGTGTAGTCTTAACTGCAGACTGTGCAGTCTTAAGTGCAGACTGTGTAGTCTTAAGTGCAGACTGTGCAGTCTTAAGTACAGACTGTGTAGTCTTAAGTGCAGACTGTGCAGTCTTAAGTGCAGACTGTGCAGTCTTAAGTACAGACTGTGCAGTCTTAAGTGCAGACTGTGCAGTCTTAAGTGCAGACTGTGCAGTCTTAACTACAGACTGTGCAGTCTTGACTACAGACTGTGCAGTCTTAACTACAGACTGTGCAGTCTTAAGTGCAGACTGTGCAGTCTTAAGTACAGACTGTGCAGTCTTAACTACAGACTGTGCAGTCTTAACTACAGACTGTGCAGTCTTAATTGCAGACTGTGAAGTCTTAAGTGCAGACTGTGCAGTCTTAAGTGCAGACTGTGTAGTCTTAAGTGCAGACTGTGCAGTCTTAAGTACAGACTGTGCAGTCTTAAGTGCAGACTGTGCAGTCTTAAGTGCAGACTGTGCAGTCTTAAGTACAGACTGTGCAGTCTTAAGTGCAGACTGCGCAGTCTTAAGTGCAGACTGTGCAGTCTTAACTACAGACTGTGCAGTCTTGACTACAGACTGTGCAGTCTTAACTACAGACTGTGCAGTCTTAATTGCAGACTGTGCAGTCTTAAGTACAGACTGTGCAGTCTTAACTACAGACTGTGCAGTCTTAACTACAGACTGTGCAGTCTTAATTGCAGACTGTGAAGTCTTAAGTGCAGACTGTGCAGTCTTAAGTACAGACTGTGCAGTCTTAAGTGCAGACTGTGCAGTCTTAAGTGCAGACTGTGCAGTCTTAACTACAGACTGTGCAGTCTTGACTACAGACTGTGCAGTCTTAACTACAGACTGTGCAGTCTTAAGTGCAGACTGTGCAGTCTTAAGTACAGACTGTGCAGTCTTAACTACAGACTGTGCAGTCTTAACTACAGACTGTGCAGTCTTAACTACAGACTGTGCAGTCTTAATTGCAGACTGTGAAGTCTTAAGTGCAGACTGTGCAGTCTTAAGTGCAGACTGTGTAGTCTTAAGTGCAGACTGTGCAGTCTTAAGTACAGACTGTGCAGTCTTAAGTGCAGACTGTGCAGTCTTAAGGGCAGACTGTGCAGTCTTAAGTGCAGACTGTGCAGTCTTAAGTGCAGACTGTGCAGTCTTAACTACAGACTGTGCAGTCTTAACTACAGACTGTGCAGTCTTAAGTACAGACTGTGCAGTCTTAACTACAGACTGTGCAGTCTTAAGTGCAGACTGTGCAGTCTTAACTACAGACTGTGCAGTCTTAAGTGCAGACTGTGCAGTCTTAAGTACAGACTGTGCAGTCTTTAGTACAGTGTTTGCAGTTTTTAGTACAGACTGTGCAGTCTTAACTACAGACTGTGCAGTCTTAAGTGCAGACTGTGCAGTTTTAAGTGCAGATTGTGCAGTCTTAACTACAGACTGTGCAGTCTTAACTACAGACTGTGCAGTCTTAACTACAGACTGTGCAGTCTTAACAACAGACTGTGCAGTCTTAAGTGCAGACTGTGCAGTCTTAAGTACAGACTGTGCAGTCTTAACTACAGACTGTGCAGTCTTAACTACAGACTGTGCAGTCTTAAGTACAGACTGTGCAGTCTTAACTACAGACTGTGCAGTCTTAATTGCAGACTGTGAAGTCTTAAGTACAGACTGTGCAGTCTTATTTACAGACTGTGCAGTCTTAAGTGCAGACTGTGCAATCTTAAGTACAGACTGTGCAGTCTTAAGTACAGACTGTGCAGTCTACTACAGACTGTGCAGTCTTAACTACAGACTGTGCAGTCTTAAGTGCAGACTGTGCAGTCTTAAGTGCAGACTGTGCAGTCTTAACTACAGACTGTGCAGTCTTAACTACGGACTGTGCAGTCTTAACAACAGACTGTGCAGTCTTAAGCCCAGACTGTGCAGTCTCAACTACAGACTGTGCAGTCTTAAGTGCAGACTGTGCGGTCTTAAGTACAGACTGTGCAGTCTTTAGTACAGTGTTTGCAGTTTTTAGTACAGACTGTGCAGTCTTAAGTGCAGACTGTGCAGTCTTAAGTGCAGACTGTGCAGTCTTAACTACAGACTGTGCAGTCTTAAGTACAGACTGTGCAGTCTTAAGTACAGACTGTGCAGTCTTAACTACAGACTGTGCAGTCTTAACTACAGACTGTGCAGTCTTAACTACAGACTGTGCAGTCTTAAGTACAGACTGTGCAGTCTTAAGTACAGACTGTGCAGTCTTAACTTCAGACTGTGCAGTCTTAACTACAGACTGTGCAGTCTTAAGTACAGACTGTGCAGTCTTAACTACAGACTGTGCAGTCTTAATTGCAGACTGTGAAGTCTTAAGTACAGACTGTGCAGTCTTATTTACAGACTGTGCAGTCTTAAGTGCAGACTGTGCAGTCTTAAGTGCAGACTGTGCAGTCTTAAGTGCAGACTGTGCAGTCCTAACTACAGACTGTGCAGTCTTAAGTGCAGACTGTGCAGTCTTAAGTACAGACTGTGCAGGCTTAAGTACAGACTGTGCAGTCTTAAGTACAGACTGTGCAGTCTACTACAGACTGTGTAGTCTTTACTGCAGACTGTGCAGTCTTAAGTGCAGACTGTGCAGTCTTAAGTGCAGACTGTGCAGTCTTAAGTACAGACTGTGCAGTCTTAAGTACAGACTATGCAGTCTTAACTACAGACTGTGCAGTCTTAAGTGCAGACTGTGCAGTCTTAAGAACAGACTGTGCAGTCTTAAGTACAGACTGTGCAGTCTTAAGTACAGACTGTGCAGTCTTAAGTACAGACTGTGCAGTCTTAAGTACAGACTGTGCGGTCTTAACTTCAGACTGTGCAGTCTTAACTACAGAATGTGCAGTCTTAAGTACAGACTGTGCAGTCTTAACTACAGACTGTGCAGTCTTAATTGCAGACTGTGAAGCCTTAAGTACAGACTGTGCAGTCTTATTTACAGACTGTGCAGTCTTAAGTGCAGACTGTGCAGTCTTAAGTACAGACTGTGCAGTCTTTAGTACAGACTGTGCAGTCTACTACAGACTGTGCAGTCTTAACTACAGACTGTGCAGTCTTAAGTGCAGACTGTGCAGTCTTAAGTGCAGACTGTGCAGTCTTAAGTACAGACTGTGCAGTCTTAAGTGCAGACTGTGCAGTCTTAACTACAGACTGTGCAGTCTTAAGTGCAGACTGTGCAGTCTGAAGTGCAGACTGTGCAGTCTTAAGTACAGACTGTGCAGGCTTAAGTACAGACTGTGCAGTCTACTACAGACTGTGTAGTCTTAACTGCAGACTGTGCAGTCTTAAGTGCAGACTGTGTAGTCTTAAGTGCAGACTGTGCAGTCTTAAGTACAGACTGTGCAGTCTTAAGTGCAGACTGTGCAGTCTTAAGTGCAGACTGTGCAGTCTTAAGTACAGACTGTGCAGTCTTAAGTGCAGACTGTGCAGTCTTAAGTGCAGACTGTGCAGTCTTAACTACAGACTGTGCAGTCTTGACTACAGACTGTGCAGTCTTAACTACAGACTGTGCAGTCTTAAGTGCAGACTGTGCAGTCTTAAGTACAGACTGTGCAGTCTTAACTACAGACTGTGCAGTGTTAACTACAGACTGTGCAGTCTTAATTGCAGACTGTGAAGTCTTAAGTACAGACTGTGCAGTCTTAAGTACAGACTGTGCAGTCTTAACTACAGACTGTGCAGTCTTAAATACAGACTGTGCAGTCTTAAGTACAGACTGTGCAGTCTTAACTACAGACTGTGCAGTCTTAAGTGCAGACTGTGCAGTCTTAACTACAGACTGTGAAGTCTTAAGTGCAGACTGTGCAGTCTTAAGTACAGAATGTGCAGTCTTTAGTACAGTGTTTGCAGTTTTTAGTACAGACTGTGCAGTCTTAACTACAGACTGTGCAGTCTTAAGTGCAGACTGTGCAGTCTTAAGTGCAGATTGTGCAGTCTTAACTACAGACTGTGCAGTCTTAACTACAGACTGTGCAGTCTTAACTACAGACTGTGCAGTCTTAAGTGCAGACTGTGCAGTCTTAAGTACAGACTGTGCAGTCTTAACTACAGACTGTGCAGTCTTAACTACAGACTGTGCAGTCTTAACTACAGACTGTGCAGTCTTAAGTACAGACTGTGCAGTCTTAGCTACAGACTGTGCAGTCTTAATTGCAGACTGTGAAGTCTTAAGTACAGACTGTGCAGTCTTATTTACAGACTGTGCAGTCTTAAGTGCAGACTGTGCAGTCTTAAGTACAGACTGTGCAGTCTACTACAGACTGTGCAGTTTTAACTACAGACTGTGCAGTCTTAAGTACAGACTGTGCAGTCTTAATTGCAGACTGTGAAGTCTTAAGTACAGACTGTGCAGTCTTATTTACAGACTGTGCAGTCTTAAGTGCAGACTGTGCAGTCTTAAGTGCAGACTGTGCAGTCTTAAGTGCAGACTGTGCAGTCTTAACTACAGACTGTGCAGTCTTAACTACAGACTGTGCAGTCTTAAGCCCAGACTGTGCAGTCTCAACTACAGACTTTAAGTGCAGACTGTGCAGTCTTAAGTGCAGACTGTGCAGTCTTAAGTACAGACTGTGCAGTCTTTAGTACAGTGTTTGCAGTTTTTAGTACAGACTGTGCAGTCTTAAGTGCAGACTGTGCAGTCTTAAGTGCAGACTGTGCAGTCTTAAGTGCAGACTGTGCAGTCTTAAGAACAGACTGTGCAGTCTTAAGTACAGACTGTGCAGTCTTAAGTACAGACTGTGCAGTCTTAAGTACAGACTGTGCAGTCTTAACTACAGACTGTGCAGTCTTAACTACAGACTGTGCAGTCTTAACTACAGACTGTGCAGTCTTAAGTACAGACTGTGCAGTTTTAAGTACAGACTGTGCAGTCTTAACTTCAGACTGTGCAGTCTTAACTTCAGACTGTGCAGTCTTAACTACAGACTGTGCAGTCTTAACTACAGACTGTGCAGTCTTAATTGCAGACTGTGAAGTCTTAAGTACAGACTGTGCAGTCTTATTTACAGACTGTGCAGTCTTAAGTGCAGACTGTGCAGTCTTAAGTACAGACTGTGCAGTCTTAAGTACAGACTGTGCAGTCTACTACAGACTGTGCAGTCTTAACTACAGACTGTGCAGTCTTAAGTGCAGACTGTGCAGTTTTAAGTGCAGACTGTGCAGTCTTAAGTACAGACTGTGCAGTCTTAAGTGCAGACTGTGCAGTCTTAACTACAGACTGTGAAGTCTTAAGTGCAGACTGTGCAGTCTTAAGTACAGACTGTGCAGTCTTAAGTGCAGACTGTGCAGTCTTAAGTGCAGACTGTGCAGTCTTAAGTACAGACTGTGCAGTCTTAAGTGCAGACTGTCGTGCAGTCTTAAGTGCAGACTGTGCAGTCTTAAGTACAGACTGTGCAGTCTTTAGTACAGTGTTTGCAGTTTTTAGTACAGACTGTGCAGTCTTAAGTGCAGACTGTGCAGTCTTAAGTGCAGACTGTGCAGTCTTAAGAACAGACTGTGCAGTCTTAAGTACAGACTGTGCAGTCTTAAGTACAGACTGTGCAGTCTTAACTACAGACTGTGCAGTCTTAACTACAGACTGTGCAGTCTTAACTACAGACTGTGCAGTCTTAACTACAGACTGTGCAGTCTTAAGTACAGACTGTGCAGTCTTAAGTACAGACTGTGCAGTCTTAACTTCAGACTGTGCAGTCTTAACTTCAGACTGTGCAGTCTTAACTACAGACTGTGCAGTCTTAAGTACAGACTCCGCAGTCTTAACTACAGACTGTGCAGTCTTAATTGCAGACTTTGAAGTCTTAAGTACAGACTGTGCAGTCTTATTTACAGACTGTGCAGTCTTAAGTGCAGACTGTGCAGTCTTAAGTACAGACTGTGCAGTCTTAAGTACAGACTGTGCAGTCTACTACAGACTGTGCAGTCTTAACTACAGACTGTGCAGTCTTAAGTGCAGACTGTGCAGTTTTAAGTGCAGACTGTGCAGTCTTAAGTACAGACTGTGCAGTCTTAAGTGCAGACTGTGCAGTCTTAACTACAGACTGTGAAGTCTTAAGTGCAGACTGTGCAGTCTTAAGTACAGACTGTGCAGGCTTAAGTGCAGACTGTGCAGTCTTAAGTACAGACTTTGCAGTCTACTACAGACTGTGTAGTCTTAACTGCAGACTGTGCAGTCTTAAGTGCAGACTGTGTAGTCTTAAGTGCAGACTGTGCAGTCTTAAGTACAGACTGTGCAGTCTTAACTACAGACTGTGCAGTCTTAACTACAGACTGTGCAGTCTTAAGTGCAGACTGTGCAGTCTTAACTACAGACTGTGCAGTCTTAAGTGCAGACTGTGCAGTCTTAAATACAGACTGTGCAGTCTTAAGTGCAGACTGTGCAGTCTTAAGTGCAGACTGTGCAGTCTTAAGTGCAGACTGTGCAGTCTTAAGTACAGACTGTGCAGTCTTTAGTACAGTGTTTGCAGTTTTTAGTACAGACTGTGCAGTCATAACTACAGACTGTGCAGTCTTAAGTGCAGACTGTGCAGTCTTAAGTGCAGATTGTGCAGTCTTAACTACAGACTGTGCAGTCTTAACTACAGACTGTGCAGTCTTAACTACAGACTGTGCAGTCCTAAGTGCAGACTGTGCAGTCTTAAGTGCAGACTGTGCAGTCTTAACTACAGACTGTGCAGTCTTAAGTGCAGACTGTGCAGTCTTAAGAACAGACTGTGCAGTCTTAAGTACAGACTGTGCAGTCTTAAGGACAGACTGTGCAGTCTTAACTACAGACTGTGCAGTCTTAACTACAGACTGTGCAGTCTTAAGTACAGACTGTGCAGTCTTAAGTACAGACTGTGCAGTCTTAACTTCAGACTGTGCAGTCTTAACTACAGACTGTGCAGTCTTAAGTACAGACTGTGCAGTCTTAACTACAGACTGTGCAGTCTTAATTGCAGACTGTGAAGTCTTAACTACAGACTGTGCAGTCTTAACTACAGACTGTGCAGTCTTAAGTGCAGACTGTGCAGTCTTAACTACAGACTGTGCAGTCTTAATTGCAGACTGTGAAGTCTTAACTACAGACTGTGCAGTCTTAACTACAGACTGTGCAGTCTTAAGTGCAGACTGTGCAGTCTTAAGAACAGACTGTGCAGTCTTAAGTACAGACTGTGCAGTCTTAAGTACAGACTGTGCAGTCTTAACTACAGACTGTGCAGTCTTAACTACAGACTGTGCAGTCTTAAGTACAGACTGTGCAGTCTTAACTTCAGACTGTGCAGTCTTAACTACAGACTGTGCAGTCTTAAGTACAGATTGTGCAGTCTCAACTACAGACTGTGCAGTCTTAAGTGCAGACTGTGCAGTCTTAAGTACAGACTGTGCAGTCTTTAGTACAGTGTTTGCAGTTTTTAGTACAGACTGTGCAGTCTTAAGTGCAGACTGTGCAGTCTTAAGTGCAGACTGTGCAGTCTTAACTACAGACTGTGCAGTCTTAAGTGCAGACTGTGCAGTCTTAAGAACAGACTGTGCAGTCTTAAGTACAGACTGTGCAGTCTTAAGTACAGACTGTGCAGTCTTAACTACAGACTGTGCAGTCTTAACTACAGACTGTGCAGTCTTAAGTACAGACTGTGCAGTCCTAAGTACAGACTGTGCAGTCTTAACTTCAGACTGTGCAGTCTTAACTACAGACTGTGCAGTCTTAAGTACAGACTGTGCAGTCTTAACTACAGACTGTGCAGTCTTAATTGCAGACTGTGAAGTCTTAACTACAGACTGTGCAGTCTTAACTACAGACTGTGAAGTCTTAAGTGCAGACTGTGCAGTCTTAAGTACAGACTGTGCAGTCTTAACTACAGACTGTGCAGTCTTAATTGCAGACTGTGAAGTCTTAAGTACAGACTGTGCAGTCTTATTTACAGACTGTGCAGTCTTAAGTGCAGACTGTGCAGTCTTAAGTGCAGACTGTGCAGTCTTAAGTGCAGACTGTGCAGTCTTAATTGCAGACTGTGAAGTCTTAAGTACAGACTGTGCAGTCTTATTTACAGACTGTGCAGTCTTTAGTGCAGACTGTGCAGTCTTAAGTACAGACTGTGCAGTCTACTACAGACTGTGCAGTTTTAACTACAGACTGTGCAGTCTTAAGTACAGACTGTGCAGTCTTAATTGCAGACTGTGAAGTCTTAAGTACAGACTGTGCAGTCTTATTTACAGACTGTGCAGTCTTAAGTGCAGACTGTGCAGTCTTAAGTGCAGACTGTGCAGTCTTAAGTGCAGACTGTGCAGTCTTAACTACAGACTGTGCAGTCTTAACTACAGACTGTGCAGTCTTAAGCCCAGACTGTGCAGTCTCAACTACAGACTTTAAGTGCAGACTGTGCAGTCTTAAGTGCAGACTGTGCAGTCTTAAGTACAGACTGTGCAGTCTTTAGTACAGTGTTTGCAGTTTTTAGTACAGACTGTGCAGTCTTAAGTGCAGACTGTGCAGTCTTAAGTGCAGACTGTGCAGTCTTAAGTGCAGACTGTGCAGTCTTAAGAACAGACTGTGCAGTCTTAAGTACAGACTGTGCAGTCTTAAGTACAGACTGTGCAGTCTTAAGTACAGACTGTGCAGTCTTAACTACAGACTGTGCAGTCTTAACTACAGACTGTGCAGTCTTAACTACAGACTGTGCAGTCTTAAGTACAGACTGTGCAGTTTTAAGTACAGACTGTGCAGTCTTAACTTCAGACTGTGCAGTCTTAACTTCAGACTGTGCAGTCTTAACTACAGACTGTGCAGTCTTAACTACAGACTGTGCAGTCTTAATTGCAGACTGTGAAGTCTTAAGTACAGACTGTGCAGTCTTATTTACAGACTGTGCAGTCTTAAGTGCAGACTGTGCAGTCTTAAGTACAGACTGTGCAGTCTTAAGTACAGACTGTGCAGTCTACTACAGACTGTGCAGTCTTAACTACAGACTGTGCAGTCTTAAGTGCAGACTGTGCAGTTTTAAGTGCAGACTGTGCAGTCTTAAGTACAGACTGTGCAGTCTTAAGTGCAGACTGTGCAGTCTTAACTACAGACTGTGAAGTCTTAAGTGCAGACTGTGCAGTCTTAAGTACAGACTGTGCAGTCTTAAGTGCAGACTGTGCAGTCTTAAGTGCAGACTGTGCAGTCTTAAGTACAGACTGTGCAGTCTTAAGTGCAGACTGTCGTGCAGTCTTAAGTGCAGACTGTGCAGTCTTAAGTACAGACTGTGCAGTCTTTAGTACAGTGTTTGCAGTTTTTAGTACAGACTGTGCAGTCTTAAGTGCAGACTGTGCAGTCTTAAGTGCAGACTGTGCAGTCTTAAGAACAGACTGTGCAGTCTTAAGTACAGACTGTGCAGTCTTAAGTACAGACTGTGCAGTCTTAACTACAGACTGTGCAGTCTTAACTACAGACTGTGCAGTCTTAACTACAGACTGTGCAGTCTTAAGTACAGACTGTGCAGTCTTAAGTACAGACTGTGCAGTCTTAACTTCAGACTGTGCAGTCTTAACTTCAGACTGTGCAGTCTTAACTACAGACTGTGCAGTCTTAAGTACAGACTCCGCAGTCTTAACTACAGACTGTGCAGTCTTAATTGCAGACTTTGAAGTCTTAAGTACAGACTGTGCAGTCTTATTTACAGACTGTGCAGTCTTAAGTGCAGACTGTGCAGTCTTAAGTACAGACTGTGCAGTCTTAAGTACAGACTGTGCAGTCTACTACAGACTGTGCAGTCTTAACTACAGACTGTGCAGTCTTAAGTGCAGACTGTGCAGTTTTAAGTGCAGACTGTGCAGTCTTAAGTACAGACTGTGCAGTCTTAAGTGCAGACTGTGCAGTCTTAACTACAGACTGTGAAGTCTTAAGTGCAGACTGTGCAGTCTTAAGTACAGACTGTGCAGGCTTAAGTGCAGACTGTGCAGTCTTAAGTACAGACTTTGCAGTCTACTACAGACTGTGTAGTCTTAACTGCAGACTGTGCAGTCTTAAGTGCAGACTGTGTAGTCTTAAGTGCAGACTGTGCAGTCTTAAGTACAGACTGTGCAGTCTTAACTACAGACTGTGCAGTCTTAACTACAGACTGTGCAGTCTTAAGTGCAGACTGTGCAGTCTTAACTACAGACTGTGCAGTCTTAACTACAGACTGTGCAGTCTTAAGTGCAGACTGTGCAGTCTTAAGTACAGACTGTGCAGTCTTAACTACAGACTGTGCAGTCTTAACTACAGACTGTGCATTCTTAATTGCAGACTGTGAAGTCTTAAGTACAGACTGTGCAGTCTTAAGTACAGACTGTGCAGTCTTAACTACAGACTGTGCAGTCTTAACTACAGACTGTGCAGTCTTAAGTGCAGACTGTGCAGTCTTAACTACAGACTGTGCAGTCTTAAGTGCAGACTGTGCAGTCTTAAGTGCAGACTGTGCAGTCTTAAGTACAGACTGTGCAGTCTTTAGTACAGTGTTTGCAGTTTTAAGTACAGACTGTGCAGTCATAACTACAGACTGTGCAGTCTTAAGTGCAGACTGTGCAGTCTTAAGTGCAGATTGTGCAGTCTTAACTACAGACTGTGCAGTCTTAACTACAGACTGTGCAGTCTTAACTACAGACTGTGCAGTCCTAAGTGCAGACTGTGCAGTCTTAAGTGCAGACTGTGCAGTCTTAACTACAGACTGTGCAGTCTTAAGTGCAGACTGTGCAGTCTTAAGAACAGACTGTGCAGTCTTAAGTACAGACTGTGCAGTCTTAAGTACAGACTGTGCAGTCTTAACTACAGACTGTGCAGTCTTAAGTACAGACTGTGCAGTCTTAAGTACAGACTGTGCAGTCTTAACTTCAGACTGTGCAGTCTTAACTACAGACTGTGCAGTCTTAAGTACAGACTGTGCAGTCTTAACTACAGACTGTGCAGTCTTAATTGCAGACTGTGAAGTCTTAACTACAGACTGTGCAGTCTTAACTACAGACTGTGCAGTCTTAAGTGCAGACTGTGCAGTCTTAACTACAGACTGTGCAGTCTTAATTGCAGACTGTGAAGTCTTAACTACAGACTGTGCAGTCTTAACTACAGACTGTGCAGTCTTAAGTGCAGACTGTGCAGTCTTAAGAACAGACTGTGCAGTCTTAAGTACAGACTGTGCAGTCTTAAGTACAGACTGTGCAGTCTTAACTACAGACTGTGCAGTCTTAACTACAGACTGTGCAGTCTTAAGTACAGACTGTGCAGTCTTAACTTCAGACTGTGCAGTCTTAACTACAGACTGTGCAGTCTTAAGTACAGATTGTGCAGTCTCAACTACAGACTGTGCAGTCTTAAGTGCAGACTGTGCAGTCTTAAGTACAGACTGTGCAGTCTTTAGTACAGTGTTTGCAGTTTTTAGTACAGACTGTGCAGTCTTAAGTGCAGACTGTGCAGTCTTAAGTGCAGACTGTGCAGTCTTAACTACAGACTGTGCAGTCTTAAGTGCAGACTGTGCAGTCTTAAGAACAGACTGTGCAGTCTTAAGTACAGACTGTGCAGTCTTAAGTACAGACTGTGCAGTCTTAACTACAGACTGTGCAGTCTTAACTACAGACTGTGCAGTCTTAAGTACAGACTGTGCAGTCCTAAGTACAGACTGTGCAGTCTTAACTTCAGACTGTGCAGTCTTAACTACAGACTGTGCAGTCTTAAGTACAGACTGTGCAGTCTTAACTACAGACTGTGCAGTCTTAATTGCAGACTGTGAAGTCTTAACTACAGACTGTGCAGTCTTAACTACAGACTGTGAAGTCTTAAGTGCAGACTGTGCAGTCTTAAGTACAGACTGTGCAGTCTTAACTACAGACTGTGCAGTCTTAATTGCAGACTGTGAAGTCTTAAGTACAGACTGTGCAGTCTTATTTACAGACTGTGCAGTCTTAAGTGCAGACTGTGCAGTCTTAAGTGCAGACTGTGCAGTCTTAAGTGCAGATTGTGCAGTCATAACTACAGACTGTGCAGTCTTAACTACAGACTGTGCAGTCTTAATTGCAGACTGTGAAGTCTTAAGTACAGACTGTGCAGTCTTATTTACAGACTGTGCAGTCTTAAGTGCAGACTGTGCAGTCTTAAGTACAGACTGTGCAGTCTTTAGTACAGTGTTTGCAGTTTTTAGTACAGACTGTGCAGTCTTAAGTGCAGACTGTGCAGTCTTAAGTGCAGACTGTGCAGTCTTAAGTGCAGACTGTGCAGTCTTAAATACAGACTGTGCAGTCTTAAGTGCAGACTGTGCAGTCTTAAGAACAGACTGTGCAGTCTTAAGTACAGACTGTGCAGTCTTAAGTACAGACTGTGCAGTCTTAAGTACAGACTGTGCAGTCTTTAGTACAGACTGTGCAGTCTACTACAGACTGTGCAGTCTTAACTACAGACTGTGCAGTCTTAAGTGCAGACTGTGCAGTCTTAAGTGCAGACTGTGCAGTCTTAACTACAGACTGTGCAGTCTTAACTACAGACTGTGCAGTCTTAACTACAGACTGTGCAGTCTAAACTACAGACTGTGCAGTCTTAACTACAGACTGTGCAGTCTTAACTACAGACTGTGCAGTCTTAACTTCAGACTGTGCAGTCTTAACTACAGACTGTGCAGTCTTAAGTGCAGACTGTGCAGTCTTAACTACAGACTGTGCAGTCTTAAGTGCAGACTGTGCAGTCTTAAGTACAGACTGTGCAGTCTTAACTACAGACTGTGCAGTCTTAAGTGCAGACTGTGCAGTCTTAAGTGCAGACTGTGCAGTCTTAAGTGCAGATTGTGCAGTCTTAACTACAGACTGTGCAGTCTTAACTACAGACTGTGCAGTCTTAAGTGCAGACTGTGCAGTCTTAAGTACAGACTGTGCAGTCTTAACTACAGACTGTGCAGTCTTAACTACAGACTGTGCAGTCTTAACTACAGACTGTGCAGTCTTAACTACAGACTGTGCAGTCTTAACAACAGACTGTGCAGTCTTAACTACAGACTGTGCAGTCTTAACTACAGACTGTGCAGTCTTAAGTACAGACTGTGCGGTCTTAACTTCAGACTGTGCAGTCTTAACTACAGACTGTGCAGTCTTAAGTACAGACTGTGCAGTCTTAACTACAGACTGTGCAGTCTTAATTGCAGACTGTGAAGTCTTAAGTACAGACTGTGCAGTCTTATTTACAGACTGTGCAGTCTTAAGTGCAGACTGTGCAGTCTTAAGTACAGACTGTGCAGTCTTTAGTACAGACTGTGCAGTCTACTACAGACTGTGCAGTCTTAACTACAGACTGTGCAGTCTTAAGTGCAGACTGTGCAGTCTTAAGTGCAGACTGTGCAGTCTTAAGTACAGACTGTGCAGTCTTAAGTGCAGACTGTGCAGTCTTAACTACAGACTGTGCAGTCTTAATTGCAGACTGTGAAGTCTTAAGTACAGACTGTGCAGTCTTAAGAACAGACTGTGCAGTCTTAACTACAGACTGTGCAGTCTTAAATACAGACTGTGCAGTCTTAATTGCAGACTGTGAAGTCTTAAGTACAGACTGTGCAGTCTTATGAACAGACTGTGCAGTCTTAACTACAGACTGTGCAGTCTTAAATACAGACTGTGCAGTCTTAAGTGCAGACTGTGCAGTCTTAAGTGCACACTGTGCAGTCTTAAGTACAGACTGTGCAGTCTTAAGTGCAGACTGTGCAGTCTTAAGTGCAGACTGTGCAGTCTTAACTACAGACTGTGCAGTCTTGACTACAGACTGTGCAGTCTTAACTACAGACTGTGCAGTCTTAAGTGCAG
The DNA here is from genome assembly GCA_947623515.1 of Neoascia interrupta. Taxonomy (NCBI): domain Eukaryota; kingdom Metazoa; phylum Arthropoda; class Insecta; order Diptera; family Syrphidae; genus Neoascia; species Neoascia interrupta. The sequence goes on from OX392462.1 coordinate 103,657,793, forward strand.
ACTGTGCAGTCTTAAGAACAGACTGTGCAGTCTTAACTACAGACTGTGCAGTCTTAAATACAGACTGTGCAGTCTTAACTACAGACTGTGCAGTCTTAATTGCAGACTGTGAAGTCTTAAGTACAGACTGTGCAGTCTTAAGAACAGACTGTGCAGTCTTAACTACAGACTGTGCAGTCTTAAATACAGACTGTGCAGTCTTAAGTACAGACTGTGCAGTCTTAAGTACAGACTGTGCAGTCTTAACTACAGACTGTGCAGTCTTAAGTTCAGACTGTGCAGTCTTAACTACAGACTGTGCAGTCTTAAGTGCAGACTGTGCAGTCTTAAGTACAGACTGTGCAGTCTTTAGTACAGTGTTTGCAGTTTTTAGTACAGACTGTGCAGTCTTAACTACAGACTGTGCAGTCTTAAGTGCAGACTGTGCAGTCTTAAGTGCAGATTGTGCAGTCTTAACTACAGACTGTGCAGTCTTAACTACAGACTGTGCAGTCTTAACTACAGACTGTGCAGTCTTAAGTGCAGACTGTGCAGTCTTAAGTACAGACTGAGCAGTCTTAACTACAGACTGTGCAGTCTTAAGTACAGACTGTGCAGTCTTAACTACAGACTGTGCAGTCTTAATTGCAGACTGTGAAGTCTTAAGTACAGACTGTGCAGTCTTATTTACAGACTGTGCAGTCTTAAGTGCAGACTGTGCAGTCTTAAGTACAGACTGTGCAGTCTACTAAAGACTGTGCAGTTTTAACTACAGACTGTGCAGTCTTAAGTACAGACTGTGCAGTCTTAACTACAGACTGTGCAGTCTTAACTACAGACTGTGCAGTCTTAAGTACAGACTGTGCAGTCTTAAGTACAGACTGTGCAGTCTTAACTTCAGACTGTGCAGTCTTAACTACAGACTGTGCAGTCTTAAGTACAGACTGTGCAGTCTTAACTACAGACTGTGCAGTCTTAATTGCAGACTGTGAAGTCTTAAGTAACGACTGTGCAGTCTTATTTACAGACTGTGCAGTCTTAAGTGCAGACTGTAAATAAGACTGCACAGTCGTTACTTAAGACTTCACAGTCTGCAATTAAGACTGCACAGTCTGTAGTTAAGACTGCACAGTCTGTACTTAAGACTGCACAGTCTGTAGTTAAGACTGCACAGTCTGAAGTTAAGACTGCACAGTCTGTACTTAAGACTGCACAGTCTGTACTTAAGACTGCACAGTCTGTAGTTAAGACTGCACAGTCTGTACTTAAGACTGCACAGTCTGTAGTTAAAACTGCACAGTCTGTAGTAGACTGCACAGTCTGTACTTAAGACTGCACAGTCTGTACTTAAGACTGCACAGTCTGTACTTAAGACTGCACAGTCTGCACTTAAGACTGCACAGTCTGTAAATAAGACTGCACAGTCTGTACTTAAGACTTCACAGTCTGCAATTAAGACTGCACAGTCTGTAGTTAAGACTGCACAGTCTGTACTTAAGACTGCACAGTCTGTAGTTAAGACTGCACAGTCTGTACTTAAGACTGCACAGTCTGCACTTAAGACTGCACAGTCTGTAGTTAAGACTGCACAGTCTGTAGTTAAGACTGCACAGTCTGTAGTTAAGACTGCACAATCTGCACTTAAGACTGCACAGTCTGCACTTAAGACTGCACAGTCTGTAGTTAAGACTGCACAGTCTGTACTAAAAACTGCAAACACTGTACTAAAGACTGCACAGTCTGTACTTAAGACTGCACAGTCTGCACTTAAGACTGCACAGTCTGTAGTTAAGACTGCACAGTCTGAACTTAAGACTGCACAGTCTGTAGTTAAGACTGCACAGTCTGTACTTAAGACTGCACAGTCTGTACTTAAGACTGCACAGTCTGTATTTAAGACTGCACAGTCTGTAGTTAAGACTGCACAGTCTGTACTTAAGACTGCACAGTCTGTACTTAAGACTTCACAGTCTGCAATTAAGACTGCACAGTCTGTAGTTAAGACTGCACAGTCTGTAGTTAAGACTGCACAGTCTGTACTTAAGACTGCACAGTCTGCACTTAAGACTGCACAGTCTGTAGTTAAGACTGCACAGTCTGTAGTCAAGACTGCACAGTCTGTAGTTAAGACTGCACAGTCTGCACTTAAGACTGCACAGTCTGCACTTAAGACTGCACAGTCTGTACTTAAGACTGCACAGTGTGCACTTAAGACTGCACAGTCTGCACTTAAGACTGCACAGTCTGTACTTAAGACTGCACAGTCTGCACTTAAGACTACACAGTCTGCACTTAAGACTGCACAGTCTGCAGCTAAGACTACACAGTCTGTAGTAGACTGCACAGTCTGTACTTAAGACTGCACAGTCTGTACTTAAGCCTGCACAGTCTGTACTTAAGACTGCACAGTCTGCACTTAAGACTGCACAGTCTGTAGTTAAGACTGCACAGTCTGCACTTAAGACTGCACAGTCTGTACTTAAGACTGCACAGTCTGCACTTAAGACTGCACAGTCTGCACTTAAGACTGCACAGTCTGCACTTAAGACTGCACAGTCTGTAGTTAAGACTGCACAGCCTGTAGTAGACTGCACAGTCTGTACTAAAGACTGCACAGTCTGTACTTAAGACTGCACAGTCTGCACTTAAGACTGCACAGTCTGTAAATAAGACTGCACAGTCTGTACTTAAGACTTCACAGTCTGCAATTAAGACTGCACAGTCTGTAGTTAAGACTGCACAGTCTGTACTTAAGACTGCACAGTCTGTAGCTAAGACTGCACAGTCTGAAGTTAAGACCGCACAGTCTGTACTTAAGACTGCACAGTCTGTAGTTAAGACTGCACAGTCTGTAGTTAAGACTGCACAGTCTGTTGTTAAGACTGCACAGTCTGTAGTTAAGACTGCACAGTCTGTAGTTAAGACTGCACAGTCTGTAGTTGAGACTGCACAGTCTGTAGTTAAGACTGCACAGTCTGTACTTAAGACTGCACAGTCTGCACTTAAGACTGCACAGTCTGTATTTAAGACTGCACAGTCTGTAGTTAAGACTGCACAGTCTGTAGTTAAGACTGCACAATCTGCACTTAAGACTGCACAGTCTGCACTTAAGACTGCACAGTCTGCACTTAAGACTGCACAGTCTGTAGTTAAGACTGCACAGTCTGTACTTAAGACTGCACAGTCTGCACTTAAGACTGCACAGTCTGTAGTTAAGACTGCACAGTCTGCACTTAAGACTGCACAGTCTGTAGTTAAGACTGCACAGTCTGTAGTTTAGACTGCACAGTCTGTAGTTAAGACTGCACAGTCTGTAGTTAAGACTGCACAGTCTGTAGTTAAGACTGCACAGTCTGCACTTAAGACTGCACAGTCTGCACTTAAGACTGCACAGTCTGTAGTTAAGACTGCACAGTCTGTAGTAGACTGCACAGTCTGTACTAAAGACTGCACAGTCTGTACTTAAGACTGCACAGTCTGTACTTAAGACTGCACAGTCTGTACTTAAGACTGCACAGTCTGTTCTTAAGACTGCACAGTCTGCACTTAAGACTGCACAGTCTGTAGTTAAGACTGCACAGTCTGCACTTAAGACTGCACAGTCTGTACTTAAGACTGCACAGTCTGTTCTTAAGACTGCACAGTCTGCACTTAAGACTGCACAGTCTGCACTTAAGACTGCACAGTCTGCACTTAAGACTGCACAGTCTGTACTAAAAACTGCAAACACTGTACTAAAGACTGCACAGTCTGTACTTAAGACTGTGTAACGACTGTGCAGTCTTATTTACAGACTGTGCAGTCTTAAGTGCAGACTGTGCAGTCTTAAGTACAGACTGTGCAGTCTTAAGTGCAGACTGTGCAGTCTACTACAGACTGTGCAGTCTTAACTACAGACTGTGCAGTCTTAAGTGCAGACTGTGCAGTTTTAAGTGCAGACTGTGCAGTCTTAAGTGCAGACTGTGCAGTTTTAAGTGCAGACTGTGCAGTCTTAAGTACAGACTGTGTAGTCTTAAGTGCAGACTGTGCAGTCTTAACTACAGACTGTGCAGTCTTAAGTGCAGACTGTGCAGTCGTAAGTACAGACTGTGCAGGCTTAAGTGCAGACTGTGCAGTCTTAAGTACAGACTTTGCAGTCTACTACAGACTGTGTAGTCTTAACTGCAGACTGTGCAGTCTTAAGTGCAGACTGTGTAGTCTTAAGAGCAGACTGTGCAGTCTTAAGTACAGACTGTGCAGTCTTAACTACAGACTGTGCAGTCTTAACTACAGACTGTGCAGTCTTAAGTGCAGACTGTGCAGTCTTAACTACAGACTGTGCAGTCTTAACTACAGACTGTGCAGTCTTAAGTGCAGACTGTGCAGTCTTAGGTACAGACTGTGCAGTCTTAACTACAGACTGTGCAGTCTTAAGTGCAGACTGTGCAGTTTTAAGTGCAGACTGTGCAGTCTTAAGTACAGACTGTGCAGTCTTAAGTGCAGACTGTGCAGTCTTAACTACAGACTGTGCAGTCTTAAGTGCAGACTGTGCAGTCGTAAGTACAGACTGTGCAGGCTTAAGTGCAGACTGTGCAGTCTTAAGTACAGACTTTGCAGTCTACTACAGACTGTGTAGTCTTAACTGCAGACTGTGCAGTCTTAAGTGCAGACTGTGAAGTCTTAAGTACAGACTGTGCAGTCTTAAGTACAGACTGTGCAGTCTTAACTACAGACTGTGCAGTCTTAACTACAGACTGTGCAGTCTTAAGTGCAGACTGTGCAGTCTTAACTACAGACTGTGCAGTCTTAAGTGCAGACTGCGCAGTCTTAATTACAGACTGTGCAGTCTTAACTACAGACTGTGCAGTCTTAACTACAGACTGTGCAGTCTTAAGTGCAGACTGTGCAGTCTTAACTACAGACTGTGCAGTCTTAAGTGCAGACTGTGCAGTCTTAACTACAGACTGTGCAGTCTTAAGTACAGACTGTGCAGTCTTAAGTACAGACTGTGCAGTCTTAACTACAGACTGTGCAGTCTTAACTACAGACTGTGCAGTCTTAAGTGCAGACTGTGCAGTCTTAACTACAGACTGTGCAGTCTTAAGTGCAGACTGTGCAGTCTTAACTACAGACTGTACAGTCTTAACTACAGACTGTGCAGTCTTAAGTACAGACTGTGCAGTCTTAAGTACAGACTGTGCAGTCTTAACTACAGACTGTGCAGTCTTAAGTACAGACTGTGCAGTCTTAAGTACAGACTGTGCAGTCTTAAGTACAGACTGTGCAGTCTTAAGTACAGACTGTGCAGTCTTAACTACAGACTGTGCAGTCTTAACTGCAGACTGTGCAGTCTTAACTACAGACTGTGCAGTCTTAACTACAGACTGTGCAGTCTTAAGTACAGACTGTGCAGTCTTAACTACAGACTGTGCAGTCTTAAGTGCAGACTGTGCAGTCTTAAGTGCAGACTGTGCAGTCTTAAGTGCAGACTGTGCAGTCTTAACTACAGACTGTGCAGTCTTAACTACAGACTGTGCAGTCTTAACTACAGACTGTACAGTCTTAACTACAGACTGTGCAGTCTTAAGTACAGACTGTGCAGTCTTAAGTACAGACTGTGCAGTCTTAAGTACAGACTGTGCAGTCTTAACTACAGACTGTGCAGTCTTAAGTGCAGACTGTGCAGTCTTAAGTACAGACTGTGCAGTCTTAAGTACAGACTGTGCAGTCTTAACTACAGACTGTGCAGTCTTAAGTGCAGACTGTGCAGTCTTAAGTACAGACTGTGCAGTCTTAAGTACAGACTGTGCAGTCTTAACTACAGTCTTAACTACAGACTGTGCAGTCTTAAGTACAGACTGTGCAGTCTTAACTACAGACTGTGCAGTCTTAAGTGCAGACTGTACAGTCTTAACTACAGACTGTGCAGTCTTAAGTACAGACTGTGCAGTCTTAAGTACAGACTGTGCAGTCTTAAGTACAGACTGTGCAGTCTTAACTACAGACTGTACAGTCTTAACTACAGACTGTGCAGTCTTAACTACAGACTGTGCAGTCTTAACTACAGACTGTGCAGTCTTAAGTGCAGACTGTGCAGTCTTAAGTACAGACTGTGCAGTCTTAACTACAGACTGTGCAGACTTAACAACAGACTGTGCAGTCTTAAGAACAGACTAGGCAGTCTTTAGTACAGACTGTGCAGTCTCAACTACAGACTGTGCAGTCTTAAGTGCAGACTGTGCAGTCTTAAGTACAGACTGTGCAGTCTTAAGTGCAGACTGTGCAGTCTTAAGTGCAGACTGTGCAGTCTTAAGTACAGACTGTGCAGTCTTAACTACAGACTGTGCAGTCTTAACTACAGACTGTGCAGTCTTAAGTGCAGACTGTGTAGTCTTAAGTTCAGACTGTGCAGTCTTAACTACAGACTGTGCAGTCTTAAGAACAGACTGTGCAGTCTTAAGTACAGACTGTGCAGTCTTAAGTACAGACTGTGCAGTCTTAAGTGCAGACTGTGCAGTCTTACGTGCAGACTGTGCGGTCTTAAGTACAGACTGTGCAGTCTTAACTACAGACTGTGCAGTCTTAAGAACAGACTGTGCAGTCTTAAGTACAGACTGTGCAGTCTAAAGTACAGACTGTGCAGTCTTAACTACAGATTGTGCAGTCTTAACTACAGACTGTGCAGTCTTAAGTACAGACTGTGCAGTCTTAACTACAGACTGTGCAGTCTTAAGTGCAGACTGCGCAGTCTTAATTACAGACTGTGCAGTCTTAACTACAGACTGTGCAGTCTGTAATTAAGACTGCGCAGTCTTAAGTACAGACTGTGCAGTCTAAAGTACAGACTGTGCAGTCTTAACTACAGATTGTGCAGTCTTAACTACAGACTGTGCAGTCTTAAGTACAGACTGTGCAGTCTTAACTAAAGACTGTGCAGTCTTAAGTGCAGACTGCGCAGTCTTAATTACAGACTGTGCAGTCTTAACTACAGACTGTGCAGTCTTAACTACAGACTGTGCAGTCTTAACTACAGACTGTGCAGTCTTAAGTGCAGACTGTGCAGTCTTAACTACAGACTGTGCAGTCTTAAGTGCAGACTGTGCAGTCTTAACTACAGACTGTACAGTCTTAACTACAGACTGTGCAGTCTTAAGTACAGACTGTGCAGTCTTAAGTACAGACTGTGCAGTCTTAACTACAGACTGTGCAGTCTTAACTACAGACTGTGCAGTCTTAACTACAGACTGTGCAGTCTTAACTACAGACTGTGCAGTCTTAACTACAGACTGTGCAGTCTTAACTACAGACTGTGCAGTCTTAACTACAGACTGTGCAGTCTTAACTACAGACTGTGCAGTCTTAAGTGCAGACTGTGCAGTCTTAAGTACAGACTGTGCAGTCTTAACTACAGACTGTGCAGTCTTAAGAACAGACTAGGCAGTCTTAAGCACAGACTGTGCAGTCTTAACTACAGACTGTGCAGTCTTAACTACAGACTGTGCAGTCTTAACTACAGACTGTGCAGTCTTAACTACAGACTGTGCAGTCTTAACTACAGACTGTGCAGTCTTAAGTGCAGACTGTGCAGTCTTAAGTACAGACTGTGCAGTCTTAACTACAGACTGTGCAGTCTTAAGAACAGACTAGGCAGTCTTAAGCACAGACTGTGCAGTCTTTAGTACAGACTGTGCAGTCTCAACTACAGACTGGGCAGTCTTAACTACAGACTGTGCAGTCTTAAGTGCAGATTGTGCAGTCTTAAGTACAGACTGTGCAGTCTTAAGTGCAGACTGTGCAGTCTTAAGTACAGACTGTGCAGTCTTAACTACAGACTGTGCAGTCTTAAGAACAGACTAGGCAGTCTTAAGTACAGACTGTGCAGTCTTTAGTACAGACTGTGCAGTCTCAACTACAGACTGTGCAGTCTTAACTACAGACTGTGCAGTCTTAAGTGCAGACTGTGCAGTCTTAAGTACAGACTGTGCAGTCTTAAGTGCAGACTGTGCAGTCTTAACTACAGACTGTGCAGTCTTAACTACAGACTGTGCAGTCTTAAGTGCAGACTGTGCAGTCTTAGCTACAGACTGTACAGTCTTAACTACAGACTGTGCAGTCTTAAGTGCAGATTGTGCAGTCTTAAGTACAGACTGTGCAGTCTTAAGTGCAGACTGTGCAGTCTTAAGTACAGACTGTGCAGTCTTAACTACAGACTGTGCAGTCTTAAGAACAGACTAGGCAGTCTTAAGTACAGACTGTGCAGTCTTTAGTACAGACTGTGCAGTTTCAACTACAGACTGTGCAGTCTTAACTACAGACTGTGCAGTCTTAAGTGCAGACTGCGCCGTCTTAATTACAGACTGTGCAGTCTTAACTACAGACTGTGCAGTCTTAAGTGCAGACTGTGCAGTCTTAAGTACAGACTGTGCAGCCTTAAGTACAGACTGTGCAGTCTTAACTACAGTCTTAACTACAGACTGTGCAGTCTTAAGTACAGACTGTGCAGTCTTAACTACAGACTGTGCAGTCTTAAGTGCAGACTGTACAGTCTTAACTACAGACTGTGCAGTCTTAAGTACAGACTGTGCAGTCTTAAGTACAGACTGTGCAGTCTTAACTACAGACTGTACAGTCTTAACTACAGACTGTGCAGTCTTAACTACAGACTGTGCAGTCTTAACTACAGACTGTGCAGTCTTAAGTGCAGACTGTGCAGTCTTAAGTACAGACTGTGCAGTCTTAACTACAGACTGTGCAGACTTAACAACAGACTGTGCAGTCTTAAGAACAGACTAGGCAGTCTTTAGTACAGACTGTGCAGTCTCAACTACAGACTGTGCAGTCTTAAGTGCAGACTGTGCAGTCTTAAGTACAGACTGTGCAGTCTTAAGTGCAGACTGTGCAGTCTTAAGTGCAGACTGTGCAGTCTTAAGTACAGACTGTGCAGTCTTAACTACAGACTGTGCAGTCTTAACTACAGACTGTGCAGTCTTAAGTGCAGACTGTGTAGTCTTAAGTTCAGACTGTGCAGTCTTAACTACAGACTGTGCAGTCTTAAGAACAGACTGTGCAGTCTTAAGTACAGACTGTGCAGTCTTAAGTACAGACTGTGCAGTCTTAAGTGCAGACTGTGCAGTCTTACGTGCAGACTGTGCGGTCTTAAGTACAGACTGTGCAGTCTTAACTACAGACTGTGCAGTCTTAAGAACAGACTGTGCAGTCTTAAGTACAGACTGTGCAGTCTAAAGTACAGACTGTGCAGTCTTAACTACAGATTGTGCAGTCTTAACTACAGACTGTGCAGTCTTAAGTACAGACTGTGCAGTCTTAACTACAGACTGTGCAGTCTTAAGTGCAGACTGCGCAGTCTTAATTACAGACTGTGCAGTCTTAACTACAGACTGTGCAGTCTGTAATTAAGACTGCGCAGTCTTAAGTACAGACTGTGCAGTCTAAAGTACAGACTGTGCAGTCTTAACTACAGATTGTGCAGTCTTAACTACAGACTGTGCAGTCTTAAGTACAGACTGTGCAGTCTTAACTAAAGACTGTGCAGTCTTAAGTGCAGACTGCGCAGTCTTAATTACAGACTGTGCAGTCTTAACTACAGACTGTGCAGTCTTAACTACAGACTGTGCAGTCTTAAGTGCAGACTGTGCAGTCTTAACTACAGACTGTGCAGTCTTAAGTGCAGACTGTGCAGTCTTAACTACAGACTGTACAGTCTTAACTACAGACTGTGCAGTCTTAAGTACAGACTGTGCAGTCTTAAGTACAGACTGTGCAGTCTTAACTACAGACTGTGCAGTCTTAACTACAGACTGTGCAGTCTTAAGTACAAACTGTGTAGTCTTAAGTACAGACTGTGCAGTCTTAACTACAGACTGTGCAGTCTTAACTACAGACTGTGCAGTCTTAACTACAGACTGTGCAGTCTTAACTACAGACTGTGCAGTCTTAACTACAGACTGTGCAGTCTTAAGTGCAGACTGTGCAGTCTTAAGTACAGACTGTGCAGTCTTAACTACAGACTGTGCAGTCTTAAGAACAGACTAGGCAGTCTTAAGTACAGACTGTGCAGTCTGTAGTACAGACTGTGCAGTCTCAACTACAGACTGGGCAGTCTTAACTACAGACTGTGCAGTCTTAAGTGCAGATTGTGCAGTCTTAAGTACAGACTGTGCAGTCTTAAGTGCAGACTGTGCAGTCTTAAGTACAGACTGTGCAGTCTTAACTACAGACTGTGCAGTCTTAAGAACAGACTAGGCAGTCTTAAGTACAGACTGTGCAGTCTTTAGTACAGACTGTGCAGTCTCAACTACAGACTGTGCAGTCTTAACTACAGGCTGTGCAGTCTTAAGTGCAGACTGTGCAGTCTTAAGTACAGACTGTGCAGTCTTAAGTGCAGACTGTGCAGTCTTAACTACAGACTGTGCAGTCTTAACTACAGACTGTGCAGTCTTAAGTGCAGACTGTGCAGTCTTAACTACAGACTGTACAGTCTTAACTACAGACTGTGCAGTCTTAAGTACAGACTGTGCAGTCTTAAGTACAGACTGTGCAGTCTTAAGTACAGACTGTGCAGTCTTAACTACAGACTGTGCAGTCTTAACCACAGACAGTGCAGTCTTAAGTGCAGACTGTGCAGTCTTAACTACAGACTGTACAATCTTAACTACAGACTGTGCAGTCTTAAGTACAGACTGTGCAGTCTTAAGTACAGACTGTGCAGTCTTAAGAACAGACTGTGCAGTCTTAACTACAGACTGTGCAGTCTTAACTACAGACTGTGCAGTCTTAACTACAGACTGTGCAGTCTTAACTACAGACTGTGCAGTCTTAAGTGCAGACTGTGCAGTCTTAAGTACAGACTGTGCAGTCTTAACTACAGACTGTGCAGTCTTAAAAACAGACTAGGCAGTCTTAAGTACAGACTGTGCAGTCTTAAGTGCAGACTGTGCAGTCTTAAGTACAGACTGTGCAGTCTTAACTACAGACTGTGCAGTCTTAAGAACAGACTAGGCAGTCTTAAGTACAGACTGTGCAGTCTTTAGTGCAGACTGTGCAGTCTTAAGTGCAGACTGTGCAGTCTTAAGTACAGACTGTGCAGTCTTAACTACAGACTGTGCAGTCTTAAGTGCAGACTGTGCAGTCTTTAGTGCAGACTGTGCAGTCTTAAGTGCAGACTGTGCAGTCTTAAGTACAGACTGTGCAGTCTTAACTACAGACTGTACAGTCTTAACTACAGACTGTGCAGTCTTAAGTACAGACTGTGCAGTCTTAAGTGCAGACTGTGCAGTCTTAAGTACAGACTGTGCAGTCTTAACTACAGACTGTGCAGTCTTAAGAACAGACTAGGCAGTCTTAAGTACAGACTGTGCAGTCTTTAGTGCAGACTGTGCAGTCTTAAGTGCAGACTGTGCAGTCTTAAGTACAGACTGTGCAGTCTTAACTACAGACTGTGCAGTCTTAAGTGCAGACTGTGCAGTCTTAAGTACAGACTGTGCAGTCTTAACTACAGACTGTGCAGTCTTAAGTACAGACTGTGCAGTCTTTAGTACAGACTGTGCAGTCTTAAGTGCAGACTGTGCAGTCTTAACTACAGACTGTGCAGTCTTAACTACAGACTGTGCAGTCTTAACTACAGACTGTGCAGTCTTAACTACAGACTGTGCAGTCTTAAGTACAGACTGTGCAGTCTTAACTACAGACTGTGCAGTCTTAAGTGCAGACTGTGCAGTCTTAAGTGCAGACTGTGCAGTCTTAAGTGCAGACTGTGCAGTCTTAAGTGCAGACTGTGCAGTCTTAACTACAGACTGTGCAGTCTTAACTACAGACTGTACAATCTTAACTACAGACTGTGCAGTCTTAAGTACAGACTGTGCAGTCTTAAGTACAGACTGTGCAGTCTTAAGTACAGACTGTGCAGTCTTAACTACAGACTGTTCAGTCTTAAGTCCAGACTGTGCAGTCTTAACTACAGACTGTGCAGTCTTAACTACAGACTGTGCAGTCTTAACTACAGACTGTACAGTCTTAACTACAGACTGTGCAGTCTTAAGTACAGACTGTGCAGTCTTAAGTACAGACTGTGCAGTCTTAAGTGCAGACTGTGCAGTCTTAAGTACAGACTGTGCAGTCTTAACCACAGACTGTGCAGTCTTAACTACAGACTGTGCAGTCTTAACTACAGACTGTGCAGTCTTAACTACAGACTGTGCAGTCTTAAGTACAGACTGTGCAGTCTTAACTACAGACTGTGCAGTCTTAAGTGCAGACTGTGCAGTCTCAAGTGCAGACTGTGCAGTCTTAAGTGCAGACTGTGCAGTCTTAAGAACAGACTAGGCAGTCTTAAGTGCAGACTGTGCAGTCTTAAGTACAGACTGTGCAGTCTTAACCACAGACTGTGCAGTCTTAACTACAGACTGTGCAGTCTTAACTACAGACTGTGCAGTCTTAACTACAGACTGTGCAGTCTTAAGTACAGACTGTGCAGTCTTAACTACAGACTGTGCAGTCTTAAGTGCAGACTGTGCAGTCTTAAGTACAGACTGTGCAGTCTTAACTACAGACTGTGCAGTCTTAAGTGCAGACTGTGCAGTCTTAAGTGCAGACTGTGCAGTCTTAACTACAGACTGTGCAGTCTTAAGAACAGACTAGGCAGTCTTAAATACAGACTGTGCAGTCTTTAGTACAGACTGTGCAGTCTCAACTACAGACTGGGCAGTCTTAACTACAGACTGTGCAGTCTTAAGTGCAGACTGTGCAGTCTTAAGTACAGACTGTGCAGTCTTAAGTGCAGACTGTGCAGTCTTAAGTACAGACTGTGCAGTCTTAACTACAGACTGTGCAGTCTTAAGAACAGACTAGGAAGTCTTAAGTACAGACTGTGCAGTCTTTAGTACAGACTGTGTCAACTACAGACTGTGCAGTCTTAACTACAGACTGTGCAGTCTTAAGTGCAGACTGTGCAGTCTTAAGTACAGACTGTGCAGTCTTAAGTGCAGACTGTGCAGTCTTAAGTACAGACTGTGCAGTCTTACCTACAGACTGTGCAGTCTTAAGTGCAGACTGTGCAGTCTTAACTACAGACTGTACAGTCTTAACTACAGACTGTGCAGTCTTAAGTACAGACTGTGCAGTCTTAAGTACAGACTGTGCAGTCTTAAGTACAGACTGTGCAGTCTTAACTACAGACTGTGCAGTCTTAACTACAGACAGTGCAGTCTTAAGTGCAGACTGTGCAGTCTTAACTACAGACTGTACAGTCTTAACTACAGACTGTGCAGTCTTAAGTGCAGACTGTGCAGTCTTAAGTACAGACTGTGCAGTCTTAACTACAGTCTTAACTACAGACTGTGCAGTCTTAAGTACAGACTGTGCAGTCTTAAGTACAGACTGTGCAGTCTTAAGTACAGACTGTGCAGTCTTAACTACAGACTGTGCAGTCTTAACTACAGACTGTGCAGTCTTAAGTACAGACTGTGCAGTCTTAAGTACAGACTGTGCAGTCTTAACTACAGACTGTGCAGTCTTAAGTGCAGACTGTGCAGTCTTAAGTACAGACTGTGCAGTCTTAAGTACAGACTGTGCAGTCTTAAGTACAGACTGTGCAGTCTTAACTACAGACTGTGCAGTCTTAAGTGCAGACTGTGTAGTCTTAAGTACAGACTGTGCAGTCTTAAGTACAGACTGTGCAGTCTTAACTACAGACTGTGCAGTCTTAAGTGCAGACTGTGCAGTCTTAAGTACAGACTGTGCAGTCTTAAGTACAGACTGTGCAGTCTTAACTACAGTCTAAACTACAGACTGTGCAGTCTTAAGTACAGACTGTGCAGTCTTAACTACAGACTGTGCAGTCTTAAGTGCAGACTGTACAGTCTTAACTACAGACTGTGCAGTCTTAAGTACAGACTGTGCAGTCTTAAGTACAGACTGTGCAGTCTTAACTACAGACTGTACAGTCTTAACTACAGACTGTGCAGTCTTAAGTGCAAACTGTGCAGTCTTAAGTGCAGACTGTGCAGTCTTAAGTGCAGACTGTGCAGTCTTAACTACAGACTGTGCAGTCTTAACTACAGACTGTGCAGTCTTAACTACAGACTGTGCAGTCTTAACTACAGACTGTACAGTCTTAACTACAGACTGTACAGTCTTAACTACAGACTGTGCAGTCTTAAGTACAGACTGTGCAGTCTTAAGTACAGACTGTGCAGTCTTAAGTACAGACTGTGCAGTCTTAACTACAGACTGTGCAGTCTTAAGTGCAGACTGTGCAGTCTTAAGTACAGACTGTGCAGTCTTAAGTACAGACTGTGCAGTCTTAACTACAGACTGTGCAGTCTTAAGTGCAGACTGTGCAGTCTTAACTACAGACTGTGCAGTCTTAAGTGCAGACTGTACAGTCTTAACTACAGACTGTGCAGTCTTAAGTACAGACTGTGCAGTCTTAAGTACAGACTGTGCAGTCTTAAGTACAGACTGTGCAGTCTTAACTACAGACTGTACAGTCTTAACTACAGACTGTGCAGTCTTAACTACAGACTGTGCAGTCTTAACTACAGACTGTGCAGTCTTAAGTGCAGACTGTGCAGTCTTAAGTACAGACTGTGCAGTCTTAACTACAGACTGTGCAGACTTAACAACAGACTGTGCAGTCTTAAGAACAGACTAGGCAGTCTTTAGTACAGACTGTGCAGTCTCAACTACAGACTGTGCAGTCTTAAGTGCAGACTGTGCAGTCTTAAGTACAGACTGTGCAGTCTTAAGTGCAGACTGTGCAGTCTTAAGTGCAGACTGTGCAGTCTTAAGTACAGACTGTGCAGTCTTAACTACAGACTGTGCAGTCTTAACTACAGACTGTGCAGTCTTAAGTGCAGACTGTGTAGTCTTAAGTTCAGACTGTGCAGTCTTAACTACAGACTGTGCAGTCTTAAGAACAGACTGTGCAGTCTTAAGTACAGACTGTGCAGTCTTAAGTACAGACTGTGCAGTCTTAAGTGCAGACTGTGCAGTCTTACGTGCAGACTGTGCGGTCTTAAGTACAGACTGTGCAGTCTTAACTACAGACTGTGCAGTCTTAAGAACAGACTGTGCAGTCTTAAGTACAGACTGTGCAGTCTAAAGTACAGACTGTGCAGTCTTAACTACAGATTGTGCAGTCTTAACTACAGACTGTGCAGTCTTAAGTACAGACTGTGCAGTCTTAACTACAGACTGTGCAGTCTTAAGTGCAGACTGCGCAGTCTTAATTACAGACTGTGCAGTCTTAACTACAGACTGTGCAGTCTGTAATTAAGACTGCGCAGTCTTAAGTACAGACTGTGCAGTCTAAAGTACAGACTGTGCAGTCTTAACTACAGATTGTGCAGTCTTAACTACAGACTGTGCAGTCTTAAGTACAGACTGTGCAGTCTTAAGTGCAGACTGCGCAGTCTTAATTACAGACTGTGCAGTCTTAACTACAGACTGTGCAGTCTTAACTACAGACTGTGCAGTCTTAAGTGCAGACTGTGCAGTCTTAACTACAGACTGTGCAGTCTTAAGTGCAGACTGTGCAGTCTTAACTACAGACTGTACAGTCTTAACTACAGACTGTGCAGTCTTAAGTACAGACTGTGCAGTCTTAAGTACAGACTGTGCAGTCTTAACTACAGACTGTGCAGTCTTAACTACAGACTGTGCAGTCTTAACTACAGACTGTGCAGTCTTAACTACAGACTGTGCAGTCTTAACTACAGACTGTGCAGTCTTAAGTACAGACTGTGCAGTCTTAAGTACAGACTGTGCAGTCTTAACTACAGACTGTGCAGTCTTAACTACAGACTGTGCAGTCTTAACTACAGACTGTGCAGTCTTAAGTGCAGACTGTGCAGTCTTAAGTACAGACTGTGCAGTCTTAACTACAGACTGTGCAGTCTTAAGAACAGACTAGGCAGTCTTAAGTACAGACTGTGCAGTCTTTAGTACAGACTGTGCAGTCTCAACTACAGACTGTGCAGTCTTAACTACAGACTGTGCAGTCTTAAGTGCAGACTGTGCAGTCTTAAGTACAGACTGTGCAGTCTTAAGTGCAGACTGTGCAGTCTTAAGTACAGACTGTGCAGTCTTAACTACAGACTGTGCAGTCTTAAGAACAGACTAGGCAGTCTTAAGTACAGACTGTGCAGTCTAAAGTACAGACTGTGCAGTCTTAAGTACAAACTGTGTAGTCTTAAGTACAGACTGTGCAGTCTTAACTACAGACTGTGCAGTCTTAACTACAGACTGTGCAGTCTTAACTACGGACTGTGCAGTCTTAAGTACAGACTGTGCAGTCTTAGCTAGAGACAGTGCAGTCTTAAGAACAGACTGTACAGCCTTAAGAACAGACTGTGCAGTCTTAAGTACAGACTGTGCAGTCTTTACTACAGACCGTGCAGTCTTAACTACAGACTGTGCAGTCTTAACTACAGACTGTGCAGTCTTAACTACAGACTGTGCAGTCTTAAGTGCAGACTGTGCAGTCTTAAGTGCAGACTGTGCAGTCTTAACTACAGACTGTGCAGTCTTAACTGCAGACTGTACAGTCCTAACTACAGACTGTGCAGTCTTAAGTACAGACTGTGCAGTCTTAAGTACAGACTGTGCAGTCTTAACTACAGACTGTGCAGTCTTAAGTGCAGACTGTGCAGTCTTAAGTACAGACTGTGCAGTCTTAAGTACAGACTGTGCAGTCTTAACTACAGACTGTGCAGTCTTAAGTGCAGACTGTGCAGTCTTAAGTACAGACTGTGCAGTCTTAACTACAGTCTTAACTACAGACTGTGCAGTCTTAAGTACAGACTGTGCAGTCTTAACTACAGACTGTGCAGTCTTAAGTGCAGACTGTACAGTCTTAACTACAGACTGTGCAGTCTTAAGTACAGACTGTGCAGTCTTAAGTACAGACTGTGCAGTCTTAACTACAGACTGTACAGTCTTAACTACAGACTGTGCAGTCTTAACTACAGACTGTGCAGTCTTAAGTACAGACTGTGCAGTCTTAAGTGCAGACTGTGCAGTCTTAAGTACAGACTGTGCAGTCTTAACTACAGACTGTGCAGTCTTAAGAACAGACTAGGCAGTCTTAAGTACAGACTGTGCAGTCTTTAGTGCAGACTGTGCAGTCTTAAGTGCAGACTGTGCAGTCTTAAGTACAGACTGTGCAGTCTTAACTACAGACTGTGCAGTCTTAAGTGCAGACTGTGCAGTCTTAAGTACAGACTGTGCAGTCTTAACTACAGACTGTGCAGTCTTAAGTACAGACTGTGCAGTCTTTAGTACAGACTGTGCAGTCTTAAGTGCAGACTGTGCAGTCTTAACTACAGACTGTGCAGTCTTAACTACAGACTGTGCAGTCTTAACTACAGACTGTGCAGTCTTAACTACAGACTGTGCAGTCTTAAGTACAGACTGTGCAGTCTTAACTACAGACTGTGCAGTCTTAAGTGCAGACTGTGCAGTCTTAAGTGCAGACTGTGCAGTCTTAAGTGCAGACTGTGCAGTCTTAAGTGCAGACTGTGCAGTCTTAACTACAGACTGTGCAGTCTTAACTACAGACTGTACAATCTTAACTACAGACTGTGCAGTCTTAAGTACAGACTGTGCAGTCTTAAGTACAGACTGTGCAGTCTTAAGTACAGACTGTGCAGTCTTAACTACAGACTGTTCAGTCTTAAGTGCAGACTGTGCAGTCTTAACTACAGACTGTGCAGTCTTAACTACAGACTGTGCAGTCTTAACTACAGACTGTACAGTCTTAACTACAGACTGTACAGTCTTAACTACAGACTGTGCAGTCTTAAGTACAGACTGTGCAGTCTTAAGTACAGACTGTGCAGTCTTAAGTGCAGACTGTGCAGTCTTAAGTACAGACTGTGCAGTCTTAACCACAGACTGTGCAGTCTTAACTACAGACTGTGCAGTCTTAACTACAGACTGTGCAGTCTTAACTACAGACTGTGCAGTCTTAAGTACAGACTGTGCAGTCTTAACTACAGACTGTGCAGTCTTAAGTGCAGACTGTGCAGTCTCAAGTGCAGACTGTGCAGTCTTAAGTGCAGACTGTGCAGTCTTAAGAACAGACTAGGCAGTCTTAAGTGCAGACTGTGCAGTCTTAAGTACAGACTGTGCAGTCTTAACCACAGACTGTGCAGTCTTAACTACAGACTGTGCAGTCTTAACTACAGACTGTGCAGTCTTAACTACAGACTGTGCAGTCTTAAGTACAGACTGTGCAGTCTTAACTACAGACTGTGCAGTCTTAAGTGCAGACTGTGCAGTCTTAAGTACAGACTGTGCAGTCTTAACTACAGACTGTGCAGTCTTAAGTGCAGACTGTGCAGTCTTAAGTGCAGACTGTGCAGTCTTAACTACAGACTGTGCAGTCTTAAGAACAGACTAGGCAGTCTTAAATACAGACTGTGCAGTCTTTAGTACAGACTGTGCAGTCTCAACTACAGACTGGGCAGTCTTAACTACAGACTGTGCAGTCTTAAGTGCAGACTGTGCAGTCTTAAGTACAGACTGTGCAGTCTTAAGTGCAGACTGTGCAGTCTTAAGTACAGACTGTGCAGTCTTAACTACAGACTGTGCAGTCTTAAGAACAGACTAGGAAGTCTTAAGTACAGACTGTGCAGTCTTTAGTACAGACTGTGTCAACTACAGACTGTGCAGTCTTAACTACAGACTGTGCAGTCTTAAGTGCAGACTGTGCAGTCTTAAGTACAGACTGTGCAGTCTTAAGTGCAGACTGTGCAGTCTTAAGTACAGACTGTGCAGTCTTACCTACAGACTGTGCAGTCTTAAGTGCAGACTGTGCAGTCTTAACTACAGACTGTACAGTCTTAACTACAGACTGTGCAGTCTTAAGTACAGACTGTGCAGTCTTAAGTACAGACTGTGCAGTCTTAAGTACAGACTGTGCAGTCTTAACTACAGACTGTGCAGTCTTAACTACAGACAGTGCAGTCTTAAGTGCAGACTGTGCAGTCTTAACTACAGACTGTACAGTCTTAACTACAGACTGTGCAGTCTTAAGTGCAGACTGTGCAGTCTTAAGTACAGACTGTGCAGTCTTAACTACAGTCTTAACTACAGACTGTGCAGTCTTAAGTACAGACTGTGCAGTCTTAAGTACAGACTGTGCAGTCTTAAGTACAGACTGTGCAGTCTTAACTACAGACTGTGCAGTCTTAACTACAGACTGTGCAGTCTTAAGTACAGACTGTGCAGTCTTAAGTACAGACTGTGCAGTCTTAACTACAGACTGTGCAGTCTTAAGTGCAGACTGTGCAGTCTTAAGTACAGACTGTGCAGTCTTAAGTACAGACTGTGCAGTCTTAAGTACAGACTGTGCAGTCTTAACTACAGACTGTGCAGTCTTAAGTGCAGACTGTGTAGTCTTAAGTACAGACTGTGCAGTCTTAAGTACAGACTGTGCAGTCTTAACTACAGACTGTGCAGTCTTAAGTGCAGACTGTGCAGTCTTAAGTACAGACTGTGCAGTCTTAAGTACAGACTGTGCAGTCTTAAGTACAGACTGTGCAGTCTTAACTACAGTCTAAACTACAGACTGTGCAGTCTTAAGTACAGACTGTGCAGTCTTAACTACAGACTGTGCAGTCTTAAGTGCAGACTGTACAGTCTTAACTACAGACTGTGCAGTCTTAAGTACAGACTGTGCAGTCTTAAGTACAGACTGTGCAGTCTTAACTACAGACTGTACAGTCTTAACTACAGACTGTGCAGTCTTAAGTGCAAACTGTGCAGTCTTAAGTGCAGACTGTGCAGTCTTAAGTGCAGACTGTGCAGTCTTAACTACAGACTGTGCAGTCTTAACTACAGACTGTGCAGTCTTAACTACAGACTGTACAGTCTTAACTACAGACTGTACAGTCTTAACTACAGACTGTGCAGTCTTAAGTACAGACTGTGCAGTCTTAAGTACAGACTGTGCAGTCTTAAGTACAGACTGTGCAGTCTTAACTACAGACTGTGCAGTCTTAAGTGCAGACTGTGCAGTCTTAAGTACAGACTGTGCAGTCTTAAGTACAGACTGTGCAGTCTTAACTACAGACTGTGCAGTCTTAAGTGCAGACTGTGCAGTCTTAACTACAGACTGTGCAGTCTTAAGTGCAGACTGTACAGTCTTAACTACAGACTGTGCAGTCTTAAGTACAGACTGTGCAGTCTTAAGTACAGACTGTGCAGTCTTAAGTACAGACTGTGCAGTCTTAACTACAGACTGTACAGTCTTAACTACAGACTGTGCAGTCTTAACTACAGACTGTGCAGTCTTAACTACAGACTGTGCAGTCTTAAGTGCAGACTGTGCAGTCTTAAGTACAGACTGTGCAGTCTTAACTACAGACTGTGCAGACTTAACAACAGACTGTGCAGTCTTAAGAACAGACTAGGCAGTCTTTAGTACAGACTGTGCAGTCTCAACTACAGACTGTGCAGTCTTAAGTGCAGACTGTGCAGTCTTAAGTACAGACTGTGCAGTCTTAAGTGCAGACTGTGCAGTCTTAAGTGCAGACTGTGCAGTCTTAAGTACAGACTGTGCAGTCTTAACTACAGACTGTGCAGTCTTAACTACAGACTGTGCAGTCTTAAGTGCAGACTGTGTAGTCTTAAGTTCAGACTGTGCAGTCTTAACTACAGACTGTGCAGTCTTAAGAACAGACTGTGCAGTCTTAAGTACAGACTGTGCAGTCTTAAGTACAGACTGTGCAGTCTTAAGTGCAGACTGTGCAGTCTTACGTGCAGACTGTGCGGTCTTAAGTACAGACTGTGCAGTCTTAACTACAGACTGTGCAGTCTTAAGAACAGACTGTGCAGTCTTAAGTACAGACTGTGCAGTCTAAAGTACAGACTGTGCAGTCTTAACTACAGATTGTGCAGTCTTAACTACAGACTGTGCAGTCTTAAGTACAGACTGTGCAGTCTTAACTACAGACTGTGCAGTCTTAAGTGCAGACTGCGCAGTCTTAATTACAGACTGTGCAGTCTTAACTACAGACTGTGCAGTCTGTAATTAAGACTGCGCAGTCTTAAGTACAGACTGTGCAGTCTAAAGTACAGACTGTGCAGTCTTAACTACAGATTGTGCAGTCTTAACTACAGACTGTGCAGTCTTAAGTACAGACTGTGCAGTCTTAAGTGCAGACTGCGCAGTCTTAATTACAGACTGTGCAGTCTTAACTACAGACTGTGCAGTCTTAACTACAGACTGTGCAGTCTTAAGTGCAGACTGTGCAGTCTTAACTACAGACTGTGCAGTCTTAAGTGCAGACTGTGCAGTCTTAACTACAGACTGTACAGTCTTAACTACAGACTGTGCAGTCTTAAGTACAGACTGTGCAGTCTTAAGTACAGACTGTGCAGTCTTAACTACAGACTGTGCAGTCTTAACTACAGACTGTGCAGTCTTAACTACAGACTGTGCAGTCTTAACTACAGACTGTGCAGTCTTAACTACAGACTGTGCAGTCTTAAGTACAGACTGTGCAGTCTTAAGTACAGACTGTGCAGTCTTAACTACAGACTGTGCAGTCTTAACTACAGACTGTGCAGTCTTAACTACAGACTGTGCAGTCTTAAGTGCAGACTGTGCAGTCTTAAGT
Source organism: Neoascia interrupta (assembly GCA_947623515.1). Classification (NCBI taxonomy): domain Eukaryota; kingdom Metazoa; phylum Arthropoda; class Insecta; order Diptera; family Syrphidae; genus Neoascia; species Neoascia interrupta. The sequence continues at coordinate 103,679,395 of OX392462.1, forward strand.
ACAGACTGTGCAGTCTTAACTACAGACTGTGCAGTCTTAAGAACAGACTAGGCAGTCTTAAGTACAGACTGTGCAGTCTTTAGTACAGACTGTGCAGTCTCAACTACAGACTGTGCAGTCTTAACTACAGACTGTGCAGTCTTAAGTGCAGACTGTGCAGTCTTAAGTACAGACTGTGCAGTCTTAAGTGCAGACTGTGCAGTCTTAAGTACAGACTGTGCAGTCTTAACTACAGACTGTGCAGTCTTAAGAACAGACTAGGCAGTCTTAAGTACAGACTGTGCAGTCTAAAGTACAGACTGTGCAGTCTTAAGTACAAACTGTGTAGTCTTAAGTACAGACTGTGCAGTCTTAACTACAGACTGTGCAGTCTTAACTACAGACTGTGCAGTCTTAACTACGGACTGTGCAGTCTTAAGTACAGACTGTGCAGTCTTAGCTAGAGACAGTGCAGTCTTAAGAACAGACTGTACAGCCTTAAGAACAGACTGTGCAGTCTTAAGTACAGACTGTGCAGTCTTTACTACAGACCGTGCAGTCTTAACTACAGACTGTGCAGTCTTAACTACAGACTGTGCAGTCTTAACTACAGACTGTGCAGTCTTAAGTGCAGACTGTGCAGTCTTAAGTGCAGACTGTGCAGTCTTAACTACAGACTGTGCAGTCTTAACTGCAGACTGTACAGTCCTAACTACAGACTGTGCAGTCTTAAGTACAGACTGTGCAGTCTTAAGTACAGACTGTGCAGTCTTAACTACAGACTGTGCAGTCTTAAGTGCAGACTGTGCAGTCTTAAGTACAGACTGTGCAGTCTTAAGTACAGACTGTGCAGTCTTAACTACAGACTGTGCAGTCTTAAGTGCAGACTGTGCAGTCTTAAGTACAGACTGTGCAGTCTTAACTACAGTCTTAACTACAGACTGTGCAGTCTTAAGTACAGACTGTGCAGTCTTAACTACAGACTGTGCAGTCTTAAGTGCAGACTGTACAGTCTTAACTACAGACTGTGCAGTCTTAAGTACAGACTGTGCAGTCTTAAGTACAGACTGTGCAGTCTTAACTACAGACTGTACAGTCTTAACTACAGACTGTGCAGTCTTAACTACAGACTGTGCAGTCTTAAGTACAGACTGTGCAGTCTTAAGTGCAGACTGTGCAGTCTTAAGTACAGACTGTGCAGTCTTAACTACAGACTGTGCAGTCTTAAGAACAGACTAGGCAGTCTTAAGTACAGACTGTGCAGTCTTTAGTGCAGACTGTGCAGTCTTAAGTGCAGACTGTGCAGTCTTAAGTACAGACTGTGCAGTCTTAACTACAGACTGTGCAGTCTTAAGTGCAGACTGTGCAGTCTTAAGTACAGACTGTGCAGTCTTAACTACAGACTGTGCAGTCTTAAGTACAGACTGTGCAGTCTTTAGTACAGACTGTGCAGTCTTAAGTGCAGACTGTGCAGTCTTAACTACAGACTGTGCAGTCTTAACTACAGACTGTGCAGTCTTAACTACAGACTGTGCAGTCTTAACTACAGACTGTGCAGTCTTAAGTACAGACTGTGCAGTCTTAACTACAGACTGTGCAGTCTTAAGTGCAGACTGTGCAGTCTTAAGTGCAGACTGTGCAGTCTTAAGTGCAGACTGTGCAGTCTTAAGTGCAGACTGTGCAGTCTTAACTACAGACTGTGCAGTCTTAACTACAGACTGTACAATCTTAACTACAGACTGTGCAGTCTTAAGTACAGACTGTGCAGTCTTAAGTACAGACTGTGCAGTCTTAAGTACAGACTGTGCAGTCTTAACTACAGACTGTTCAGTCTTAAGTGCAGACTGTGCAGTCTTAACTACAGACTGTGCAGTCTTAACTACAGACTGTGCAGTCTTAACTACAGACTGTACAGTCTTAACTACAGACTGTACAGTCTTAACTACAGACTGTGCAGTCTTAAGTACAGACTGTGCAGTCTTAAGTACAGACTGTGCAGTCTTAAGTGCAGACTGTGCAGTCTTAAGTACAGACTGTGCAGTCTTAACCACAGACTGTGCAGTCTTAACTACAGACTGTGCAGTCTTAACTACAGACTGTGCAGTCTTAACTACAGACTGTGCAGTCTTAAGTACAGACTGTGCAGTCTTAACTACAGACTGTGCAGTCTTAAGTGCAGACTGTGCAGTCTCAAGTGCAGACTGTGCAGTCTTAAGTGCAGACTGTGCAGTCTTAAGAACAGACTAGGCAGTCTTAAGTGCAGACTGTGCAGTCTTAAGTACAGACTGTGCAGTCTTAACCACAGACTGTGCAGTCTTAACTACAGACTGTGCAGTCTTAACTACAGACTGTGCAGTCTTAACTACAGACTGTGCAGTCTTAAGTACAGACTGTGCAGTCTTAACTACAGACTGTGCAGTCTTAAGTGCAGACTGTGCAGTCTTAAGTACAGACTGTGCAGTCTTAACTACAGACTGTGCAGTCTTAAGTGCAGACTGTGCAGTCTTAAGTGCAGACTGTGCAGTCTTAACTACAGACTGTGCAGTCTTAAGAACAGACTAGGCAGTCTTAAATACAGACTGTGCAGTCTTTAGTACAGACTGTGCAGTCTCAACTACAGACTGGGCAGTCTTAACTACAGACTGTGCAGTCTTAAGTGCAGACTGTGCAGTCTTAAGTACAGACTGTGCAGTCTTAAGTGCAGACTGTGCAGTCTTAAGTACAGACTGTGCAGTCTTAACTACAGACTGTGCAGTCTTAAGAACAGACTAGGAAGTCTTAAGTACAGACTGTGCAGTCTTTAGTACAGACTGTGTCAACTACAGACTGTGCAGTCTTAACTACAGACTGTGCAGTCTTAAGTGCAGACTGTGCAGTCTTAAGTACAGACTGTGCAGTCTTAAGTGCAGACTGTGCAGTCTTAAGTACAGACTGTGCAGTCTTACCTACAGACTGTGCAGTCTTAAGTGCAGACTGTGCAGTCTTAACTACAGACTGTACAGTCTTAACTACAGACTGTACAGTCTTAACTACAGACTGTGCAGTCTTAAGTACAGACTGTGCAGTCTTAAGTACAGACTGTGCAGTCTTAAGTACAGACTGTGCAGTCTTAACTACAGACTGTGCAGTCTTAACTACAGACAGTGCAGTCTTAAGTGCAGACTGTGCAGTCTTAACTACAGACTGTACAGTCTTAACTACAGACTGTGCAGTCTTAAGTGCAGACTGTGCAGTCTTAAGTACAGACTGTGCAGTCTTAACTACAGTCTTAACTACAGACTGTGCAGTCTTAAGTACAGACTGTGCAGTCTTAAGTACAGACTGTGCAGTCTTAAGTACAGACTGTGCAGTCTTAACTACAGACTGTGCAGTCTTAACTACAGACTGTGCAGTCTTAAGTACAGACTGTGCAGTCTTAAGTACAGACTGTGCAGTCTTAACTACAGACTGTGCAGTCTTAAGTGCAGACTGTGCAGTCTTAAGTACAGACTGTGCAGTCTTAAGTACAGACTGTGCAGTCTTAAGTACAGACTGTGCAGTCTTAACTACAGACTGTGCAGTCTTAAGTGCAGACTGTGTAGTCTTAAGTACAGACTGTGCAGTCTTAAGTACAGACTGTGCAGTCTTAACTACAGACTGTGCAGTCTTAAGTGCAGACTGTGCAGTCTTAAGTACAGACTGTGCAGTCTTAAGTACAGACTGTGCAGTCTTAACTACAGACTGTGCAGTCTTAACTACAGACTGTGCAGTCTTAACTACAGACTGTGCAGTCTTAACTACAGACTGTGCAGTCTTAACTACAGACTGTGCAGTCTTAAGTACAGACTGTGCAGTCTTAAGTACAGACTGTGCAGTCTTAACTACAGACTGTGCAGTCTTAACTACAGACTGTGCAGTCTTAACTACAGACTGTGCAGTCTTAACTACAGACTGTGCACTCTTAACTACAGACTGTGCAGTCTTAACTACAGACTGTGCAGTCTTAACTACAGACTGTGCAGTCTTAACTACAGACTGTACAGTCTTAACTACAGACTGTGCAGTCTTAAGTACAGACTGTGCAGTCTTAAGTACAGACTGTGCAGTCTTAAGTGCAGACTGTGCAGTCTTAAGTACAGACTGTGCAGTCTTAACTACAGACTGTGCAGTCTTAAGAACAGACTAGGCAGTCTTAAGTACAGACTGTGCAGTCTTTAGTACAGACTGTGCAGTCTTAAGTGCAGACTGTGCAGTCTTAAGTACAGACTGTGCAGTCTTAAGTACAGACTGTGCAGTCTTAAGTACAGACTGTGCAGTCTTAAGTACAGACTGTGCAGTCTTAACTACAGACTGTACAGTCTTAACTACAGACTGCACAGTCTTAACTACAGACTGTGCAGTCTTAAGTACAGACTGTGCAGTCTTAAGTACAGACTGTGCAGTCTTAAGTACAGACTGTGCAGTCTTAAGTACAGACTGTGCAGTCTTAACTACAGACTGTGCAGTCTTAACTACAGACTGTGCAGTCTTAACTACAGACTGTGCAGTCTTAACTACAGACTGTACAGTCTTAACTACAGACTGTGCAGTCTTAAGTACAGACTGTGCAGTCTTAAGTACAGACTGTGCAGTCTTAAGTGCAGACTGTGCAGTCTTAAGTACAGACTGTGCAGTCTTAACTACAGACTGTGCAGTCTTAAGAACAGACTAGGCAGTCTTAAGTACAGACTGTGCAGTCTTTAGTACAGACTGTGCAGTCTTAAGTGCAGACTGTGCAGTCTTAAGTACAGACTGTGCAGTCTTAAGTACAGACTGTGCAGTCTTAAGTACAGACTGTGCAGTCTTAAGTACAGACTGTGCAGTCTTAACTACAGACTGTACAGTCTTAACTACAGACTGCACAGTCTTAACTACAGACTGTGCAGTCTTAAGTACAGACTGTGCAGTCTTAAGTACAGACTGTGCAGTCTTAAGTACAGACTGTGCAGTCTTAAGTACAGACTGTGCAGTCTTAACTACAGACTGTGCAGTCTTAACTACAGACTGTGCAGTCTTAACTACAGACTGTGCAGTCTTAACTACAGACTGTGCAGTCTTAACTACAGACTGTGCAGTCTTAACTACAGACTGTACAGTCTTAACTACAGACTGTGCAGTCTTAAGTACAGACTGTGCAGTCTTAAGTACAGACTGTGCAGTCTTAAGTGCAGACTGTGCAGTCTTAAGTACAGACTGTGCAGTCTTAACTACAGACTGTGCAGTCTTAAGAACAGACTAGGCAGTCTTAAGTACAGACTGTGCAGTCTTTAGTACAGACTGTGCAGTCTTAAGTGCAGACTGTGCAGTCTTAAGTACAGACTGTGCAGTCTTAACTACAGACTGTGCAGTCTTAAGTGCAGACTGTGCAGTCTTAAGTACAGACTGTGCAGTCTTTACTACAGTCTTAAGTACAGACTGTGCAGTCTTAACTACAGACTGTGCAGTCTTAAGAACAGACTGTGCAGTCTTAACTACAGACTGTGCAGTCTTAAGAACAGACTGTGCAGTCTTAAGTACAGACTGTGCAGTCTTAACTACGGACTGTGCAGTCTGAAGTGCAGACTGTGCAGTCTTAAGTACAGACTGTGCAGTCTTAGCTAGAGACTGTGCAGTCTTAACTACAGACTGTGCAGTCTTAACTACAGACTGTGCAGTCTTAACTACAGACTGTGCAGTCTTAACTACAGACTGTACAGTCTTAACTACAGACTGTGCAGTCTTAAGTACAGACTGTGCAGTCTTAAGTACAGACTGTGCAGTCTTAAGTGCAGACTGTGCAGTCTTAAGTACAGACTGTGCAGTCTTAACTACAGACTGTGCAGTCTTAAGAACAGACTAGGCAGTCTTAAGTACAGACTGTGCAGTCTTTAGTACAGACTGTGCAGTCTTAAGTGCAGACTGTGCAGTCTTAAGTACAGACTGTGCAGTCTTAACTACAGACTGTGCAGTCTTAAGTGCAGACTGTGCAGTCTTAAGTACAGACTGTGCAGTCTTTACTACAGTCTTAAGTACAGACTGTGCAGTCTTTACTACAGTCTTAAGTACAGACTGTGCAGTCTTTACTACAGACTGTGCAGTCTTAAGTGTAGACTGTGCAGTCTTAACTACAGACTGTACAGTCTTAACCACAGACTGTGCAGTCTTAAGTACAGACTGTGCAGTCTTAAGTACAGACTGTGCAGTCTTAAGTACAGACTGTGCAGTCTTAACTACAGACTGTGCAGTCTTAACTACAGACTGTGCAGTCTTAACTACAGACTGTGCAGTCTTAACTACAGACTGTGCAGTCTTAAGTGCAGGCTGTGCAGTCTTAATTACAGTCTGTGCAGTCTTAAGTACAGACTGTGCAGTCTTAACTACAGACTGTGCAGTCTTAAGAACAAACTGTGCAGTCTTAAGTACAGACTGTGCAGTCTAAAGTACAGACTGTGCAGTCTTAACTACAGATTGTGCAGTCTTAACTACAGACTGTGCAGTCTTAAGTACAGACTGTGCAGTCTTAACTACAGACTGTGCAGTCTTAAGTGCAGACTGCGCAGTCTTAATTACAGACTGTGCAGTCTTAACTACAGACTGTGCAGTCTTAAGAACAGACTGTGCAGTCTTAAGTACAGACTGTGCAGTCTAAAGTACAGACTGGGCAGTCTTAACTACAGATTGTGCAGTCTTAACTACAGACTGTGCAGTCTTAAGTGCAGACTGTGCAGTCTTAAGTGCAGACTGTGCAGTCTTAAGTGCAGACTGTGCAGTCTTAACTACAGACTGTGCAGTCTTAACTACAGACTGTGCAGTCTTAACTACAGACTGTGCAGTCTTAAGTGCAGACTGTGTAGTCTTAAGTTCAGACTGTGCAGTCTTAACTACAGACTGTGCAGTCTTAAGAACAGACTGTGCAGTCTTAAGTACAGACTGTGCAGTCTTAAGTACAGACTGTGCAGTCTTAAGTGCAGACTGTGCAGTCTTACGTGCAGACTGTGCGGTCTTAAGTACAGACTGTGCAGTCTTAACTACAGACTGTGCAGTCTTAAGAACAGACTGTGCAGTCTTAAGTACAGACTGTGCAGTCTAAAGTACAGACTGTGCAGTCTTAACTACAGATTGTGCAGTCTTAACTACAGACTGTGCAGTCTTAAGTACAGACTGTGCAGTCTTAACTACAGACTGTGCAGTCTTAAGTGCAGACTGCGCAGTCTTAATTACAGACTGTGCAGTCTTAACTACAGACTGTGCAGTCTGTAATTAAGACTGCGCAGTCTTAAGTACAGACTGTGCAGTCTAAAGTACAGACTGTGCAGTCTTAACTACAGATTGTGCAGTCTTAACTACAGACTGTGCAGTCTTAAGTACAGACTGTGCAGTCTTAAGTGCAGACTGCGCAGTCTTAATTACAGACTGTGCAGTCTTAACTACAGACTGTGCACTCTTAACTACAGACTGTGCAGTCTTAACTACAGACTGTGCAGTCTTAACTACAGACTGTGCAGTCTTAAGTGCAGACTGTGCAGTCTTAACTACAGACTGTACAGTCTTAACTACAGACTGTGCAGTCTTAAGTACAGACTGTGCAGTCTTAAGTACAGACTGTGCAGTCTTAACTACAGACTGTGCAGTCTTAACTACAGACTGTGCAGTCTTAACTACAGACTGTGCAGTCTTAACTACAGACTGTGCACTCTTAACTACAGACTGTGCAGTCTTAACTACAGACTGTGCAGTCTTAACTACAGACTGTGCAGTCTTAACTACAGACTGTGCAGTCTTAACTACAGACTGTACAGTCTTAACTACAGACTGTGCAGTCTTAAGTACAGACTGTGCAGTCTTAAGTACAGACTGTGCAGTCTTAAGTGCAGACTGTGCAGTCTTAAGTACAGACTGTGCAGTCTTAACTACAGACTGTGCAGTCTTAAGAACAGACTAGGCAGTCTTAAGTACAGACTGTGCAGTCTTTAGTACAGACTGTGCAGTCTTAAGTGCAGACTGTGCAGTCTTAAGTACAGACTGTGCAGTCTTAAGTACAGACTGTGCAGTCTTAAGTACAGACTGTGCAGTCTTAAGTACAGACTGTGCAGTCTTAACTACAGACTGTACAGTCTTAACTACAGACTGCACAGTCTTAACTACAGACTGTGCAGTCTTAAGTACAGACTGTGCAGTCTTAAGTACAGACTGTGCAGTCTTAAGTACAGACTGTGCAGTCTTAAGTACAGACTGTGCAGTCTTAACTACAGACTGTGCAGTCTTAACTACAGACTGTGCAGTCTTAACTACAGACTGTGCAGTCTTAACTACAGACTGTACAGTCTTAACTACAGACTGTGCAGTCTTAAGTACAGACTGTGCAGTCTTAAGTACAGACTGTGCAGTCTTAAGTGCAGACTGTGCAGTCTTAAGTACAGACTGTGCAGTCTTAACTACAGACTGTGCAGTCTTAAGAACAGACTAGGCAGTCTTAAGTACAGACTGTGCAGTCTTTAGTACAGACTGTGCAGTCTTAAGTGCAGACTGTGCAGTCTTAAGTACAGACTGTGCAGTCTTAAGTACAGACTGTGCAGTCTTAAGTACAGACTGTGCAGTCTTAAGTACAGACTGTGCAGTCTTAACTACAGACTGTACAGTCTTAACTACAGACTGCACAGTCTTAACTACAGACTGTGCAGTCTTAAGTACAGACTGTGCAGTCTTAAGTACAGACTGTGCAGTCTTAAGTACAGACTGTGCAGTCTTAAGTACAGACTGTGCAGTCTTAACTACAGACTGTGCAGTCTTAACTACAGACTGTGCAGTCTTAACTACAGACTGTGCAGTCTTAACTACAGACTGTGCAGTCTTAACTACAGACTGTACAGTCTTAACTACAGACTGTGCAGTCTTAAGTACAGACTGTGCAGTCTTAAGTACAGACTGTGCAGTCTTAAGTGCAGACTGTGCAGTCTTAAGTACAGACTGTGCAGTCTTAACTACAGACTGTGCAGTCTTAAGAACAGACTAGGCAGTCTTAAGTACAGACTGTGCAGTCTTTAGTACAGACTGTGCAGTCTTAAGTGCAGACTGTGCAGTCTTAAGTACAGACTGTGCAGTCTTAACTACAGACTGTGCAGTCTTAAGTGCAGACTGTGCAGTCTTAAGTACAGACTGTGCAGTCTTTACTACAGTCTTAAGTACAGACTGTGCAGTCTTAACTACAGACTGTGCAGTCTTAACTACAGACTGTACAGTCTTAACTACAGACTGCACAGTCTTAACTACAGACTGTGCAGTCTTAAGTACAGACTGTGCAGTCTTAAGTACAGACTGTGCAGTCTTAAGTACAGACTGTGCAGTCTTAAGTACAGACTGTGCAGTCTTAACTACAGACTGTGCAGTCTTAACTACAGACTGTGCAGTCTTAACTACAGACTGTGCAGTCTTAACTACAGACTGTGCAGTCTTAACTACAGACTGTGCAGTCTTAACTACAGACTGTACAGTCTTAACTACAGACTGTGCAGTCTTAAGTACAGACTGTGCAGTCTTAAGTACAGACTGTGCAGTCTTAAGTGCAGACTGTGCAGTCTTAAGTACAGACTGTGCAGTCTTAACTACAGACTGTGCAGTCTTAAGAACAGACTAGGCAGTCTTAAGTACAGACTGTGCAGTCTTTAGTACAGACTGTGCAGTCTTAAGTGCAGACTGTGCAGTCTTAAGTACAGACTGTGCAGTCTTAACTACAGACTGTGCAGTCTTAAGTGCAGACTGTGCAGTCTTAAGTACAGACTGTGCAGTCTTTACTACAGTCTTAAGTACAGACTGTGCAGTCTTTACTACAGTCTTAAGTACAGACTGTGCAGTCTTTACTACAGACTGTGCAGTCTTAAGTGTAGACTGTGCAGTCTTAACTACAGACTGTACAGTCTTAACCACAGACTGTGCAGTCTTAAGTACAGACTGTGCAGTCTTAAGTACAGACTGTGCAGTCTTAAGTACAGACTGTGCAGTCTTAACTACAGACTGTGCAGTCTTAACTACAGACTGTGCAGTCTTAACTACAGACTGTGCAGTCTTAACTACAGACTGTGCAGTCTTAAGTGCAGGCTGTGCAGTCTTAATTACAGTCTGTGCAGTCTTAAGTACAGACTGTGCAGTCTTAACTACAGACTGTGCAGTCTTAAGAACAAACTGTGCAGTCTTAAGTACAGACTGTGCAGTCTAAAGTACAGACTGTGCAGTCTTAACTACAGATTGTGCAGTCTTAACTACAGACTGTGCAGTCTTAAGTACAGACTGTGCAGTCTTAACTACAGACTGTGCAGTCTTAAGTGCAGACTGCGCAGTCTTAATTACAGACTGTGCAGTCTTAACTACAGACTGTGCAGTCTTAAGAACAGACTGTGCAGTCTTAAGTACAGACTGTGCAGTCTAAAGTACAGACTGGGCAGTCTTAACTACAGATTGTGCAGTCTTAACTACAGACTGTGCAGTCTTAAGTGCAGACTGTGCAGTCTTAAGTGCAGACTGTGCAGTCTTAAGTGCAGACTGTGCAGTCTTAACTACAGACTGTGCAGTCTTAACTACAGACTGTGCAGTCTTAAGTGCAGACTGTGTAGTCTTAAGTTCAGACTGTGCAGTCTTAACTACAGACTGTGCAGTCTTAAGAACAGACTGTGCAGTCTTAAGTACAGACTGTGCAGTCTTAAGTACAGACTGTGCAGTCTTAAGTGCAGACTGTGCAGTCTTACGTGCAGACTGTGCGGTCTTAAGTACAGACTGTGCAGTCTTAACTACAGACTGTGCAGTCTTAAGAACAGACTGTGCAGTCTTAAGTACAGACTGTGCAGTCTAAAGTACAGACTGTGCAGTCTTAACTACAGATTGTGCAGTCTTAACTACAGACTGTGCAGTCTTAAGTACAGACTGTGCAGTCTTAACTACAGACTGTGCAGTCTTAAGTGCAGACTGCGCAGTCTTAATTACAGACTGTGCAGTCTTAACTACAGACTGTGCAGTCTGTAATTAAGACTGCGCAGTCTTAAGTACAGACTGTGCAGTCTAAAGTACAGACTGTGCAGTCTTAACTACAGATTGTGCAGTCTTAACTACAGACTGTGCAGTCTTAAGTACAGACTGTGCAGTCTTAAGTGCAGACTGCGCAGTCTTAATTACAGACTGTGCAGTCTTAACTACAGACTGTGCACTCTTAACTACAGACTGTGCAGTCTTAACTACAGACTGTGCAGTCTTAACTACAGACTGTGCAGTCTTAAGTGCAGACTGTGCAGTCTTAACTACAGACTGTACAGTCTTTACTACAGACTGTGCAGTCTTAAGTACAGACTGTGCAGTCTTAAGTACAGACTGTGCAGTCTTAACTACAGACTGTGCAGTCTTAACTACAGACTGTGCAGTCTTAACTACAGACTGTGCAGTCTTAACTACAGACTGTGCAGTCTTAACTACAGACTGTGCAGTCTTAAGTACAGACTGTGCAGTCTTAAGTACAGACTGTGCAGTCTTAACTACAGACTGTGCAGTCTTAACTACAGACTGTGCAGTCTTAACTACAGACTGTGCAGTCTTAACTACAGACTGTGCACTCTTAACTACAGACTGTGCAGTCTTAACTACAGACTGTGCAGTCTTAACTACAGACTGTGCAGTCTTAACTACAGACTGTACAGTCTTAACTACAGACTGTGCAGTCTTAAGTACAGACTGTGCAGTCTTAAGTACAGACTGTGCAGTCTTAAGTGCAGACTGTGCAGTCTTAAGTACAGACTGTGCAGTCTTAACTACAGACTGTGCAGTCTTAAGAACAGACTAGGCAGTCTTAAGTACAGACTGTGCAGTCTTTAGTACAGACTGTGCAGTCTTAAGTGCAGACTGTGCAGTCTTAAGTACAGACTGTGCAGTCTTAAGTACAGACTGTGCAGTCTTAAGTACAGACTGTGCAGTCTTAAGTACAGACTGTGCAGTCTTAACTACAGACTGTACAGTCTTAACTACAGACTGCACAGTCTTAACTACAGACTGTGCAGTCTTAAGTACAGACTGTGCAGTCTTAAGTACAGACTGTGCAGTCTTAAGTACAGACTGTGCAGTCTTAAGTACAGACTGTGCAGTCTTAACTACAGACTGTGCAGTCTTAACTACAGACTGTGCAGTCTTAACTACAGACTGTGCAGTCTTAACTACAGACTGTGCAGTCTTAACTACAGACTGTGCAGTCTTAACTACAGACTGTACAGTCTTAACTACAGACTGTGCAGTCTTAAGTACAGACTGTGCAGTCTTAAGTACAGACTGTGCAGTCTTAAGTGCAGACTGTGCAGTCTTAAGTACAGACTGTGCAGTCTTAACTACAGACTGTGCAGTCTTAAGAACAGACTAGGCAGTCTTAAGTACAGACTGTGCAGTCTTTAGTACAGACTGTGCAGTCTTAAGTGCAGACTGTGCAGTCTTAAGTACAGACTGTGCAGTCTTAACTACAGACTGTGCAGTCTTAAGTGCAGACTGTGCAGTCTTAAGTACAGACTGTGCAGTCTTTACTACAGTCTTAAGTACAGACTGTGCAGTCTTAACTACAGACTGTGCAGTCTTAAGAACAGACTGTGCAGTCTTAACTACAGACTGTGCAGTCTTAAGAACAGACTGTGCAGTCTTAAGTACAGACTGTGCAGTCTTAACTACGGACTGTGCAGTCTGAAGTGCAGACTGTGCAGTCTTAAGTACAGACTGTGCAGTCTTAGCTAGAGACTGTGCAGTCTTAAGAACAGACTGTGCAGCCTTAAGTACAGACTGTGCAGTCTTAAGTACAGACTGTGCAGTCTTAACTACAGACTGTGCAGTCTTAACTACAGACTGTGCAGTCTTAACTACAGACTGTGCAGTCTTAACTACAGACTGTGCAGTCTTAAGTACAGACTGTGCAGTCTTAAGTGCAGACTGTGCAGTCTTAACTACAGACTGTGCAGTCTTAACTACAGACTGCACAGTCTTAACTACAGACTGTGCAGTCTTAACTACAGACTGTGCAGTCTTAAGTGCAGACTGTGCAGTCTTAAGTGCAGACTGTGCAGTCTTAAGTGCAGACTGTGCAGTCTTAAGTACAGACTGTGCAGTCTTAAGTACAGACTGTGCAGTCTTAAGTACAGACTGTGCAGTCTTAACTACAGACTGTGCAGTCTTAACTACAGACTGTGCAGTCTTAACTACAGACTGTGCAGTCTTAACTACAGACTGTGCAGTCTTAACTACAGACTGTGCACTCTTAACTACAGACTGTGCAGTCTTAACTACAGACTGTGCAGTCTTAACTACAGACTGTGCAGTCTTAACTACAGACTGTACAGTCTTAACTACAGACTGTGCAGTCTTAAGTACAGACTGTGCAGTCTTAAGTACAGACTGTGCAGTCTTAAGTGCAGACTGTGCAGTCTTAAGTACAGACTGTGCAGTCTTAACTACAGACTGTGCAGTCTTAAGAACAGACTAGGCAGTCTTAAGTACAGACTGTGCAGTCTTTAGTACAGACTGTGCAGTCTTAAGTGCAGACTGTGCAGTCTTAAGTACAGACTGTGCAGTCTTAAGTACAGACTGTGCAGTCTTAAGTACAGACTGTGCAGTCTTAAGTACAGACTGTGCAGTCTTAACTACAGACTGTACAGTCTTAACTACAGACTGCACAGTCTTAACTACAGACTGTGCAGTCTTAAGTACAGACTGTGCAGTCTTAAGTACAGACTGTGCAGTCTTAAGTACAGACTGTGCAGTCTTAAGTACAGACTGTGCAGTCTTAACTACAGACTGTGCAGTCTTAACTACAGACTGTGCAGTCTTAACTACAGACTGTGCAGTCTTAACTACAGACTGTGCAGTCTTAACTACAGACTGTGCAGTCTTAACTACAGACTGTACAGTCTTAACTACAGACTGTGCAGTCTTAAGTACAGACTGTGCAGTCTTAAGTACAGACTGTGCAGTCTTAAGTGCAGACTGTGCAGTCTTAAGTACAGACTGTGCAGTCTTAACTACAGACTGTGCAGTCTTAAGAACAGACTAGGCAGTCTTAAGTACAGACTGTGCAGTCTTTAGTACAGACTGTGCAGTCTTAAGTGCAGACTGTGCAGTCTTAAGTACAGACTGTGCAGTCTTAACTACAGACTGTGCAGTCTTAAGTGCAGACTGTGCAGTCTTAAGTACAGACTGTGCAGTCTTTACTACAGTCTTAAGTACAGACTGTGCAGTCTTTACTACAGTCTTAAGTACAGACTGTGCAGTCTTTACTACAGACTGTGCAGTCTTAAGTGTAGACTGTGCAGTCTTAACTACAGACTGTACAGTCTTAACCACAGACTGTGCAGTCTTAAGTACAGACTGTGCAGTCTTAAGTACAGACTGTGCAGTCTTAAGTACAGACTGTGCAGTCTTAACTACAGACTGTGCAGTCTTAACTACAGACTGTGCAGTCTTAACTACAGACTGTGCAGTCTTAACTACAGACTGTGCAGTCTTAAGTGCAGGCTGTGCAGTCTTAATTACAGTCTGTGCAGTCTTAAGTACAGACTGTGCAGTCTTAACTACAGACTGTGCAGTCTTAAGAACAAACTGTGCAGTCTTAAGTACAGACTGTGCAGTCTAAAGTACAGACTGTGCAGTCTTAACTACAGATTGTGCAGTCTTAACTACAGACTGTGCAGTCTTAAGTACAGACTGTGCAGTCTTAACTACAGACTGTGCAGTCTTAAGTGCAGACTGCGCAGTCTTAATTACAGACTGTGCAGTCTTAACTACAGACTGTGCAGTCTTAAGAACAGACTGTGCAGTCTTAAGTACAGACTGTGCAGTCTAAAGTACAGACTGGGCAGTCTTAACTACAGATTGTGCAGTCTTAACTACAGACTGTGCAGTCTTAAGTACAGACTGTGCAGTCTTAACTACAGACTGTGCAGTCTTAAGTGCAGACTGCGCAGTCTTAATTACAGACTGTGCAGTCCTAACTACAGACTGTGCAGTCTTAAGTGCAGACTGTGCAGTCTTAAGTACAGACTGTGCAGTCTTTACTACAGTCTTAACTTCAGACTGTGCAGTCTTAAGTACAGACAGTGCAGTCTTAACTACAGACTGTGCAGTCTTAAGTGCAGACTGTGCAGTCTTAACTACAGACTGTACAGTCTAAACTACAGACTGTGCAGTCTTAAGTACAGACTGTGCAGTCTTAAGTACAGACTGTGCAGTCTTAAGTACAGACTATGCAGTCTTAACTACAGACTGTGCAGTCTTAACTACAGACTGTGCAGTCTTAACTACAGACTGTGCAGTCTTAACTACAGACTGTGCAGTCTTAACTACAGACTGTGCAGTCTTAAGTGCAGACTGTGCAGTCTTAAGTACAGACTGTGCAGTCTTAAGTGCAGACTGTGCAGTCTTAAGTACAGACTGTGCAGTCTTAACTACAGACTGTGCAGTCTTAACTACAGACTGTGCAGTCTTAAGAACAGACTAGGCAGTCTTAAGTACAGACTGTGCAGTCTTTAGTACAGACTGTGCAGTCTTAAGTGCAGACTGTGCAGTCTTAAGTACAGACTGTGCAGTCTTAACTACAGACTGTGCAGTCTTAAGTGCAGACTGTGCAGTCTTAAGTACAGACTGTGCAGTCTTTACTACAGTCTTAAGTACAGACTGTGCAGTCTTAAGTACAGACTGTGCAGTCTTAAGTGCAGACTGTGCAGTCTTAAGTACAGACTGTGCAGTCTTAACTACAGACTGTGCAGTCTTAAGAACAGACTAGGCAGTCTTAAGTACAGACTGTGCAGTCTTTAGTACAGACTGTGCAGTCTTAAGTGCAGACTGTGCAGTCTTAAGTACAGACTGTGCAGTCTTAACTACAGACTGTGCAGTCTTAAGTGCAGACTGTGCAGTCTTAAGTACAGACTGTGCAGTCTTTACTACAGTCTTAAGTACAGACTGTGCAGTCTTAAGTACAGACTGTGCAGTCTTAAGTGCAGACTGTGCAGTCTTAAGTACAGACTGTGCAGTCTTAACTACAGACTGTGCAGTCTTAACTACAGACTGTGCAGTCTTAAGAACAGACTAGGCAGTCTTAAGTACAGACTGTGCAGTCTTTAGTACAGACTGTGCAGTCTTAAGTGCAGACTGTGCAGTCTTAAGTACAGACTGTGCAGTCTTAACTACAGACTGTGCAGTCTTAAGTGCAGACTGTGCAGTCTTAAGTACAGACTGTGCAGTCTTTACTACAGTCTTAAGTACAGACTGTGCAGTCTTAAGTACAGACTGTGCAGTCTTAAGTGCAGACTGTGCAGTCTTAAGTACAGACTGTGCAGTCTTAACTACAGACTGTGCAGTCTTAAGAACAGACTAGGCAGTCTTAAGTACAGACTGTGCAGTCTTTAGTACAGACTGTGCAGTCTTAAGTGCAGACTGTGCAGTCTTAAGTACAGACTGTGCAGTCTTAACTACAGACTGTGCAGTCTTAAGTGCAGACTGTGCAGTCTTAAGTACAGACTGTGCAGTCTTTACTACAGTCTTAAGTACAGACTGTGCAGTCTTTACTACAGACTGTGCAGTCTTAAGTGTAGACTGTGCAGTCTTAACTACAGACTGTACAGTCTTAACCACAGACTGTGCAGTCTTAAGTACAGACTGTGCAGTCTTAAGTACAGACTGTGCAGTCTTAAGTACAGACTGTGCAGTCTTAACTACAGACTGTGCAGTCTTAACTACAGACTGTGCAGTCTTAACTACAGACTGTGCAGTCTTAACTACAGACTGTGCAGTCTTAACTACAGACTGTGCAGTCTTAAGTGCAGGCTGTGCAGTCTTAATTACAGTCTGTGCAGTCTTAAGTACAGACTGTGCAGTCTTAACTACAGACTGTGCAGTCTTAAGAACAGACTGTGCAGTCTTAAGTACAGACTGTGCAGTCTAAAGTACAGACTGTGCAGTCTTAACTACAGACTGTGCAGTCTTAAGTACAGGCTGTGCAATCTTAACTACAGACTGTGCAGTCTTAAGTGCAGACTGCGCAGTCTTAATTACAGACTGTGCAGTCTTAACTACAGACTGTGCAGTCTTAAGAACAGACTGTGCAGTCTTAAGTACAGACTGTGCAGTCTAAAGTACAGACTGGGCAGTCTTAACTACAGATTGTGCAGTCTTAACTACAGACTGTGCAGTCTTAAGTACAGACTGTGCAGTCTTAACTACAGACTGTGCAGTCTTAAGTGCAGACTGCGCAGTCTTAATTACAGACTGTGCAGTCTTAACTACAGACTGTGCAGTCTTAAGTGCAGACTGTGCAGTCTTAAGTACAGACTGTGCAGTCTTTACTACAGTCTTAACTTCAGACTGTGCAGTCTTAAGTACAGACAGTGCAGTCTTAACTACAGACTGTGCAGTCTTAAGTGCAGACTGTGCAGTCTTAACTACAGACTGTACAGTCTTAACTACAGACTGTGCAGTCTTAAGTACAGACTGTGCAGTCTTAAGTACAGACTGTGCAGTCTTAAGTACAGACTATGCAGTCTTAACTACAGACTGTGCAGTCTTAACTACAGACTGTGCAGTCTTAACTACAGACTGTGCAGTCTTAACTACAGACTGTGCAGTCTTAACTACAGACTGTGCAGTCTTAAGTGCAGACTGTGCAGTCTTAAGTACAGACTGTGCAGTCTAAAGTACAGACTTTGCAGTCTTAAGTACAAACTGTGTAGTCTTAAGAACAGACTGTGCAGTCTTAACTACAGACTGTGCAGTCTTAACTACAGACTGTGCAGTCTTAACTACGGACTGTGCAGTCTGAAGTGCAGACTGTGCAGTCTTAAGTACAGACTGTGCAGTCTTAGCTAGAGACTGTGCAGTCTTAAGAACAGACTGTGCAGCCTTAAGTACAGACTGTGCAGTCTTAAGTACAGACTGTGCAGTCTTAACTACAGACTGTGCAGTCTTAACTACAGACTGTGCAGTCTTAAGTACAGACTGTGCAGTCTTAAGTACAGACTGTGCAGTCTTAACTACAGACTGTGCAGTCTTAAGTGCAGACTGTGCAGTCTTAAGTGCAGACTGTGCAGTCTTAACAACAGACTGTGCAGTCTTAACTACAGACTGTGCAGTCTTAACTACAGACTGTGCAGTCTTAACTACAGACTGTGCAGTCTTAAGAACAGACTAGGCAGTCTTAAGTACAGACTGTGCAGTCTAAAGTACAGACTGTGCAGTCTTAAGTACAAAGTGTGTAGTCTTAAGTACAGACTGTGCAGTCTTAACTACAGACTGTGCAGTCTGAAGTGCAGACTGTGCAGTCTTAAGTACAGACTGTGCAGTCTTAGCTAGAGACTGTGCAGTCTTAAGAACAGACTGTGCAGCCTTAAGTACAGACTGTGCAGTCTTAAGTACAGACTGTGCAGTCTTAACTACAGACTGTGCAGTCTTAACTACAGACTGTGCAGTCTTAACTACAGACTGTGCAGTCTTAAGTACAGACTGTGCAGTCTTAACTACAGACTGTGCAGTCTTAAGTGCAGACTGTGCAGTCTTAAGTGCAGACTGTGCAGTCTTAAGTGCAGACTGTGCAGTCTTAACAACAGACTGTGCAGTCTTAACTACAGACTGTGCAGTCTTAACTACAGACTGTGCAGTCTTAACTACAGACTGTGCAGTCTTAAGAACAGACTAGGCAGTCTTAAGTACAGACTGTGCAGTCTAAAGTACAGACTGTGCAGTCTTAAGTACAAAGTGTGTAGTCTTAAGTACAGACTGTGCAGTCTTAACTACAGACTGTGCAGTCTGAAGTGCAGACTGTGCAGTCTTAAGTACAGACTGTGCAGTCTTAGCTAGAGACTGTGCAGTCTTAGGAACAGACTGTGCAGTCTTAAGTACAGACTGTGCAGTCTAAAGTACAGACTGTGCAGTCTTAACTACAGATTGTGCAGTCTTAACTACTGACTGTGCAGTCTTAAGTACAGACTGTGCAGTCTTAAGTACAGACTGTGCAGTCTTAAGTGCAGACTGCGCAGTCTTAATTACAGACTGTGCAGTCTTAACTACAGACTGTGCAGTCTTAACTACAGACTGTGCAGTCTTAACTACAGACTGTGCAGTCTTAAGTGCAGACTGTGCAGTCTTAAGTACAGACTGTGCAGTCTAAAGTACAGACTGTGCAGTCTTAAGTACAAACTGTGTAGTCTTAAGTACAGACTGTGCAGTCTTAACTACAGACTGTGCAGTCTTAACTACAGACTGTGCAGTCTTAACTACGGACTGTGCAGTCTTAAGTACAGACTGTGCAGTCTTAGCTAGAGACTGTGCAGTCTTAAGAACAGACTGTGCAGCCTTAAGTACAGACTGTGCAGTCTTAAGTACAGACTGTGCAGTCTTAACTACAGACTGTGCAGTCTTAACTACAGACTGTGCAGTCTTAACTACAGACTGTGCAGTCTTAACTACAGACTGTGCAGTCTTAACTACAGACTGTGCAGTCTTAAGTACAGACTGTGCAGTCTTAACTACAGACTGTGCAGTCTTAAGTACAGACTGTGAAGTCTTAACTACAGACTGTGCAGTCTTAAGTGCAGACTGTGCAGTCTAAAGTGCAGACTGTGCAGTCTTAACTACAGACTGTGCAGTCTTAACTACAGACTGTGCAGTCTTAACTACAGACTGTGCA
This sequence comes from Neoascia interrupta, assembly GCA_947623515.1. Taxonomy (NCBI): domain Eukaryota; kingdom Metazoa; phylum Arthropoda; class Insecta; order Diptera; family Syrphidae; genus Neoascia; species Neoascia interrupta. The sequence continues at coordinate 103,699,052 of OX392462.1, forward strand.
GTCTTAACTACAGACTGTGCAGTCTTAACTACAGACTGTGCAGTCTTAACTACAGACTGTGCAGTCTTAAGAACAGACTAGGCAGTCTTAAGTACAGACTGTGCAGTCTTAAGTACAGACTGTGCAGTCTTAAGTACAAAGTGTGTAGTCTTAAGTACAAAGTGTGTAGTCTTAAGTACAGACTGTGCAGTCTTAACTACAGACTGTGCAGTCTTAACTACAGACTGGGCAGTCTGAAGTGCAGACTGTGCAGTCTTAAGTACAGACTGTGCAGTCTTAGCTAGAGACTGTCCAGTCTTAGGAACAGACTGTGCAGTCTTAAGTACAGACTGTGCAGTCTAAAGTACAGACTGTGCAGTCTTAACTACAGATTGTGCAGTCTTAACTACAGACTGTGCAGTCTTAAGTACAGACTGTGCAGTCTTAACTACAGACTGTGCAGTCTTAAGTGCAGACTGCGCAGTCTTAATTACAGACTGTGCAGTCTTAACTACAGACTGTGCAGTCTTAACTACAGACTGTGCAGTCTTAAGAACAGACTGTGCAGTCTTAAGTACAGACTGTGCAGTCTAAAGTACAGACTGTGCAGTCTTAACTACAGATTGTGCAGTCTTAACTACAGACTGTGCAGTCTTAAGTACAGACTGTGCAGTCTTAACTACAGACTGTGCAGTCTTAAGTGCAGACTGCGCAGTCTTAATTACAGACTGTGCAGTCTTAACTACAGACTGTGCAGTCTTAACTACAGACTGTGCAGTCTTAAGTGCAGACTGTGCAGTCTTAAGTACAGACTAGGCAGTCTTAAGAACAGACTAGGCAGTCTTAAGTACAGACTGTGCAGTCTAAAGTACAGACTGTGCAGTCTTAAGTAAAAATTGTGTAGTCTTAAGTACAGACTGTGCAGTCTTAACTACAGACTGTGCAGTCTTAAGTACAGACTGTGCAGTCTTAAGTGCAGACTGTGCAGTCTTAAGTACAGACTGTGCAGTCTTAACTACAGACTGTGCAGTCTTAAGAACAGACTAGGCAGTCTTAAGTACACACTGTGCAGTCTAAAGTACAGACTGTGCAGTCTTAAGTACAAACTGTGTAGTCTTAAGTACAGACTGTGCGGTCTTAACTACAGACTGTGCAGTCTTAACTACAGACTGTGCAGTCTTAACTACAGACTGTGCAGTCTTAACTACAGACTGTGCAGTCGAAAGTGCAGACTGTGCAGTCTTAAGTACAGACTGTGCAGTCTTAGCTAGAGACTGTGCAGTCTTAAGAACAGACTGTGCAGCCTTAAGTACAGACTGTGCAGTCTTAAGTACAGACTGTGCAGTCTTAACTACAGACTGTGCAGTCTTAACTACAGACTGTGCAGTCTTAACTACAGACTGTGCAGTCTTAAGTACAGACTGTGCAGTCTTAACTACAGACTGTGCAGTCTTCAGTGCAGACTGTGCAGTCTTAAGTGCAGACTGTGCAGTCTTAACTACAGACTGTGCAGTCTTAACTACAGACTGTGCAGTCTTAACTACAGACTGTGCAGTCTTAAGTACAGACTGTGCAGTCTTAAGTACAGTCTGTGCAGTCTTAAGTACAGACTGTGCAGTCTTAAGTGCATTCTGTGCAGTCTTAAGTGCAGACTGTGCAGTCTTAAGTGCAGACTGTGCAGTCTTAACTACAGACTGTGCAGTCTTAAGTGCAGGCTGTGCAGTCTTAATTACAGACTGTGCAGTCTTAACTACAGACTGTGCAGTCTTAACTACAGACTGTGCAGTCTTAACTACAGACTGTGCAGTCTTAACTACAGACTGTGCAGTCTTAAGTACAGACTGTGCAGTCTTAACTACAGACTGTGCAGTCTTAAGAACAGACTGTGCAGTCTTAAGTACGGACTGTGCAGTCTAAAGTACAGACTGTGCAGTCTTAACTACAGATTGTGCAGTCTTAACTACAGACTGTGCAGTCTTAAGTACAGACTGTGCAGTCTTAACTACAGACTGTGCAGTCTTAAGTGCAGACTGCGCAGTCTTAATTACAGACTGTGCAGTCTTAACTACAGACTGTGCAGTCTTAAGAACAGACTGTGCAGTCTTAAGAACAGACTGTGCAGTCTTAAGTACAGACTGTGCAGTCTAAAGTACAGACTGTGCAGTCTAAACTACAGATTGTGCAGTCTTAACTACAGACTGTGCAGTCTTAAGTACAGACTGTGCAGTTTTAACTACAGACTGTGCAGTCTTAAGTGCAGACTGCGCAGTCTTAATTACAGACTGTGCAGTCTTAACTACAGACTGTGCAGTCTTTACTACAGACTGTGCAGTCTTAAGTGCAGACTGTGCAGTCTTAAGTACAGACTGTGCAGTCTTAACTTCAGACTGTGCAGTCTTAAGTGCAGACTGTGCAGTCTTAAGTACAGACTGTGCAGTCTTAAGAACAGACTGTGCAGTCTTTACTACAGTCTTAACTACAGACTGTGCAGTCTTAAGTACAGACTGTGCAGTCTTAACTACAGACTGTGCAGTCTTAAGTGCAGACTGTGCAGTCTTAACTACAGACTGTACAGTCTTAACCATAGACTGTGCAGTCTTAAGTACAGACTGTGCAGTCTTAAGTACAGACTGTGCAGTCTTAACTACAGACTGTGCAGTCTTAACTACAGACTGTGCAGTCTTAACTACAGACTGTGCAGTCTTAACTACAGACTGTGCAGTCTTAACTACAGACTGTGCGGTCTTAACTACAGACTGTGCAGTCTTAAGTGCAGACTGTGCAGTCTTAAGTGCAGACTGTGCAGTCTTAAGTGCAGACTGTGCAGTCTTAAGTACAGACTGCGCAGTCTTAACTACAGACTGTGCAGTCTTAAGAACAGACTGTGCAGTCTTAACTACAGACTGTGCAGTCTTAACTACAGACTGTGCAGTCTTAACTACAGACTGTGCAGTCTTAAGAACAGACTAGGCAGTCTTAAGTGCAGACTGTGCAGTCTTAAGTGCAGACTGTGCAGTCTTAAGTGCAGACTGTGCAGTCTTAACAACAGACTGTGCAGTCTTAACTACAGACTGTGCAGTCTTAACTACAGACTGTGCAGTCTTAACTACAGACTGTGCAGTCTTAAGAACAGACTAGGCAGTCTTAAGTACAGACTGTGCAGTCTAAAGTACAGACTGTGCAGTCTTAAGTACAAAGTGTGTAGTCTTAAGTACAGACTGTGCAGTCTTAAGTACAGACTGTGCAGTCTTAACTACAGACTGTGCAGTCTGAAGTGAAGACTGTGCAGTCTTAAGTACAGACTGTGCAGTCTTAGCTAGAGACTGTGCAGTCTTAAGAACAGACTGTGCAGCCTTAAGTACAGACTGTGCAGTCTTAAGTACAGACTGTGCAGTCTTAACTACAGACTGTGCAGTCTTAACTACAGACTGTGCAGTCTTAAGTACAGACTGTGCAGTCTTAACTACAGACTGTGCAGTCTTGAGTGCAGACTGTGCAGTCTTAAGTGCAGACTGTGCAGTCTTAAGTGCAGACTGTGCAGTCTTAACAACAGACTGTGCAGTCTTAACTACAGACTGTGCAGTCTTAACTACAGACTGTGCAGTCTTAACTACAGACTGTGCAGTCTTAAGAACAGACTAGGCAGTCTTAAGTACAGACTGTGCAGTCTAAAGTACAGACTGTGCAGTCTTAAGTACAAAGTGTGTAGTCTTAAGTACAGACTGTGCAGTCTTAACTACAGACTGTGCAGTCTGAAGTGCAGACTGTGCAGTCTTAAGTACAGACTGTGCAGTCTTAGCTAGAGACTGTGCAGTCTTAGGAACAGACTGTGCAGTCTTAAGTACAGACTGTGCAGTCTAAAGTACAGACTGTGCAGTCTTAACTACAGATTGTGCAGTCTTAACTACAGACTGTGCAGTCTTAAGTACAGACTGTGCAGTCTTAACTACAGACTGTGCAGTCTTAAGTGCAGACTGCGCAGTCTTAATTACAGACTGTGCAGTCTTAACTACAGACTGTGCAGTCTTAACTACAGACTGTGCAGTCTTAAGTGCAGACTGTGCAGTCTTAAGTACAGACTGTGCAGTCTAAAGTACAGACTGTGCAGTCTTAAGTACAAACTGTGTAGTCTTAAGTACAGACTGTGCAGTCTTAACTACAGACTGTGCAGTCTTAACTACAGACTGTGCAGTCTTAACTACGGGCTGTGCAGTCTGAAGTGCAGACTGTGCAGTCTTAAGTACAGACTGTGCAGTCTTAGCTAGAGACTGTGCAGTCTTAAGAACAGACTGTGCAGCCTTAAGTACAGACTGTGCAGTCTTAAGTACAGACTGTGCAGTCTTAACTACAGACTGTGCAGTCTTAGCTACAGACTGTGCAGTCTTAACTACAGACTGTGCAGTCTTAACTACAGACTGTGCAGTCTTAAGTACAGACTGTGCAGTCTTAACTACAGACTGTGCAGTCTTAAGTGCAGACTGTGCAGTCTTAAGTGCAGACTGTGCAGTCTTAAGTGCAGACTGTGCAGTCTTAACTACAGACTGTGCAGTCTTAACTACAGACTGTGCAGTCTTAACTACAGACTGTGCAGTCTTAACTACAGACTGTGCAGTCTTAAGAACAGACTAGGCAGTCTTAAGTACAGACTGTGCAGTCTTAAGTACAGACTGTGCAGTCTTAAGTACAAAGTGTGTAGTCTTAAGTACAGACTGTGCAGTCTTAACTACAGACTGTGCAGTCTTAACTACAGACTGTGCAGTCTTAACTACAGACTGTGCAGTCTGAAGTGCAGACTGTGCAGTCTTAAGTACAGACTGTGCAGTCTTAGCTAGAGACTGTCCAGTCTTAGGAACAGACTGTGCAGTCTTAAGTACAGACTGTGCAGTCTAAAGTACAGACTGTGCAGTCTTATCTACAGATTGTGCAGTCTTAACTACAGACTGTGCAGTCTTAAGTACAGACTGTGCAGTCTTAACTACAGACTGTGCAGTCTTAAGTGCAGACTGCGCAGTCTTAATTACAGACTGTGCAGTCTTAACTACAGACTGTGCAGTCTTAACTACAGACTGTGCAGTCTTAAGAACAGACTGTGCAGTCTTAAGTACAGACTGTGCAGTCTAAAGTACAGACTGTGCAGTCTTAACTACAGATTGTGCAGTCTTAACTACAGACTGTGCAGTCTTAAGTACAGACTGTGCAGTCTTAACTACAGACTGTGCAGTCTTAAGTGCAGACTGCGCAGTCTTAATTACAGACTGTGCAGTCTTAACTACAGACTGTGCAGTCTTAACTACAGACTGTGCAGTCTTAAGTGCAGACTGTGCAGTCTTAAGTACAGACTAGGCAGTCTTAAGAACAGACTAGGCAGTCTTAAGTACAGACTGTGCAGTCTAAAGTACAGACTGTGCAGTCTTAAGTAAAAATTGTGTAGTCTTAAGTACAGACTGTGCAGTCTTAACTACAGACTGTGCAGTCTTAAGTACAGACTGTGCAGTCTTAAGTGCAGACTGTGCAGTCTTAAGTACAGACTGTGCAGTCTTAACTACAGACTGTGCAGTCTTAAGAACAGACTAGGCAGTCTTAAGTACACACTGTGCAGTCTAAAGTACAGACTGTGCAGTCTTAAGTACAAACTGTGTAGTCTTAAGTACAGACTGTGCAGTCTTAACTACAGACTGTGCAGTCTTAACTACAGACTGTGCAGTCTGAAGTGCAGACTGTGCAGTCTTAAGTACAGACTGTGCAGTCTTAGCTAGAGACTGTGCAGTCTTAAGAACAGACTGTGCAGCCTTAAGTACAGACTGTGCAGTCTTAAGTACAGACTGTGCAGTCTTAACTACAGACTGTGCAGTCTTAACTACAGACTGTGCAGTCTTAACTACAGACTGTGCAGTCTTAAGTACAGACTGTGCAGTCTTAAGTGCAGACTGTGCAGTCTTAAGTGCAGACTGTGCAGTCTTAACTACAGACTGTGCAGTCTTAACTACAGACTGTGCAGTCTTAACTACAGACTGTGCAGTCTTAAGTACAGACTGTGCAGTCTTAAGTACAGTCTGTGCAGTCTTAAGTACAGACTGTGCAGTCTTAAGTGCATTCTGTGCAGTCTTAAGTGCAGACTGTGCAGTCTTAAGTGCAGACTGTGCAGTCTTAACTACAGACTGTGCAGTCTTAAGTGCAGGCTGTGCAGTCTTAATTACAGACTGTGCAGTCTTAACTACAGACTGTGCAGTCTTAACTACAGACTGTGCAGTCTTAACTACAGATTGTGCAGTCTTAAGTACAGACTGTGCAGTCTTAACTACAGACTGTGCAGTCTTAAGAACAGACTGTGCAGTCTTAAGTACGGACTGTGCAGTCTAAAGTACAGACTGTGCAGTCTTAACTACAGATTGTGCAGTCTTAACTACAGACTGTGCAGTCTTAAGTACAGACTGTGCAGTCTTAACTACAGACTGTGCAGTCTTAAGTGCAGACTGCGCAGTCTTAATTACAGACTGTGCAGTCTTAACTACAGACTGTGCAGTCTTAAGAACAGACTGTGCAGTCTTAAGAACAGACTGTGCAGTCTTAAGTACAGACTGTGCAGTCTAAAGTACAGACTGTGCAGTCTAAACTACAGATTGTGCAGTCTTAACTACAGACTGTGCAGTCTTAAGTGCAGACTGCGCAGTCTTAATTACAGACTGTGCAGTCTTAACTACAGACTGTGCAGTCTTTACTACAGACTGTGCAGTCTTAAGTGCAGACTGTGCAGTCTTAAGTACAGACTGTGCAGTCTTAACTTCAGACTGTGCAGTCTTAAGTGCAGACTGTGCAGTCTTAAGTACAGACTGTGCAGTCTTAAGTACAGACTGTGCAGTCTTTACTACAGTCTTAACTACAGACTGTGCAGTCTTAAGTACAGACTGTGCAGTCTTAACTACAGACTGTGCAGTCTTAACTACAGACTGTGCAGTCTTAACTACAGACTGTGCAGTCTTAAGTGCAGACTGTGCAGTCTTAAGTACAGACTGTGCAGTCTAAAGTACAGACTGTGCAGTCTTAAGTACAAACTGTGTAGTCTTAAGTACAGACTGTGCAGTCTTAACTACAGACTGTGCAGTCTTAACTACAGACTGTGCAGTCTTAACTACGGACTGTGCAGTCTGAAGTGCAGACTGTGCAGTCTTAAGTACAGTCTGTGCAGTCTTAGCTAGAGACTGTGCAGTCTTAAGAACAGACTGTGCAGCCTTAAGTACAGACTGTGCAGTCTTAAGTACAGACTGTGCAGTCTTAACTACAGACTGTGCAGTCTTAGCTACAGACTGTGCAGTCTTAACTACAGACTGTGCAGTCTTAACTACGGACTGTGCAGTCTGAAGTGCAGACTGTGCAGTCTTAAGTACAGACTGTGCAGTCTTAGCTAGAGACTGTGCAGTCTTAAGTACAGACTGTGCAGTCTTAAGTGCAGACTGTGCAGTCTTAAGTACAGACTGTGCAGTCTTAACTTCAGACTGTGCAGTCTTAAGTGCAGACTGTGCAGTCTTAAGTACAGACTGTGCAGTCTTAAGTACAGACTGTGCAGTCTTTACTACAGTCTTAACTACAGACTGTGCAGTCTTAAGTACAGACTGTGCAGTCTTAAGTACAGACTGTGCAGTCTTAAGTACAGACTGTGCAGTCTAAAGTACAGACTGTGCAGTCTTAAGTACAAAGTGTGTAGTCTTAAGTACAGACTGTGCAGTCTTAACTACAGACTGTGCAGTCTGAAGTGAAGACTGTGCAGTCTTAAGTACAGACTGTGCAGTCTTAGCTAGAGACTGTGCAGTCTTAAGAACAGACTGTGCAGCCTTAAGTACAGACTGTGCAGTCTTAAGTACAGACTGTGCAGTCTTAACTACAGACTGTGCAGTCTTAACTACAGACTGTGCAGTCTTAACTACAGACTGTGCAGTCTTAAGTACAGACTGTGCAGTCTTAACTACAGACTGTGCAGTCTTGAGTGCAGACTGTGCAGTCTTAAGTGCAGACTGTGCAGTCTTAAGTGCAGACTGTGCAGTCTTAACAACAGACTGTGCAGTCTTAACTACAGACTGTGCAGTCTTAACTACAGACTGTGCAGTCTTAACTACAGACTGTGCAGTCTTAAGAACAGACTAGGCAGTCTTAAGTACAGACTGTGCAGTCTAAAGTACAGACTGTGCAGTCTTAAGTACAAAGTGTGTAGTCTTAAGTACAGACTGTGCAGTCTTAACTACAGACTGTGCAGTCTGAAGTGCAGACTGTGCAGTCTTAAGTACAGACTGTGCAGTCTTAGCTAGAGACTGTGCAGTCTTAGGAACAGACTGTGCAGTCTTAAGTACAGACTGTGCAGTCTAAGGTACAGACTGTGCAGTCTTAACTACAGATTGTGCAGTCTTAACTACAGACTGTGCAGTCTTAAGTACAGACTGTGCAGTCTTAACTACAGACTGTGCAGTCTTAAGTGCAGACTGCGCAGTCTTAATTACAGACTGTGCAGTCTTAACTACAGACTGTGCAGTCTTAACTACAGACTGTGCAGTCTTAACTACAGACTGTGCAGTCTTAAGTGCAGACTGTGCAGTCTTAAGTACAGACTGTGCAGTCTAAAGTACAGACTGTGCAGTCTTAAGTACAAACTGTGTAGTCTTAAGTACAGACTGTGCAGTCTTAACTACAGACTGTGCAGTCTTAACTACAGACTGTGCAGTCTTAACTACGGACTGTGCAGTCTGAAGTGCAGACTGTGCAGTCTTAAGTACAGACTGTGCAGTCTTAGCTAGAGACTGTGCAGTCTTAAGAACAGACTGTGCAGCCTTAAGTACAGACTGTGCAGTCTTAAGTACAGACTGTGCAGTCTTAACTACAGACTGTGCAGTCTTAGCTACAGACTGTGCAGTCTTAACTACAGACTGTGCAGTCTTAACTACAGACTGTGCAGTCTTAAGTACAGACTGTGCAGTCTTAACTACAGACTGTGCAGTCTTAAGTGCAGACTGTGCAGTCTTAAGTGCAGACTGTGCAGTCTTAAGTGCAGACTGTGCAGTCTTAACTACAGACTGTGCAGTCTTAACTTCAGACTGTGCAGTCTTAACTACAGACTGTGCAGTCTTAACTACAGACTGTGCAGTCTTAAGAACAGACTAGGCAGTCTTAAGTACAGACTGTGCAGTCTTAAGTACAGACTGTGCAGTCTTAAGTACAAAGTGTGTAGTCTTAAGTACAGACTGTGCAGTCTTAACTACAGACTGTGCAGTCTTAACTACAGACTGTGCAGTCTGAAGTGCAGACTGTGCAGTCTTAAGTACAGACTGTGCAGTCTTAGCTAGAGACTGTCCAGTCTTAGGAACAGACTGTGCAGTCTTAAGTACAGACTGTGCAGTCTAAAGTACAGACTGTGCAGTCTTATCTACAGATTGTGCAGTCTTAACTACAGACTGTGCAGTCTTAAGTACAGACTGTGCAGTCTTAACTACAGACTGTGCAGTCTTAAGTGCAGACTGCGCAGTCTTAATTACAGACTGTGCAGTCTTAACTACAGACTGTGCAGTCTTAACTACAGACTGTGCAGTCTTAAGAACAGACTGTGCAGTCTTAAGTACAGACTGTGCAGTCTAAAGTACAGACTGTGCAGTCTTAACTACAGATTGTGCAGTCTTAACTACAGACTGTGCAGTCTTAAGTACAGACTGTGCAGTCTTAACTACAGACTGTGCAGTCTTAAGTGCAGACTGCGCAGTCTTAATTACAGACTGTGCAGTCTTAACTACAGACTGTGCAGTCTTAACTACAGACTGTGCAGTCTTAAGTGCAGACTGTGCAGTCTTAAGTACAGACTAGGCAGTCTTAAGAACAGACTAGGCAGTCTTAAGTACAGACTGTGCAGTCTAAAGTACAGACTGTGCAGTCTTAAGTAAAAATTGTGTAGTCTTAAGTACAGACTGTGCAGTCTTAACTACAGACTGTGCAGTCTTAAGTACAGACTGTGCAGTCTTAAGTGCAGACTGTGCAGTCTTAAGTACAGACTGTGCAGTCTTAACTACAGACTGTGCAGTCTTAAGAACAGACTAGGCAGTCTTAAGTACACACTGTGCAGTCTAAAGTACAGACTGTGCAGTCTTAAGTACAAACTGTGTAGTCTTAAGTACAGACTGTGCAGTCTTAACTACAGACTGTGCAGTCTTAACTACAGACTGTGCAGTCTGAAGTGCAGACTGTGCAGTCTTAAGTACAGACTGTGCAGTCTTAGCTAGAGACTGTGCAGTCTTAAGAACAGACTGTGCAGCCTTAAGTACAGACTGTGCAGTCTTAAGTACAGACTGTGCAGTCTTAACTACAGACTGTGCAGTCTTAACTACAGACTGTGCAGTCTTAACTACAGACTGTGCAGTCTTAAGTACAGACTGTGCAGTCTTAAGTGCAGACTGTGCAGTCTTAAGTGCAGACTGTGCAGTCTTAACTACAGACTGTGCAGTCTTAACTACAGACTGTGCAGTCTTAACTACAGACTGTGCAGTCTTAAGTACAGACTGTGCAGTCTTAAGTACAGTCTGTGCAGTCTTAAGTACAGACTGTGCAGTCTTAAGTGCATTCTGTGCAGTCTTAAGTGCAGACTGTGCAGTCTTAAGTGCAGACTGTGCAGTCTTAACTACAGACTGTGCAGTCTTAAGTGCAGGCTGTGCAGTCTTAATTACAGACTGTGCAGTCTTAACTACAGACTGTGCAGTCTTAAGAACAGACTGTGCAGTCTTAAGAACAGACTGTGCAGTCTTAAGTACAGACTGTGCAGTCTAAAGTACAGACTGTGCAGTCTAAACTACAGATTGTGCAGTCTTAACTACAGACTGTGCAGTCTTAAGTACAGACTGTGCAGTTTTAACTACAGACTGTGCAGTCTTAAGTGCAGACTGCGCAGTCTTAATTACAGACTGTGCAGTCTTAACTACAGACTGTGCAGTCTTTACTACAGACTGTGCAGTCTTAAGTGCAGACTGTGCAGTCTTAAGTACAGACTGTGCAGTCTTAACTTCAGACTGTGCAGTCTTAAGTGCAGACTGTGCAGTCTTAAGTACAGACTGTGCAGTCTTAAGTACAGACTGTGCAGTCTTTACTACAGTCTTAACTACAGACTGTGCAGTCTTAAGTACAGACTGTGCAGTCTTAACTACAGACTGTGCAGTCTTAAGTGCAGACTGTGCAGTCTTAACTACAGACTGTGCAGTCTTAACTACAGACTGTACAGTCTTAACCACAGACTGTGCAGTCTTAAGTACAGACTGTGCAGTCTTAAGTACAGACTGTGCAGTCTTAAGTACAGACTGTGCAGTCTTAAGTACAGACTGTGCAGTCTTAACTACAGACTGTGCAGTCTTAACTACAGACTGTGCAGTCTTAACTACAGACTGTGCAGTCTTAACTACAGACTGTGCAGTCTTAACTACAGACTGTGCGGTCTTAACTACAGACTGTGCAGTCTTAAGTGCAGACTGTGCAGTCTTAAGTGCAGACTGTGCAGTCTTAAGTGCAGACTGTGCAGTCTTGAGTACAGACTGTGCAGTCTTAACTACAGACTGTGCAGTCTTAAGAACAGACTAGGCAGTCTTAAGTACAGACTGTGCAGTCTTTAGTACAGACTGTGCAGTCTCAACTACAGACTGTGCAGTCTTAACAACAGACTGTGCAGTCTTAAGTGCAGACTGTGCAGTCTTAAGTACAGACTGTGCAGTCTTAACTACAGACTGTGCAGTGTTAAGAACAGACTAGGCAGTCTTAAGTACAGACTAGGCAGTCTTAAGTACAGACTGTGCAGTCTAAAGTACAGACTGTGCAGTCTTAAGTACAAACTGTGTAGTCTTAAGTACAGAGTGTTCAGACTTAACTACAGACTGTGCAGTCTGAAGTGCAGACTGTGCAGTCTTAAGTACAGACTGTGCAGTCTTAGCTAGAGACTGTGCAGTCTTAAGAACAGACTGTGCAGCCTTAAGTACAGAGTGTGCAGTCTTAAGTACAGACTGTGCAGTCTTAACTACAGACTGTGCAGTCTTAAGTACAGACTGTGCAGTCTTAACTACAGACTGTGCAGTCTTAAGTGCAGACTGTGCAGTCTTTAGTGCAGACTGTGCAGTCTTAACTACAGCCTGTGCAGTCTTAACTACAGACTGTGCAGTCTTAACTACAGACTGTGCAGTCTTAACTACAGACTGTGCAGTCTTAAGTGCAGACTGTGCAGTCTTAAGTGCAGACTGTGCAGTCTTAAGTGCAGACTGTGCAGTCTTAAGTGCAGACTGTGCAGTCTTAACTACAGACTGTGCAGTCTTAACTACAGACTGTGCAGTCTTAACTACAGACTGTGCAGTCTTAACTACAGACTGTGCAGTCTTAAGTGCAGACTGTGCAGTCTTAACTACAGACTGTGCAGTCTCAAGAGCAGACTGTGCAGTCTTAAGTGCAGACTGTGCAGTCTTAAGTGCAGACTGTGCAGTCTTAAGTACAGACTGTGCAGTCTTAACTACAGACTGTGCAGTCTTAAGAACAGACTAGGCAGTCTTAAGTACAGACTGTGCACTCTTTAGTACAGACTGTGCAGTCTCAACTACAGACTGTGCAGTCTTAACAACAGACTGTGCTGTCTTAAGTGCAGACTGTGCAGTCTTAAGTACAGACTGTGCAGTCTTAACTACAGACTGTGCAGTGTTAAGAACAGACTAGGCAGTCTTAAGTACAGACTGTGCAGTCTAAAGTACAGACTGTGCAGTCTTAAGTACAAACTGTGTAGTCTTAAGTACAGACTGTGCAGTCTTAACTACAGACTGTGCAGTCTGAAGTGCAGACTGTGCAGTCTTAAGTACAGACTGTGCAGTCTTAGCTAGAGACTGTGCAGTCTTAAGAACAGACTGTGCAGCCTTAAGTTCAGACTGTGCAGTCTTAAGTACAGACTGTGCAGTCTTAACTACAGACTGTGCAGTCTTAACTACAGACTGTGCAGTCTTAAGTACAGACTGTGCAGTCTTAACTACAGACTGTGCAGTCTTAAGTGCAGACTGTGCAGTCTTAAGTGCAGACTGTGCAGTCTTAAGTGCAGACTGTGCAGTCTTAACTACAGACTGTGCAGTCTTAACTACAGACTGTGCAGTCTTAAGTGCAGACTGTGCAGTCTTAAGTGCAGACTGTGCAGTCTTAAGTGCAGACTGTGCAGTCTTAAGTGCAGACTGTGCAGTCTTAACTACAGTCTGTGCAGTCTTAACTACAGACTGTGCAGTCTTAAGTGCAGACTGTGCAGTCTTAACTATAGACTGTGCAGTCTTAACTACAGACTGTGCAGTCTCAAGTGCAGACTGTGCAGTATTAATTGCAGACTGTGCAGTCTTAAGTGCAGACTGTGCAGTCTTAACTACAGACTGTGCAGTCTTAACTACAGACTGTGCAGTCTTAAGTGCAGACTGTGCAGTCTTAAGTGCAGACTGTGCAGTCTTAAGTGCAGACTGTGCAGTCTTAAGTGCAGACTGTGCAGTCTTAACTACAGACTGTGCAGTCTTAACTACAGACTGTGCAGTCTTAACTACAGATAGTGCAGTCTTAACTACAGACTGTGCAGTCTTAACTACAGACTGTGCAGTTTTAAGAACAGACTAGGCAGTCTTAAGTACAGACAGTGCAGTCTTAAGTACAGACTGTGCAGTCTTAAGTACAGACTGTGCAGTCTTAAGTACAAAGTGTGTAGTCTTAAGTACAGACTGTGCAGTCTTAACTACAGACTGTGCAGTCTTAACTACAGACTGTGCAGTCTTAACTACAGACTGTGCAGTCTTAACTACAGACTGTGCAGTCTTAACTACAGACTGTGCAGTCTGAAGTGCAGACTGTGCAGTCTTAAGTACAGACTGTGCAGTCTTAGCTAGAGACTGTGCAGTCTTAGGAACAGACTGTGCAGTCTTAAGTACAGACTGTGCAGTCTAAAGTACAGACTGTGCAGTCTTAACTACAGATTGTGAAGTCTTAACTACAGACTGTGCAGTCTTAACTACAGACTGTGCAGTCTTAAGTGCAGACTGCGCAGTCTTAATTACAGACTGTGCAGTCTTAACTACAGACTGTGCAGTCTTAACTACAGACTGTGCAGTCTTAAGAACAGACTGTGCAGTCTTAAGTACAGACTGTGCAGTCTTAACTACAGATTGTGCAGTCTTAACTACAAACTGTGCAGTCTTAAGTACAGACTGTGCAGTCTTAACTACAGACTGTGCAGTCTTAAGTGCAGACTGCGCAGTCTTAATTACAGACTGTGCAGTCTTAACTACAGACTGTGCAGTCTTAACTACAGACTGTGCAGTCTTAAGTACAGACTAGGCAGTCTTAAGAACAGACTAGGCAGTCTTAAGTACAGACTGTGCAGTCTAAAGTACAGACTGTGCAGTCTTAAGTAAAAATTGTGTAGTCTTAAGTACAGACTGTGCAGTCTTAACTACAGACTGTGCAGTCTTAACTACAGACTGTGCAGTCTTAAGTACAGACTGTGCAGTCTTAAGTGCAGACTGTGCAGTCTTAAGTACAGACTGTGCAGTCTTAACTACAGACTGTGCAGTCTTAAGAACAGACTAGGCAGTCTTAAGTACACACTGTGCAGTCTAAAGTACAGACTGTGCAGTCTTTAGTACAAACTGTGTAGTCTTAAGTACAGACTGTGCAGTCTTAACTACAGACTGTGCAGTCTTAACTACAGACTGTGCAGTCTTAACTACAGACTGTGCAGTCTTAACTACAGACTGTGCAGTCTTAACTACAGACTGTGCAGTCTGAAGTGCAGACTGTGCAGTCTTAAGTACAGACTGTGCAGTCTTAGCTAGAGACTGTGCAGTCTTAAGAACAGACTGTGCAGCCTTAAGTACAGACTGTGCAGTCTTAAGTACAGACTGTGCAGTCTAAAGTACAGACTGTGCAGTCTAAACTACAGATTGTGCAGTCTTAACTACAGACTGTGCAGTCTTAAGTACAGACTGTGCAGTTTTAACTACAGACTGTGCAGTCCTAAGTGCAGACTGCGCAGTCTTAATTACAGACTGTGCAGTCTTAACTACAGACTGTGCAGTCTTTACTACAGACTGTGCAGTCTTAAGTGCAGACTGTGCAGTCTTAAGTACAGACTGTGCAGTCTTAACTTCAGACTGTGCAGTCTTAAGTGCAGACTGTGCAGTCTTAAGTACAGACTGTGCAGTCTTAAGTACAGACTGTGCAGTCTTAAGTACAGACTGTGCAGTCTTTACTACAGTCTTAACTACAGACTGCGCAGTCTTAATTACAGACTGTGCAGTCTTAACTACAGACTGTGCAGTCTTAAGAACAGACTGTGCAGTCTTAAGTACAGACTGTGCAGTCTTAACTACAGACTGTGCAGTCTTAACTACAGACTGTGCAGTCTTAAGTACAGACTGTGCAGTCTTAACTACAGACTGTGCAGTCTTAAGTGCAGACTGTGCAGTCTTAAGTGCAGACTGTGCAGTCTTAAGTGCAGACTGTGCAGTCTTAACTACAGACTGTGCAGTCTTAACTACAGACTGTGCAGTCTTAAGTGCAGACTGTGCAGTCTTAAGTGCAGACTGTGCAGTCTTAAGTGCAGACTGTGCAGTCTTAAGTGCAGACTGTGCAGTCTTAAGTGCAGACTGTGCAGTCTTAACTACAGACTGTGCAGTCTTAACTACAGACTGTGCAGTCTTAAGTGCAGACTGTGCAGTCTTAACTATAGACTGTGCAGTCTTAACTACAGACTGTGCAGTCTCAAGTGCAGACTGTGCAGTCTTAATTGCAGACTGTGCAGTCTTAAGTGCAGACTGTGCAGTCTTAACTACAGACTGTGCAGTCTTAACTACAGACTGTGCAGTCTTAAGTGCAGACTGTGCAGTCTTAAGTGCAGACTGTGCAGTCTTAAGTGCAGACTGTGCAGTCTTAAGTGCAGACTGTGCAGTCTTAACTACAGACTGTGCAGTCTTAACTACAGACTGTGCAGTCTTAACTACAGATAGTGCAGTCTTAACTACAGACTGTGCAGTCTTAACTACAGACTGTGCAGTTTTAAGAACAGACTAGGCAGTCTTAAGTACAGACTGTGCAGTCTTAAGTACAGACTGTGCAGTCTTAAGTACAAAGTGTGTAGTCTTAAGTACAGACTGTGCAGTCTTAACTACAGACTGTGCAGTCTTAACTACAGACTGTGCAGTCTTAACTACAGACTGTGCAGTCTTAACTACAGACTGTGCAGTCTTAACTACAGACTGTGCAGTCTGAAGTGCAGACTGTGCAGTCTTAAGTACAGACTGTGCAGTCTTAGCTAGAGACTGTGCAGTCTTAGGAACAGACTGTGCAGTCTTAAGTACAGACTGTGCAGTCTAAAGTACAGACTGTGCAGTCTTAACTACAGATTGTGAAGTCTTAACTACAGACTGTGCAGTCTTAACTACAGACTGTGCAGTCTTAAGTGCAGACTGCGCAGTCTTAATTACAGACTGTGCAGTCTTAACTACAGACTGTGCAGTCTTAACTACAGACTGTGCAGTCTTAAGAACAGACTGTGCAGTCTTAAGTACAGACTGTGCAGTCTTAACTACAGATTGTGCAGTCTTAACTACAAACTGTGCAGTCTTAAGTACAGACTGTGCAGTCTTAACTACAGACTGTGCAGTCTTAAGTGCAGACTGCGCAGTCTTAATTACAGACTGTGCAGTCTTAACTACAGACTGTGCAGTCTTAACTACAGACTGTGCAGTCTTAAGTACAGACTAGGCAGTCTTAAGAACAGACTAGGCAGTCTTAAGTACAGACTGTGCAGTCTAAAGTACAGACTGTGCAGTCTTAAGTAAAAATTGTGTAGTCTTAAGTACAGACTGTGCAGTCTTAACTACAGACTGTGCAGTCTTAACTACAGACTGTGCAGTCTTAAGTACAGACTGTGCAGTCTTAAGTGCAGACTGTGCAGTCTTAAGTACAGACTGTGCAGTCTTAACTACAGACTGTGCAGTCTTAAGAACAGACTAGGCAGTCTTAAGTACACACTGTGCAGTCTAAAGTACAGACTGTGCAGTCTTTAGTACAAACTGTGTAGTCTTAAGTACAGACTGTGCAGTCTTAACTACAGACTGTGCAGTCTTAACTACAGACTGTGCAGTCTTAACTACAGACTGTGCAGTCTTAACTACAGACTGTGCAGTCTTAACTACAGACTGTGCAGTCTTAACTACAGACTGTGCAGTCTGAAGTGCAGACTGTGCAGTCTTAAGTACAGACTGTGCAGTCTTAGCTAGAGACTGTGCAGTCTTAAGAACAGACTGTGCAGCCTTAAGTACAGACTGTGCAGTCTTAAGTACAGACTGTGCAGTCTAAAGTACAGACTGTGCAGTCTAAACTACAGATTGTGCAGTCTTAACTACAGACTGTGCAGTCTTAAGTACAAACTGTGCAGTTTTAACTACAGACTGTGCAGTCCTAAGTGCAGACTGCGCAGTCTTAATTACAGACTGTGCAGTCTTAACTACAGACTGTGCAGTCTTTACTACAGACTGTGCAGTCTTAAGTGCAGACTGTGCAGTCTTAAGTACAGACTGTGCAGTCTTAACTTCAGACTGTGCAGTCTTAAGTGCAGACTGTGCAGTCTTAAGTACAGACTGTGCAGTCTTAAGTACAGACTGTGCAGTCTTAAGTACAGACTGTGCAGTCTTTACTACAGTCTTAACTACAGACTGCGCAGTCTTAATTACAGACTGTGCAGTCTTAACTACAGACTGTGCAGTCTTAAGAACAGACTGTGCAGTCTTAAGTACAGACTGTGCAGTCTAAAGTACAGACTGTGCAGTCTAAACTACAGATTGTGCAGTCTTAACTACAGACTGTGCAGTCTTAAGTACAGACTGTGCAGTTTTAACTACAGACTGTGCAGTCTTAAGTGCAGACTGCGCAGTCTTAATTACAGACTGTGCAGTCTTAACTACAGACTGTGCAGTCTTTACTACAGACTGTGCAGTCTTAAGTGCAGACTGTGCAGTCTTAAGTACAGACTGTGCAGTCTTAACTTCAGACTGTGCAGTCTTAAGTGCAGACTGTGCAGTCTTAAGTACAGACTGTGCAGTCTTAAGTACAGACTGTGCAGTCTTTACTACAGTCTTAACTACAGACTGTGCAGTCTTAAGTACAGACTGTGCAGTCTTAACTACAGACTGTGCAGTCTTAAGTGCAGACTGTGCAGTCTTAACTACAGACTGTACAGTCTTAACCACAGACTGTGCAGTCTTAAGTACAGACTGTGCAGTCTTAAGTACAGACTGTGCAGTCTTAAGTACAGACTGTGCAGTCTTAAGTACAGACTGTGCAGTCTTAACTACAGACTGTGCAGTCTTTACTACAGACTGTGCAGTCTTAACTACAGACTGTGCAGTCTTAACTACAGACTGTGCAGTCTTAACTACAGACTGTGCAGTCTTAAGTGCAGACTGTGCAGTCTTAAGTGCAGACTGTGCAGTCTTAAGTGCAGACTGTGCAGTCTTAAGTACAGACTGTGCAGTCTTAACTACAGACTGTGCAGTCTTAAGAACAGACTAGGCAGTCTTAAGTACAGACTGTGCAGTCTTTAGTACAGACTGTGCAGTCTCAACTACAGACTGTGCAGTCTTAACAACAGACTGTGCAGTCTTAAGTGCAGACTGTGCAGTCTTAAGTACAGACTGTGCAGTCTTAACTACAGACTGTGCAGTCTTAAGAACAGACTAGGCAGTCTTAACTACAGACTGTGCAGTCTGAAGTGCAGACTGTGCAGTCTTAAGTACAGACTGTGCAGTGATAGCTAGAGACTGTGCAGTCTTAAGAACAGACTGTGCAGCCTTAAGTACAGACTGTGCAGTCTTGAGTACAGACTGTGCAGTCTTAACTACAGACTGTGCAGTCTTAAGTACAGACTGTGCAGTCTTAAGTACAGACTGTGCAGTCTTAAGTACAGACTGTGCAGTCTTAAGTACAGACTGTGCAGTCTTAACTACAGACTGTGCAGTCTTTACTACAGACTGTGCAGTCTTAACTACAGACTGTGCAGTCTTAACTACAGACTGTGCAGTCTTAAGTGCAGACTGTGCAGTCTTAAGTGCAGACTGTGCAGTCTTAAGTGCAGACTGTGCAGTCTTAAGTGCAGACTGTGCAGTCTTAACTACAGACTGTGCAGTCTTAACTACAGACTGTGCAGTCTTAACTACAGATAGTGCAGTCTTAACTACAGACTGTGCAGTCTTAACTACAGACTGTGCAGTTTTAAGAACAGACTAGGCAGTCTTAAGTACAGACTGTGCAGTCTTAAGTACAGACTGTGCAGTCTTAAGTACAAAGTGTGTAGTCTTAAGTACAGACTGTGCAGTCTTAACTACAGACTGTGCAGTCTTAACTACAGACTGTGCAGTCTTAACTACAGACTGTGCAGTCTTAACTACAGACTGTGCAGTCTTAACTACAGACTGTGCAGTCTGAAGTGCAGACTGTGCAGTCTTAAGTACAGACTGTGCAGTCTTAGCTAGAGACTGTGCAGTCTTAGGAACAGACTGTGCAGTCTTAAGTACAGACTGTGCAGTCTAAAGTACAGACTGTGCAGTCTTAACTACAGATTGTGAAGTCTTAACTACAGACTGTGCAGTCTTAACTACAGACTGTGCAGTCTTAAGTGCAGACTGCGCAGTCTTAATTACAGACTGTGCAGTCTTAACTACAGACTGTGCAGTCTTAACTACAGACTGTGCAGTCTTAAGAACAGACTGTGCAGTCTTAAGTACAGACTGTGCAGTCTTAACTACAGATTGTGCAGTCTTAACTACAAACTGTGCAGTCTTAAGTACAGACTGTGCAGTCTTAACTACAGACTGTGCAGTCTTAAGTGCAGACTGCGCAGTCTTAATTACAGACTGTGCAGTCTTAACTACAGACTGTGCAGTCTTAACTACAGACTGTGCAGTCTTAAGTACAGACTAGGCAGTCTTAAGAACAGACTAGGCAGTCTTAAGTACAGACTGTGCAGTCTAAAGTACAGACTGTGCAGTCTTAAGTAAAAATTGTGTAGTCTTAAGTACAGACTGTGCAGTCTTAACTACAGACTGTGCAGTCTTAACTACAGACTGTGCAGTCTGAAGTGCAGACTGTGCAGTCTTAAGTACAGACTGTGCAGTCTTAGCTAGAGACTGTGCAGTCTTAAGAACAGACTGTGCAGCCTTAAGTACAGACTGTGCAGTCTTAAGTACAGACTGTGCAGTCTAAAGTACAGACTGTGCAGTCTAAACTACAGATTGTGCAGTCTTAACTACAGACTGTGCAGTCTTAAGTACAGACTGTGCAGTTTTAACTACAGACTGTGCAGTCCTAAGTGCAGACTGCGCAGTCTTAATTACAGACTGTGCAGTCTTAACTACAGACTGTGCAGTCTTTACTACAGACTGTGCAGTCTTAAGTGCAGACTGTGCAGTCTTAAGTACAGACTGTGCAGTCTTAACTTCAGACTGTGCAGTCTTAAGTGCAGACTGTGCAGTCTTAAGTACAGACTGTGCAGTCTTAAGTACAGACTGTGCAGTCTTAAGTACAGACTGTGCAGTCTTTACTACAGTCTTAACTACAGACTGCGCAGTCTTAATTACAGACTGTGCAGTCTTAACTACAGACTGTGCAGTCTTAAGAACAGACTGTGCAGTCTTAAGTACAGACTGTGCAGTCTAAAGTACAGACTGTGCAGTCTAAACTACAGATTGTGCAGTCTTAACTACAGACTGTGCAGTCTTAAGTACAGACTGTGCAGTTTTAACTACAGACTGTGCAGTCTTAAGTGCAGACTGCGCAGTCTTAATTACAGACTGTGCAGTCTTAACTACAGACTGTGCAGTCTTTACTACAGACTGTGCAGTCTTAAGTGCAGACTGTGCAGTCTTAAGTACAGACTGTGCAGTCTTAACTTCAGACTGTGCAGTCTTAAGTGCAGACTGTGCAGTCTTAAGTACAGACTGTGCAGTCTTAAGTACAGACTGTGCAGTCTTTACTACAGTCTTAACTACAGACTGTGCAGTCTTAAGTACAGACTGTGCAGTCTTAACTACAGACTGTGCAGTCTTAAGTGCAGACTGTGCAGTCTTAACTACAGACTGTACAGTCTTAACCACAGACTGTGCAGTCTTAAGTACAGACTGTGCAGTCTTAAGTACAGACTGTGCAGTCTTAAGTACAGACTGTGCAGTCTTAAGTACAGACTGTGCAGTCTTAACTACAGACTGTGCAGTCTTTACTACAGACTGTGCAGTCTTAACTACAGACTGTGCAGTCTTAACTACAGACTGTGCAGTCTTAACTACAGACTGTGCAGTCTTAAGTGCAGACTGTGCAGTCTTAAGTGCAGACTGTGCAGTCTTAAGTGCAGACTGTGCAGTCTTAAGTACAGACTGTGCAGTCTTAACTACAGACTGTGCAGTCTTAAGAACAGACTAGGCAGTCTTAAGTACAGACTGTGCAGTCTTTAGTACAGACTGTGCAGTCTCAACTACAGACTGTGCAGTCTTAACAACAGACTGTGCAGTCTTAAGTGCAGACTGTGCAGTCTTAAGTACAGACTGTGCAGTCTTAACTACAGACTGTGCAGTCTTAAGAACAGACTAGGCAGTCTTAACTACAGACTGTGCAGTCTGAAGTGCAGACTGTGCAGTCTTAAGTACAGACTGTGCAGTGATAGCTAGAGACTGTGCAGTCTTAAGAACAGACTGTGCAGCCTTAAGTACAGACTGTGCAGTCTTGAGTACAGACTGTGCAGTCTTAACTACAGACTGTGCAGTCTTAACTACAGACTGTGCAGTCTTAAGTACAGACTGTGCAGTCTTAACTACAGACTGTGCAGTCTTAAGTGCAGACTGTGCAGTCTTAAGTGCAGACTGTGCAGTCTTAAGTGCAGACTGTGCAGTCTTAACTACAGACTGTGCAGTCTTAACTACAGACTGTGCAGTCTTAACTACAGACTGTGCAGTCTTAAGTGCAGACTGTGCAGTCTTAAGTGCAGACTGTGCAGTCTTAACTACAGACTGTGCAGTCTTAACTACAGACTGTGCAGTCTTAACTACAGACTGTGCAGTCTTAACTACAGACTGTGCAGTCTTAACTACAGACTGTGCAGTCTTAAGTGCAGACTGTGCAGTCTTAAGTGCAGACTGTGCAGTCTCAAGTACAGACTGTGCAGTCTTAAGAACAGACTGTGCAGTCTTAAGTGCAGGCTGTGCAGTCTTAATAACAGACTGTGCAGTCTTAACTACAGACTGTTCAGTCTTAACTACAGACTGTGCAGTCTTAAGAACAGACTGTGCAGTCTTAAGTACAGACTGTGCAGTCTAAAGTACAGACTGTGCAGTCTTAACTACAGATTGTGAAGTCTTAACTACAGACTGTGCAGTCTTAACTACAGACTGTGCAGTCTTAAGTGCAGACTGCGCAGTCTTAATTACAGACTGTGCAGTCTTAACTACAGACTGTGCAGTCTTAACTACAGACTGTGCAGTCTTAAGAACAGACTGTGCAGTCTTAAGTACAGACTGTGCAGTCTTAACTACAGATTGTGCAGTCTTAACTACAAACTGTGCAGTCTTAAGTACAGACTGTGCAGTCTTAACTACAGACTGTGCAGTCTTAAGTGCAGACTGCGCAGTCTTAATTACAGACTGTGCAGTCTTAACTACAGACTGTGCAGTCTTAACTACAGACTGTGCAGTCTTAAGTACAGACTAGGCAGTCTTAAGAACAGACTAGGCAGTCTTAAGTACAGACTGTGCAGTCTAAAGTACAGACTGTGCAGTCTTAAGTAAAAATTGTGTAGTCTTAAGTACAGACTGTGCAGTCTTAACTACAGACTGTGCAGTCTTAACTACAGACTGTGCAGTCTGAAGTGCAGACTGTGCAGTCTTAAGTACAGACTGTGCAGTCTTAGCTAGAGACTGTGCAGTCTTAAGAACAGACTGTGCAGCCTTAAGTACAGACTGTGCAGTCTTAAGTACAGACTGTGCAGTCTAAAGTACAGACTGTGCAGTCTAAACTACAGATTGTGCAGTCTTAACTACAGACTGTGCAGTCTTAAGTACAGACTGTGCAGTTTTAACTACAGACTGTGCAGTCCTAAGTGCAGACTGCGCAGTCTTAATTACAGACTGTGCAGTCTTAACTACAGACTGTGCAGTCTTTACTACAGACTGTGCAGTCTTAAGTGCAGACTGTGCAGTCTTAAGTACAGACTGTGCAGTCTTAACTTCAGACTGTGCAGTCTTAAGTGCAGACTGTGCAGTCTTAAGTACAGACTGTGCAGTCTTAAGTACAGACTGTGCAGTCTTTACTACAGTCTTAACTACAGACTGCGCAGTCTTAATTACAGACTGTGCAGTCTTAACTACAGACTGTGCAGTCTTAAGAACAGACTGTGCAGTCTTAAGTACAGACTGTGCAGTCTAAAGTACAGACTGTGCAGTCTAAACTACAGATTGTGCAGTCTTAACTACAGACTGTGCAGTCTTAAGTACAGACTGTGCAGTTTTAACTACAGACTGTGCAGTCTTAAGTGCAGACTGCGCAGTCTTAATTACAGACTGTGCAGTCTTAACTACAGACTGTGCAGTCTTTACTACAGACTGTGCAGTCTTAAGTGCAGACTGTGCAGTCTTAAGTACAGACTGTGCAGTCTTAACTTCAGACTGTGCAGTCTTAAGTGCAGACTGTGCAGTCTTAAGTACAGACTGTGCAGTCTTAAGTACAGACTGTGCAGTCTTTACTACAGTCTTAACTACAGACTGTGCAGTCTTAAGTACAGACTGTGCAGTCTTAACTACAGACTGTGCAGTCTTAAGTGCAGACTGTGCAGTCTTAACTACAGACTGTACAGTCTTAACCACAGACTGTGCAGTCTTAAGTACAGACTGTGCAGTCTTAAGTACAGACTGTGCAGTCTTAAGTACAGACTGTGCAGTCTTAAGTACAGACTGTGCAGTCTTAACTACAGACTGTGCAGTCTTTACTACAGACTGTGCAGTCTTAACTACAGACTGTGCAGTCTTAACTACAGACTGTGCAGTCTTAACTACAGACTGTGCAGTCTTAACTACAGACTGTGCAGTCTTAAGTGCAGACTGTGCAGTCTTAAGTGCAGACTGTGCAGTCTTAAGTACAGACTGTGCAGTCTTAAGAACAGACTAGGCAGTCTTAAGTACAGACTGTGCAGTCTTTAGTACAGACTGTGCAGTCTCAACTACAGACTGTGCAGTCTTAACAACAGACTGTGCAGTCTTAAGTGCAGACTGTGCAGTCTTAAGTACAGACTGTGCAGTCTTAACTACAGACTGTGCAGTCTTAAGAACAGACTAGGCAGTCTTAACTACAGACTGTGCAGTCTGAAGTGCAGACTGTGCAGTCTTAAGTACAGACTGTGCAGTGATAGCTAGAGACTGTGCAGTCTTAAGAACAGACTGTGCAGCCTTAAGTACAGACTGTGCAGTCTTGAGTACAGACTGTGCAGTCTTAACTACAGACTGTGCAGTCTTAACTACAGACTGTGCAGTCTTAAGTACAGACTGTGCAGTCTTAACTACAGACTGTGCAGTCTTAAGTGCAGACTGTGCAGTCTTAAGTGCAGACTGTGCAGTCTTAAGTGCAGACTGTGCAGTCTTAACTACAGACTGTGCAGTCTTAACTACAGACTGTGCAGTCTTAACTACAGACTGTGCAGTCTTAAGTGCAGACTGTGCAGTCTTAAGTGCAGACTGTGCAGTCTTAACTACAGACTGTGCAGTCTTAACTACAGACTGTGCAGTCTTAACTACAGACTGTGCAGTCTTAACTACAGACTGTGCAGTCTTAACTACAGACTGTGCAGTCTTAAGTGCAGACTGTGCAGTCTTAAGTGCAGACTGTGCAGTCTCAAGTACAGACTGTGCAGTCTTAAGAACAGACTGTGCAGTCTTAAGTGCAGGCTGTGCAGTCTTAATAACAGACTGTGCAGTCTTAACCACAGACTGTTCAGTCTTAACTACAGACTGTGCAGTCTTAAGTGCAGACTGTGCAGTCTTAAGTACAGACTGTGCAGTCTTAAGTACAGATAGTGCAGTCTTAACTACAGACTGTGCAGTCTTAACTACAGACTGTGCAGTCTTAAGTACAGACTGTGCAGTCTTAACTACAGACTGTGCAGTTTTAAGTGCAGACTATGCAGTCTTAATTACAGACTGTGCAGTCTTAAGTACAGACTGTGCAGTCTTAAGTACAGACTGTGCAGTCTTAAGTACAGACTGTGCAGTCTTAACTACAGACTGTGCAGTCTTAAGAACAGACTAGGCAGTCTTAAGTACAGACTGTGCAGTCTAAAGAACAGACTGTGCAGTCTTAAGTACAGACTGTGCAGTCTAAAGTACAGACTGTGCAGTCTTAACTACAGATTGTGCAGTCTTAACTACAGACTGTGCAGTCTTAAGTACAGACTGTGCAGTCTTAAGTACAGACTGTGCAGTCTTAACTACAGACTGTGCAGTCTTAAGAACAGACTGTGCAGTCTTAACTACAGACTGTGCAGTCTTAAGAACAGACTGTGCAGTCTTAAGTACAGACTGTGCAGTCTTAAGTACAGACTGTGCAGTCTTAACTACAGACTGTGCAGTCTTAACTACAGACTGTGCAGTCTCAACTACAGACTGTGCAGTCTTAAGTATAGACTGTGCAGTCTTAACTACAGACTGTGCAGTCTTAATTGCAGACTGTGAAGTCTTAAGTACAGACTGTGCAGTCTGAAGTGCAGACTGTGCAGTCTTAAGTACAGACTGTGCAGTCTTAGCTAGAGACTGTGCAGTCTTTACTACAGTCTTAACTACAGACTGCGCAGTCTTAATTACAGACTGTGCAGTCTTAACTACAGACTGTGCAGTCTTAAGAACAGACTGTGCAGTCTTAAGTACAGACTGTGCAGTCTAAAGTACAGACTGTGCAGTCTAAACTACAGATTGTGCAGTCTTAACTACAGACTGTGCAGTCTTAAGTACAGACTGTGCAGTTTTAACTACAGACTGTGCAGTCTTAAGTGCAGACTGCGCAGTCTTAATTACAGACTGTGCAGTCTTAACTACAGACTGTGCAGTCTTTACTACAGACTGTGCAGTCTTTACTACAGACTGTGCAGTCTTAAGTGCAGACTGTGCAGTCTTAAGTACAGACTGTGCAGTCTTAACTTCAGACTGTGCAGTCTTAAGTGCAGACTGTGCAGTCTTAAGTACAGACTGTGCAGTCTTAAGTACAGACTGTGCAGTCTTTACTACAGTCTTAACTACAGACTGTGCAGTCTTAAGTACAGACTGTGCAGTCTTAACTACAGACTGTGCAGTCTTAAGTGCAGACTGTGCAGTCTTAACTACAGACTGTACAGTCTTAACCACAGACTGTGCAGTCTTAAGTACAGACTGTGCAGTCTTAAGTACAGACTGTGCAGTCTTAAGTACAGACTGTGCAGTCTTAAGTACAGACTGTGCAGTCTTAACTACAGACTGTGCAGTCTTTACTACAGACTGTGCAGTCTTAACTACAGACTGTGCAGTCTTAACTACAGACTGTGCAGTCTTAACTACAGACTGTGCAGTCTTAAGTGCAGACTGTGCAGTCTTAAGTGCAGACTGTGCAGTCTTAAGTGCAGACTGTGCAGTCTTAAGTACAGACTGTGCAGTCTTAACTACAGACTGTGCAGTCTTAAGAACAGACTAGGCAGTCTTAAGTACAGACTGTGCAGTCTTTAGTACAGACTGTGCAGTCTCAACTACAGACTGTGCAGTCTTAACAACAGACTGTGCAGTCTTAAGTGCAGACTGTGCAGTCTTAAGTACAGACTGTGCAGTCTTAAGTACAGACTGTGCAGTCTTAACTACAGACTGTGCAGTCTTAAGAACAGACTAGGCAGTCTTAACTACAGACTGTGCAGTCTGAAGTGCAGACTGTGCAGTCTTAAGTACAGACTGTGCAGTCTTAGCTAGAGACTGTGCAGTCTTAAGAACAGACTGTGCAGCCTTAAGTACAGACTGTGCAGTCTTGAGTACAGACTGTGCAGTCTTAACTACAGACTGTGCAGTCTTAACTACAGACTGTGCAGTCTTAAGTACAGACTGTGCAGTCTTAACTACAGACTGTGCAGTCTTAAGTGCAGACTGTGCAGTCTTAAGTGCAGACTGTGCAGTCTTAACTACAGACTGTGCAGTCTTAACTACAGACTGTGCAGTCTTAACTACAGACTGTGCAGTCTTAAGTGCAGACTGTGCAGTCTTAAGTGCAGACTGTGCAGTCTTAACTACAGACTGTGCAGTCTTAACTACAGACTGTGCAGTCTTAACTACAGACTGTGCAGTCTTAACTACAGACTGTGCAGTCTTAAGTGCAGACTGTGCAGTCTTAAGTGCAGACTGTGCAGTCTCAAGTACAGACTGTGCAGTCTTAAGAACAGACTGTGCAGTCTTAAGTGCAGGCTGTGCAGTCTTAATAACAGACTGTGCAGTCTTAACTACAGACTGTGCAGTCTTAACTACAGACTGTGCAGTCTTAACTACAGACTGTGCAGTCTTAAGTGCAGACTGTGCAGTCTTAAGTGCAGACTGTGCAGTCTCAAGTACAGACTGTGCAGTCTTAAGAACAGACTGTGCAGTCTTAAGTGCAGGCTGTGCAGTCTTAATAACAGACTGTGCAGTCTTAACTACAGACTGTTCAGTCTTAACTACAGACTGTGCAGTCTTAAGTGCAGACTGTGCAGTCTTAAGTACAGACTGTGCAGTCTTAAGTACAGATAGTGCAGTCTTAACTACAGACTGTGCAGTCTTAACTACAGACTGTGCAGTCTTAAGTACAGACTGTGCAGTCTTAACTACAGACTGTGCAGTTTTAAGTGCAGACTATGCAGTCTTAATAACAGACTGTGCAGTCTTAAGTACAGACTGTGCAGTCTTAAGTACAGACTGTGCAGTCTTAAGTGCAGGCTGTGCAGTCTTAATTACAGACTGTGCAGTCTTAACTACAGACTGTGCAGTCTTAAGAACAGACTGTGCAGTCTTAAGAACAGACTGTGCAGTCTTAAGTACAGACTGTGCAGTCTAAAGTACAGACTGTGCAGTCTAAACTACAGATTGTGCAGTCTTAACTACAGACTGTGCAGTCTTAAGTACAGACTGTGCAGTTTTAACTACAGACTGTGCAGTCTTAAGTGCAGACTGCGCAGTCTTAATTACAGACTGTGCAGTCTTAACTACAGACTGTGCAGTCTTTACTACAGACTGTGCAGTCTTAAGTGCAGACTGTGCAGTCTTAAGTACAGACTGTGCAGTCTTAACTTCAGACTGTGCAGTCTTAAGTGCAGACTGTGCAGTCTTAAGTACAGACTGTGCAGTCTTAAGTACAGACTGTGCAGTCTTAAGTACAGACTGTGCAGTCTTTACTACAGTCTTAACTACAGACTGTGCAGTCTTAAGTACAGACTGTGCAGTCTTAACTACAGACTGTGCAGTCTTAAGTGCAGACTGTGCAGTCTTAACTACAGACTGTGCAGTCTTAACTACAGACTGTACAGTCTTAACCACAGACTGTGCAGTCTTAAGTACAGACTGTGCAGTCTTAAGTACAGACTGTGCAGTCTTAAGTACAGACTGTGCAGTCTTAAGTACAGACTGTGCAGTCTTAACTACAGACTGTGCAGTCTTAACTACAGACTGTGCAGTCTTAACTACAGACTGTGCGGTCTTAACTACAGACTGTGCAGTCTTAAGTGCAGACTGTGCAGTCTTAAGTGCAGACTGTGCAGTCTTAAGTGCAGACTGTGCAGTCTTAACTACAGACTGTGCAGTCTTAAGAACAGACTAGGCAGTCTTAAGTACAGACTGTGCAGTCTTTAGTACAGACTGTGCAGTCTCAACTACAGACTGTGCAGTCTTAACAACAGACTGTGCAGTCTTAAGTGCAGACTGTGCAGTCTTAAGTACAGACTGTGCAGTCTTAACTACAGACTGTGCAGTGTTAAGAACAGACTAGGCAGTCTTAAGTGCAGACTGTGCAGTCTTAACTACAGACTGTGCAGTCTTAAGTGCAGGCTGTGCAGTCTTAATTACAGACTGTGCAGTCTTAACTACAGACTGTGCAGTCTTAAGAACAGACTGTGCAGTCTTAAGAACAGACTGTGCAGTCTTAAGTACAGACTGTGCAGTCTAAAGTACAGACTGTGCAGTCTAAACTACAGATTGTGCAGTCTTAACTACAGACTGTGCAGTCTTAAGTACAGACTGTGCAGTTTTAACTACAGACTGTGCAGTCTTAAGCGCAGACTGCGCAGTCTTAATTACAGACTGTGCAGTCTTAACTACAGACTGTGCAGTCTTTACTACAGACTGTGCAGTCTTAAGTGCAGACTGTGCAGTCTTAAGTACAGACTGTGCAGTCTTAACTTCAGACTGTGCAGTCTTAAGTGCAGACTGTGCAGTCTTAAGTACAGACTGTGCAGTCTTAAGTACAGACTGTGCAGTCTTTACTACAGTCTTAACTACAGACTGTGCAGTCTTAAGTACAGACTGTGCAGTCTTAACTACAGACTGTGCAGTCTTAAGTGCAGACTGTGCAGTCTTAACTACAGACTGTGCAGTCTTAACTACAGACTGTACAGTCTTAACCACAGACTGTGCAGTCTTAAGTACAGACTGTGCAGTCTTAAGTACAGACTGTGCAGTCTTAAGTACAGACTGTGCAGTCTTAAGTACAGACTGTGCAGTCTTAACTACAGACTGTGCAGTCTTAACTACAGACTGTGCAGTCTTAACTACAGACTGTGCGGTCTTAACTACAGACTGTGCAGTCTTAAGTGCAGACTGTGCAGTCTTAAGTGCAGACTGTGCAGTCTTAAGTGCAGACTGTGCAGTCTTGAGTACAGACTGTGCAGTCTTAACTACAGACTGTGCAGTCTTAAGAACAGACTAGGCAGTCTTAAGTACAGACTGTGCAGTCTTTAGTACAGACTGTGCAGTCTCAACTACAGACTGTGCAGTCTTAACAACAGACTGTGCAGTCTTAAGTGCAGACTGTGCAGTCTTAAGTACAGACTGTGCAGTCTTAACTACAGACTGTGCAGTGTTAAGAACAGACTAGGCAGTCTTAAGTACAGACTAGGCAGTCTTAAGTACAGACTGTGCAGTCTAAAGTACAGACTGTGCAGTCTTAAGTACAAACTGTGTAGTCTTAAGTACAGACTGTGCAGACTTAACTACAGACTGTGCAGTCTGAAGTGCAGACTGTGCAGTCTTAAGTACAGACTGTGCAGTCTTAGCTAGAGACTGTGCAGTCTTAAGAACAGACTGTGCAGCCTTAAGTACAGAGTGTGCAGTCTTAAGTACAGACTGTGCAGTCTTAACTACAGACTGTGCAGTCTTAACTACAGACTGTGCAGTCTTAAGTACAGACTGTGCAGTCTTAACTACAGACTGTGCAGTCTTAAGTGCAGACTGTGCAGTCTTAAGTGCAGACTGTGCAGTCTTAACTACAGCCTGTGCAGTCTTAACTACAGACTGTGCAGTCTTAACTACAGACTGTGCAGTCTTAAGTGCAGACTGTGCAGTCTTAAGTGCAGACTGTGCAGTCTTAAGTGCAGACTGTGCAGTCTTAAGTGCAGACTGTGCAGTCTTAACTACAGACTGTGCAGTCTTAACTACAGACTGTGCAGTCTTAACTACAGACTGTGCAGTCTTAACTACAGACTGTGCAGTCTTAAGTGCAGACTGTGCAGTCTTAACTACAGACTGTGCAGTCTCAAGAGCAGACTGTGCAGTCTTAAGTGCAGACTGTGCAGTCTTAAGTGCAGACTGTGCAGTCTTAACTACAGACTGTGCAGTCTTAACTACAGACTGTGCAGTCTTAAGTGCAGACTGTGCAGTCTTAAGTGCAGACTGTGCAGTCTTAACTGCAGACTGTGCAGTCTTAACTACAGACTGTGCAGTCTTAACTACAGACTGTGCAGTCTTAACTACAGACTGTGCAGTCTTAAGTACAGACTGTGCAGTCTTAACTACAGACTGTGCAGTCTGAAGTGCAGACTGTGCAGTCTTAAGTACAGACTGTGCAGTCTTAGCTAGAGACTGTGCAGTCTTAAGAACAGTCTGTGCAGCCTTAAGTACAGACTGTGCAGTCTTAAGTACAGACTGTGCAGTCTTAACTACAGACTGTGCAGTCTTAAGTACAGACTGTGCAGTCTTAAGTACAGACTGTGCAGTCTTAAGTACAGACTGTGCAGTCTTAAACACAGACTGTGCAGTCTTAACTACAGACTGTGCAGTCTTAACTACAGACTGTGCAGTCTTAACTACAGACTGTGCAGTCTTAAGTGCAGACTGTGCAGTCTTAAGTGCAGACTGTGCAGTCTTAAGTGCAGACTGTGCAGTCTTAAGTACAGACTGTGCAGTCTTAACTACAGACTGTGCAGTCTTAAGAACAGACTAGGCAGTCTTAAGTACAGACTGTGCACTCTTTAGTACAGACTGTGCAGTCTCAACTACAGACTGTGCAGTCTTAACAACAGACTGTGCTGTCTTAAGTGCAGACTGTGCAGTCTTAAGTACAGACTGTGCAGTCTTAACTACAGACTGTGCAGTGTTAAGAACAGACTAGGCAGTCTTAAGTACAGACTGTGCAGTCTAAAGTACAGACTGTGCAGTCTTAAGTACAAACTGTGTAGTCTTAAGTACAGACTGTGCAGTCTTAACTACAGACTGTGCAGTCTGAAGTGCAGACTGTGCAGTCTTAAGTACAGACTGTGCAGTCTTAGCTAGAGACTGTGCAGTCTTAAGAACAGACTGTGCAGCCTTAAGTTCAGACTGTGCAGTCTTAAGTACAGACTGTGCAGTCTTAACTACAGACTGTGCAGTCTTAACTACAGACTGTGCAGTCTTAAGTACAGACTGTGCAGTCTTAACTACAGACTGTGCAGTCTTAAGTGCAGACTGTGCAGTCTTAAGTGCAGACTGTGCAGTCTTAAGTGCAGACTGTGCAGTCTTAACTACAGACTGTGCAGTCTTAACTACAGACTGTGCAGTCTTAAGTGCAGACTGTGCAGTCTTAAGTGCAGACTGTGCAGTCTTAAGTGCAGACTGTGCAGTCTTAAGTGCAGACTGTGCAGTCTTAAGTGCAGACTGTGCAGTCTTAACTACAGACTGTGCAGTCTTAACTACAGACTGTGCAGTCTTAAGTGCAGACTGTGCAGTCTTAACTATAGACTGTGCAGTCTTAACTACAGACTGTGCAGTCTCAAGTGCAGACTGTGCAGTCTTAATTGCAGACTGTGCAGTCTTAAGTGCAGACTGTGCAGTCTTAACTACAGACTGTGCAGTCTTAACTACAGACTGTGCAGTCTTAAGTGCAGACTGTGCAGTCTTAAGTGCAGACTGTGCAGTCTTAAGTGCAGACTGTGCAGTCTTAAGTGCAGACTGTGCAGTCTTAACTACAGACTGTGCAGTCTTAACTACAGACTGTGCAGTCTTAACTACAGATAGTGCAGTCTTAACTACAGACTGTGCAGTCTTAACTACAGACTGTGCAGTTTTAAGAACAGACTAGGCAGTCTTAAGTACAGACTGTGCAGTCTTAAGTACAGACTGTGCAGTCTTAAGTACAAAGTGTGTAGTCTTAAGTACAGACTGTGCAGTCTTAACTACAGACTGTGCAGTCTTAACTACAGACTGTGCAGTCTTAACTACAGACTGTGCAGTCTTAACTACAGACTGTGCAGTCTTAACTACAGACTGTGCAGTCTTAACTACAGACTGTGCAGTCTGAAGTGCAGACTGTGCAGTCTTAAGTACAGACTGTGCAGTCTTAGCTAGAGACTGTGCAGTCTTAGGAACAGACTGTGCAGTCTTAAGTACAGACTGTGCAGTCTAAAGTACAGACTGTGCAGTCTTAACTACAGATTGTGAAGTCTTAACTACAGACTGTGCAGTCTTAAGTACAGACTGTGCAGTCTTAACTACAGACTGTGCAGTCTTAAGTGCAGACTGCGCAGTCTTAATTACAGACTGTGCAGTCTTAACTACAGACTGTGCAGTCTTAACTACAGACTGTGCAGTCTTAAGAACAGACTGTGCAGTCTTAAGTACAGACTGTGCAGTCTTAACTACAGATTGTGCAGTCTTAACTACAAACTGTGCAGTCTTAAGTACAGACTGTGCAGTCTTAACTACAGACTGTGCAGTCTTAAGTGCAGACTGCGCAGTCTTAATTACAGACTGTGCAGTCTTAACTACAGACTGTGCAGTCTTAACTACAGACTGTGCAGTCTTAAGTACAGACTAGGCAGTCTTAAGAACAGACTAGGCAGTCTTAAGTACAGACTGTGCAGTCTAAAGTACAGACTGTGCAGTCTTAAGTAAAAATTGTGTAGTCTTAAGTACAGACTGTGCAGTCTTAACTACAGACTGTGCAGTCTTAACTACAGACTGTGCAGTCTTAAGTACAGACTGTGCAGTCTTAAGTGCAGACTGTGCAGTCTTAAGTACAGACTGTGCAGTCTTAACTACAGACTGTGCAGTCTTAAGAACAGACTAGGCAGTCTTAAGTACACACTGTGCAGTCTAAAGTACAGACTGTGCAGTCTTTAGTACAAACTGTGTAGTCTTAAGTACAGACTGTGCAGTCTTAACTACAGACTGTGCAGTCTTAACTACAGACTGTGCAGTCTTAACTACAGACTGTGCAGTCTTAACTACAGACTGTGCAGTCTTAACTACAGACTGTGCAGTCTGAAGTGCAGACTGTGCAGTCTTAAGTACAGACTGTGCAGTCTTAGCTAGAGACTGTGCAGTCTTAAGAACAGACTGTGCAGCCTTAAGTACAGACTGTGCAGTCTTAAGTACAGACTGTGCAGTCTAAAGTACAGACTGTGCAGTCTAAACTACAGATTGTGCAGTCTTAACTACAGACTGTGCAGTCTTAAGTACAGACTGTGCAGTTTTAACTACAGACTGTGCAGTCCTAAGTGCAGACTGCGCAGTCTTAATTACAGACTGTGCAGTCTTAACTACAGACTGTGCAGTCTTTACTACAGACTGTGCAGTCTTAAGTGCAGACTGTGCAGTCTTAAGTACAGACTGTGCAGTCTTAACTTCAGACTGTGCAGTCTTAAGTGCAGACTGTGCAGTCTTAAGTACAGACTGTGCAGTCTTAAGTACAGACTGTGCAGTCTTAAGTACAGACTGTGCAGTCTTTACTACAGTCTTAACTATAGACTGCGCAGTCTTAATTACAGACTGTGCAGTCTTAACTACAGACTGTGCAGTCTTAAGAACAGACTGTGCAGTCTTAAGTACAGACTGTGCAGTCTAAAGTACAGACTGTGCAGTCTAAACTACAGATTGTGCAGTCTTAACTACAGACTGTGCAGTCTTAAGTACAGACTGTGCAGTTTTAACTACAGACTGTGCAGTCTTAAGTGCAGACTGCGCAGTCTTAATTACAGACTGTGCAGTCTTAACTACAGACTGTGCAGTCTTTACTACAGACTGTGCAGTCTTAAGTGCAGACTGTGCAGTCTTAAGTACAGACTGTGCAGTCTTAACTTCAGACTGTGCAGTCTTAAGTGCAGACTGTGCAGTCTTAAGTACAGACTGTGCAGTCTTAAGTACAGACTGTGCAGTCTTTACTACAGTCTTAACTACAGACTGTGCAGTCTTAAGTACAGACTGTGCAGTCTTAACTACAGACTGTGCAGTCTTAAGTGCAGACTGTGCAGTCTTAACTACAGACTGTACAGTCTTAACCACAGACTGTGCAGTCTTAAGTACAGACTGTGCAGTCTTAAGTACAGACTGTGCAGTCTTAAGTACAGACTGTGCAGTCTTAAGTACAGACTGTGCAGTCTTAACTACAGACTGTGCAGTCTTTACTACAGACTGTGCAGTCTTAACTACAGACTGTGCAGTCTTAACTACAGACTGTGCAGTCTTAACTACAGACTGTGCAGTCTTAAGTGCAGACTGTGCAGTCTTAAGTGCAGACTGTGCAGTCTTAAGTGCAGACTGTGCAGTCTTAAGTACAGACTGTGCAGTCTTAACTACAGACTGTGCAGTCTTAAGAACAGACTAGGCAGTCTTAAGTACAGACTGTGCAGTCTTTAGTACAGACTGTGCAGTCTCAACTACAGACTGTGCAGTCTTAACAACAGACTGTGCAGTCTTAAGTGCAGACTGTGCAGTCTTAAGTACAGACTGTGCAGTCTTAACTACAGACTGTGCAGTCTTAAGAACAGACTAGGCAGTCTTAACTACAGACTGTGCAGTCTGAAGTGCAGACTGTGCAGTCTTAAGTACAGACTGTGCAGTGATAGCTAGAGACTGTGCAGTCTTAAGAACAGACTGTGCAGCCTTAAGTACAGACTGTGCAGTCTTGAGTACAGACTGTGCAGTCTTAACTACAGACTGTGCAGTCTTAACTACAGACTGTGCAGTCTTAAGTACAGACTGTGCAGTCTTAACTACAGACTGTGCAGTCTTAAGTGCAGACTGTGCAGTCTTAAGTGCAGACTGTGCAGTCTTAACTACAGACTGTGCAGTCTTAACTACAGACTGTGCAGTCTTAACTACAGACTGTGCAGTCTTAACTACAGACTGTGCAGTCTTAAGTGCAGACTGTGCAGTCTTAAGTGCAGACTGTGCAGTCTTAACTACAGACTGTGCAGTCTTAACTACAGACTGTGCAGTCTTAACTACAGACTGTGCAGTCTTAACTACAGACTGTGCAGTCTTAACTACAGACTGTGCAGTCTTAAGTGCAGACTGTGCAGTCTTAAGTGCAGACTGTGCAGTCTCAAGTACAGACTGTGCAGTCTTAAGAACAGACTGTGCAGTCTTAAGTGCAGGCTGTGCAGTCTTAATAACAGACTGTGCAGTCTTAACTACAGACTGTTCAGTCTTAACTACAGACTGTGCAGTCTTAAGTGCAGACTGTGCAGTCTTAAGTACAGACTGTGCAGTCTTAAGTACAGATAGTGCAGTCTTAACTACAGACTGTGCAGTCTTAACTACAGACTGTGCAGTCTTAAGTACAGACTGTGCAGTCTTAACTACAGACTGTGCAGTTTTAAGTGCAGACTATGCAGTCTTAATTACAGACTGTGCAGTCTTAAGTACAGACTGTGCAGTCTTAAGTACAGACTGTGCAGTCTTAAGTACAGACTGTGCAGTCTTAACTACAGACTGTGCAGTCTTAAGAACAGACTAGGCAGTCTTAAGTACAGACTGTGCAGTCTAAAGAACAGACTGTGCAGTCTTAAGTACAGACTGTGCAGTCTAAAGTACAGACTGTGCAGTCTTAACTACAGATTGTGCAGTCTTAACTACAGACTGTGCAGTCTTAAGTACAGACTGTGCAGTCTTAAGTACAGACTGTGCAGTCTTAACTACAGACTGTGCAGTCTTAAGAACAGACTGTGCAGTCTTAACTACAGACTGTGCAGTCTTAAGAACAGACTGTGCAGTCTTAAGTACAGACTGTGCAGTCTTAAGTACAGACTGTGCAGTCTTAACTACAGACTGTGCAGTCTTAACTACAGACTGTGCAGTCTCAACTACAGACTGTGCAGTCTTAAGTATAGACTGTGCAGTCTTAACTACAGACTGTGCAGTCTTAATTGCAGACTGTGAAGTCTTAAGTACAGACTGTGCAGTCTTAACTACAGACTGTGCAGTCTGAAGTGCAGACTGTGCAGTCTTAAGTACAGACTGTGCAGTCTTAGCTAGAGACTGTGCAGTCTTTACTACAGTCTTAACTACAGACTGCGCAGTCTTAATTACAGACTGTGCAGTCTTAACTACAGACTGTGCAGTCTTAAGAACAGACTGTGCAGTCTTAAGTACAGACTGTGCAGTCTAAAGTACAGACTGTGCAGTCTAAACTACAGATTGTGCAGTCTTAACTACAGACTGTGCAGTCTTAAGTACAGACTGTGCAGTTTTAACTACAGACTGTGCAGTCTTAAGTGCAGACTGCGCAGTCTTAATTACAGACTGTGCAGTCTTAACTACAGACTGTGCAGTCTTTACTACAGACTGTGCAGTCTTAAGTGCAGACTGTGCAGTCTTAAGTACAGACTGTGCAGTCTTAACTTCAGACTGTGCAGTCTTAAGTGCAGACTGTGCAGTCTTAAGTACAGACTGTGCAGTCTTAAGTACAGACTGTGCAGTCTTTACTACAGTCTTAACTACAGACTGTGCAGTCTTAAGTACAGACTGTGCAGTCTTAACTACAGACTGTGCAGTCTTAAGTGCAGACTGTGCAGTCTTAACTACAGACTGTACAGTCTTAACCACAGACTGTGCAGTCTTAAGTACAGACTGTGCAGTCTTAAGTACAGACTGTGCAGTCTTAAGTACAGACTGTGCAGTCTTAAGTACAGACTGTGCAGTCTTAACTACAGACTGTGCAGTCTTTACTACAGACTGTGCAGTCTTAACTACAGACTGTGCAGTCTTAACTACAGACTGTGCAGTCTTAACTACAGACTGTGCAGTCTTAAGTGCAGACTGTGCAGTCTTAAGTGCAGACTGTGCAGTCTTAAGTGCAGACTGTGCAGTCTTAAGTACAGACTGTGCAGTCTTAACTACAGACTGTGCAGTCTTAAGAACAGACTAGGCAGTCTTAAGTACAGACTGTGCAGTCTTTAGTACAGACTGTGCAGTCTCAACTACAGACTGTGCAGTCTTAACAACAGACTGTGCAGTCTTAAGTGCAGACTGTGCAGTCTTAAGTACAGACTGTGCAGTCTTAAGTACAGACTGTGCAGTCTTAAGTACAGACTGTGCAGTCTTAACTACAGACTGTGCAGTCTTAAGAACAGACTAGGCAGTCTTAACTACAGACTGTGCAGTCTGAAGTGCAGACTGTGCAGTCTTAAGTACAGACTGTGCAGTCTTAGCTAGAGACTGTGCAGTCTTAAGAACAGACTGTGCAGCCTTAAGTACAGACTGTGCAGTCTTGAGTACAGACTGTGCAGTCTTAACTACAGACTGTGCAGTCTTAACTACAGACTGTGCAGTCTTAAGTACAGACTGTGCAGTCTTAACTACAGACTGTGCAGTCTTAAGTGCAGACTGTGCAGTCTTAAGTGCAGACTGTGCAGTCTTAAGTGCAGACTGTGCAGTCTTAACTACAGACTGTGCAGTCTTAACTACAGACTGTGCAGTCTTAACTACAGACTGTGCAGTCTTAAGTGCAGACTGTGCAGTCTTAAGTGCAGACTGTGCAGTCTTAACTACAGACTGTGCAGTCTTAACTACAGACTGTGCAGTCTTAACTACAGACTGTGCAGTCTTAACTACAGACTGTGCAGTCTTAAGTGCAGACTGTGCAGTCTTAAGTGCAGACTGTGCAGTCTCAAGTACAGACTGTGCAGTCTTAAGAACAGACTGTGCAGTCTTAAGTGCAGGCTGTGCAGTCTTAATAACAGACTGTGCAGTCTTAACTACAGACTGTGCAGTCTTAACTACAGACTGTGCAGTCTTAAGTGCAGACTGTGCAGTCTTAAGTGCAGACTGTGCAGTCTCAAGTACAGACTGTGCAGTCTTAAGAACAGACTGTGCAGTCTTAAGTGCAGGCTGTGCAGTCTTAATAACAGACTGTGCAGTCTTAACTACAGACTGTTCAGTCTTAACTACAGACTGCGCAGTCTTAAGTGCAGACTGTGCAGTCTTAAGTACAGACTGTGCAGTCTTAAGTACAGATAGTGCAGTCTTAACTACAGACTGTGCAGTCTTAACTACAGACTGTGCAGTCTTAAGTACAGACTGTGCAGTCTTAACTACAGACTGTGCAGTTTTAAGTGCAGACTATGCAGTCTTAATAACAGACTGTGCAGTCTTAAGTACAGACTGTGCAGTCTTAAGTACAGACTGTGCAGTCTTAAGTACAGACTGTGCAGTCTTAACTACAGACTGTGCAGTCTTAAGAACAGACTAGGCAGTCTTAAGTACAGACTGTGCAGTCTAAAGAACAGACTGTGCAGTCTTAAGTACAGACTGTGCAGTCTAAAGTACAGACTGTGCAGTCTAAACTACAGATTGTGCAGTCTTAACTACAGACTGTGCAGTCTTAAGTACAGACTGTGCAGTTTTAACTACAGACTGTGCAGTCTTAAGTGCAGACTGCGCAGTCTTAATTACAGACTGTGCAGTCTTAACTACAGACTGTGCAGTCTTTACTACAGACTGTGCAGTCTTAAGTGCAGACTGTGCAGTCTTAAGTACAGACTGTGCAGTCTTAACTTCAGACTGTGCAGTCTTAAGTGCAGACTGTGCAGTCTTAAGTACAGACTGTGCAGTCTTTACTACAGTCTTAACTACAGACTGTGCAGTCTTAAGTACAGACTGTGCAGTCTTAACTACAGACTGTGCAGTCTTAAGTGCAGACTGTGCAGTCTTAACTACAGACTGTACAGTCTTAACCACAGACTGTGCAGTCTTAAGTACAGACTGTGCAGTCTTAAGTACAGACTGTGCAGTCTTAAGTACAGACTGTGCAGTCTTAAGTACAGACTGTGCAGTCTTAAGTACAGTCTTAACTACAGACTGTGCAGTCTTAACTACAGACTGTGCAGTCTTAAGTGCAGACTGTGCAGTCTTAAGTGCAGACTGTGCAGTCTTAACTACAGACTGTGCAGTCTTAACTACAGACTGTGCAGTCTTAACTACAGACTGTGCAGTCTTAACTACAGACTGTGCAGTCTTAAGTGCAGACTGTGCAGTCTTAAGTGCAGACTGTGCAGTCTCAAGTACAGACTGTGCAGTCTTAAGAACAGACTGTGCAGTCTTAAGTGCAGGCTGTGCAGTCTTAATAACAGACTGTGCAGTCTTAACTACAGACTGTTCAGTCTTAACTACAGACTGTGCAGTCTTAAGTGCAGACTGTGCAGTCTTAAGTACAGACTGTGCAGTCTTAAGTACAGATAGTGCAGTCTTAACTACAGACTGTGCAGTCTTAACTACAGACTGTGCAGTCTTAAGTACAGACTGTGCAGTCTTAACTACAGACTGTGCAGTTTTAAGTGCAGACTATGCAGTCTTAATTACAGACTGTGCAGTCTTAAGTACAGACTGTGCAGTCTTAAGTACAGACTGTGCAGTCTTAAGTACAGACTGTGCAGTCTTAACTACAGACTGTGCAGTCTTAAGAACAGACTAGGCAGTCTTAAGTACAGACTGTGCAGTCTAAAGAACAGACTGTGCAGTCTTAAGTACAGACTGTGCAGTCTAAAGTACAGACTGTGCAGTCTTAACTACAGATTGTGCAGTCTTAACTACAGACTGTGCAGTCTTAAGTACAGACTGTGCAGTCTTAACTACAGACTGTGCAGTCTTAAGAACAGACTGTGCAGTCTTAACTACAGACTGTGCAGTCTTAAGAACAGACTGTGCAGTCTTAAGTACAGACTGTGCAGTCTTAAGTACAGACTGTGCAGTCTTAACTACAGACTGTGCAGTCTTAACTACAGACTGTGCAGTCTCAACTACAGACTGTGCAGTCTTAAGTATAGACTGTGCAGTCTTAACTACAGACTGTGCAGTCTTAATTGCAGACTGTGAAGTCTTAAGTACAGACTGTGCAGTCTTAACTACAGACTGTGCAGTCTGAAGTGCAGACTGTGCAGTCTTAAGTACAGACTGTGCAGTCTTAGCTAGAGACTGTGCAGTCTTAAGAACAGACTGTGCAGTCTTAAGTACAGACTGTGCAGTCTAAAGTACAGACTGTGCAGTCTTAACTACAGATTGTGCAGTCTTAACTACAGACTGTGCAGTCTTAAGTACAAACTGTGCAGTCTTAAGCACAGCCTGTGCAGTCTTAACTACAGACTGTGCAGTCTTAAGAACAGACTGTGCAGTCTTAAGTACAGACTGTGCAGTCTTAAGTACAGACTGTGCAGTCTTAACTACAGACTGTGCAGTCTTAACTACAGACTGTGCAGTCTCAACTACAGACTGTGCAGTCTTAAGTATAGACTGTGCAGTCTTAACTACAGACTGTGCAGTCTTAATTGCAGACTGTGAAGTCTTAAGTACAGACTGTGCAGTCTTAACTACAGACTGTGCAGTCTGAAGTGCAGACTGTGCAGTCTTAAGTACAGACTGTGCAGTCTTAGCTAGAGACTGTGCAGTCTTAAGAACAGACTGTGCAGTCTTAAGTACAGACTGTGCAGTCTTAGTACAGACTGTGCAGTCTTAACTACAGATTGTGCAGTCTTAACTACAGACTGTGCAGTCTTAAGTACAGACTGTGCAGTCTTAACTACAGACTGTGCAGTCTTAAGTGCAGACTGCGCAGTCTTAATTACAGACTGTGCAGTCTTAACTACAGACTGTGCAGTCTTAAGAACAGACTGTGCAGTCTTAAGTACAGACTGTGCAGTCTAAAGTACAGACAGTGCAGTCTTAACTACAGATTGTGCAGTCTTAACTACAGACTGTGCAGTCTTAAGTACAGACTGTGCAGTCTTAACTACAGACTGTGCAGTCTTAAGTGCAGACTGCGCAGTCTTAATTACAGACTGTGCAGTCTTAACTACAGACTGTGCAGTCTTAACTACAGACTGTGCAGTCTTAACTACAGACTGTGCAGTCTTAAGTGCAGACTGTGCAGTCTTAAGTACAGACTGTGCAGTCTTTACTACAGTCTTAACTACAGACTGTGCAGTCTTAAGTACAGACTGTGCAGTCTTAACTACAGACTGTGCAGTCTTAAGTGCAGACTTTGCAGTCTTAACTACAGACTGTACAGTCTTAACTACAGACTGTGCAGTCTTAAGTACAGACTGTGCAGTCTAAAGTACAGACTGTGCAGTCTTAAGTACAGACTGTGCAGTCTTAACTACAGACTGTGCAGTCTTAACTACAGACTGTGCAGTCTTAACTACAGACTGTGCAGTCTTAAGTGCAGACTGTGCAGTCTTAAGTACAGACTGTGCAGTCTAAAGTACAGACTGTGCAGTCTTAAGTACAAACTGTGTAGTCTTAAGTACAGACTGTGCAGTCTTAACTACAGACTGTGCAGTCTTAACTACAGACTGTGCAGTCTTAACTACGGACTGTGCAGTCTGAAGTGCAGACTGTGCAGTCTTAAGTACAGACTGTGCAGTCTTAGCTAGAGACTGTGCAGTCTTAAGAACAGACTGTGCAGCCTTAAGTACAGACTGTGCAGTCTTAAGTTCAGACTGTGCAGTCTTAACTACAGACTGTGCAGTCTTAACTACAGACTGTGCAGTCTTAAGTACAGACTGTGCAGTCTTAACTACAGACTGTGCAGTCTTAAGTGCAGACTGTGCAGTCTTAAGTGCAGACTGTGCAGTCTTAAGTGCAGACTGTGCAGTCTTAACTACAGACTGTGCAGTCTTAACTACAGACTGTGCAGTCTTAACTACAGACTGTGCAGTCTTAACTACAGACTGTGCAGTCTTAACTACAGACTGTGCAGTCTTAAGAACAGACTAGGCAGTCTTAAGTACAGACTGTGCAGTCTAAAGTACAGACTGTGCAGTCTAAAGTACAGACTGTGCAGTCTTAAGTACAGACTGTGCAGTCTTAACTACAGACTGTGCAGTCTTAACTACAGACTGTGCAGTCTTAACTACAGACTGTGCAGTCTTAAGTGCAGACTGTGCAGTCTTAAGTACAGACTGTGCAGTCTAAAGTACAGACTGTGCAGTCTTAAGTACAAACTGTGTAGTCTTAAGTACAGACTGTGCAGTCTTAACTACAGACTGTGCAGTCTTAACTACAGACTGTGCAGTCTTAACTACAGACTGTGCAGTCTGAAGTGCAGACTGTGCAGTCTTAAGTACAGACTGTGCAGTCTTAGCGAGAGACTGTGCAGTCTTAGGAACAGACTGTGCAGTCTTAAGTACAGACTGTGCAGTCTAAATTACAGACTGTGCAGTCTTAACTACATATTGTGCAGTCTTAACTACAGACTGTGCAGTCTTAAGTACAGACTGTGCAGTTTTAACTACAGACTGTGCAGTCTTAAGTGCAGACTGCGCAGTCTTAAGTACAAACTGTGTAGTCTTAAG
Source organism: Neoascia interrupta (assembly GCA_947623515.1). Classification (NCBI taxonomy): domain Eukaryota; kingdom Metazoa; phylum Arthropoda; class Insecta; order Diptera; family Syrphidae; genus Neoascia; species Neoascia interrupta. Next base: position 103,742,142 of record OX392462.1, read on the forward strand.
TACAGACTGTGCAGTCTTAACTACAGACTGTGCAGTCTTAACTACAGACTGTGCAGTCTGAAGTGCAGACTGTGCTGTCTTAAGTACAGACTGTGCAGTCTAAAGTACAGACTGTGCAGTCTTAAGTACAAACTGTGTAGTCTTAAGTACAGACTGTGCAGTCTTAACTACAGACTGTGCAGTCTTAAGTACAGACTGTGCAGTCTTAAGTACAGACTGTGCAGTCTTAACTACAGACTCTGCAGTCTTAAGTGCAGACTGTGCAGTCTTAAGTGCAGACTGTGCAGTCTTAAGTGCAGACTGTGCAGTCTTAACTACAGACTCTGCAGTCTTAAGTGCAGACTGTGCAGTCTTAAGTGCAGACTGTGCAGTCTTAAGTGCAGACTGTGCAGACTTAACTACAGACTGTGCTGTCTTAATTGCAGACTGTGAAGTCTTAAGTACAGACTGTGCAGTCTTAAGTACAGACTGTGCAGTCTTAAGTACAGACTGTGCAGTCTTAACTACAGACTGTGCAGTCTTAACTACAGACTGTGCAGTCTCGACTACAGACTGTGCAGTCTTAAGTATAGACTGTGCAGTCTTAACTACAGACTGTGCAGTCTTAACTACAGACTGTGCAGTCTTAATTGCAGACTGTGAAGTCTTAAGTACAGACTGTGCAGTCTTAACTACAGACTGTGCAGTCTGAAGTGCAGACTGTGCAGTCTTAAGTACAGACTGTGCAGTCTTAGCTACAGACTGTGCAGTCTTAAGAACAGACTGTGCAGTCTTAAGAACAGACTGTGCAGTCTTAAGAACAGACTGTGCAGTCTTAAGAACAGACTGTGCAGTCTTAAGTACAGACTGTGCAGTCTAAAGTACAGACTGTGCAGTCTTAACTACAGATTGTGCAGTCTTAACTACAGACTGTGCAGTCTTAAGTACAGACTGTGCAGTCTTAACTACAGACTGTGCAGTCTTAACTACAGACTGTGCAGTCTTAAGAACAGACTGTGCGGTCTTAAGTACAGACTGTGCAGTCTAAAGTACAGACTGTGCAGTCTTAACTACAGATTGTGCAGTCTTAACTACAGACTGTGCAGTCTTAAGAACAGACTGTGCAGTCTTAAGTACAGACTGTGCAGTCTAAAGAACAGACTGTGCAGTCTTAACTACAGATTGTGCAGTCTTAACTACAGACTGTGCAGTCTTAAGTACAGACTGTGCAGTCTTAACGACAGACTGTGCAGTCTTAAGTGCAGACTGCGCAGTCTTAATTACAGACTGTGCAGTCTTAACTACAGACTGTGCGGTCTTAAGTACAGACTGTGCAGTCTTAAGTACAGACTGTGCAGTCTAAAGTAAAGACTGTGCAGTCTTAAGTACAAACTGTGTAGTCTTAAGTACAGACTGTGCAGTCTTAACTACAGACTGTGCAGTCTTAACTACAGACTGTGCAGTCTTAACTACGGACTGTGCAGTCTGAAGTGCAGACTGTGCAGTCTTTACTACAGACTGTGCAGTCTTAAGAACAGACTGTGCAGCCTTAAGTACAGACTGTGCAGTCTTAAGTACAGACTGTGCAGTCTTAACTACAGACTGTGCAGTCTTAACTACAGACTGTGCAGTCTTAACTACAGACTGTGCAGTCTTAACTACAGACTGTGCAGTCTTAACTACAGACTGTGCAGTCTTAAGTACAGACTGTGCAGTCTTAACTACAGACTGTGCAGTCTTAAGTGCAGACTGTGCAGTCTTAAGTGCAGACTGTGCAGTCTTAAGTGCAGACTGTGCAGTCTTAACTACAGACTGTGCAGTCTTAACTACAGACTGTGCAGTCTTAACTACAGACTGTGCAGTCTTAACTACAGACTGTGCAGTCTTAAGAACAGACTAGGCAGTCTTAAGTACAGACTGTGCAGTCTAAAGTACAGACTGTGCAGTCTTAAGTACAAACTGTGTAGTCTTAAGTACAGACTGTGCAGTCTTAACTACAGACTGTGCAGTCTTAACTACAGAAAGTGCAGTCTTAACTACAGACTGTGCAGTCTGAAGTGCAGACTGTGCAGTCTTAAGTACAGACTGTGCAGTCTTAGCTAGAGACTATGCAGTCCTAGGAACAGACTGTGCAGTCTTAAGTACAGACTGTGCAGTCTAAAGTACAGACTGTGCAGTCTTAACTACAGATTGTGCAGTCTTAACTACAGACTGTGCAGTCTTAAGTACAGACTGTGCAGTCTTAACTACAGACTGTGCAGTCTTAAGTGCAGACTGCGCAGTTTTAATTACAGACTGTGCAGTCTTAACTACAGACTGTGCAGTCTTAAGAACAGAATGTGCAGTCTTAAGTACAGACTGTGCAGTCTAAAGTACAGACTGTGCAGTCTTAACTACAGATTGTGCAGTCTTAACTACAGACTGTGCAGTCTTAAGTACAGACTGTGCAGTCTTAACTACAGACTGTGCAGTCTTAAGTGCAGACTGCGCAGTCTTAATTACAGACTGTGCAGTCTTAACTACAGACTGTGCAGTCTTAACTACAGACTGTGCAGTCTTAAGTGCAGACTGTGCAGACTTAAGTACAGACTAGTCAGTCTTAAGAACAGACTAGGCAGTCTTAAGTACAGACTGTGCAGTCTAAAGTACAGACTGTGCAGTCTTAAGTAAAAATTGTGTAGTCTTAACTACAGATTGTGCAGTCTTAACTACAGACTGTGCAGTCTTAAGTACAGACTGTGCAGTCTTAACTACAGACTGTGCAGTCTTAAGTGCAGACTGTGCAGACTTAAGTACAGACTAGTCAGTCTTAAGAACAGACTAGGCAGTCTTAAGTACAGACTGTGCAGTCTAAAGTATAGACTGTGCAGTCTTAACTACAGACTGTGCAGTCTTAAGTGCAGACTGCGCAGTCTTAATTACAGACTGTGCAGTCTTAACTACAGACTGTGCAGTCTTAACTACAGACTGCGCAGTCTTAATTACAGACTGTGCAGTCTTAACTACAGACTGTGCAGTCTTAACTACAGACTGTGCAGTCTTAAGTACAGACTGTGCAGTCTAAAGTACAGACTGTGCAGTCTTAACTACAGATTGTGCAGTCTTAACTACAGACTGTGCAGTCTTAAGTACAGACTGTGCAGTCTTAACTACAGACTGTGCAGTCTTAAGTGCAGACTGCGCAGTCTTAATTACAGACTGTGCAGTCTTAACTACAGACTGTGCAGTCTTAACTACAGACTGTGCAGTCTTAAGTGCAGACTGTGCAGTCTTAAGTGCAGACTGTGCAGACTTAAGTACAGACTAGTCAGTCTTAAGAACAGACTAGGCAGTCTTAAGTACAGATTGTGCAGTCTTAACTACAGACTGTGCAGTCTTAAGTACAGACTGTGCAGTCTTAACTACAGACTGTGCAGTCTTAAGTGCAGACTGTGCAGTCTTAAGTGCAGACTGTGCAGTCTTAAGTGCAGACTGTGCAGTCTTAACTACAGACTGTGCAGTCTTAACTACAGACTGTGCAGTCTTAAGTACAGACTGTGCAGTCTTAACTACAGACTGTGCAGTCTTAAGTGCAGACTGCGCAGTCTTAATTACAGACTGTGCAGTCTTAACTACAGACTGTGCAGTCTTAACTACAGACTGCGCAGTCTTAATTACAGACTGTGCAGTCTTAACTACAGACTGTGCAGTCTTAACTACAGACTGTGCAGTCTTAAGTGCAGACTGTGCAGACTTAAGTACAGACTAGTCAGTCTTAAGAACAGACTAGGCAGTCTTAAGTACAGACTGTGCAGTCTTAACTACAGACTGTGCAGTCTTAAGTGCAGACTGCGCAGTCTTAATTACAGACTGTGCAGTCTTAACTACAGATTGTGCAGTCTTAACTACAGACTGTGCAGTCTTAAGTGCAGACTGTGCAGACTTAAGTACAGACTAGTCAGTCTTAAGAACAGACTAGGCAGTCTTAAGTACAGACTGTGCAGTCTAAAGTACAGACTGTGCAGTCTTAAGTAAAAATTGTGCAGTCTTAACTACAGATTGTGCAGTCTTAACTACAGACTGTGCAGTCTTAAGTACAGACTGTGCAGTCTTAACTACAGACTGTGCAGTCTTAACTACAGACTGTGCAGTCTTAAGAACAGACTGTGCAGTCTTAAGTACAGACTGTGCAGTCTAAAGTACAGACTGTGCAGTCTTAACTACAGATTGTGCAGTCTTAAGAACAGACTGTGCAGTCTTAAGTACAGACTGTGCAGTCTAAAGAACAGACTGTGCAGTCTTAACGACAGACTGTGCAGTCTTAACTACAGATTGTGCAGTCTTAACTACAGACTGTGCAGTCTTAAGTACAGACTGTGCAGTCTTAACTACAGACTGTGCAGTCTTAACTACAGACTGTGCAGTCTTAAGTGCAGACTGCGCAGTCTTAATTACAGACTGTGCAGTCTTAACTACAGACTGTGCAGTCTTAAGAACAGACTGTGCAGTCTTAAGTACAGACTGTGCAGTCTAAAGTACAGACTGTGCAGTCTTAACTACAGATTGTGCAGTCTTAACTACAGACTGTGCAGTCTTAAGTACAGACTGTGCAGTCTTAACTACAGACTGTGCAGTCTTAAGTGCAGACTGCGCAGTCTTAATTACAGACTGTGCAGTCTTAACTACAGACTGTGCAGTCTTAACTACAGACTGTGCAGTCTTAACTACAGACTGTGCAGTCTTAAGTGCAGACTGTGCAGTCTTAAGTACAGACTGTGCAGTCTTAAGTACAGACTGTGCAGTCTTAAGTACAGACTGTGCAGTCTTTACTACAGTCTTAACTACAGACTGTGCAGTCTTAAGTTCAGACTGTGCAGTCTTAACTACAGACTGTGCAGTCTTAAGTGCAGACTTTGCAGTCTTAACTACAGACTGTACAGTCTTAACTACAGACTGTGCAGTCTAAAGTACAGACTGTGCAGTCTAAAGTACAGACTGTGCAGTCTTAAGTACAGACTGTGCAGTCTTAACTACAGACTGTGCAGTCTTAACTACAGACTGTGCAGTCTTAACTACAGACTGTGCAGTCTTAAGTGCAGACTGTGCAGTCTTAAGTACAGACTGTGAAGTCTAAAGTACAGACTGTGCAGTCTTAAGTACAAACTGTGTAGTCTTAAGTACAGACTGTGCAGTCTTAACTACAGACTGTGCAGTCTTAACTACAGACTGTGCAGTCTTAACTACGGACTGTGCAGTCTGAAGTGCAGACTGTGCAGTCTTAAGTACAGACTGTGCAGTCTTAGCTAGAGACTGTGCAGTCTTAAGAACAGACTGTGCAGCCTTAAGTACAGACTGTGCAGTCTTAAGTTCAGACTGTGCAGTCTTAACTACAGACTGTGCAGTCTTAACTACAGACTGTGCAGTCTTAAGTACAGACTGTGCAGTCTTAACTACAGACTGTGCAGTCTTAAGTGCAGACTGTGCAGTCTTAAGTGCAGACTGTGCAGTCTTAAGTGCAGACTGTGCAGTCTTAACTACAGACTGTGCAGTCTTAACTACAGACTGTGCAGTCTTAACTACAGACTGTGCAGTCTTAACTACAGACTGTGCAGTCTTAAGAACAGACTAGGCAGTCTTAAGTACAGACTGTGCAGTCTAAAGTACAGACTGTGCAGTCTTAAGTACAAACTGTGTAGTCTTAAGTACAGACTGTGCAGTCTTAACTACAGACTGTGCAGTCTTAACTACAGACTGTGCAGTCTTAACTACAGACTGTGCAGTCTGAAGTGCAGACTGTGCAGTCTTAAGTACAGACTGTGCAGTCTTAGCTAGAGACTGTGCAGTCTTAGGAACAGATTGTGCAGTCTTAACTACAGACTGTGCAGTCTTAAGTACAGACTGTGCAGTTTTAACTACAGACTGTGCAGTCTTAAGTGCAGACTGCGCAGTCTTAAGTACAAACTGTGTAGTCTTAAGTACAGACTGTGCAGTCTTAACTACAGACTGTGCAGTCTTAACTACAGACTGTGCAGTCTGAAGTGCAGACTGTGCTGTCTTAAGTACAGACTGTGCAGTCTTAGCTAGAGACTGTGCAGTCTTAAGAACAGACTGTGCAGCCTTAAGTACAGACTGTGCAGTCTTAAGTACAGACTGTGCAGTCTTAACTACAGACTGTGCAGTCTTAACTACAGACTGTGCAGTCTTAAGTACAGACTGTGCAGTCTTAACTACAGACTCTGCAGTCTTAAGTGCAGACTGTGCAGTCTTAAGTGCAGACTGTGCAGTCTTAAGTGCAGACTGTGCAGTCTTAAGTGCAGACTGTGCAGTCTTAACTACAGACTGTGCTGTCTTAATTGCAGACTGTGAAGTCTTAAGTACAGACTGTGCAGTCTTAAGTACAGACTGTGCAGTCTTAAGTACAGACTGTGCAGTCTTAACTACAGACTGTGCAGTCTTAACTACAGACTGTGCAGTCTCGACTACAGACTGTGCAGTCTTAAGTATAGACTGTGCAGTCTTAACTACAGACTGTGCAGTCTTAATTGCAGACTGTGAAGTCTTAAGTACAGACTGTGCAGTCTTAACTACAGACTGTGCAGTCTGAAGTGCAGACTGTGCAGTCTTAAGTACAGACTGTGCAGTCTTAGCTACAGACTGTGCAGTCTTAAGAACAGACTGTGCAGTCTTAAGTACAGACTGTGCAGTCTAAAGTACAGACTGTGCAGTCTTAACTACAGATTGTGCAGTCTTAACTACAGACTGTGCAGTCTTAAGTACAGACTGTGCAGTCTTAACTACAGACTGTGCAGTCTTAACTACAGACTGTGCAGTCTTAAGAACAGACTGTGCAGTCTTAAGTACAGACTGTGCAGTCTAAAGTACAGACTGTGCAGTCTTAACTACAGATTGTGCAGTCTTAACTACAGACTGTGCAGTCTTAAGAACAGACTGTGCAGTCTTAAGTACAGACTGTGCAGTCTAAAGAACAGACTGTGCAGTCTTAACTACAGATTGTGCAGTCTTAACTACAGACTGTGCAGTCTTAACTACAGACTGTGCAGTCTTAAGTACAGACTGTGCAGTCTTAACGACAGACTGTGCAGTCTTAACTACAGACTGTGCAGTCTTAAGTACAGACTGTGCAGTCTTAACTACAGACTGTGCAGTCTTAACTACAGACTGTGCAGTCTGAAGTGCAGACTGTGCTGTCTTAAGTACAGACTGTGCAGTCTTAGCTAGAGACTGTGCAGTCTTAAGAACAGACTGTGCAGCCTTAAGTACAGACTGTGCAGTCTTAAGTACAGACTGTGCAGTCTTAACTACAGACTGTGCAGTCTTAACTACAGACTGTGCAGTCTTAAGTACAGACTGTGCAGTCTTAACTACAGACTCTGCAGTCTTAAGTGCAGACTGTGCAGTCTTAAGTGCAGACTGTGCAGTCTTAAGTGCAGACTGTGCAGTCTTAAGTGCAGACTGTGCAGTCTTAAGTGCAGACTGTGCAGTCTTAACTACAGACTGTGCTGTCTTAATTGCAGACTGTGAAGTCTTAAGTACAGACTGTGCAGTCTTAAGTACAGACTGTGCAGTCTTAAGTACAGACTGTGCAGTCTTAACTACAGACTGTGCAGTCTTAACTACAGACTGTGCAGTCTCGACTACAGACTGTGCAGTCTTAAGTATAGACTGTGCAGTCTTAACTACAGACTGTGCAGTCTTAATTGCAGACTGTGAAGTCTTAAGTACAGACTGTGCAGTCTTAACTACAGACTGTGCAGTCTGAAGTGCAGACTGTGCAGTCTTAAGTACAGACTGTGCAGTCTTAGCTACAGACTGTGCAGTCTTAAGAACAGACTGTGCAGTCTTAAGTACAGACTGTGCAGTCTAAAGTACAGACTGTGCAGTCTTAACTACAGATTGTGCAGTCTTAACTACAGACTGTGCAGTCTTAAGTACAGACTGTGCAGTCTTAACTACAGACTGTGCAGTCTTAACTACAGACTGTGCAGTCTTAACTACAGACTGTGCAGTCTTAAGAACAGACTGTGCAGTCTTAAGTACAGACTGTGCAGTCTAAAGTACAGACTGTGCAGTCTTAACTACAGATTGTGCAGTCTTAACTACAGACTGTGCAGTCTTAAGAACAGACTGTGCAGTCTTAAGTACAGACTGTGCAGTCTAAAGAACAGACTGTGCAGTCTTAACTACAGATTGTGCAGTCTTAACTACAGACTGTGCAGTCTTAAGTACAGACTGTGCAGTCTTAACGACAGACTGTGCAGTCTTAAGTGCAGACTGCGCAGTCTTAATTACAGACTGTGCAGTCTTAACTACAGACTGTGCGGTCTTAAGTACAGACTGTGCAGTCTTAAGTACAGACTGTGCAGTCTAAAGTACAGACTGTGCAGTCTTAAGTACAAACTGTGTAGTCTTAAGTACAGACTGTGCAGTCTTAACTACAGACTGTGCAGTCTTAACTACAGACTGTGCAGTCTTAACTACGGACTGTGCAGTCTGAAGTGCAGACTGTGCAGTCTTTACTACAGACTGTGCAGTCTTAAGAACAGACTGTGCAGCCTTAAGTACAAACTGTGTAGTCTTAAGTACAGACTGTGCAGTCTTAACTACAGACTGTGCAGTCTTAACTACAGACTGTGCAGTCTTAACTACGGACTGTGCAGTCTGAAGTGCAGACTGTGCAGTCTTAAGTACAGACTGTGCAGTCTTAGCTAGAGACTGTGCAGTCTTAAGAACAGACTGTGCAGCCTTAAGTACAGACTGTGCAGTCTTAAGTTCAGACTGTGCAGTCTTAACTACAGACTGTGCAGTCTTAACTACAGACTGTGCAGTCTTAAGTACAGACTGTGCAGTCTTAACTACAGACTGTGCAGTCTTAAGTGCAGACTGTGCAGTCTTAAGTGCAGACTGTGCAGTCTTAACTACAGACTGTGCAGTCTTAACTACAGACTGTGCAGTCTTAACTACAGACTGTGCAGTCTTAACTACAGACTGTGCAGTCTTAACTACAGACTGTGCAGTCTTAAGAACAGACTAGGCAGTCTTAAGTACAGACTGTGCAGTCTAAAGTACAGACTGTGCAGTCTTAAGTACAAACTGTGTAGTCTTAAGTACAGACTGTGCAGTCTTAACTACAGACTGTGCAGTCTTAACTACAGACTGTGCAGTCTTAACTACAGACTGTGCAGTCTTAACTACAGACTGTGCAGTCTGAAGTGCAGACTGTGCAGTCTTAAGTACAGACTGTGCAGTCTTAGCTAGAGACTGTGCAGTCTTAGGAACAGACTGTGCAGTCTTAAGTACAGACTGTGCAGTCTAAATTACAGACTGTGCAGTCTTAACTACAGATTGTGCAGTCTTAACTACAGACTGTGCAGTCTTAAGTACAGACTGTGCAGTTTTAACTACAGACTGTGCAGTCTTAAGTGCAGACTGCGCAGTCTTAAGTACAAACTGTGTAGTCTTAAGTACAGACTGTGCAGTCTTAACTACAGACTGTGCAGTCTTAACTACAGACTGTGCAGTCTGAAGTGCAGACTGTGCTGTCTTAAGTACAGACTGTGCAGTCTTAGCTAGAGACTGTGCAGTCTTAAGAACAGACTGTGCAGCCTTAAGTACAGACTGTGCAGTCTTAAGTACAGACTGTGCAGTCTTAACTACAGACTGTGCAGTCTTAACTACAGACTGTGCAGTCTTAAGTACAGACTGTGCAGTCTTAACTACAGACTCTGCAGTCTTAAGTGCAGACTGTGCAGTCTTAAGTGCAGACTGTGCAGTCTTAAGTGCAGACTGTGCAGTCTTAAGTGCAGACTGTGCAGTCTTAACTACAGACTGTGCTGTCTTAATTGCAGACTGTGAAGTCTTAAGTACAGACTGTGCAGTCTTAAGTACAGACTGTGCAGTCTTAAGTACAGACTGTGCAGTCTTAACTACAGACTGTGCAGTCTTAACTACAGACTGTGCAGTCTCGACTACAGACTGTGCAGTCTTAAGTATAGACTGTGCAGTCTTAACTACAGACTGTGCAGTCTTAATTGCAGACTGTGAAGTCTTAAGTACAGACTGTGCAGTCTTAACTACAGACTGTGCAGTCTGAAGTGCAGACTGTGCAGTCTTAAGTACAGACTGTGCAGTCTTAGCTACAGACTGTGCAGTCTTAAGAACAGACTGTGCAGTCTTAAGAACAGACTGTGCAGTCTTAAGAACAGACTGTGCAGTCTTAAGTACAGACTGTGCAGTCTAAAGTACAGACTGTGCAGTCTTAACTACAGATTGTGCAGTCTTAACTACAGACTGTGCAGTCTTAAGTACAGACTGTGCAGTCTTAACTACAGACTGTGCAGTCTTAACTACAGACTGTGCAGTCTTAAGAACAGACTGTGCAGTCTTAAGTACAGACTGTGCAGTCTAAAGTACAGACTGTGCAGTCTTAACTACAGATTGTGCAGTCTTAACTACAGACTGTGCAGTCTTAAGAACAGACTGTGCAGTCTTAAGTACAGACTGTGCAGTCTAAAGAACAGACTGTGCAGTCTTAACTACAGATTGTGCAGTCTTAACTACAGACTGTGCAGTCTTAAGTACAGACTGTGCAGTCTTAACGACAGACTGTGCAGTCTTAGGTGCAGACTGCGCAGTCTTAATTACAGACTGTGCAGTCTTAACTACAGACTGTGCGGTCTTAAGTACAGACTGTGCAGTCTTAAGTACAGACTGTGCAGTCTAAAGTACAGACTGTGCAGTCTTAAGTACAAACTGTGTAGTCTTAAGTACAGACTGTGCAGTCTTAACTACAGACTGTGCAGTCTTAACTACAGACTGTGCAGTCTTAACTACGGACTGTGCAGTCTGAAGTGCAGACTGTGCAGTCTTTACTACAGACTGTGCAGTCTTAAGAACAGACTGTGCAGCCTTAAGTACAGACTGTGCAGTCTTAAGTACAGACTGTGCAGTCTTAACTACAGACTGTGCAGTCTTAACTACAGACTGTGCAGTCTTAACTACAGACTGTGCAGTCTTAACTACAGACTGTGCAGTCTTAACTACAGACTGTGCAGTCTTAAGTACAGACTGTGCAGTCTTAACTACAGACTGTGCAGTCTTAAGTGCAGACTGTGCAGTCTTAAGTGCAGACTGTGCAGTCTTAAGTGCAGACTGTGCAGTCTTAAGTGCAGACTGTGCAGTCTTAAGTGCAGACTGTGCAGTCTTAAGTGCAGACTGTGCAGTCTTAACTACAGACTGTGCAGTCTTAACTACAGACTGTGCAGTCTTAACTACAGACTGTGCAGTCTTAACTACAGACTGTGCAGTCTTAACTACAGACTGTGCAGTCTTAACTACAGACTGTGCAGTCTTAAGAACAGACTAGGCAGTCTTAAGTACAGACTGTGCAGTCTAAAGTACAGACTGTGCAGTCTTAAGTACAAACTGTGTAGTCTTAAGTACAGACTGTGCAGTCTTAACTACAGACTGTGCAGTCTTAACTACAGACTGTGCAGTCTTAACTACAGACTGTGCAGTCTGAAGTGCAGACTGTGCAGTCTTAAGTACAGACTGTGCAGTCTTAGCTAGAGACTATGCAGTCCTAGGAACAGACTGTGCAGTCTTAAGTACAGACTGTGCAGTCTAAAGTACAGACTGTGCAGTCTTAACTACAGATTGTGCAGTCTTAACTACAGACTGTGCAGTCTTAAGTACAGACTGTGCAGTCTTAACTACAGACTGTGCAGTCTTAAGTGCAGACTGCGCAGTTTTAATTACAGACTGTGCAGTCTTAACTACAGACTGTGCAGTCTTAAGAACAGAATGTGCAGTCTTAAGTACAGACTGTGCAGTCTTAACTACAGACTGTGCAGTCTTAACTACAGACTGTGCAGTCTTAACTACAGACTGTGCAGTCTTAACTACAGACTGTGCAGTCTTAAGTACAGACTGTGCAGTCTTAACTACAGACTGTGCAGTCTTAAGTGCAGACTGCGCAGTCTTAATTACAGACTGTGCAGTCTTAACTACAGACTGTGCAGTCTTAACTACAGACTGTGCAGTCTTAAGTGCAGACTGTGCAGACTTAAGTACAGACTAGTCAGTCTTAAGAACAGACTAGGCAGTCTTAAGTACAGACTGTGCAGTCTAAAGTACAGACTGTGCAGTCTTAAGTAAAAATTGTGTAGTCTTAAGTACAGACTGTGCAGTCTTAACTACAGACTGTGCAGTCTTAACTACAGACTGTGCAGTCTTAAGAACAAACTAGGCAGTCTTAAGTACAGACTGTGCAGTCTTAAGTACAGACTGTGCAGTCTTAACTACAGACTGTGCAGTCTTAACTACAGACTGTGCAGTCTTAACTACAGACTGTGCAGTCTTAACTACAGACTGTGCAGTCTTAACTACAGACTGTGCAGTCTTAACTACAGACTGTGCAGTCTTAAGAACAAACTAGGCAGTCTTAAGTACAGACTGTGCAGTCTTAAGTACAGACTGTGCAGTCTTAACTACAGACTGTGCAGTCTTAACTACAGACTGTGCAGTCTTAACTACAGACTGTGCAGTCTTAAGAACAAACTAGGCAGTCTTAAGTACAGACTGTGCAGTCTTAAGTACAGACTGTGCAGTCTTAACTACAGACTGTGCAGTCTTAACTACAGACTGTGCAGTCTTAACTACAGACTGTGCAGTCTTAAGTACAGACTGTGCAGTCTTAACTACAGACTGTGCAGTCTTAAGTACAGACTGTGCAGTCTTAACTACAGACTGTGCAGTCTTAAGTGCAGACTGCGCAGTTTTAATTACAGACTGTGCAGTCTTAACTACAGACTGTGCAGTCTTAAGAACAGACTGTGCAGTCTTAAGTACAGACTGTGCAGTCTAAAGTACAGACTGTGCAGTCTTAACTACAGATTGTGCAGACTGTGCAGTCTTAACTACAGACTGTGCAGTCTTAAGTGCAGACTGCGCAGTCTTAATTACAGACTGTGCAGTCTTAAATACAGACTGTGCAGTCTTAACTACAGACTGTACAGTCTTAAGTGCAGACTGTGCAGACTTAAGTACAGACTAGTCAGTCTTAAAAACAGACTAGGCAGTCTTAAGTACAGACTGTGCAGTCTAAAGTACAGACTGTGCAGTCTTAAGTAAAAATTGTGTAGTCTTAAGTACAGACTGTGCAGTCTTAACTACAGACTGTGCAGTCTTAACTACAGACTGTGCAGTCTTAAGTACAGACTGTGCAGTCTTAAGTGCAGACTGTGCAGTCTTAAGTGCAGACTGTGCAGTCTTAAGTACAGACTGTGCAGTCTTAACTACAGACTGTGCAGTCTTAAGAACAGACTAGGCAGTCTTAAGTACACACTGTGCAGTCTAAAGTACAGACTGTGCAGTCTTAAGTACAAACTGTGTAGTCTTAAGTACAGACTGTGCAGTCTTAACTACAGACTGTGCAGTCTTAACTACAGACTGTGCAGTCTTAACTACAGACTGTGCAGTCTGAAGTGCAGACTGTGCAGTCTTAAGTACAGACTGTGCAGTCTTAGCTAGAGACTGTGCAGTCTTAAGAACAGACTGTGCAGCCTTAAGTACAGACTGTGCAGTCTTAATTACAGACTGTGCAGTCTTAACTACAGACTGTGCAGTCTTAACTACAGACTGTGCAGTCTTAACTACAGACTGTGCAGTCTTAAGTACAGACTGTGCAGTCTTAAGTGCAGACTGTGCAGTCTTAAGTGCAGACTGTGCAGTCTTAACTACAGACTGTGCAGTCTTAACTACAGACTGTGCAGTCTTAACTACAGACTGTGCAGTCTTAACTACAGACTGTGCAGTCTTAACTACAGACTGTGCAGTCTTAAGAACAGACTAGGCAGTCTTAAGTACAGACTGTGCAGTCTAAAGTACAGACTGTGCAGTCTTAAGTACAAACTGTGTAGTCTTAAGTACAGACTGTGCAGTCTTAACTACAGACTGTGCAGTCTTAACTACAGACTGTGCAGTCTTAACTACAGACTGTGCAGTCTTAACTACAGACTGTGCAGTCTTAACTACAGACTGTGCAGTCTGAAGTGCAGACTGTGCAGTCTTAAGTACAGACTGTGCAGTCTTAGCTAGAGACTGTGCAGTCTTAGGAACAGACTGTGCAGTCTTAAGTACAGACTGTGCAGTCTAAATTACAGACTGTGCAGTCTTAACTACAGATTGTGCAGTCTTAACTACAGACTGTGCAGTCTTAAGTACAGACTGTGCAGTTTTAACTACAGACTGTGCAGTCTTAAGTGCAGACTGCGCAGTCTTAAGTACAAACTGTGTAGTCTTAAGTACAGACTGTGCAGTCTTAACTACAGACTGTGCAGTCTTAACTACAGACTGTGCAGTCTGAAGTGCAGACTGTGCTGTCTTAAGTACAGACTGTGCAGTCTTAGCTAGAGACTGTGCAGTCTTAAGAACAGACTGTGCAGCCTTAAGTACAGACTGTGCAGTCTTAAGTACAGACTGTGCAGTCTTAACTACAGACTGTGCAGTCTTAACTACAGACTGTGCAGTCTTAAGTACAGACTGTGCAGTCTTAACTACAGACTCTGCAGTCTTAAGTGCAGACTGTGCAGTCTTAAGTGCAGACTGTGCAGTCTTAAGTGCAGACTGTGCAGTCTTAAGTGCAGACTGTGCAGTCTTAACTACAGACTGTGCTGTCTTAATTGCAGACTGTGAAGTCTTAAGTACAGACTGTGCAGTCTTAAGTACAGACTGTGCAGTCTTAAGTACAGACTGTGCAGTCTTAACTACAGACTGTGCAGTCTTAACTACAGACTGTGCAGTCTCGACTACAGACTGTGCAGTCTTAAGTATAGACTGTGCAGTCTTAACTACAGACTGTGCAGTCTTAATTGCAGACTGTGAAGTCTTAAGTACAGACTGTGCAGTCTTAACTACAGACTGTGCAGTCTGAAGTGCAGACTGTGCAGTCTTAAGTACAGACTGTGCAGTCTTAGCTACAGACTGTGCAGTCTTAAGAACAGACTGTGCAGTCTTAAGAACAGACTGTGCAGTCTTAAGAACAGACTGTGCAGTCTTAAGTACAGACTGTGCAGTCTAAAGTACAGACTGTGCAGTCTTAACTACAGATTGTGCAGTCTTAACTACAGACTGTGCAGTCTTAAGTACAGACTGTGCAGTCTTAACTACAGACTGTGCAGTCTTAACTACAGACTGTGCAGTCTTAAGAACAGACTGTGCAGTCTTAAGTACAGACTGTGCAGTCTAAAGTACAGACTGTGCAGTCTTAACTACAGATTGTGCAGTCTTAACTACAGACTGTGCAGTCTTAAGAACAGACTGTGCAGTCTTAAGTACAGACTGTGCAGTCTAAAGAACAGACTGTGCAGTCTTAACTACAGATTGTGCAGTCTTAACTACAGACTGTGCAGTCTTAAGTACAGACTGTGCAGTCTTAACGACAGACTGTGCAGTCTTAGGTGCAGACTGCGCAGTCTTAATTACAGACTGTGCAGTCTTAACTACAGACTGTGCGGTCTTAAGTACAGACTGTGCAGTCTTAAGTACAGACTGTGCAGTCTAAAGTACAGACTGTGCAGTCTTAAGTACAAACTGTGTAGTCTTAAGTACAGACTGTGCAGTCTTAACTACAGACTGTGCAGTCTTAACTACAGACTGTGCAGTCTTAACTACGGACTGTGCAGTCTGAAGTGCAGACTGTGCAGTCTTTACTACAGACTGTGCAGTCTTAAGAACAGACTGTGCAGCCTTAAGTACAGACTGTGCAGTCTTAAGTACAGACTGTGCAGTCTTAACTACAGACTGTGCAGTCTTAACTACAGACTGTGCAGTCTTAACTACAGACTGTGCAGTCTTAACTACAGACTGTGCAGTCTTAACTACAGACTGTGCAGTCTTAACTACAGACTGTGCAGTCTTAAGTACAGACTGTGCAGTCTTAACTACAGACTGTGCAGTCTTAAGTGCAGACTGTGCAGTCTTAAGTGCAGACTGTGCAGTCTTAAGTGCAGACTGTGCAGTCTTAAGTGCAGACTGTGCAGTCTTAAGTGCAGACTGTGCAGTCTTAACTACAGACTGTGCAGTCTTAACTACAGACTGTGCAGTCTTAACTACAGACTGTGCAGTCTTAACTACAGACTGTGCAGTCTTAACTACAGACTGTGCAGTCTTAACTACAGACTGTGCAGTCTTAAGAACAGACTAGGCAGTCTTAAGTACAGACTGTGCAGTCTAAAGTACAGACTGTGCAGTCTTAAGTACAAACTGTGTAGTCTTAAGTACAGACTGTGCAGTCTTAACTACAGACTGTGCAGTCTTAACTACAGACTGTGCAGTCTTAACTACAGACTGTGCAGTCTGAAGTGCAGACTGTGCAGTCTTAAGTACAGACTGTGCAGTCTTAGCTAGAGACTATGCAGTCCTAGGAACAGACTGTGCAGTCTTAAGTACAGACTGTGCAGTCTAAAGTACAGACTGTGCAGTCTTAACTACAGATTGTGCAGTCTTAACTACAGACTGTGCAGTCTTAAGTACAGACTGTGCAGTCTTAACTACAGACTGTGCAGTCTTAAGTGCAGACTGCGCAGTTTTAATTACAGACTGTGCAGTCTTAACTACAGACTGTGCAGTCTTAAGAACAGAATGTGCAGTCTTAAGTACAGACTGTGCAGTCTTAACTACAGACTGTGCAGTCTTAACTACAGACTGTGCAGTCTTAACTACAGACTGTGCAGTCTTAACTACAGACTGTGCAGTCTTAAGTACAGACTGTGCAGTCTTAACTACAGACTGTGCAGTCTTAAGTGCAGACTGCGCAGTCTTAATTACAGACTGTGCAGTCTTAACTACAGACTGTGCAGTCTTAACTACAGACTGTGCAGTCTTAAGTGCAGACTGTGCAGACTTAAGTACAGACTAGTCAGTCTTAAGAACAGACTAGGCAGTCTTAAGTACAGACTGTGCAGTCTAAAGTACAGACTGTGCAGTCTTAAGTAAAAATTGTGTAGTCTTAAGTACAGACTGTGCAGTCTTAACTACAGACTGTGCAGTCTTAACTACAGACTGTGCAGTCTTAAGAACAAACTAGGCAGTCTTAAGTACAGACTGTGCAGTCTTAAGTACAGACTGTGCAGTCTTAACTACAGACTGTGCAGTCTTAACTACAGACTGTGCAGTCTTAACTACAGACTGTGCAGTCTTAACTACAGACTGTGCAGTCTTAACTACAGACTGTGCAGTCTTAACTACAGACTGTGCAGTCTTAACTACAGACTGTGCAGTCTTAAGAACAAACTAGGCAGTCTTAAGTACAGACTGTGCAGTCTTAAGTACAGACTGTGCAGTCTTAACTACAGACTGTGCAGTCTTAACTACAGACTGTGCAGTCTTAACTACAGACTGTGCAGTCTTAAGAACAAACTAGGCAGTCTTAAGTACAGACTGTGCAGTCTTAAGTACAGACTGTGCAGTCTTAACTACAGACTGTGCAGTCTTAACTACAGACTGTGCAGTCTTAACTACAGACTGTGCAGTCTTAAGTACAGACTGTGCAGTCTTAACTACAGACTGTGCAGTCTTAAGTACAGACTGTGCAGTCTTAACTACAGACTGTGCAGTCTTAAGTGCAGACTGCGCAGTTTTAATTACAGACTGTGCAGTCTTAACTACAGACTGTGCAGTCTTAAGAACAGACTGTGCAGTCTTAAGTACAGACTGTGCAGTCTAAAGTACAGACTGTGCAGTCTTAACTACAGATTGTGCAGACTGTGCAGTCTTAACTACAGACTGTGCAGTCTTAAGTGCAGACTGCGCAGTCTTAATTACAGACTGTGCAGTCTTAAATACAGACTGTGCAGTCTTAACTACAGACTGTACAGTCTTAAGTGCAGACTGTGCAGACTTAAGTACAGACTAGTCAGTCTTAAAAACAGACTAGGCAGTCTTAAGTACAGACTGTGCAGTCTAAAGTACAGACTGTGCAGTCTTAAGTAAAAATTGTGTAGTCTTAAGTACAGACTGTGCAGTCTTAACTACAGACTGTGCAGTCTTAACTACAGACTGTGCAGTCTTAAGTACAGACTGTGCAGTCTTAAGTGCAGACTGTGCAGTCTTAAGTGCAGACTGTGCAGTCTTAAGTACAGACTGTGCAGTCTTAACTACAGACTGTGCAGTCTTAAGAACAGACTAGGCAGTCTTAAGTACACACTGTGCAGTCTAAAGTACAGACTGTGCAGTCTTAAGTACAAACTGTGTAGTCTTAAGTACAGACTGTGCAGTCTTAACTACAGACTGTGCAGTCTTAACTACAGACTGTGCAGTCTTAACTACAGACTGTGCAGTCTGAAGTGCAGACTGTGCAGTCTTAAGTACAGACTGTGCAGTCTTAGCTAGAGACTGTGCAGTCTTAAGAACAGACTGTGCAGCCTTAAGTACAGACTGTGCAGTCTTAATTACAGACTGTGCAGTCTTAACTACAGACTGTGCAGTCTTAACTACAGACTGTGCAGTCTTAACTACAGACTGTGCAGTCTTAAGTACAGACTGTGCAGTCTTAACTACAGACTGTGCAGTCTTAAGTGCAGACTGTGCAGTCTTAAGTGCAGACTGTGCAGTCTTAACTACAGACTGTGCAGTCTTAACTACAGACTGTGCAGTCTTAACTACAGACTGTGCAGTCTTAAGTACAGACTGTGCAGTCTTAAGTACAGTCTGTGCAGTCTTAAGTACAGACTGTGCAGTCTTAAGTGCATTCTGTGCAGTCTTAAGTGCAGACTGTGCAGTCTTAAGTACAGACTGTGCAGTCTTAAGTGCAGGCTGTGCAGTCTTAATTACAGACTGTGCAGTCTTAACTACAGACTGTGCAGTCTTAACTACAGACTGTGCAGTCTTAAGTACAGACTGTGCAGTCTTAACTACAGACTGTGCAGTCTTAAGAACAGACTGTGCAGTCTTAAGTACAGACTGTGCAGTCTAAAGTACAGACTGTGCAGTCTTAACTACAGATTGTGCAGTCTTAACTACAGACTGTGCAGTCTTAAGTACAGACTGTGCAGTCTTAACTACAGACTGTGCAGTCCTAAGTGCAGACTGCGCAGTCTTAATTACAGACTGTGCAGTCTTAACTACAGACTGTGTAGTCTTAAGAACAGACTGTGCAGTCTTAAGTACAGACTGTGCAGTCTAAGGTACAGACTGTGCAGTCTAAACTACAGATTGTGCAGTCTTAACTACAGACTGTGCAGTCTTAAGTACAGACTGTGCAGTCTTAACTACAGACTGTGCAGTCTTAAGTGCAGACTGCGCAGTCTTAATTACAGACTGTGCAGTCTTAACTACAGACTGTGCAGTCTTAACTACAGACTGTGCAGTCTTAAGTGCAGACTGTGCAGTCTTAAGTACAGACTGTGCAGTCTTAACTACAGACTGTGCAGTCTCTTTACTACAGTCTTAACTACAGACTGTGCAGTCTTAAGTACAGACTGTGCAGTCTTAACTACAGACTGTGCAGTCTTAAGTGCAGACTGTGCAGTCTTAAGTACAGACTGTGAAGTCTTAACTACAGACTGTACAGTCTTAACCACAGACTGTGCAGTCTTAAGTACAGACTGTGCAGTCTTAACTACAGACTGTGCAGTCTTAACTACAGACTGTGCAGTCTTAACTACAGACAGTGCAGTCTTAACTACAGACTGTGTAGTCTTAACTACAGACTGTGCAGCCTTAACTACAGACTGTGCAGTCTTAAGTGCAGACTGTGCAGTCTTAAGTGCAGACTGTGCAGTCTTAAGTACAGACTGTGCAGTCTTAACTACAGACTGTGCAGTCTTAAGAACAGACTAGGCAGTCTTAAGTACAGACTGTGCAGTCTTTAGTACAGACTGTGCAGTCTCAACTACAGACTGTGCAGTCTTAACTACAGACTGTGCAGTCTTAAGTGCAGACTGTGCAGTCTTAAGTACAGACTGTGCAGTCTTAGCTACAGACTGTGCAGTCTTAAGAACAGACTAGGCAGTCTTAAGTACAGACTGTGCAGTCTAAAGTACAGACTGTGCAGTCTTAACTACAGACTGTGCAGTCTTAAGTACAGACTGTGCAGTCTTAACTACAGACTGTGCAGTCTTAAGTGCAGACTGCGCAGTTTTAATTACAGACTGTGCAGTCTTAACTACAGACTGTGCAGTCTTAAGAACAGACTGTGCAGTCTTAAGTACAGACTGTGCAGTCTAAAGTACAGACTGTGCAGTCTTAACTACAGATTGTGCAGACTGTGCAGTCTTAACTACAGACTGTGCAGTCTTAAGTGCAGACTGCGCAGTCTTAATTACAGACTGTGCAGTCTTAAATACAGACTGTGCAGTCTTAACTACAGACTGTACAGTCTTAAGTGCAGACTGTGCAGACTTAAGTACAGACTAGTCAGTCTTAAAAACAGACTAGGCAGTCTTAAGTACAGACTGTGCAGTCTAAAGTACAGACTGTGCAGTCTTAAGTAAAAATTGTGTAGTCTTAAGTACAGACTGTGCAGTCTTAACTACAGACTGTGCAGTCTTAACTACAGACTGTGCAGTCTTAAGTACAGACTGTGCAGTCTTAAGTGCAGACTGTGCAGTCTTAAGTGCAGACTGTGCAGTCTTAAGTGCAGACTGTGCAGTCTTAAGTACAGACTGTGCAGTCTTAACTACAGACTGTGCAGTCTTAAGAACAGACTAGGCAGTCTTAAGTACACACTGTGCAGTCTAAAGTACAGACTGTGCAGTCTTAAGTACAAACTGTGTAGTCTTAAGTACAGACTGTGCAGTCTTAACTACAGACTGTGCAGTCTTAACTACAGACTGTGCAGTCTTAACTACAGACTGTGCAGTCTGAAGTGCAGACTGTGCAGTCTTAAGTACAGACTGTGCAGTCTTAGCTAGAGACTGTGCAGTCTTAAGAACAGACTGTGCAGCCTTAAGTACAGACTGTGCAGTCTTAATTACAGACTGTGCAGTCTTAACTACAGACTGTGCAGTCTTAACTACAGACTGTGCAGCCTTAACTACAGACTGTGCAGTCTTAAGTACAGACTGTGCAGTCTTAACTACAGACTGTGCAGTCTTAAGTGCAGACTGTGCAGTCTTAAGTGCAGACTGTGCAGTCTTAACTACAGACTGTGCAGTCTTAACTACAGACTGTGCAGTCTTAACTACAGACTGTGCAGTCTTAAGTACAGACTGTGCAGTCTTAAGTACAGTCTGTGCAGTCTTAAGTACAGACTGTGCAGTCTTAAGTGCATTCTGTGCAGTCTTAAGTGCAGACTGTGCAGTCTTAAGTACAGACTGTGCAGTCTTAAGTGCAGGCTGTGCAGTCTTAATTACAGACTGTGCAGTCTTAACTACAGACTGTGCAGTCTTAACTACAGACTGTGCAGTCTTAACTACAGACTGTGCAGTCTTAACTACAGACTGTGCAGTCTTAAGTACAGACTGTGCAGTCTTAACTACAGACTGTGCAGTCTTAAGAACAGACTGTGCAGTCTTAAGTACAGACTGTGCAGTCTAAAGTACAGACTGTGCAGTCTTAACTACAGATTGTGCAGTCTTAACTACAGACTGTGCAGTCTTAAGTACAGACTGTGCAGTCTTAACTACAGACTGTGCAGTCCTAAGTGCAGACTGCGCAGTCTTAATTACAGACTGTGCAGTCTTAACTACAGACTGTGTAGTCTTAAGAACAGACTGTGCAGTCTTAAGTACAGACTGTGCAGTCTAAGGTACAGACTGTGCAGTCTAAACTACAGATTGTGCAGTCTTAACTACAGACTGTGCAGTCTTAAGTACAGACTGTGCAGTCTTAACTACAGACTGTGCAGTCTTAAGCGCAGACTGCGCAGTCTTAATTACAGACTGTGCAGTCTTAACTACAGACTGTGCAGTCTTAACTACAGACTGTGCAGTCTTAAGTGCAGACTGTGCAGTCTTAAGTACAGACTGTGCAGTCTTAACTACAGACTGTGCAGTCTCTTTACTACAGTCTTAACTACAGACTGTGCAGTCTTAAGTACAGACTGTGCAGTCTTAACTACAGACTGTGCAGTCTTAAGTGCAGACTGTGCAGTCTTAAGTACAGACTGTGAAGTCTTAACTACAGACTGTACAGTCTTAACCACAGACTGTGCAGTCTTAAGTACAGACTGTGCAGTCTTAACTACAGACTGTGCAGTCTTAACTACAGACTGTGCAGTCTTAACTACAGACAGTGCAGTCTTAACTACAGACTGTGTAGTCTTAACTACAGACTGTGCAGCCTTAACTACAGACTGTGCAGTCTTAAGTGCAGACTGTGCAGTCTTAAGTGCAGACTGTGCAGTCTTAAGTACAGACTGTGCAGTCTTAACTACAGACTGTGCAGTCTTAAGAACAGACTAGGCAGTCTTAAGTACAGACTGTGCAGTCTTTAGTACAGACTGTGCAGTCTCAACTACAGACTGTGCAGTCTTAACTACAGACTGTGCAGTCTTAAGTGCAGACTGTGCAGTCTTAAGTACAGACTGTGCAGTCTTAGCTACAGACTGTGCAGTCTTAAGAACAGACTAGGCAGTCTTAAGTACAGACTGTGCAGTCTAAAGTACAGACTGTGCAGTCTTAAGTACAAACTGTGTAGTCTTAAGTACAGACTGTGCAGTCTTAACTACAGACTGTGCAGTCTTAACTACAGACTGTGCAGTCTGAAGTACAGACTGTGCAGTCTTAAGTGCAGGCTGTGCAGTCTTAATTACAGACTGTGCAGTCTTAACTACAGACTGTGCAGTCTTAACTACAGACTGTGCAGTCTTAACTACAGACTGTGCAGTCTTAAGTACAGACTGTGCAGTCTTAACTACAGACTGTGAAGTCTTAACTACAGACTGTACAGTCTTAACCACAGACTGTGCAGTCTTAAGTACAGACTGTGCAGTCTTAACTACAGACTGTGCAGTCTTAACTACAGACTGTGCAGTCTTAACTACAGACAGTGCAGTCTTAACTACAGACTGTGTAGTCTTAACTACAGACTGTGCAGCCTTAACTACAGACTGTGCAGTCTTAAGTGCAGACTGTGCAGTCTTAAGTGCAGACTGTGCAGTCTTAAGTACAGACTGTGCAGTCTTAACTACAGACTGTGCAGTCTTAAGAACAGACTAGGCAGTCTTAAGTACAGACTGTGCAGTCTTAACTACAGACTGTGCAGTCTTAAGTACAGACTGTGCAGTCTTAACTACAGACTGTGAAGTCTTAACTACAGACTGTACAGTCTTAACCACAGACTGTGCAGTCTTAAGTACAGACTGTGCAGTCTTAACTACAGACTGTGCAGTCTTAACTACAGACTGTGCAGTCTTAACTACAGACAGTGCAGTCTTAACTACAGACTGTGTAGTCTTAACTACAGACTGTGCAGCCTTAACTACAGACTGTGCAGTCTTAAGTGCAGGCTGTGCAGTCTTAATTACAGACTGTGCAGTCTTAACTACAGACTGTGCAGTCTTAACTACAGACTGTGCAGTCTTAACTACAGACTGTGCAGTCTTAAGAACAGACTGTGCAGCCTTAAGTACAGACTGTGCAGTCTTAAGTACAAACTGTGTAGTCTTAAGTACAGACTGTGCAGTCTTAACTACAGACTGTGCAGTCTTAACTACAGACTGTGCAGTCTGAAGTACAGACTGTGCAGTCTTAAGTGCAGGCTGTGCAGTCTTAATTACAGACTGTGCAGTCTTAACTACAGACTGTGCAGTCTTAACTACAGACTGTGCAGTCTTAACTACAGACTGTGCAGTCTTAAGTACAGACTGTGCAGTCTAAAGAACAGACTGTGCAGTCTTAACTACAGATTGTGCAGTCTTAACTACAGACTGTGCAGTCTTAAGTACAGACTGTGCAGTCTTAACGACAGACTGTGCAGTCTTAAGTGCAGACTGCGCAGTCTTAATTACAGACTGTGCAGTCTTAACTACAGACTGTGCGGTCTTAAGTACAGACTGTGCAGTCTTAAGTACAGACTGTGCAGTCTAAAGTACAGACTGTGCAGTCTTAAGTACAAACTGTGTAGTCTTAAGTACAGACTGTGCAGTCTTAACTACAGACTGTGCAGTCTTAACTACAGACTGTGCAGTCTTAACTACGGACTGTGCAGTCTGAAGTGCAGACTGTGCAGTCTTTACTACAGACTGTGCAGTCTTAAGAACAGACTGTGCAGCCTTAAGTACAAACTGTGTAGTCTTAAGTACAGACTGTGCAGTCTTAACTACAGACTGTGCAGTCTTAACTACAGACTGTGCAGTCTTAACTACGGACTGTGCAGTCTGAAGTGCAGACTGTGCAGTCTTAAGTACAGACTGTGCAGTCTTAGCTAGAGACTGTGCAGTCTTAAGAACAGACTGTGCAGCCTTAAGTACAGACTGTGCAGTCTTAAGTTCAGACTGTGCAGTCTTAACTACAGACTGTGCAGTCTTAACTACAGACTGTGCAGTCTTAAGTACAGACTGTGCAGTCTTAACTACAGACTGTGCAGTCTTAAGTGCAGACTGTGCAGTCTTAAGTGCAGACTGTGCAGTCTTAACTACAGACTGTGCAGTCTTAACTACAGACTGTGCAGTCTTAACTACAGACTGTGCAGTCTTAACTACAGACTGTGCAGTCTTAACTACAGACTGTGCAGTCTTAAGAACAGACTAGGCAGTCTTAAGTACAGACTGTGCAGTCTAAAGTACAGACTGTGCAGTCTTAAGTACAAACTGTGTAGTCTTAAGTACAGACTGTGCAGTCTTAACTACAGACTGTGCAGTCTTAACTACAGACTGTGCAGTCTTAACTACAGACTGTGCAGTCTTAACTACAGACTGTGCAGTCTGAAGTGCAGACTGTGCAGTCTTAAGTACAGACTGTGCAGTCTTAGCTAGAGACTGTGCAGTCTTAGGAACAGACTGTGCAGTCTTAAGTACAGACTGTGCAGTCTTAGCTACAGACTGTGCAGTCTTAAGAACAGACTAGGCAGTCTTAAGTACAGACTGTGCAGTCTAAAGTACAGACTGTGCAGTCTTAAGTACAAACTGTGTAGTCTTAAGTACAGACTGTGCAGTCTTAACTACAGACTGTGCAGTCTTAACTACAGACTGTGCAGTCTGAAGTACAGACTGTGCAGTCTTAAGTGCAGGCTGTGCAGTCTTAATTACAGACTGTGCAGTCTTAACTACAGACTGTGCAGTCTTAACTACAGACTGTGCAGTCTTAACTACAGACTGTGCAGTCTTAAGTACAGACTGTGCAGTCTTAACTACAGACTGTGAAGTCTTAACTACAGACTGTACAGTCTTAACCACAGACTGTGCAGTCTTAAGTACAGACTGTGCAGTCTTAACTACAGACTGTGCAGTCTTAACTACAGACTGTGCAGTCTTAACTACAGACAGTGCAGTCTTAACTACAGACTGTGTAGTCTTAACTACAGACTGTGCAGCCTTAACTACAGACTGTGCAGTCTTAAGTGCAGACTGTGCAGTCTTAAGTGCAGACTGTGCAGTCTTAAGTACAGACTGTGCAGTCTTAACTACAGACTGTGCAGTCTTAAGAACAGACTAGGCAGTCTTAAGTACAGACTGTGCAGTCTTAACTACAGACTGTGCAGTCTTAAGTACAGACTGTGCAGTCTTAACTACAGACTGTGAAGTCTTAACTACAGACTGTACAGTCTTAACCACAGACTGTGCAGTCTTAAGTACAGACTGTGCAGTCTTAACTACAGACTGTGCAGTCTTAACTACAGACTGTGCAGTCTTAACTACAGACAGTGCAGTCTTAACTACAGACTGTGTAGTCTTAACTACAGACTGTGCAGCCTTAACTACAGACTGTGCAGTCTTAAGTGCAGGCTGTGCAGTCTTAATTACAGACTGTGCAGTCTTAACTACAGACTGTGCAGTCTTAACTACAGACTGTGCAGTCTTAACTACAGACTGTGCAGTCTTAAGAACAGACTGTGCAGCCTTAAGTACAGACTGTGCAGTCTTAAGTACAAACTGTGTAGTCTTAAGTACAGACTGTGCAGTCTTAACTACAGACTGTGCAGTCTTAACTACAGACTGTGCAGTCTGAAGTACAGACTGTGCAGTCTTAAGTGCAGGCTGTGCAGTCTTAATTACAGACTGTGCAGTCTTAACTACAGACTGTGCAGTCTTAACTACAGACTGTGCAGTCTTAACTACAGACTGTGCAGTCTTAAGTACAGACTGTGCAGTCTAAAGAACAGACTGTGCAGTCTTAACTACAGATTGTGCAGTCTTAACTACAGACTGTGCAGTCTTAAGTACAGACTGTGCAGTCTTAACGACAGACTGTGCAGTCTTAAGTGCAGACTGCGCAGTCTTAATTACAGACTGTGCAGTCTTAACTACAGACTGTGCGGTCTTAAGTACAGACTGTGCAGTCTTAAGTACAGACTGTGCAGTCTAAAGTACAGACTGTGCAGTCTTAAGTACAAACTGTGTAGTCTTAAGTACAGACTGTGCAGTCTTAACTACAGACTGTGCAGTCTTAACTACAGACTGTGCAGTCTTAACTACGGACTGTGCAGTCTGAAGTGCAGACTGTGCAGTCTTTACTACAGACTGTGCAGTCTTAAGAACAGACTGTGCAGCCTTAAGTACAAACTGTGTAGTCTTAAGTACAGACTGTGCAGTCTTAACTACAGACTGTGCAGTCTTAACTACAGACTGTGCAGTCTTAACTACGGACTGTGCAGTCTGAAGTGCAGACTGTGCAGTCTTAAGTACAGACTGTGCAGTCTTAGCTAGAGACTGTGCAGTCTTAAGAACAGACTGTGCAGCCTTAAGTACAGACTGTGCAGTCTTAAGTTCAGACTGTGCAGTCTTAACTACAGACTGTGCAGTCTTAACTACAGACTGTGCAGTCTTAAGTACAGACTGTGCAGTCTTAACTACAGACTGTGCAGTCTTAAGTGCAGACTGTGCAGTCTTAAGTGCAGACTGTGCAGTCTTAACTACAGACTGTGCAGTCTTAACTACAGACTGTGCAGTCTTAACTACAGACTGTGCAGTCTTAACTACAGACTGTGCAGTCTTAACTACAGACTGTGCAGTCTTAAGAACAGACTAGGCAGTCTTAAGTACAGACTGTGCAGTCTAAAGTACAGACTGTGCAGTCTTAAGTACAAACTGTGTAGTCTTAAGTACAGACTGTGCAGTCTTAACTACAGACTGTGCAGTCTTAACTACAGACTGTGCAGTCTTAACTACAGACTGTGCAGTCTTAACTACAGACTGTGCAGTCTGAAGTGCAGACTGTGCAGTCTTAAGTACAGACTGTGCAGTCTTAGCTAGAGACTGTGCAGTCTTAGGAACAGACTGTGCAGTCTTAAGTACAGACTGTGCAGTCTAAATTACAGACTGTGCAGTCTTAACTACAGATTGTGCAGTCTTAACTACAGACTGTGCAGTCTTAAGTACAGA
The DNA here is from genome assembly GCA_947623515.1 of Neoascia interrupta. Taxonomy (NCBI): domain Eukaryota; kingdom Metazoa; phylum Arthropoda; class Insecta; order Diptera; family Syrphidae; genus Neoascia; species Neoascia interrupta. The sequence continues at coordinate 103,769,599 of OX392462.1, forward strand.
CTGTGCAGTTTTAACTACAGACTGTGCAGTCTTAAGTGCAGACTGCGCAGTCTTAAGTACAAACTGTGTAGTCTTAAGTACAGACTGTGCAGTCTTAACTACAGACTGTGCAGTCTTAACTACAGACTGTGCAGTCTGAAGTGCAGACTGTGCTGTCTTAAGTACAGACTGTGCAGTCTTAGCTAGAGACTGTGCAGTCTTAAGAACAGACTGTGCAGCCTTAAGTACAGACTGTGCAGTCTTAAGTACAGACTGTGCAGTCTTAACTACAGACTGTGCAGTCTTAACTACAGACTGTGCAGTCTTAAGTACAGACTGTGCAGTCTTAACTACAGACTCTGCAGTCTTAAGTGCAGACTGTGCAGTCTTAAGTGCAGACTGTGCAGTCTTAAGTGCAGACTGTGCAGTCTTAAGTGCAGACTGTGCAGTCTTAACTACAGACTGTGCTGTCTTAATTGCAGACTGTGAAGTCTTAAGTACAGACTGTGCAGTCTTAAGTACAGACTGTGCAGTCTTAAGTACAGACTGTGCAGTCTTAACTACAGACTGTGCAGTCTTAACTACAGACTGTGCAGTCTCGACTACAGACTGTGCAGTCTTAAGTATAGACTGTGCAGTCTTAACTACAGACTGTGCAGTCTTAATTGCAGACTGTGAAGTCTTAAGTACAGACTGTGCAGTCTTAACTACAGACTGTGCAGTCTGAAGTGCAGACTGTGCAGTCTTAAGTACAGACTGTGCAGTCTTAGCTACAGACTGTGCAGTCTTAAGAACAGACTGTGCAGTCTTAAGTACAGACTGTGCAGTCTAAAGTACAGACTGTGCAGTCTTAACTACAGATTGTGCAGTCTTAACTACAGACTGTGCAGTCTTAAGTACAGACTGTGCAGTCTTAACTACAGACTGTGCAGTCTTAACTACAGACTGTGCAGTCTTAAGAACAGACTGTGCAGTCTTAAGTACAGACTGTGCAGTCTAAAGTACAGACTGTGCAGTCTTAACTACAGATTGTGCAGTCTTAACTACAGACTGTGCAGTCTTAAGAACAGACTGTGCAGTCTTAAGTACAGACTGTGCAGTCTAAAGAACAGACTGTGCAGTCTTAACTACAGATTGTGCAGTCTTAACTACAGACTGTGCAGTCTTAAGTACAGACTGTGCAGTCTTAACGACAGACTGTGCAGTCTTAGGTGCAGACTGCGCAGTCTTAATTACAGACTGTGCAGTCTTAACTACAGACTGTGCGGTCTTAAGTACAGACTGTGCAGTCTTAAGTACAGACTGTGCAGTCTAAAGTACAGACTGTGCAGTCTTAAGTACAAACTGTGTAGTCTTAAGTACAGACTGTGCAGTCTTAACTACAGACTGTGCAGTCTTAACTACAGACTGTGCAGTCTTAACTACGGACTGTGCAGTCTGAAGTGCAGACTGTGCAGTCTTTACTACAGACTGTGCAGTCTTAAGAACAGACTGTGCAGCCTTAAGTACAGACTGTGCAGTCTTAAGTACAGACTGTGCAGTCTTAACTACAGACTGTGCAGTCTTAACTACAGACTGTGCAGTCTTAACTACAGACTGTGCAGTCTTAACTACAGACTGTGCAGTCTTAACTACAGACTGTGCAGTCTTAAGTACAGACTGTGCAGTCTTAACTACAGACTGTGCAGTCTTAAGTGCAGACTGTGCAGTCTTAAGTGCAGACTGTGCAGTCTTAAGTGCAGACTGTGCAGTCTTAAGTGCAGACTGTGCAGTCTTAAGTGCAGACTGTGCAGTCTTAACTACAGACTGTGCAGTCTTAACTACAGACTGTGCAGTCTTAACTACAGACTGTGCAGTCTTAACTACAGACTGTGCAGTCTTAACTACAGACTGTGCAGTCTTAACTACAGACTGTGCAGTCTTAAGAACAGACTAGGCAGTCTTAAGTACAGACTGTGCAGTCTAAAGTACAGACTGTGCAGTCTTAAGTACAAACTGTGTAGTCTTAAGTACAGACTGTGCAGTCTTAACTACAGACTGTGCAGTCTTAACTACAGACTGTGCAGTCTTAACTACAGACTGTGCAGTCTGAAGTGCAGACTGTGCAGTCTTAAGTACAGACTGTGCAGTCTTAGCTAGAGACTATGCAGTCCTAGGAACAGACTGTGCAGTCTTAAGTACAGACTGTGCAGTCTAAAGTACAGACTGTGCAGTCTTAACTACAGATTGTGCAGTCTTAACTACAGACTGTGCAGTCTTAAGTACAGACTGTGCAGTCTTAACTACAGACTGTGCAGTCTTAAGTGCAGACTGCGCAGTTTTAATTACAGACTGTGCAGTCTTAACTACAGACTGTGCAGTCTTAAGAACAGAATGTGCAGTCTTAAGTACAGACTGTGCAGTCTTAAGTACAGACTGTGCAGTCTTAACTACAGACTGTGCAGTCTTAAGTGCAGACTGCGCAGTCTTAATTACAGACTGTGCAGTCTTAACTACAGACTGTGCAGTCTTAACTACAGACTGTGCAGTCTTAAGTGCAGACTGTGCAGACTTAAGTACAGACTAGTCAGTCTTAAGAACAGACTAGGCAGTCTTAAGTACAGACTGTGCAGTCTAAAGTACAGACTGTGCAGTCTTAAGTAAAAATTGTGTAGTCTTAAGTACAGACTGTGCAGTCTTAACTACAGACTGTGCAGTCTTAACTACAGACTGTGCAGTCTTAAGAACAAACTAGGCAGTCTTAAGTACAGACTGTGCAGTCTTAAGTACAGACTGTGCAGTCTTAACTACAGACTGTGCAGTCTTAACTACAGACTGTGCAGTCTTAACTACAGACTGTGCAGTCTTAACTACAGACTGTGCAGTCTTAACTACAGACTGTGCAGTCTTAACTACAGACTGTGCAGTCTTAAGAACAAACTAGGCAGTCTTAAGTACAGACTGTGCAGTCTTAAGTACAGACTGTGCAGTCTTAACTACAGACTGTGCAGTCTTAACTACAGACTGTGCAGTCTTAACTACAGACTGTGCAGTCTTAAGAACAAACTAGGCAGTCTTAAGTACAGACTGTGCAGTCTTAAGTACAGACTGTGCAGTCTTAACTACAGACTGTGCAGTCTTAACTACAGACTGTGCAGTCTTAACTACAGACTGTGCAGTCTTAAGTACAGACTGTGCAGTCTTAACTACAGACTGTGCAGTCTTAAGTACAGACTGTGCAGTCTTAACTACAGACTGTGCAGTCTTAAGTGCAGACTGCGCAGTTTTAATTACAGACTGTGCAGTCTTAACTACAGACTGTGCAGTCTTAACTACAGACTGTGCAGTCTTAACTACAGACTGTGCAGTCTTAACTACAGACTGTGCAGTCTTAACTACAGACTGTGCAGTCTTAACTACAGACTGTGCAGTCTTAACTACAGACTGTGCAGTCTTAAGAACAGACTAGGCAGTCTTAAGTACAGACTGTGCAGTCTAAAGTACAGACTGTGCAGTCTTAAGTACAAACTGTGTAGTCTTAAGTACAGACTGTGCAGTCTTAACTACAGACTGTGCAGTCTTAAGTACAGACTGTGCAGTCTTAACTACAGACTGTGCAGTCTTAAGTGCAGACTGCGCAGTTTTAATTACAGACTGTGCAGTCTTAACTACAGACTGTGCAGTCTTAACTACAGACTGTGCAGTCTTAACTACAGACTGTGCAGTCTTAACTACAGACTGTGCAGTCTTAACTACAGACTGTGCAGTCTTAACTACAGACTGTGCAGTCTTAACTACAGACTGTGCAGTCTTAAGAACAGACTAGGCAGTCTTAAGTACAGACTGTGCAGTCTAAAGTACAGACTGTGCAGTCTTAAGTACAAACTGTGTAGTCTTAAGTACAGACTGTGCAGTCTTAACTACAGACTGTGCAGTCTTAACTACAGACTGTGCAGTCTTAACTACAGACTGTGCAGTCTGAAGTGCAGACTGTGCAGTCTTAAGTACAGACTGTGCAGTCTTAGCTAGAGACTATGCAGTCCTAGGAACAGACTGTGCAGTCTTAAGTACAGACTGTGCAGTCTAAAGTACAGACTGTGCAGTCTTAACTACAGATTGTGCAGTCTTAACTACAGACTGTGCAGTCTTAAGTACAGACTGTGCAGTCTTAACTACAGACTGTGCAGTCTTAAGTGCAGACTGCGCAGTTTTAATTACAGACTGTGCAGTCTTAACTACAGACTGTGCAGTCTTAAGAACAGAATGTGCAGTCTTAAGTACAGACTGTGCAGTCTTAACTACAGACTGTGCAGTCTTAACTACAGACTGTGCAGTCTTAACTACAGACTGTGCAGTCTTAACTACAGACTGTGCAGTCTTAAGTACAGACTGTGCAGTCTTAACTACAGACTGTGCAGTCTTAAGTGCAGACTGCGCAGTCTTAATTACAGACTGTGCAGTCTTAACTACAGACTGTGCAGTCTTAACTACAGACTGTGCAGTCTTAAGTGCAGACTGTGCAGACTTAAGTACAGACTAGTCAGTCTTAAGAACAGACTAGGCAGTCTTAAGTACAGACTGTGCAGTCTAAAGTACAGACTGTGCAGTCTTAAGTAAAAATTGTGTAGTCTTAAGTACAGACTGTGCAGTCTTAACTACAGACTGTGCAGTCTTAACTACAGACTGTGCAGTCTTAAGAACAAACTAGGCAGTCTTAAGTACAGACTGTGCAGTCTTAAGTACAGACTGTGCAGTCTTAACTACAGACTGTGCAGTCTTAACTACAGACTGTGCAGTCTTAACTACAGACTGTGCAGTCTTAACTACAGACTGTGCAGTCTTAACTACAGACTGTGCAGTCTTAACTACAGACTGTGCAGTCTTAAGAACAAACTAGGCAGTCTTAAGTACAGACTGTGCAGTCTTAAGTACAGACTGTGCAGTCTTAACTACAGACTGTGCAGTCTTAACTACAGACTGTGCAGTCTTAACTACAGACTGTGCAGTCTTAAGAACAAACTAGGCAGTCTTAAGTACAGACTGTGCAGTCTTAAGTACAGACTGTGCAGTCTTAACTACAGACTGTGCAGTCTTAACTACAGACTGTGCAGTCTTAACTACAGACTGTGCAGTCTTAAGTACAGACTGTGCAGTCTTAACTACAGACTGTGCAGTCTTAAGTACAGACTGTGCAGTCTTAACTACAGACTGTGCAGTCTTAAGTGCAGACTGCGCAGTTTTAATTACAGACTGTGCAGTCTTAACTACAGACTGTGCAGTCTTAAGAACAGACTGTGCAGTCTTAAGTACAGACTGTGCAGTCTAAAGTACAGACTGTGCAGTCTTAACTACAGATTGTGCAGACTGTGCAGTCTTAACTACAGACTGTGCAGTCTTAAGTGCAGACTGCGCAGTCTTAATTACAGACTGTGCAGTCTTAAATACAGACTGTGCAGTCTTAACTACAGACTGTACAGTCTTAAGTGCAGACTGTGCAGACTTAAGTACAGACTAGTCAGTCTTAAAAACAGACTAGGCAGTCTTAAGTACAGACTGTGCAGTCTAAAGTACAGACTGTGCAGTCTTAAGTAAAAATTGTGTAGTCTTAAGTACAGACTGTGCAGTCTTAACTACAGACTGTGCAGTCTTAACTACAGACTGTGCAGTCTTAACTACAGACTGTGCAGTCTTAAGTACAGACTGTGCAGTCTTAAGTGCAGACTGTGCAGTCTTAAGTGCAGACTGTGCAGTCTTAAGTACAGACTGTGCAGTCTTAACTACAGACTGTGCAGTCTTAAGAACAGACTAGGCAGTCTTAAGTACACACTGTGCAGTCTAAAGTACAGACTGTGCAGTCTTAAGTACAAACTGTGTAGTCTTAAGTACAGACTGTGCAGTCTTAACTACAGACTGTGCAGTCTTAACTACAGACTGTGCAGTCTTAACTACAGACTGTGCAGTCTGAAGTGCAGACTGTGCAGTCTTAAGTACAGACTGTGCAGTCTTAGCTAGAGACTGTGCAGTCTTAAGAACAGACTGTGCAGCCTTAAGTACAGACTGTGCAGTCTTAATTACAGACTGTGCAGTCTTAACTACAGACTGTGCAGTCTTAACTACAGACTGTGCAGTCTTAACTACAGACTGTGCAGTCTTAAGTACAGACTGTGCAGTCTTAAGTGCAGACTGTGCAGTCTTAAGTGCAGACTGTGCAGTCTTAACTACAGACTGTGCAGTCTTAACTACAGACTGTGCAGTCTTAACTACAGACTGTGCAGTCTTAACTACAGACTGTGCAGTCTTAACTACAGACTGTGCAGTCTTAAGAACAGACTAGGCAGTCTTAAGTACAGACTGTGCAGTCTAAAGTACAGACTGTGCAGTCTTAAGTACAAACTGTGTAGTCTTAAGTACAGACTGTGCAGTCTTAACTACAGACTGTGCAGTCTTAACTACAGACTGTGCAGTCTTAACTACAGACTGTGCAGTCTTAACTACAGACTGTGCAGTCTTAACTACAGACTGTGCAGTCTGAAGTGCAGACTGTGCAGTCTTAAGTACAGACTGTGCAGTCTTAGCTAGAGACTGTGCAGTCTTAGGAACAGACTGTGCAGTCTTAAGTACAGACTGTGCAGTCTAAATTACAGACTGTGCAGTCTTAACTACAGATTGTGCAGTCTTAACTACAGACTGTGCAGTCTTAAGTACAGACTGTGCAGTTTTAACTACAGACTGTGCAGTCTTAAGTGCAGACTGCGCAGTCTTAAGTACAAACTGTGTAGTCTTAAGTACAGACTGTGCAGTCTTAACTACAGACTGTGCAGTCTTAACTACAGACTGTGCAGTCTGAAGTGCAGACTGTGCTGTCTTAAGTACAGACTGTGCAGTCTTAGCTAGAGACTGTGCAGTCTTAAGAACAGACTGTGCAGCCTTAAGTACAGACTGTGCAGTCTTAAGTACAGACTGTGCAGTCTTAACTACAGACTGTGCAGTCTTAACTACAGACTGTGCAGTCTTAAGTACAGACTGTGCAGTCTTAACTACAGACTCTGCAGTCTTAAGTGCAGACTGTGCAGTCTTAAGTGCAGACTGTGCAGTCTTAAGTGCAGACTGTGCAGTCTTAAGTGCAGACTGTGCAGTCTTAACTACAGACTGTGCTGTCTTAATTGCAGACTGTGAAGTCTTAAGTACAGACTGTGCAGTCTTAAGTACAGACTGTGCAGTCTTAAGTACAGACTGTGCAGTCTTAACTACAGACTGTGCAGTCTTAACTACAGACTGTGCAGTCTCGACTACAGACTGTGCAGTCTTAAGTATAGACTGTGCAGTCTTAACTACAGACTGTGCAGTCTTAATTGCAGACTGTGAAGTCTTAAGTACAGACTGTGCAGTCTTAACTACAGACTGTGCAGTCTGAAGTGCAGACTGTGCAGTCTTAAGTACAGACTGTGCAGTCTTAGCTACAGACTGTGCAGTCTTAAGAACAGACTGTGCAGTCTTAAGAACAGACTGTGCAGTCTTAAGAACAGACTGTGCAGTCTTAAGTACAGACTGTGCAGTCTAAAGTACAGACTGTGCAGTCTTAACTACAGATTGTGCAGTCTTAACTACAGACTGTGCAGTCTTAAGTACAGACTGTGCAGTCTTAACTACAGACTGTGCAGTCTTAACTACAGACTGTGCAGTCTTAAGAACAGACTGTGCAGTCTTAAGTACAGACTGTGCAGTCTAAAGTACAGACTGTGCAGTCTTAACTACAGATTGTGCAGTCTTAACTACAGACTGTGCAGTCTTAAGAACAGACTGTGCAGTCTTAAGTACAGACTGTGCAGTCTAAAGAACAGACTGTGCAGTCTTAACTACAGATTGTGCAGTCTTAACTACAGACTGTGCAGTCTTAAGTACAGACTGTGCAGTCTTAACGACAGACTGTGCAGTCTTAGGTGCAGACTGCGCAGTCTTAATTACAGACTGTGCAGTCTTAACTACAGACTGTGCGGTCTTAAGTACAGACTGTGCAGTCTTAAGTACAGACTGTGCAGTCTAAAGTACAGACTGTGCAGTCTTAAGTACAAACTGTGTAGTCTTAAGTACAGACTGTGCAGTCTTAACTACAGACTGTGCAGTCTTAACTACAGACTGTGCAGTCTTAACTACGGACTGTGCAGTCTGAAGTGCAGACTGTGCAGTCTTTACTACAGACTGTGCAGTCTTAAGAACAGACTGTGCAGCCTTAAGTACAGACTGTGCAGTCTTAAGTACAGACTGTGCAGTCTTAACTACAGACTGTGCAGTCTTAACTACAGACTGTGCAGTCTTAACTACAGACTGTGCAGTCTTAACTACAGACTGTGCAGTCTTAACTACAGACTGTGCAGTCTTAACTACAGACTGTGCAGTCTTAACTACAGACTGTGCAGTCTTAAGTACAGACTGTGCAGTCTTAACTACAGACTGTGCAGTCTTAAGTGCAGACTGTGCAGTCTTAAGTGCAGACTGTGCAGTCTTAAGTGCAGACTGTGCAGTCTTAAGTGCAGACTGTGCAGTCTTAAGTGCAGACTGTGCAGTCTTAACTACAGACTGTGCAGTCTTAACTACAGACTGTGCAGTCTTAACTACAGACTGTGCAGTCTTAACTACAGACTGTGCAGTCTTAACTACAGACTGTGCAGTCTTAACTACAGACTGTGCAGTCTTAAGAACAGACTAGGCAGTCTTAAGTACAGACTGTGCAGTCTAAAGTACAGACTGTGCAGTCTTAAGTACAAACTGTGTAGTCTTAAGTACAGACTGTGCAGTCTTAACTACAGACTGTGCAGTCTTAACTACAGACTGTGCAGTCTTAACTACAGACTGTGCAGTCTGAAGTGCAGACTGTGCAGTCTTAAGTACAGACTGTGCAGTCTTAGCTAGAGACTATGCAGTCCTAGGAACAGACTGTGCAGTCTTAAGTACAGACTGTGCAGTCTAAAGTACAGACTGTGCAGTCTTAACTACAGATTGTGCAGTCTTAACTACAGACTGTGCAGTCTTAAGTACAGACTGTGCAGTCTTAACTACAGACTGTGCAGTCTTAAGTGCAGACTGCGCAGTTTTAATTACAGACTGTGCAGTCTTAACTACAGACTGTGCAGTCTTAAGAACAGAATGTGCAGTCTTAAGTACAGACTGTGCAGTCTTAACTACAGACTGTGCAGTCTTAACTACAGACTGTGCAGTCTTAACTACAGACTGTGCAGTCTTAACTACAGACTGTGCAGTCTTAAGTACAGACTGTGCAGTCTTAACTACAGACTGTGCAGTCTTAAGTGCAGACTGCGCAGTCTTAATTACAGACTGTGCAGTCTTAACTACAGACTGTGCAGTCTTAACTACAGACTGTGCAGTCTTAAGTGCAGACTGTGCAGACTTAAGTACAGACTAGTCAGTCTTAAGAACAGACTAGGCAGTCTTAAGTACAGACTGTGCAGTCTAAAGTACAGACTGTGCAGTCTTAAGTAAAAATTGTGTAGTCTTAAGTACAGACTGTGCAGTCTTAACTACAGACTGTGCAGTCTTAACTACAGACTGTGCAGTCTTAAGAACAAACTAGGCAGTCTTAAGTACAGACTGTGCAGTCTTAAGTACAGACTGTGCAGTCTTAACTACAGACTGTGCAGTCTTAACTACAGACTGTGCAGTCTTAACTACAGACTGTGCAGTCTTAACTACAGACTGTGCAGTCTTAACTACAGACTGTGCAGTCTTAACTACAGACTGTGCAGTCTTAACTACAGACTGTGCAGTCTTAAGAACAAACTAGGCAGTCTTAAGTACAGACTGTGCAGTCTTAAGTACAGACTGTGCAGTCTTAACTACAGACTGTGCAGTCTTAACTACAGACTGTGCAGTCTTAACTACAGACTGTGCAGTCTTAAGAACAAACTAGGCAGTCTTAAGTACAGACTGTGCAGTCTTAAGTACAGACTGTGCAGTCTTAACTACAGACTGTGCAGTCTTAACTACAGACTGTGCAGTCTTAACTACAGACTGTGCAGTCTTAAGTACAGACTGTGCAGTCTTAACTACAGACTGTGCAGTCTTAAGTACAGACTGTGCAGTCTTAACTACAGACTGTGCAGTCTTAAGTGCAGACTGCGCAGTTTTAATTACAGACTGTGCAGTCTTAACTACAGACTGTGCAGTCTTAAGAACAGACTGTGCAGTCTTAAGTGCAGACTGCGCAGTCTTAATTACAGACTGTGCAGTCTTAAATACAGACTGTGCAGTCTTAACTACAGACTGTACAGTCTTAAGTGCAGACTGTGCAGACTTAAGTACAGACTAGTCAGTCTTAAAAACAGACTAGGCAGTCTTAAGTACAGACTGTGCAGTCTAAAGTACAGACTGTGCAGTCTTAACTACAGATTGTGCAGACTGTGCAGTCTTAACTACAGACTGTGCAGTCTTAAGTGCAGACTGCGCAGTCTTAATTACAGACTGTGCAGTCTTAAATACAGACTGTGCAGTCTTAACTACAGACTGTACAGTCTTAAGTGCAGACTGTGCAGACTTAAGTACAGACTAGTCAGTCTTAAAAACAGACTAGGCAGTCTTAAGTACAGACTGTGCAGTCTAAAGTACAGACTGTGCAGTCTTAAGTAAAAATTGTGTAGTCTTAAGTACAGACTGTGCAGTCTTAACTACAGACTGTGCAGTCTTAACTACAGACTGTGCAGTCTTAAGTACAGACTGTGCAGTCTTAAGTGCAGACTGTGCAGTCTTAAGTGCAGACTGTGCAGTCTTAAGTACAGACTGTGCAGTCTTAACTACAGACTGTGCAGTCTTAAGAACAGACTAGGCAGTCTTAAGTACACACTGTGCAGTCTAAAGTACAGACTGTGCAGTCTTAAGTACAAACTGTGTAGTCTTAAGTACAGACTGTGCAGTCTTAACTACAGACTGTGCAGTCTTAACTACAGACTGTGCAGTCTTAACTACAGACTGTGCAGTCTGAAGTGCAGACTGTGCAGTCTTAAGTACAGACTGTGCAGTCTTAGCTAGAGACTGTGCAGTCTTAAGAACAGACTGTGCAGCCTTAAGTACAGACTGTGCAGTCTTAATTACAGACTGTGCAGTCTTAACTACAGACTGTGCAGTCTTAACTACAGACTGTGCAGTCTTAACTACAGACTGTGCAGTCTTAAGTACAGACTGTGCAGTCTTAACTACAGACTGTGCAGTCTTAAGTGCAGACTGTGCAGTCTTAAGTGCAGACTGTGCAGTCTTAACTACAGACTGTGCAGTCTTAACTACAGACTGTGCAGTCTTAACTACAGACTGTGCAGTCTTAAGTACAGACTGTGCAGTCTTAAGTACAGTCTGTGCAGTCTTAAGTACAGACTGTGCAGTCTTAAGTGCATTCTGTGCAGTCTTAAGTGCAGACTGTGCAGTCTTAAGTACAGACTGTGCAGTCTTAAGTGCAGGCTGTGCAGTCTTAATTACAGACTGTGCAGTCTTAACTACAGACTGTGCAGTCTTAACTACAGACTGTGCAGTCTTAAGTACAGACTGTGCAGTCTTAACTACAGACTGTGCAGTCTTAAGAACAGACTGTGCAGTCTTAAGTACAGACTGTGCAGTCTAAAGTACAGACTGTGCAGTCTTAACTACAGATTGTGCAGTCTTAACTACAGACTGTGCAGTCTTAAGTACAGACTGTGCAGTCTTAACTACAGACTGTGCAGTCCTAAGTGCAGACTGCGCAGTCTTAATTACAGACTGTGCAGTCTTAACTACAGACTGTGTAGTCTTAAGAACAGACTGTGCAGTCTTAAGTACAGACTGTGCAGTCTAAGGTACAGACTGTGCAGTCTAAACTACAGATTGTGCAGTCTTAACTACAGACTGTGCAGTCTTAAGTACAGACTGTGCAGTCTTAACTACAGACTGTGCAGTCTTAAGTGCAGACTGCGCAGTCTTAATTACAGACTGTGCAGTCTTAACTACAGACTGTGCAGTCTTAACTACAGACTGTGCAGTCTTAAGTGCAGACTGTGCAGTCTTAAGTACAGACTGTGCAGTCTTAACTACAGACTGTGCAGTCTCTTTACTACAGTCTTAACTACAGACTGTGCAGTCTTAAGTACAGACTGTGCAGTCTTAACTACAGACTGTGCAGTCTTAAGTGCAGACTGTGCAGTCTTAAGTACAGACTGTGAAGTCTTAACTACAGACTGTACAGTCTTAACCACAGACTGTGCAGTCTTAAGTACAGACTGTGCAGTCTTAACTACAGACTGTGCAGTCTTAACTACAGACTGTGCAGTCTTAACTACAGACAGTGCAGTCTTAACTACAGACTGTGTAGTCTTAACTACAGACTGTGCAGCCTTAACTACAGACTGTGCAGTCTTAAGTGCAGACTGTGCAGTCTTAAGTGCAGACTGTGCAGTCTTAAGTACAGACTGTGCAGTCTTAACTACAGACTGTGCAGTCTTAAGAACAGACTAGGCAGTCTTAAGTACAGACTGTGCAGTCTTTAGTACAGACTGTGCAGTCTCAACTACAGACTGTGCAGTCTTAACTACAGACTGTGCAGTCTTAAGTGCAGACTGTGCAGTCTTAAGTACAGACTGTGCAGTCTTAGCTACAGACTGTGCAGTCTTAAGAACAGACTAGGCAGTCTTAAGTACAGACTGTGCAGTCTAAAGTACAGACTGTGCAGTCTTAACTACAGACTGTGCAGTCTTAAGTACAGACTGTGCAGTCTTAACTACAGACTGTGCAGTCTTAAGTGCAGACTGCGCAGTTTTAATTACAGACTGTGCAGTCTTAACTACAGACTGTGCAGTCTTAAGAACAGACTGTGCAGTCTTAAGTACAGACTGTGCAGTCTAAAGTACAGACTGTGCAGTCTTAACTACAGATTGTGCAGACTGTGCAGTCTTAACTACAGACTGTGCAGTCTTAAGTGCAGACTGCGCAGTCTTAATTACAGACTGTGCAGTCTTAAATACAGACTGTGCAGTCTTAACTACAGACTGTACAGTCTTAAGTGCAGACTGTGCAGACTTAAGTACAGACTAGTCAGTCTTAAAAACAGACTAGGCAGTCTTAAGTACAGACTGTGCAGTCTAAAGTACAGACTGTGCAGTCTTAAGTAAAAATTGTGTAGTCTTAAGTACAGACTGTGCAGTCTTAACTACAGACTGTGCAGTCTTAACTACAGACTGTGCAGTCTTAAGTACAGACTGTGCAGTCTTAAGTGCAGACTGTGCAGTCTTAAGTGCAGACTGTGCAGTCTTAAGTGCAGACTGTGCAGTCTTAAGTACAGACTGTGCAGTCTTAACTACAGACTGTGCAGTCTTAAGAACAGACTAGGCAGTCTTAAGTACACACTGTGCAGTCTAAAGTACAGACTGTGCAGTCTTAAGTACAAACTGTGTAGTCTTAAGTACAGACTGTGCAGTCTTAACTACAGACTGTGCAGTCTTAACTACAGACTGTGCAGTCTTAAGTACAGACTGTGCAGTCTTAACTACAGACTGTGCAGTCTTAACTACAGACTGTGCAGTCTTAACTACAGACAGTGCAGTCTTAACTACAGACTGTGTAGTCTTAACTACAGACTGTGCAGCCTTAACTACAGACTGTGCAGTCTTAAGTGCAGACTGTGCAGTCTTAAGTGCAGACTGTGCAGTCTTAAGTACAGACTGTGCAGTCTTAACTACAGACTGTGCAGTCTTAAGAACAGACTAGGCAGTCTTAAGTACAGACTGTGCAGTCTTTAGTACAGACTGTGCAGTCTCAACTACAGACTGTGCAGTCTTAACTACAGACTGTGCAGTCTTAAGTGCAGACTGTGCAGTCTTAAGTACAGACTGTGCAGTCTTAGCTACAGACTGTGCAGTCTTAAGAACAGACTAGGCAGTCTTAAGTACAGACTGTGCAGTCTAAAGTACAGACTGTGCAGTCTTAACTACAGACTGTGCAGTCTTAAGTACAGACTGTGCAGTCTTAACTACAGACTGTGCAGTCTTAAGTGCAGACTGCGCAGTTTTAATTACAGACTGTGCAGTCTTAACTACAGACTGTGCAGTCTTAAGAACAGACTGTGCAGTCTTAAGTACAGACTGTGCAGTCTAAAGTACAGACTGTGCAGTCTTAACTACAGATTGTGCAGACTGTGCAGTCTTAACTACAGACTGTGCAGTCTTAAGTGCAGACTGCGCAGTCTTAATTACAGACTGTGCAGTCTTAAATACAGACTGTGCAGTCTTAACTACAGACTGTACAGTCTTAAGTGCAGACTGTGCAGACTTAAGTACAGACTAGTCAGTCTTAAAAACAGACTAGGCAGTCTTAAGTACAGACTGTGCAGTCTAAAGTACAGACTGTGCAGTCTTAAGTAAAAATTGTGTAGTCTTAAGTACAGACTGTGCAGTCTTAACTACAGACTGTGCAGTCTTAACTACAGACTGTGCAGTCTTAAGTACAGACTGTGCAGTCTTAAGTGCAGACTGTGCAGTCTTAAGTGCAGACTGTGCAGTCTTAAGTGCAGACTGTGCAGTCTTAAGTACAGACTGTGCAGTCTTAACTACAGACTGTGCAGTCTTAAGAACAGACTAGGCAGTCTTAAGTACACACTGTGCAGTCTAAAGTACAGACTGTGCAGTCTTAAGTACAAACTGTGTAGTCTTAAGTACAGACTGTGCAGTCTTAACTACAGACTGTGCAGTCTTAACTACAGACTGTGCAGTCTTAACTACAGACTGTGCAGTCTGAAGTGCAGACTGTGCAGTCTTAAGTACAGACTGTGCAGTCTTAGCTAGAGACTGTGCAGTCTTAAGAACAGACTGTGCAGCCTTAAGTACAGACTGTGCAGTCTTAATTACAGACTGTGCAGTCTTAACTACAGACTGTGCAGTCTTAACTACAGACTGTGCAGTCTTAACTACAGACTGTGCAGTCTTAAGTACAGACTGTGCAGTCTTAACTACAGACTGTGCAGTCTTAAGTGCAGACTGTGCAGTCTTAAGTGCACACTGTGCAGTCTTAACTACAGACTGTGCAGTCTTAACTACAGACTGTGCAGTCTTAACTACAGACTGTGCAGTCTTAAGTACAGACTGTGCAGTCTTAAGTACAGTCTGTGCAGTCTTAAGTACAGACTGTGCAGTCTTAAGTGCATTCTGTGCAGTCTTAAGTGCAGACTGTGCAGTCTTAAGTACAGACTGTGCAGTCTTAAGTGCAGGCTGTGCAGTCTTAATTACAGACTGTGCAGTCTTAACTACAGACTGTGCAGTCTTAACTACAGACTGTGCAGTCTTAACTACAGACTGTGCAGTCTTAACTACAGACTGTGCAGTCTTAAGTACAGACTGTGCAGTCTTAACTACAGACTGTGCAGTCTTAAGAACAGACTGTGCAGTCTTAAGTACAGACTGTGCAGTCTAAAGTACAGACTGTGCAGTCTTAACTACAGATTGTGCAGTCTTAACTACAGACTGTGCAGTCTTAAGTACAGACTGTGCAGTCTTAACTACAGACTGTGCAGTCCTAAGTGCAGACTGCGCAGTCTTAATTACAGACTGTGCAGTCTTAACTACAGACTGTGTAGTCTTAAGAACAGACTGTGCAGTCTTAAGTACAGACTGTGCAGTCTAAGGTACAGACTGTGCAGTCTAAACTACAGATTGTGCAGTCTTAACTACAGACTGTGCAGTCTTAAGTACAGACTGTGCAGTCTTAACTACAGACTGTGCAGTCTTAAGCGCAGACTGCGCAGTCTTAATTACAGACTGTGCAGTCTTAACTACAGACTGTGCAGTCTTAACTACAGACTGTGCAGTCTTAAGTGCAGACTGTGCAGTCTTAAGTACAGACTGTGCAGTCTTAACTACAGACTGTGCAGTCTCTTTACTACAGTCTTAACTACAGACTGTGCAGTCTTAAGTACAGACTGTGCAGTCTTAACTACAGACTGTGCAGTCTTAAGTGCAGACTGTGCAGTCTTAAGTACAGACTGTGAAGTCTTAACTACAGACTGTACAGTCTTAACCACAGACTGTGCAGTCTTAAGTACAGACTGTGCAGTCTTAACTACAGACTGTGCAGTCTTAACTACAGACTGTGCAGTCTTAACTACAGACAGTGCAGTCTTAACTACAGACTGTGTAGTCTTAACTACAGACTGTGCAGCCTTAACTACAGACTGTGCAGTCTTAAGTGCAGACTGTGCAGTCTTAAGTGCAGACTGTGCAGTCTTAAGTACAGACTGTGCAGTCTTAACTACAGACTGTGCAGTCTTAAGAACAGACTAGGCAGTCTTAAGTACAGACTGTGCAGTCTTTAGTACAGACTGTGCAGTCTCAACTACAGACTGTGCAGTCTTAACTACAGACTGTGCAGTCTTAAGTGCAGACTGTGCAGTCTTAAGTACAGACTGTGCAGTCTTAGCTACAGACTGTGCAGTCTTAAGAACAGACTAGGCAGTCTTAAGTACAGACTGTGCAGTCTAAAGTACAGACTGTGCAGTCTTAAGTACAAACTGTGTAGTCTTAAGTACAGACTGTGCAGTCTTAACTACAGACTGTGCAGTCTTAACTACAGACTGTGCAGTCTGAAGTACAGACTGTGCAGTCTTAAGTGCAGGCTGTGCAGTCTTAATTACAGACTGTGCAGTCTTAACTACAGACTGTGCAGTCTTAACTACAGACTGTGCAGTCTTAACTACAGACTGTGCAGTCTTAAGTACAGACTGTGCAGTCTTAACTACAGACTGTGAAGTCTTAACTACAGACTGTACAGTCTTAACCACAGACTGTGCAGTCTTAAGTACAGACTGTGCAGTCTTAACTACAGACTGTGCAGTCTTAACTACAGACTGTGCAGTCTTAACTACAGACAGTGCAGTCTTAACTACAGACTGTGTAGTCTTAACTACAGACTGTGCAGCCTTAACTACAGACTGTGCAGTCTTAAGTGCAGACTGTGCAGTCTTAAGTGCAGACTGTGCAGTCTTAAGTACAGACTGTGCAGTCTTAACTACAGACTGTGCAGTCTTAAGAACAGACTAGGCAGTCTTAAGTACAGACTGTGCAGTCTTAACTACAGACTGTGCAGTCTTAAGTACAGACTGTGCAGTCTTAACTACAGACTGTGAAGTCTTAACTACAGACTGTACAGTCTTAACCACAGACTGTGCAGTCTTAAGTACAGACTGTGCAGTCTTAACTACAGACTGTGCAGTCTTAACTACAGACTGTGCAGTCTTAACTACAGACAGTGCAGTCTTAACTACAGACTGTGTAGTCTTAACTACAGACTGTGCAGCCTTAACTACAGACTGTGCAGTCTTAAGTGCAGGCTGTGCAGTCTTAATTACAGACTGTGCAGTCTTAACTACAGACTGTGCAGTCTTAACTACAGACTGTGCAGTCTTAACTACAGACTGTGCAGTCTTAAGAACAGACTGTGCAGCCTTAAGTACAGACTGTGCAGTCTTAAGTACAAACTGTGTAGTCTTAAGTACAGACTGTGCAGTCTTAACTACAGACTGTGCAGTCTTAACTACAGACTGTGCAGTCTTAACTACAGACTGTACAGTCTGAAGTGTAGACTGTGCAGTCTTAAGTACAGACTGTGCAGTCTTAGCTAGAGACTGTGCAGTCTTAGGAACAGACTGTGCAGTCTTAAGTACAGACTGTGCAGTCTAAAGTACAGACTGTGCAGTCTTAACTACAGACTGTGCAGTCTTAACTACAGACTGTGCAGTCTTAAGTACAGACTGTGCAGTCTTAAGTGCAGACTGTGCAGTCTTAAGTGCAGACTGTGCAGTCTTAAGTACAGACTGTGCAGTCTTAAGTACAGACTGTGCAGTCTTAACTACAGACTGTGCAGTCTTAAGAACAGACTAGACAGTCTTAAGTACACACTGTGCAGTCTAAAGTACAGACTGTGCAGTCTTAAGTACAAACTGTGTAGTCTTAAGTACAGACTGTGCAGTCTTAACTACAGACTGTGCAGTCTTAACTACAGACTGTGCAGTCTTAACTACAGACTGTGCAGTCTTAACTACAGACTGTGCAGTCTTAACTACAGACTGTGCAGTCTGAAGTGCAGACTGTGCAGTCTTAAGTACAGACTGTGCAGTCTTAGCTAGAGACTGTGCAGTCTTAAGAACAGACTGTGCAGCCTTAAGTACAGACTGTGCAGTCTTAATTACAGACTGTGCAGTCTTAACTACAGACTGTGCAGTCTTAACTACAGACTGTGCAGTCTTAAGTACAGACTGTGCAGTCTTAACTACAGACTGTGCAGGCTTAAGTGCAGACTGTGCAGTCTTAAGTGCAGACTGTGCAGTCTTAACTACAGACTGTGCAGTCTTAACTACAGACTGTGCAGTCTTAACTACAGACTGTGCAGTCTTAAGTACAGACTGTGCAGTCTTAAGTACAGTCTGTGCAGTCTTAAGTACAGACTGTGCAGTCTTAAGTGCATTCTGTGCAGTCTTAAGTGCAGACTGTGCAGTCTTAAGTGCAGACTGTGCAGTCTTAACTACAGACTGTGCAGTCTTAAGTGCAGACTGTGCAGTCTTAAGTACAGACTGTGCAGTCTTAAGTACAGACTGTGCAGTCTTAAGTACAGACTGTGCAGTCTTAAGTGCAGGCTGTGCAGTCTTAATTACAGACTGTGCAGTCTTAACTACAGACTGTGCAGTCTTAACTACAGACTGTGCAGTCTTAAGTACAGACTGTGCAGTCTTAACTACAGACTGTGCAGTCTTAAGAACAGACTGTGCAGTCTTAAGTACAGACTGTGCAGTCTAAAGTACAGACTGTGCAGTCTTAACTACAGATTGTGCAGTCTTAACTACAGACTGTGCAGTCCTAAGTGCAGACTGCGCAGTCTTAATTACAGACTGTGCAGTCTTAAGTACAGACTGTGCAGTCTTTACTACAGTCTTAACTACAGACTGTGCAGTCTTAAGTACAGACTGTGCAGTCTTAACTACAGACTGTGCAGTCTTAAGTGCAGACTGTGAAGTCTTAACTACAGACTGTACAGTCTTAACCACAGACTGTGCAGTCTTAAGTACAGACTGTGCAGTCTTAACTACAGACTGTGCAGTCTTAACTACAGACTGTGCAGTCTTAACTACAGACTGTGCAGTCTTAACCACAGACTGTGTAGTCTTAACTACAGACTGTGCAGCCTTAACTACAGACTGTGCAGTCTTAAGTGCAGACTGTGCAGTCTTAAGTACAGACTGTGCAGTCTTAAGAACAGTCTGTGCAGTCTTAAGTACAGACTGTGCAGTCTTAGCTACAGACTGTGCAGTCTTAAGTGCATTCTGTGCAGTCTTAAGTGCAGACTGTGCAGTCTTAAGTGCAGACTGTGCAGTCTTAACTACAGACTGTGCAGTCTTAAGTGCAGACTGTGCAGTCTTAAGTACAGACTGTGCAGTCTTAAGAACAGACTGTGCAGTCTTAAGTGCAGGCTGTGCAGTCTTAATAACAGACTGTGCAGTCTTAACTACAGACTGTTCAGTCTTAACTACAGACTGTGCAGTCTTAAGTGCAGACTGTGCAGTCTTAAGTACAGACTGTGCAGTCTTAAGTAAAGACTGTGCAGTCTTAACTACAGACTGTGCAGTCTTAAGTGCAGACTGTGCAGCCTTAAGTACAGACTGTGCAGTCTTAAGTACAGACAGTGCAGTCTTAACTACAGACTGTGCAGTCTTAACTACAGACTGTGCAGTCTTAAGTACAGACTGTGCAGTCTTAACTACAGACTGTGCAGTTTTAAGTGCAGACTATGCAGTCTTAATTACAGACTGTGCAGTCTTAACTACAGACTGTGCAGTCCTAAGTGCAGACTGCGCAGTCTTAATTACAGACTGTGCAGTCTTAACTACAGACTGTGTAGTCTTAAGAACAGACTGTGCAGTCTTAAGTACAGACTGTGCAGTCTAAGGTACAGACTGTGCAGTCTAAACTACAGATTGTGCAGTCTTAACTACAGACTGTGCAGTCTTAAGTACAGACTGTGCAGTCTTAACTACAGACTGTGCAGTCTTAAGTGCAGACTGCGCAGTCTTAATTACAGACTGTGCAGTCTTAACTACAGACTGTGCAGTCTTAACTACAGACTGTGCAGTCTTAAGTGCAGACTGTGCAGTCTTAAGTACAGACTGTGCAGTCTTAATTACAGACTGTGCAGTCTCTTTACTACAGTCTTAACTACAGACTGTGCAGTCTTAAGTACAGACTGTGCAGTCTTAACTACAGACTGTGCAGTCTTAAGTGCAGACTGTGCAGTCTTAAGTACAGACTGTGAAGTCTTAACTACAGACTGTACAGTCTTAACCACAGACTGTGCAGTCTTAAGTACAGACTGTGCAGTCTTAACTACAGACTGTGCAGTCTTAACTACAGACTGTGCAGTCTTAACTACAGACAGTGCAGTCTTAACTACAGACTGTGTAGTCTTAACTACAGACTGTGCAGCCTTAACTACAGACTGTGCAGTCTTAAGTGCAGACTGTGCAGTCTTAAGTGCAGACTGTGCAGTCTTAAGTACAGACTGTGCAGTCTTAACTACAGACTGTGCAGTCTTAAGAACAGACTAGGCAGTCTTAAGTACAGACTGTGCAGTCTTTAGTACAGACTGTGCAGTCTCAACTACAGACTGTGCAGTCTTAACTACAGACTGTGCAGTCTTAAGTGCAGACTGTGCAGTCTTAAGTACAGACTGTGCAGTCTTAGCTACAGACTGTGCAGTCTTAAGAACAGACTAGGCAGTCTTAAGTAAAGACTGTGCAGTCTAAAGTACAGACTGTGCAGTCTTAAGTACAAACTGTGTAGTCTTAAGTACAGACTGTGCAGTCTTAACTACAGACTGTGCAGTCTTAACTACAGACTGTGCAGTCTGAAGTGCAGACTGTGCAGTCTTAAGTACAGACTGTGCAGTCTTAGCTAGAGACTGTGCAGTCTTAAGAACAGACTGTGCAGTCTTAAGAACAGACTGTGCAGCCTTAAGTACAGACTGTGCAGTCTTAAGTACAAACTGTGTAGTCTTAAGTACAGACTGTGCAGTCTTAACTACAGACTGTGCAGTCTTAACTACAGACTGTGCAGTCTTAACTACAGACTGTACAGTCTGAAGTGTAGACTGTGCAGTCTTAAGTACAGACTGTGCAGTCTTAGCTAGAGACTGTGCAGTCTTAGGAACAGACTGTGCAGTCTTAAGTACACACTGTGCAGTCTAAAGTACAGACTGTGCAGTCTTAAGTACAAACTGTGTAGTCTTAAGTACAGACTGTGCAGTCTTAACTACAGACTGTGCAGTCTTAACTACAGACTGTGCAGTCTTAACTACAGACTGTGCAGTCTTAACTACAGACTGTGCAGTCTTAACTACAGACTGTGCAGTCTGAAGTGCAGACTGTGCAGTCTTAAGTACAGACTGTGCAGTCTTAGCTAGAGACTGTGCAGTCTTAAGAACAGACTGTGCAGCCTTAAGTACAGACTGTGCAGTCTTAATTACAGACTGTGCAGTCTTAACTACAGACTGTGCAGTCTTAACTACAGACTGTGCAGTCTTAAGTACAGACTGTGCAGTCTTAACTACAGACTGTGCAGTCTTAAGAACAGACTGTGCAGTCTTAAGTACAGACTGTGCAGTCTAAAGTACAGACTGTGCAGTCTTAACTACAGATTGTGCAGTCTTAACTACAGACTGTGCAGTCTTAAGTACAGACTGTGCAGTCTTAACTACAGACTGTGCAGTCCTAAGTGCAGACTGCGCAGTCTTAATTACAGACTGTGCAGTCTTAACTACAGACTGTGTAGTCTTAAGAACAGACTGTGCAGTCTTAAGTACAGACTGTGCAGTCTAAGGTACAGACTGTGCAGTCTAAACTACAGATTGTGCAGTCTTAACTACAGACTGTGCAGTCTTAAGTACAGACTGTGCAGTCTTAACTACAGACTGTGCAGTCTTAAGTGCAGACTGCGCAGTCTTAATTACAGACTGTGCAGTCTTAACTACAGACTGTGCAGTCTTAACTACAGACTGTGCAGTCTTAAGTGCAGACTGTGCAGTCTTAAGTACAGACTGTGCAGTCTTAACTACAGACTGTGCAGTCTCTTTACTACAGTCTTAACTACAGACTGTGCAGTCTTAAGTACAGACTGTGCAGTCTTAACTACAGACTGTGCAGTCTTAAGTGCAGACTGTGCAGTCTTAAGTACAGACTGTGAAGTCTTAACTACAGACTGTACAGTCTTAACCACAGACTGTGCAGTCTTAAGTACAGACTGTGCAGTCTTAACTACAGACTGTGCAGTCTTAACTACAGACTGTGCAGTCTTAACTACAGACAGTGCAGTCTTAACTACAGACTGTGTAGTCTTAACTACAGACTGTGCAGCCTTAACTACAGACTGTGCAGTCTTAAGTGCAGACTGTGCAGTCTTAAGTGCAGACTGTGCAGTCTTAAGTACAGACTGTGCAGTCTTAACTACAGACTGTGCAGTCTTAAGAACAGACTAGGCAGTCTTAAGTACAGACTGTGCAGTCTTTAGTACAGACTGTGCAGTCTCAACTACAGACTGTGCAGTCTTAACTACAGACTGTGCAGTCTTAAGTGCAGACTGTGCAGTCTTAAGTACAGACTGTGCAGTCTTAGCTACAGACTGTGCAGTCTTAAGAACAGACTAGGCAGTCTTAAGTACAGACTGTGCAGTCTAAAGTACAGACTGTGCAGTCTTAAGTACAAACTGTGTAGTCTTAAGTACAGACTGTGCAGTCTTAACTACAGACTGTGCAGTCTTAACTACAGACTGTGCAGTCTGAAGTGCAGACTGTGCAGTCTTAAGTACAGACTGTGCAGTCTTAGCTAGAGACTGTGCAGTCTTAAGAACAGACTGTGCAGCCTTAAGTACAGACTGTGCAGTCTTAAGTACAAACTGTGTAGTCTTAAGTACAGACTGTGCAGTCTTAACTACAGACTGTGCAGTCTTAACTACAGACTGTACAGTCTGAAGTGTAGACTGTGCAGTCTTAAGTACAGACTGTGCAGTCTTAGCTAGAGACTGTGCAGTCTTAGGAACAGACTGTGCAGTCTTAAGTACAGACTGTGCAGTCTAAAGTACAGACTGTGCAGTCTTAACTACAGACTGTGCAGTCTTAACTACAGACTGTGCAGTCTTAAGTACAGACTGTGCAGTCTTAAGTGCAGACTGTGCAGTCTTAAGTGCAGACTGTGCAGTCTTAAGTACAGACTGTGCAGTCTTAACTACAGACTGTGCAGTCTTAAGAACAGACTAGACAGTCTTAAGTACACACTGTGCAGTCTAAAGTACAGACTGTGCAGTCTTAAGTACAAACTGTGTAGTCTTAAGTACAGACTGTGCAGTCTTAACTACAGACTGTGCAGTCTTAACTACAGACTGTGCAGTCTTAACTACAGACTGTGCAGTCTTAACTACAGACTGTGCAGTCTTAACTACAGACTGTGCAGTCTTAACTACAGACTGTGCAGTCTGAAGTGCAGACTGTGCAGTCTTAAGTACAGACTGTGCAGTCTTAGCTAGAGACTGTGCAGTCTTAAGAACAGACTGTGCAGCCTTAAGTACAGACTGTGCAGTCTTAATTACAGACTGTGCAGTCTTAACTACAGACTGTGCAGTCTTAACTACAGACTGTGCAGTCTTAAGTACAGACTGTGCAGTCTTAACTACAGACTGTGCAGGCTTAAGTGCAGACTGTGCAGTCTTAAGTGCAGACTGTGCAGTCTTAACTACAGACTGTGCAGTCTTAACTACAGACTGTGCAGTCTTAACTACAGACTGTGCAGTCTTAAGTACAGACTGTGCAGTCTTAAGTACAGTCTGTGCAGTCTTAAGTACAGACTGTGCAGTCTTAAGTGCATTCTGTGCAGTCTTAAGTGCAGACTGTGCAGTCTTAAGTGCAGACTGTGCAGTCTTAACTACAGACTGTGCAGTCTTAAGTGCAGACTGTGCAGTCTTAAGTACAGACTGTGCAGTCTTAAGTACAGACTGTGCAGTCTTAAGTACAGACTGTGCAGTCTTAAGTGCAGGCTGTGCAGTCTTAATTACAGACTGTGCAGTCTTAACTACAGACTGTGCAGTCTTAACTACAGACTGTGCAGTCTTAAGTACAGACTGTGCAGTCTTAACTACAGACTGTGCAGTCTTAAGAACAGACTGTGCAGTCTTAAGTACAGACTGTGCAGTCTAAAGTACAGACTGTGCAGTCTTAACTACAGATTGTGCAGTCTTAACTACAGACTGTGCAGTCCTAAGTGCAGACTGCGCAGTCTTAATTACAGACTGTGCAGTCTTAAGTACAGACTGTGCAGTCTTTACTACAGTCTTAACTACAGACTGTGCAGTCTTAAGTACAGACTGTGCAGTCTTAACTACAGACTGTGCAGTCTTAAGTGCAGACTGTGAAGTCTTAACTACAGACTGTACAGTCTTAACCACAGACTGTGCAGTCTTAAGTACAGACTGTGCAGTCTTAACTACAGACTAAGCAGTCTTAACTACAGACTGTGCAGTCTTAACTACAGACTGTGCAGTCTTAACCACAGACTGTGTAGTCTTAACTACAGACTGTGCAGCCTTAACTACAGACTGTGCAGTCTTAAGTGCAGACTGTGCAGTCTTAAGTACAGACTGTGCAGTCTTAAGAACAGTCTGTGCAGTCTTAAGTACAGACTGTGCAGTCTTAGCTACAGACTGTGCAGTCTTAAGTGCATTCTGTGCAGTCTTAAGTGCAGACTGTGCAGTCTTAAGTGCAGACTGTGCAGTCTTAACTACAGACTGTGCAGTCTTAAGTGCAGACTGTGCAGTCTTAAGTACAGACTGTGCAGTCTTAAGAACAGACTGTGCAGTCTTAAGTGCAGGCTGTGCAGTCTTAATAACAGACTGTGCAGTCTTAACTACAGACTGTTCAGTCTTAACTACAGACTGTGCAGTCTTAAGTGCAGACTGTGCAGTCTTAAGTACAGACTGTGCAGTCTTAAGTAAAGACTGTGCAGTCTTAACTACAGACTGTGCAGTCTTAAGTGCAGACTGTGCAGCCTTAAGTACAGACTGTGCAGTCTTAAGTACAGACAGTGCAGTCTTAACTACAGACTGTGCAGTCTTAACTACAGACTGTGCAGTCTTAACTACAGACTGTGCAGTTTTAAGTGCAGACTATGCAGTCTTAATTACAGACTGTGCAGTCTTAACTACAGACTGTGCAGTCCTAAGTGCAGACTGCGCAGTCTTAATTACAGACTGTGCAGTCTTAACTACAGACTGTGTAGTCTTAAGAACAGACTGTGCAGTCTTAAGTACAGACTGTGCAGTCTAAGGTACAGACTGTGCAGTCTAAACTACAGATTGTGCAGTCTTAACTACAGACTGTGCAGTCTTAAGTACAGACTGTGCAGTCTTAACTACAGACTGTGCAGTCTTAAGTGCAGACTGCGCAGTCTTAATTACAGACTGTGCAGTCTTAACTACAGACTGTGCAGTCTTAACTACAGACTGTGCAGTCTTAAGTGCAGACTGTGCAGTCTTAAGTACAGACTGTGCAGTCTTAACTACAGACTGTGCAGTCTCTTTACTACAGTCTTAACTACAGACTGTGCAGTCTTAAGTACAGACTGTGCAGTCTTAACTACAGACTGTGCAGTCTTAAGTGCAGACTGTGCAGTCTTAAGTACAGACTGTGAAGTCTTAACTACAGACTGTACAGTCTTAACCACAGACTGTGCAGTCTTAAGTACAGACTGTGCAGTCTTAACTACAGACTGTGCAGTCTTAACTACAGACTGTGCAGTCTTAACTACAGACAGTGCAGTCTTAACTACAGACTGTGTAGTCTTAACTACAGACTGTGCAGCCTTAACTACAGACTGTGCAGTCTTAAGTGCAGACTGTGCAGTCTTAAGTGCAGACTGTGCAGTCTTAAGTACAGACTGTGCAGTCTTAACTACAGACTGTGCAGTCTTAAGAACAGACTAGGCAGTCTTAAGTACAGACTGTGCAGTCTTTAGTACAGACTGTGCAGTCTCAACTACAGACTGTGCAGTCTTAACTACAGACTGTGCAGTCTTAAGTGCAGACTGTGCAGTCTTAAGTACAGACTGTGCAGTCTTAGCTACAGACTGTGCAGTCTTAAGAACAGACTAGGCAGTCTTAAGTACAGACTGTGCAGTCTAAAGTACAGACTGTGCAGTCTTAAGTACAAACTGTGTAGTCTTAAGTACAGACTGTGCAGTCTTAACTACAGACTGTGCAGTCTTAACTACAGACTGTGCAGTCTGAAGTGCAGACTGTGCAGTCTTAAGTACAGACTGTGCAGTCTTAGCTAGAGACTGTGCAGTCTTAAGAACAGACTGTGCAGTCTTAAGAACAGACTGTGCAGCCTTAAGTACAGACTGTGCAGTCTTAAGTACAAACTGTGTAGTCTTAAGTACAGACTGTGCAGTCTTAACTACAGACTGTGCAGTCTTAACTACAGACTGTGCAGTCTTAACTACAGACTGTACAGTCTGAAGTGTAGACTGTGCAGTCTTAAGTACAGACTGTGCAGTCTTAGCTAGAGACTGTGCAGTCTTAGGAACAGACTGTGCAGTCTTAAGTACAGACTGTGCAGTCTAAAGTACAGACTGTGCAGTCTTAACTACAGACTGTGCAGTCTTAACTACAGACTGTGCAGTCTTAAGTACAGACTGTGCAGTCTTAAGTGCAGACTGTGCAGTCTTAAGTGCAGACTGTGCAGTCTTAAGTACAGACTGTGCAGTCTTAACTACAGACTGTGCAGTCTTAAGAACAGACTAGACAGTCTTAAGTACACACTGTGCAGTCTAAAGTACAGACTGTGCAGTCTTAAGTACAAACTGTGTAGTCTTAAGTACAGAC
Source organism: Neoascia interrupta (assembly GCA_947623515.1). Taxonomy (NCBI): domain Eukaryota; kingdom Metazoa; phylum Arthropoda; class Insecta; order Diptera; family Syrphidae; genus Neoascia; species Neoascia interrupta. Next base: position 103,796,484 of record OX392462.1, read on the forward strand.
TGTGCAGTCTTAACTACAGACTGTGCAGTCTTAACTACAGACTGTGCAGTCTTAACTACAGACTGTGCAGTCTTAACTACAGACTGTGCAGTCTTAACTACAGACTGTGCAGTCTGAAGTGCAGACTGTGCAGTCTTAAGTACAGACTGTGCAGTCTTAGCTAGAGACTGTGCAGTCTTAAGAACAGACTGTGCAGCCTTAAGTACAGACTGTGCAGTCTTAATTACAGACTGTGCAGTCTTAACTACAGACTGTGCAGTCTTAACTACAGACTGTGCAGTCTTAAGTACAGACTGTGCAGTCTTAACTACAGACTGTGCAGGCTTAAGTGCAGACTGTGCAGTCTTAAGTGCAGACTGTGCAGTCTTAACTACAGACTGTGCAGTCTTAACTACAGACTGTGCAGTCTTAAGTACAGACTGTGCAGTCTTAAGTACAGTCTGTGCAGTCTTAAGTACAGACTGTGCAGTCTTAAGTGCATTCTGTGCAGTCTTAAGTGCAGACTGTGCAGTCTTAAGTGCAGACTGTGCAGTCTTAACTACAGACTGTGCAGTCTTAAGTGCAGACTGTGCAGTCTTAAGTACAGACTGTGCAGTCTTAAGTACAGACTGTGCAGTCTTAAGTACAGACTGTGCAGTCTTAAGTGCAGGCTGTGCAGTCTTAATTACAGACTGTGCAGTCTTAACTACAGACTGTGCAGTCTTAACTACAGACTGTGCAGTCTTAAGTACAGACTGTGCAGTCTTAACTACAGACTGTGCAGTCTTAAGAACAGACTGTGCAGTCTTAAGTACAGACTGTGCAGTCTAAAGTACAGACTGTGCAGTCTTAACTACAGATTGTGCAGTCTTAACTACAGACTGTGCAGTCCTAAGTGCAGACTGCGCAGTCTTAATTACAGACTGTGCAGTCTTAAGTACAGACTGTGCAGTCTTTACTACAGTCTTAACTACAGACTGTGCAGTCTTAAGTACAGACTGTGCAGTCTTAACTACAGACTGTGCAGTCTTAAGTGCAGACTGTGAAGTCTTAACTACAGACTGTACAGTCTTAACCACAGACTGTGCAGTCTTAAGTACAGACTGTGCAGTCTTAACTACAGACTGTGCAGTCTTAACTACAGACTGTGCAGTCTTAACTACAGACTGTGCAGTCTTAACTACAGACTGTGCAGTCTTAACTACAGACTGTGTAGTCTTAACTACAGACTGTGCAGCCTTAACTACAGACTGTGCAGTCTTAAGTGCAGACTGTGCAGTCTTAAGTACAGACTGTGCAGTCTTAGCTACAGACTGTGCAGTCTTAAGTGCATTCTGTGCAGTCTTAAGTGCAGACTGTGCAGTCTTAAGTGCAGACTGTGCAGTCTTAAATACAGACTGTGCAGTCTTAAGTGCAGACTGTGCAGTCTTAAGTACAGACTGTGCAGTCTTAAGAACAGACTGTGCAGTCTTAAGTGCAGGCTGTGCAGTCTTAATAACAGACTGTGCAGTCTTAACTACAGACTGTTCAGTCTTAACTACAGACTGTGCAGTCTTAAGTGCAGACTGTGCAGTCTTAAGTACAGACTGTGCAGTCTTAAGTAAAGACTGTGCAGTCTTAACTACAGACTGTGCAGTCTTAAGTGCAGACTGTGCAGCCTTAAGTACAGACTGTGCAGTCTTAAGTACAGACAGTGCAGTCTTAACTACAGACTGTGCAGTCTTAACTACAGACTGTGCAGTCTTAAGTACAGACTGTGCAGTCTTAACTACAGACTGTGCAGTTTTAAGTGCAGACTATGCAGTCTTAATTACAGACTGTGCAATCTTAAGTACAGACTGTGCAGTCTTAAGTACAGACTGTGCAGTCTTAAGTACAGACTGTGCAGTCTTAACTACAGACTGTGCAGTCTTAAGAACAGACTGTGCAGTCTTAACTACAGACTGTGCAGTCTTAAGAACAGACTAGGCAGTCTTAAGTACAGACTGTGCAGTCTAAAGAACAGACTGTGCAGTCGTAAGTACAAACTGTGCAGTCTTAAGCACAGCCTGTGCAGTCTTAAGTACAGACTGTGCAGTCTTAACTACAGACTGTGCAGTCTTAACTACAGACTGTGCAGTCTCAACTACAGACTGTGCAGTCTTAAGTACAGACTGTGAAGTCTTAAGTACAGACTGTGCAGTCTTAACTACAGACTGTGCAGTCTGAAGTGCAGACTGTGCAGTCTTAAGTACAGACTGTGCAGTCTTAGCTAGAGACTGTGCAGTCTTAAGAACAGACTGTGCAGCCTTAAGTACAGACTGTGCAGTCTTAAGTACAGACTTTGCAGTCTTAAGTACAGACTGTGCAGTCTTAACTACAGACTGTGCAGTCTTAAGTACAGACTGTGCAGTCTTAACTACAGACTGTGCAGTTTTAAGTGCAGACTATGCAGTCTTAATTACAGACTGTGCAGTCTTAAGTACAGACTGTGCAGTCTTAAGAACAGACTGTGCAGTCTTAAGTACAGACTGTAAAGTTTAAAGTACAGACTGTGCAGTCTTAACTACAGACTGTGCAGTCTGAAGTGCAGACTGTGCAGTCTGAAGTGCAGACTGTGCAGTCTTAAGTACAGACTGTGCAGTCTTAGCTAGAGACTGTGCAGTCTTAAGAACAGACTGTGCAGCCTTAAGTACAGACTGTGCAGTCTTAAGTACAGACTTTGCAGTCTTAACTACAGACTGTGCAGTCTTAAGTACAGACTGTGCAGTCTTAACTACAGATTGTGCAGTCTTAAGTGCAGACTGTGCAGTCTTAAGTGCAGACTGTGCAGTCTTAACTAGAGACTGTGCAGTCTTAACTACAGACTGTGCAGTCTTAACTACAGACTGTGCAGTCTTAAGTACAGACTGTGCAGTCTTAAGTACAGTCTGTGCAGTCTTAAGTACAGACTGTGCAGTCTCAACTACAGACTGTGCAGTCTTAATTGCAGACTGTGAAGTCTTAAGTACAGACTGTGCAGTCTTAACTACAGACTGTGCAGTCTGAAGTGCAGACTGTGCAGTCTGAAGTGCAGACTGTGCAGTCTGAAGTGCAGACTGTGCAGTCTTAAGTACAGACTGCGCAGTCTTAGCTAGAGACTGTGCAGTCTTAAGAACAGACTGTGCAGCCTTAAGAACAGACTGTGCAGTCTTAAGTGCAGACTGTGCAGTCTTAACTACAGACTGTGCAGTCTTAACTACAGACTGTGCAGTCTTAAGTGCAGACTGTGCAGTCTTAAGTACAGACTGTGCAGTCTTAAGTACAGACTGTGCAGTCTTAAGTGCAGGCTGTGCAGTCTTAAGTACAGACTGTGCAGTCTTAACTACAGACTGTGCAGTCTTAAGTGCAGACTGTGCAGTCTTAAGTACAGACTGTGCAGTCTTAAGTACAGACTGTGCAGTCTTTACTAAAGTCTTAACTACAGACTGTGCAGTCTTAAGTACAGACTGTGCAGTCTTAACTACAGACTGTGCAGTCTTAAGTGCAGACTGTGCAGTCTTAACTACAGACTGTACAGTCTTAACTACAGACTGTGCAGTCTTAAGTACAGACTGTGCAGTCTTAACTACAGACTGTGCAGTCTTAACTACAGACTGTGCAGTCTTAACTACAGACTGTGCAGTCTTAACTACAGACTGTGCAGTCTAAACTACAGACTGTGCAGTCTTAACTACAGACTGTGCAGTCTTAACTACAGACTGTGGAGTCTTAAGTGCAGACTGTGCAGTCTTAAGTACAGACTGTGCAGTCTTAACTACAGACTGTGCAGTCTTAAGAACAGACTAGGCAGTTTTAAGTACAGACTGTGCAGTCTTTAGTACAGACTGTGCAGTCTCAACTACAGACTGTGCAGTCTTAACTACAGACTGTGCAGTCTTAAGTGCAGACTGTGCAGTCTTAAGTACAGACTGTGCAGTCTTAAGTGCAGACTGTGCAGTCTTAAGTACAGACTGTGCAGTCTTAACAACAGACTGTGCAGTCTTAAGAACAGACTAGGCAGTCTTAAGTACAGACTGTGCAGTCTAAAGTACAGACTGTGCAGTCTTAAGTACAAACTGTGTAGTCTTAAGTACAGACTGTGCAGTCTTAACTACAGACTGTGCAGTCTTAACTACAGACTGTGCAGTCTTAACTACAGACTGTGCAGTCTGAAGTGCAGACTGTGCAGTCTTAAGTACAGACTGTGCAGTCTTAACTACAGACTGTGCAGTCTTAACTACAGACTGTGCAGTCTTAACTACAGACTGTGCAGTCTTAATTACAGACTGTGCAGTCTTAAGTACAGACTGTGCAGTCTTAATTACAGACTGTGCAGTCTTAACTACAGACTGTGCAGTCTTAAGTGCAGACTGTGCAGTCTTAAGTGCAGACTGTGCAGTCTTAGGTGCAGACTGTGCAGTCTTAACTACAGACTGTGCAGTCTTAAGTACTGACTGTGCAGTCTTAAGTACAGTCCGTGCAGTCTTAAGTGCAGACTGTGCAGTCTTAAGGGCAGACTGTGCAGTCTTAAGTGCAGACTGTGCAGTCTTAAGTGCAGACTGTGCAGTCTTAACTACAGACTGTGCAGTCTTAAGTACAGACTGTGCAGTCTTAACTACAGACTGTGCAGTCTTAGCTACAGACTGTGCAGTCTTACCTACAGACTGTGCAGTCTTAAGTGCATTCTGTGCAGTCTTAAGTGCAGACTGTGCAGTCTTAAGTGCAGACTGTGCAGTCTTAACTACAGACTGTGCAGTCTTAGCTAGAGACTGTGCAGTCTTAAAAACAGACTGTGCAGTCTTAAGAACAGACTGTGCAGCCTTAAGTACAGACTGTGCAGTCTTAAGTACAGACTGTGCAGTCTTAAGTACAGATTGTGCAGTCTTAACTACAGACTGTGCAGTCTTAACTACAGACTGTGCAGTCTTAGCTACAGACTGTGCAGTCTAAGCTACAGACTGTGCAGTCTTAGCTACAGACTGTGCAGTCTTAAGTGCATTCTGTGCAGTCTTAAGTGCAGACTGTGCAGTCTTAAGTGCAGACTGTGCAGTCTTAACTACAGACTGTGCAGTCTTAGCTAGAGACTGTGCAGTCTTAGCTAGAGACTGTGCAGTCTTAAGAACAGACTGTGCAGCCTTAAGTACAGACTGTGCAGTCTTAAGTGCAGACTGTGCAGTCTTAACTACAGACTGTGCAGTCTTAAGAACAGACTGTGCAGTCTTAAGTACAGACTGTGCAGTCTTAACTAGAGACTGTGCAGTCTTAACTACAGACTGTGCAGTCTTAACTACAGACTGTGCAGTCTTAACTACAGACTGTGCAGTCTTAACTACAGACTGTGCAGTCTTAAGTACAGACTGTGCAGTCTTAAGTGCAGACTGTGCAGTCTTAAGTGCAGACTGTGCAGTCTTAAGTGCAGACTGTGCAGTCTTAACTACAGACTGTGCAGTCTTAGCTACAGACTGTGCAGTCTTAACTACAGACTGTGCAGTCTTAAGTACAGACTGTGCAGTCTTAAGTACAGTCTGTGCAGTCTTAAGTACAGACTGTGCAGTCTTAGCTACAGACTGTGCAGTCTTAAGTGCATTCTGTGCAGTCTTAAGTGCAGACTGTGCAGTCTTAAGTGCAGACTGTGCAGTCTTAACTACAGACTGTGCAGTCTTAAGTGCAGACTGTGCAGTCTTAAGTACAGACTGTGCAGTCTTAAGAACAGACTGTGCAGTCTTAAGTGCAGGCTGTGCAGTCTTAATAACAGACTGTGCAGTCTTAACTACAAACTGTTCAGTCCTAACTACAGACTGTGCAGTCTTAAGTGCAGACTGTGCAGTCTTAAGTACAGACTGTGCAGTCTTAAGTAAAGACTGTGCAGTCTTAACTACAGACTGTGCAGTCTTAAGTGCAGACTGTGCAGCCTTAAGTACAGACTGTGCAGTCTTAAGTACAGACAGTGCAGTCTTAACTACAGACTGTGCAGTCTTAACTACAGACTGTGCAGTCTTAAGTACAGACTGTGCAGTCTTAACTACAGACTGTGCAGTTTTAAGTGCAGACTATGCAGTCTTAATTACAGACTGTGCAGTCTTAAGTACAGACTGTGCAGTCTTAAGTACAGACTGTGCAGTCTTAAGTACAGACTGTGCAGTCTTAACTACAGACTGTGCAGTCTTAAGAACAGACTGTGCAGTCTTAACTACAGACTGTGCAGTCTTAAGAACAGACTAGGCAGTCTTAAGTACAGACTGAGCAGTCTAAAGTACAGACTGTGCAGTCTTAAGTACAAACTGTGCAGTCTTAAGCACAGCCTGTGCAGTCTTAAGTACAGACTGTGCAGTCTTAACTACAGACTGTGCAGTCTCAACTACAGACTGTGCAGTCTTAAGTACAGACTGTGAAGTCTTAAGTACAGACTGTGCAGTCTTAACTACAGACTGTGCAGTCTGAAGTGCAGACTGTGCAGTCTTAAGTAAAGACTGTGCAGTCTGAAGTGCAGACTGTGCAGTCTTAAGAACAGACTGTGCAGCCTTAAGTACAGACTGTGCAGTCTTAAGTACAGACTTTGCAGTCTTAACTACAGACTGTGCAGTCTTAACTACAGACTGTGAAGTCTTAAGTACAGACTGTGCAGTCTTAACTACAGACTGTGCAGTCTGAAGTGCAGACTGTGCAGTCTGAAGTGCAGACTGTGCAGTCTTAAGTACAGACTGTGCAGTCTTAGCTAGAGACTGTGCAGTCTTAGCTAGAGACTGTGCAGTCTTAAGAACAGACTGTGCAGCCTTAAGTACAGACTGTGCAGTCTTAAGTACAGACTTTGCAGTCTTAACTACAGACTGTGCAGTCTTAAGTACAGACTATGCAGTCTTAATTACAGACTGTGCAGTCTTAAGTACAGACTGTGCAGTCTTAAGAACAGACTGTGCAGTCTTAAGTACAGACTGTGCAGTCTTAAGTACAGACTGTGCAGTCTTAACTACAGACTGTGCAGTCTTAACTACAGACTGTGCAGTCTCAACTACAGACTGTGCAGTCTTAAGTACAGACTGTGAAGTCTTAAGTACAGACTGTGCAGTCTTAACTACAGACTGTGCAGTCTTAACTACAGACTGTGCAGTCTGAAGTGCAGACTGTGCAGTCTGAAGTGCAGACTGTGCAGTCTTAAGTACAGACTGTGCAGTCTTAGCTAGAGACTGTGCAGTCTTAAGAACAGACTGTGCAGCCTTAAGTACAGACTGTGCAGTCTTAAGTACAGACTTTGCAGTCTTAACTACAGACTGTGCAGTCTTAAGTACAGACTGTGCAGTCTTAACTACAGATTGTGCAGTCTTAAGTGCAGACTGTGCAGTCTTAAGTGCAGACTGTGCAGTCTTAACTACAGACTGTGCAGTCTTAACTACAGACTGTGCAGTCTTAACTACAGACTGTGCAGTCTTAAGTACAGACTGTGCAGTCTTAAGTACAGTCTGTGCAGTCTTAAGTACAGACTGTGCAGTCTCAACTACAGACTGTGCAGTCTTAATTGCAGACTGTGAAGTCTTAAGTACAGACTGTGCAGTCTTAACTACAGACTGTGCAGTCTGAAGTGCAGACTGTGCAGTCTGAAGTGCAGACTGTGCAGTCTGAAGTGCAGACTGTGCAGTCTTTAGTACAGACTGTGCAGTCTTAGCTAGAGACTGTGCAGTCTTAAGAACAGACTGTGCAGCCTTAAGTACAGACTGTGCAGTCTTAAGTGCAGACTGTGCAGTCTTAACTACAGACTGTGCAGTCTTAAGTGCAGACTGTGCAGTCTTAAGTACAGACTGTGCAGTCTTAAGTACAGACTGTGCAGTCTTAAGTGCAGGCTGTGCAGTCTTAAGTACAGACCGTGCAGTCTTAACTACAGACTGTGCAGTCTTAAGTACAGACTGTGCAGTCTTTACTAAAGTCTTAACTACAGACTGTGCAGTCTTAAGTACAGACTGTGCAGTCTTAACTACAGACTGTGCAGTCTTAAGTGCAGACTGTGCAGTCTTAACTACAGACTGTACAGTCTTAACTACAGACTGTGCAGTCTTAAGTACAAACTGTGCAGTCTTAAGCACAGCCTGTGCAGTCTTAAGTACAGACTGTGCAGTCTTAACTACAGACTGTGCAGTCTTAACTACAGACTGTGCAGTCTCAACTACAGACTGTGCAGTCTTAAGTACAGACTGTGAAGTCTTAAGTACAGACTGTGCAGTCTTAACTACAGACTGTGCAGTCTGAAGTGCAGACTGTGCAGTCTTAGCTAGAGACTGTGCAGTCATAAGAACAGACTGTGCAGCCTTAAGTACAGACTGTGCAGTCTTAAGTACAGACTTTGCAGTCTTAACTACAGACTGTGCAGTCTTAACTACAGACTGTGCAGTCTTAAGTACAGACTGTGCAGTCTTAACTACAGACTGTGCAGTTTTAAGTGCAGACTATGCAGTCTTAATTACAGACTGTGCAGTCTTAAGTACAGACTGTGCAGTCTTAAGAACAGACTGTGCAGTCTTAAGTACAGACTGTGCAGTCTTAAGTACAGACTGTGCAGTCTTAACTACAGACTGTGCAGTCTTAACTACAGACTGTGCAGTCTCAACTACAGACTGTGCAGTCTTAAGTACAGACTGTGAAGTCTTAAGTACAGACTGTGCAGTCTTAACTACAGACTGTGCAGTCTTAACTACAGACTGTGCAGTCTTAAGTGCAGACTGTGCAGTCTGAAGTGCAGACTGTGCAGTCTTAACTACAGACTGTGCAGTCTTAAGTACAGACTGTGCAGTCTTAAGTACAGTCTGTGCAGTCTAAAGTACAGACTGTGCAGTCTCAACTACAGACTGTGCAGTCTTAATTGCAGACTGTGAAGTCTTAAGTACAGACTGTGCAGTCTTAACTACAGACTGTGCAGTCTGAAGTGCAGACTGTGCAGTCTGAAGTGCAGACTGTGCAGTCTGAAGTGCAGACTGTGCAGTCTTAAGTACAGACTGTGCAGTCTTAGCTAGAGACTGTGCAGTCTTAAGAACAGACTGTGCAGCCTTAAGTACAGACTGTGCAGTCTTAAGTGCAGACTGTGCAGTCTTAACTACAGACTGTGCAGTCTTAAGTGCAGACTGTGCAGTCTTAAGTACAGACTGTGCAGTCTTAAGTACAGACTGTGCAGTCTTAAGTGCAGGCTGTGCAGTCTTAAGTACAGACTGTGCAGTCTTAACTACAGACTGTGCAGTCTTAAGTACAGACTGTGCAGTCTTTACTAAAGTTTTAACTACAGACTGTGCAGTCTTAAGTACAGACTGTGCAGTCTTAACTACAGACTGTGCAGTCTTAAGTGCAAACTGTGCAGTCTTAACTACAAACTGTACAGTCTTAACTACAGACTGTGCAGTCTTAAGTACAGACTGTGCAGTCTTAAGTACAGACTGTGCAGTCTTAACTACAGACTGTGCAGTCTTAACTACAGACTGTGCAGTCTTAACTACAGACTGTGCAGTCTTAACTACAGACTGTGCAGTCTTAACTACAGACTGTGCAGTCTTAACTACAGACTGTGCAGTCTTAACTACAGACTGTGCAGTCTTAACTACAGACTGTGCAGTCTTAAGTGCAGACTGTGCAGTCTTAAGTACAGACTGTGCAGTCTTAACTACAGACTGTGCAGTCTTAAGAACAGACTAGGCAGTTTTAAGTACAGACTGTGCAGTCTTTAGTACAGACTGTGCAGTCTCAACTACAGACTGTGCAGTCTTAACTACAGACTGTGCAGTCTGAAGTGCAGACTGTGCAGTCTTAAGTACAGACTGTGCAGTCTTAGCTCGAGACTGTGCAGTCTTAAGAACAGACTGTGCAGCCTTAAGTACAGACTGTGCAGTCTTAAGTACAGACTGTGCAGTCTTAACTACAGACTGTGCAGTCTTAACTACAGACTGTGCAGTCTTAATTACAGACTGTGCAGTCTTAAGTACAGACTGTGCAGTCTTAAGTGCAGACTGTGCAGTCTTAAGTGCAGACTGTGCAGTCTTAGGTGCAGACTGTGCAGTCTTAACTACAGACTGTGCAGTCTTAAGTACAGACTGTGCAGTCTTAAGTACAGTCCGTGCAGTCTTAAGTGCAGACTGTGCAGTCTTAAGGGCAGACTGTGCAGTCTTAAGTGCAGACTGTGCAGTCTTAAGTGCAGACTGTGCAGTCTTAACTACAGACTGTGCAGTCTTAAGTACAGACTGTGCAGTCTTAACTACAGACTGTGCAGTCTTAACTACAGACTGTGCAGTCTTAGCTACAGACTGTGCAGTCTTAGCTACAGACTGTGCAGTCTTAGCTACAGACTGTGCAGTCTTAAGTGCATTCTGTGCAGTCTTAAGTGCAGACTGTGCAGTCTTAAGTGCAGACTGTGCAGTCTTAACTACAGACTGTGCAGTCTTAAGTGCAGACTGAACAGTCTTAAGTACAGACTGTGCAGTCTTAAGTGCAGGCTGTGCAGTCTTAATTACAGACTGTGCAGTCTTAACTACAGACTGTTCAGTCTTAAGTACAGACTGTGCAGTCTTAAGTACAGACTGTGCAGTCTTAACTACAGACTGTGCAGTCTTAAGTGAGACTGTGCAGTCTTAAGTACAGACTGTGCAGTCTGACTGTGCAGTCTTAACTACAGACTGTGCAGTCTTAACTACAGACTGTGCAGTCTTAACTACAGACTGTGCAGTCTTAAGTACAGACTGTGCAGTCTTAATTACAGACTGTGCAGTCTTAAGTGCAGACTATGCAGTCTTAATTACAGACTGTGCAGTCTTAAGTACAGACTGTGCAGTCTTAAGTACAGACTGTGCAGTCTTAACTACAGACTGTGCAGTCTTAAGTACAGACTGTGCAGTCTTAAGTACAGACTGTGCAGTCTTAACTACAGGCTTTGCAGTCTTAACTACAGACTGTGCAGTCTCAACTACAGACTGTGCAGTCTTAAGTACAGACTGTGCAGTCTTAACTACAGACTGTGCAGTCTTAACTACAGACTGTGCAGTCTTAACTACAGACTGTGCAGTCTTAGCTACAGACTGTGCAGTCTTAGCTACAGACTGTGCAGTCTTAAGTGCATTCTGTGCAGTCTTAAGTGCAGACTGTGCAGTCTTAAGTGCAGACTGTGCAGTCTTAACTACAGACTGTGCAGTCTTAAGTGCAGACTGAACAGTCTTAAGTACAGACTGTGCAGTCTTAAGTACAGACTGTGCAGTCTTAAGTGCAGGCTGTGCAGTCTTAATTACAGACTGTGCAGTCTTAACTACAGACTGTTCAGTCTTAAGTACAGACTGTGCAGTCTTAACTACAGACTGTGCAGTCTTAAGTGAGACTGTGCAGTCTTAAGTACAGACTGTGCAGTCTGACTGTGCAGTCTTAACTACAGACTGTGCAGTCTTAACTACAGACTGTGCAGTCTTAAGTACAGACTGTGCAGTCTTAACTACAGACTGTGCAGTCTTAAGTGCAGACTATGCAGTCTTAATTACAGACTGTGCAGTCTTAAGTACAGACTGTGCAGTCTTAAGTACAGACTGTGCAGTCTTAACTACAGACTGTGCAGTCTTAAGAACAGACTAGGCAGTCTTAAGTACAGACTGTGCAGTCTAAAGTACAGACTGTGCAGTCTTAAGTACAAACTGTGCAGTCTTAAGTACAGCCTGTGCAGTCTTAACTACAGACTGTGCAGTCTTAACTACAGACTGTGCAGTCTTAAGTGCAGACTGTGCAGTCTTAAGTACAGACTGTGCAGTCTTAACTACAGACTGTGCAGTCTTAAGAACAGACTGTGCAGTCTTAAGTACAGACTGTGCAGTCTTAAGTACAGACTGTGCAGTCTTAACTACAGACTGTGCAGTCTTAACTACAGACTGTGCAGTCTCAACTACAGACTGTGCAGTCTTAAGTACAGACTGTGCAGTCTTAACTACAGACTGTGCAGTCTTAATTGCAGACTGTGAAGTATTAAGTACAGACTGTGCAGTCTTAACTTCAGACTGTGCAGTCTTAAGTGCAGACTGTGCAGTCTTAAGTACAGACTGTGCAGTCTTAAGTACAGACTGTGCAGTCTTAACTAAAGACTGTGCAGTCTTAACTACAGACTGTGCAGTCTTAACTACAGACTGTGCAGTCTGAAGTGCAGACTGTGCAGTCTTAAGTACAGACTGTGCAGTCTTAGCTAGAGACTGTGCAGTCTTAAGAACAGACTGTGCAGTCTTAAGAACAGACTGTGCAGCCTTAAGTACAGACTGTGCAGTCTTAAGTACAGACTGTGCAGTCTTAACTACAGACTGTGCAGTCTTAAGTGAGACTGTGCAGTCTTAAGTACAGACTGTGCAGTCTGACTGTGCAGTCTTAACTACAGACTGTGCAGTCTTAACTACAGACTGTGCAGTCTTAACTACAGACTGTGCAGTCTTAAGTACAGACTGTGCAGTCTTAACTACAGACTGTGCAGTCTTAAGTGCAGACTATGCAGTCTTAATTACAGACTGTGCAGTCTTAAGTACAGACTGTGCAGTCTTAAGTACAGACTGTGCAGTCTTAACTACAGACTGTGCAGTCTTAAGTACAGACTGTGCAGTCTTAAGTACAGACTGTGCAGTCTTAACTACAGGCTTTGCAGTCTTAACTACAGACTGTGCAGTCTCAACTACAGACTGTGCAGTCTTAAGTACAGACTGTGCAGTCTTAACTACAGACTGTGCAGTCTTAACTACAGACTGTGCAGTCTTAACTACAGACTGTGCAGTCTTAGCTACAGACTGTGCAGTCTTAGCTACAGACTGTGCAGTCTTAAGTGCATTCTGTGCAGTCTTAAGTGCAGACTGTGCAGTCTTAAGTGCAGACTGTGCAGTCTTAACTACAGACTGTGCAGTCTTAAGTGCAGACTGAACAGTCTTAAGTACAGACTGTGCAGTCTTAAGTACAGACTGTGCAGTCTTAAGTACAGACTGTGCAGTCTTAAGTGCAGGCTGTGCAGTCTTAATTACAGACTGTGCAGTCTTAACTACAGACTGTTCAGTCTTAAGTACAGACTGTGCAGTCTTAACTACAGACTGTGCAGTCTTAAGTGAGACTGTGCAGTCTTAAGTACAGACTGTGCAGTCTGACTGTGCAGTCTTAACTACAGACTGTGCAGTCTTAACTACAGACTGTGCAGTCTTAAGTACAGACTGTGCAGTCTTAACTACAGACTGTGCAGTCTTAAGTGCAGACTATGCAGTCTTAATTACAGACTGTGCAGTCTTAAGTACAGACTGTGCAGTCTTAAGTACAGACTGTGCAGTCTTAACTACAGACTGTGCAGTCTTAAGAACAGACTAGGCAGTCTTAAGTACAGACTGTGCAGTCTAAAGTACAGACTGTGCAGTCTTAAGTACAAACTGTGCAGTCTTAAGTACAGCCTGTGCAGTCTTAACTACAGACTGTGCAGTCTTAACTACAGACTGTGCAGTCTTAAGTGCAGACTGTGCAGTCTTAAGTACAGACTGTGCAGTCTTAACTACAGACTGTGCAGTCTTAAGAACAGACTGTGCAGTCTTAAGTACAGACTGTGCAGTCTTAAGTACAGACTGTGCAGTCTTAACTACAGACTGTGCAGTCTTAACTACAGACTGTGCAGTCTCAACTACAGACTGTGCAGTCTTAAGTACAGACTGTGCAGTCTTAACTACAGACTGTGCAGTCTTAATTGCAGACTGTGAAGTATTAAGTACAGACTGTGCAGTCTTAACTTCAGACTGTGCAGTCTTAAGTGCAGACTGTGCAGTCTTAAGTACAGACTGTGCAGTCTTAAGTACAGACTGTGCAGTCTTAACTAAAGACTGTGCAGTCTTAACTACAGACTGTGCAGTCTTAACTACAGACTGTGCAGTCTGAAGTGCAGACTGTGCAGTCTTAAGTACAGACTGTGCAGTCTTAGCTAGAGACTGTGCAGTCTTAAGAACAGACTGTGCAGTCTTAAGAACAGACTGTGCAGCCTTAAGTACAGACTGTGCAGTCTTAAGTACAGACTGTGCAGTCTTAACTACAGACTGTGCAGTCTTAACTACAGACTGTGCAGTCTTAGCTACAGACTGTGCAGTCTTAAGTACAGACTGTGCAGTCTTAAGTGCAGACTGTGCAGTCTTAAGTGCAGACTGTGCAGTCTTAAGTGCAGACTGTGCAGTCTTAACTACAGACTGTGCAGTCTTAACAACAGACTGTGCAGTCTTAAGTACAGACTGTGCAGTCTTAAGTACAGTCTGTGCAGTCTTAAGTACAGACTGTGCAGTCTTAGCTACAGACTGTGCAGTCTTAAGTGCATTCTGTGCAGTCTTAAGTGCAGACTGTGCAGTCTTAAGTGCAGACTGTGCAGTCTTAACTACAGACTGTGCAGTCTTAAGTGCAGACTGTGCAGTCTTAAGTACAGACTGTGCAGTCTTAAGAACAGACTGTGCAGTCTTAAGTGCAGGGTGTGCAGTCTTAATAACAGACTGTGCAGTCTTAACTACAGACTGTTCAGTCTTAACTACAGACTGTGCAGTCTTAAGTGCAGACTGTGCAGTCTTAAGTACAGACTGTGCAGTCTTAAGTACAGACTGTGCAGTCTTAACTAGAGACTGTGCAGTCTTAAGTGCAGACTGTGCAGTCTTAAGTACAGACTGTGCAGTCTTAAGTACAGACAGTGCAGTCTTAACTACAGACTGTGCAGTCTTAACTACAGACTGTGCAGTCTTAAGTACAGACTGTGCAGTCTTAACTACAGACTGTGCAGTTTTAAGTGCAGACTATGCAGTCTTAATTACAGACTGTGCAGTCTTAAGTACAGACTGTGCAGTCTTAAGTACAGACTGTGCAGTCTTAAGTACAGACTGTGCAGTCTTAACTACAGACTGTGCAGTCTTAAGAACAGACTGTGCAGTCGTAACTTCAGACTGTGCAGTCTTAAGAACAGACTAGGCAGTCTTAAGTACAGACTGTGCAGTCTAAAGTACAGACTGTGCAGTCTTAAGTACAAACTGTGCAGTCTTAAGCACAGCCTGTGCAGTCTTAACTACAGACTGTGCAGTCTTAAGAACAGACTATGCAGTCTTAAGTACAGACTGTGCAGTCTTAAGTACAGACTGTGCAGTCTTAACTACAGACTGTGCAGTCTTAACTACAGACTGTGCAGTCTCAACTACAGACTGTGCAGTCTTAAGTACAGACTGTGAAGTCTTAAGTACAGACTGTGCAGTCTTAACTACAGACTGTGCAGTCTGAAGTGCAGACTGTGCAGTCTTAAGTACAGACTGTGCAGTCTTAGCTAGAGACTGTGCAGTCTTAAGAACAGACTGTGCAGCCTTAAGTACAGACTGTGCAGTCTTAAGTACAGACTATGCAGTCTTAACTACAGACTGTGCAGTCTTAAGTACAGACTGTGCAGTCTTTACTACAGACTGTGCAGTCTTAAGTGCAGACTGTGCAGTCTTAAGTGCAGACTGTGCAGTCTTAACTACAGACTGTGCAGTCTTAACTACAGACTGTGCAGTCTTAACTACAGACTGTGCAGTCTTAAGTACAGACTGTGCAGTCTTAAGTACAGTCTGTGCAGTCTTAAGTACAGACTGTGCAGTCTCAACTACAGACTGTGCAGTCCTAATTGCAGACTGTGAAGTCTTAAGTACAGACTGTGCAGTCTTAACTACAGACTGTGCAGTCTGAAGTGCAGACTGTGCAGTCTGAAGTGCAGACTGTGCAGTCTTAAGTACAGACTGTGCAGTCTTAGCTAGAGACTGTGCAGTCTTAAGAACAGACTGTGCAGCCTTAAGTACAGACTGTGCAGTCTTAAGTACAGACTGTGCAGTCTTAACTACAGACTGTGCAGTCTTAAGTACAGACTGTGCAGTCTTAACTACAGACTGTGCAGTCTTAAGTGCAGACTGTGCAGTCTTAAGTACAGACTGTGCAGTCTTTACTACAGACTGTGCAGTCTGCACTTAAGACTGCACAGTCTGTAGTTAAGACTGCACAGTCTTTAGTTAAGACTGCACAGTCTGTACTTAAGACTGCACAGTCTGTAGTTAAGACTGCACAGTCTGCACTTAAGATTGCACAGTCTGTAGTTAAGACTGCACAGTCTGTTCTTAAGACTGCACAGTCTGTACTTAAGACTTCAAAGTCTGCAATTAAGACTGCAAAGTCTGTAGTTAAGACTGCACAGTCTGTACTAAAGACTGCACAGTCTGTACTTAAGACTCTACAGTCTGTAGTTGAGACTGCACAGTCTGTAGTTAAGACTGCACAGTCTGTAGTTAAGACTGCACAGTCTGTACTTAAGACTGCACAGTCTGTTCTTAAGACTGCACAGTCTGTTCTGAATTTTAAATTTTATTTTTCGAATAACTCCTTTTTTACGCATTTTTGGAGTTTGTGCTCATACAAACAATTAATCTACGACGCAAGACCTATCTAATGGTGTAGGTTTGATTGCGATTTGAGCGAAAAAAATTTTAAATTTTATTTTTCGAATAACTCCATTTTTACGCATTTTTGGAGTTTGTGCTCATACAAGCAATTAATCTACGACGCAAGACCTATCCAATGGTGTAGGTTTCATTTCATTGATTTGAGCGAAAAAATTTTAAATTTTATTTTTCGAATAACTCGATTTTTACGCATTTTTGGAGTTTGTGTTCATACAAGCAATTAATCTACGACGCAAGACCTATCCAATGGTGTAGGTTTCATTGCGATTAGAGCGAAAAAATTTTTAAATTTTATTTTTCGAATAACTCCTTTTTTACGCATTTTTGGAGTTTGTGCTCATACAAACAATTAATCTACGACGCAAGACCTATCAAATGGTGCAGGTTTCATTTCATTGATTTGAGCGAAAAAATTTTAAATTTTATTTTTCGAAGAACTCTTTTTTTACGCATTTTTGGAGTTTGTCCTCATACAAACAATTAATCTACGACGCAAGACCTATTCAATGGTGTAGGTTTCCTTGCGAATTGAGCGAAAAAATTTAAAATTTTATTTTTCGAATAACTCGATTTTTACGCATTTTTTGAGTTTGTGCTCATACAAGCAATTAATCTACGACGCAAGACCTATCCAATGGTGTAGGTTTCATTGCGATTAGAGCGAAAAAAATTTTAAATTTTATTTTTCGAATAACTCCTTTTTTACGCATTTTTGGAGTTTGTGCTCATACAAGCAATTAATCTACGACACAAGACCTATCCAACGGTGTAGGTTTCATTGCGATTTGAGCGAAAAAAATTAAAATTTTATTTTTCGAATAACTCGATTTTTACGCATTTTTGGAGTTTGTGCTCATACAAGCAATTAATCTACGACGCAAGACCTATCCAATGGTGTAGGTTTCATTGCGATTAGAGCGAAAAAAATTTTAAATTTTATTTTTCGAATAACTCCTTTTTTACGCATTTTTGGAGTTTGTGCTCATACAAGCAATTAATCTACGACACAAGACCTATCCAACGGTGTAGGTTTCATTGCGATTTGAGCGAAAAAATTTTAAATTTTATTTTTCGAAGAACTCCTTTTTTACGCATTTTTGGAGTTTGTGCTCATACAAACAATTAATCTACGACGCAAGACCTATTCAATGGTGTAGGTTTCATTGCGATTTGAGCGAAAAAATTTAAAATTTTATTTTTCGAATAACTCGATTTTTACGCATTTTTGGAGTTTGTGCTCATACAAGCAATTAATCTACGACGCAAGACCTATCCAATGGTGTAGGTTTCATTGCGATTAGAGCGAAAAAAATTTTAAATTTTATTTTTCGAATAACTCCTTTTTTACGCATTTTTGGAGTTTGTGCTCATACAAACAATTAATCTACGACGCAAGACCTATTCAATGGTGTAGGTTTCATTGCGATTTGAGCGAAAAAAATTTTAAATTTTATTTTTCGAATAACTCGATTTTTACGCATTTTTGGAGTTTGTGCTCATACAAGCAATTAATCTACGACGCAAGACCTATCCAATGGTGCAGGTTTCATTGCGATTTGAGCGAAAAAATTTTAAATTTTATTTTTCGAATAACTCCATTTTTACGCATTTTTGGAGTTTGTGCTCATACAAACAATTAATCTACGACGCAAGACCTATCTAATGGTGTAGGTTTGATTGCGATTTGAGCGAAAAAAATTTTAAATTTTATTTTTTGAATAACTCCATTTTTACGCATTTTTGGAGTTTGTGCTCATACAAACAATTAATCTACGACGCAAGACCTATCCAATGGTGTAGGTTTCATTTCATTGATTTGAGCGAAAAAATTTTAAATTTTATTTTTCGAATAACTCCATTCTTACGCATTTTTGGAGTTTGTGCTCATACACACAATTAATCTACGACGCAAGACCTATCCAATGGTGTAGGCTTCATTGCGATTTGAGCGAAAAAAATTTAAATTTAATTTTTCGAATAACTCCTTTTTTACGCATTTTTGGAGTTTTTGCTCATACAAACAATTAATCTACGACGCAAGACCTATCTAATGGTGTTGGTTTGATTGCGATTTGAGCGAAAAAAATTTTAAATTTTATTTTTCGAATAACTCCATTTTTACGCATTTTTGAAGTTTGTGCTCAAACAAGCAATTAATCTACGACGCAAGACCTATCCAATGGTGTAGGTTTCATTTCATTGATTTGAGCGAAAAAATTTTAAATTTTATTTTTCGAAGAACTCCTTTTTTACGCATTTTTGGAGTTCGTGCTCATACAAACAATTAATCTACGACGCAAGACCTATTCAATGGTGTAGGTTTCATTGCGATTTGAGCGAAAAAAAATTTAAATTTTATTTTTCGAATAACTCGATTTTTACGCATTTTTGGAGTTTGTGCTCATACAAGCAATTAATCTACGACGCAAGACCTATCCAATGGTGTAGGTTTCATTGCGATTAGAGCGAAATAATTTTTAAATTTTATTTTTCGAATAACTCCTTTTTTACGCATTTTTGGAGTTTGTGCTCATACAAGCAATTAATCTACGACACAAGACCTATCCAACGGTGTAGGTTTCATTGCGATTTGAGCGAAAAAATTTTAAATTTCATTTTTCGAAGAACTCTTTTTTTACGCATTTTTGGAGTTTGTGCTCATACAAACAATTTATCTACGACGCAAGACCTATCCAATGGTGTGGATTTTATTGCGATTTGAGCGAAAAAAATTTTAAATTTTATTTTTCGAATAACTCCATTTTTACGCATTTTTGGAGTTTGTGCTCATACAAGCAATTAATCTACGACGCAAGACCTATCCAATGGTGTAGGTTTCATTTCATTGATTTGAGCGAAAAAATTTTAAATTTTATTTTTCGAAGAACTCCTTTTTTACGCATTTTTGGAGTTTGTGCTCATACAAACAATTAATCTACGACGCAAGACCTATTCAATGGTGTAGGTTTCATTGCGATTTGAGCGAATAAAATTTTAAATTTTATTTTTCGAATAACTTGATTTTTACGCATTTTTGGAGTTTGTGCTCATACAATAATTAATCTACGACGCAAGACCTATCCAATGGTGTAGGTTTCATTGCGATTTGAGCGAAAAAATTTTAAATTTTATTTTTCGAATAACTCCTTTTTTACGCATTTTTGGAGTTTGTGCTCATACAAACAATTAATCTACGACGCAAGACCTATCTAATGGTGTAGGTTTAATTGCGATTTGAGCGAAAAAAATTTTAAATTTTATTTTTCGAATAACTCCATTTTTACGCATTTTTGGAGTTTGTGCTCATACAAGCAATTAATCTACGACGCAAGACCTATCCAATGGTGTAGGTTTCATTTCATTGATTTGTGCGAAAAAATTTTAAATTTTATTTTTCGAAGAACTCCTTTTTTACGCATTTTTGGAGTTTGTGCTCATACAAACAATTAATCTACGACGCAAGACCTATTCAATGGTGTAGGTTTCATTGCGATTTGAGCGAAAAAAAATTTTAAATTTTATTTTTCGAATAACTCGATTTTTACGCATTTTGGAGTTTGTGCTCATACAAGCAATTAATCTACGACGCAAGACCTATCCAATGGTGTAGGTTTCATTGCGATTAGAGCGAAAAAAATTTTATTTTTCGAATAACTCCTTTTTTACGCATTTTTGGAGTTTGTGCTCATACAAACAATTAATCTACGACGCAAGACCTATCAAATGGTGCAGGTTTCATTGCGATTTGTTCGAAAAAATTTTAAATTTCATTTTTCGAATAACTCCATTCTTACGCATTTTTGGAGTTTGTGCTTATACACACAATTAATCTACGACGCAAGACCTATCCAATGGTGTAGGTTTCATTGCGATTTGAGCGAAACAATTTTAAATTTTATTTTTCGAATAACTCCTTTTTTACGCATTTTTGGAGTTTGTGCTCATACAAACAATTAATCAATGACGCAAGACCTATCTAATGGTGTAGGTTTCATTGCGATTTGAGCGAAAAAATTTTAAATTTTATTTTTCGAATAACTCCTTTTTTACGCATTTTTGGAGTTTGTGCTCATACAAACAATTAATCTACGACGCAAGACCTATCCAATGGTGTAGGTCTTGCGATTAGAGCGAAAAAATTTTTAAATATTATTTTTCGAAGAACTCCTTTTTTACGCATTTTTGGAGTTTGTGCTCATACAAACAATTAATCTACGACGCAAGACCTATTCAATGGTGTAGGTTTCATTGCGATTTGAGCGAAAAAAAATTTAAATTTTATTTTTCGAATAACTCGATTTTTACGCATTTTTGGAGTTTGTGCTCATACAAGCAATTAGTCTACGACGCAAGACCTATCCAATGGTGTAGGTTTTTTATTGCGATTTGAGCGAAAAAATTTTTAAATTTTATTTTTCGAATAACTCCTTTTTTACGCATTTTTGGAGTTTGTGCTCATACAAACAATTAATCTACGACGCAAGACCTATCCAATGGTGTAGGTTTCATTGCGATTTGAGCGAAAAAATTTTAAATTTCATTTTTCGAATAACTCCATTCTTACGCATTTTTGGAGTTTGTGCTTATACACACAAGTAATCTACGATGCAAGACCTATCCAATGGTGTAGGTTTCATTGCGATTTGAGCGAAAAAAATTTTAAATTTTATTTTACGAATAACTCCTTTTTTACGCATTTTTGGAGTTTGTGCTCATACAAACAATTAATCTACGACGCAAGACCTATCCAATGGTGTAGGTTTCATTGCGATTTGAGCGAAAAAATTTTTAAATATTATTTTTCGAAGAACTCCTTTTTTACGCATTTTTGGAGTTTGTGCTCATACAAACAATTAATCTACGACGCAAGACCTATTCAATGGTGTAGGTTTCATTGCGATTTGAGCGAAAAAAATTTTAAATTTTATTTTTCGAATAACTCGATTTTTACGCATTTTTGGAGTTTGTGCTCATACAAGCAATAAGTCTACGACGCAAGACCTACCCAATGGTGTAGGTTTCATTGCGATTAGAGCGAAAAAATTTTTAAATTTTATTCTTCGAATAACTCCTTTTTTACGCATTTTTGGAGTTTGTGCTCATAAAAACAATTAATCTACGACGCAAGACCTATCAAATGGTGCAGGTTTCATTGCGATTTGAGCGAAAAAAAATTTTAAATTTTATTTTTCGAATAACTCCATTCTTACGCATTTTTGGAGTTTGTGCTCATACACACAATTAATCTACGACGCAAGACCTATCCAATGGTGTAGGTTTCATTGCGAATTGAGCGAAAAAATTTTAAATTTTATTTTTCGAATAACTCCTTTTTTACGCATTTTTGGAGTTTGTGCTCATACAAACAATTAATCTACGACGCAAGACCTATCCAATGGTGTAGGTTTCATTGCGATTTAAGCGAAAAAAATTTAAATTTTATTTTTCGAATAACTCCTTTTTTACGCATTTTTGGAGTTTGTGCTCATACAAACAATTAATCTACGACGCAAGACCTATCCAATGGTGTAGGGTTTTTATTGCGACTTGAGCGAAAAAATTTTTAAATTTTATTTTTCGAATAACTCCTTTTTTACGCATTTTTGGAGTTTGTGCTCATACAAACAATTAATCTACGACGCAAGACCTATCCAATGGTGTAGGTTTCATTGCGATTATTTTTCGAATAACTCCTTTTTACGCATTTTTGGAGTTTGTGCTCATACAAACAATTAATCTACGACACAAGACCTATCCAATGGTGTAGGTTTCATTGCGATTTGAGCGAAAAAATTTTAAATTTTATTTTTCGAATAACTCCTTTTTTACGCATTTTTGGAGTTTGTGCTCATACAAACAATTAATCTACGACGCAAGACCTATTCAATGGTGTAGGTTTCATTGCGATTTGAGCGAAAAAAATTTTAAATTTTATTTTTCGAATAACTCCTTTTTTACGCATTTTTGGAGTTTGTGCTCATACAAACAATTAATCTACGACGCAATACCTATCCAATGGTGTGGGTTTCATTGCGATTTGAGCGAAAAAATTTTAAATTTTATTTTTCGAATAACTCCTTTTTTACGCATTTTTAGAGTTTGTGCTCATACAAACAATTAATCTACGACGCAAGACCTATTTAATGGTGTAGGTTTCATTGCGATTCGAGCGAAAAAATTTTAAATTTTATTTTTCGAATAACTCCTTTTTTACGCATTTTTGGAGTTTGTGCTCATACAAACAATTCATCTACGACGCAAGACCTATCCAATGGTGTAGGTTTTTTATTGCGATTTGAGCGAAAAAATTTTTAAATTTTATTTTTCGAATAACTCCTTTTTTACGCATTTTTGGAGTTTGTGCTCATACAAACAATTAATCTACGACGCAAGACCTATCCAATGGTGTAGGTTTCATTGCGATTCGAGCGAAAAAATTTTAAATTTTATTTTTCGAATAACTCCTTTTTTACGCATTTTTGGAGTTTGTGCTCATACAAACAATTAATCTACGACGCAAGACCTATCCAATGGTGTAGGTTTTTTATTGCGATTTGAGCGAAAAAATTTTTGGAGTTTGTGCTCATACAAACAATTAATCTACGACGCAAGACCTATCCAATGGTGTAGGTTTCATTGCGATTATTTTTCGAATAACTCCTTTTTACGCATTTTTGGAGTTTGTGCTCATACAAACAATTAATCTACGACGCAAGACCTATCCAATGGTGTAGGTTTTTTATTGCGATTTGAGCGAAAAAATTTTTAAATTTTATTTTTCGAATAACTCCTTTTTTACGCATTTTTGGAGTTTGAGCGAAAAAATTTTAAATTTTATTTTTCGAAGAACTCTTTTTTTACGCATTTTTCGAGTTTGTGCTCATACAAACAATTAATCTACGACGCAAGACCTATTCAATGGTGTAAGTTTCATTTTTGGAGTTTGACCTATCCAATGGTGTAGATTTTATTGCGATTTGAGCGAAAAAAATTTTAAATTTTATTTTTCGAATAACTCCATTTTTACGCATTTTTGGAGTTTGTGCCCATACAAACAATTAATCTACGACGCAAGACCTATCCAATGGTGTAGGTTTCATTGCGATTATTTTTCGAATAACTCCTTTTTACGCATTTTTGGAGTTTGTGCTCATACAAACAATTAATCTACGACACAAGACATATCCAATGGTGTAGGTTTCATTGCGATTTGAGCGAAAAAATTTTAAATTTTATTTTTCGAATAACTCCTTTTTTACGCATTTTTGGAGTTTGAGCGAAAAAATTTTAAATTTTATTTTTCGAAGAACTCTTTTTTTACACATTTTTGGAGTTTGTGCTCATACAAACAATTAATCTACGACGCAAGACCTATTCAATGGTGTAGGTTTCATTGCGATTTGAGCGAAAAAAATTTTAAATTTTATTTTTCGAATAACTCCTTTTTTACGCATTTTTGGAGTTTGTGCTCATACAAACAATTAATCTACGACGCAAGACCTATCCAATGGTGTAGGTTTCATTACGATTTGAGCGAAAAAATTTTAAATTTTATTTTTCGAATAACTCCTTTTTTACGCATTTTTGGAGTTTGTGCTCATACAAACAATTAATCTACGACGCAAGACCTATCCAATGGTGTAGGTTTTTTATTGCGATTTGAGCGAAAAAATTTTAAATTTTATTTTTCGAATAACTCCTTTTTTACGCATTTTTGGAGTTTGACCTATCCAATGGTGTAGATTTTATTGCGATTTGAGCGAAAAAAATTTTAAATTTTATTTTTCGAATAACTCCATTTTTACGCATTTTTGGAGTTTGTGCTCATACAAGCAATTAATCTACGACGCAAGACCTATCCAATGGTGTAGGTTTCATTGCGATTAGGGCGAAAAAAATTTTAAATTTTATTTTTCGAATAACTCCTTTTTTACGCATTTTTGGAGTTTGTGCTCATACAAACAATTAATCTACGACGCAAGACCTATCAAATGGTGCAGGTTTCATTGCGATTTGAGCGAAAAAATTTTAAATTTTATTTTTCGAATAACTCTTTTTTTACGCATTTTTGGAGTTTGAGCGAAAAAATTTTAAATTTTATTTTTCGAAGAACTGTTTTTTTACGCATTTTTGGAGTTTGTGCTCATACAAACAATTAATCTACGACGCAAGACCTATTTAATGGTGTAGGTTTTATTGCGATTTGAGCGAAAAAAATTTTAAATTTTATTTCTCGAATAACTCCATTTTTACGCATTTTTGGAGTTTGTGCTCATACAAACAATTAATCTACGACGCAAGACCTATCCAATGGTGTAGGTTTCATTGCGATTTGAGCGAAAAAATTTTAAATTTTATTTTTCGAATAACTCCATTTTTACGCATTTTGGAGTTTGTGCTCATACAAGCCATTAATCTACGACGCAAGACCTATCTAATGGTGTAGGTTTCACTGCGATTCGAGCGAAAAAATTTTAAATTTTATTTTTCGAATAACTCCATTTTTACGCATTTTTGGAGTTTGTGCTCATACAAGCAATTAATCTACGACGCAAGACCTATCCAATGGTGTAGGTTTCATTGCGATTTGAGCGAAAAAATTTTAAATTTTATTTTTCGAATAACTCCTTTCTTACGCATTTTTGGAGTTTGTGCTCATACAAACAATTAATCTACGACGCAAGACCTATCCAATGGTGAAGGTTTCATTGCGATTATTTTTCGAATAACTCCTTTTTACGCATTTTTGGAGTTTGTGCTCATACAAACAATTAATCTACGACGCAAGACCTATCCAATGGTGTAGGTTTCATTGCGATTTGAGCGAAAAAATTTTAAATTTTATTTTTCGAATAACTCCATTTTTACGCATTTTGGAGTTTGTGCTCATACAAGCAATTAATCTACGACGCAAGACCTATCTAATGGTGTAGGTTTCATTGCGATTCGAGCGAAAAAATTTTAAATTTTATTTTTCGAATAACTCCATTTTTACGCATTTTTGGAGTTTGTGCTCATACAAGCAATTAATCTACGACGCAAGACCTATCCAATGGTGTAGGTTTCATTGCGATTTGAGCGAAAAAATTTTAAATTTTATTTTTCGAATAACTCCTTTCTTACGCATTTTTGGAGTTTGTGCTCATACAAACAATTAATCTACGACGCAAGACCTATCCAATGGTGAAGGTTTCATTGCGATTATTTTTCGAATAACTCCTTTTTACGCATTTTTGGAGTTTGTGCTCATACAAACAATTAATCTACGACACAAGACCTATCCAATGGTGTAGCTTTCATTGCGATTTGAGCGAAAAAATTTTAAATTTTATTTTTCGAATAACTCCTTTTTTACGCATTTTTGGAGTTTGAGCGAAAAAATTTTAAATTTTATTTTTCGAAGAACTCTTTTTTTACGAATTTTTGGAGTTTGTGCTCATACAAACAATTAATCTACGACGCACGACCTATTCAGTGGTGTAGGTTTCATTGCGATTTGAGCGAAAAAAATTTTAAATTTTATTTTTCGAATAACTCCTTTTTTACGCATTTTTGGAGTTTGTGCTCATACAAACAATTAATCTACGACGCAAGACCTATCCAATGGTGTAGGTTTCATTGCGATTTGAGCGAAAAAAATTTTAAATTTTATTTTTCGAATAACTCCTTTTTTACGCATTTTTGGAGTTTGTGCTCATACAAACAATTAATCTACGACGCAAGACCTATTCAATGGTGTAGATTTTATTGCGATTTGAGCGAAAAAATTTTCAAATTTTATTTTTCGAATAACTCGATTTTTACGCATTTTTGGAGTTTGTGCTCATACAAGCAATTAATCTACGACGCAAGACCTATCCAATGGTGTAGGTTTCATTGCGATTAGGGCGAAAAAAAATTTAAATTTTATTTTTCGAATAACTCCTTTTTTACGCATTTTTGGAGTTTGTGCTCATACAAACAATTAATCTACGACGCAAGACCTATCAAATGGTGCAGGTTTCATTGCGATTTGAGCGAAAAAATTTTAAATTTTATTTTTCGAATAACTCCTTTTTTACGCATTTTTGGAGTTTGAGCGAAAAAATTTTAAATTTTATTTTTCGAAGAACTGTTTTTTTACGCATTTTTGGAGTTTGTGCTCATACAAACAATTAATCTACGACGCAAGACCTATTTAATGGTGTAGGTTTTATTGCGATTTGAGCGAAAAAAATTTTAAATTTTATTTCTCGAATAACTCCATTTTTACGCATTTTTGGAGTTTGTGCTCATACAAACAATTAATCTACGACGCAAGACCTATCCAATGGTGTAGGTTTCATTGCGATTTGAGCGAAAAAATTTTAAATTTTATTTTTCGAATAACTCCATTTTTACGCATTTTGGAGTTTGTGCTCATACAAGCAATTAATCTACGAAAAAATTTTAAATTTTATTTTTCGAATAACTCCATTTTTACTCATTTTTGGAGTTTGTGCTCATACAAGCAATTAATCTACGACGCAAGACCTATCCAACGGTGTAGGTTTCATTGCGATTTGAGCGAAAAAATTTTAAATTTTATTTTTCGAATAACTCCATTTTTACGCATTTTTGGAGTTTGTGCTCATACAAGCAATTAATCTACGACGCAAGACCTATCCAATGGTGTAGGTTTCATTGCGATTTGAGCGAAAAAATTTTAAATTTTATTTTTCGAATAACTCCTTTCTTACGCATTTTTGGAGTTTGTGCTCATACAAACAATTAATCTACGACGCAAGACCTATCCAATGGTGAAGGTTTCATTGCGATTATTTTTCGAATAACTCCTTTTTACGCATTTTTGGAGTTTGTGCTCATACAAACAATTAATCTACGACGCAAGACCTATCCAATGGTGTAGGTTTTTTATTGCGATTTGAGCGAAAAAATTTTTAAATTTATTTTTCGAATAACTCCTTTTTTACGCATTTTTGGAGTTTGTGCTCATACAAACAATTAATCTACGACGCAAGACCTATCCAATGGTGTAGGTTTCATTGCGATTATTTTTCGAATCACTCCTTTTTACGCATTTTTGGAGTTTGTGCTCATACAAACAATTAATCTACGACACAAGACCTATCCAATGGTGTAGGTTTCATTGCGATTTGAGCGAAAAAATTTTAAATTTTATTTTTCGAATAACTCCTTTTTTACGCATTTTTGGAGTTTGACCTATCCAATGGTGTAGATTTTATTGCGATTTGAGCGAAAAAAATTTTAAATTTTATTTTTCGAATAACTCCATTTTTACGCATTTTTGGAGTTTGTGCTCATACAAACAATTAATCTACGACGCAAGACCTATCCAATGGTGTAGGTTTCATTGCGATTTGAGCGAAAAAATTTTAAATTTTATTTTTCGAATAACTCCTTTTTTACGCATTTTTGGAGTTTGTGCTCATACAAACAATTAATCTACGACGCAAGACCTATCCAATGGTGTAGCTTTCATTTCATTGATTTGAGCGAAAAAATTTTAAATAAAATTTTAAATTTTATTTTTCGAAGAACTCCTTTTTTACGCATTTTTGGAGTTTGTGCTCATACAAACAATTAATCTACGACGCAAGACCTATTCAATGGTGTAGGTTTCATTGCGATTTGAGCGAAAAAAATTTTAAATTTTATTTTTCGAATAACTCCTTTTTTACGCATTTTTGGAGTTTGTGCTCATACAAACAATTAATCTACGACGCAAGACCTATTCAATGGTGTAGATTTTATTGCGATTTGAGCGAAAAAATTTTCAAATTTTATTTTTCGAATAACTCGATTTTTACGCATTTTTGGAGTTTGTGCTCATACAAGCAATTAATCTACGACGCAAGACCTATCCAATGGTGTAGGTTTCATTGCGATTAGGGCGAAAAAAATTTTAAATTTTATTTTTCGAATAACTCCTTTTTTACGCATTTTTGGAGTTTGTGCTCATACAAGCAATTAATCTACGACGCAAGACCTATCCAATGGTGTAGGTTTCATTGCGATTTGAGCGAAAAAATTTTAAATTTTATTTTTCGAATAACTCCTTTCTTACGCATTTTTGGAGTTTGTGCTCATACAAACAATTAATCTACGACGCAAGACCTATCCAATGGTGAAGGTTTCATTGCGATTATTTTTCGAATAACTCCTTTTTACGCATTTTTGGAGTTTGTGCTCATACAAACAATTAATCTACGACGCAAGACCTATCCAATGGTGTAGGTTTCATTGCGATTTGAGCGAAAAAATTTTAAATTTTATTTTTCGAATAACTCCATTTTTACGCATTTTGGAGTTTGTGCTCATACAAGCAATTAATCTACGACGCAAGACCTATCTAATGGTGTAGGTTTCATTGCGATTCGAGCGAAAAAATTTTAAATTTTATTTTTCGAATAACTCCATTTTTACGCATTTTTGGAGTTTGTGCTCATACAAGCAATTAATCTACGACGCAAGACCTATCCAATGGTGTAGGTTTCATTGCGATTTGAGCGAAAAAATTTTAAATTTTATTTTTCGAATAACTCCTTTCTTACGCATTTTTGGAGTTTGTGCTCATACAAACAATTAATCTACGACGCAAGACCTATCCAATGGTGAAGGTTTCATTGCGATTATTTTTCGAATAACTCCTTTTTACGCATTTTTGGAGTTTGTGCTCATACAAACAATTAATCTACGACACAAGACCTATCCAATGGTGTAGCTTTCATTGCGATTTGAGCGAAAAAATTTTAAATTTTATTTTTCGAATAACTCCTTTTTTACGCATTTTTGGAGTTTGTGCTCATACAATCAATTAATCTACGACGCAAGACCTATCCAATGGTGAAGGTTTCATTGCGATTATTTTTCGAATACCTCCTTTTTACGCATTTTTGGAGTTTGTGCTCATACAAACAATTAATCTACGACGCAAGACCTATCCAATGGTGTAGGTTTCATTGCGATTTAAGCGAAAAAATTTTAAATTTTATTTTTCGAATAACTCCTTTTTTACGCATTTTTGGAGTTTGTGCTCATACAAACAATTAATCTACGACGCAAGACCTATCCAATGGTGTAGGTTTTTTATTGCGATTTGAGCGAAAAAAATTTTAAATTTTATTTTTTGAATAACTCCTTTTTTACGCATTTTTGGAGTTTGTGCTCATACAAACAATTAATCTACGACGCAAGACCTATCCAATGGTGTAGGTTTCATTGCGATTATTTTTCGAATAACTCCTTTTTACGCATTTTTGGAGTTTGTGCTCATACAAACAATTAATCTACGACACAAGACCTATCCAATGGTGTAGGTTTCATTGCGATTTGAGCGAAAAAATTTTAAATTTTATTTTTCGAATAACTCCTTTTTTACGCATTTTTGGAGTTTGAGCGAAAAAATTTTAAATTTTATTTTTCGAAGAACTCTTTTTTTACGAATTTTTGGAGTTTGTGCTCATACAAACAATTAATCTACGACGCACGACCTATTCAGTGGTGTAGGTTTCATTGCGATTTGAGCGAAAAAAATTTTAAATTTTATTTTTCGAATAACTCCTTTTTTACGCATTTTTGGAGTTTGTGCTCATACAAACAATTAATCTACGACGCAAGACCTATCCAATGGTGTAGGTTTCATTGCGATTTGAGCGAAAAAAATTTAAATTTTATTTTTCGAATAACTCCTTTTTTACGCATTTTTGGAGTTTGTGCTCATACAAACAATTAATCTACGACGCAAGACCTATCTAATGGTGAAGGTTTCATTGCGATTCGAGCGAAAAAATTTTAAATTTTATTTTTCGAATAACTCCTTTTTTACGCATTTTTGGAGTTTGTGCTCATACAAACAATTAATCTACGACGCAAGGCCTATCCAATGGTGTAGGTTTTTTATTGCGATTTGAGCGAAAAAAATTTTAAATTTTATTTTTCGAATAACTCCTTTTTTACGTATATTTGGAGTTTGTGCTCATACAAACAATTAATCTACGACGCAAGACCTATCCAATGGTGAAGGTTTCATTGCGATTATTTTTCGAATAACTCCTTTTTACGCATTTTTGGAGTTTGTGCTCATACAAACAATTAATCTACGACGCAAGACCTATCCAATGGTGTAGGTTTCATTGCGATTTGAGCGAAAAAATTTTAAATTTTATTTTTCGAATAACTCCATTTTTACGCATTTTGGAGTTTGTGCTCATACAAGCTATTAATCTACGACGCAAGACCTATCTAATGGTGTAGGTTTCACTGCGATTCGAGCGAAAAAATTTTAAATTTTATTTTTCGAATAACTCCATTTTTACGCATTTTTGGAGTTTGTGCTCATACAAGCAATTAATCTACGACGCAAGACCTATCCAATGGTGTAGGTTTCATTGCGATTTGAGCGAAAAAATTTTAAATTTTATTTTTCGAATAACTCCTTTCTTACGCATTTTTGGAGTTTGTGCTCATACAAACAATTAATCTACGACGCAAGACCTATCCAATGGTGAAGGTTTCATTGCGATTATTTTTCGAATAACTCCTTTTTACGCATTTTTGGAGTTTGTGCTCATACAAACAATTAATCTACGACGCAAGACCTATCCAATGGTGTAGGTTTCATTGCGATTTGAGCGAAAAAATTTTAAATTTTATTTTTCGAATAACTCCATTTTTACGCATTTTGGAGTTTGTGCTCATACAAGCAATTAATCTACGACGCAAGACCTATCTAATGGTGTAGGTTTCATTGCGATTCGAGCGAAAAAATTTTAAATTTTATTTTTCGAATAACTCCATTTTTACGCATTTTTGGAGTTTGTGCTCATACAAGCAATTAATCTACGACGCAAGACCTATCCAATGGTGTAGGTTTCATTGCGATTTGAGCGAAAAAATTTTAAATTTTATTTTTCGAATAACTCCTTTCTTACGCATTTTTGGAGTTTGTGCTCATACAAACAATTAATCTACGACGCAAGACCTATCCAATGGTGAAGGTTTCATTGCGATTATTTTTCGAATAACTCCTTTTTACGCATTTTTGGAGTTTGTGCTCATACAAACAATTAATCTACGACACAAGACCTATCCAATGGTGTAGCTTTCATTGCGATTTGAGCGAAAAAATTTTAAATTTTATTTTTCGAATAACTCCTTTTTTACGCATTTTTGGAGTTTGTGCTCATACAATCAATTAATCTACGACGCAAGACCTATCCAATGGTGAAGGTTTCATTGCGATTATTTTTCGAATACCTCCTTTTTACGCATTTTTGGAGTTTGTGCTCATACAAACAATTAATCTACGACGCAAGACCTATCCAATGGTGTAGGTTTCATTGCGATTTAAGCGAAAAAATTTTAAATTTTATTTTTCGAATAACTCCTTTTTTACGCATTTTTGGAGTTTGTGCTCATACAAACAATTAATCTACGACGCAAGACCTATCCAATGGTGTAGGTTTTTTATTGCGATTATTTTTCGAATAACTCCTTTTTACGCATTTTTGGAGTTTGTGCTCATACAAACAATTAATCTACGACACAAGACCTATCCAATGGTGCAGGTTTCATTGCGATTTGAGCGAAAAAATTTTAAATTTTATTTTTCGAATAACTCCTTTTTTACGCATTTTTGGAGTTTGAGCGAAAAAATTTTAAATTTTATTTTTCGAAGAACTCTTTTTTTACGAATTTTTGGAGTTTGTGCTCATACAAACAATTAATCTACGACGCACGACCTATTCAGTGGTGTAGGTTTCATTGCGATTTGAGCGAAAAAAATTTTAAATTTTATTTTTCGAATAACTCCTTTTTTACGCATTTTTGGAGTTTGTGCTCATACAAACAATTAATCTACGACGCAAGACCTATCCAATGGTGTAGGTTTCATTGCGATTTGAGCGAAAAAATTTTAAATTTTATTTTTCGAATAACTCCTTTTTTACGCATTTTTGGAGTTTGTGCTCATACAAACAATTAATCTACGACGCAAGACCTATCTAATGGTGAAGGTTTCATTGCGATTCGAGCGAAAAAATTTTAAATTTTATTTTTCGAATAACTCCTTTTTTACGCATTTTTGGAGTTTGTGCTCATACAAACAATTAATCTACGACGCAAGGCCTATCCAATGGTGTAGGTTTTTTATTGCGATTTGAGCGAAAAAAATTTTAAATTTTATTTTTCGAATAACTCCTTTTTTACGTATATTTGGAGTTTGTGCTCATACAAACAATTAATCTACGACGCAAGACCTATCCAATGGTGTAGGTTTCATTGCGATTATTTTTCGAATAACTCCTTTTTACGCATTTTTGGAGTTTGTGCTCATACAAACAATTAATCTACGACACAAGACCTATCCAATGGTGTAGGTTTCATTGCGATTTGAGCGAAAAAATTTTAAATTTTATTTTTCGAATAACTCCTTTTTTTCGCATTTTTGGAGTTTGAGCGAAAAAATTTTAAATTTTATTTTTCGAAGAACTCTTTTTTTTACGCACTTTTGGAGTTTGTGCTCATACAAACAATTAATCTACGACGCAAGACCTATTCAATGGTGTAGGTTTCATTGCGATTTGAGCGAAAAAAATTTTAATTTTTATTTTTCGAATAACTCCTTTTTTACGCATTTTTGGAGTTTGACCTATCCAATGGTGTAGATTTTATTGCGATTTAAGCGAAAAAAATTTTAAATTTTATTTTTCGAATAACTCCATTTTTACGCATTTTTGGAGTTTGTGCTCATACAAACAATTAATCTACGACGCAAGACCTATCCAATGGTGTAGGTTTCATTGCGATTTGAGCGAAAAAATTTTAAATTTTATTTTTCGAATAACTCCTTTTTTACGCATTTTTGGAGTTTGTGCTCATACAAACAATTAATCTACGACGCAAGACCTATCCAATGGTGTAGGTTTCATTTCATTGATTTGAGCGAAAAAATTTTAAATAAAATTTTAAATTTTATTTTTCGAAGAACTCCTTTTTTACGCATTTTTGGAGTTTGTGCTCATACAAACAATTAATCTACGACGCAAGACCTATTCAATGGTGTAGGTTTCATTGCGATTTGAGCGAAAAAAATTTTAAATTTTATTTTTCGAATAACTCCTTTTTTACGCATTTTTGGAGTTTGTGCTCATACAAACAATTAATCTACGACGCAAGACCTATTCAATGGTGTAGATTTTATTGCGATTTGAGCGAAAAAATTTTCAAATTTTATTTTTCGAATAACTCGATTTTTACGCATTTTTGGAGTTTGTGCTCATACAAGCAATTAATCTACGACGCAAGACCTATCCAATGGTGTAGGTTTCATTGCGATTAGGGCGAAAAAAATTTTAAATTTTATTTTTCGAATAACTCCTTTTTTACGCATTTTTGGAGTTTGTGCTCATACAAACAATTAATCTACGACGCAAGACCTATCAAATGGTGCAGGTTTCATTGCGATTTGAGCGAAAAAATTTTAAATTTTATTTTTCGAATAACTCCTTTTTTACGCATTTTTGGAGTTTGAGCGAAAAAATTTTAAATTTTATTTTTCGAAGAACTCTTTTTTTACGAATTTTTGGAGTTTGTGCTCATACAAACAATTAATCTACGACGCACGACCTATTCAGTGGTGTAGGTTTCATTGCGATTTGAGCGAAAAAAATTTTAAATTTTATTTTTCGAATAACTCCTTTTTTACGCATTTTTGGAGTTTGTGCTCATACAAACAATTAATCTACGACGCAAGACCTATCCAATGGTGTAGGTTTCATTGCGATTTGAGCGAAAAAATTTTAAATTTTATTTTTCGAATAACTCCTTTTTTACGCATTTTTGGAGTTTGTGCTCATACAAACAATTAATCTACGACGCAAGACCTATCTAATGGTGAAGGTTTTTTATTGCGATTATTTTTCGAATAACTCCTTTTTACGCATTTTTGGAGTTTGTGCTCATACAAACAATTAATCTACGACACAAGACCTATCCAATGGTGCAGGTTTCATTGCGATTTGAGCGAAAAAATTTTAAATTTTATTTTTCGAATAACTCCTTTTTTACGCATTTTTGGAGTTTGAGCGAAAAAATTTTAAATTTTATTTTTCGAAGAACTCTTTTTTTACGAATTTTTGGAGTTTGTGCTCATACAAACAATTAATCTACGACGCACGACCTATTCAGTGGTGTAGGTTTCATTGCGATTTGAGCGAAAAAAATTTTAAATTTTATTTTTCGAATAACTCCTTTTTTACGCATTTTTGGAGTTTGTGCTCATACAAACAATTAATCTACGACGCAAGACCTATCCAATGGTGTAGGTTTCATTGCGATTTGAGCGAAAAAATTTTAAATTTTATTTTTCGAATAACTCCTTTTTTACGCATTTTTGGAGTTTGTGCTCATACAAACAATTAATCTACGACGCAAGACCTATCTAATGGTGAAGGTTTCATTGCGATTCGAGCGAAAAAATTTTAAATTTTATTTTTCGAATAACTCCTTTTTTACGCATTTTTGGAGTTTGTGCTCATACAAACAATTAATCTACGACGCAAGGCCTATCCAATGGTGTAGGTTTTTTATTGCGATTTGAGCGAAAAAAATTTTAAATTTTATTTTTCGAATAACTCCTTTTTTACGTATATTTGGAGTTTGTGCTCATACAAACAATTAATCTACGACGCAAGACCTATCCAATGGTGTAGGTTTCATTGCGATTATTTTTCGAATAACTCCTTTTTACGCATTTTTGGAGTTTGTGCTCATACAAACAATTAATCTACGACACAAGACCTATCCAATGGTGTAGGTTTCATTGCGATTTGAGCGAAAAAATTTTAAATTTTATTTTTCGAATAACTCCTTTTTTTCGCATTTTTGGAGTTTGAGCGAAAAAATTTTAAATTTTATTTTTCGAAGAACTCTTTTTTTTACGCACTTTTGGAGTTTGTGCTCATACAAACAATTAATCTACGACGCAAGACCTATTCAATGGTGTAGGTTTCATTGCGATTTGAGCGAAAAAAATTTTAATTTTTATTTTTCGAATAACTCCTTTTTTACGCATTTTTGGAGTTTGACCTATCCAATGGTGTAGATTTTATTGCGATTTAAGCGAAAAAAATTTTAAATTTTATTTTTCGAATAACTCCATTTTTACGCATTTTTGGAGTTTGTGCTCATACAAACAATTAATCTACGACGCAAGACCTATCCAATGGTGTAGGTTTCATTGCGATTTGAGCGAAAAAATTTTAAATTTTATTTTTCGAATAACTCCTTTTTTACGCATTTTTGGAGTTTGTGCTCATACAAACAATTAATCTACGACGCAAGACCTATCCAATGGTGTAGGTTTCATTTCATTGATTTGAGCGAAAAAATTTTAAATAAAATTTTAAATTTTATTTTTCGAAGAACTCCTTTTTTACGCATTTTTGGAGTTTGTGCTCATACAAACAATTAATCTACGACGCAAGACCTATTCAATGGTGTAGGTTTCATTGCGATTTGAGCGAAAAAAATTTTAAATTTTATTTTTCGAATAACTCCTTTTTTACGCATTTTTGGAGTTTGTGCTCATACAAACAATTAATCTACGACGCAAGACCTATTCAATGGTGTAGATTTTATTGCGATTTGAGCGAAAAAATTTTCAAATTTTATTTTTCGAATAACTCGATTTTTACGCATTTTTGGAGTTTGTGCTCATACAAGCAATTAATCTACGACGCAAGACCTATCCAATGGTGTAGGTTTCATTGCGATTAGGGCGAAAAAAATTTTAAATTTTATTTTTCGAATAACTCCTTTTTTACGCATTTTTGGAGTTTGTGCTCATACAAACAATTAATCTACGACGCAAGACCTATCAAATGGTGCAGGTTTCATTGCGATTTGAGCGAAAAAATTTTAAATTTTATTTTTCGAATAACTCCTTTTTTACGCATTTTTGGAGTTTGAGCGAAAAAATTTTAAATTTTATTTTTCGAAGAACTCTTTTTTTACGAATTTTTGGAGTTTGTGCTCATACAAACAATTAATCTACGACGCACGACCTATTCAGTGGTGTAGGTTTCATTGCGATTTGAGCGAAAAAAATTTTAAATTTTATTTTTCGAATAACTCCTTTTTTACGCATTTTTGGAGTTTGTGCTCATACAAACAATTAATCTACGACGCAAGACCTATCCAATGGTGTAGGTTTCATTGCGATTTGAGCGAAAAAATTTTAAATTTTATTTTTCGAATAACTCCTTTTTTACGCATTTTTGGAGTTTGTGCTCATACAAACAATTAATCTACGACGCAAGACCTATCTAATGGTGAAGGTTTCATTGCGATTCGAGCGAAAAAATTTTAAATTTTATTTCTCGAATAACTCCATTTTTACGCATTTTTGGAGTTTGTGCTCATACAAACAATTAATCTACGACGCAAGACCTATCCAATGGTGTAGGTTTCATTGCGATTTGAGCGAAAAAATTTTAAATTTTATTTTTCGAATAACTCCATTTTTACGCATTTTGGAGTTTGTGCTCATACAAGCTATTAATCTACGACGCAAGACCTATCTAATGGTGTAGGTTTCACTGCGATTCGAGCGAAAAAATTTTAAATTTTATTTTTCGAATAACTCCATTTTTACGCATTTTTGGAGTTTGTGCTCATACAAGCAATTAATCTACGACGCAAGACCTATCCAATGGTGTAGGTTTCATTGCGATTTGAGCGAAAAAATTTTAAATTTTATTTTTCGAATAACTCCTTTCTTACGCATTTTTGGAGTTTGTGCTCATACAAACAATTAATCTACGACGCAAGACCTATCCAATGGTGAAGGTTTCATTGCGATTATTTTTCGAATAACTCCTTTTTACGCATTTTTGGAGTTTGTGCTCATACAAACAATTAATCTACGACGCAAGACCTATCCAATGGTGTAGGTTTCATTGCGATTTGAGCGAAAAAATTTTAAATTTTATTTTTCGAATAACTCCATTTTTACGCATTTTGGAGTTTGTGCTCATACAAGCAATTAATCTACGACGCAAGACCTATCTAATGGTGTAGGTTTCATTGCGATTCGAGCGAAAAAATTTTAAATTTTATTTTTCGAATAACTCCATTTTTACGCATTTTTGGAGTTTGTGCTCATACAAGCAATTAATCTACGACGCAAGACCTATCCAATGGTGTAGGTTTCATTGCGATTTGAGCGAAAAAATTTTAAATTTTATTTTTCGAATAACTCCTTTCTTACGCATTTTTGGAGTTTGTGCTCATACAAACAATTAATCTACGACGCAAGACCTATCCAATGGTGAAGGTTTCATTGCGATTATTTTTCGAATAACTCCTTTTTACGCATTTTTGGAGTTTGTGCTCATACAAACAATTAATCTACGACACAAGACCTATCCAATGGTGTAGCTTTCATTGCGATTTGAGCGAAAAAATTTTAAATTTTATTTTTCGAATAACTCCTTTTTTACGCATTTTTGGAGTTTGTGCTCATACAATCAATTAATCTACGACGCAAGACCTATCCAATGGTGAAGGTTTCATTGCGATTATTTTTCGAATACCTCCTTTTTACGCATTTTTGGAGTTTGTGCTCATACAAACAATTAATCTACGACGCAAGACCTATCCAATGGTGTAGGTTTCATTGCGATTTAAGCGAAAAAATTTTAAATTTTATTTTTCGAATAACTCCTTTTTTACGCATTTTTGGAGTTTGTGCTCATACAAACAATTAATCTACGACGCAAGACCTATCCAATGGTGTAGGTTTTTTATTGCGATTTGAGCGAAAAAAATTTTAAATTTTATTTTTTGAATAACTCCTTTTTTACGCATTTTTGGAGTTTGTGCTCATACAAACAATTAATCTACGACGCAAGACCTATCCAATGGTGTAGGTTTCATTGCGATTATTTTTCGAATAACTCCTTTTTACGCATTTTTGGAGTTTGTGCTCATACAAACAATTAATCTACGACACAAGACCTATCCAATATTGTAGGTTTCATTGCGATTTGAGCGAAAAAATTTTAAATTTTATTTTTCGAATAACTCCTTTTTTACGCATTATTGGAGTTTGAGCGAAAAAATTTTAAATTTTATTTTTCGAAGAACTCTTTTTTTACGAATTTTTGGAGTTTGTGCTCATACAAACAATTAATCTACGACGCACGACCTATTCAGTGGTGTAGGTTTCATTGCGATTTGAGCGAAAAAAATTTTAAATTTTATTTTTCGAATAACTCCTTTTTTACGCATTTTTGGAGTTTGTGCTCATACAAACAATTAATCTACGACGCAAGACCTATCCAATGGTGTAGGTTTCATTGCGATTTGAGCGAAAAAATTTTAAATTTTATTTTTCGAATAACTCCTTTTTTACGCATTTTTGGAGTTTGTGCTCATACAAACAATTAATCTACGACGCAAGACCTATCTAATGGTGAAGGTTTCATTGCGATTCGAGCGAAAAAATTTTAAATTTTATTTTTCGAATAACTCCTTTTTTACGCATTTTTGGAGTTTGTGCTCATACAAACAATTAATCTACGACGCAAGGCCTATCCAATGGTGTAGGTTTTTTATTGCGATTTGAGCGAAAAAAATTTTAAATTTTATTTTTCGAATAACTCCTTTTTTACGCATATTTGGAGTTTGTGCTCATACAAACAATTAATCTACGACGCAAGACCTATCCAATGGTGTAGGTTTCATTGCGATTATTTTTCGAATAACTCCTTTTTACGCATTTTTGGAGTTTGTGCTCATACAAACAATTAATCTACGACACAAGACCTATCCAATGGTGTAGGTTTCATTGCGATTTGAGCGAAAAAATTTTAAATTTTATTTTTCGAATAACTCCTTTTTTTCGCATTTTTGGAGTTTGAGCGAAAAAATTTTAAATTTTATTTTTCGAAGAACTCTTTTTTATACGCACTTTTGGAGTTTGTGCTCATACAAACAATTAATCTACGACGCAAGACCTATTCAATGGTGTAGGTTTCATTGCGATTTGAGCGAAAAAAATTTTAATTTTTATTTTTCGAATAACTCCTTTTTTACGCATTTTTGGAGTTTGACCTATTCAATGGTGTAGATTTTATTGCGATTTGAGCGAAAAAAATTTTAAATTTTTTTTTTCGAATAACTCCTTTTTTACGCATTTTTGGAGTTTGTGCTCATACAAACAATTAATCTACGACGCAAGACCTATCCAATGGTGTAGGTTTCATTTCATTGATTTGAGCGGAAAAATTTTAAATAAAATTTTAAATTTTATTTTTCGAAGAACTCCTTTTTTACGCATTTTTGGAGTTTGTGCTCATACAAACAATTAATCTACGACGCAAGACCTATTCAATGGTGTAGGTTTCATTGCGATTTGAGCGAAAAAAATTTTAAATTTTATTTTTCGAATAACTCCTTTTTTACGCATTTTTGGAGTTTGTGCTCATACAAACAATTAATCTACGACGCAAGACCTATCCAATGGTGTAGATTTTATTGCGATTTGAGCGAAAAAATTTTTAAATTTTATTTTTCAAATAACTCGATTTTTACGCATTTTTGGAGTTTGTGCTCATACAAACAATTAATCTACGACACAAGACCTATCCAATGGTGTAGGTTTCATTGCGATTTGAGCGAAAAAATTTTAAATTTTATTTTTCGAATAACTCCTTTTTTACGCATTTTTGGAGTTTGTGCTCGTACAAACAATTAATCTACGACGCAAGACCTATCCAATGGTGAAGGTTTCATTGCGATTATTTTTCGAATAACTCCTTTTTACGCATTTTTGGAGTTTGTGCTCATACAAAAAATTAATCTACGACACAAGACCTATCCAATGGTGTAGGTTTCATTGCGATTTGAGCGAAAAAATTTTAAATTTTATTTTTCGAATAACTCCTTTTTTACGCATTTTTGGAGTTTGTGCTCATACAAACAATTAATCTACGACGCAAGACCTATCCAATGGTGAAGGTTTCATTGCGATTATTTTTCGAATAACTCCTTTTTACGCATTTTTGGAGTTTGTGCTCATACAAACAATTAATCTACGACACAAGACCTATCCAATGGTGTAGGTTTCATTGCGATTTGAGCGAAAAATTTTTAAATTTTATTTTTCGAATATCTCCTTTTTTACGCATTTTTGGAGTCTGTGCTCATACAAACAATTAATCTACGACGCAAGACCTATCCAATGGTGTAGGTTTCATTGCGATTATTTTTCGAATAACTCGTTTTTACGCATTTTTGGAGTTTGTGCTCATACAAACAATTAATCTACGACACAAGACCTATCCAATATCCAATGGTGTAGGTTTCATTGCGATTTGAGCGAAAAAATTTTAAATTTTATTTTTCGAATAACTCCTTTTTTACGCATTTTTGGAGTTTGTGCTCATACAAACAATTAATCTACGACGCAAGACCTATCAAATGGTGCAGGTTTCATTGCGATCTGAGCGAAAAAAATTTTAAATTTTATTTTTCGAATAACTCCTTTTTACGCATTTTTGGAGTTTGTGCTCATACAAACAATTAATCTACGACACAAGACCTATCCAATGGTGTAGGTTTCATTGCGATTTGAGCGAAAAATTTTTAAATTTTATTTTTCGAATAACTCCTTTTTTACGCATTTTTGGAGTTTGTGCTCATACAAACAATTAATCTACGACGCAAGACCTATCCAATGGTGTAGGTTTCATTGCGATTATTTTTCGAATAACTCCTTTTTACGCATTTTTGGAGTTTGTGCTCATACAAACAATTAATCTACGACACAAGACCTATCTAATGGTGTAGGTTTCATTGCGATTCGAGCGAAAAAATTTTAAATTTTTTTTTCAAATAACTCGATTTTTACGCATTTTTGGAGTTTGTGCTCATACAAACAATTAATCTACGACACAAGACCTATCCAATGGTGTAGGTTTCATTGCGATTTGAGCGAAAAAATTTTAAATTTAATTTTCGAATAACTCCTTTTTTACGCATTTTTGGAGTTTGTGCTCATACAAACAATTAATCTACGACGCAAGACCTATCCAATGGTGAAGGTTTCATTGCGATTATTTTTCAAATATCTCCTTTTTACGCATTTTTGGAGTTTGCGCTCATACAAACAATTAATCTACGACACAAGACCTATCCAAAGGTGTAGGTTTCATTGCGATTTGAGCGAAAAATTTTTAAATTTTATTTTTCGAATATCTCCTTTTTTACGCATTTTTGGAGTTTGTGCTCATACAAGCAATTAATCTACGACGCAAGACCTATCCAATGGTGTAGGTTTCATTGCGATTATTTTTCGAATAACTCCTTTTTACGCATTTTTGGAGTTTGTGCTCATACAAACAATTAATCTACGACACAAGACCTATCCAATGGTGTAGGTTTCATTGCGATTTGAGCGAAAAAATTTTAAATTTTATTTTTCGAATAACTCCTTTTTTACGCATTTTTGGAGTTTGTGCTCATACAAACAATTAATCTACGACGCAAGACCTATCAAATGGTGCAGGTTTCATTGCGATCTGAGCGAAAAAAATTTTAAATTTTATTTTTCGAATAACTCCTTTTTACGCATTTTTGGAGTTTGTGCTCATACAAACAATTAATCTACGACACAAGACCTATCCAATGGTGTAGGTTTCATTGCGATTTGAGCGAAAAATTTTAAATTTTATTTTTCAAATAACTCCTTTTTTACGCATTTTTGGAGTTTGTGCTCATACAAACAATTAATCTACGACGCAAGACCTATCCAATGGTGTAGGTTTCATTGCGATTATTTTTTGAATAACTCCTTTTTACGCATTTTTGGAGTTTGTGCTCATACAAACAATTAATCTACGACACAAGACCTATCTAATGGTGTAGGTTTCATTGCGATTTGAGCGAAAAAATTTTAAATTTTTTTTTTCAAATAACTCGATTTTTACGCATTTTTGGAGTTTGTGCTCATACAAGCAATTAATCTACGACGCAAGACCTATCCAATGGTGTAGGTTTCATTGCGATTTGAGCGAAAAAATTTTAGATTTTATTTTTCGAATAACTCCTTTCTTACGCATTTTTGGAGTTTGTGCTCATACAAACAATTAATCTACGACGCAAGACCTATCCAATGGTGAAGGTTTCATTGCGATTATTTTTCGAATAACTCCTTTTTACGCATTTTTGGAGTTTGTGCTCATACAAACAATTAATCTACGACACAAGACCTATCCAATGGTGTAGGTTTCATTGCGATTTGAGCGAAAAAATTTTAAATTTTATTTTTCGAATAACTCCTTTTTTACGCATTTTTGGAGTTTGTGCTCATACAAACAATTAATCTACGACGCAAGACCTATCCAATGGTGAAGGTTTCATTGCGATTATTTTTCGAATAACTCCTTTTTACGCATTTTTGGAGTTTGTGCTCATACAAACAATTAATCTACGACACAAGACCTATCCAATGGTGTAGGTTTCATTGCGATTTGAGCGAAAAATTTTTAAATTTTATTTTTCGAATAACTCCTTTTTTACGCATTTTTGGAGTTTGTGCTCATACAAACAATTAATCTACGACGCAAGACCTATCCAATGGTGTAGGTTTCATTGCGATTATTTTTCGAATAACTCCTTTTTACGCATTTTTGGAGTTTGTGCTCATACAAACAATTAATCTACGACACAAGACCTATCCAATGGTGTAGGTTTCATTGCGATTTGAGCGAAAAAAATTTAAATTTTATTTTTCGAATAACTCCTTTTTTACGCATTTTTGGAGTTTGTGCTCATACAAACAATTAATCTACGACGCAAGACCTATCAAATGGTGCAGGTTTCATTGCGATCTGAGCGAAAAAAATTTTAAATTTTATTTTTCGAATAACTCCTTTTTACGCATTTTTGGAGTTTGTGCTCATACAAACAATTAATCTACGACACAAGACCTATCCAATGGTGTAGGTTTCATTGCGATTTGAGCGAAAAATTTTTAAATTTTATTTTTCGAATAACTCCTTTTTTACGCATTTTTGGAGTTTGTGCTCATACAAACAATTAATCTACGACGCAAGACCTATCCAATGGTGTAGGTTTCATTGCGATTATTTTCCGAATAACTCCTTTTTACGCATTTTCGGAGTTTGTGCTCATACAAACAATTAATCTACGACACAAGACCTATCCAATGGTGTAGGTTTCATTGCGATTTGAGCGAAAAAATTTTAAATTTTATTTTTCGAATAACTCCTTTTTTACGCATTTTTGGAGTTTGTGCTCATACAAACAATTAATCTACGACGCAAGACCTATCAAATGGTGCAGGTTTCATTGCGATCTGAGCGAAAAAAATTTTAAATTTTATTTTTCGAATAACTCCTTTTTTACGCATTTTTGGAAATTGTGCTCATACAAACAATTAATCTACGGCGCAAGACCTATCTAATGGTGTAAGTTTCATTGCGATTCGAGCGAAAAAATTTTAAATTTTATTTTTCGAATAACTCCTTTTTTACGCATTTTTGGAGTTTGTGCTCATACAAACAATTAATCTACGACGCAAGACCTATCTAATGGTGTAGGTTTCATTGCGATTCGAGCAAAAAAATTTTAAATTTTTTTTTTTCGAATAACTCCATTTTTACGCATTTTTGGAGTTTGTGCTCGTACAAGCAATTAATCTACGACGCAAGACCTATCAAATGGTGCAGGTTTCATTGCGATCTGAGCGAAAAAAATTTTAAATTTTATTTTTCGAATAACTCCTTTTTTACGCATTTTTGGAAATTGTGCTCATACAAACAATTAATCTACGACGCAAGACCTATCTAATGGTGTAAGTTTCATTGCGATTCGAGCGAAAAAATTTTAAATTTTATTTTTCGAATAACTCCTTTCTCCGCATTTTTGGAGTTTGTGCTCATACAAACAATTAATCTACGACGCAAGACCTATCTAATGGTGTAGGTTTCATTGCGATTCGAGCGAAAAAATTTTAAATTTTATTTTTCGAATAACTCCATTTTTACGCATTTTTGGAGTTTGTGCTCGTACAAGCAATTAATCTACGACGCAAGACCTATCCAATAGTGTAGGTTTCATTGCGATTTGAGCGAAAAAAT
Source organism: Neoascia interrupta (assembly GCA_947623515.1). Lineage (NCBI taxonomy): Eukaryota > Metazoa > Arthropoda > Insecta > Diptera > Syrphidae > Neoascia > Neoascia interrupta. Next base: position 103,841,086 of record OX392462.1, read on the forward strand.
TTTTAAATTTTATTTTTCGAATAACTCCTTTTTTACGCATTTTTGGAGTTTGTGCTCATACAAACAATTAATCTACGACGCAAGACCTATCCAATGGTGTAGGTTTCATTGCGATTATTTTTCGAATAACTCCTTTTTTACGCATTTTTGGAAATTGTGCTCATACAAACAATTAATCTACGACGCAAGACCTATCTAATGGTGTAAGTTTCATTGCGATTCGAGCGAAAAAATTTTAAATTTTATTTTTCGAATAACTCCTTTTTTACGCATTTTTGGAGTTTGTGCTCATACAAACAATTAATCTACGACGCAAGACCTATCTAATGGTGTAGGTTTCATTGCGATTCGAGCGAAAAAATTTTAAATTTTATTTTTCGAGTAACTCCTTTTTTACGCATTTTTGGAGTTTGTGCTCATACAAACAATTAATCTACGACGCAAGACCTATCTAATGGTGTAGGTTTCATTGCGATTCGAGCGAAAAAATTTTAAATTTTATTTTTCGAATAACTCCATTTTTACGCATTTTTGGAGTTTGTGCTCGTACAAGCAATTAATCTACGACGCAAGACCTATCCAATAGTGTAGGTTTCATTGCGATTTGAGCAAAAAAAAATTTAAATTTTATTTTTCGAATAACTCCTTTCTTACGAATTTTTGGAGTTTGTGCTCATACAAACAATTAATCTACGACGCAAGACCTATCCAATGGTGTAGGTTTTATTGCGATTTGAGCGAAAAAATTTTTAAATTTTATTTTTCGAATAACTCCTTTTTTACGCATTTTTGGAGTTTGTGCTCATACAAACAATTAATCTACGACGCAAGACCTATCCAATGGTGTAGGTTTCATTGCGATTATTTTTCGAATAACTCCTTTTTACGCATTTTTGGAGTTTGTGCTCATACAAACAATTAATCTACGACACAAGACCTATCCAATGGTGTAGGTTTCATTGCGATTTGAGCGAAAAAATTTTAAATTTTATTTTTCGAATAACTCCTTTTTTACGCATTTTTGGAGTTTGTGCTTATACAAACAATTAATCTACGACGCAAGACCTATCAAATGGTGCAGGTTTCATTGCGATTTGAGCGAAAAAAATTTTAAATTTTACTTTTCGAATAACTCCTTTCTTACGCATTTTTGGAGTTTGTGCTCATACACACAATTAATCTACGACGCAAGACCTATCCAATGGTGTAGGTTTCATTGCGATTTGAGCGAAAAATTTTTAAATTTTATTTTTCGAATAACTCCTTTTTTACGCATTTTTGGAGTTTGTGCTCATACAAACAATTAATCTACGACGCAAGACCTATCCAATGGTGTAGGTTTCATTGCGATTATTTTTCGAATAACTCCTTTTTACGCATTTTTGGAGTTTGTGCTCATACAAACAATTAATCTACGACACAAGACCTATCCAATGGTGTAGGTTTCATTGCGATTCGAGCGAAAAAATTTTAAATTTTATTTTTCGAATAACTCCTTTTTTACGCATTTTTGGAGTTTGTGCTCATACAAACAATTAATCTACGACGCAAGACCTATCTAATGGTGTAGGTTTCATTGCGATTCGAGCGAAAAAATTTTAAATTTTATTTTTCGAATAACTCCATTTTTACGCATTTTTGGAGTTTGTGCTCGTACAAGCAATTAATCTACGACGCAAGACCTATCAAATGGTGCAGGTTTCATTGCGATCTGAGCGAAAAAAAATTTAAATTTTATTTTTCGAATAACTCCTTTTTTACGCATTTTTGGAAATTGTGCTCATACAAACAATTAATCTACGACGCAAGACCTATCTAATGGTGTAAGTTTCATTGCGATTCGAGCGAAAAAATTTTAAATTTTATTTTTCGAATAACTCCTTTTTTACGCATTTTTGGAGTTTGTGCTCATACAAACAATTAATCTACGACGCAAGACCTATCTAATGGTGTAGGTTTCATTGCGATTCGAGCGAAAAAATTTTTAATTTTATTTTTCGAATAACTCCTTTCTTACGCATTTTTGGAGTTTGTGCTCATACAAACAATTAATCTACGACGCAAGACCTATCCATTGGAGTAGGTTTTATTGCGATTTGAGCGAAAAATTTTTAAATTTTATTTTTCGAATAACTCCTTTTTTACGCATTTTTGGAGTTTGTGCTCATACAAACAATTAATCTACGACGCAAGACCTATCCAATGGTGTAGGTTTCATTACAATTTGAGCAAAAAAATTTAAATTTTATTTTTCGAATAACTCCTTTCTTACGCATTTTTGGAGTTTGTGCTCATACAAACAATTAATCTACGACGCAAGACCTATCCATTGGAGTAGGTTTTATTGCGATTTGAGCGAAAAAAATTTTAAATTTTATTTTTCGAATAACTCCTTTTTTACGCATTTTTGGAGTTTGTGCTCATACAAACAATTAATCTACGACGCAAGACTTATCCAATGGTGTAGGTTTCATTGCGATTTGAGTAAAAAAATTTAAATTTTATTTTTCGAATAACTCCTTTCTTACGCATTTTTGGAGTTTGTGCTCATACAAACAATTAATCTACGACGCAAGACCTATCCATTGGAGTAGGTTTTACTGCGATTTGAGCGAAAAAATTTTTAAATTTTATTTTTCGAATAACTCCTTTTTTACGCATTTTTGGAGTTTGTGCTCATACAAACAATTAATCTACGACGCAAGACCTATCCAATGGTGTAGGTTTCATTGCGATTTGAGCAAAAAAAATTTAAATTTTATTTTTCGAATAACTCCTTTCTTACGCATTTTTGGAGTTTGTGCTCATACAAACAATTAATCTACGACGCAAGACCTATCCAATGGTGTAGGTTTTATTGCGATTTGAGCGAAAAAATTTTTAAATTTTATTTTTCGAATAACTCCTTTTTTACGCATTTTTGGAGTTTGTGCTCATACAAACAATTAATCTACGACGCAAGACCTCTCCAATGGTGTAGGTTTCATTGCGATTCGAGCGAAAAAAATTTAAATTTTATTTTTCGCATAACTCCATTTTTACGCATTTTTGGAGTTTGTGCTCGTACAAGCAATTAATCTACGACGCAAGACCTATCAAATGGTGCAGGTTTCATTGCGATCTGAGCGAAAAAAATTTTAAATTTTATTTTTCGAATAACTCCTTTTTTACGCATTTTTGGAAATTTTGCTCATACAAACAATTAATCTACGACGCAAGACCTATCTAATGGTGTAAGTTTCATTGCGATTCGAGCGAAAAAATTTGAAATTTTATTTTTCGAATAACTCCTTTTTTACGCATTTTTGGAGTTTGTGCTCATACAAACAATTAATCTACGACGCAAGACCTATCCATTGGAGTAGGTTTTATTGCGATTTGAGCGAAAATTTTTAAATTTTATTTTTCGAATAACTCCTTTTTTACGCATTTTTGGAGTTTGTGCTCATACAAACAATTAATCTACGACGCAAGACCTATCCAATGGTGTAGGTTTCATTACAATTTGAGCAAAAAAATTTAAATTTTATTTTTCGAATAACTCCTTTCTTACGCATTTTTGGAGTTTGTGCTCATACAAACAATTAATCTACGACGCAAGACCTATCCATTGGAGTAGGTTTTATTGCGATTTGAGCGAAAAAATTTTTAAATTTTATTTTTCGAATAACTCCTTTTTTACGCATTTTTGGAGTTTGTGCTCATACAAACAATTAATCTACGACGCAAGACCTATCCAATGGTGTAGGTTTCATTGCGATTCGAGCGAAAAAAATTTAAATTTTATTTTTCGCATAACTCCATTTTTACGCATTTTTGGAGTTTGTGCTCGTACAAGCAATTAATCTACGACGCAAGACCTATCAAATGGTGCAGGTTTCATTGCGATCTGAGCGAAAAAAATTTTAAATTTTATTTTTCGAATAACTCCTTTTTTACGCATTTTTGGAAATTTTGCTCATACAAACAATTAATCTACGACGCAAGACCTATCTAATGGTGTAAGTTTCATTGCGATTCGAGCGAAAAAATTTGAAATTTTATTTTTCGAATAACTCCTTTTTTACGCATTTTTGGAGTTTGTGCTCATACAAACAATTAATCTACGACGCAAGACCTATCCATTGGAGTAGGTTTTATTGCGATTTGAGCGAAAAATTTTTAAATTTTATTTTTCGAATAACTCCTTTTTTACGCATTTTTGGAGTTTGTGCTCATACAAACAATTAATCTACGACGCAAGACCTATCCAATGGTGTAGGTTTCATTACAATTTGAGCAAAAAAATTTAAATTTTATTTTTCGAATAACTCCTTTCTTACGCATTTTTGGAGTTTGTGCTCATACAAACAATTAATCTACGACGCAAGACCTATCCATTGGAGTAGGTTTTATTGCGATTTGAGTGAAAAAAATTTTAAATTTTATTTTTCGAATAACTCCTTTTTTACGCATTTTTGGAGTTTGTGCTCATACAAACAATTAATCTACGACGCAAGACTTATCCAATGGTGTAGGTTTCATTGCGATTCGAGCGAAAAAAATTTAAATTTTATTTTTCGAATAACTCCTTTCTTACGCATTTTTGGAGTTTGTGCTCATACAAGCAATTAATCTACGACGCAAGACCTATCAAATGGTGCAGGTTTCATTGCGATCTGAGCGAAAAAAATTTTAAATTTTATTTTTCGAATAACTCCTTTTTTACGCATTTTTGGAAATTTTGCTCATACAAACAATTAATCTACGACGCAAGACCTATCTAATGGTGTAAGTTTCATTGCGATTCGAGCGAAAAAATTTGAAATTTTATTTTTCGAATAACTCCTTTTTTACGCATTTTTGGAGTTTGTGCTCATACAAACAATTAATCTACGACGCAAGACCTATCCATTGGAGTAGGTTTTATTGCGATTTGAGCGAAAAATTTTTAAATTTTATTTTTCGAATAACTCCTTTTTTACGCATTTTTGGAGTTTGTGCTCATACAAACAATTAATCTACGACGCAAGACCTATCCAATGGTGTAGGTTTCATTACAATTTGAGCAAAAAAATTTAAATTTTATTTTTCGAATAACTCCTTTCTTACGCATTTTTGGAGTTTGTGCTCATACAAACAATTAATCTACGACGCAAGACCTATCCATTGGAGTAGGTTTTATTGCGATTTGAGCGAAAAAATTTTTAAATTTTATTTTTCGAATAACTCCTTTTTTACGCATTTTTGGAGTTTGTGCTCATACAAACAATTAATCTACGACGCAAGACCTATCCAATGGTGTAGGTTTCATTGCGATTCGAGCGAAAAAAATTTAAATTTTATTTTTCGCATAACTCCATTTTTACGCATTTTTGGAGTTTGTGCTCGTACAAGCAATTAATCTACGACGCAAGACCTATCAAATGGTGCAGGTTTCATTGCGATCTGAGCGAAAAAAATTTTAAATTTTATTTTTCGAATAACTCCTTTTTTACGCATTTTTGGAAATTTTGCTCATACAAACAATTAATCTACGACGCAAGACCTATCTAATGGTGTAAGTTTCATTGCGATTCGAGCGAAAAAATTTGAAATTTTATTTTTCGAATAACTCCTTTTTTACGCATTTTTGGAGTTTGTGCTCATACAAACAATTAATCTACGACGCAAGACCTATCCATTGGAGTAGGTTTTATTGCGATTTGAGCGAAAAATTTTTAAATTTTATTTTTCGAATAACTCCTTTTTTACGCATTTTTGGAGTTTGTGCTCATACAAACAATTAATCTACGACGCAAGACCTATCCAATGGTGTAGGTTTCATTACAATTTGAGCAAAAAAATTTAAATTTTATTTTTCGAATAACTCCTTTCTTACGCATTTTTGGAGTTTGTGCTCATACAAACAATTAATCTACGACGCAAGACCTATCCATTGGAGTAGGTTTTATTGCGATTTGAGTGAAAAAAATTTTAATTTTTGGAGTTTGTGCTCATACAAACAATTAATCTACGACGCAAGACCTATCCATTGGAGTAGGTTTTATTGCGATTTGAGTGAAAAAAATTTTAAATTTTATTTTTCGAATAACTCCTTTTTTACGCATTTTTGGAGTTTGTGCTCATACAAACAATTAATCTACGACGCAAGACTTATCCAATGGTGTAGGTTTCATTGCGATTTGAGCAAAAAAATTTAAATTTTATTTTTCGAATAACTCCTTTCTTACGCATTTTTGGAGTTTGTGCTCATACAAACAATTAATCTACGACGCAAGACCTATCCATTGGAGTAGGTTTTATTGCGATTTGAGCGAAAAAATTTTTAAATTTTATTTTTCGAATAACTCCTTTTTTACGCATTTTTGGAGTTTGTGCTCATACAAACAATTAATCTACGACGCAAGACCTATCCAATGGTGTAGGTTTCATTGCGATTTGAGCAAAAAAAATTTAAATTTTAGTTTTCGAATAACTCCTTTCTTACGCATTTTTGGAGTTTGTGCTCATACAAACAATTAATCTACGACGCAAGACCTATCCAATGGTGTAGGTTTTATTGCGATTTGAGCGAAAAAATTTTTAAATTTTATTTTTCGAATAACTCCTTTTTTACGCATTTTTGGAGTTTGTGCTCATACAAACAATTAATCTACGACGCAAGACCTATCCAATGGTGTAGGTTTCATTGCGATTCGAGCGAAAAAAATTTAAATTTTATTTTTCGCATAACTCCATTTTTACGCATTTTTGGAGTTTGTGCTCGTACAAGCAATTAATCTACGACGCAAGACCTATCAAATGGTGCAGGTTTCATTGCGATCTGAGCGAAAAAAATTTTAAATTTTATTTTTCGAATAACTCCTTTTTTACGCATTTTTGGAAATTTTGCTCATACAAACAATTAATCTACGACGCAAGACCTATCTAATGGTGTAAGTTTCATTGCGATTCGAGCGAAAAAATTTGAAATTTTATTTTTCGAATAACTCCTTTTTTACGCATTTTTGGAGTTTGTGCTCATACAAACAATTAATCTACGACGCAAGACCTATCCATTGGAGTAGGTTTTATTGCGATTTGAGCGAAAAATTTTTAAATTTTATTTTTCGAATAACTCCTTTTTTACGCATTTTTGGAGTTTGTGCTCATACAAACAATTAATCTACGACGCAAGACCTATCCAATGGTGTAGGTTTCATTACAATTTGAGCAAAAAAATTTAAATTTTATTTTTCGAATAACTCCTTTCTTACGCATTTTTGGAGTTTGTGCTCATACAAACAATTAATCTACGACGCAAGACCTATCCATTGGAGTAGGTTTTATTGCGATTTGAGTGAAAAAAATTTTAAATTTTATTTTTCGAATAACTCCTTTTTTACGCATTTTTGGAGTTTGTGCTCATACAAACAATTAATCTACGACGCAAGACTTATCCAATGGTGTAGGTTTCATTGCGATTTGAGCAAAAAAATTTAAATTTTATTTTTCGAATAACTCCTTTCTTACGCATTTTTGGAGTTTGTGCTCATACAAACAATTAATCTACGACGCAAGACCTATCCATTGGAGTAGGTTTTATTGCGATTTGAGCGAAAAAATTTTTAAATTTTATTTTTCGAATAACTCCTTTTTTACGCATTTTTGGAGTTTGTGCTCATACAAACAATTAATCTACGACGCAAGACCTATCCAATGGTGTAGGTTTCATTGCGATTTGAGCAAAAAAAATTTAAATTTTATTTTTCGAATAACTCCTTTCTTACGCATTTTTGGAGTTTGTGCTCATACAAACAATTAATCTACGACGCAAGACCTATCCAATGGTGTAGGTTTTATTGCGATTTGAGCGAAAAAATTTTTAAATTTTATTTTTCGAATAACTCCTTTTTTACGCATTTTTGGAGTTTGTGCTCATACAAACAATTAATCTACGACGCAAGACCTATCCAATGGTGTAGGTTTCATTGCGATTCGAGCGAAAAAAATTTAAATTTTATTTTTCGCATAACTCCATTTTTACGCATTTTTGGAGTTTGTGCTCGTACAAGCAATTAATCTACGACGCAAGACCTATCAAATGGTGCAGGTTTCATTGCGATCTGAGCGAAAAAAATTTTAAATTTTATTTTTCGAATAACTCCTTTTTTACGCATTTTTGGAAATTTTGCTCATACAAACAATTAATCTACGACGCAAGACCTATCTAATGGTGTAAGTTTCATTGCGATTCGAGCGAAAAAATTTGAAATTTTATTTTTCGAATAACTCCTTTTTTACGCATTTTTGGAGTTTTTGGAGAAAAATTTTTAAATTTTATTTTTCGAATAACTCCTTTTTTACGCATTTTTGGAGTTTGTGCTCATACAAACAATTAATCTACGACGCAAGACCTATCCAATGGTGTAGGTTTCATTGCGATTCGAGCGAAAAAAATTTAAATTTTATTTTTCGCATAACTCCAATTTTTGGAGTTTGTGCTCGTACAAGCAATTAATCTACGACGCAAGACCTATCAAATGGTGCAGGTTTCATTGCGATCTGAGCGAAAAAAATTTTAAATTTTATTTTTCGAATAACTCCTTTTTTACGCATTTTTGGAAATTTTGCTCATACAAACAATTAATCTACGACGCAAGACCTATCTAATGGTGTAAGTTTCATTGCGATTCGAGCGAAAAAATTTGAAATTTTATTTTTCGAATAACTCCTTTTTTACGCATTTTTGGAGTTTGTGCTCATACAAACAATTAATCTACGACGCAAGACCTATCCATTGGAGTAGGTTTTATTGCGATTTGAGTGAAAAAAATTTTAAATTTTATTTTTCGAATAACTCCTTTTTTACGCATTTTTGGAGTTTGTGCTCATACAAACAATTAATCTACGACGCAAGACTTATCCAATGGTGTAGGTTTCATTGCGATTTGAGCAAAAAAATTTAAATTTTATTTTTCGAATAACTCCTTTCTTACGCATTTTTGGAGTTTGTGCTCATACAAACAATTAATCTACGACGCAAGACCTATCCATTGGAGTAGGTTTTATTGCGATTTGAGCGAAAAAATTTTTAAATTTTATTTTTCGAATAACTCCTTTTTTACGCATTTTTGGAGTTTGTGCTCATACAAACAATTAATCTACGACGCAAGACCTATCCAATGGTGTAGGTTTCATTGCGATTTGAGCAAAAAAAATTTAAATTTTATTTTTCGAATAACTCCTTTCTTACGCATTTTTGGAGTTTGTGCTCATACAAACAATTAATCTACGACGCAAGACCTATCCAATGGTGTAGGTTTTATTGCGATTTGAGCGAAAAAATTTTTAAATTTTATTTTTCGAATAACTCCTTTTTTACGCATTTTTGGAGTTTGTGCTCATACAAACAATTAATCTACGACGCAAGACCTATCCAATGGTGTAGGTTTCATTGCGATTCGAGCGAAAAAAATTTAAATTTTATTTTTCGCATAACTCCATTTTTACGCATTTTTGGAGTTTGTGCTCGTACAAGCAATTAATCTACGACGCAAGACCTATCAAATGGTGCAGGTTTCATTGCGATCTGAGCGAAAAAAATTTTAAATTTTATTTTTCGAATAACTCCTTTTTTACGCATTTTTGGAAATTTTGCTCATACAAACAATTAATCTACGACGCAAGACCTATCTAATGGTGTAAGTTTCATTGCGATTCGAGCGAAAAAATTTGAAATTTTATTTTTCGAATAACTCCTTTTTTACGCATTTTTGGAGTTTTTGGAGAAAAATTTTTAAATTTTATTTTTCGAATAACTCCTTTTTTACGCATTTTTGGAGTTTGTGCTCATACAAACAATTAATCTACGACGCAAGACCTATCCAATGGTGTAGGTTTCATTGCGATTCGAGCGAAAAAAATTTAAATTTTATTTTTCGCATAACTCCATTTTTACGCATTTTTGGAGTTTGTGCTCGTACAAGCAATTAATCTACGACGCAAGACCTATCAAATGGTGCAGGTTTCATTGCGATCTGAGCGAAAAAAATTTTAAATTTTATTTTTCGAATAACTCCTTTTTTACGCATTTTTGGAAATTTTGCTCATACAAACAATTAATCTACGACGCAAGACCTATCTAATGGTGTAAGTTTCATTGCGATTCGAGCGAAAAAATTTGAAATTTTATTTTTCGAATAACTCCTTTTTTACGCATTTTTGGAGTTTGTGCTCATACAAACAATTAATCTACGACGCAAGACCTATCCAATGGTGTAGGTTTCATTGCGATTATTTTTCGAATAACTCCTTTTTACGCATTTTTGGAGTTTGTGCTCATACAAACAATTAATCTACGACACAAGACCTATCCAATGGTGTAGGTTTCATTGCGATTTGAGCGAAAAAATTTTAAATTTTATTTTTCGAATAACTCCTTTTTTACGCATTTTTGGAGTTTGTGCTTATACAAACAATTAATCTACGACGCAAGACCTATCAAATGGTGCAGGTTTCATTGCGATTTGAGCGAAAAAAAATTTTAAATTTTACTTTTCGAATAACTCCTTTCTTACGCATTTTTGGAGTTTGTGCTCATACACACAATTAATCTACGACGCAAGACCTATCCAATGGTGTAGGTTTCATTGCGATTTGAGCAAAAAAATTTAAATTTTATTTTTCGAATAACTCCTTTTTACGCATTTTTGGAGTTTGTGCTCATACAAACAATTAATCTACGACACAAGACCTATCCAATGGTGTAGGTTTCATTGCGATTTGAGCGAAAAAATTTTAAATTTTATTTTTCGAATAACTCCTTTTTTACGCATTTTTGGAGTTTGTGCTTATACAAACAATTAATCTACGACGCAAGACCTATCAAATGGTGCAGGTTTCATTGCGATTTGAGCGAAAAAAATTTTAAATTTTACTTTTCGAATAACTCCTTTCTTACGCATTTTTGGAGTTTGTGCTCATACACACAATTAATCTACGACGCAAGACCTATCCAATGGTGTAGGTTTCATTGCGATTTGAGCGAAAAAATTTTAAATTTTATTTTTCGAATAACTCCTTTTTTACGCATTTTTGGAGTTTGTGCTCATACAAACAATCAATCTACGACGCAAGACTTATCTAATGGTGTAGGTTTCATTGCGATTTGAGCAAAAAAATTTAAATTTTATTTTTCGAATAACTCCTTTCTTACGCATTTTTGGAGTTTGTGCTCATACAAACAATTAATCTACGACGCAAGACCTATCCATTGGAGTAGGTTTTATTGCGATTTGAGCGAAAAAATTTTTAAATTTTATTTTTCGAATAACTCCTTTTTTACGCATTTTTGGAGTTTGTGCTCATACAAACAATTAATCTACGACGCAAGACCTATCCAATGGTGTAGGTTTTATTGCGATTTGAGCGAAAAAAGGTTTAAATTTTATTTTTCGAATAACTCCTTTTTTACGCATTTTTGGAGTTTGTGCTCATACAAACAATTAATCTACGACGCAAGACCTATCCAATGGTGTAGGTTTCATTGCGATTATTTTTCGAATAACTCCTTTTTACGCATTTTTGGAGTTTGTGCTCATACAAACAATTAATCTACGACACAAGACCTATCCAATGGTGTAGGTTTCATTGCGATTTGAGCAAAAAAAATTTAAATTTTATTTTTCGAATAACTCCTTTCTTACGCATTTTTGGAGTTTGTGCTCATACAAACAATTAATCTACGACGCAAGACCTATCCAATGGTGTAGGTTTTATTGCGATTTGAGCGAAAAAATTTTTAAATTTTATTTTTCGAATAACTCCTTTTTTACGCATTTTTGGAGTTTGTGCTCATACAAACAATTAATCTACGACGCAAGACCTATCCAATGGTGTAGGTTTCATTGCGATTCGAGCGAAAAAAAATTAAATTTTATTTTTCGCATAACTCCATTTTTACGCATTTTTGGAGTTTGTGCTCGTACAAGCAATTAATCTACGACGCAAGACCTATCAAATGGTGCAGGTTTCATTGCGATCTGAGCGAAAAAAATTTTAAATTTTATTTTTCGAATAACTCCTTTTTTACGCATTTTTGGAAATTTTGCTCATACAAACAATTAATCTACGACGCAAGACCTATCTAATGGTGTAAGTTTCATTGCGATTCGAGCGAAAAAATTTGAAATTTTATTTTTCGAATAACTCCTTTTTTACGCATTTTTGGAGTTTTTGGAGAAAAATTTTTAAATTTTATTTTTCGAATAACTCCTTTTTTACGCATTTTTGGAGTTTGTGCTCATACAAACAATTAATCTACGACGCAAGACCTATCCAATGGTGTAGGTTTCATTGCGATTCGAGCGAAAAAAATTTAAATTTTATTTTTCGCATAACTCCATTTTTACGCATTTTTGGAGTTTGTGCTCGTACAAGCAATTAATCTACGACGCAAGACCTATCAAATGGTGCAGGTTTCATTGCGATCTGAGCGAAAAAAATTTTAAATTTTATTTTTCGAATAACTCCTTTTTTACGCATTTTTGGAAATTTTGCTCATACAAACAATTAATCTACGACGCAAGACCTATCTAATGGTGTAAGTTTCATTGCGATTCGAGCGAAAAAATTTGAAATTTTATTTTTCGAATAACTCCTTTTTTACGCATTTTTGGAGTTTGTGCTCATACAAACAATTAATCTACGACGCAAGACCTATCCAATGGTGTAGGTTTCATTGCGATTATTTTTCGAATAACTCCTTTTTACGCATTTTTGGAGTTTGTGCTCATACAAACAATTAATCTACGACACAAGACCTATCCAATGGTGTAGGTTTCATTGCGATTTGAGCGAAAAAATTTTAAATTTTATTTTTCGAATAACTCCTTTTTTACGCATTTTTGGAGTTTGTGCTTATACAAACAATTAATCTACGACGCAAGACCTATCAAATGGTGCAGGTTTCATTGCGATTTGAGCGAAAAAAAATTTTAAATTTTACTTTTCGAATAACTCCTTTCTTACGCATTTTTGGAGTTTGTGCTCATACACACAATTAATCTACGACGCAAGACCTATCCAATGGTGTAGGTTTCATTGCGATTTGAGCGAAAAAATTTTAAATTTTATTTTTCGAATAACTCCTTTTTTACGCATTTCTGGAGTTTGTGCTCATACAAACAATTAATCTACGACGCAAGACCTATCCAATGGTGTAGGTTTTATTGCGATTTGAGCGAAAAAAGTTTTAAATTTTATTTTTCGAATAACTCCTTTTTTACGCATTTTTGGAGTTTGTGCTCATACAAACAATTAATCTACGACGCAAGACCTATCCAATGGTGTAGGTTTCATTGCGATTATTTTTCGAATAACTCCTTTTTACGCATTTTTGGAGTTTGTGCTCATACAAACAATTAATCTACGACACAAGACCTATCCAATGGTGTAGGTTTCATTGCGATTTGAGCGAAAAAATTTTGAATTTTATTTTTCGAATAACTCCTTTTTTACGCATTTTTTGGGTTTGTGCTTATACAAACAATTAATCTACGACGCAAGACCTATCAAATGGTGCAGGTTTCATTGCGATTTGAGCGAAAAAAATTTTAAATTTTACTTTTCGAAGAACTCCTTTTTTACGCATTTTTGGAGTTTGTGCTCATACAAACAATTAATCTACGACGCAAGACCTATTCAATGGTGTAGGTTTCATTGCGATTTGAGCGAAAAAAATTTTAAATTTTATTTTTCGAATATCTCCGTTTTTACGCATTTTTGGAGTTTGTGCTCATACAAACAATTAATCTACGACGCAAGACCTATCCAATGGTGTAGGTTTCATTGCGATTTGAGCGAAAAAATTTTAAATTTTATTTTTCGAATAACTCCTTTTTTACGCATTTTCGGAGTTTGTGCTCATACAAACAATTAATCTACGACGCAAGACTTATCCAATGGTGTAGGTTTCATTGCGATTTGAGCAAAAAAATTTAAATTTTATTTTTCGAATAACTCCTTTCTTACGCATTTTTGGAGTTTGTGCTCATACAAACAATTAATCTACGACGCAAGACTTGAACAAAAAAATTTAAATTTTATTTTTCGAATAACTCCTTTTTTACGCATTTTTGGAGTTTGTGCTCATACAAACAATTAATCTACGACACAAGACCTATCCAATGGTGTAGGTTTCATTGCGATTTGAGCGAAAAAATTTTTAAATTTTATTTTTCGAATAACTCCCTTTTTACGCATTTTTGGAGTTTGTGCTCATACAAACAATTAATCTACGACGCAAGACCTATCCAATGGTGTAGGTTTCATTGCGATTATTTTTCGAATAACTCCTTTTTACGCAATTTTGGAGTTTGTGCTCATACAAACAATTAATCTACGACACAAGACCTATCCAATGGTGTAGGTTTCATTGCGATTTGAGCGAAAAAATTTTAAATTTTATTTTTCGAATAACTCCTTTTTTACGCATTTTTGGAGTTTGTGCTCATACAAACAATTAATCTACGACGCAAGACTTATCCAATGGTGTAGGTTTCATTGCGATTTGAGCAAAAAAATTTAAATTTTATTTTTCGAATAACTCCTTTCTTACGCATTTTTGGAGTTTGTGCCCATACAAACAATTAATCTACGACGCAAGACCTATCCAATGGTGTAGGTTTCATTGCGATTTGAGCGAAAAAATTTTAAATTTTATTTTTCGAATAACTCCTTTTTTACGCATTTTTGGAGTTTGTGCTCATACAAACAATTAATCTACGACGCAAGACCTATCCAATGGTGTAGGTTTCATTGCGATTTGAGCGAAAAATTTTTAAATTTTATTTTTCGAATAACTCCTTTTTTACGCACTTTTGGAGTTTGTGCTCATACAAACAATTAATCTACGACGCAAGACTTATCCAATGGTGTAGGTTTCATTGCGATTTGAGCAAAAAAATTTAAATTTTATTTTTCGAATAACTCCTTTTTTACGCATTTTTGGAGTTTGTGCTCATACAAACAATTAATCTACGACGCAAGACCTATCCAATGGTGTAGGTTTCATTGCGATTATTTTTCGAATAACTCCTTTTTACGCAATTTTGGAGTTTGTGCTCATACAAACAATTAATCTACGACACAAGACCTATCCAATGGTGTAGGTTTCATTGCGATTTGAGCGAAAAAATTTTAAATTTTTTTTTTTCGAATAACTCCTTTTTTACGCATTTTTGGAGTTTGTGCTCATAAAAACAATTAATCTACGACGCAAGACCTATCCAATGGTGTAGGTTTCATTGCGATTATTTTTCGAATAACTCCTTTTTACGCAATTTTGGAGTTTGTGCTCATACAAACAATTAATCTACGACACAAGACCTATCCAATGGTGAAGGTTTCTTTGCGATTTGAGCGAAAAAATTTTAAATTTTATTTTTTGAATAACTCCTTTTTTACGCATTTTTGGAGTTTGTGCTCATACAAACAATTAATCTACGACGCAAGACTTATCCAATGGTGTAGGTTTCATTGCGATTTGAGCGAAAAAATTTTAAATTTTATTTTTCGAATAACTCCTTTTTTACGCATTTTTGGAGTTTGAGCTCATACAAACAATTAATCTACGACGCAAGACCTATCCAATGGTGTAGGTTTCATTGCGATTTGAGCGAAAAATTTTTAAATTTTATTTTTCGAATAACTCCTTTCTTACGCATTTTTGGAGTTTGTGCTCATACAAACAATTAATCTACGACGCAAGACTTGAGCGAAAAAATTTTTAAATTTTATTTTTCGAATAACTCCTTTTTTACGCATTTTTGGAGTTTGTGCTCATACAAACAATTAATCTACGACGCAAGACCTATCCAATGGTGTAGGTTTCATTGCGATTATTTTTCGAATAACTCCTTTTTACGCAATTTTGGAGTTTGTGCTCGTACAAACAATTAATCTACGACACAAGACCTATCCAATGGTGTAGGTTTCATTGCGATTTGAGCGAAAAAATTTTAAATTTTATTTTTCGAATAACTCCTTTCTTACGCATTTTTGGAGTTTGTGCTCATACAAACAATTAATCTACGACGCAAGACCTATCCAATGGTGTAGGTTTTATTGCGATTATTTTTCGAATAACTCCTTTTTACGCAATTTTGGAGTTTGTGCTCATACAAACAATTAATTTACGACACAAGACCTATCCAATGGTGTAGGTTTCATTGCGATTTGAGCGAAAAAATTTTAAATTTTATTTTTCGAATAACTCCTTTTTTACGCATTTTTGGAGTTTGTGCTCATACAAACAATTAATCTACGACGCAAGACCTATCCAATGGTGTAGGTTTCATTGCGATTTGAGCGAAAAATTTTTAAATTTTATTTTTCGAATAACTCCTTTTTTACGCATTTTTGGAGTTTGTGCTCATACAAACAATTAATCTACGACGCAAGACTTATCCAATGGTGTAGGTTTCATTGCGATTTGAGCAAAAAAATTTAAATTTTATTTTTCGAATAACTCCTTTTTTACGCATTTTTGGAGTTTGTGCTCATACAAACAATTAATCTACGACGCAAGACCTATCCAATGGTGTAGGTTTCATTGCGATTATTTTTCGAATAACTCCTTTTTACGCAATTTTGGAGTTTGTGCTCATACAAACAATTAATCTACGACACAAGACCTATCCAATGGTGTAGGTTTCATTGCGATTTGAGCGAAAAAATTTTAAATTTTTTTTTGCGAATAACTCCTTTTTTACGCATTTTTGGAGTTTGTGCTCATAAAAACAATTAATCTACGACGCAAGACCTATCCAATGGTGTAGGTTTCATTGCGATTATTTTTCGAATAACTCCTTTTTACGCAATTTTGGAGTTTGTGCTCATACAAACAATTAATCTACGACACAAGACCTATCCAATGGTGTAGGTTTCATTGCGATTTGAGCGAAAAAATTTTAAATTTTATTTTTTGAATAACTCCTTTTTTACGCATTTTTGGAGTTTGTGCTCATACAAACAATTAATCTACGACGCAAGACTTGAGCGAAAAAATTTTTAAATTTTATTTTTCGAATAACTCCTTTTTTACGCATTTTTGGAGTTTGTGCTCATACAAACAATTAATCTACGACGCAAGACCTATCCAATGGTGTAGGTTTCATTGCGATTATTTTTCGAATAACTCCTTTTTACGCAATTTTGGAGTTTGTGCTCGTACAAACAATTAATCTACGACACAAGACCTATCCAATGGTGTAGGTTTCTTTGCGATTTGAGCGAAAAAATTTTAAATTTTATTTTTTGAATAACTCCTTTTTTACGCATTTTTGGAGTTTGTGCTCATACAAACAATTAATCTACGACGCAAGACCTATCCAATGGTGTAGGTTTCATTGCGATTTGAGCGAAAAAATTTTAAATTTTATTTTTCGAATAACTCCTTTTTTACGCATTTTTGGAGTTTGAGCTCATACAAACAATTAATCTACGACGCAAGACCTATCCAATGGTGTAGGTTTCATTGCGATTTGAGCGAAAAATTTTTAAATTTTATTTTTCGAATAACTCCTTTCTTACGCATTTTTGGAGTTTGTGCTCATACAAACAATTAATCTACGACGCAAGACTTGAGCGAAAAAATTTTTAAATTTTATTTTTCGAATAACTCCTTTTTTACGCATTTTTGGAGTTTGTGCTCATACAAACAATTAATCTACGACGCAAGACCTATCCAATGGTGTAGGTTTCATTGCGATTATTTTTCGAATAACTCCTTTTTACGCAATTTTGGAGTTTGTGCTCGTACAAACAATTAATCTACGACACAAGACCTATCCAATGGTGTAGGTTTCATTGCGATTTGAGCGAAAAAATTTTAAATTTTATTTTTCGAATAACTCCTTTCTTACGCATTTTTGGAGTTTGTGCTCATACAAACAATTAATCTACGACGCAAGACCTATCCAATGGTGTAGGTTTTATTGCGATTTGAGCGAAAAAATTTTTAAATTTTATTTTTCGAATAACTCCCTTTTTACGCATTTTTGGAGTTTGTGCTCATACAAACAATTAATCTACGACGCAAGACCTATCCAATGGTGTAGGTTTCATTGCGATTATTTTTCGAATAACTCCTTTTTACGCAATTTTGGAGTTTGTGCTCATACAAACAATTAATTTACGACACAAGACCTATCCAATGGTGTAGGTTTCATTGCGATTTGAGCGAAAAAATTTTAAATTTTATTTTTCGAATAACTCCTTTTTTACGCATTTTTGGAGTTTGAGCTCATACAAACAATTAATCTACGACGCAAGACCTATCCAATGGTGTAGGTTTCATTGCGATTTGAGCGAAAAATTTTTAAATTTTATTTTTCGAATAACTCCTTTTTTACGCATTTTTGGAGTTTGTGCTCATACAAACAATTAATCTACGACGCAAGACTTATCCAATGGTGTAGGTTTCATTGCGATTTGAGCAAAAAAATTTAAATTTTATTTTTCGAATAACTCCTTTCTTACGCATTTTTGGAGTTTGTGCCCATACAAACAATTAATCTACGACGCAAGACCTATCCAATGGTGTAGGTTTCATTGCGATTTGAGCGAAAAAATTTTAAATTTTATTTTTCGAATAACTCCTTTTTTACGCATTTTTGGAGTTTGTGCTCATACAAACAATTAATCTACGACGCAAGACCTATCCAATGGTGTAGGTTTCATTGCGATTTGAGCGAAAAATTTTTAAATTTTATTTTTCGAATAACTCCTTTTTTACGCATTTTTGGAGTTTGTGCTCATACAAACAATTAATCTACGACGCAAGACTTATCCAATCGTGTAGGTTTCATTGCGATTTGAGCAAAAAAATTTAAATTTTATTTTTCGAATAACTCCTTTTTTACGCATTTTTGGAGTTTGTGCTCATACAAACAATTAATCTACGACGCAAGACCTATCCAATGGTGTAGGTTTCATTGCGATTATTTTTCGAATAACTCCTTTTTACGCAATTTTGGAGTTTGTGCTCATACAAACAATTAATCTACGACACAAGACCTATCCAATGGTGTAGGTTTCATTGCGATTTGAGCGAAAAAATTTTAAATTTTTTTTTTCGAATAACTCCTTTTTTACGCATTTTTGGAGTTTGTGCTCATAAAAACAATTAATCTACGACGCAAGACCTATCCAATGGTGTAGGTTTCATTGCGATTATTTTTCGAATAACTCCTTTTTACGCAATTTTGGAGTTTGTGCTCATACAAACAATTAATCTACGACACAAGACCTATCCAATGGTGTAGGTTTCATTGCGATTTGAGCGAAAAAATTTTAAATTTTATTTTTTGAATAACTCCTTTTTTACGCATTTTTGGAGTTTGTGCTCATACAAACAATTAATCTACGACGCAAGACCTATCCAATGGTGTAGGTTTCATTGCGATTTGAGCGAAAAAATTTTAAATTTTATTTTTCGAATAACTCCTTTCTTACGCATTTTTGGAGTTTGTGCTTATACAAACAATTAATCTACGACGCAAGACCTATCCAATGGTGTAGGTTTTATTGCGATTTGAGCGAAAAAATTTTTAAATTTTATTTTTCGAATAACTCCTTTTTTACCCATTTTTGGAGTTTGTGCTCATACAAACAATTAATCTACGACGCAAGACCTATCCAATGGTGTAGGTTTCATTGCGATTATTTTTCGAATAACTCCTTTTTACGCAATTTTGGAGTTTGTGCTCATACAAACAATTAATCTACGACACAAGACCTATCCAATGGTGTAGGTTTCATTGCGATTTGAGCGAAAAAATTTTAAATTTTATTTTTCGAATAACTCATTTTTTACGCATTTTTGGAGTTTGTGCTCATAAAAACAATTAATCTACGACGCAAGACCTATCCAATGGTGTAGGTTTCATTGCAATTTGAGCGAAAAATTTTTAAATTTTATTTTTCGAATAACTCCTTTTTTACGCATTTTTGGAGTTTGTGCTCATACAAACAATTAATCTACGACGCAAGACCTATCCAATGGTGTAGGTTTCATTGCGATTATTTTTCGAATAACTCCTTTTTACGCAATTTTGGAGTTTGTGCTCATACAAACAATTAATCTACGACACAAGACCTATCCAATGGTGTAGGTTTCATTGCGATTTGAGCGAAAAAATTTTAAATTTTTTTTTTTCGAATAACTCCTTTTTTACGCATTTTTGGAGTTTGTGCTCATAAAAACAATTAATCTACGACGCAAGACCTATCCAATGGTGTAGGTTTCATTGCGATTATTTTTCGAATAACTCCTTTTTACGCAATTTTGGAGTTTGTGCTCATACAAACAATTAATCTACGACACAAGACCTATCCAATGGTGTAGGTTTCATTGCGATTTGAGCGAAAAAATTTTAAATTTTATTTTTTGAAAAACTCCTTTTTTACGCATTTTTGGAGTTTGTGCTCATACAAACAATTAATCTACGACGCAAGACCTATCCAATGGTGTTGGTTTCATTGCGATTTGAGCGAAAAAATTTTAAATTTTATTTTTCGAATAACTCCTTTCTTACGCATTTTTGGAGTTTGTGCTCATACAAACAATTAATCTATGACGCAAGACTTGAGCGAAAAAATTTTTAAATTTTATTTTTCGAATAACTCCTTTTTTACGCATTTTTGGAGTTTGTGCTCATACAAACAATTAATCTACGACGCAAGACCTATCCAATGGTGTAGGTTTCATTGCGATTATTTTTCGAATAACTCCTTTTTACGCAATTTTGGAGTTTGTGCTCGTACAAACAATTAATCTACGACACAAGACCTATCCAATGGTGTAGGTTTCATTGCGATTTGAGCAAAAAAATTTTAAATTTTATTTTTCGAATAACTCCTTTCTTACGCATTTTTGGAGTTTGTGCTCATACAAACAATTAATCTACGACGCAAGACCTATCCAATGGTGTAGGTTTTATTGCGATTTGAGCGAAAAAATTTTTAAATTTTATTTTTCGAATAACTCCCTTTTTACGCATTTTTGGAGTTTGTGCTCATACAAACAATTAATCTACGACGCAAGACCTATCCAATGGTGTAGGTTTCATTGCGATTATTTTTCGAATAACTCCTTTTTACGCAATTTTGGAGTTTGTGCTCATACAAACAATTAATCTACGACACAAGACCTATCCAATGGTGTAGGTTTCATTGCGATTTGAGCGAAAAAATTTTAAATTTTATTTTTCGAATAACTCCTTTTTACGCAATTTTGGAGTTTGTGCTCATACAAACAATTAATCTACGACACAAGACCTATCCAATGGTGTAGGTTTCATTGCGATTTGAGCGAAAAAATTTTAAATTTTATTTTTTGAATAACTCCTTTTTTACGCATTTTTGGAGTTTGTGCTCATACAAACAATTAATCTACGACGCAAGACCTATCCAATGGTGTAGGTTTCATTGCGATTTGAGCGAAAAAATTTTAAATTTTATTTTTCGAATAACTCCTTTCTTACGCATTTTTGGAGTTTGTGCTCATACAAACAATTAATCTACGACGCAAGACTTGAGCGAAAAAATTTTTAAATTTTATTTTTCGAATAACTCCTTTTTTACGCATTTTTGGAGTTTGTGCTCATACAAACAATTAATCTACGACGCAAGACCTATCCAATGGTGTAGGTTTCATTGCGATTATTTTTCGAATAACTCCTTTTTACGCAATTTTGGAGTTTGTGCTCGTACAAACAATTAATCTACGACACAAGACCTATCCAATGGTGTAGGTTT
Source organism: Neoascia interrupta (assembly GCA_947623515.1). Taxonomy (NCBI): domain Eukaryota; kingdom Metazoa; phylum Arthropoda; class Insecta; order Diptera; family Syrphidae; genus Neoascia; species Neoascia interrupta. The sequence continues at coordinate 103,862,869 of OX392462.1, forward strand.
CATTGCGATTTGAGCGAAAAAATTTTAAATTTTATTTTTCGAATAACTCCTTTCTTACGCATTTTTGGAGTTTGTGCTCATACAAACAATTAATCTACGACGCAAGACCTATCCAATGGTGTAGGTTTTATTGCGATTTGAGCGAAAAAATTTTTAAATTTTATTTTTCGAATAACTCCCTTTTTACGCATTTTTGGAGTTTGTGCTCATACAAACAATTAATCTACGACGCAAGACCTATCCAATGGTGTAGGTTTCATTGCGATTATTTTTCGAATAACTCCTTTTTACGCAATTTTGGAGTTTGTGCTCATACAAACAATTAATCTACGACACAAGACCTATCCAATGGTGTAGGTTTCATTGCGATTTGAGCGAAAAAATTTTAAATTTTATTTTTCGAATAACTCCTTTTTTACGCATTTTTGGAGTTTGAGCTCATACAAACAATTAATCTACGACGCAAGACCTATCCAATGGTGTAGGTTTCATTGCGATTTGAGCGAAAAATTTTTAAATTTTATTTTTCGAATAACTCCTTTTTTACGCATTTTTGGAGTTTGTGCTCATACAAACAATTAATCTACGACGCAAGACTTATCCAATGGTGTAGGTTTCATTGCGATTTGAGCAAAAAAATTTAAATTTTATTTTTCGAATAACTCCTTTCTTACGCATTTTTGGAGTTTGTGCCCATACAAACAATTAATCTACGACGCAAGACCTATCCAATGGTGTAGGTTTCATTGTGATTTGAGCGAAAAAATTTTAAATTTTATTTTTCGAATAACTCCTTTTTTACGCATTTTTGGAGTTTGTGCTCATACAAACAATTAATCTACGACGCAAGACCTATCCAATGGTGTAGGTTTCATTGCGATTTGAGCGAAAAATTTTCGAATAACTCCTTTTTTACGCATTTTTGGAGTTTGTGCTCATACAAACAATTAATCTACGACGCAAGACTTATCCAATGGTGTAGGTTTCATTGCGATTTGAGCAAAAAAAATTAAATTTTATTTTTCGAATAACTCCTTTTTTACGCATTTTTGGAGTTTGTGCTCATACAAACAATTAATCTACGACGCAAGACCTATCCAATGGTGTAGGTTTCATTGCGATTATTTTTCGAATAACTCCTTTTTACGCAATTTTGGAGTTTGTGCTCATACAAACAATTAATCTACGACACAAGACCTATCCAATGGTGTAGGTTTCATTGCGATTTGAGCGAAAAAATTTTAAATTTTATTTTTCGAATAACTCCTTTTTTACGCATTTTTGGAGTTTGTGCTCATACAAACAATTAATCTACGACGCAAGACCTATCCAATGGTGTAGGTTTCATTGCGATTATTTTTCGAATAACTCCTTTTTACGCAATTTTGGAGTTTGTGCTCGTACAAACAATTAATCTACGACACAAGACCTATCCAATGGTGTAGGTTTCATTGCGATTTGAGCGAAAAAATTTTAAATTTTATTTTTCGAATAACTCCTTTCTTACGCATTTTTGGAGTTTGTGCTCATACAAACAATTAATCTACGACGCAAGACCTATCCAATGGTGTAGGTTTCATTGCGATTATTTTTCGAATAACTCCTTTTTACGCAATTTTGGAGTTTGTGCTCATACAAACAATTAATCTACGACACAAGACCTATCCAATGGTGTAGGTTTCATTGCGATTTGAGCGAAAAAATTTTAAATTTTATTTTTCGAATAACTCCTTTTTTACGCATTTTTGGAGTTTGAGCTCATACAAACAATTAATCTACGACGCAAGACCTATCCAATGGTGTAGGTTTCATTGCGATTTGAGCGAAAAATTTTTAAATTTTATTTTTCGAATAACTCCTTTTTTACGCATTTTTGGAGTTTGTGCTCATACAAACAATTAATCTACGACGCAAGACTTATCCAATGGTGTAGGTTTCATTGCGATTTGAGCAAAAAAATTTAAATTTTATTTTTCGAATAACTCCTTTCTTACGCATTTTTGGAGTTTGTGCCCATACAAACAATTAATCTACGACGCAAGACCTATCCAATGGTGTAGGTTTCATTGCGATTTGAGCGAAAAAATTTTAAATTTTATTTTTCGAATAACTCCTTTTTTACGCATTTTTGGAGTTTGTGCTCATACAAACAATTAATCTACGACGCAAGACCTATCCAATGGTGTAGGTTTCATTGCGATTTGAGCGAAAAATTTTCGAATAACTCCTTTTTTACGCATTTTTGGAGTTTGTGCTCATACAAACAATTAATCTACGACGCAAGACTTATCCAATGGTGTAGGTTTCATTGCGATTTGAGCAAAAAAAATTAAATTTTATTTTTCGAATAACTCCTTTTTTACGCATTTTTGGAGTTTGTGCTCATACAAACAATTAATCTACGACGCAAGACCTATCCAATGGTGTAGGTTTCATTGCGATTATTTTTCGAATAACTCCTTTTTACGCAATTTTGGAGTTTGTGCTCATACAAACAATTAATCTACGACACAAGACCTATCCAATGGTGTAGGTTTCATTGCGATTTGAGCGAAAAAATTTTAAATTTTATTTTTCGAATAACTCCTTTTTTACGCATTTTTGGAGTTTGTGCTCATACAAACAATTAATCTACGACGCAAGACCTATCCAATGGTGTAGGTTTCATTGCGATTTGAGCGAAAAATTTTCGAATAACTCCTTTTTTACGCATTTTTGGAGTTTGTGCTCATACAAACAATTAATCTACGACGCAAGACTTATCCAATGGTGTAGGTTTCATTGCGATTTGAGCAAAAAAATTTAAATTTTATTTTTCGAATAACTCCTTTTTTACGCATTTTTGGAGTTTGTGCTCATACAAACAATTAATCTACGACGCAAGACCTATCCAATGGTGTAGGTTTCATTGCGATTTGAGCAAAAAAATTTAAATTTTATTTTTCGAATAACTCCTTTCTTACGCATTTTTGGAGTTTGTGCCCATACAAACAATTAATCTACGACGCAAGACCTATCCAATGGTGTAGGTTTCATTGCGATTTGAGCGAAAAAATTTTAAATTTTATTTTTCGAATAACTCCTTTTTTACGCATTTTTGGAGTTTGTGCTCATACAAACAATTAATCTACGACGCAAGACCTATCCAATGGTGTAGGTTTCATTGCGATTTGAGCAAAAAAATTTAAATTTTATTTTTCGAATAACTCCTTTCTTACGCATTTTTGGAGTTTGTGCTCATACAAACAATTAATCTACGACGCAAGACTTATCCAATGGTGTAGGTTTCATTGCGATTTGAGCAAAAAATTTTAAATTTTATTTTTCGAATAACTCCTTTTTTACGCATTTTTGGAGTTTGTGCTCATACAAACAATTAATCTACGACGCAAGACCTATCCAATGGTGTAGGTTTCATTGCGATTATTTTTCGAATAACTCCTTTTTACGCAATTTTGGAGTTTGTGCTCATACAAACAATTAATCTACGACACAAGACCTATCCAATGGTGTAGGTTTCATTGCGATTTGAGCGAAAAAATTTTAAATTTTATTTTTCGAATAACTCCTTTTTTACGCATTTTTGGAGTTTGTGCTCATACAAACAATTAATCTACGACGCAAGACCTATCCAATGGTGTAGGTTTCATTGCGATTTGAGCGAAAAATTTTCGAATAACTCCTTTTTTACGCATTTTTGGAGTTTGTGCTCATACAAACAATTAATCTACGACGCAAGACTTATCCAATGGTGTAGGTTTCATTGCGATTTGAGCAAAAAAATTTAAATTTTATTTTTCGAATAACTCCTTTTTTACGCATTTTTGGAGTTTGTGCTCATACAAACAATTAATCTACGACGCAAGACCTATCCAATGGTGTAGGTTTCATTGCGATTATTTTTCGAATAACTCCTTTTTACGCAATTTTGGAGTTTGTGCTCATACAAACAATTAATCTACGACACAAGACCTATCCAATGGTGTAGGTTTCATTGCGATTTGAGCGAAAAAATTTAAAATTTTTTTTTTCGAATAACTCCTTTTTTACGCATTTTTGGATTTTGTGCTCATAAAAACAATTAATCTACGACGCAAGACCTATCCAATGGTGTAGGTTTCATTGCGATTTGAGCGAAAAATTTTCGAATAACTCCTTTTTTACGCATTTTTGGAGTTTGTGCTCATACAAACAATTAATCTACGACGCAAGACTTATCCAATGGTGTAGGTTTCATTGCGATTTGAGCAAAAAATTTTAAATTTTATTTTTCGAATAACTCCTTTTTTACGCATTTTTGGAGTTTGTGCTCATACAAACAATTAATCTACGACGCAAGACCTATCCAATGGTGTAGGTTTCATTGCGATTATTTTTCGAATAACTCCTTTTTACGCAATTTTGGAGTTTGTGCTCATACAAACAATTAATCTACGACACAAGACCTATCCAATGGTGTAGGTTTCATTGCGATTTGAGCGAAAAAATTTTAAATTTTATTTTTCGAATAACTCCTTTTTTACGCATTTTTGGAGTTTGTGCTCATACAAACAATTAATCTACGACGCAAGACCTATCCAATGGTGTAGGTTTCATTGCGATTTGAGCGAAAAATTTTCGAATAACTCCTTTTTTACGCATTTTTGGAGTTTGTGCTCATACAAACAATTAATCTACGACGCAAGACTTATCCAATGGTGTAGGTTTCATTGCGATTTGAGCAAAAAAATTTAAATTTTATTTTTCGAATAACTCCTTTTTTACGCATTTTTGGAGTTTGTGCTCATACAAACAATTAATCTACGACGCAAGACCTATCCAATGGTGTAGGTTTCATTGCGATTATTTTTCGAATAACTCCTTTTTACGCAATTTTGGAGTTTGTGCTCATACAAACAATTAATCTACGACACAAGACCTATCCAATGGTGTAGGTTTCATTGCGATTTGAGCGAAAAAATTTAAAATTTTTTTTTTCGAATAACTCCTTTTTTACGCATTTTTGGATTTTGTGCTCATAAAAACAATTAATCTACGACGCAAGACCTATCCAATGGTGTAGGTTTCATTGCGATTATTTTTCGAATAACTCCTTTTTACGCAATTTTGGAGTTTGTGCTCATACAAACAATTAATCTACGACACAAGACCTATCCAATGGTGTAGGTTTCATTGCGATTTGAGCGAAAAAATTTTAAATTTTATTTTTTGAATAACTCCTTTTTTACGCATTTTTGGAGTTTGTGCTCATACAAACAATTAATCTACGACGCAAGACCTATCCAATGGTGTAGGTTTCATTGCGATTTGAGCGAAAAAATTTTAAATTTTATTTTTCGAATAACTCCTTTCTTACGCATTTTTGGAGTTTGTGCTCATACAAACAATTAATCTACGACGCAAGACCTATCCAATGGTGTAGGTTTTATTGCGATTTGAGCGAAAAAATTTTTAAATTTTATTTTTCGAATAACTCCTTTTTTACCCATTTTTGGAGTTTGTGCTCATACAAACAATTAATCTACGACGCAAGACCTATCCAATGGTGTAGGTTTCATTGCGATTATTTTTCAAATAACTCCTTTTTACGCAATTTTGGAGCTTGTGCTCATACAAACAATTAATCTACGACACAAGACCTATCCAATGGTGTAGGTTTCATTGCGATTTGAGCGAAAAAATTTTAAATTTTATTTTTCGAATAACTCCTTTTTTACGCATTTTTGGAGTTTGTGCTCATACAAACAATTAATCTACGACGCAAGACCTATCCAATGGTGTAGGTTTCATTGCGATTTGAGCGAAAAATTTTCGAATAACTCCTTTTTTACGCATTTTTGGAGTTTGTGCTCATACAAACAATTAATCTACGACGCAAGACTTATCCAATGGTGTAGGTTTCATTGCGATTTGAGCAAAAAAATTTAAATTTTATTTTTCGAATAACTCCTTTTTTACGCATTTTTGGAGTTTGTGCTCATACAAACAATTAATCTACGACGCAAGACCTATCCAATGGTGTAGGTTTCATTGCAATTATTTTTCGAATAACTCCTTTTTACGCAATTTTGGAGTTTGTGCTCATACAAACAATTAATCTACGACACAAGACCTATCCAATGGTGTAGGTTTCATTGCGATTTGAGCGAAAAAATTTTAAATTTTTTTTTTCGAATAACTCCTTTTTTACGCATTTTTGGAGTTTGTGCTCATAAAAACAATTAATCTACGACGCAAGACCTATCCAATGGTGTAGGTTTCATTGCGATTATTTTTCGAATAACTCCTTTTTACGCAATTTTGGAGTTTGTGCTCATACAAACAATTAATCTACGACACAAGACCTATCTAATGGTGTAGGTTTCATTGCGATTTGAGCGAAAAAATTTTAAATTTTATTTTTTGAATAACTCCTTTTTTACGCATTTTTGGAGTTTGTGCTCATACAAACAATTAATCTACGACGCAAGACCTATCCAATGGTGTAGGTTTCATTGCGATTTGAGCGAAAAAATTTTAAATTTTATTTTTCGAATAACTCCTTTCTTACGCATTTTTGGAGTTTGTGCTCATACAAACAATTAATCTACGACGCAAGACCTATCCAATGGTGTAGGTTTTATTGCGATTTGAGCGAAAAAATTTTTAAATTTTATTTTTCGAATAACTCCTTTTTTACCCATTTTTGGAGTTTGTGCTCATACAAACAATTAATCTACGACGCAAGACCTATCCAATGGTGTAGGTTTCATTGCGATTATTTTTCGAATAACTCCTTTTTACGCAATTTTGGAGTTTGTGCTCATACAAACAATTAATCTACGACACAAGACCTATCCAATGGTGTAGGTTTCATTGCGATTTGAGCGAAAAAATTTTAAATTTTATTTTTCGAATAACTCATTTTTTACGCATTTTTGGAGTTTGTGCTCATACAAACAATTAATCTACGACGCAAGACCTATCCAATGGTGTAGGTTTCATTGCAATTTGAGCGAAAAATTTTTAAATTTTATTTTTCGAATAACTCCTTTTTTACGCATTTTTGGAGTTTGTGCTCATACAAACAATTAATCTACGGCGACGCAAGACCTATCCAATGGTGTAGGTTTCATTGCAATTTGAGCGAAAAATTTTTAAATTTTATTTTTCGAATAACTCCTTTTTTACGCATTTTTGGAGTTTGTGCTCATACAAACAATTAATCTACGACGCAAGACCTATCCAATGGTGTAGGTTTCATTGCGATTATTTTCGAATAACTCCTTTTTACGCAATTTTGGAGTTTGTGCTCATACAAACAATTAATCTACGACACAAGACCTATCCAATGGTGTAGGTTTCATTGCGATTTGAGCGAAAAATTTTTAAATTTTATTTTTCGAATAACAATTAATCTACGACGCAAGACCTATCCAATGGTGTAGGTTTTATTGCGCTTTGAGCGAAAAAATTTTTAAATTTTATTTTTCGAATAACTCCTTTTTTACGCATTTTTGGAGTTTGTGCTCATAGAAACAATTTATCTACGACGCAAGACCTATCCAATGGTGTAGGTTTCATTGCGATTATTTTTCGAATAACTCCTTTTTTACGCATTTTTGGAGTTTGAGCGAAAAAATTTTAAATTTTATTTTTCGAATAACTCATTTTTTACGCATTTTTGGAGTTTGTGCTCATACAAACAATTAATCTACGACGCAAGACCTATCCAATGGTGTAGGTTTCATTGCAATTTGAGCGAAAAATTTTTAAATTTTATTTTTCGAATAACTCCTTTTTTACGCATTTTTGGAGTTTGTGCTCATACAAACAATTAATCTACGACGCAAGACCTATCCAATGGTGTAGGTTTCATTGCAATTTGAGCGAAAAATTTTTAAATTTTATTTTTCGAATAACTCCTTTTTTACGCATTTTTGGAGTTTGTGCTCATACAAACAATTAATCTACGACGCAAGACCTATCCAATGGTGTAGGTTTCATTGCGATTATTTTTCGAATAACTCCTTTTTACGCAATTTTTGAGTTTGTGCTCATTCAAACAATTAATCTACGACACAAGACCTATCCAATGATGTAGGTTTAATTGCGATTTGAGCGAAAAAATTTTAAATTTTATTTTTCGAATAACTCCTTTTTTACGCATTTTTGGAGTTTGTGCTCATACAAACAATTAATCTACGGCGACGCAAGACCTATCCAATGGTGTAGGTTTCATTGCAATTTGAGCGAAAAATTTTTAAATTTTATTTTTCGAATAACTCCTTTTTTACGCATTTTTGGAGTTTGTGCTCATACAAACAATTAATCTACGACGCAAGACCTATCCAATGGTGTAGGTTTCATTGCGATTATTTTTCGAATAACTCCTTTTTACGCAATTTTGGAGTTTGTGCTCATACAAACAATTAATCTACGACACAAGACCTATCCAATGGTGTAGGTTTCATTGCGATTTGAGCGAAAAATTTTTAAATTTTATTTTTCGAATAACAATTAATCTACGACGCAAGACCTATCCAATGGTGTAGGTTTTATTGCGCTTTGAGCGAAAAAATTTTTAAATTTTATTTTTCGAATAACTCCTTTTTTACGCATTTTTGGAGTTTGTGCTCATAGAAACAATTTATCTACGACGCAAGACCTATCCAATGGTGTAGGTTTCATTGCGATTATTTTTCGAATAACTCCTTTTTACGCATTTTTTGAGTTTGTGCTCATTCAAACAATTAATCTACGACACAAGACCTATCCAATGATGTAGGTTTAATTGCGATTTGAGCGAAAAAATTTTAAATTTTATTTTTCGAATAACTCCTTTTTTACGCATTTTTGGAGTTTGAGCGAAAAAATTTTAAATTTAATTTTTCGAAGAACTCCTTTTTTACGCATTTTTGGAGTTTGTGCTCATACAAACAATTAATCTACGACGCAAGACCTATTCAATGGTGTAGGTTTCATTGCGATTTGAGCGAAAAAAATTTTAAATTTTATTTTTCGAATAACTCCTTTTTTACGCATTTTTGGAGTTTGTGCTCATACAAACAATTAATCTACGACGCAAGACCTATCCAATGGTGTAGGTTTCATTGCGATTATTTTTCGAATAACTCCTTTTTACGCAATTTTTGAGTTTGTGCTCATTCAAACAATTAATCTACGACACAAGACCTATCCAATGATGTAGGTTTAATTGCGATTTGAGCGAAAAAATTTTAAATTTTATTTTTCGAATAACTCCTTTTTTACGCATTTTTGGAGTTTGTGCTCATACAAACAATTAATCTACGGCGACGCAAGACCTATCCAATGGTGTAGGTTTCATTGCAATTTGAGCGAAAAATTTTTAAATTTTATTTTTCGAATAACTCCTTTTTTACGCATTTTTGGAGTTTGTGCTCATACAAACAATTAATCTACGACGCAAGACCTATCCAATGGTGTAGGTTTCATTGCGATTATTTTTCGAATAACTCCTTTTTACGCAATTTTGGAGTTTGTGCTCATACAAACAATTAATCTACGACACAAGACCTATCCAATGGTGTAGGTTTCATTGCGATTTGAGCGAAAAAATTTTAAATTTTATTTTTTGAATAACTCCTTTTTTACGCATTTTTGGAGTTTGTGCTCATACAAACAATTAATCTACGACGCAAGACCTATCCAATGGTGTAGGTTTCATTGCGATTTGAGCGAAAAAATTTTAAATTTTATTTTTCGAATAACTCCTTTCTTACGCATTTTTGGAGTTTGTGCTCATACAAACAATTAATCTACGGCGACGCAAGACCTATCCAATGGTGTAGGTTTTATTGCGATTTGAGCGAAAAAATTTTTAAATTTTATTTTTCGAATAACTCCTTTTTTACCCATTTTTGGAGTTTGTGCTCATACAAACAATTAATCTACGACGCAAGACCTATCCAATGGTGTAGGTTTCATTGCGATTATTTTTCGAATAACTCCTTTTTACGCAATTTTGGAGTTTGTGCTCATACAAACAATTAATCTACGACACAAGACCTATCCAATGGTGTAGGTTTCATTGCGATTTGAGCGAAAAAATTTTAAATTTTATTTTTCGAATAACTCATTTTTTACGCATTTTTGGAGTTTGTGCTCATACAAACAATTAATCTACGACGCAAGACCTATCCAATGGTGTAGGTTTCATTGCAATTTGAGCGAAAAATTTTTAAATTTTATTTTTCGAATAACTCCTTTTTTACGCATTTTTGGAGTTTGTGCTCATACAAACAATTAATCTACGGCGACGCAAGACCTATCCAATGGTGTAGGTTTCATTGCAATTTGAGCGAAAAATTTTTAAATTTTATTTTTCGAATAACTCCTTTTTTACGCATTTTTGGAGTTTGTGCTCATACAAACAATTAATCTACGACGCAAGACCTATCCAATGGTGTAGGTTTCATTGCGATTATTTTTCGAATAACTCCTTTTTACGCAATTTTGGAGTTTGTGCTCATACAAACAATTAATCTACGACACAAGATCTATCCAATGGTGTAGGTTTCATTGCGATTTGAGCGAAAAATTTTTAAATTTTATTTTTCGAATAACAATTAATCTACGACGCAAGACCTATCCAATGGTGTAGGTTTTATTGCGCTTTGAGCGAAAAAATTTTTAAATTTTATTTTTCGAATAACTCCTTTTTTACGCATTTTCGGAGTTTGTGCTCATAGAAACAATTTATCTACGACGCAAGACCTATCCAATGGTGTAGGTTTCATTGCGATTATTTTTCGAATAACTCCTTTTTACGCATTTTTTGAGTTTGTGCTCATTCAAACAATTAATCTACGACACAAGACCTATCCAATGGTGTAGGTTTTATTGCGATTTGAGCGAAAAAATTTTTAAATTTTATTTTTCGAATAACTCCTTTTTTACCCATTTTTGGAGTTTGTGCTCATACAAACAATTAATCTACGACGCAAGACCTATCCAATGGTGTAGGTTTCATTGCGATTATTTTTCGAATAACTCCTTTTTACGCAATTTTGGAGTTTGTGCTCATACAAACAATTAATCTACGACACAAGACCTATCCAATGGTGTAGGTTTCATTGCGATTTGAGCGAAAAAATTTTAAATTTTATTTTTCGAATAACTCATTTTTTACGCATTTTTGGAGTTTGTGCTCATACAAACAATTAATCTACGACGCAAGACCTATCCAATGGTGTAGGTTTCATTGCAATTTGAGCGAAAAATTTTTAAATTTTATTTTTCGAATAACTCCTTTTTTACGCATTTTTGGAGTTTGTGCTCATACAAACAATTAATCTACGGCGACGCAAGACCTATCCAATGGTGTAGGTTTCATTGCAATTTGAGCGAAAAATTTTTAAATTTTATTTTTCGAATAACTCCTTTTTTACGCATTTTTGGAGTTTGTGCTCATACAAACAATTAATCTACGACGCAAGACCTATCCAATGGTGTAGGTTTCATTGCGATTATTTTTCGAATAACTCCTTTTTACGCAATTTTGGAGTTTGTGCTCATACAAACAATTAATCTACGACACAAGACCTATCCAATGGTGTAGGTTTCATTGCGATTTGAGCGAAAAATTTTTAAATTTTATTTTTCGAATAACAATTAATCTACGACGCAAGACCTATCCAATGGTGTAGGTTTTATTGCGCTTTGAGCGAAAAAATTTTTAAATTTTATTTTTCGAATAACTCCTTTTTTACGCATTTTTGGAGTTTGTGCTCATAGAAACAATTTATCTACGACGCAAGACCTATCCAATGGTGTAGGTTTCATTGCGATTATTTTTCGAATAACTCCTTTTTACGCATTTTTTGAGTTTGTGCTCATTCAAACAATTAATCTACGACACAAGACCTATCCAATGATGTAGGTTTAATTGCGATTTGAGCGAAAAAATTTTAAATTTTATTTTTCGAATAACTCCTTTTTTACGCATTTTTGGAGTTTGAGCGAAAAAATTTTAAATTTAATTTTTCGAAGAACTCCTTTTTTACGCATTTTTGGAGTTTGTGCTCATACAAACAATTAATCTACGACGCAAGACCTATTCAATGGTGTAGGTTTCATTGCGATTTGAGCGAAAAAAATTTTAAATTTTATTTTTCGAATAACTCCTTTTTTACGCATTTTTGGAGTTTGTGCTCATAAAAACAATTAATCTACGACGCAAGACCTATCCAATGGTGTAGGTTTCATTGCGATTTGAGCGAAAAAATTTTAAATTTTATTTTTCGAATAACTCATTTTTTACGCATTTTTGGAGTTTGTGCTCATACAAACAATTAATCTACGACGCAAGACCTATCCAATGGTGTAGGTTTCATTGCAATTTGAGCGAAAAATTTTTAAATTTTATTTTTCGAATAACTCCTTTTTTACGCATTTTTGGAGTTTGTGCTCATACAAACAATTAATCTACGGCGACGCAAGACCTATCCAATGGTGTAGGTTTCATTGCAATTTGAGCGAAAAATTTTTAAATTTTATTTTTCGAATAACTCCTTTTTTACGCATTTTTGGAGTTTGTGCTCATACAAACAATTAATCTACGACGCAAGACCTATCCAATGGTGTAGGTTTCATTGCGATTATTTTTCGAATAACTCCTTTTTACGCAATTTTTGAGTTTGTGCTCATTCAAACAATTAATCTACGACACAAGACCTATCCAATGATGTAGGTTTAATTGCGATTTGAGCGAAAAAATTTTAAATTTTATTTTTCGAATAACTCCTTTTTTACGCATTTTTGGAGTTTGTGCTCATACAAACAATTAATCTACGGCGACGCAAGACCTATCCAATGGTGTAGGTTTCATTGCGATTTGAGCGAAAAATTTTTAAATTTTATTTTTCGAATAACAATTAATCTACGACGCAAGACCTATCCAATGGTGTAGGTTTTATTGCGCTTTGAGCGAAAAAATTTTTAAATTTTATTTTTCGAATAACTCCTTTTTTACGCATTTTTGGAGTTTGTGCTCATAGAAACAATTTATCTACGACGCAAGACCTATCCAATGGTGTAGGTTTCATTGCGATTATTTTTCGAATAACTCCTTTTTACGCATTTTTTGAGTTTGTGCTCATTCAAACAATTAATCTACGACACAAGACCTATCCAATGATGTAGGTTTAATTGCGATTTGAGCGAAAAAATTTTAAATTTTATTTTTCGAATAACTCCTTTTTTACGCATTTTTGGAGTTTGAGCGAAAAAATTTTAAATTTAATTTTTCGAAGAACTCCTTTTTTACGCATTTTTGGAGTTTGTGCTCATACAAACAATTAATCTACGACGCAAGACCTATTCAATGGTGTAGGTTTCATTGCGATTTGAGCGAAAAAAATTTTAAATTTTATTTTTCGAATAACTCCTTTTTTACGCATTTTTGGAGTTTGTGCTCATAAAAACAATTAATCTACGACGCAAGACCTATCCAATGGTGTAGGTTTCATTGCGATTTGAGCGAAAAAATTTTTAAATTTTATTTATCGAATAACTCCTTTTTTACGCATTTTTGGAGTTTGTGCTCATACAAACAATTAATCTACGACGCAAGACCTATCCAATGGTGTAGGTTTCATTGCGATTATTTTTCGAATAACTCCTTTTTACGCAATTTTGGAGTTTGTGCTCATACAAACAATTAATCTACGACACAAGACCTATCCAATGGTGTAGGTTTCATTGCGATTTGAGCGAAAAAATTTTAAATTTTATTTTTTGAATAACTCCTTTTTTACGCATTTTTGGAGTTTGTGCTCATACAAACAATTAATCTACGACGCAAGACCTATCCAATGGTGTAGGTTTCATTGCGATTTGAGCGAAAAAATTTTAAATTTTATTTTTCGAATAACTCCTTTCTTACGCATTTTTGGAGTTTGTGCTCATACAAACAATTAATCTACGACGCAAGACCTATCCAATGGTGTAGGTTTTATTGCGATTTGAGCGAAAAAATTTTTAAATTTTATTTTTCGAATAACTCCTTTTTTACCCATTTTTGGAGTTTGTGCTCATACAAACAATTAATCTACGACGCAAGACCTATCCAATGGTGTAGGTTTCATTGCGATTATTTTTCGAATAACTCCTTTTTACGCAATTTTGGAGTTTGTGCTCATACAAACAATTAATCTACGACACAAGACCTATCCAATGGTGTAGGTTTCATTGCGATTTGAGCGAAAAAATTTTAAATTTTATTTTTCGAATAACTCCTTTTTTACGCATTTTTGGAGTTTGTGCTCATACAAACAATTAATCTACGGCGACGCAAGACCTATCCAATGGTGTAGGTTTTATTGCGATTTGAGCGAAAAAATTTTTAAATTTTATTTTTCGAATAACTCCTTTTTTACCCATTTTTGGAGTTTGTGCTCATACAAACAATTAATCTACGACGCAAGACCTATCCAATGGTGTAGGTTTCATTGCGATTATTTTTCGAATAACTCCTTTTTACGCAATTTTGGAGTTTGTGCTCATACAAACAATTAATCTACGACACAAGACCTATCCAATGGTGTAGGTTTCATTGCGATTTGAGCGAAAAAATTTTAAATTTTATTTTTCGAATAACTCATTTTTTACGCATTTTTGGAGTTTGTGCTCATACAAACAATTAATCTACGACGCAAGACCTATCCAATGGTGTAGGTTTCATTGCAATTTGAGCGAAAAATTTTTAAATTTTATTTTTCGAATAACTCCTTTTTTACGCATTTTTGGAGTTTGTGCTCATACAAACAATTAATCTACGGCGACGCAAGACCTATCCAATGGTGTAGGTTTCATTGCAATTTGAGCGAAAAATTTTTAAATTTTATTTTTCGAATAACTCCTTTTTTACGCATTTTTGGAGTTTGTGCTCATACAAACAATTAATCTACGACGCAAGACCTATCCAATGGTGTAGGTTTCATTGCGATTATTTTTCGAATAACTCCTTTTTACGCAATTTTGGAGTTTGTGCTCATACAAACAATTAATCTACGACACAAGATCTATCCAATGGTGTAGGTTTCATTGCGATTTGAGCGAAAAATTTTTAAATTTTATTTTTCGAATAACAATTAATCTACGACGCAAGACCTATCCAATGGTGTAGGTTTTATTGCGCTTTGAGCGAAAAAATTTTTAAATTTTATTTTTCGAATAACTCCTTTTTTACGCATTTTCGGAGTTTGTGCTCATAGAAACAATTTATCTACGACGCAAGACCTATCCAATGGTGTAGGTTTCATTGCGATTATTTTTCGAATAACTCCTTTTTACGCATTTTTTGAGTTTGTGCTCATTCAAACAATTAATCTACGACACAAGACCTATCCAATGGTGTAGGTTTAATTGCGATTTGAGCGAAAAAATTTTAAATTTTATTTTTCGAATAACTCCTTTTTTACGCATTTTTGGAGTTTGAGCGAAAAAATTTTAAATTTAATTTTTCGAAGAACTCCTTTTTTACGCATTTTTGGAGTTTGTGCTCATAAAAACAATTAATCTACGACGCAAGACCTATCCAATGGTGTAGGTTTCATTGCGATTTGAGCGAAAAAATTTTTAAATTTTATTTATCGAATAACTCCTTTTTACGCATTTTTGGAGTTTGTGCTCATACAAACAATTAATCTACGACGCAAGACCTATCCAATGGTGTAGGTTTCATTGCGATTATTTTTCGAATAACTCCTTTTTACGCAATTTTGGAGTTTGTGCTCATACAAACAATTAATCTACGACACAAGACCTATCCAATGGTGTAGGTTTAATTGCGATTTGAGCGAAAAAATTTTAAATTTTATTTTTCGAATAACTCCTTTTTTACGCATTTTTGGAGTTTGAGCGAAAAAATTTTAAATTTAATTTTTCGAAGAACTCCTTTTTTATGCATTTTTGGAGTTTGTGCTCATACAAACAATTAATCTACGACGCAAGACCTATCCAATGGTGTAGGTTTCATTGCGATTTGAGCGAAAAATTTTTAAATTTTATTTTTCGAATAACTCCTTTTTTACGCATTTTTGGAGTTTGTGCTCATACAAACAATTAATCTACGACGCAAGACCTATCCAATGGTGTAGGTTTCATTGCGATTTGAGCAAAAAAATTTAAATTTTATTTTTCGAATAACTCCTTTCTTACGCATTTTTGGAGTTTGTGCCCATACAAACAATTAATCTACGACGCAAGACCTATCCAATGGTGTAGGTTTCATTGCGATTTGAGCGAAAAAATTTTAAATTTTATTTTTCGAATAACTCCTTTTTTACGCATTTTTGGAGTTTGTGCTCATACAAACAATTAATCTACGACGCAAGACCTATCCAATGGTGTAGGTTTCATTGCGATTTGAGCGAAAAATTTTCGAATAACTCCTTTTTTACGCATTTTTGGAGTTTGTGCTCATACAAACAATTAATCTACGACGCAAGACTTATCCAATGGTGTAGGTTTCATTGCGATTTGAGCAAAAAAATTTAAATTTTATTTTTCGAATAACTCCTTTCTTACGCATTTTTGGAGTTTGTGCTCGTACAAACAATTAATCTACGACGCAAGACCTATCCAATGGTGTAGGTTTTATTGCGATTTGAGCGAAAAAATTTTTAAATTTTATTTTTCGAATAACTCCTTTTTTACCCATTTTTGGAGTTTGTGCTCATACAAACAATTAATCTACGACGCAAGGCCTATCCAATGGTGTAGGTTTTATTGCGATTATTTTTCGAATAACTCCTTTTTACGCAATTTTGGAGTTTGTGCTCATACAAACAATTAATCTACGACACAAGACCTATCCAATGGTGTAGGTTTCATTGCGATTTGAGCGAAAAAATTTTAAATTTTATTTTTCGAATAACTCCTTTTTTACGCATTTTTGGAGTTTGTGCTCATACAAACAATTAATCTACGACGCAAGACCTATCCAATGGTGTAGGTTTCATTGCGATTTGAGCGAAAAATTTTTAAATTTTATTTTTCGAATAACTCCTTTTTTACGCATTTTTGGAGTTTGTGCTCATACAAACAATTAATCTACGACGCAAGACCTATCCAATGGTGTAGGTTTCATTGCGATTATTTTTCGAATAACTCCTTTTTACGCAATTTTGGAGTTTGTGCTCATACAAACAATTAATCTACGACACAAGACCTATCCAATGGTGTAGGTTTCATTGCGATTTGAGCGAAAAATTTTTAAATTTTATTTTTCGAATAACTCCTTTTTTACGCATTTTTGGAGTTTGTGCTCATACAAACAATTAATCTACGACGCAAGACCTATCCAATGGTGTAGGTTTTATTGCGATTTGAGCGAAAAAATTTTAAAATTTTATTTTTCGAATAACTCCTTTTATACGCATTTTTGGAGTTTGTGCTCATACAAACAATTAATCTACGACGCAAGACCTATCCAATGGTGTAGGTTTTATTGCGATTTGAGCGAAAAAATTTTTAAATTTTATTTTTCGAATAACTCCTTTTTTACCCATTTTTGGAGTTTGTGCTCATACAAACAATTAATCTACGACGCAAGACCTATCCAATGGTGTAGGTTTCTTTGCGATTATTTTTCGAATAACTCCTTTTTACGCAATTTTGGAGTTTGTGCTCATACAAACAATTAATCTACGACACAAGACCTATCCAATGGTGTAGGTTTCATTGCGATTTGAGCGAAAAAATTTTAAATTTTATTTTTCGAATAACTCCTTTTTTACGCATTTTTGGAGTTTGTGCTCATACAAACAATTAATCTACGACGCAAGACCTATCCAATGGTGTAGGTTTCATTGCGATTTGAGCGAAAAATTTTTAAATTTTATTTTTCGAATAACTCCTTTCTTACGCATTTTTGGAGTTTGTGCCCATACAAACAATTTATCTACGACGCAAGACCAATCCAATGGTGTAGGTTTTATTGCGATTTGAGCGAAAAAATTTTTAAATTTTATTTTTCGAATAACTCCTTTTTTACGCATTTTTGGAGTTTGTGCTCATACAAACAATTAATCTACGACGCAAGACCTATCCAATGGTGTAGGTTTCATTGCGATTATTTTTCGAATAACTCCTTTTTACGCAATTTTGGAGTTTGTGCTCATACAAACAATTAATCTACGACGCAAGACTTATCCAATGGTGTAGGTTTCATTGCGATTTGAGCAAAAAAATTTAAATTTTATTTTTCGAATAACTCCTTTCTTACGCATTTTTGGAGTTTGTGCTCGTACAAACAATTAATCTACGACGCAAGACCTATCCAATGGTGTAGGTTTTATTGCGATTTGAGCGAAAAAATTTTTAAATTTTATTTTTCGAATAACTCCTTTTTTACCCATTTTTGGAGTTTGTGCTCATACAAACAATTAATCTACGACGCAAGGCCTATCCAATGGTGTAGGTTTTATTGCGATTATTTTTCGAATAACTCCTTTTTACGCAATTTTGGAGTTTGTGCTCATACAAACAATTAATCTACGACACAAGACCTATCCAATGGTGTAGGTTTCATTGCGATTTGAGCGAAAAAATTTTAAATTTTATTTTTCGAATAACTCCTTTTTTACGCATTTTTGGAGTTTGTGCTCATACAAACAATTAATCTACGACGCAAGACCTATCCAATGGTGTAGGTTTCATTGCGATTTGAGCGAAAAATTTTTAAATTTTATTTTTCGAATAACTCCTTTTTTACGCATTTTTGGAGTTTGTGCTCATACAAACAATTAATCTACGACGCAAGACCTATCCAATGGTGTAGGTTTCATTGCGATTATTTTTCGAATAACTCCTTTTTACGCAATTTTGGAGTTTGTGCTCATACAAACAATTAATCTACGACACAAGACCTATCCAATGGTGTAGGTTTCATTGCGATTTGAGCGAAAAATTTTTAAATTTTATTTTTCGAATAACTCCTTTTTTACGCATTTTTGGAGTTTGTGCTCATACAAACAATTAATCTACGACGCAAGACCTATCCAATGGTGTAGGTTTTATTGCGATTTGAGCGAAAAAATTTTAAAATTTTATTTTTCGAATAACTCCTTTTATACGCATTTTTGGAGTTTGTGCTCATACAAACAATTAATCTACGACGCAAGACCTATCCAATGGTGTAGGTTTTATTGCGATTTGAGCGAAAAAATTTTTAAATTTTATTTTTCGAATAACTCCTTTTTTACCCATTTTTGGAGTTTGTGCTCATACAAACAATTAATCTACGACGCAAGACCTATCCAATGGTGTAGGTTTCTTTGCGATTATTTTTCGAATAACTCCTTTTTACGCAATTTTGGAGTTTGTGCTCATACAAACAATTAATCTACGACACAAGACCTATCCAATGGTGTAGGTTTCATTGCGATTTGAGCGAAAAAATTTTAAATTTTATTTTTCGAATAACTCCTTTTTTACGCATTTTTGGAGTTTGTGCTCATACAAACAATTAATCTACGACGCAAGACCTATCCAATGGTGTAGGTTTCATTGCGATTTGAGCGAAAAATTTTTAAATTTTATTTTTCGAATAACTCCTTTCTTACGCATTTTTGGAGTTTGTGCCCATACAAACAATTTATCTACGACGCAAGACCAATCCAATGGTGTAGGTTTTATTGCGATTTGAGCGAAAAAATTTTTAAATTTTATTTTTCGAATAACTCCTTTTTTACGCATTTTTGGAGTTTGTGCTCATACAAACAATTAATCTACGACGCAAGACCTATCCAATGGTGTAGGTTTCATTGCGATTATTTTTCGAATAACTCCTTTTTACGCAATTTTGGAGTTTGTGCTCATACAAACAATTAATCTACGACACAAGACCTATCCAATGGTGTAGGTTTCATTGCGATTTGAGCGAAAAATTTTTAAATTTTATTTTTCGAATAACTCCTTTTTTACGCATTTTTGGAGTTTGTGCTCATACAAACAATTAATCTACGACGCAAGACCTATCCAATGGTGTAGGTTTTATTGCGATTTGAGCGAAAAAAATTTTAAATTTTATTTTTCGAATAACTCCTTTTATACACATTTTTGGAGTTTGTGCTCATACAAACAATTAATCTACGACGCAAGACATATCCAATGGTGTAGGTTTCATTGCGATTATTTTTCGAATAACTCCTTTTTACGCATTTTTTGAGTTTGTGCTCATTCAAACAATTAATCTACGACACAAGACCTATCCAATGGTGTAGGTTTAATTGCGATTTGAGCGAAAAAATTTTAAATTTTATTTTTCGAATAACTCCTTTTTTACGCATTTTTGGAGTTTAAATTTAATTTTTCGAAGAACTCCTTTTTTACGCATTTTTGCAGTTTGTGCATACAAACAATTAATCTACGACGCAAGACCTATTCAATGGTGTAGGTTTCATTGCGATTTGAGCGAAAAAAATTTTAAATTTTATTTTTCGAATAACTCCTTTTTTACGCATTTTTGGAGTTTGTGCTCATAAAAACAATTAATTTACGACGCAAGACCTA
Source organism: Neoascia interrupta (assembly GCA_947623515.1). Classification (NCBI taxonomy): domain Eukaryota; kingdom Metazoa; phylum Arthropoda; class Insecta; order Diptera; family Syrphidae; genus Neoascia; species Neoascia interrupta. The sequence goes on from OX392462.1 coordinate 103,883,407, forward strand.
TCCAATGGTGTAGGTTTTATTGCGATTTGAGCGAAAAAATTTTTAAATTTTATTTTTCGAATAACTCCTTTTTTACGCATTTTTGGAGTTTGTGCTCATACAAACAATTAATCTACGACGCAAGACCTATCAAATTGTGTAGGTTTCATTGCGATTCGAGCAAAAAAATTTTAAATTTTATTTTTCGAATAACTCCTTTTTTACGCGTTTTGGAGTTTGTGCTCATACAAACAATTAATCTACGACGCAAGACCTATCCAATGGTGTAGGTTTTATTGCGATTTGAGCGAAAAAATTTTTAAATTTTATTTTTCGAATAACTCCTTTTTTACGCATTTTTGGAGTTTGTGCTCATACAAACAATTAATCTACGACGCAAGACCTATCCAATGGTATAGGTTTCATTCCGATTATTTTTCGAATAACTCCTTTTTACGCATTTTTGGAGTTTGTGCTCATACAAACAATTAATCTACGACACAAGACCTATCCAATGGTGTAGGTTTCATTGCGATTTGAGCGAAAAAATTTTAAATTTTATTTTTCGAATAACTCCTTTTTTACGCATTTTTGGAGTTTGAGCGAAAAAATTTTAAATTTTATTTTTCGAAGAACTCCTTTTTTACGCATTTTTGGAGTTTGTACTCATACAAACAATTAATCTACGACGCAAGATCTATTCAATGGTGTAGGTTTCATTGCGATTTGAGCGAAAAAAATTTTAAATTTTATTTTTCGAATATCTCCGTTTTTACGCATTTTTGGAGTTTGTGCTCATACAAACAATTAATTTACGACGCAAGACCTATCCAATGGTGTAGGTTTCATTGCGATTTGAGCGAAAAAATTTTTAAATTTTATTTTTCGAATAACTCCTTTTTTACGCATTTATGGAGTTTGTGCTCATACAAACAATTAATCTACGACGCAAGACCTATCAAATGGTGCAGGTTTCATTGCGATTTGAGCGAAAAAAAATTTAAATTCTATTTTTCGAATAACTCCTTTCTTACGTATTTTTGGAGTTTGTGCTCATACACACAATTAATCTACGACGCAAGACCTATCCAATGGTGTAGGTTTCATTGCGATTTGAGCGAAAAAATTTTAAATTTTATTTTTCGAATAACTCCTTTTTTACGCATTTTTGGAGTTTGTGCTCATACAAACAATTAATCTACGACGCAAGACCTATCCAATGGTGTAGGTTTTATTGCGATTTGAGCGAAAAAAATTTGAAATTTTATTTTTCGAATAACTCCTTTTTTACGCATTTTTGGAGTTTGTGCTCATAAAAACAATTAATTTACGACGCAAGACCTATCCAATGGTGTAGGTTTCATTGCGATTTGAGCGAAAAAATTTTTAAATTTTATTTTTCGAATAACTCCTTTTTTACGCATTTTTGGAGTTTGTGCTCATACAAACAATTAATCTACGACGCAAGACCTATCAAATTGTCTAGGTTTCATTGCGATTCGAGCGAAAAAATTTTAAATTTTATTTTTCGAATAACTCCTTTTTTACGCATTTTGGAGTTTGTGCTCATACAAACAATTAATCTACGACGCAAGACCTATCCAATGGTGTAGGTTTTATTGCGATTTGAGCGAAAAAATTTTTAAATTTTATTTTTCGAATAACTCCTTTTTTACGCATTTTTGGAGTTTGTGCTCTTACAAACAATTAATCTACGACGCAAGACCTATCCAATGGTGTAGGTTTCATTGCGATTATTTTTCGAATAACTCCTTTTTACGCATTTTTGGAGTTTGTGCTCATACAAACAATTAATCTACGACACAAGACCTATCCAATGGTGTAGGTTTCATTGCGATTTGAGCGAAAAAATTTTAAATTTTATTTTTCGAATAACTCCTTTTTTACGCATTTTTGGAGTTCGAAAAATAAAATTTTAAATTTTATTTTTCGAAGAACTCCTTTTTTACGCATTTTTGGAGTTTGTGCTCATACAAACAATTAATCTACGACGCAAGACCTATTCAATGGTGTAGGTTTCATTGCGATTTGAGCGAAAAAAAATTTAAATTTTATTTTTCGAATATCTCCGTTTTTACCAATTTTTGGAGTTTGTGCTCATAAAAACAATTAATTTACGACGCAAGACCTATCCAATGGTGTAGGTTTCATTGCGATTTGAGCGAAAAAATTTTTAAATTTTATTTTTCGAATAACTCCTTTTTTACGCATTTATGGAGTTTGTGCTCATACAAACAATTAATCTACGACGCAAGACCTATCAAATGGTGCAGGTTTCATTGCGATTTGAGCGAAAAAAATTTTTAATTTTATTTTTCGAATAACTCCTTTCTTACGCATTTTTGGAGTTTGTGCTCATACACACAATTAATCTACGACGCAAGACCTATCCAATGGTGTAGGTTTCATTGCGATTTGAGCGAAAAAATTTTAAATTTTATTTTTCGAATAACTCCTTTTTTACGCATTTTTGGAGTTTGTGCTCATACAAACAATTAATCTACGACGCAAGACCTATCCAATGGTGTAGGTTTCATTGCGATTTGAGCGAAAAAATTTTGAATTTTATATTTCGAATAACTCCTTTTTTACGCATTTTTGGAGTTTGTGCTCATACAAACAATTAATCTACGACGGAAGACCTATCCAATGGTGTAGGTTTCATTGCGATTTGAGCGAAAAAAATTTTAAATTTTATTTTTCAAATAACTCCTTTTTTACGCATTTTTGGAGTTTGTGCTCATACATACAATTAATCTACGACGCAAGACCTATCCAATGGTGTAGGTTTCATTGCGATTTGAGCGAAAAAATTTTAAATTTCATTTTTCGAATAACTCCTTTTTTACGCATTTTTGGAATTTGAGCGAAAAAATTTTAAATTTAATTTTTCGAAGAACTCCTTTTTTACGCATTTTTGGAAGTTTGTGCTCATACAAACAATTAATCTACGACGCAAGACCTATTCAATGGTGTAGGTTTTGAGCGAAAAAAATTTTAAATTTTATTTTTCGAATAACTCCTTTTTTACGCATTTTTGGAGTTTGTGCTCATAAAAACAATTAATTTACGACGCAAGACCTATCCAATGGTGTAGGTTTCATTGCGATTTGAGCGAAAAAATTTTTAAATTTTATTTTTCGAATAACTCCTTTTTTACGCATTTTTGGAGTTTGTGCTCATACAAACAATTAATCTACGACGCAAGACCTATCCAATGGTGCAGGTTTCATTGCGATTTGAGCGAAAAAAAATTAAATTTTATTTTTCGAATAACTCCTTTTTTACGCATTTTTGGAGTTTGTGCTCATAAAAACAATTAATTTACGACGCAAGACCTATCCAATGGTGTAGGTTTCATTGCGATTTGAGCGAAAAAATTTTTAAATTTTATTTTTCGAATAACTCCTTTTTTACGCATTTTTGAAGTTTGTGCTCATACAAACAATTAATCTACGACGCAAGACCTATCAAATGGTGCAGGTTTCATTGCGATTTGAGCGAAAAAATTTTAAATTTTATTTTTCGAATAACTCCTTTTTTACGCATTTTTGGAGTTTGAGCGAAAAAATTTTAAATTTAATTTTTCGAAGAACTCCTTTTTTACGCATTTTTCGAGTTTGTGCTCATACAAACAATTAATCTACGACGCAAGACCTATTCAATGGTGTAGGTTTCATTGCGATTTGAGCGAAAAAAATTTTAAATTTTATTTTTCGAATAACTCCTTTTTTACGCATTTTTGGAGTTTGTGCTCATAAAAACAATTAATTTACGACGCAAGAACTATCCAATGGTGTAGGTTTCATTGCGATTTGAGCGAAAAAATTTTTAAATTTTATTTTTCAAATAACTCCTTTTTTACGCATTTTTGGAGTTTGTGCTCATACAAACAATTAATCTACGACGCAAGACCTATCCAATGGTGTAGGTTTCGTTGCGATTTGAGCGAAAAAATTTTAAATTTCATTTTTCGAATAACTCCTTTTTTACGCATTTTTGGAATTTGAGCGAAAAAATTTTAAATTTAATTTTTCGAAGAACTCCTTTTTTACGCATTTTTGGAGTTTGTGCTCATACAAACAATTAATCTACAACGCAAGACCTATTCAATGGTGTAGGTTTCATTGCGATTTGAGCGAAAAAAATTTTAAATTTTATTTTTCGAATAACTCCTTTTTTACGCATTTTTGGAGTTTGTGCTCATAAAAACAATTAATTTACGACGCAAGACCTATCCAATGGTGTAGGTTTCATTGCGATTTGAGCGAAAAAATTTTTAAATTTTATTTTTCGAATAACTCCATTTTTACGCATTTTTGGAGTTTGTGCTCATACAAACAATTAATCTACGACGCAAGACCTATCCAATGGTGCAGGTTTCATTGCGATTTGAGCGAAAAAATTTTAAATTTTATTTTTCGAATAACTCCTTTTTTACGCATTTTTGGAGTTTGAGCGAAAAAATTTTAAATTTAATTTTTCGAACAACTCCTTTTTTACGCATTTTTGGAGTTTGTGCTCATACAAACAATTAATCTACGACGCAAGACCTATTCAATGGTGTAGGTTTCATTGCGATTTGAGCGAAAAAAATTTAAATTTTATTTTTCGAATAACTCCTTTTTTACGCATTTTTGGAGTTTGTGCTCATAAAAACAATTAATTTACGACGCAAGACCTATCCAATGGTGTAGGTTTCATTGCGATTTGAGCGAAAAAATTTTTAAATTTTATTTTTAGAATAACTCCTTTTTTACGCATTTTTGGAGTTTGTGCTCATACAAACAATTAATCTACGACGCAAGACCTATCAAATGGTGCAGGTTTCATTGCGATTTGAGCGAAAAAATTTTAAATTTTATTTTTCGAATAACTCCTTTTTTACGCATTTTTGGAGTTTGAGCGAAAAAATTTTAAATTTAATTTTTCGAAGAACTCCTTTTTTACGCATTTTTCGAGTTTGTGCTCATACAAACAATTAATCTACGACGCAAGACCTATTCAATGGTGTAGGTTTCATTGCGATTTGAGCGAAAAAAAATTTTAAATTTTATTTTTCGAATAACTCCTTTTTTACGCATTTTTGGAGTTTGTGCTCATAAAAACAATTAATTTACGACGCAAGAACTATCCAATGGTGTAGGTTTCATTGCGATTTGAGCGAAAAAATTTTTAAATTTTATTTTTCAAATAACTCCTTTTTTACGCATTTTTGGAGTTTGTGCTCATACAAACAATTAATCTACGACGCAAGACCTATCCAACGGTGTAGGTTTCGTTGCGATTTGAGCGAAAAAATTTTAAATTTCATTTTTCGAATAACTCCTTTTTTACGCATTTTTGGAATTTGAGCGAAAAAATTTTAAATTTAATTTTTCGAAGAACTCCTTTTTTACGCATTTTTGGAGTTTGTGCTCATACAAACAATTAATCTACGACGCAAGACCTATTCAATGGTGTAGGTTTCATTGCGATTTGAGCGAAAAAAATTTTAAATTTTATTTTTCGAATAACTCCTTTTTTACGCATTTTTGGAGTTTGTGCTCATAAAAACAATTAATTTACGACGCAAGACCTATCCAATGGTGTAGGTTTCATTGCGATTTGAGCGAAAAAATTTTTAAATTTTATTTTTCGAATAACTCCTTTTTTACGCATTTTTGGAGTTTGTGCTCATACAAACAATTAATCTACGACGCAAGACCTATCCAATGGTGCAGGTTTCATTGCGATTTGAGCGAAAAAATTTTAAATTTTATTTTTCGAATAACTCCTTTTTTACGCATTTTTGGAGTTTGAGCGAAAAAATTTTAAATTTAATTTTTCGAACAACTCCTTTTTTACGCATTTTTGGAGTTTGTGCTCATACAAACAATTAATCTACGACGCAAGACCTATTCAATGGTGTAGGTTTCATTGCGATTTGAGCGAAAAAAATTTAAATTTTATTTTTCGAATAACTCCTTTTTTACGCATTTTTGGAGTTTGTGCTCATAAAAACAATTAATTTACGACGCAAGACCTATCCAATGGTGTAGGTTTCATTGCGATTTGAGCGAAAAAAATTTTAAATTTTATTTTTAGAATAACTCCTTTTTTACGCATTTTTGGAGTTTGTGCTCATACAAACAATTAATCTACGACGCAAGACCTATCGAATGGTGTAGGTTTCATTGCGATTTGAGCGAAAAAATTTTAAATTTTATTTTTCGAATAACTCCTTTTTGACGCATTTTTGGAGTTTGAGCGAAAAAATTTTAAATTTTATTTTTCGAAGAACTCCTTTTTTACGCATTTTTGGAGTTTGTGCTCATACAAACAATTTATTTACGACACAATACCTATCGAATGGTGTAGGTTTCATTGCGATTTGAGCGAAAAAATTTTAAATTTCATTTTTCGAATAACTCCTTTTTTACGCATTTTTGGAGTTTGAGCGAAAAAATTTTAAATTTAATTTTTCGAACAACTCCTTTTTTACGCATTTTTGGAGTTTGTGCTCATACAAACAATTAATCTACGACGCAAGACCTATTCAATGGTGTAGGTTTCATTGCGATTTAAGCGAAAAAAATTTAAATTTTATTTTTCGAATAACTCCTTTTTTACGCATTTGCTCATACAAACAATTTATTTACGACGCAAGACCTATCCAATGGTGTAGGTTTCATTGCGATTTGAGCGAAAAAATTTTAAATTTAATTTTTCGAAGAACTCCTTTTTTACGCATTTTTCGAGTTTGTGCTCATACAAACAATTAATCTACGACGCAAGACCTATTCAATGGTGTAGGTTTCATTGCGATTTGAGCGAAAAAAATTTTAAATTTTATTTTTCGAATAACTCCTTTTTTACGCATTTTTGGAGTTTGTGCTCATAAAAACAATTAATTTACGACGCAAGAACTATCCAATGGTGTAGGTTTCATTGCGATTTGAGCGAAAAAATTTTTAAATTTTATTTTTCAAATAACTCCTTTTTTACGCATTTTTGGAGTTTGTGCTCATACAAACAATAAATCTACGACGCAAGACCTATCTAATGATGTAGGTTTCATTGCGATTCGAGCGAAAAAATTTTAAATTTTATTTTTCGAATAACTCCTTTTTTACGCATTTTTGGAGTTTGTGCTCATACAAACAATTAATCTACGACGCAAGACCTATCCAATGGTGTAGGTTTTATTGCGATTTGAGCGAAAAAATTTTTAAATTTTATTTTTCGAATAACTCCTTTTTTACGCATTTTTGGAGTTTGTGCTCATACAAACAATTAATCTACGACGCAAGACCTATCCAATGGTGTAGGTTTCATTGCGATTATTTTTCGAATAACTCCTTTTTACGCATTTTTGGAGTTTGTGCTCGTACAAACAATTAATCTGCGACACAATACCTATCGAATGGTGTAGGTTTCATTGCGATTTGAGCGAAAAAATTTTAAATTTTATTTTTCGAATAACTCCTTTTTGACGCATTTTTGGAGTTTGAGCGAAAAAATTTTAAATTTTATTTTTCGAAGAACTCCTTTTTTACGCATTTTTGGAGTTTGTGCTCATACAAACAATTTATTTACGACGCAAGACCTATCCAATGGTGTAGGTTTCATTGCGATTTGAGCGAAAAAATTTTTAAATTTTATTTTTCGAATAACTCCTTTTTTACGCATTTTTGGAGTTTGTGCTCATACAAACAATTAATCTACGACGCAAGACCTATCCAATGGTGTAGGTTTCATTGCGATTATTTTTCGAATAACTCCTTTTTACGCATTTTTGGAGTTTGTGCTCATACAAACAATTAATCTACGACGCAAGACCTATCAAATGGTGCAGGTTTCATTGCGATTTGAGCGAAAAATTTTAAATTTTATTTTTCGAATAACTCCTTTTTTACGCATTTTTGGAGTTTGAGCGAAAAAATTTTAAATTTATTTTTTCGAACAACTCCTTTTTTACGCATTTTTGGAGTTTGTGCTCATACAAACAATTAATCTACGACGCAAGACCTATTCAATGGTGTAGGTTTCATTGCGATTTGAGCGAAAAAAATTTAAATTTTATTTTTCGAATAACTCCTTTTTTACGCATTTTTGGAGTTTGTGCTCATAAAAACAATTAATTTACGACGCAAGACCTATCCAATGGTGTAGGTTTCATTGCGATTTGAGCGAAAAAATTTTTAAATTTTATTTTTCGAATAACTCCTTTTTTACGCATTTTTGGAGTTTGTGCTCATACAAACAATTAATCTACGACGCAAGACCTATCAAATGGTGCAGGTTTCATTGCGATTTAAGTGAAAAAATTTTAAATTTTATTTTTCGAATAACTCCTTTTTTACGCATTTTTGGAGTTTGAGCGAAAAAATTTTAAATTTAATTTTTCGAAGAACTCCTTTTTTACGCATTTTTCGAGTTTGTGCTCATAAAAACAATTAATCTACGACTCAAGACCTATTCAATGGTGTAGGTTTCATTGCGATTTGAGCGAAAAAAATTTTAAATTTTATTTTTCGAATAACTCCTTTTTTACGCATTTTTGGAGTTTGTGCTCATAAAAACAATTAATTTACGACGCAAGAACTATCCAATGGTGTAGGTTTCATTGCGATTTGAGCGAAAAAAATTTTAAATTTTATTTTTCAAATAACTCCTTTTTTACGCATTTTTGGAGTTTGTGCTCATACAAACAATAAATCTACGACGCAAGACCTATCTAATGATGTAGGTTTCATTGCGATTTGAGCGAAAAAATTTTAAATTTTATTTTTCGAATAACTCCTTTTTTACGCATTTTTGGAGTTTGAGCGAAAAAATTTTAAATTTAATTTTTCGAAGAACTCCTTTTTTACGCATTTTTCGAGTTTGTGCTCATAAAAACAATTAATCTACGACGCAAGACCTATTCAATGGTGTAGGTTTCATTGCGATTTGAGCGAAAAAAATTTTAAATTTTATTTTTCGAATAACTCCTTTTTTACGCATTTTTGGAGTTTGTGCTCATAAAAACAATTAATTTACGACGCAAGAACTATCCAATGGTGTAGGTTTCATTGCGATTTGAGCGAAAAAAATTTTAAATTTTATTTTTCAAATAACTCCTTTTTTACGCATTTTTGGAGTTTGTGCTCATACAAACAATAAATCTACGACGCAAGACCTATCTAATGATGTAGGTTTCATTGCGATTTGAGCGAAAAAATTTTAAATTTTATTTTTCGAATAACTCCTTTTTTACGCATTTTTGGAGTTTGTGCTCATACAAACAATTAATCTACGACGCAAGACCTATCCAATGGTGTAGGTTTTATTGCGATTTGAGCGAAAAAATTTTTAAATTTTATTTTTCGAATAACTCCTTTTTTACGCATTTTTGGAGTTTGTGCTCATACAAACAATTAATCTACGACGCAAGACCTATCCAATGGTGTAGGTTTCATTGCGATTATTTTTCGAATAACTCCTTTTTACGCATTTTTGGAGTTTGTGCTCATACAAACAATTAATCTGCGACACAATACCTATCGAATGGTGTAGGTTTCATTGCGATTTGAGCGAAAAAATTTTAAATTTTATTTTTCGAATAACTCCTTTTTGACGCATTTTTGGAGTTTGAGCGAAAAAATTTTAAATTTTATTTTTCGAAGAACTCCTTTTTTACGCATTTTTGGAGTTTGTGCTCATACAAACAATTTATTTACGACGCAAGACCTATCCAATGGTGTAGGTTTCATTGCGATTTGAGCGAAAAAATTTTTAAATTTTATTTTTCGAATAACTCCTTTTTTACGCATTTTTGGAGTTTGTGCTCATACAAACAATTAATCTACGACGCAAGACCTATCCAATGGTGTAGGTTTCATTGCGATTATTTTTCGAATAACTCCTTTTTACGCATTTTTGGAGTTTGTGCTCATACAAACAATTAATCTGCGACACAATACCTATCGAATGGTGTAGGTTTCATTGCGATTTGAGCGAAAAAATTTTAAATTTTATTTTTCGAATAACTCTTTTTTGACGCATTTTTGGAGTTTGAGCGAAAAAATTTTAAATTTTATTTTTCGAAGAACTCCTTTTTTACGCATTTTTGGAGTTTGTGCTCATAAAAACAATTTATTTACGACACAAGACCTATCCAATGGTGTAGGTTTCATTGCGATTTGAGCGAAAAAATTTTTAAATTTTATTTTTCGAATAACTCCTTTTTTACGCATTTATGGAGTTTGTGCTTATGCAAACAATTAATCTACGACGCAAGACCTATCAAATGGTGCAGGTTTCATTGCGATTTGAGCGAAAAAAATTTTAAATTTTATTTTTCGAATAACTCCTTTCTTACGCATTTTTGGAGTTTGTGCTCATACACACGATTAATCTACGACGCAAGACCTATCCAATGGTGTAGGTTTCATTGCGATTTGAGCGAAAAAATTTTAAATTTTATTTTTCGAATAACTCCTTTTTTACGCATTTTTGGAGTTTGAGCGAAAAAATTTTAAATTTAATTTTTCGAAGAACTCCTTTTTTACGCATTTTTCGAGTTTGTGCTCATAAAAACAATTAATCTACGACGCAAGACCTATTCATTGGTGTAGGTTTCATTGCGATTTGAGCGAAAAAAATTTTAAATTTTATTTTTCGAATAACTCCTTTTTTACGCATTTTTGGAGTTTGTGCTCATAAAAACAATTAATTTACGACGCAAGAACTATCCAATGGTGTAGGTTTCATTGCGATTTGAGCGAAAAAATTTTTAAATTTTATTTTTCAAATAACTCCTTTTTTACGCATTTTTGGAGTTTGTGCTCATACAAACAATAAATCTACGACGCAAGACCTATCTAATGATGTAGGTTTCATTGCGATTCGAGCGAAAAAATTTTAAATTTTATTTTTCGAATAACTCCTTTTTTACGCATTTTTGGAGTTTGTGCTCATACAAACAATAAATCTACGACACAAGACCTATCCAATGGTGTAGGTTTTATTGCGATTTGAGCGAAAAAATTTTTAAATTTTATTTTTCGAATAACTCCTTTTTTACGCATTTTTGGAGTTTGTGCTCATACAAACAATTGATCTACGACGCAAGACCTATCCAATGGTGTAGGTTTCATTGCGATTATTTTTCGAATAACTCCTTTTTGCGCATTTTTGGAGTTTGTGTTCATACAAACAATTAATCTGCGACACAATACCTATCGAATGGTGTAGGTTTCATTGCGATTTGAGCGAAAAAATTTTAAATTTTATTTTTCGAATAACTCCTTTTTGACGCATTTTTGGAGTTTGAGCGAAAAAATTTTAAATTTTATTTTTCGAAGAACTCCTTTTTTACGCATTTTTGGAGTTTGTGCTCATACAAACAATTTATTTACGACGCAAGACCTATCCAATGGTGTAGGTTTCATTGCGATTTGAGCGAAAAAATTTTTAAATTTTATTTTTCGAATAACTCCTTTTTTACGCATTTTTGGAGTTTGTGCTCATACAAACAATTAATCTACGACGCAAGACCTATCCAATGGTGTAGGTTTCATTGCGATTATTTTTCGAATAACTCCTTTTTATGCAGTTTTGGAGTTTGTGCTCATACAAACAATTAATCTGCGACACAATACCTATCGAATGGTGTAGGTTTCATTGCGATTTGAGCGAAAAAATTTTAAATTTTATTTTTCGAATAACTCCTTTTTGACGCATTTTTGGAGTTTGAGCGAAAAAATTTTAAATTTTATTTTTCGAAGAACTCCTTTTTTACGCATTTTTGGAGTTTGTGCTCATACAAACAATTTATTTACGACGCAAGACCTATCCAATGGTGTAGGTTTCATTGCGATTTGAGCGAAAAAATTTTTAAATTTTATTTTTCGAATAACTCCTTTTTTACGCATTTATGGAGTTTGTGCTCATACAAACAATTAATCTACGAAGCAAGACCTATCAAATGGTGCAGGTTTCATTGCGATTTGAGCGAAAAAAAATTTAAATTTTATTTTTCGAATATCTCCTTTTTTACGCATTTTTGGAGTTTGTGCTCATAAAAACAATTTATTTACGACGCAAGACCTATCCAATGGTGTAGGTTTCATTGCGATTTGAGCGAAAAAAATTTTAAATTTTATTTTTCGAATAACTCCTTTTTTACGCATTTATGGAGTTTGTGCTTATGCAAACAATTAATCTACGACGCAAGACCTATCAAATGGTGCAGGTTTCATTGCGATTTGAGCGAAAAAAATTTTAAATTTTATTTTTCGAATAACTCCTTTCTTACGCATTTTTGGAGTTTGTGCTCATACACACGATTAATCTACGACGCAAGACCTATCCAATGGTGTAGGTTTCATTGCGATTTGAGCGAAAAAATTTTAAATTTTATTTTTCGAATAACTCCTTTTTTACGCATTTTTGGAGTTTGTGCTCATACAAACAATTAATCTACGACGGAAGACCTATCCAATGGTGTAGGTTTTATTGCGATTTGAGCGAAAAAAATTTTAAATTTTATTTTTCGAATAACTCCTTTTTTACGCATTTTTGGAGTTTGTGCTCATACAAACAATTAATCTACGACGCAAGACCTATCCAAAGGTATAGGTTTCATTGCGATTTGAGCCAAAAAAATTTAAATTTTATTTTTCGAATAACTCCTTTTTACGCATTTTTGGAGTTTGTGCTCATACAAACAATTAATCTACGACACAAGACCTATCCAATGGTGTAGGTTTCATTGCGATTTGAGCGAAAAAAAATTCAAATTTTATTTTTCGAATAACTCCTTTTTTACGCATTTTTGGAGTTTGTGCTTATAAAAACAATTAATTAACGACGCAAGACCTATCCAATGGTGTAGGTTTCATTGCGATTTGAGCGAAAAAAATTTTTAAATTTTATTTTTCGAATAACTCCTTTTTTACGCATTTTTGGAGTTTGTGCTCATACAAACAATTAATCTACGACGCAAGACCTATCAAATGGTGCAGGTTTCATTGCGATTTGAGCGAAAAAAATTTTAAATTTTATTTTTCGAATAACTCCTTTTTTACGCATTTTTGGAGTTTGTGCTCATACAAACAATTAATCTACGACGCAAGACCTATCTAATGGTGTAGGTTTGATTGCGATTCGAGCGAAAAAATTTTAAATTTTATTTTTCGAATAACTCCTTTTTTACGCATTTTTGGAGTTTGTGCTCATACAAACAATTAATCTACGACGCAAGACCTATCCAATGGTGTAGGTTTTATTGCGATTTGAGCGAAAAAATTTTTAAATTTTATTTTTCGAATAACTCCTTTTTTACGCATTTTTGGAGTTTGTGCTCATACAAACAATTAATCTACGACACAAGACCTATCCAATGGTGTAGGTTTCATTGCGATTTGAGCGAAAAAATTTTAAATTTTATTTTTCGAATAACTCCGTTTTTACGCATTTTTGGAGTTTGTGCTCATAAAAACAATTAATCTACGACGCAAGACCTATCCAATGGTGTAGGTTTCATTGCGATTTGAGCGAAAAAATTTTATTTTTCGAATAACTCCTTTTTTACGCATTTATGGAGTTTGTGCTCATACAAACAATTAATCTACGACGCAAGACCTATCAAATGGTGCAGGTTTCATTGCGATTTGAGCGAAAAAAATTTTAAATTTTATTTTTCGAATAACTCCTTTCTTACGCATTTTTGGAGTTTGTGCTCATACACACAATTAATCTACGACGCAAGACCTATCCAATGGTGTAGGTTTCATTGCGATTTGAGCGAAAAAATTTTAAATTTTATTTTTCGAATAACTCCTTTTTTACGCATTTTTGGAGTTTGTGCTCATACAAACAATTAATCTACGACGCAAGACCTATCCAATGGTGTAGGTTTCATTGCGATTTGAGCGAAAAAATTTTAAATTTAATTTTTCGAAGAACTCCTTTTTTACGCATTTTTGGAGTTTGTGCTCATACAAACAATTAATCTACGACGCAAGACCTATTCAATGGTGTAGGTTTCATTGCGATTTGAGCGAAAAAAATTTTAAATTTTATTTTTCGAATAACTCCTTTTTTACGCATTTTTGGAGTTTGTGCTCATAAAAACAATTAATTTACGACGCAAGACCTATCCAATGGTGTAGGTTTCATTGCGATTTGAGCGAAAAAATTTTAAATTTAATTTTTCGAAGAACTCCTTTTTTACGCATTTTTGGAGTTTGTGCTCATACAAACAATTAATCTACGACGCAAGACCTATTCAATGGTGTAGGTTTCATTGCGATTTGAGCGAAAAAAATTTTAAATTTTATTTTTCGAATAACTCCTTTTTTACGCATTTTTGGAGTTTGTGCTTATAAAAACAATTAATTAACGACGCAAGACCTATCCAATGGTGTAGGTTTCATTGCGATTTGAGCGAAAAAAATTTTTAAATTTTATTTTTCGAATAACTCCTTTTTTACGCATTTTTGGAGTTTGTGCTCATACAAACAATTAATCTACGACGCAAGACCTATCAAATGGTGCAGGTTTCATTGCGATTTGAGCGAAAAAAATTTTAAATTTTATTTTTCGAATAACTCCTTTTTTACGCATTTTTGGAGTTTGTGCTCATACAAACAATTAATCTACGACGCAAGACCTATCTAATGGTGTAGGTTTGATTGCGATTCGAGCGAAAAAATTTTAAATTTTATTTTTCGAATAACTCCTTTTTTACGCATTTTTGGAGTTTGTGCTCATACAAACAATTAATCTACGACGCAAGACCTATCCAATGGTGTAGGTTTTATTGCGATTTGAGCGAAAAAATTTTTAAATTTTATTTTTCGAATAACTCCTTTTTTACGCATTTTTGGAGTTTGTGCTCATACAAACAATTAATCTACGACACAAGACCTATCCAATGGTGTAGGTTTCATTGCGATTTGAGCGAAAAAATTTTAAATTTTATTTTTCGAATAACTCCGTTTTTACGCATTTTTGGAGTTTGTGCTCATAAAAACAATTAATCTACGACGCAAGACCTATCCAATGGTGTAGGTTTCATTGCGATTTGAGCGAAAAAATTTTATTTTTCGAATAACTCCTTTTTTACGCATTTATGGAGTTTGTGCTCATACAAACAATTAATCTACGACGCAAGACCTATCAAATGGTGCAGGTTTCATTGCGATTTGAGCGAAAAAAATTTTAAATTTTATTTTTCGAATAACTCCTTTCTTACGCATTTTTGGAGTTTGTGCTCATACACACAATTAATCTACGACGCAAGACCTATCCAATGGTGTAGGTTTCATTGCGATTTGAGCGAAAAAATTTTAAATTTTATTTTTCGAATAACTCCTTTTTTACGCATTTTTGGAGTTTGTGCTCATACAAACAATTAATCTACGACGCAAGACCTATCCAATGGTGTAGGTTTCATTGCGATTTGAGCGAAAAAATTTTAAATTTAATTTTTCGAAGAACTCCTTTTTTACGCATTTTTGGAGTTTGTGCTCATACAAACAATTAATCTACGACGCAAGACCTATTCAATGGTGTAGGTTTCATTGCGATTTGAGCGAAAAAAATTTTAAATTTTATTTTTCGAATAACTCCTTTTTTACGCATTTTTGGAGTTTGTGCTCATAAAAACAATTAATTTACGACGCAAGACCTATCCAATGGTGTAGGTTTCATTGCGATTTGAGCGAAAAAATTTTAAATTTAATTTTTCGAAGAACTCCTTTTTTACGCATTTTTGGAGTTTGTGCTCATACAAACAATTAATCTACGACGCAAGACCTATTCAATGGTGTAGGTTTCATTGCGATTTGAGCGAAAAAAATTTTAAATTTTATTTTTCGAATAACTCCTTTTTTACGCATTTTTGGAGTTTGTGCTCATACAAACAATTAATCTACGACACAAGACCTATCCAATGGTGTAGGTTTCATTGCGATTTGAGCGAAAAAATTTTAAATTTTATTTTTCGAATAACTCCGTTTTTACGCATTTTTGGAGTTTGTGCTCATAAAAACAATTAATCTACGACGCAAGACCTATCCAATGGTGTAGGTTTCATTGCGATTTGAGCGAAAAAATTTTTAAATTTTATTTTTCGAATAACTCCTTTTTTACGCATTTATGGAGTTTGTGCTCATACAAACAATTAATCTACGACGCAAGACCTATCAAATGGTGCAGGTTTCATTGCGATTTGAGCGAAAAAAATTTTAAATTTTATTTTTCGAATAACTCCTTTCTTACGCATTTTTGGAGTTTGTGCTCATACACACAATTAATCTACGACGCAAGACCTATCCAATGGTGTAGGTTTCATTGCGATTTGAGCGAAAAAATTTTAAATTTTATTTTTCGAATAACTCCTTTTTTACGCATTTTTGGAGTTTGTGCTCATACAAACAATTAATCTACGACGCAAGACCTATCCAATGGTGTAGGTTTCATTGCGATTTGAGCGAAAAAATTTTAAATTTAATTTTTCGAAGAACTCCTTTTTTACGCATTTTTGGAGTTTGTGCTCATACAAACAATTAATCTACGACGCAAGACCTATTCAATGGTGTAGGTTTCATTGCGATTTGAGCGAAAAAAATTTTAAATTTTATTTTTCGAATAACTCCTTTTTTACGCATTTTTGGAGTTTGTGCTCATAAAAACAATTAATTTACGACGCAAGACCTATCCAATGGTGTAGGTTTCATTGCGATTTGAGCGAAAAAATTTTTAAATTTTATTTTTCGAATAACTCCTTTTTTACGCATTTTTGGAGTTTGTTGTCATACAAACAATTAATCTACGACGCAAGACCTATCAAATGGTGCAGGTTTCATTGCGATTTGAGCGAAAAATTTTAAATTTTATTTTTCGAATAACTCCTTTCTTACGCATTTTTGGAGTTTGAGCGAAAAAATTTTAAATTTAATTTTTCGAACAACTCCTTTTTTACGCATTTTTGGAGTTTGTGCTCATACAAACAATTAATCTACGACGCAAGACCTATTCAATGGTGTAGGTTTCATTGCGATTTGAGCGAAAAAAAATTTAAATTTTATTTTTCGAATAACTCCTTTTTTACGCATTTTTGGAGTTTGTGCTCATAAAAACAATTAATTTACGACGCAAGACCTATCCAATGGTGTAGGTTTCATTGCGATTTGAGCGAAAAAATTTTTAAATTTTATTTTTCGAATAACTCCTTTTTTACGCATTTTTGGAGTTTGTGCTCATAAAAACAATTAATTTACGACGCAAGACCTATCCAATGGTGTAGGTTTCATTGCGATTTGAGCGAAAAAAAATTTAAATTTTATTTTTCGAATAACTCCTTTTTTACGCATTTTTGGAGTTTGTGCTCATACAAACAATTAATCTACGACGCAAGACCTATCAAATGGTGCAGGTTTCATTGCGATCTGAGCGAAAAAATTTTAAATTTTATTTTTCGAATAACTCCTTTTTTACGCATTTTTGGAGTTTGAGCGAAAAAATTTTAAATTTTATTTTTCGAATAACTCCTTTTTTACGCATTTTTGGAGTTTGTGCTCATACAAACAATTAATCTACGACGCAAGACCTATCCAAAGGTATAGGTTTCATTGCGATTTGAGCCAAAAAAAAATTAAATTTTATTTTTCGAATAACTCCTTTTTTACGCATTTTTGGAGTTTGTGCTCATAAAAACAATTAATTTACGACACAAGACCTATCCAATGGTGTAGGTTTCATTGCGATTTGAGCGAAAAAATTTTAAATTTTATTTTTCGAATAACTCCTTTTTTACGCATTTTTGGAATTTGTGCTCATAAAAACAATTAATTTACGACGCAAGACCTATCCAATGGTGTAGGTTTCATTGCGATTTGAGCGAAAAAATTTTTAAATTTTATTTTTCGAATAACTCCTTTTTTACGCATTTTTGGAGTTTGTGCTCATACAAACAATTAATCTACGACGCAAGACCTATCAAATGGTGCAGGTTTCATTGCGATTTGAGCCAAAAAAATTTAAATTTTATTTTTCGAATAACTCCTTTTTACGCATTTTTGGAGTTTGTGCTCATACAAACAATTAATCTACGACGCAAGACCTATCTAATGGTGTAGGTTTGATTGCGATTCGAGCGAAAAAATTTTAAATTTTATTTTTCGAATAACTCCTTTTTTACGCATTTTTGGAGTTTGTGCTCATACAAACAATTAATCTACGACGCAAGACCTATCCAATGGTGTAGGTTTTATTGCGATTTGAGCGAAAAAATTTTTAAATTTTATTTTTCGAATAACTCCTTTTTTACGCATTTTTGGAGTTTGTGCTCATACAAACAATTAATCTACGACGCAAGACCTATCCAATGGTGTAGGTTTCATTGCGATTGTTTTTCGAATAACTCCTTTTTTACGCATTTTTGGAGTTTGTGCTCATACAAACAATTAATCTACGACGCAAGACCTATTCAATGGTGTAGGTTTCATTGCGATTTGAGCGAAAAAAATTTTAAATTTTATTTTTCGAATATCTCCTTTTTTACGCATTTTTGGAGTTTGTGCTCATAAAAACAATTAATTAACGACGCAAGAACTATCCAATGGTGTAGGTTTCATTGCGATTTGAGCGAAAAAATTTTTAAATTTTATTTTTCGAATAACTCCTTTTTTACGCATTTATGGAGTTTGTGCTCATACAAACAATTAATCTACGACGCAAGACCTATCCAAAGGTATAGGTTTCATTGCGATTTGAGCCAAAAAAATTTAAATTTTATTTTTCGAATAACTCCTTTTTACGCATTTTTGGAGTTTGTGCTCATACAAACAATTAATCTACGGCGCAAGACCTATCTAATGGTGTAGGTTTGATTGCGATTCGAGCGAAAAAATTTTAAATTTTATTTTTCGAATAACTCCTTTTTTACGCATTTTTGGAGTTTGTGCTCATATAAACAATTAATCTACGACGCAAGACCTATCCAATGGTGTAAGTTTTATTGCGATTTGAGCGAAAAAATTTTTAAATTTTATTTTTCGAATAACTCCTTTTTTACGCATTTTTGGAGTTTGTGCTCATACAAACAATTAATCTACGACGCAAGACCTATCCAATGGTGTAGGTTTCATTGCGATTATTCTTCGAATAACTCCTTTTTTACGCATTTTTGGAGTTTGTGCTCATACAAACAATTAATCTACGACGCAAGACCTATTCAATGGTGTAGGTTTCATTGCGATTTGAGCGAAAAAAATTTTAAATTTTATTTTTCGAATATCTCCTTTTTTACGCATTTTTTGAGTTTGTGCTCATAAAAACAATTAATTTACGACGCAAGAACTATCCAATGGTGTAGGTTTCATTGCGATTTGAGCGAAAAAATTTTTAAATTTTATTTTTCGAATAACTCCTTTTTTACGCATTTATGGAGTTTGTGCTCATACAAACAATTAATCTACGACGCAAGACCTATCAAATGGTGCAGGTTTCATTGCGATTTGAGCGAAAAAAATTTTAAATTTTATTTTTCGAATAACTCCTTTCTTACGCATTTTTGGAGTTTGTGCTTATACACACAATTAATCTACGACGCAAGACCTATCCAATGGTGTAGGTTTCATTGCGATTTGAGCGAAAAAAATTTAAATTTTATTTTTCGAATAACTCCTTTTTTACGCATTTTTGGAGTTTGTGCTCATACAAACAATTAATCTACGACGCAAGACCTATCCAATGGTGTAGGTTTCATTGCGATTTGAGCGAAAAAATTTTAAATTTTATTTTTCGAATAACTCCTTTTTTACGCATTTTTGGAGTTTGTGCTCATACAAACAATTAATCTACGACGCAAGACCTATCTAATGGTGTAGGTTTGATTGCGATTCGAGCGAAAAAATTTTAAATTTTATTTTTCGAATAACTCCTTTTTTGTGTGGAGTTTGTGCTCATAAAAACAATTAATTTACGACGCAAGAACTATCG
This sequence comes from Neoascia interrupta, assembly GCA_947623515.1. Classification (NCBI taxonomy): domain Eukaryota; kingdom Metazoa; phylum Arthropoda; class Insecta; order Diptera; family Syrphidae; genus Neoascia; species Neoascia interrupta. Next base: position 103,903,384 of record OX392462.1, read on the forward strand.
AATGGTGTAGGTTTCATTGCGATTTGAGCGAAAAAATTTTTAAATTTTATTTTTCGAATAACTCCATTTTTACGCATTTTTGGAGTTTGTGCTCATACAAACAATTAATCTACGACGCAAGACCTATCAAATGGTGCAGGTTTCATTGCGATTTGAGCGAAAAAAATTTTAAATTTTATTTTTCGAATAAGTCCTTTCTTACGCATTTTTGGAGTTTGTGCTCATACACACAATTAATCTACGACGCAAGACCTATCCAATGGTGTAGGTTTCATTGCGATTATTTTTCGAATAACTCCTTTTTACGCATTTTTGGAGTTTGTGCTCATACAAACAATTAATCTACGACACAAGACCTATCCAATGGTGTAGGTTTCATTGCGATTTGAGCGAAAAAATTTTAAATTTTATTTTTCGAATAACTCCTTTTTTACGCATTTTTGGAGTTTGAGCGAAAAAATTTTAAATTTTATTTTTCGAAGAACTCCTTTTTTACGCATTTTTGGAGTTTGTGCTCATACAAACAATTAATCTACGACGCAAGACCTATTCAATGGTGTAGGTTTCATTGCGATTTGAGCGAAAAAAATTTTAAATTTTATTTTTCGAATAACTCCTTTTTTACGCATTTATGGAGTTTGTGCTCATACACACAATTAATCTACGACGCAAGACCTATCCAATGGTGTAGGTTTCATTGCGATTTGAGCGAAAAAAATTTAAATTTTATTTTTCGAATAACTCCTTTTTTACGCATTTTTGGAGTTTGTGCTCATACAAACAATTAATCTACGACGCAAGACCTATCCAATGGTGTAGGTTTCATTGCGATTTGAGCGAAAAAATTTTAAATTTTATTTTTCGAATAACTCCTTTTTTACGCATTTTTGGAGTTTGTGCTCATACAAACAATTAATCTACGACGCAAGACCTATCCAATGGTGTAGGTTTCATTGCGATTATTTTTCGAATAACTCCTTTTTACGCATTTTTGGAGTTTGTGCTCATACAAACAATTAATCTACGACGCAAGACCTATCCAATGGTGTAGGTTTCATTGCGATTTGAGCGAAAAAAATTTTAAATTTTATTTTTCGAATAACTCCTTTTTTACGCATTTTTGGAGTTTGTGCTTACAAACAATTAATCTACGACGCAAGACCTATCCAATGGTGTAGATTTCATTGCGATTTGAGCCAAAAAAATTTAAATTTTATTTTTCGAATAACTCCTTTTTACGCATTTTTGGAGTTTGTGCTCATACAAACAATTAATCTACGACACAAGACCTATCCAATGGTGTAGGTTTCATTGCGATTTGAGCGAAAAAATTTTAAATTTTATTTTTCGAATAACTCCTTTTTTACGCATTTTTGGAGTTTGTGCTCATACAAACAACTAATCTACGACGCAAGACCTATCCAATGGTGTAGGTTTCATTGCAATTTGAGCGAAAAATTTTTAAATTTTATTTTTCGAATAACTCCTTTTTTACGCATTTTTGGAGTTTGTGCTCATACAAACAATTAATCTACGACGCAAGACCTATCCAATGGTGTAGGTTTTATTGCGATTTGAGCGAAAAAAATTTAAATTTTATTTTTCGAATAACACCTTTTTTACGCATTTTTGGAGTTTGTGCTCATAGAAACAATTAATCTACGACGCAAGACCTATCCAATGGTGTAGGTTTCATTGCGATTTGAGCCAAAAAATTTTAAATATTATTTTTCGAATAACTCCTTTTTTACGCATTTTTGGAGTTTGTGCTCATACAAACAATTAATCTACGACACAAGACCTATCCAATGGTGTAGGTTTCATTGCGATTTGAGCGAAAAAATTTTAAATTTTATTTTTCGAATAACTCCTTTTTTACGCATTTTTGGAGTTTGTGCTCATACAAACAATTAATCTACGACGCAAGACCTATCCAATGGTGTAGGTTTCATTGCGATTTGAGCGAAAAAATTTTAAATTTTATTTTTCGAATAACTCCTTTTTTACGCATTTTTGGAGTTTGTGCTCATACAAACAATTAATCTACGACGCAAGACCTATCCAATGGTGTAGGTTTCATTGCTATTTGAGCGAAAAAAATTTTAAATTTTATTTTTCGAATAACTCCTTTTTTACGCATTTTTGGAGTTTGTGCTCATACAAACAATTAATCTACGACGCAAGACCTATCCAATGGTGTAGGTTTCATTGCGATTTGAGCCAAAAAATTTTAAATTTTATTTTTCGAATAACTCCTTTTTTACGCATTTTTGGAGTTTGTGCTCATACAAACAATTAATCTACGACGCAAGACCTATCCAATGGTGTAGGTTTCATTGCGATTTGAGCGAAAAAATTTTATTTTTATTTTTCGAATAACACCTTTTTTACGCATTTTTGGAGTTTGTGCTCATAGAAACAATTTATCTACGACGCAAGACCTATCCAATGGTGTAGGTTTCATTGCTATTTGAGCGAAAAAAATTTTAAATTTTATTTTTCGAATAACTCCTTTTTTTACGCATTTTTGGAGTTTGTGCTCATACAAACAATTAATCTACGACGCAAGACCTATCCAATGGTGTAGGTTTCATTGCGATTTGAGCCAAAAAATTTTAAATTTTATTTTTCGAATAACTCCTTTTTTACGCATTTTTGGAGTTTGTGCTCATACAAACAATTAATCTACGACGCAAGACCTATCCAATGGTGTAGGTTTCATTGCGATTTGAGCGAAAAAATTTTTAAATTTGATTTTTCGAATAACTCCTTTTTTACGCATTTTTGGAGTTTGTGCTCATACAAACAATTAATCTACGACGCAAGACCTATCCAACGGTGTAGGTTTTATTGCGATCTGAGCGAAAAAATTTTAAATTTTATTTTTCGAATAACACCTTTTTTACGCATTTTTGGAGTTTGTGCTCATAGAAACAATTTATCTACGACGCAAGACCTATCCAATGGTGTAGGTTTCATTGCGATTTGAGCCAAACAATTTTAAATATTATTTTTCGAATAACTCCTTTTTTACGCATTTTTGGAGTTTGTGCTCATACAAACAATTAATCTACGACGCAGGACCTATCCAATGGTGTAGGTTTCATTGCAATTTGAGCGAAAAAATTTTAAATTTTATTTTTCGAATAGCACCTTTTTTTACGCATTTTTGGAGTTTGTGCTCATAGAAACAATTAATCTACAACGCAAGACCTATCCAATGGTGTAGGTTTCATTGCGATTTGAGCGAAAAAAATTTTAAATTTTATTTTTCGAATAACTCCTTTTTTACGCAGTTTTGGAGTTTCTGCTTTTACAAACAATTAATCTACGACGCAAGACCTATCCAATGGTGTAGGTTTCATTGCGATCTAAGCCAAAAAAAATTTAAATTTTATTTTTCGAATAACTCCTTTTTACGCATTTTTGGAGTTTGTGCTCATACAAACAATTAATCTACGACACAAGACCTATCCAATGGTGTAGGTTTTATTGCGATTTGAGCGAAAAAATTTTAAATTTTATTTTTCGAATAGCACCTTTTTTTTACGCATTTTTGGAGTTTGTGCTCATAGAAACAATTAATCTACAACGCAAGACCTATCCAATGGTGTAGGTTTCATTGCGATTTGAGCGAAAAAAATTTTAAATTTTATTTTTCGAATAACTCCTTTTTTACGCAGTTTTGGAGTTTCTGCTTTTACAAACAATTAATCTACGACGCAAGACCTATCCAATGGTGTAGGTTTCATTGCGATTTGAGCGAAAAAAATTTTAAATTTTATTTTTCGAATAACTCCTTTTTTACGCAGTTTTGGAGTTTCTGCTTTTACAAACAATTAATCTACGACGCAAGACCTATCCAATGGTGTAGGTTTCATTGCGATTTAAGCCAAAAAAATTTAAATTTTATTTTTCGAATAACTCCTTTTTACGCATTTTTGGAGTTTGTGCTCATACAAACAATTAATCTACGACACAAGACCTATCCAATGGTGTAGGTTTCATTGCTATTTGAGCGAAAAAAATTTTAAATTTTATTTTTCGAATAACTCCTTTTTTTACGCATTTTTGGAGTTTGTGCTCATACAAACAATTAATCTACGACGCAAGACCTATCCAATGGTGTAGGTTTCATTGCGATTTGAGCCAAAAAATTTTAAATTTTATTTTTCGAATAACTCCTTTTTTACGCATTTTTGGAGTTTGTGCTCATACAAACAATTAATCTACGACGCAAGACCTATCCAATGGTGTAGGTTTCATTGCGATTTGAGCGAAAAAATTTTTAAATTTGATTTTTCGAATAACACCTTTTTTACGCATTTTTGGAGTTTGTGCTCATAGAAACAATTTATCTACGACGCAAGACCTATCCAATGGTGTAGGTTTCATTGCGATTTGAGCCAAAAAATTTTAAATATTATTTTTCGAATAACTCCTTTTTTACGCATTTTTGGAGTTTGTGCTCATACAAACAATTAATCTACGACGCAGGACCTATCCAATGGTGTAGGTTTCATTGCAATTTGAGCGAAAAAATTTTAAATTTTATTTTTCGAATAGCACCTTTTTTTACGCATTTTTGGAGTTTGTGCTCATAGAAACAATTAATCTACAACGCAAGACCTATCCAATGGTGTAGGTTTCATTGCGATTTGAGCGAAAAAAATTTTAAATTTTATTTTTCGAATAACTCCTTTTTTACGCAGTTTTGGAGTTTCTGCTTTTACAAACAATTAATCTACGACGCAAGACCTATCCAATGGTGTAGGTTTCATTGCGATTTAAGCCAAAAAAAATTTAAATTTTATTTTTCGAATAACTCCTTTTTACGCATTTTTGGAGTTTGTGCTCATACAAACAATTAATCTACGACACAAGACCTATCCAATGGTGTAGGTTTTATTGCGATTTGAGCGAAAAAATTTTAAATTTTATTTTTCGAATAGCACCTTTTTTTACGCATTTTTGGAGTTTGTGCTCATAGAAACAATTAATCTACAACGCAAGACCTATCCAATGGTGTAGGTTTCATTGCGATTTGAGCGAAAAAAATTTTAAATTTTATTTTTCGAATAACTCCTTTTTTACGCAGTTTTGGAGTTTCTGCTTTTACAAACAATTAATCTACGACGCAAGACCTATCCAATGGTGTAGGTTTTATTGCGATTTGAGCGAAAAAATTTTAAATTTTATTTTTCGAATAGCACCTTTTTTTACGCATTTTTGGAGTTTGTGCTCATAGAAACAATTAATCTACGACGCAAGACCTATCCAATGGTGTAGGTTTCATTGCGATTTGAGCGAAAAAAATTTTAAATTTTATTTTTCGAATAACTCCTTTTTTACGCAGTTTTGGAGTTTCTGCTTTTACAAACAATTAATCTACGACGCAAGACCAATCCAATGGTGTAGGTTTCATTGCGATTTAAGCCAAAAAAATTTAAATTTTATTTTTCGAATAACTCCTTTTTACGCATTTTTGGAGTTTGTGCTCATACAAACAATTAATCTACGACACAAGACCTATCCAATGGTGTAGGTTTTATTGCGATTTGAGCAAAAAAATTTTATTTTTATTTTTCGAATAACACCTTTTTTACGCATTTTTGGAGTTTGTGCTCATAGAAACAATTTATCTACGACGCAAGACCTATCCAATGGTGTAGGTTTCATTGCGATTTGAGCCAAAAAATTTTAAATATTATTTTTCGAATAACTCCTTTTTTACGCATTTTTGGAGTTTGTGCTCATACAAACAATTAATCTACGACGCAGGACCTATCCAATGGTGTAGGTTTCATTGCGATTTGAGCGAAAAAATTTTAAATTTTATTTTTCGAATAGCACCTTTTTTTACGCATTTTTGGAGTTTGTGCTCATAGAAACAATTAATCTACAACGCAAGACCTATCCAATGGTGTAGGTTTCATTGCGATTTGAGCGAAAAAAATTTTAAATTTTATTTTTCGAATAACTCCTTTTTTACGCAGTTTTGGAGTTTCTGCTTATACAAACAATTAATCTACGACGCAAGACCTATCCAATTATGTAGGTTTCATTGCGATTTAAGCCAAAAAAATTTAAATTTTATTTTTCGAATAACTTCTTTTTTACGCATTTTTGGAGTTTGTGCTCATACAAACAATTAATCTACGACACAAGACCTATCCAATGGTGTAGGTTTTATTGCGATTTGAGCGAAAAAATTTTAAATTTTATTTTTCGAATAACTCCTTTTTTACGCATTTTTGGAGTTTGTGCTCATACAAACAATTAATCTACGACGCAAGACCTATCCAATGGTGTAGGTTTCATTGCGATTTGAGCCAAAAAATTTTAAATATTATTTTTCGAATAACTCCTTTTTTACGCATTTTTGGAGTTTGTGCTCATACAAACAATTAATCTACGACGCAGGACCTATCCAATGGTGTAGGTTTCATTGCGATTTGAGCGAAAAAATTTTAAATTTTATTTTTCGAATAGCACCTTTTTTTACGCATTTTTGGAGTTTGTGCTCATAGAAACAATTAATCTACAACGCAAGACCTATCCAATGGTGTAGGTTTCATTGCGATTTGAGCGAAAAAAATTTTAAATTTTATTTTTCGAATAACTCCTTTTTTACGCAGTTTTGGAGTTTCTGCTTTTACAAACAATTAATCTACGACGCAAGACCTATCCAATGGTGTAGGTTTCATTGCGATTTAAGCCAAAAAAATTTAAATTTTATTTTTCGAATAACTCCTTTTTACGCATTTTTGGAGTTTGTGCTCATACAAACAATTAATCTACGACACAAGACCTATCCAATGGTGTAGGTTTTATTGCGATTTGAGCAAAAAAATTTTAAATTTTATTTTTCGAATAACACCTTTTTTACGCATTTTTGGAGTTTGTGCTCATAGAAACAATTTATCTACGACGCAAGACCTATCCAATGGTGTAGGTTTCATTGCGATTTGAGCCAAAAAATTTTAAATATTATTTTTCGAATAACTCCTTTTTTACGCATTTTTGGAGTTTGTGCTCATACAAACAATTAATCTACGACGCAGGACCTATCCAATGGTGTAGGTTTCATTGCGATTTGAGCGAAAAAATTTTAAATTTTATTTTTCGAATAGCACCTTTTTTTACGCATTTTTGGAGTTTGTGCTCATAGAAACAATTAATCTACAACGCAAGACCTATCCAATGGTGTAGGTTTCATTGCGATTTGAGCGAAAAAAATTTTAAATTTTATTTTTCGAATAACTCCTTTTTTACGCAGTTTTGGAGTTTCTGCTTATACAAACAATTAATCTACGACGCAAGACCTATCCAATGGTGTAGGTTTCATTGCGATTTAAGCCAAAAAAATTTAAATTTTATTTTTCGAATAACTCCTTTTTACGCATTTTTGGAGTTTGTGCTTATACAAACAATTAATCTACGACACAAGACCTATCCAATGGTGTAGGTTTTATTGCGATTTGAGCGAAAAAATTTTAAATTTTATTTTTCGAATAACTCCTTTTTTACGCATTTTTGGAGTTTGTGCTCATACAAACAATTAATCTACGACGCAAGACCTATCCAATGGTGTAGGTTTCATTGCGATTTGAGCCAAAAAATTTAAATTTTATTTTTCGAATAACTCCTTTTTTACGCATTTTTGGAGTTTGTGCTGATACAAACAATTAATCTACGACGCAAGACCTATCCAATGGTGTAGGTTTCATTGCGATTTGAGCGAAAAAAATTTTAAGTTTTATTTTTCGAATAACTCCTTTTTTACGCATTTTTGGAGTTTGTGCTCATACAAACAATTAATCTACGACGCAAGACCTATCCAATGGTGTTGGTTTCATTGCGATTTGAGCGAAAAAATTTTTAAATTTTATTTTTCGAATAGCACCTTTTTTTACGCATTTTTGGAGTTTGTGCTCATAGAAACAATTAATCTACGACGCAAGACCTATCCAATGGTGTAGGTTTCATTGCGATTTGAGCGAAAAAAATTTTAAATTTTATTTTTCGAATAACTCCTTTTTTACGCAGTTTTGGAGTTTCTGCTTTTACAAACAATTAATCTACGACGCAAGACCTATCCAATGGTGTAGGTTTTATTGCGATTTAAGCGAAAAAATTTTAAATTTTATTTTTCGAATAACACCTTTTTTACGCATTTTTGGAGTTTGTGCTCATAGAAACAATTTATCTACGACGCAAGACCTATCCAATGGTGTAGGTTTCATTGCGAGTTGAGCCAAAAAATTTTAAATATTATTTTTCGAATAACTCCTTTTTTACGCATTTTTGGAGTTTGTGCTCATACAAACAATTAATCTACGACGCAGGACCTATCCAATGGTGTAGGTTTCATTGCGATTTGAGCCAAAAAAATTTAAATTTTATTTTTCGAATAACTCCTTTTTACGCATTTTTGGAGTTTGTGCTCATACAAACAATTAATCTACGACACAAGACCTATCCAATGGTGTAGGTTTTATTGCGATTTGAGCAAAAAAATTTTAAATTTTATTTTTCGAATAACACCTTTTTTACGCATTTTTGGAGTTTGTGCTCATAGAAACAATTTATCTACGACGCAAGACCTATCCAATGGTGTAGGTTTCATTGCGATTTGAGCCAAAAAATTTTAAATATTATTTTTCGAATAACTCCTTTTTTACGCATTTTTGGAGTTTGTGCTCATACAAACAATTAATCTACGACGCAGGACCTATCCAATGGTGTAGGTTTCATTGCGATTTGAGCGAAAAAATTTTAAATTTTATTTTTCGAATAGCACCTTTTTTTACGCATTTTTGGAGTTTGTGCTCATAGAAACAATTAATCTACAACGCAAGACCTATCCAATGGTGTAGGTTTCATTGCGATTTGAGCGAAAAAAATTTTAAATTTTATTTTTCGAATAACTCCTTTTTTACGCAGTTTTGGAGTTTCTGCTTTTACAAACAATTAATCTACGACGCAAGACCTATCCAATTATGTAGGTTTCATTGCGATTTAAGCCAAAAAAATTTAAATTTTATTTTTCGAATAACTTCTTTTTTACGCATTTTTGGAGTTTGTGCTCATACAAACAATTAATCTACGACACAAGACCTATCCAATGGTGTAGGTTTTATTGCGATTTGAGCGAAAAAATTTTAAATTTTATTTTTCGAATAACTCCTTTTTTACGCATTTTTGGAGTTTGTGCTCATACAAACAATTAATCTACGACGCAAGACCTATCCAATGGTGTAGGTTTCATTGCGATTTGAGCCAAAAAATTTTAAATATTATTTTTCGAATAACTCCTTTTTTACGCATTTTTGGAGTTTGTGCTCATACAAACAATTAATCTACGACGCAGGACCTATCCAATGGTGTAGGTTTCATTGCGATTTGAGCGAAAAAATTTTAAATTTTATTTTTCGAATAGCACCTTTTTTTACGCATTTTTGGAGTTTGTGCTCATAGAAACAATTAATCTACAACGCAAGACCTATCCAATGGTGTAGGTTTCATTGCGATTTGAGCGAAAAAAATTTTAAATTTTATTTTTCGAATAACTCCTTTTTTACGCAGTTTTGGAGTTTCTGCTTTTACAAACAATTAATCTACGACGCAAGACCTATCCAATGGTGTAGGTTTCATTGCGATTTAAGCCAAAAAAATTTAAATTTTATTTTTCGAATAACTCCTTTTTACGCATTTTTGGAGTTTGTGCTCATACAAACAATTAATCTACGACACAAGACCTATCCAATGGTGTAGGTTTTATTGCGATTTGAGCAAAAAAATTTTAAATTTTATTTTTCGAATAACACCTTTTTTACGCATTTTTGGAGTTTGTGCTCATAGAAACAATTTATCTACGACGCAAGACCTATCCAATGGTGTAGGTTTCATTGCGATTTGAGCCAAAAAATTTTAAATATTATTTTTCGAATAACTCCTTTTTTACGCATTTTTGGAGTTTGTGCTCATACAAACAATTAATCTACGACGCAGGACCTATCCAATGGTGTAGGTTTCATTGCGATTTGAGCGAAAAAATTTTAAATTTTATTTTTCGAATAGCACCTTTTTTTACGCATTTTTGGAGTTTGTGCTCATAGAAACAATTAATCTACAACGCAAGACCTATCCAATGGTGTAGGTTTCATTGCGATTTGAGCGAAAAAAATTTTAAATTTTATTTTTCGAATAACTCCTTTTTTACGCAGTTTTGGAGTTTCTGCTTATACAAACAATTAATCTACGACGCAAGACCTATCCAATGGTGTAGGTTTAATTGCGATTTAAGCCAAAAAAATTTAAATTTTATTTTTCGAATAACTCCTTTTTACGCATTTTTGGAGTTTGTGCTTATACAAACAATTAATCTACGACACAAGACCTATCCAATGGTGTAGGTTTTATTGCGATTTGAGCGAAAAAATTTTAAATTTTATTTTTCGAATAACTCCTTTTTTACGCATTTTTGGAGTTTGTGCTCATACAAACAATTAATCTACGACGCAAGACCTATCCAATGGTGTAGGTTTCATTGCGATTTGAGCCAAAAAATTTAAATTTTATTTTTCGAATAACTCCTTTTTTACGCATTTTTGGAGTTTGTGCTGATACAAACAATTAATCTACGACGCAAGACCTATCCAATGGTGTAGGTTTCATTGCGATTTGAGCGAAAAAAATTTTAAGTTTTATTTTTCGAATAACTCCTTTTTTACGCATTTTTGGAGTTTGTGCTCATACAAACAATTAATCTACGACGCAAGACCTATCCAATGGTGTTGGTTTCATTGCGATTTGAGCCAAAAAATTTTAAATATTATTTTTCGAATAACTCCTTTTTTACGCATTTTTGGAGTTTGTGCTCATACAAACAATTAATCTACGACGCAGGACCTATCCAATGGTGTAGGTTTCATTGCGATTTGAGCCAAAAAAATTTAAATTTTATTTTTCGAATAACTCCTTTTTACGCATTTTTGGAGTTTGTGCTCATACAAACAATTAATCTACGACACAAGACCTATCCAATGGTGTAGGTTTTATTGCGATTTGAGCAAAAAAATTTTAAATTTTATTTTTCGAATAACACCTTTTTTACGCATTTTGGAGTTTGTGCTTGTAGGTTTCATTGCGATTTGAGCCAAAAAATTTTAAATATTATTTTTCGAATAACTCCTTTTTTACGCATTTTTGGAGTTTGTGCTCATACAAACAATTAATCTACGACGCAGGACCTATCCAATGGTGTAGGTTTCATTGCGATTTGAGCGAAAAAATTTTAAATTTTATTTTTCGAATAGCACCTTTTTTTACGCATTTTTGGAGTTTGTGCTCATAGAAACAATTAATCTACAACGCAAGACCTATCCAATGGTGTAGGTTTCATTGCGATTTGAGCGAAAAAAATTTTAAATTTTATTTTTCGAATAACTCCTTTTTTACGCAGTTTTGGAGTTTCTGCTTATACAAACAATTAATCTACGACGCAAGACCTATCCAATGGTGTAGGTTTCATTGCGATTTGAGCGAAAAAAATTTTAAGTTTTATTTTTCGAATAACTCCTTTTTTACGCATTTTTGGAGTTTGTGCTCATACAAACAATTAATCTACGACGCAAGACCTATCCAATGGTGTTGGTTTCATTGCGATTTGAGCCAAAAAATTTTAAATATTATTTTTCGAATAACTCCTTTTTTACGCATTTTTGGAGTTTGTGCTCATACAAACAATTAATCTACGACGCAGGACCTATCCAATGGTGTAGGTTTCATTGCGATTTGAGCCAAAAAAATTTAAATTTTATTTTTCGAATAACTCCTTTTTACGCATTTTTGGAGTTTGTGCTCATACAAACAATTAATCTACGACACAAGACCTATCCAATGGTGTAGGTTTTATTGCGATTTGAGCAAAAAAATTTTAAATTTTATTTTTCGAATAACACCTTTTTTACGCATTTTGGAGTTTGTGCTTGTAGGTTTCATTGCGATTTGAGCCAAAAAATTTTAAATATTATTTTTCGAATAACTCCTTTTTTACGCATTTTTGGAGTTTGTGCTCATACAAACAATTAATCTACGACGCAGGACCTATCCAATGGTGTAGGTTTCATTGCGATTTGAGCGAAAAAATTTTAAATTTTATTTTTCGAATAGCACCTTTTTTTACGCATTTTTGGAGTTTGTGCTCATAGAAACAATTAATCTACAACGCAAGACCTATCCAATGGTGTAGGTTTCATTGCGATTTGAGCGAAAAAAATTTTAAATTTTATTTTTCGAATAACTCCTTTTTTACGCAGTTTTGGAGTTTCTGCTTATACAAACAATTAATCTACGACGCAAGACCTATCCAATGGTGTAGGTTTCATTGCGATTTAAGCCAAAAAAATTTAAATTTTATTTTTCGAATAACTCCTTTTTACGCATTTTTGGAGTTTGTGCTTATACAAACAATTAATCTACGACACAAGACCTATCCAATGGTGTAGGTTTTATTGCGATTTGAGCGAAAAAATTTTAAATTTTATTTTTCGAATAACTCCTTTTTTACGCATTTTTGGAGTTTGTGCTCATACAAACAATTAATCTACGACGCAAGACCTATCCAATGGTGTAGGTTTCATTGCGATTTGAGCCAAAAAATTTAAATTTTATTTTTCGAATAACTCCTTTTTTACGCATTTTTGGAGTTTGTGCTGATACAAACAATTAATCTACGACGCAAGACCTATCCAATGGTGTAGGTTTCATTGCGATTTGAGCGAAAAAAATTTTAAGTTTTATTTTTCGAATAACTCCTTTTTTACGCATTTTTGGAGTTTGTGCTCATACAAACAATTAATCTACGACGCAAGACCTATCCAATGGTGTTGGTTTCATTGCGATTTGAGCGAAAAAATTTTTAAATTTTATTTTTCGAATAGCACCTTTTTTTACGCATTTTTGGAGTTTGTGCTCATAGAAACAATTAATCTACGACGCAAGACCTATCCAATGGTGTAGGTTTCATTGCGATTTGAGCGAAAAAAATTTTAAATTTTATTTTTCGAATAACTCCTTTTTTACGCAGTTTTGGAGTTTCTGCTTTTACAAACAATTAATCTACGACGCAAGACCTATCCAATGGTGTAGGTTTTATTGCGATTTAAGCGAAAAAATTTTAAATTTTATTTTTCGAATAACACCTTTTTTACGCATTTTTGGAGTTTGTGCTCATAGAAACAATTTATCTACGACGCAAGACCTATCCAATGGTGTAGGTTTCATTGCGAGTTGAGCCAAAAAATTTTAAATATTATTTTTCGAATAACTCCTTTTTTACGCATTTTTGGAGTTTGTGCTCATACAAACAATTAATCTACGACGCAGGACCTATCCAATGGTGTAGGTTTCATTGCGATTTGAGCCAAAAAAATTTAAATTTTATTTTTCGAATAACTCCTTTTTACGCATTTTTGGAGTTTGTGCTCATACAAACAATTAATCTACGACACAAGACCTATCCAATGGTGTAGGTTTTATTGCGATTTGAGCAAAAAAATTTTAAATTTTATTTTTCGAATAACACCTTTTTTACGCATTTTTGGAGTTTGTGCTCATAGAAACAATTTATCTACGACGCAAGACCTATCCAATGGTGTAGGTTTCATTGCGATTTGAGCCAAAAAATTTTAAATATTATTTTTCGAATAACTCCTTTTTTACGCATTTTTGGAGTTTGTGCTCATACAAACAATTAATCTACGACGCAGGACCTATCCAATGGTGTAGGTTTCATTGCGATTTGAGCGAAAAAATTTTAAATTTTATTTTTCGAATAGCACCTTTTTTTACGCATTTTTGGAGTTTGTGCTCATAGAAACAATTAATCTACAACGCAAGACCTATCCAATGGTGTAGGTTTCATTGCGATTTGAGCGAAAAAAATTTTAAATTTTATTTTTCGAATAACTCCTTTTTTACGCAGTTTTGGAGTTTCTGCTTATACAAACAATTAATCTACGACGCAAGACCTATCCAATGGTGTAGGTTTCATTGCGATTTAAGCCAAAAAAATTTAAATTTTATTTTTCGAATAACTCCTTTTTACGCATTTTTGGAGTTTGTGCTCATACAAACAATTAATCTACGACACAAGACCTATCCAATGGTGTAGGTTTTATTGCGATTTGAGCGAAAAAATTTTAAATTTTATTTTTCGAATAACTCCTTTTTTACGCATTTTTGGAGTTTGTGCTCATACAAACAATTAATCTACGACGCAAGACCTATCCAATGGTGTAGGTTTCATTGCGATTTGAGCCAAAAAATTTAAATTTTATTTTTCGAATAACTCCTTTTTTACGCATTTTTGGAGTTTGTGCTCATACAAACAATTAATCTACGACGCAAGACCTATCCAATGGTGTAGGTTTCATTGCGATTTGAGCGAAAAAAATTTTAAGTTTTATTTTTCGAATAACTCCTTTTTTACGCATTTTTGGAGTTTGTGCTCATACAAACAATTAATCTACGACGCAAGACCTATCCAATGGTGTTGGTTTCATTGCGATTTGAGCGAAAAAATTTTTAAATTTTATTTTTCGAATAACTCCTTTTTTACGCATTTTTGGAGTTTGTGCTCATACAAACAATTAATCTACGACGCAAGACCTATCCAATGGTGTAGGTTTCATTGCGATTCGAGCGAAAAAAATTTTAATTTTATTTTTCGAATAACTCCTTTCTTACGCATTTTTGGAGTTTGTGCTCATACAAACAATTAATCTACGACGCAAGACCTATCCAAAGGTGTAGGTTTCATTGCTATTTGAGCGAAAAAAATTTTAAATTTTATTTTTCGAATAACTCCTTTTTTACGCATTTTTGGAGTTTGTGCTCATACAAACAATTAATCTACGACGCAAGACCTATCCAATGGTGTAGGTTTTATTGCGATTTGAGCCAAAAAAATTTAAATTTAATTTTTCGAATAACTCCTTTTTACGCATTTTTGGAGTTTGTGCTCATACAAACAATTAATCTACGACACAAGACCTATCCAATGGTGAAGGTTTCATTGCGATTTGAGCGAAAAAATTTTAAATTTTATTTTTCGAATAACTCCTTTTTTACGCATTTTTGGAGTTTGTGCTCATACAAACAATTAATCTACGACGCAAGACCTATCCAATGGTGTAGGTTTTATTGCGATTTGAGCGAAAAAATTTTAAATTTTATTTTTCGAATAACACCTTTTTTACGCATTTTTGGAGTTTGTGCTCATAAAAACAATTAATCTACGACGCAAGACCTATCCAATGGTGTAGGTTTTATTGCGATTTGAGCGAAAAAATTTTAAATTTTATTTTTCGAATAACACCTTTTTTACGCATTTTTGGAGTTTGTGCTCATAGAAACAATTTATCTACGACGCAAGACCTATCCAATGGTGTAGGTTTCATTGCGATTTGAGCCAAAAAATTTTAAATATTATTTTTCGAATAACTCCTTTTTTACGCATTTTTGGAGTTTGTGCTCATACAAACAAATAATCTACGACGCAAGACCTATCCAATGGTGTAGGTTTCATTGCGAATTGAGCGAAAAAAATGTTTAAATTTGATTTTTCGAATAACTCCTTTTTTACGCATTTTTGGAGTTTGTGCTCATACAAACAATTAATCTACGACGCAAGACCTATCCAATGGTGTAGGTTTTATTGCGATTTGAGCGAAAAAATTTTAAATTTTATTTTTCGAATAACACCTTTTTTACGCATTTTTGGAGTTTGTGCTCATAGAAACAATTTATCTACGACGCAAGACCTATCCAATGGTGTAGGTTTCATTGCGATTTGAGCCAAAAAATTTTAAATATTATTTTTCGAATAACTCCTTTTTTACGCATTTTTGGAGTTTGTGCTCATACAAACAATTAATCTACGACGCAAGACCTATCCAATGGTGTAGGTTTCATTGCGATTTGAGCGAAAAAATTTTAAATTTTATTTTTCGAATAGCACCTTTTTTACGCAGTTTTGGAGTTTGTGCTCATACAAACAATTAATCTACGACGCAAGACCTATCCAATGGTGTAGGTTTCATTGCGATTTGAGCCAAAAAAATTTAAATTTTATTTTTCGAATAACTCCTTTTTACGCATTTTTGGAGTTTGTGCTCATACAAACAATTAATCTACGACACAAGACCTATCCAATGGTGTAGGTTTCATTGCGATTTGAGCGAAAAAATTTTAAATTTTATTTTTCGAATAACTCCTTTTTTACGCATTTTTGGAGTTTGTGCTCATACAAACAATTAATCTACGACGCAAGACCTATCCAATGGTGTAGGTTTCATTGCGAATTGAGCGAAAAAATGTTTAAATTTGATTTTTCGAATAACTCCTTTTTTACGCATTTTTGGAGTTTGTGCTCATACAAACAATTAATCTACGACGCAAGACCTATCAAATGGTGCAGGTTTCATTGCGATTTGAGCGAAAAAAATTTTAAATTTTATTTTTCGAATAACTCCTTTCTTACGCATTTTTGGAGTTTGTGCTCATACACACAATTAATCTACGACGCAAGACCTATCCAATGGTGTAGGTTTCATTGCGATTTGAGCGAAAAAAATTTTAAATTTTATTTTTCGAATAACTCCTTTTTTACGCATTTTTGGAGTTTGTGCTCATACAAACAATTAATCTACGACGCAAGACCTATCCAATGGTGTAGGTTTCATTGCGAATTGAGCGAAAAAATGTTTAAATTTGATTTTTCGAATAACTCCTTTTTTACGCATTTTTGGAGTTTGTGCTCATACAAACAATTAATCTACGACGCAAGACCTATCAAATGGTGCAGGTTTCATTGCGATTTGAGCGAAAAAAATTTTAAATTTTATTTTTCGAATAACTCCTTTCTTACGCATTTTTGGAGTTTGTGCTCATACACACAATTAATCTACGACGCAAGACCTATCCAATGGTGTAGGTTTCATTGCGATTTGAGCGAAAAAATTTTAAATTTTATTTTTCGAATAACTCCTTTTTTACGCATTTTTGGAGTTTGTGCTCATACAAACAATTAATCTACGACGCAAGACCTATCCAATGGTGTAGGTTTCATTGCGATTTGAGCGAAAAAATTTTAAATTTTATTTTTCGAATAACTCCTTTTTTACGCATTTTTGGAGTTTGTGCTCATACAAACAATTAATCTACGACGCAAGACCTATCCAATGGTGTAGGTTTCATTGCGATTCGAGCGAAAAAATTTTAAATTTTATTTTTCGAATAACTCCTTTTTACGCATTTTTAGAGTTTGTGCTCATACAAACAATTAATCTACGACACAAGACCTATCCAATGGTGTAGGTTTCATTGCGATTTGAGCGAAAAAATTTTAAATTTTATTTTTCGAATAGCACCTTTTTTACGCATTTTTGGAGTTTGTGCTCATAGAAACAATTAATCTACAACGCAAGACCTATCCAATGGTGTAGGTTTTATTGCGATTTGAGCGAAAAAAAATTTAAATTTTATTTTTCGAATAACTCCTTTTTTACGCATTTTTGGAGTTTGTGCTCATACAAACAATTAATCTACGACGCAAGACCTATCCAATGGTGTAGGTTTCATTGCGATTCGAGCGAAAAAATTTTAAATTTTATTTTTCGAATAACTCCTTTTTACGCATTTTTAGAGTTTGTGCTCATACAAACAATTAATCTACGACACAAGACCTATCCAATGGTGTAGGTTTCATTGCGATTTGAGCGAAAAAATTTTAAATTTTATTTTTCGAATAGCACCTTTTTTACGCATTTTTGGAGTTTGTGCTCATAGAAACAATTAATCTACAACGCAAGACCTATCCAATGGTGTAGGTTTCATTGCGATTTGAGCGAAAAAAATTTTAAATTTTATTTTTCGAATAACTCCTTTTTTACGCATTTTTGGAGTTTGTGCTAATACAAACAATTAATCTACGACGCAAGACCTATCCAATGGTGTAGGTTTCATTGCGATTTGAGCCAAAAAAATTTAAATTTTATTTTTCGAATAACTCCTTTTTACGCATTTTTGGAGCTTGTGCTCATACAAACAATTAATCTACGACACAAGACCTATCCAATGGTGTAGGTTTCATTGCGATTTGAGCGAAAAAATTTTAAATTTTATTTTTCGAATAACTCCTTTTTTACGCATTTTTGGAGTTTGTGCTCATACAAACAATTAATCTACGACGCAAGACCTATCCAATGGTGTAGGTTTCATTGCGATTTGAGCGAAAAAAATTTAAGTTTTATTTTTCGAATAACACCTTTTTTACGCATTTTTGGAGTTTGTGCTCATACAAACAATTAATCTACGACGCAAGACCTATCCAATGGTGTAGGTTTCATTGCGATTTGAGCCAAAAAAATTTAAATTTTATTTTTCGAATAACTCCTTTTTACGCATTTTTGGAGCTTGTGCTCATACAAACAATTAATCTACGACACAAGACCTATCCAATGGTGTAGGTTTCATTGCGATTTAAACGAAAAAATTTTAAATTTTATTTTTCGAATAACTCCTTTTTTACGCATTTTTGGAGTTTGTGCTCATACAAACAATTAATCTACGACGCAAGACCTATCCAATGGTGTAGGTTTCATTGCGATTTGAGCGAAAAAATTTTAAGTTTTATTTTTCGAATAACACCTTTTTTACGCATTTTTGGAGTTTGTGCTCATAGAAACAATTAATCTACGACGCAAGACCTATCCAATGGTGTAGGTTTCATTGCGATTAAAGCCAAAAAATTTTAAATATTATTTTTCGAATAACTCCTTTTTTACGCATTTTTGGAGTTTGTGCTCATACAAACAATTAATCTACGATGCAAGACCTATCCAATGGTGTAGGTTTTATTGCGATTTGAGCGAAAAAATTTTAAATTTTATTTTTCGAATAACACCTTTTTTACGCATTTTTGGAGTTTGTGCTCATAGAAACAATTTATCTACGACGCAAGACCTATCCAATGGTGTAGGTTTCATTGCGATTTGAGCCAAAAAATTTTAAATATTATTTTTCGAATAACTCCTTTTTTACGCATTTTTGGAGTTTGTGCTCATACAAACAAATAATCTACGCAAGACCTATCCAATGGTGTAGGTTTCATTGCGAATTGAGCGAAAAAAATGTTTAAATTTGATTTTTCGAATAACTCCTTTTTTACGCATTTTTGGAGTTTGTGCTCATACAAACAATTAATCTACGACGCAAGACCTATCCAATGGTGTAGGTTTTATTGCGATTTGAGCGAAAAAATTTTAAATTTTATTTTTCGAATAACACCTTTTTTACGCATTTTTGGAGTTTGTGCTCATAGAAACAATTTATCTACGACGCAAGACCTATCCAATGGTGTAGGTTTCATTGCGATTTGAGCCAAAAAATTTTAAATATTATTTTTCGAATAACTCCTTTTTTACGCATTTTTGGAGTTTGTGCTCATACAAACAATTAATCTACGACGCAAGACCTATCCAATGGTGTAGGTTTCATTGCGATTTGAGCGAAAAAATTTTAAATTTTATTTTTCGAATAGCACCTTTTTTACGCAGTTTTGGAGTTTGTGCTCATACAAACAATTAATCTACGACGCAAGACCTATCCAATGGTGTAGGTTTCATTGCGATTTGAGCCAAAAAAATTTAAATTTTATTTTTCGAATAACTCCTTTTTACGCATTTTTGGAGTTTGTGCTCATACAAACAATTAATCTACGACACAAGACCTATCCAATGGTGTAGGTTTCATTGCGATTTGAGCGAAAAAATTTTAAATTTTATTTTTCGAATAACTCCTTTTTTACGCATTTTTGGAGTTTGTGCTCATACAAACAATTAATCTACGACGCAAGACCTATCCAATGGTGTAGGTTTCATTGCGAATTGAGCGAAAAAATGTTTAAATTTGATTTTTCGAATAACTCCTTTTTTACGCATTTTTGGAGTTTGTGCTCATACAAACAATTAATCTACGACGCAAGACCTATCAAATGGTGCAGGTTTCATTGCGATTTGAGCGAAAAAAATTTTAAATTTTATTTTTCGAATAACTCCTTTCTTACGCATTTTTGGAGTTTGTGCTCATACACACAATTAATCTACGACGCAAGACCTATCCAATGGTGTAGGTTTCATTGCGATTTGAGCGAAAAAATTTTAAATTTTATTTTTCGAATAACTCCTTTTTTACGCATTTTTGGAGTTTGTGCTCATACAAACAATTAATCTACGACGCAAGACCTATCCAATGGTGTAGGTTTCATTGCGATTTGAGCGAAAAAATTTTAAATTTTATTTTTCGAATTACTCCTTTTTTACGCATTTTTGGAGTTTGTGCTCATACAAACAATTAATCTACGACGCAAGACCTATCCAATGGTGTAGGTTTCATTGCGATTCGAGCGAAAAAATTTTAAATTTTATTTTTCGAATAACTCCTTTTTACGCATTTTTAGAGTTTGTGCTCATACAAACAATTAATCTACGACACAAGACCTATCCAATGGTGTAGGTTTCATTGCGATTTGAGCGAAAAAATTTTAAATTTTATTTTTCGAATAGCACCTTTTTTACGCATTTTTGGAGTTTGTGCTCATAGAAACAATTAATCTACAACGCAAGACCTATCCAATGGTGTAGGTTTTATTGCGATTTGAGCGAAAAAAAATTTTAAATTTTATTTTTCGAATAACTCCTTTTTTACGCATTTTTGGAGTTTGTGCTCATACAAACAATTAATCTACGACGCAAGACCTATCCAATGGTGTAGGTTTCATTGCGATTTGAGCCAAAAAAATTTAAATTTTATTTTTCGAATAACTCCTTTTTACGCATTTTTGGAGTTTGTGCTCATACAAACAATTAATCTACGACACAAGACCTATCCAATGGTGTAGGTTTCATTGCGATTTGAGCGAAAAAATTTTAAATTTTATTTTTCGAATAACTCCTTTTTTACGCATTTTTGGAGTTTGTGCTCATACAAACAATTAATCTACGACGCAAGACCTATCCAATGGTGTAGGTTTCATTGCGAATTGAGCGAAAAAATGTTTAAATTTGATTTTTCGAATAACTCCTTTTTTACGCATTTTTGGAGTTTGTGCTCATACAAACAATTAATCTACGACGCAAGACCTATCAAATGGTGCAGGTTTCATTGCGATTTGAGCGAAAAAAATTTTAAATTTTATTTTTCGAATAACTCCTTTCTTACGCATTTTTGGAGTTTGTGCTCATACACACAATTAATCTACGACGCAAGACCTATCCAATGGTGTAGGTTTCATTGCGATTTGAGCGAAAAAATTTTAAATTTTATTTTTCGAATAACTCCTTTTTTACGCATTTTTGGAGTTTGTGCTCATACAAACAATTAATCTACGACGCAAGACCTATCCAATGGTGTAGGTTTCATTGCGATTTGAGCGAAAAAATTTTAAATTTTATTTTTCGAATAACTCCTTTTTTACGCATTTTTGGAGTTTGTGCTCATACAAACAATTAATCTACGACGCAAGACCTATCCAATGGTGTAGGTTTCATTGCGATTCGAGCGAAAAAATTTTAAATTTTATTTTTCGAATAACTCCTTTTTACGCATTTTTAGAGTTTGTGCTCATACAAACAATTAATCTACGACACAAGACCTATCCAATGGTGTAGGTTTCATTGCGATTTGAGCGAAAAAATTTTAAATTTTATTTTTCGAATAGCACCTTTTTTACGCATTTTTGGAGTTTGTGCTCATAGAAACAATTAATCTACAACGCAAGACCTATCCAATGGTGTAGGTTTTATTGCGATTTGAGCGAAAAAAAATTTTAAATTTTATTTTTCGAATAACTCCTTTTTTACGCATTTTTGGAGTTTGTGCTAATACAAACAATTAATCTACGACGCAAGACCTATCCAATGGTGTAGGTTTCATTGCGATTTGAGCCAAAAAAATTTAAATTTTATTTTTCGAATAACTCCTTTCTTACGCGTTTTTGGAGTTTGTGCTCATAGAAACAATTAATCTACGACACAAGACCTATCCAATGGTGTAGGTTTCATTGCGATTTGAGCGAAAAAATTTTAAATTTTATTTTTCGAATAACTCCTTTTTTACGCATTTTTGGAGTTTGTGCTCATACAAACAATTAATCTACGACGCAAGACCTATCCAATGGTGTAGGTTTCATTGCGATTTGAGCGAAAAAATTTTAAATTTTATTTTTCGAATAACTCCTTTTTTACGCATTTTTGGAGTTTGTGCTCATACAAACAATTAATCTACGACGCAAGACCTATCCAATGGTGTAGGTTTCATTGCGATTCGAGCGAAAAAATTTTAAATTTTATTTTTCGAATAACTCCTTTTTTACGCATTTTTGGAGTTTGTGCTCATACAAACAATTAATCTACGACGCAAGACCTATCCAATGGTGTAGGTTTCATTGCGATTTGAGCGAAAAAATTTTAAATTTTATTTTTCGAATAACTCCTTTTTTACGCATTTTTGGAGTTTGTGCTCATACAAACAATTAATCTACGACGCAAGACCTATCCAATGGTGTAGGTTTCATTGCGATTCGAGCGAAAAAATTTTAAATTTTATTTTTCGAATAACTCCTTTTTACGCATTTTTAGAGTTTGTGCTCATACAAACAATTAATCTACGACACAAGACCTATCCAATGGTGTAGGTTTCATTGCGATTTGAGCGAAAAAATTTTAAATTTTATTTTTCGAATAGCACCTTTTTTACGCATTTTTGGAGTTTGTGCTCATAGAAACAATTAATCTACAACGCAAGACCTATCCAATGGTGTAGGTTTTATTGCGATTTGAGCGAAAAAAAATTTTAAATTTTATTTTTCGAATAACTCCTTTTTTACGCATTTTTGGAGTTTGTGCTCATACAAACAATTAATCTACGACGCAAGACCTATCCAATGGTGTAGGTTTCATTGCGATTTGAGCCAAAAAAATTTAAATTTTATTTTTCGAATAACTCCTTTTTACGCATTTTTGGAGTTTGTGCTCATACAAACAATTAATCTACGACACAAGACCTATCCAATGGTGTAGGTTTCATTGCGATTTGAGCGAAAAAATTTTAAATTTTATTTTTCGAATAACTCCTTTTTTACGCATTTTTGGAGTTTGTGCTCATACAAACAATTAATCTACGACGCAAGACCTATCCAATGGTGTAGGTTTCATTGCGGATTGAGCGAAAAAATGTTTAAATTTGATTTTTCGAATAACTCCTTTTTTACGCATTTTTGGAGTTTGTGCTCATACAAACAATTAATCTACGACGCAAGACCTATCAAATGGTGCAGGTTTCATTGCGATTTGAGCGAAAAAAATTTTAAATTTTATTTTTCGAATAACTCCTTTCTTACGCATTTTTGGAGTTTGTGCTCATACACACAATTAATCTACGACGCAAGACCTATCCAATGGTGTAGGTTTCATTGCGATTTGAGCGAAAAAATTTTAAATTTTATTTTTCGAATAACTCCTTTTTTACGCATTTTTGGAGTTTGTGCTCATACAAACAATTAATCTACGACGCAAGACCTATCCAATGGTGTAGGTTTCATTGCGATTTGAGCGAAAAAATTTTAAATTTTATTTTTCGAATAACTCCTTTTTTACGCATTTTTGGAGTTTGTGCTCATACAAACAATTAATCTACGACGCAAGACCTATCCAATGGTGTAGGTTTCATTGCGATTCGAGCGAAAAAATTTTAAATTTTATTTTTCGAATAACTCCTTTTTACGCATTTTTAGAGTTTGTGCTCATACAAACAATTAATCTACGACACAAGACCTATCCAATGGTGTAGGTTTCATTGCGATTTGAGCGAAAAAATTTTAAATTTTATTTTTCGAATAGCACCTTTTTTACGCATTTTTGGAGTTTGTGCTCATAGAAACAATTAATCTACAACGCAAGACCTATCCAATGGTGTAGGTTTTATTGCGATTTGAGCGAAAAAAAATTTTAAATTTTATTTTTCGAATAACTCCTTTTTTACGCATTTTTGGAGTTTGTGCTAATACAAACAATTAATCTACGACGCAAGACCTATCCAATGGTGTAGGTTTCATTGCGATTTGAGCCAAAAAAATTTAAATTTTATTTTTCGAATAACTCCTTTCTTACGCGTTTTTGGAGTTTGTGCTCATAGAAACAATTAATCTACGACACAAGACCTATCCAATGGTGTAGGTTTCATTGCGATTTGAGCGAAAAAATTTTAAATTTTATTTTTCGAATAACTCCTTTTTTACGCATTTTTGGAGTTTGTGCTCATACAAACAATTAATCTACGACGCAAGACCTATCCAATGGTGTAGGTTTCATTGCGATTTGAGCGAAAAAATTTTAAGTTTTATTTTTCGAATAACACCTTTTTTACGCATTTTTGGAGTTTGTGCTCATACAAACAATTAATCTACGACGCAAGACCTATCCAATGGTGTAGGTTTCATTGCGATTTGAGCCAAAAAAATTTAAATTTTATTTTTCGAATAACTCCTTTTTACGCATTTTTGGAGCTTGTGCTCATACAAACAATTAATCTACGACACAAGACCTATCCAATGGTGTAGGTTTCATTGCGATTTGAGCGAAAAAATTTTAAATTTTATTTTTCGAATAACTCCTTTTTTACGCATTTTTGGAGTTTGTGCTCATACAAACAATTAATCTACGACGCAAGACCTATCCAATGGTGTAGGTTTCATTGCGATTTGAGCGAAAAAATTTTAAGTTTTATTTTTCGAATAACACCTTTTTTACGCATTTTTGGAGTTTGTGCTCATAGAAACAATTAATCTACGACGCAAGACCTATCCAATGGTGTAGGTTTCATTGCGATTAAAGCCAAAAAATTTTAAATATTATTTTTCGAATAACTCCTTTTTTACGCATTTTTGGAGTTTGTGCTCATACAAACAATTAATCTACGATGCAAGACCTATCCAATGGTGTAGGTTTTATTGCGATTTGAGCGAAAAAATTTTAAATTTTATTTTTCGAATAACACCTTTTTTACGCATTTTTGGAGTTTGTGCTCATAGAAACAATTTATCTACGACGCAAGACCTATCCAATGGTGTAGGTTTCATTGCGATTTGAGCCAAAAAATTTTAAATATTATTTTTCGAATAACTCCTTTTTTACGCATTTTTGGAGTTTGTGCTCATACAAACAATTAATCTACGACGCAAGACCTATCCAATGGTGTAGGTTTCATTGCGATTTGAGCGAAAAAATTTTAAATTTTATTTTTCGAATAGCACCTTTTTTACGCAGTTTTGGAGTTTGTGCTCATACAAACAATTAATCTACGACGCAAGACCTATCCAATGGTGTAGGTTTCATTGCGATTTGAGCCAAAAAAATTTAAATTTTATTTTTCGAATAACTCCTTTTTACGCATTTTTGGAGTTTGTGCTCATACAAACAATTAATCTACGACACAAGACCTATCCAATGGTGTAGGTTTCATTGCGATTTGAGCGAAAAAATTTTAAATTTTATTTTTCGAATAACTCCTTTTTTACGCATTTTTGGAGTTTGTGCTCATACAAACAATTAATCTACGACGCAAGACCTATCCAATGGTGTAGGTTTCATTGCGAATTGAGCGAAAAAATGTTTAAATTTGATTTTTCGAATAACTCCTTTTTTACGCATTTTTGGAGTTTGTGCTCATACAAACAATTAATCTACGACGCAAGACCTATCAAATGGTGCAGGTTTCATTGCGATTTGAGCGAAAAAAATTTTAAATTTTATTTTTCGAATAACTCCTTTCTTACGCATTTTTGGAGTTTGTGCTCATACACACAATTAATCTACGACGCAAGACCTATCCAATGGTGTAGGTTTCATTGCGATTTGAGCGAAAAAATTTTAAATTTTATTTTTCGAATAACTCCTTTTTTACGCATTTTTGGAGTTTGTGCTCATACAAACAATTAATCTACGACGCAAGACCTATCCAATGGTGTAGGTTTCATTGCGATTTGAGCGAAAAAATTTTAAATTTTATTTTTCGAATAACTCCTTTTTTACGCATTTTTGGAGTTTGTGCTCATACAAAAAATTAATCTACGACGCAAGACCTATCTAATGGTGTAGGTTTTATTGCGATTCGAGCGAAAAAATTTTAAATTTTATTTTTCGAATAACTCCTTTTTACGCATTTTTAGAGTTTGTGCTCATACAAACAATTAATCTACGACACAAGACCTATCCAATGGTGTAGGTTTCATTGCGATTTGAGCGAAAAAATTTTAAATTTTATTTTTCGAATAGCACCTTTTTTACGCATTTTTGGAGTTTGTGCTCATAGAAACAATTAATCTACAACGCAAGACCTATCCAATGGTGTAGGTTTTATTGCGATTTGAGCGAAAAAAATTTTAAATTTTATTTTTCGAATAACTCCTTTTTTACGCATTTTTGGAGTTTGTGCTCATACAAACAATTAATCTACGACGCAAGACCTATCCAATGGTGTAGGTTTCATTGCGATTTGAGCTAAAAAAATTAAATTTTATTTTTCGAATAACTCCTTTCTTACGCGTTTTTGGAGTTTGTGCTCATAGAAACAATTAATCTACAACGCAAGACCTATCCAATGGTGTAGGTTTCATTGCGATTTGAGCGAAAAAAAATTTAAATTTTATTTTTCGAATAACTCCTTTTTTACGCATTTTTGGAGTTTGTGCTAATACAAACAATTAATCTACGACGCAAGACCTATCCAATGGTGTAGGTTTCATTGCGATTTGAGCCAAAAAAATTTAAATTTTATTTTTCGAATAACTCCTTTTTACGCATTTTTGGAGCTTGTGCTCATACAAACAATTAATCTACGACACAAGACCTATCCAATGGTGTAGGTTTCATTGCGATTTGAGCGAAAAAATTTTAAATTTTATTTTTCGAATAACTCCTTTTTTACGCATTTTTGGAGTTTGTGCTCATACAAACAATTAATCTACGACGCAAGACCTATCCAATGGTGTAGGTTTCATTGCGATTTGAGCGAAAAAATTTTAAGTTTTATTTTTCGAATAACACCTTTTTTACGCATTTTTGGAGTTTGTGCTCATACAAACAATTAATCTACGACGCAAGACCTATCCAATGGTGTAGGTTTCATTACGATTTGAGCCAAAAAAATTTAAATTTTATTTTTCGAATAACTCCTTTTTACGCATTTTTGGAGCTTGTGCTCATACAAACAATTAATCTACGACACAAGACCTATCCAATGGTGTAGGTTTCATTGCGATTTGAGCGAAAAAATTTTAAATTTTATTTTTCGAATAACTCCTTTTTTACGCATTTTTGGAGTTTGTGCTCATACAAACAATTAATCTACGACGCAAGACCTATCCAATGGTGTAGGTTTCATTGCGATTTGAGCGAAAAAATTTTAAGTTTTATTTTTCGAATAACACCTTTTTTACGCATTTTTGGAGTTTGTGCTCATAGAAACAATTAATCTACGACGCAAGACCTATCCAATGGTGTAGGTTTCATTGCGATTAAAGCCAAAAAATTTTAAATATTATTTTTCGAATAACTCCTTTTTTACGCATTTTTGGAGTTTGTGCTCATACAAACAATTAATCTACGATGCAAGACCTATCCAATGGTGTAGGTTTCATTGCGATTTGAGCGAAAAAAAATTTAAATTTTATTTTTCGAATAACTCCTTTTTTACGCATTTTTGGAGTTTGTGCTCATAGAAACAATTAATCTACAACGCAAGACCTATCCAATGGTGTAGGTTTCATTGCGATTTGAGCGAAAAAATTTTTAAATTTTATTTTTCGAATAACTCCTTTTTTACGCATTTTTGGAGTTTGTGCTCATACAAACAATTAATCTACGATGCAAGACCTATCCAATGGTGTAGGTTTCATTGCGATTCGAGCGAAAAAAATTTTAATTTTATTTTTCGAATAACTCCTTTTTTACGCATTTTTGGAGTTTGTGCTCATACAAACAATTAATCTACGACGCAAGACCTATCCAATGGTGTAGGTTTCATTGCGATTTGAGCGAAAAAAAATTTAAATTTTATTTTTCGAATAACTCCTTTTTTACGCATTTTTGGAGTTTGTGCTCATAGAAACAATTAATCTACAACGCAAGACCTATCCAATGGTGTAGGTTTCATTGCGATTTGAGCGAAAAAAATTTTAAATTTTATTTTTCGAATAACTCCTTTTTTACGCATTTTTGGAGTTTGTGCTCATACAAACAATTAATCTACGACGCAAGACCTATCCAATGGTGTTGGTTTCATTGCGATTTGAGCGAAAAAATTTTTAAATTTTATTTTTCGAATAACTCCTTTTATCCAATGGTGTAGGTTTCATTGCGATTCGAGCGAAAAAAATTTTAATTTTATTTTTCGAATAACTCCTTTTTTACGCATTTTTGGAGTTTGTGCTCATACAAACAATTAATCTACGACGCAAGACCTATCCAATGGTGTAGGTTTCATTGCTATTTGAGCGAAAAAAATTTTAAATTTTATTTTTCGAATAACTCCTTTTTTACGCATTTTTGGAGTTTGTGCTCATACAAACAATTAATCTACGACGCAAGACCTATCCAATGGTGTAGGTTTTATTGCGATTTGAGCCAAAAAAATTTAAATTTTATTTTTCGAATAACTCCTTTTTACGCATTTTTGGAGTTTGTGCTCATACAAACAATTAATCTACAACGCAAGACCTATCCAATGGTGTAGGTTTTATTGCGATTTGAGCGAAAAAAAATTTAAATTTTATTTTTCGAATAACTCCTTTTTTACGCATTTTTGGAGTTTGTGCTCATACAAACAATTAATCTACGATGCAAGACCTATCCAATGGTGTAGGTTTCATTGCGATTCGAGCGAAAAAAATTTTAATTTTATTTTTCGAATAACTCCTTTTTTACGCATTTTTGGAGTTTGTGCTCATACAAACAATTAATCTACGACGCAAGACCTATCCAATGGTGTAGGTTTCATTGCGATTTGAGCGAAAAAAAATTTAAATTTTATTTTTCGAATAACTCCTTTTTTACGCATTTTTGGAGTTTGTGCTCATAGAAACAATTAATCTACAACGCAAGACCTATCCAATGGTGTAGGTTTCATTGCGATTTGAGCGAAAAAAATTTTAAATTTTATTTTTCGAATAACTCCTTTTTTACGCATTTTTGGAGTTTGTGCTCATACAAACAATTAATCTACGACGCAAGACCTATCCAATGGTGTTGGTTTCATTGCGATTTGAGCGAAAAAATTTTTAAATTTTATTTTTCGAATAACTCCTTTTATCCAATGGTGTAGGTTTCATTGCGATTCGAGCGAAAAAAATTTTAATTTTATTTTTCGAATAACTCCTTTTTTACGCATTTTTGGAGTTTGTGCTCATACAAACAATTAATCTACGACGCAAGACCTATCCAATGGTGTAGGTTTCATTGCTATTTGAGCGAAAAAAATTTTAAATTTTATTTTTCGAATAACTCCTTTTTTACGCATTTTTGGAGTTTGTGCTCATACAAACAATTAATCTACGACGCAAGACCTATCCAATGGTGTAGGTTTTATTGCGATTTGAGCCAAAAAAATTTAAATTTTATTTTTCGAATAACTCCTTTTTACGCATTTTTGGAGTTTGTGCTCATACAAACAATTAATCTACGACACAAGACCTATCCAATGGTGAAGGTTTCATTGCGATTTGAGAGAAAAAATTTTAAATTTTATTTATCGAATAACTCCTTTTTTACGCATTTTTGGAGTTTGTGCTCATACAAACAATTAATCTACGACGCAAGACCTATCCAATGGTGTAGGTTTCATTGCGATTTGAGCGAAAAAAAATTTAAATTTTATTTTTCGAATAACTCCTTTTTTACGCATTTTTGGAGTTTGTGCTCATACAAACAATTAATTTACGACGCAAGACCTATCCAATGGTGTAGGTTTCATTGCGATTTGAGCGAAAAAAAATTTAAATTTTATTTTTCGAATAACTCCTTTTTTACGCATTTTTGGAGTTTGTGCTCATAGAAACAATTAATCTACAACGCAAGACCTATCCAATGGTGTAGGTTTCATTGCGATTTGAGCGAAAAAATTTTAAGTTTTATTTTTCGAATAACACCTTTTTTACGCATTTTTGGAGTTTGTGCTCATAGAAACAATTAATCTACGACGCAAGACCTATCCAATGGTGTAGGTTTCATTGCGATTAAAGCCAAAAAATTTTAAATATTATTTTTCGAATAACTCCTTTTTTACGCATTTTTGGAGTTTGTGCTCATACAAACAATTGATCTACGATGCAAGACCTATCCAATGGTGTAGGTTTTATTGCGATTTGAGCGAAAAAAAATTTAAATTTTATTTTTCGAATAACTCCTTTTTTACGCATTTTTGGAGTTTGTGCTCATAGAAACAATTAATCTACAACGCAAGACCTATCCAATGGTGTAGGTTTCATTGCGATTTGAGCGAAAAAAATTTTAAATTTTATTTTTCGAATAACTCCTTTTTTACGCATTTTTGGAGTTTGTGCTCATACAAACAATTAATCTACGACGCAAGACCTATCCAATGGCGTTGGTTTCATTGCGATTTGAGCGAAAAAATTTTTAAATTTTATTTTTCGAATAACTCCTTTTTTACGCATTTTTGGAGTTTGTGCTCATACAAACAATTAATCTACGATGCAAGACCTATCCAATGGTGTAGGTTTCATTGCGATTCGAGCGAAAAAATTTTAATTTTATTTTTCGAATAACTCCTTTTTTACGCATTTTTGGAGTTTGTGCTCATACAAACAATTAATCTACGACGCAAGACCTATCGAATGGTGTAGGTTTCATTGCGATTTGAGCGAAAAAAAATTTAAATTTTATTTTTCGAATAACTCCTTTTTTACGCATTTTTGGAGTTTGTGCTCATAGAAACAATTAATCTACAACGCAAGACCTATCTAATGGTGTAGGTTTCATTGCGATTTGAGCGAAAAAATTTTTAAATTTTATTTTTCGAATAACTCCTTTTTTACGCATTTTTGGAGTTTGTGCTCATACAAACAATTAATCTACGACGAAAGACCTATCCAATGGTGTTGGTTTCATTGCGATTTGAGCGAAAAAATTTTTAAATTTTATTTTTCGAATAACTCCTTTTTTACGCATTTTTGGAGTTTGTGCTCATACAAACAATTAATCTACGACGCAAGACCTATCCAATGGTGTAGGTTTCATTGCGATTCGAGCGAAAAAAATTTTAATTTTATTTTTCGAATAACTCCTTTTTTACGCATTTTTGGAGTTTGTGCTCATACAAACAATTAATCTACGACGCAAGACCTATCCAATGGTGTAGGTTTCATTGCTATTTGAGCGAAAAAAATTTTAAATTTTATTTTTCGAATAACTCCTTTTTTACGCATTTTTGGAGTTTGTGCTCATACAAACAATTAATCTACGACGCAAGACCTATCCAATGGTGTAGGTTTTATTGCGATTTGAGCCAAAAAAATTTAAATTTTATTTTTCGAATAACTCCTTTTTACGCATTTTTGGAGTTTGTGCTCATACAAACAATTAATCTACGACACAAGACCTATCCAATGGTGAAGGTTTCATTGCGATTTGAGAGAAAAAATTTTAAATTTTATTTTTCGAATAACTCCTTTTTTACGCATTTTTGGAGTTTGTGCTCATACAAACAATTAATCTACGACGCAAGACCTATCCAATGGTGTAGGTTTCATTGCGATTTGAGCGAAAAAAAATTTAAATTTTATTTTTCGAATAACTCCTTTTTTACGCATTTTTGGAGTTTGTGCTCATACAAACAATTAATCTACGACGCAAGACCTATCCAATGGTGTAGGTTTCATTGCGATTTGAGCGAAAAAAAATTTAAATTTTATTTTTCGAATAACTCCTTATTTACGCATTTTTGGAGTTTGTGCTCATAGAAACAATTAATCTACAACGCAAGACCTATCCAATGGTGTAGGTTTCATTGCGATTTGAGTGAAAAAAATTTTTAATTTTATTTTTCGAATAACTCCTTTTTTACGCATTTTTGGAGTTTGTGCTCATACAAACAATTAATCTACGACGAAAGACCTATCCAAAGGTGTTGGTTTCATTGCGATTTGAGCGAAAAAATTTTTAAATTTTATTTTTCGAATAACTCCTTTTTTACGCATTTTTGGAGTTTGTGCTCATACAAACAATTAATCTACGACGCAAGACCTATCCAATGGTGTAGGTTTCATTGCGATTCGAGCGAAAAAAATTTTAATTTTATTTTTCGAATAACTCCTTTTTTACGCATTTTTGGAGTTTGTGCTCATACAAACAATTAATCTACGACGCAAGACCTATCCAATGGTGTAGGTTTCATTGCGATTTGAGCGAAAAAATTTTAAATTTTATTTTTCGAATAGCACCTTTTTTTCGCAGTTTTGGAGTTTGTGCTCATACAAACAATTAATCTACGATGCAAGACCTATCCAATGGTGTAGGTTTCATTGCGATTTGAGCCAAAAAAATTTAAATTTTATTTTTCGAATAACTCCTTTTTTACGCATTTTTGGAGTTTGTGCTCATACAAACAAATAATCTACGACGCAAGACCTATCCAATGGTGTAGGTTTCATTGCGAATTGAGCGAAAAAAATGTTTAAATTTGATTTTTCGAATAACTCCTTTTTTACGCATTTTTGGAGTTTGCGCTCATACAAACAATTAATCTACGACGCAAGACCTATCCAATGGTGTAGGTTTCATTGCGATTTGAGCGAAAAAATTTTAAATTTTATTTTTCGAATAACACCTTTTTTACGCATTTTTGGAGTTTGTGCTCATAGAAACAATTTATCTACGACGCAAGACCTATCCAATGGTGTAGGTTTCATTGCGATTTGAGCCAAAAAATTTTAAATATTATTTTTCGAATAACTCCTTTTTTACGCATTTTTGGAGTTTGTGCTCATACAAACAATTAATCTACGACGCAAGACCTATCCAATGGTGTAGGTTTCATTGCGATTTGAGCGAAAAAATTTTAAATTTTATTTTTCGAATAGCACCTTTTTTACGCAGTTTTGGAGTTTGTGCTCATACAAACAATTAATCTACGACGCAAGACCTATCCAATGGTGTAGGTTTCATTGCGATTTGAGCCAAAAAAATTTAAATTTTATTTTTCGAATAACTCCTTTTTACGCATTTTTGGAGTTTGTGCTCATACAAACAATTAATCTACGACACAAGACCTATCCAATGGTGTAGGTTTCATTGCGATTTGAGCGAAAAAATTTTAAATTTTATTTTTCGAATAACTCCTTTTTTACGCATTTTTGGAGTTTGTGCTCATACAAACAATTAATCTACGACGCAAGACCTATCCAATGGTGTAGGTTTCATTGCGAATTGAGCGAAAAAATGTTTAAATTTGATTTTTCGAATAACTCCTTTTTTACGCATTTTTGGAGTTTGTGCTCATAGAAACAATTTATCTACGACGCAAGACCTATCCAATGGTGTAGGTTTTATTGCGATTTGAGCGAAAAAATTTTAAATTTTATTTTTCGAATAACACCTTTTTTACGCATTTTTGGAGTTTGTGCTCATAGAAACAATTTATCTACGACGCAAGACCTATCCAATGGTGTAGGTTTCATTGCGATTTGAGCCAAAAAATTTTTAATATTATTTTTCGAATAACTCCTTTTTTACGCATTTTTGGAGTTTGTGCTCATACAAACAATTAATCTACGACGCAAGACCTATCCAATGGTGTAGGTTTCATTGCGATTTGAGCGAAAAAATTTTAAATTTTATTTTTCGAATAGCACCTTTTTTACGCATTTTTGGAGTTTGTGCTCATAGAAACAATTAATCTACAACGCAAGACCTATCCAATGGTGTAGGTTTCATTGCGATTTGAGCGAAAAAAATTTTAAATTTTATTTTTCGAATAACTCCTTTTTTACGCAGTTTTGGAGTTTGTGCTCATACAAACAATTAATCTACGACGCAAGACCTATCCAATGGTGTAGGTTTCATTGCGATTTGAGCCAAAAAAATTTAAATTTTATTTTTCGAATAACTCCTTTTTACGCATTTTTGGAGCTTGTGCTCATACAAACAATTAATCTACGACACAAGACCTATCCAATGGTGTAGGTTTCATTGCGATTTGAGCGAAAAAATTTTAAATTTTATTTTTCGAATAACTCCTTTTTTACGCATTTTTCGAGTTTGTGCTCATACAAACAATTAATCTACGACGCAAGACCTATCCAATGGTGTAGGTTTCATTGCGATTTGAGCGAAAAAATTTTAAGTTTTATTTTTCGAATAACACCTTTTTTACGCATTTTTGGAGTTTGTGCTCATAGAAACAATTAATCTACGACGCAAGACCTATCCAATGGTGTAGGTTTCATTGCGATTTGAGCCAAAAAATTTTAAATATTATTTTTCGAATAACTCCTTTTTTACGCATTTTTGGAGTTTGTGCTCATACAAACAATTAATCTACGATGCAAGACCTATCCAATGGTGTAGGTTTCATTGCGATTTGAGCCAAAAAAAATTAAATTTTATTTTTCGAATAACTCCTTTCTTACGCGTTTTTGGAGTTTGTGCTCATACACACAATTAATATACGACACAAGACCTATCCAATGGTGTAGGTTTCATTGCGATTTGAGCGAAAAAATTTTAAATTTTATTTTTCGAATAACTCCTTTTTTACGCATTTTTGGAGTTTGTGCTCATACAAACAATTAATCTACGACGCAAGACCTATCCAATGGTGTAGGTTTCATTGCGATTTGAGCGAAAAAAAATTTAAATTTTATTTTTCGAATAACTCCTTTTTTACGCATTTTTGGAGTTTGTGCTCATACAAACAATTAATCTACGACGCAAGACCTATCCAATGGTGTAGGTTTCATTGCGATTTGAGCGAAAAAATTTTTAAATTTTATTTTTCGAATAACTCCTTTTTTACGCATTTTTGGAGTTTGTGCTCATACAAACAATTAATCTACGACGCAAGACCTATCCAATGGTGTAGGTTTTATTGCGATTTGAGCGAAAAAAATTTAAATTTTATTTTTCGAATAACACCTTTTTTACGCATTTTTGGAGTTTGTGCTCATAGAAACAATTAATCTACGACGCAAGACCTATCCAACACCTTTTTTACGCATTTTTGGAGTTTGTGCTCATAGAAACAATTTATCTACGACGCAAGACCTATCCAATGGTGTAGGTTTCATTGCGATTTGAGCGAAAAAAAATTTAAATTTTATTTTTCGAATAACTCCTTTTTTACGCATTTTTGGAGTTTGTGCTCATACAAACAATTAATCTACGACGCAAGACCTATCCAATGGTGTAGGTTTCATTGCGATTTGAGCGAAAAAATTTTTAAATTTTATTTTTCGAATAACTCCTTTTTTACGCATTTTTGGAGTTTGTGCTCATACAAACAATTAATCTACGACGCAAGACCTATCCAATGGTGTAGGTTTTATTGCGATTTGAGCGAAAAAAATTTAAATTTTATTTTTCGAATAACACCTTTTTTACGCATTTTTGGAGTTTGTGCTCATAGAAACAATTAATCTACGACGCAAGACCTATCCAACACCTTTTTTACGCATTTTTGGAGTTTGTGCTCATAGAAACAATTTATCTACGACGCAAGACCTATCCAATGGTGTAGGTTTCATTGCGATTTGAGCCAAAAAATTTTAAATATTATTTTTCGAATAACTCCTTTTTTACGCATTTTTGGAGTTTGTGCTCATACAAACAATTAATCTACGACGCAAGACCTATCCAATGGTGTAGGTTTCATTGCGATTTGAGCGAAAAAATTTTAAATTTTATTTTTCGAATAGCACCTTTTTACGCATTTTTGGAGTTTGTGCTCATAGAAACAATTAATCTACAACGCAAGACCTATCCAATGGTGTAGGTTTCATTGCGATTTGAGCGAAAAAAATTTTAAATTTTATTTTTCGAATAACTCCTTTTTTACGCAGTTTTGGAGTTTGTGCTCATACAAACAATTAATCTACGACGCAAGACCTATCCAATTCATTGCGATTTGAGCCAAAAAAATTTAAATTTTATTTTTCGAATAACTCCTTTTTACGCATTTTTGGAGTTTGTGCTCATACAAACAATTAATCTACGACACAAGACCTATCCAATGGTGTAGGTTTCATTGCGATTTGAGCGAAAAAATTTTAAATTTTATTTTTCGAATAACTCCTTTTTACGCATTTTTGGAGTTTGTGCTCATACAAACAATTAATCTACGACACAAGACCTATCCAATGGTGTAGGTTTCATTGCGATTTGAGCGAAAAAATTTTAAATTTTATTTTTCGAATAACTCCTTTTTTACGCATTTTTGGAGTTTGTGCTCATACAAACAATTAATCTACGACGCAAGACCTATCCAATCGTGTAGGTTTCATTGCGATTTGAGCGAAAAAAATTTTAAGTTTTATTTTTCGAATAACACCTTTTTTACGCATTTTTGGAGTTTGTGCTCATAGAAACAATTAATCTACGACGCAAGACCTATCCAATGGTGTAGGTTTCATTGCGATTTGAGCCAAAAAATTTTAAATATTATTTTTCGAATAACTCCTTTTTTACGCATTTTTGGAGTTTGTGCTCATACAAACAATTAATCTACGATGCAAGACCTATCCAATGGTGTAGGTTTCATTGCGATTTGAGCCAAAAAAAATTAAATTTTATTTTTCGAATAACTCCTTTCTTACGCGTTTTTGGAGTTTGTGCTCATACACACAATTAATCTACGACACAAGACCTATCCAATGGTGTAGGTTTCATTGCGATTTGAGCGAAAAAATTTTAAATTTTATTTTTCGAATAACTCCTTTTTTACGCATTTTTGGAGTTTGTGCTCATACAAACAATTAATCTACGACGCAAGACCTATCCAATGGTGTAGGTTTCATTGCGATTTGAGCGAAAAAAAATTTAAATTTTATTTTTCGAATAACTCCTTTTTTACGCATTTTTGGAGTTTGTGCTCATACAAAAAATTAATCTACGACGCAAGACCTATCCAATGGTGTAGGTTTCATTGCGATTTGAGCGAAAAAAATTTTAAATTTTATTTTTCGAATAACTCCTTTTTTACGCATTTTTGGAGTTTGTGCTCATACAAACAATTAATCTACGACGCAAGACCTATGCTCATGGTGTAGGTTTCATTGCGATTTGAGCGAAAAAAATTTTAAATTTTATTTTTCGAATAACTCCTTTTTTACGCAGTTTTGGAGTTTGTGCTCATACAAACAATTAATCTACGACGCAAGACCTATCCAATGGTGTAGGTTTCATTGCGATTTGAGCCAAAAAAATTTAAATTTTATTTTTCGAATAACTCCTTTTTACGCATTTTTGGAGTTTGTGCTCATACAAACAATTAATCTACGACACAAGACCTATCCAATGGTGTAGGTTTCATTGCGATTTGAGCGAAAAAATTTTAAATTTTATTTTTCGAATAACTCCTTTTTTACGCATTTTTGGAGTTTGTGCTCATACAAACAATTAATCTACGACGCAAGACCTATCCAATCGTGTAGGTTTCATTGCGATTTGAGCGAAAAAAAATTTAAATTTTATTTTTCGAATAACTCCTTTTTTACGCATTTTTGGAGTTTGTGCTCATACAAAAAATTAATCTACGACGCAAGACCTATCCAATGGTGTAGGTTTCATTGCGATTTGAGCGAAAAAAATTTTAAATTTTATTTTTCGAATAACTCCTTTTTTACGCATTTTTGGAGTTTGTGCTCATACAAACAATTAATCTACGACGCAAGACCTGTCCAATGGTGTAGGTTTTATTGCGATTTCAGCGAAAAAAATTTAAATTTTATTTTTCGAATAACACCTTTTTTACGCGTTTTTGGAGTTTGTGCTCATAGAAACAATTAATCTACGACGCAAGACCTATCCAACGGTGTAGGTTTCATTGCGATTTGAGCCAAAAAAATTTAAATTTTATTTTTCGAATAACTCCTTTTTTACGCATTTTTGGAGTTTGTGCTCATACAAACAATTAATCTACGCCACAAGACCTATCCAATGGTGTAGGTTTCATTGCGATTTGAGCGAAAAAATTTCAAATTTTATTTTTCGAATAACTCCTTTCTTACGCATTTTTGGAGTTTGTGCTCATACACACAATTAATCTACGACGCAAGACCTATCCAATGGTGCAGGTTTCATTGCGATTTGAGCGAAAAAATTTTAAATTTTATTTTTCGAATAACTCCTTTTTTACGCATTTTTGGAGTTTGTGCTCATACAAACAATTAATCTACGACGCAAGACCTATCCAATGGTGTAGGTTTCATTGCGATTTGAGCGAAAAAATTTTAAATTTTATTTTTCGAATAACTCCTTTTTTACGCATTTTTGGAGTTTGTGCTCATACAAAAAATTAATCTACGACGCAAGACCTATCTAATGGTGTAGGTTTTATTGCGATTCGAGCGAAAAAATTTTAAATTTTATTTTTCGAATAACTCCTTTTTTACGCATTTTTGGAGTTTGTGCTCATACAAACAATTAATCTACGACACAAGACCTATCCAATGGTGTAGGTTTCATTGCGATTTGAGCGAAAAAATTTTAAATTTTATTTTTCGAATAACTCCTTTTTTACGCATTTTTGGAGTTTGTGCTCATACAAACAATTAATCTACGACGCAAGACCTATCCAATGGTGTAGGTTTCATTGCGATTTGAGCGAAAAAAAATTTAAATTTTATTTTTCGAATAACTCCTTTTTTACGCATTTTTGGAGTTTGTGCTCATACAAAAAATTAATCTACGATGCAAGACCTATCCAATGGTGTAGGTTTCATTGCGATTTGAGCGAAAAAAATTTTAAATTTTATTTTTCGAATAACTCCTTTTTTACGCATTTTTGGAGTTTGTGCTCATACAAACAATTAATCTACGACGCAAGACCTATGCTCATGGTGTAGGTTTCATTGCGATTTGAGCGAAAAAAATTTTAAATTTTATTTTTCGAATAACTCCTTTTTTACGCAGTTTTGGAGTTTGTGCTCATACAAACAATTAATCTACGACGCAAGACCTATCCAATGGTGTAGGTTTCATTGCGATTTGAGCCAAAAAAATTTAAATTTTATTTTTCGAATAACTCCTTTTTACGCATTTTTGGAGTTTGTGCTCATACAAACAATTAATCTACGACACAAGACCTATCCAATGGTGTAGGTTTCATTGCGATTTGAGCGAAAAAATTTTAAATTTTATTTTTCGAATAACTCCTTTTTTACGCATTTTTGGAGTTTGTGCTCATACAAACAATTAATCTACGACGCAAGACCTATCCAATCGTGTAGGTTTCATTGCGATTTGAGCGAAAAAAAATTTAAATTTTATTTTTCGAATAACTCCTTTTTTACGCATTTTTGGAGTTTGTGCTCATACAAAAAATTAATCTACGACGCAAGACCTATCCAATGGTGTAGGTTTCATTGCGATTTGAGCGAAAAAAATTTTAAATTTTATTTTTCGAATAACTCCTTTTTTACGCATTTTTGGAGTTTGTGCTCATACAAACAATTAATCTACGACGCAAGACCTGTCCAATGGTGTAGGTTTTATTGCGATTTCAGCGAAAAAAATTTAAATTTTATTTTTCGAATAACACCTTTTTTACGCGTTTTTGGAGTTTGTGCTCATAGAAACAATTAATCTACGACGCAAGACCTATCCAACGGTGTAGGTTTCATTGCGATTTGAGCCAAAAAAATTTAAATTTTATTTTTCGAATAACTCCTTTTTTACGCATTTTTGGAGTTTGTGCTCATACAAACAATTAATCTACGCCACAAGACCTATCCAATGGTGTAGGTTTCATTGCGATTTGAGCGAAAAAATTTCAAATTTTATTTTTCGAATAACTCCTTTCTTACGCATTTTTGGAGTTTGTGCTCATACACACAATTAATCTACGACGCAAGACCTATCCAATGGTGCAGGTTTCATTGCGATTTGAGCGAAAAAATTTTAAATTTTATTTTTCGAATAACTCCTTTTTTACGCATTTTTGGAGTTTGTGCTCATACAAACAATTAATCTACGACGCAAGACCTATCCAATGGTGTAGGTTTCATTGCGATTTGAGCGAAAAAATTTTAAATTTTATTTTTCGAATAACTCCTTTTTTACGCATTTTTGGAGTTTGTGCTCATACAAAAAATTAATCTACGACGCAAGACCTATCTAATGGTGTAGGTTTTATTGCGATTCGAGCGAAAAAATTTTAAATTTTATTTTTCGAATAACTCCTTTTTTACGCATTTTTGGAGTTTGTGCTCATACAAACAATTAATCCACCTATCAAATGGTGCAGGTTTCATTGCGATTTGAGCGAAAAAAATTTTAAATTTTATTTTTCGAATAACTCCTTTCTTACGCATTTTTGGAGTTTGTGCTCATACACACAATTAATCTACGACGCAAGACCTATCCAATGGTGTAGGTTTCATTGCGATTTGAGCGAAAAAATTTTAAATTTTATTTTTCGAATTACTCCTTTTTACGCATTTTTGGAGTTTGTGCTCATACAAACAATTAATCCACCTATCAAATGGTGCAGGTTTCATTGCGATTTGAGCGAAAAAAATTTTAAATTTTATTTTTCGAATAACTCCTTTCTTACGCATTTTTGGAGTTTGTGCTCATACACACAATTAATCTACGACGCAAGACCTATCCAATGGTGTAGGTTTCATTGCGATTTGAGCGAAAAAATTTTAAATTTTATTTTTCGAATTACTCCTTTTTACGCATTTTTGGAGTTTGTGCTCATACAAACAATTAATCTACGACACAAGACCTATCCAATGGTGTAGGTTTCATTGCGATTTGAGCGAAAAAATTTTAAATTTTATTTTTCGAATAGCACCTTTTTTACGCATTTTTGGAGTTTGTGCTCATAGAAACAATTAATCTACAACGCAAGACCTATCCAATGGTGTAGGTTTTATTGCGATTTGAGCGAAAAAAATTTTAAATTTTATTTTTCGAATAACTCCTTTTTTACGCATTTTTGGAGTTTGTGCTCATACAAACAATTAATCTACGACGCAAGACCTATCCAATGGTGTAGGTTTCATTGCGATTTGAGCCAAAAAAATTTAAATTTTATTTTTCGAATAACTCCTTTTTACGCATTTTTGGAGTTTGTGCTCATACAAACAATTAATCTACGACACAAGACCTATCCAATGGTGTAGGTTTCATTGCGATTTGAGCGAAAAAATTTTAAATTTTATTTTTCGAATAACTCCTTTTTTACGCATTTTTGGAGTTTGTGCTCATACAAACAATTAATCTACGACGCAAGACCTATCCAATCGTGTAGGTTTCATTGCGATTTGAGCGAAAAAAATTTTAAGTTTTATTTTTCGAATAACACCTTTTTTACGCATTTTTGGAGTTTGTGCTCATAGAAACAATTAATCTACGACGCAAGACCTATCCAATGGTGTAGGTTTCATTGCGATTTGAGCCAAAAAATTTTAAATATTATTTTTCGAATAACTCCTTTTTTACGCATTTTTGGAGTTTGTGCTCATACAAACAATTAATCTACGACGCAAGACCTATCCAATCGTGTAGGTTTCATTGCGATTTGAGCGAAAAAAATTTTAAGTTTTATTTTTCGAATAACACCTTTTTTACGCATTTTTGGAGTTTGTGCTCATAGAAACAATTAATCTACGACGCAAGACCTATCCAATGGTGTAGGTTTCATTGCGATTTGAGCCAAAAAATTTTAAATATTATTTTTCGAATAACTCCTTTTTTACGCATTTTTGGAGTTTGTGCTCATACAAACAATTAATCTACGATGCAAGACCTATCCAATGGTGTAGGTTTCATTGATTTGAGCCAAAAAAAATTAAATTTTATTTTTCGAATAACTCCTTTCTTACGCGTTTTTGGAGTTTGTG
This sequence comes from Neoascia interrupta, assembly GCA_947623515.1. Classification (NCBI taxonomy): domain Eukaryota; kingdom Metazoa; phylum Arthropoda; class Insecta; order Diptera; family Syrphidae; genus Neoascia; species Neoascia interrupta. The sequence continues at coordinate 103,945,589 of OX392462.1, forward strand.
CTCATACACACAATTAATCTACGACACAAGACCTATCCAATGGTGTAGGTTTCATTGCGATTTGAGCGAAAAAATTTTAAATTTTATTTTTCGAATAACTCCTTTTTTACGCATTTTTGGAGTTTGTGCTCATACAAACAATTAATCTACGACGCAAGACCTATCCAATGGTGTAGGTTTCATTGCGATTTGAGCGAAAAAAAATTTAAATTTTATTTTTCGAATAACTCCTTTTTTACGCATTTTTGGAGTTTGTGCTCATACAAAAAATTAATCTACGACGCAAGACCTATCTAATGGTGTAGGTTTTATTGCGATTCGAGCGAAAAAATTTTAAATTTTATTTTTCGAATAACACCTTTTTTACGCATTTTTGGAGTTTGTGCTCATAGAAACAATTAATCTACGACGCAAGACCTATCCAACGGTGTAGGTTTCATTGCGATTTGAGCCAAAAAAATTTAAATTTTATTTTTCGAATAACTCCTTTTTTACGCATTTTTGGAGTTTGTGCTCATACAAACAATTAATCTACGACACAAGACCTATCCAATGGTGTAGGTTTCATTGCGATTTGAGCGAAAAAATTTCAAATTTTATTTTTCGAATAACTCCTTTCTTACGCATTTTTGGAGTTTGTGCTCATACACACAATTAATCTACGACGCAAGACCTATCCAATGGTGCAGGTTTCATTGCGATTTGAGCGAAAAAATTTTAAATTTTATTTTTCGAATAACTCCTTTTTTACGCATTTTTGGAGTTTGTGCTCATACAAACAATTTATCTACGACGCAAGACCTATCCAATGGTGTAGGTTTCATTGCGATTTGAGCGAAAAAATTTTAAATTTTATTTTTCGAATAACTCCTTTTTTACGCATTTTTGGAGTTTGTGCTCATACAAAAAATTAATCTACGACGCAAGACCTATCTAATGGTGTAGGTTTTATTGCGATTCGAGCGAAAAAATTTTAAATTTTATTTTTCGAATAACTCCTTTTTTACGCATTTTTGGAGTTTGTGCTCATACAAACAATTAATCCACCTATCAAATGGTGCAGGTTTCATTGCGATTTGAGCGAAAAAAATTTTAAATTTTATTTTTCGAATAACTCCTTTCTTACGCATTTTTGGAGTTTGTGCTCATACACACAATTAATCTACGACGCAAGACCTATCCAATGGTGTAGGTTTCATTGCGATTTGAGCGAAAAAATTTTAAATTTTATTTTTCGAATTACTCCTTTTTACGCATTTTTGGAGTTTGTGCTCATACAAACAATTAATCTACGACACAAGACCTATCCAATGGTGTAGGTTTCATTGCGATTTGAGCGAAAAAATTTTAAATTTTATTTTTCGAATAGCACCTTTTTTACGCATTTTTGGAGTTTGTGCTCATAGAAACAATTAATCTACAACGCAAGACCTATCCAATGGTGTAGGTTTTATTGCGATTTGAGCGAAAAAAATTTTAAATTTTATTTTTCGAATAACTCCTTTTTTACGCATTTTTGGAGTTTGTGCTCATACAAACAATTAATCTACGACGCAAGACCTATCCAATGGTGTAGGTTTCATTGCGATTTGAGCCAAAAAAATTTAAATTTTATTTTTCGAATAACTCCTTTTTACGCATTTTTGGAGTTTGTGCTCATACAAACAATTAATCTACGACACAAGACCTATCCAATGGTGTAGGTTTCATTGCGATTTGAGCGAAAAAATTTTAAATTTTATTTTTCGAATAACTCCTTTTTTACGCATTTTTGGAGTTTGTGCTCATACAAACAATTAATCTACGACGCAAGACCTATCCAATCGTGTAGGTTTCATTGCGATTTGAGCGAAAAAAATTTTAAGTTTTATTTTTCTTATTTTTTTATTTTTTGTGCTCATAGAAACAATTAATCTACGACGCAAGACCTATCCAATGGTGTAGGTTTCATTGCGATTTGAGCCAAAAAATTTTAAATATTATTTTTCGAATAACTCCTTTTTTACGCATTTTTGGAGTTTGTGCTCATACAAACAATTAATCTACGACGCAAGACCTATCCAATCGTGTAGGTTTCATTGCGATTTGAGCGAAAAAAATTTTAAGTTTTATTTTTCGAATAACACCTTTTTTACGCATTTTTGGAGTTTGTGCTCATAGAAACAATTAATCTACGACGCAAGACCTATCCAATGGTGTAGGTTTCATTGCGATTTGAGCCAAAAAATTTTAAATATTATTTTTCGAATAACTCCTTTTTTACGCATTTTTGGAGTTTGTGCTCATACAAACAATTAATCTACGTTGCAAGACCTATCCAATGGTGTAGGTTTCATTGATTTGAGCCAAAAAAAATTAAATTTTATTTTTCGAATAACTCCTTTCTTACGCGTTTTTGGAGTTTGTGCTCATACACACAATTAATCTACGACACAAGACCTATCCAATGGTGTAGGTTTCATTGCGATTTGAGCGAAAAAATTTTAAATTTTATTTTTCGAATAACTCCTTTTTTACGCATTTTTGGAGTTTGTGCTCATACAAACAATTAATCTACGACGCAAGACCTATCCAATGGTGTAGGTTTCATTGCGATTTGAGCGAAAAAAAATTTAAATTTTATTTTTCGAATAACTCCTTTTTTACGCATTTTTGGAGTTTGTGCTCATACAAAAAATTAATCTACGACGCAAGACCTATCCAATGGTGTAGGTTTCATTGCGATTTGAGCGAAAAAAATTTTAAATTTTATTTTTCGAATAACTCCTTTTTTACGCATTTTTGGAGTTTGTGCTCATAGAAACAATTAATCTACGACGCAAGACCTATCCAACGGTGTAGGTTTCATTGCGATTTGAGCCAAAAAAATTTAAATTTTATTTTTCGAATAACTCCTTTTTTACGCATTTTTGGAGTTTGTGCTCATACAAACAATTAATCTACGACACAAGACCTATCCAATGGTGTAGGTTTCATTGCGATTTGAGCGAAAAAATTTCAAATTTTATTTTTCGAATAACTCCTTTTTTCGAATTTTTGGAGTTTGTGCTCATACAAACAATTAATCTATGACGCAAGACCTATCAAATGGTGCAGGTTTCATTGCGATTTGAGCGAAAAAAATTTTAAATTTTATTTTTCGAATAACTCCTTTCTTACGCATTTTTGGAGTTTGTGCTCATACACACAATTAATCTACGACGCAAGACCTATCCAATGGTGCAGGTTTCATTGCGATTTGAGCGAAAAAATTTTAAATTTTATTTTTCGAATAACTCCTTTTTTACGAATTTTTGGAGTTTGTGCTCATACAAACAATTAATCTACGACGCAAGACCTATCCAATGGTGTAGGTTTCATTGCGATTTGAGCGAAAAAATTTTAAATTTTATTTTTCGAATAACTCCTTTTTTACGCATTTTTGGAGTTTGTGCTCATACAAAAAATTAATCTACGACGCAAGACCTATCTAATGGTGTAGGTTTTATTGCGATTCGAGCGAAAAAATTTTAAATTTTATTTTTCGAATAACTCCTTTTTTACGCATTTTTGGAGTTTGTGCTCATACAAACAATTAATCTACGACGCAAGACCTATCAAATGGTGCAGGTTTCATTGCGATTTGAGCGAAAAAAATTTTAAATTTTATTTTTCGAATAACTCCTTTCTTACGCATTTTTGGAGTTTGTGCTCATACACACAATTAATCTACGACGCAAGACCTATCCAATGGTGTAGGTTTCATTGCGATTTGAGCGAAAAAATTTTAAATTTTATTTTTCGAATAACTCCTTTTTTACGCATTTTTGGAGTTTGTGCTCATACAAACAATTAATCTACGACGTAAGACCTATCCAATCGTGTAGGTTTCATTGCGATTTGAGCGAAAAAAATTTTAAGTTTTATTTTTCGAATAACACCTTTTTTACGCATTTTTGGAGTTTGTGCTCATAGAAACAATTAATCTACGACGCAAGACCTATCCAATGGTGTAGGTTTCATTGCGATTTGAGCCAAAAAATTTTAAATATTATTTTTCGAATAACTCCTTTTTTACGCATTTTTGGAGTTTGTGCTCATACAAACAATTAATCTACGATGCAAGACCTATCCAATGGTGAAGGTTTCATTGCGATTTGAGCCAAAAAAAATTAAATTTTATTTTTCGAATAACTCCTTTCTTACGCGTTTTTGGAGTTTGTGCTCATACACACAATTAATCTACGACACAAGACCTATCCAATGGTGTAGGTTTCATTGCGATTTGAGCGAAAAAATTTTAAATTTTATTTTTCGAATAACTCCTTTTTTACGCATTTTTGGAGTTTGTGCTCATACAAACAATTAATCTACGACGCAAGACCTATCCAATGGTGTAGGTTTCATTGCGATTTGAGCGAAAAAATTTCAAATTTTATTTTTCGAATAACTCCTTTTTTACGCATTTTTGGAGTTTGTGCTCATACAAACAATTAATCTATGACGCAAGACCTATCAAATGGTGCAGGTTTCATTGCGATTTGAGCGAAAAAAATTTTTAATTTTATTTTTCGAATAACTCCTTTCTTACGCATTTTTGGAGTTTGTGCTCATACACACAATTAATCTACGACGCAAGACCTATCCAATGGTGCAGGTTTCATTGCGATTTGAGCGAAAAAATTTTAAATTTTATTTTTCGAATAACTCCTTTTTTACGCATTTTTGGAGTTTGTGCTCATACAAACAATTAATCTACGACGCAAGACCTATCCAATGGTGTAGGTTCCATTGCGATTTGAGCGAAAAAATTTTAAATTTTATTTTTCGAATAACTCCTTTTTTACGCATTTTTGGAGTTTGTGCTCATACAAAAAATTAATCTACGACGCAAGACCTATCTAATGGTGTAGGTTTTATTGCGATTCGAGCGAAAAAATTTTAAATTTTATTTTTCGAATAACTCCTTTTTTACGCATTTTTGGAGTTTGTGCTCATACAAACAATTAATCTACGACGCAAGACCTATCAAATGGTGCAGGTTTCATTGCGATTTGAGCGAAAAAAATTTTAAATTTTATTTTTCGAATAACTCCTTTCTTACGCATTTTTGGAGTTTGTGCTCATACACACAATTAATCTACGACGCAAGACCTATCCAATGGTGTAGGTTTCATTGCGATTTGAGCGAAAAAATTTTAAATTTTATTTTTCGAATTACTCCTTTTTACGCATTTTTGGAGTTTGTGCTCATACAAACAATTAATCTACGACACAAGACCTATCCAATGGTGTAGGTTTCATTGCGATTTGAGCGAAAAAATTTTAAATTTTATTTTTCGAATAGCACCTTTTTTACGCATTTTTGGAGTTTGTGCTCATAGAAACAATTAATCTACAACGCAAGACCTATCCAATGGTGTAGGTTTTATTGCGATTTGAGCGAAAAAAATTTTAAATTTTATTTTTCGAATAACTCCTTTTTTACGCATTTAAATTTTATTTTTCGAATAACTCCTTTCTTACGCATTTTTGGAGTTTGTGCTCATACAAACAATTAATCTACGACGCAAGACCTATCCAATGGTGTAGGTTTCATTGCGATTTGAGCTAAAAAAATTAAATTTTATTTTTCGAATAACTCCTTTCTTACGCGTTTTTGGAGTTTGTGCTCATACACACAATTAATCTACGACACAAGACCTATCCAATGGTGTAGGTTTTATTGCGATTTGAGCGAAAAAAATTTTAAATTTTATTTTTCGAATAACTCCTTTCTTACGCATTTTTGGAGTTTGTGCTCATACAAACAATTAATCTACGACGCAAGACCTATCCAATGGTGTAGGTTTCATTGCGATTTGAGCTAAAAAAATTAAATTTTATTTTTCGAATAACTCCTTTCTTACGCGTTTTTGGAGTTTGTGCTCATACACACAATTAATCTACGACACAAGACCTATCCAATGGTGTAGGTTTTATTGCGATTTGAGCGAAAAAAATTTTAAATTTTATTTTTCGAATAACTCCTTTCTTACGCATTTTTGGAGTTTGTGCTCATACACACAATTAATCTACGACGCAAGACCTATCCAATGGTGTAGGTTTCATTGCGATTTGAGCGAAAAAATTTTAAATTTTATTTTTCGAATTACTCCTTTTTACGCATTTTTGGAGTTTGTGCTCATACAAACAATTAATCTATGACGCAAGACCTATCAAATGGTGCAGGTTTCATTGCGATTTGAGCGAAAAAAATTTTTAATTTTATTTTTCGAATAACTCCTTTCTTACGCATTTTTGGAGTTTGTGCTCATACACACAATTAATCTACGACGCAAGACCTATCCAATGGTGCAGGTTTCATTGCGATTTGAGCGAAAAAATTTTAAATTTTATTTTTCGAATAACTCCTTTTTTACGCATTTTTGGAGTTTGTGCTCATACAAACAATTAATCTACGACGCAAGACCTATCCAATGGTGTAGGTTCCATTGCGATTTGAGCGAAAAAATTTTAAATTTTATTTTTCGAATAACTCCTTTTTTACGCATTTTTGGAGTTTGTGCTCATACAAAAAATTAATCTACGACGCAAGACCTATCTAATGGTGTAGGTTTTATTGCGATTCGAGCGAAAAAATTTTAAATTTTATTTTTCGAATAACTCCTTTTTTACGCATTTTTGGAGTTTGTGCTCATACAAACAATTAATCTACGACGCAAGACCTATCAAATGGTGCAGGTTTCATTGCGATTTGAGCGAAAAAAATTTTAAATTTTATTTTTCGAATAACTCCTTTCTTACGCATTTTTGGAGTTTGTGCTCATACACACAATTAATCTACGACGCAAGACCTATCCAATGGTGTAGGTTTCATTGCGATTTGAGCGAAAAAATTTTAAATTTTATTTTTCGAATTACTCCTTTTTACGCATTTTTGGAGTTTGTGCTCATACAAACAATTAATCTACGACACAAGACCTATCCAATGGTGTAGGTTTCATTGCGATTTGAGCGAAAAAATTTTAAATTTTATCTTTCGAATAGCACCTTTTTTACGCATTTTTGGAGTTTGTGCTCATAGAAACAATTAATCTACAACGCAAGACCTATCCAATGGTGTAGGTTTTATTGCGATTTGAGCGAAAAAAATTTTAAATTTTATTTTTCGAATAACTCCTTTTTTACGCATTTTTGGAGTTTGTGCTCATACAAACAATTAATCTACGACGCAAGACCTATCCAATGGTGTAGGTTTCATTGCGATTTGAGCTAAAAAAATTAAATTTTATTTTTCGAATAACTCCTTTCTTACGCGTTTTTGGAGTTTGTGCTCATACACACAATTAATCTACGACACAAGACCTATCCAATGGTGTAGGTTTCATTGCGATTTGAGCGAAAAAATTTTAAATTTTATTTTTCGAATAACTCCTTTTTTACGCATTTTTGGAGTTTGTGCTCATACAAACAATTAATCTACGACGCAAGACCTATCCAATGATGTAGGTTTCATTGCGATTTGAGCGAAAAAAAATTTAAATTTTATTTTTCGAATAACTCCTTTTTTACGCATTTTTGGAGTTTGTGCTCATACAAACAATTAATCTACGACGCAAGACCTATCCAGCGGTGTAGGTTTCATTGCGATTTGAGCCAAAAAAATTTAAATTTTATTTTTCGAATAACTCCTTTTTTACGCATTTTTGGAGTTTGTGCTCATACAAACAATTAATCTACGACACAAGACCTATCCAATGGTGTAGGTTTTATTGCGATTTGAGCGAAAAAATTTTTAAATTTTATTTTTCGAATAACTCCTTTTTTACGCATTTTTGGAGTTTGTGCTCATACAAACAATTAATCTACGACACAAGACCTATCCAATGGTGTAGGTTTCATTGCGATTTGAGCGAAAATATTTTAAATTTTATTTTTCGAATAACTCCTTTTTTACGCATTTTTGGAGTTTGTGCTCATACAAACAATTAATCTATGATGCAAGACCTATCAAATGGTGTATGTTTCATTGCGATTTGAGCGAAAAAAATTTTAAATTTTATTTTTCGAATAACTCCTTTTTTACGCATTTTTGGAGTTTGAGCGAAAAAATTTTAGATTTTATTTTTCGAAGAACTCCTTTTTTACGCATTTTTGGAGTCCGTGCTCATACAAACAATTAATCTACGACGCAAGACCTATTCAATAGTGTAGGTTTCATTGCGATTTGAGCGAAAAAAATTTTAAATTTTATTTTTCGAATAACTCCTTTTTTACGCATTTTTGGAGTTTGTGCTCATACAAAAAATTAATCTACGACGCAAGACCTATCTAATGGTGTAGGTTTTATTGCGATTCGAGCGAAAAAATTTTAAATTTTATTTTTCGAATAACTCCTTTTTTACGCATTTTTGGAGTTTGTGCTCATACAAACAATTAATCTACGACGCAAGACCTATCCAATGATGTAGGTTTCATTGCGATTTGAGCGAAAAAAAATTTAAATTTTATTTTTCGAATAACTCCTTTTTTACGCATTTTTGGAGTTTGTGCTCATACAAACAATTAATCTACGACGCAAGACCTATCCAGCGGTGTAGGTTTCATTGCGATTTGAGCCAAAAAAATTTAAATTTTATTTTTCGAATAACTCCTTTTTTACGCATTTTTGGAGTTTGTGCTCATACAAACAATTAATCTACGACACAAGACCTATCCAATGGTGTAGGTTTTATTGCGATTTGAGCGAAAAAATTTTTAAATTTTATTTTTCGAATAACTCCTTTTTTACGCATTTTTGGAGTTTGTGCTCATACAAACAATTAATCTACGACACAAGACCTATCCAATGGTGTAGGTTTCATTGCGATTTGAGCGAAAATATTTTAAATTTTATTTTTCGAATAACTCCTTTTTTACGCATTTTTGGAGTTTGTGCTCATACAAACAATTAATCTATGATGCAAGACCTATCAAATGGTGTATGTTTCATTGCGATTTGAGCGAAAAAAATTTTAAATTTTATTTTTCGAATAACTCCTTTTTTACGCATTTTTGGAGTTTGAGCGAAAAAATTTTAGATTTTATTTTTCGAAGAACTCCTTTTTTACGCATTTTTGGAGTCCGTGCTCATACAAACAATTAATCTACGACGCAAGACCTATTCAATAGTGTAGGTTTCATTGCGATTTGAGCGAAAAAAATTTTAAATTTTATTTTTCGAATAACTCCTTTTTTACGCATTTTTGGAGTTTGTGCTCATACAAAAAATTAATCTACGACGCAAGACCTATCTAATGGTGTAGGTTTTATTGCGATTCGAGCGAAAAAATTTTAAATTTTATTTTTCGAATAACTCCTTTTTTACGCATTTTTGGAGTTTGTGCTCATACAAACAATTAATCTACGACGCAAGACCTATCCAATGGTGTAGGTTTTATTGCGATTTGAGCGAAAAAATTTTTAAATTTTATTTTTCGAATAACTCCTTTTTTACGCATTTTTGGAGTTTGTGCTCATACAAACAATTAATCTACGACGCAAGACCTATCAAATGGTTCAGGTTTCATTGCGATTTGAGCGAAAAAAATTTAAAATTTTATTTTTCGAATAACTCCTTTCTTACGCATTTTTGGAGTTTGTGCTCATACACACAATTAATCTACGACGCAAGACCTATCCAATGGTGTAGGTTTCATTGCGATTTGAGCGAAAAAATTTTAAATTTTATTTTTCGAATAACTCCTTTTTTACGCATTTTTGGAGTTTGTGCTCATACAAACAATTAATCTACGACGCAAGACCTATCCAATGGTGTAGGTTTCATTGCGATTTGAGCGAAAAAATTTTAAATTTTATTTTTCGAATAACTCCTTTTTTACGCATTTTTGGAGTTTGTGCTCATACAAAAAATTAATCTACGACGCAAGACCTATCTAATGGTGTAGGTTTTATTGCGATTCGAGCGAAAAAATTTTAAATTTTATTTTTCGAATAACTCTTTTTTACGCATTTTTGGAGTTTGTGCTCATACAAACAATTAATCTACGACACAAGACCTATCCAATGGTGTAGGTTTCATTGCGATTTGAGCGAAAAAATTTTAAATTTTATTTTTCGAATAGCACCTTTTTTACGCATTTTTGGAGTTTGTGCTCATAGAAACAATTAATCTACAACGCAAGACCTATCCAATGGTGTAGGTTTCATTGCGATTTGAGCGAAAAAATTTTAAATTTTATTTTTCGAATAACTCCTTTTTTACGCATTTTTGGAGTTTGTGCTCATACAAAAAATTAATCTACGACGCAAGACCTATCTAATGGTGTAGGTTTTATTGCGATTCGAGCGAAAAAATTTTAAATTTTATTTTTCGAATAACTCCTTTTTTACGCATTTTTGGAGTTTGTGCTCATACAAACAATTAATCTACGACGCAAGACCTATCAAATGGTGCAGGTTTCATTGCGATTTGAGCGAAAAAAATTTTAAATTTTATCTTTCGAATAACTCCTTTCTTACGCATTTTTGGAGTTTGTGCTCATACACACAATTAATCTACGACGCAAGACCTATCCAATGGTGTAGGTTTCATTGCGATTTGAGCGAAAAAATTTTAAATTTTATTTTTCGAATTACTCCTTTTTACGCATTTTTGGAGTTTGTGCTCATACAAACAATTAATCTACGACACAAGACCTATCCAATGGTGTAGGTTTCATTGCGATTTGAGCGAAAAAATTTTAAATTTTATTTTTCGAATAGCACCTTTTTTACGCATTTTTGGAGTTTGTGCTCATAGAAACAATTAATCTACAACGCAAGACCTATCCAATGGTGTAGGTTTTATTGCGATTTGAGCGAAAAAAATTTTAAATTTTATTTTTCGAATAACTCCTTTTTTACGCATTTTTGGAGTTTGTGCTCATACAAACAATTAATCTACGACGCAAGACCTATCCAATGGTGTAGGTTTCATTGCGATTTGAGCTAAAAAAATTAAATTTTATTTTTCGAATAACTCCTTTCTTACGCGTTTTTGGAGTTTGTGCTCATACACACAATTAATCTACGACACAAGACCTATCCAATGGTGTAGGTTTCATTGCGATTTGAGCGAAAAAATTTTAAATTTTATTTTTCGAATAACTCCTTTTTTACGCATTTTTGGAGTTTGTGCTCATACAAACAATTAATCTACGACGCAAGACCTATCCAATGATGTAGGTTTCATTGCGATTTGAGCGAAAAAAAATTTAAATTTTATTTTTCGAATAACTCCTTTTTTACGCATTTTTGGAGTTTGTGCTCATACAAACAATTAATCTACGACGCAAGACCTATCCAGCGGTGTAGGTTTCATTGCGATTTGAGCCAAAAAAATTTAAATTTTATTTTTCGAATAACTCCTTTTTTACGCATTTTTGGAGTTTGTGCTCATACAAACAATTAATCTACGACACAAGACCTATCCAATGGTGTAGGTTTTATTGCGATTTGAGCGAAAAAATTTTTAAATTTTATTTTTCGAAAAACTCCTTTTTTACGCATTTTTGGAGTTTGTGCTCATACAAACAATTAATCTACGACACAAGACCTATCCAATGGTGTAGGTTTCATTGCGATTTGAGCGAAAATATTTTAAATTTTATTTTTCGAATAACTCCTTTTTTACGCATTTTTGGAGTTTGTGCTCATACAAACAATTAATCTATGATGCAAGACCTATCAAATGGTGTAGGTTTCATTGCGATTTGAGCGAAAAAATTTTAAATTTTATTTTTCGAATAACTCCTTTTTTACGCATTTTTGGAGTTTGAGCGAAAAAATTTTAGATTTTATTTTTCGAAGAACTCCTTTTTTACGCATTTTTGGAGTCCGTGCTCATACAAACAATTAATCTACGACGCAAGACCTATTCAATAGTGTAGGTTTCATTGCGATTTGAGCGAAAAAAATTTTAAATTTTATTTTTCGAATAACTCCTTTTTTACGCATTTTTGGAGTTTGTGCTCATACAAAAAATTAATCTACGACGCAAGACCTATCTAATGGTGTAGGTTTTATTGCGATTCGAGCGAAAAAATTTTAAATTTTATTTTTCGAATAACTCCTTTTTTACGCATTTTTAGAGTTTGTGCTCATACAAACAATTAATCTACGACGCAAGACCTATCCAATGGTGTAGGTTTTATTGCGATTTGAGCGAAAAAATTTTTAAATTTTATTTTTCGAATAACTCCTTTTTTACGCATTTTTGGAGTTTGTGCTCATACAAACAATTAATCTACGACGCAAGACCTATCAAATGGTTCAGGTTTCATTGCGATTTGAGCGAAAAAAATTTAAAATTTTATTTTTCGAATAACTCCTTTCTTACGCATTTTTGGAGTTTGTGCTCATACACACAATTAATCTACGACGCAAGACCTATCCAATGGTGTAGGTTTCATTGCGATTTGAGCGAAAAAATTTTAAATTTTATTTTTCGAATAACTCCTTTTTTACGCATTTTTGGAGTTTGTGCTCATACAAACAATTAATCTACGACGCAAGACCTATCCAATGGTGTAGGTTTCATTGCGATTTGAGCGAAAAAATTTTAAATTTTATTTTTCGAATAACTCCTTTTTTACGCATTTTTGGAGTTTGTGCTCATACAAAAAATTAATCTACGACGCAAGACCTATCTAATGGTGTAGGTTTTATTGCGATTCGAGCGAAAAAATTTTAAATTTTATTTTTCGAATAACTCTTTTTTACGCATTTTTGGAGTTTGTGCTCATACAAACAATTAATCTACGACACAAGACCTATCCAATGGTGTAGGTTTCATTGCGATTTGAGCGAAAAAATTTTAAATTTTATTTTTCGAATAGCACCTTTTTTACGCATTTTTGGAGTTTGTGCTCATAGAAACAATTAATCTACAACGCAAGACCTATCCAATGGTGTAGGTTTTATTGCGATTTGAGCGAAAAAAATTTTAAATTTTATTTTTCGCATAACTCCTTTTTTACGCATTTTTGGAGTTTGTGCTCATACAAACAATTTGTTTGTGCTCATACAAACAATTAATCTATGATGCAAGACCTATCAAATGGTGTAGGTTTCATTGCGATTTGAGCGAAAAAAAAATTTAAATTTTATTTTTCGAATAACTCCTTTTTACGCATTTTTGGAGTTTGAGCGAAAAAATTTTAGATTTTATTTTTCGAAGAACTCCTTTTTTACGCATTTTTGGAGTTTGTGCTCATACAAACAATTAATCTACGACGCAAGACCTATTCAATAGTGTAGGTTTCATTGCGATTTGAGCGAAAAAATTTTTAAATTTTATTTTTCGAATAACTCCTTTTTTACGCATTTTTGGAGTTTGTGCTCATACAAACAATTAATCTACGACGCAAGACCTATCAAATGGTGCAGGTTTCATTGCGATTTGAGCGAAAAAAATTTAAAATTTTATTTTTCGTATAACTCCTTTCTTACGCATTTTTGGAGTTTGTGCTCATACACACAATTAATCTACGACGCAAGACCTATCCAATGGTGTAGGTTTCATTGCGATTTGAGCGAAAAAATTTTTAAATTTTATTTTTCGAATAACTCCTGTTTTACGCATTTTTGGAGTTTGTGCTCATACAAACAATTAATCTACGACGCAAGACCTATCCAATGGTGTAGGTTTCATTGCGATTTGAGCGAAAAAATTTTAAATTTTATTTTTCGAATAACTCCTTTTTTACGCATTTTTGGAGTTTGTGCTCATACAAAAAATTAATCTACGACGCAAGACCTATCTAATGGTGTAGGTTTTATTGCGATTCGAGCGAAAAAATTTTAAATTTTATTTTTCGAATAACTCCTTTTTACGCATTTTTGGAGTTTGTGCTCATACAAACAATTAATCTATGATGCAAGACCTATCAAATGGTGTAGGTTTCATTGCGATTTGAGCGAAAAAATTTTAAATTTTATTTTTCGAATAACTCCTTTTTTACGCATTTTTGGAGTTTGAGCGAAAAAATTTTAGATTTTATTTTTCGAAGAACTCCTTTTTTACGCATTTTTGGAGTCCGTGCTCATACAAACAATTAATCTACGACGCAAGACCTATTCAATAGTGTAGGTTTCATTGCGATTTGAGCGAAAAAAATTTTAAATTTTATTTTTCGAATAACTCCTTTTTTACGCATTTTTGGAGTTTGTGCTCATACAAAAAATTAATCTACGACGCAAGACCTATCTAATGGTGTAGGTTTTATTGCGATTCGAGCGAAAAAATTTTAAATTTTATTTTTCGAATAACTCCTTTTTTACGCATTTTTAGAGTTTGTGCTCATACAAACAATTAATCTACGACGCAAGACCTATCCAATGGTGTAGGTTTTATTGCGATTTGAGCGAAAAAATTTTTAAATTTTATTTTTCGAATAACTCCTTTTTTACGCATTTTTGGAGTTTGTGCTCATACAAACAATTAATCTACGACGCAAGACCTATCAAATGGTTCAGGTTTCATTGCGATTTGAGCGAAAAAAATTTAAAATTTTATTTTTCGAATAACTCCTTTCTTACGCATTTTTGGAGTTTGTGCTCATACACACAATTAATCTACGACGCAAGACCTATCCAATGGTGTAGGTTTCATTGCGATTTGAGCGAAAAAATTTTAAATTTTATTTTTCGAATAACTCCTTTTTTACGCATTTTTGGAGTTTGTGCTCATACAAACAATTAATCTACGACGCAAGACCTATCCAATGGTGTAGGTTTCATTGCGATTTGAGCGAAAAAATTTTAAATTTTATTTTTCGAATAACTCCTTTTTTACGCATTTTTGGAGTTTGTGCTCATACAAAAAATTAATCTACGACGCAAGACCTATCTAATGGTGTAGGTTTTATTGCGATTCGAGCGAAAAAATTTTAAATTTTATTTTTCGAATAACTCTTTTTTACGCATTTTTGGAGTTTGTGCTCATACAAACAATTAATCTACGACACAAGACCTATCCAATGGTGTAGGTTTCATTGCGATTTGAGCGAAAAAATTTTAAATTTTATTTTTCGAATAGCACCTTTTTTACGCATTTTTGGAGTTTGTGCTCATAGAAACAATTAATCTACAACGCAAGACCTATCCAATGGTGTAGGTTTTATTGCGATTTGAGCGAAAAAAATTTTAAATTTTATTTTTCGCATAACTCCTTTTTTACGCATTTTTGGAGTTTGTGCTCATACAAACAATTAATCTACGACGCAAGACCTATCCAATGGTGTAGGTTTCATTGCGATTTGAGCTAAAAAAATTAAATTTTATTTTTCGAATAACTCCTTTCTTACGCGTTTTTGGAGTTTGTGCTCATACACACAATTAATCTACGACACAAGACCTATCCAATGGTGTAGGTTTCATTGCGATTTGAGCGAAAAAATTTTAAATTTTATTTTTCGAATAACTCCTTTTTTACGCATTTTTGGAGTTTGTGCTCATACAAACAATTAATCTACGACGCAAGACCTATCCAATGGTGTAGGTTTCATTGCGATTTGAGCGAAAAAAAATTTAAATTTTATTTTTCGAATAACTCCTTTTTTACGCATTTTTGGAGTTTGTGCTCATACAAACAATTAATCTACGACGCAAGACCTATCCAATGGTGTAGGTTTTATTGCGATTTGAGCGAAAAAAATTTTAAATTTTATTTTTCGAATAACTCCTTTTTTACGCATTTTTGGAGTTTGTGCTCATACAAACAATTAATCTACGACACAAGACCTATCCAATGGTGTAGGTTTCATTGCGATGTGAGCGAAAAAATTTTAAATTTTATTTTTCGAATAACTCCTTTTTTACGCATTTTTGGAGTTTGTGCTCATACAAACAATTAATCTATGATGCAAGACCTATCAAATGGTGTAGGTTTCATTGCGATTTGAGCGAAAAAAAAATTTAAATTTTATTTTTCGAATAACTCCTTTTTACGCATTTTTGGAGTTTGAGCGAAAAAATTTTAGATTTTATTTTTCGAAGAACTCCTTTTTTACGCATTTTTGGAGTTTGTGCTCATACAAACAATTAATCTACGACGCAAGACCTATTCAATAGTGTAGGTTTCATTGCGATTTGAGCGAAAAAATTTTTAAATTTTATTTTTCGAATAACTCCTTTTTTACGCATTTTTGGAGTTTGTGCTCATACAAACAATTAATCTACGACGCAAGACCTATCAAATGGTGCAGGTTTCATTGCGATTTGAGCGAAAAAAATTTAAAATTTTATTTTTCGTATAACTCCTTTCTTACGCATTTTTGGAGTTTGTGCTCATACACACAATTAATCTACGACGCAAGACCTATCCAATGGTGTAGGTTTCATTGCGATTTGAGCGAAAAAATTTTTAAATTTTATTTTTCGAATAACTCCTGTTTTACGCATTTTTGGAGTTTGTGCTCATACAAACAATTAATCTACGACGCAAGACCTATCCAATGGTGTATGTTTCATTGCGATTTGAGCGAAAAAATTTTAAATTTTATTTTTCGAATAACTCCTTTTTTACGCATTTTTGGAGTTTGTGCTCATACAAAAAATTAATCTACGACGCAAGACCTATCTAATGGTGTAGGTTTTATTGCGATTCGAGCGAAAAAATTTTAAATTTTATTTTTCGAATAACTCCTTTTTACGCATTTTTGGAGTTTGTGCTCATACAAACAATTAATCTACGACACAAGACCTATCCAATGGTGTAGGTTTCATTGCGATTTGAGCGAAAAAATTTTAAATTTTATTTTTCGAATAGCACCTTTTTTACGCATTTTTGGAGTTTGTGCTCATAGAAACAATTAATCTACAACGCAAGACCTATCCAATGGTGTAGGTTTTATTGCGATTTGAGCGAAAAAAATTTTAAATTTTATTTTTCGCATAACTCCTTTTTTACGCATTTTTGGAGTTTGTGCTCATACAAACAATTAATCTACGACGCAAGACCTATCCAATGGTGTAGGTTTCATTGCGATTTGAGCTAAAAAAATTAAATTTTATTTTTCGAATAACTCCTTTCTTACGCATTTTTGGAGTTTGTGCTTATACACACAATTAATCTACGACACAAGACCTATCCAATGGTGTAGGTTTCATTGCGATTTGAGCGAAAAAATTTTAAATTTTATTTTTCGAATAACTCCTTTTTTACGCATTTTTGGAGTTTGTGCTCATACAAACAATTAATCTACGACGCAAGACCTATCCAATGGTGTAGGTTTCATTGCGATTTGAGCGAAAAAAAATTTAAATTTTATTTTTCGAATAACTCCTTTTTTACGCATTTTTGGAGTTTGTGCTCATACAAACAATTAATCTACGACGCAAGACCTATCCAATGGTGTAGGTTTTATTGCGATTTGAGCGAAAAAATTTTTAAATTTTATTTTTCGAATAACTCCTTTTTTACGCATTTTTGGAGTTTGTGCTCATACAAACAATTAATCTACGACACAAGACCTATCCAATGGTGTAGGTTTCATTGCGATTTGAGCGAAAAAATTTTAAATTTTATTTTTCGAATAGTTCCTTTTTTACGCATGTTTGGAGTTTGTGCTCATACAAACAATTAATCTATGATGCAAGACCTATCAAATGGTGTAGGTTTCATTGCGATTTGAGCGAAAAAAAATTTAAATTTTATTTTTCGAATAACTCCTTTTTACGCATTTTTGGAGTTTGAGCGAAAAAATTTTAGATTTTATTTTTCGAAGAACTCCTTTTTTACGCATTTTTGGAGTTTGTGCTCATACAAACAATTAATCTACGACGCAAGACCTATTCAATAGTGTAGGTTTCATTGCGATTTGAGCGAAAAAAATTTTAAATTTTATTTTTCGAATAACTCCTTTTTTACGCATTTTTGGAGTTTGTGCTCATAAAAAAAATTAATCTACGACGCAAGACCTATCTAATGGTGTAGGTTTTATTGCGATTCGAGCGAAATTTTATTTTTCGAATAACTCCTTTTTTACGCATTTTTGGAGTTTGTGCTCATACAAACAATTAATCTACGACGCAAGACCTATCCAATGGTGTAGGTTTTATTGCGATTTGAGCGAAAAAATTTTTAAATTTTATTTTTCGAATAACTCCTTTTTTACGCATTTTTGGAGTTTGTGCTCATACAAACAATTAATCTACGACGCAAGACCTATCCAATGGTGTAGGTTTCATTGCGACTATTTTTCGAATAACTCCTTTTTACGCATTTTTGGAGTTTGTGCTCATACAAAAAATTAATCTACGACGCAAGACCTATCTAATGGTGTAGGTTTTATTGCGATTCGAGCGAAAAAATTTTAAATTTTATTTTTCGAATAACTCCTTTTTACGCATTTTTGGAGTTTGTGCTCATACAAACAATTAATCTACGACACAAGACCTATCCAATGGTGTAGGTTTCATTGCGATTTGAGCAAAAAAATTTTAAATTTTATTTTTCGAATAACTCCTTTTTACGCATTTTTGGAGTTTGTGCTCATACAAACAATTAATCTACGACACAAGACCTATCCAATGGTGTAGGTTTCATTGCGATTTGAGCGAAAAAATTTTAAATTTTATTTTTCGAATAGCACCTTTTTTACGCATTTTTGGAGTTTGTGCTCATAGAAACAATTAATCTACAACGCAAGACCTATCCAATGGTGTAGGTTTTATTGCGATTTGAGCGAAAAAAGTTTTAAATTTTATTTTTCGATTAACTCCTTTTTTACGCATTTTTGGAGTTTGTGCTCATACACACAATTAATCTACGACGCAAGACCTATCCAATGGTGTAGGTTTCATTGCGATTTGAGCTAAAAAAATTAAATTTTATTTTTCGAATAACTCCTTTCTTACGCGTTTTTGGAGTTTGTGCTCATACACACAATTAATCTACGACACAAGACCTATCCAATGGTGTAGGTTTCATTGCGATTTGAGCGAAAAAATTTTAAATTTTATTTTTCGAATAACTCCTTTCTTACGCATTTTTGGAGTTTGTGCTCATACAAACAATTAATCTACGACGCAAGACCTATCCAATGGTGTAGGTTGCATTGCGATTTGAGCCAAAAAAATTTAAATTTTATTTTTCGAATAACTCCTTTTTTACGCATTTTTGGAGTTTGTGCTCATACAAACAATTAATCTACGACGCAAGACCTATCCAATGGTGTAGGTTTCATTGCGATTTGAGCTAAAAAAAATAAATTTTATTTTTCGAATAACTCCTTTCTTACGCGTTTTTGGAGTTTGTGCTCATACACACAATTAATCTACGACACAAGACCTATCCAATGGTGTAGGTTTCATTGCGATTTGAGCGAAAAAATTTTAAATTTTATTTTTCGAATAACTCCTTTTTTACGCATTTTTGGAGTTTGTGCTCATACAAACAATTAATCTACGACGCAAGACCTATCCAATGGTGTAGGTTTCATTGCGATTTGAGCGAAAAAAAAATTTAAATTTTATTTTTCGAATAACTCCTTTTTTACGCATTTTTGGAGTTTGTGCTCATACAAACAATTAATCTACGACACAAGACATATCCAATGGTGTAGGTTTTATTGCGATTTGAGCGAAAAAATTTTTAAATTTTATTTTTCGAATAACTCCTTTTTTACGCATTTTTGGAGTTTGTGCTCATACAAACAATTAATCTACGACACAAGACCTATCCAATGGTGTAGATTTTATTGCGATTTGAGCGAAAAAATTTTTAATTTAATTTTTCGAATAACTCCTTTTTTACGCATTTTTGGAGTTTGTGCTCATACAAACAATTAATCTATGATGCAAGACCTATCCAATGGTGTAGGTTTTATTGCGATTTGAGCGAAAAAAATTTTAAATTTTTATTTTTCGAATAACTCCTTTTTTACGCATTTTTGGAGTTTGTGCTCATACAAACAATTAATCTACGACACAAGACCTATCCAATGGTGTAGATTTTATTGCGATTTGAGCGAAAAAATTTTAAATTTTATTTTTCGAATAACTCCTTTTTTACGCATTTTTGGAGTTTGTGCTCATACAAACAATTAATCTACGACGCAAGACCTATCCAATGGTGTAGATTTTATTGCGATTTGAGCGAAAAAATTTTTAAATTTTATTTTTCGAATAGCACCTTTTTTACGCATTTTTGGAGTTTGTGCTCATAGAAACAATTAATCTACAACGCAAGACCTATCCAATGGTGTAGGTTTCATTGCGATTTGATTCAAAAAAAATTAAATTTTATTTTTTGAATAACTCCTTTCTTACGCGTTTTTGGAGTTTGTGCTCATACACACAATTAATTTACGACACAAGACCTATCCAATGGTGTAGGTTTCATTGCGATTTGAGCGAAAAAATTTTTAAATTTTATTTTTCGAATAACTCCTTTTTTACGCATTTTTGGAGTTTGTGCTCATACAAACAATTAATCTACGACGCAAGACCTATCCAATGGTGTATGTTTTATTGCGATTTGAGCGAAAAAAATTTAAATTTTATTTTACGAATAACTCCTTTCTTACGCATTTTTGGAGTTTGTGCTCATACAAACAATTAATCTATGATGCAAGACCTATCAAATGGTGAAGGTTTCATTGCGATTTGAGCGAAAAAAATTTTAAATTTTTATTTTTCGAATAACTCCTTTTTTACGCATTTTTGGAGTTTGAGCGAAAAAATTTTAAATTTTATTTTTCGAATAACTCCTTTTTTACGCATTTTTGGAGTTTGTGCTCATACAAACAATTAATCTACGACACAAGACATATCCAATGGTGTAGGTTTTATTGCGATTTGAGCGAAAAAATTTTTAAATTTTATTTTTCGAATAACTCCTTTTTTACGCATTTTTGGAGTTTGTGCTCATACAAACAATTAATCTACGACACAAGACCTATCCAATGGTGTAGATTTTATTGCGATTTGAGCGAAAAAATTTTTAATTTAATTTTTCGAATAACTCCTTTTTTACGCATTTTTGGAGTTTGTGCTCATACAAACAATTAATCTATGATGCAAGACCTATCCAATGGTGTAGGTTTTATTGCGATTTGAGCGAAAAAAATTTTAAATTTTTATTTTTCGAATAACTCCTTTTTTACGCATTTTTGGAGTTTGTGCTCATACAAACAATTAATCTACGACACAAGACCTATCCAATGGTGTAGATTTTATTGCGATTTGAGCGAAAAAATTTTAAATTTTATTTTTCGAATAACTCCTTTTTTACGCATTTTTGGAGTTTGTGCTCATACAAACAATTAATCTACGACGCAAGACCTATCCAATGGTGTAGATTTTATTGCGATTTGAGCGAAAAAATTTTTAAATTTTATTTTTCGAATAGCACCTTTTTTACGCATTTTTGGAGTTTGTGCTCATAGAAACAATTAATCTACAACGCAAGACCTATCCAATGGTGTAGGTTTCATTGCGATTTGATTCAAAAAAAATTAAATTTTATTTTTTGAATAACTCCTTTCTTACGCGTTTTTGGAGTTTGTGCTCATACACACAATTAATTTACGACACAAGACCTATCCAATGGTGTAGGTTTCATTGCGATTTGAGCGAAAAAATTTTTAAATTTTATTTTTCGAATAACTCCTTTTTTACGCATTTTTGGAGTTTGTGCTCATACAAACAATTAATCTACGACGCAAGACCTATCCAATGGTGTATGTTTTATTGCGATTTGAGCGAAAAAAATTTAAATTTTATTTTACGAATAACTCCTTTCTTACGCATTTTTGGAGTTTGTGCTCATACAAACAATTAATCTATGATGCAAGACCTATCAAATGGTGAAGGTTTCATTGCGATTTGAGCGAAAAAAATTTTAAATTTTTATTTTTCGAATAACTCCTTTTTTACGCATTTTTGGAGTTTGAGCGAAAAAATTTTAAATTTTATTTTTCGAATAACTCCTTTTTTACGCATTTTTGGAGTTTGTGCTCATACAAACAATTAATCTACGACGCAAGACCTATCCAATGGTGTAGATTTTATTGCGATTTGAGCGAAAAAATTTTTAAATTTTATTTTTCGAATAGCACCTTTTTTACGCATTTTTGGAGTTTGCGCTCATAGAAACAATTAATCTACAACGCAAGACCTATCCAATGGTGTAGGTTTCATTGCGATTTGAGCCAAAAAAAAAATTAAATTTTATTTTTTGAATAACTCCTTTCTTACGCGTTTTTGGAGTTTGTGCTTATACACACAATTAATTTACGACACAAGACCTATCCAATGGTGTAGGTTTCATTGCGATTTGAGCGAAAAAATTTTTAAATTTTATTTTTCGAATAGCACCTTTTTTACGCATTTTTGGAGTTTGTGCTCATAGAAACAATTAATCTACAACGCAAGACCTATCCAATGGTGTAGGTTTTATTGCGATTTGAGCGAAAAAAATTTAAATTTTATTTTTCGAATAACTCCTTTCTTACGCATTTTTGGAGTTTGTGCTCATACAAACAATTAATTTTTTAGATTTGAGCCAAAAAAATTTAAATTTTATTTTTCGAATAACTCCTTTTTTACGCATTTTTGGAGTTTGTGCTCATACAAACAATTAATCTACGACGCAAGACCTATCCAATGGTGTAGGTTTCATTGCGATTTGAGCTAAAAAAATTAAATTTTATTTTTCGAATAACTCCTTTCTTACGCGTTTTTGGAGTTTGTGCTCATACACACAATTAATCTACGACATAAGACCTATCCAATGGTGTAGGTTTCATTGCGATTTGAGCGAAAAAAATTTAAATTTTATTTTTCGAATAACTCCTTTTTTACGCATTTTTGGAGTTTGTGCTCATACAAACAATTAATCTACGACACAAGACCTATCCAATGGTGTAGATTTCATTGCGATTTGAGCGAAAAAATTTTAAATTTTATTTTTCGAATAACTCCTTTTTTACGCATTTTTGGAGTTTGTGCTCATACAAACAATTAATCTATGATGCAAGACCTATCAAATGGTGAAGGTTTCATTGCGATTTGAGCGAAAAAAATTTTAAATTTTTATTTTTCGAATAACTCTTTTTTTACGCATTTTTGGAGTTTGAGCGAAAAAATTTTAAATTTTATTTTTCGAATAACTCCTTTTTTACGCATTTTTGGAGTTTGTGCTCATACAAACAATTAATCTACGACGCAAGACCTATCCAATGGTGTAGATTTTATTGCGATTTGAGCGAAAAAATTTTTAAATTTTATTTTTCGAATAGCACCTTTTTTACGGATTTTTTGGAGTTTGTGCTCATAGAAACAATTAATCTACAACGCAAGACCTATCCAATGGTGTAGGTTTCATTGCGATTTGAGCGAAAAAAATTTTAAATTTTATTTTTCGAATAACTCCTTTTTTACGCATTTTTGGAGTTTGTGCTCATACAAACAATTAATCTACGACGCAAGACCTATCCAATGGTGTAGGTTTCATTGCGATTTGAGCCAAAAAAAATTAAATTTTATTTTTTGAATAACTCCTTTCTTACGCGTTTTTGGAGTTTGTGCTCATACATACAATTAATTTACGACACAAGACCTATCCAATGGTGTAGGTTTCATTGCGATTTGAGCGAAAAAATTTTAAATTTTATTTTTCGAATAACTCCTTTTTTACTCATTTTTGGAGTTTGTGCTCATACAAACAATTAATCTACGACGCAAGACCTATCCAATGGTGTAGGTTTTATTGCGATTTGAGCGATAAAATTTTAAATTTTATTTTTCGAATAACACCTTTTTTACGCATTTTTGGAGTTTGTGCTCATACAAACAATTAATCTACGACGCAAGACCTATCCAACGGTGTAGGTTTCATTGCGATTTGAGCCAAAAAAATTTAAATTTTATTTTTCGAATAACTCCTTTTTTACGCATTTTTGGAGTTTGTGCTCATACAAACAATTAATCTACGACGCAAGACCTATCCAATGGTGTAGGTTTCATTGCGATTTGAGCCAAAAAAAATTAAATTTTATTTTTTGAATAACTCCTTTCTTACGCGTTTTTGGAGTTTGTGCTCATAAATACAATTAATTTACGACACAAGACCTATCCAATGGTGTAGGTTTCATTGCGATTTGAGCGAAAAAATTTAAATTTTATTTTTCGAATAACTCCTTTTTTACGCATTTTTGGAGTTTGTGCTCATACAAACAATTAATCTACGACGCAAGACCTATCCAATGGTGTAGGTTTAATTGCGATTTGAGCTAAAAAAATTAAATTTTATGTTTCGAATAACTCCTTTCTTACGCGTTTTTGGAGTTTGTGCTCATACACACAATTAATCTACGACACAAGACCTATCCAATGGTGTAGGTTTCATTGCGATTTGAGCGAAAAAATTTTAAATTTTATTTTTCGAATAACTCCTTTTTACGCATTTTTGGAGTTTGTGCTCATACAAACAATTAATCTACGACACAAGACCTATCCAATGGTGTAGGTTTTATTGCGATTTGAGCGAAAAAATTTTTAAATTTTATTTTTCGAATAACTCCTTTTTTACGCATTTTTGGAGTTTGTGCTCATACAAACAATTAATCTACGACACAAGACCTATCCAATGGTGTAGATTTCATTGCGATTTGAGCGAAAAAATTTTAAATTTTATTTTTCGAATAACTCCTTTTTTACGCATTTTTGGAGTTTGTGCTCATACAAACAATTAATCTATGATGCAAGACCTATCAAATGGTGAAGGTTTCATTGCGATTTGAGCGAAAAAAATTTTAAATTTTTATTTTTCGAATAACTCCTTTTTTACGCATTTTTGGAGTTTGAGCGAAAAAATTTTAAATTTTATTTTTCGAATAACTCCTTTTTTACGCATTTTTGGAGTTTGTGCTCATACAAACAATTAATCTACGACGCAAGACCTATCCAATGGTGTAGGTTTTATTGCGATTTGAGCGAAAAAATTTTAAATTTTATTTTTCGAATAACACCTTTTTTACGCATTTTTGGAGTTTGTGCTCATACAAACAATTAATCTACGACGCAAGACCTATCCAACGGTGTAGGTTTCATTGCGATTTGAGCCAAAAAAATTTAAATTTTATTTTTCGAATAACTCCTTTTTTACGCATTTTTGGAGTTTGTGCTC
Source organism: Neoascia interrupta (assembly GCA_947623515.1). Lineage (NCBI taxonomy): Eukaryota > Metazoa > Arthropoda > Insecta > Diptera > Syrphidae > Neoascia > Neoascia interrupta. The sequence goes on from OX392462.1 coordinate 103,970,745, forward strand.
ATACAAACAATTAATCTACGACGCAAGACCTATCCAATGGTGTAGGTTTCATTGCGATTTGAGCCAAAAAAAATTAAATTTTATTTTTTGAATAACTCCTTTCTTACGCGTTTTTGGAGTTTGTGCTCATACATACAATTAATTTACGACACAAGACCTATCCAATGGTGTAGGTTTCATTGCGATTTGAGCGAAAAAATTTAAATTTTATTTTTCGAATAACTCCTTTTTTACGCATTTTTGGAGTTTGTGCTCATACAAACAATTAATCTACGACGCAAGACCTATCCAATGGTGTAGGTTTCATTGCGATTTGAGCTAAAAAATTAAATTTTATTTTTCGAATAACTCCTTTCTTACGCGTTTTTGGAGTTTGTGCTCATACACACAATTAATCTACGACACAAGACCTATCCAATGGTGTAGGTTTCATTGCGATTTGAGCGAAAAAATTTTAAATTTTATTTTTCGAATAACTCCTTTTTACGCGTTTTTGGAGTTTGTGCTCATACAAACAATTAATCTACGACACAAGACCTATCCAATGGTGTAGGTTTTATTGCGATTTGAGCGAAAAAATTTTTAAATTTTATTTTTTGAATAACTCCTTTTTTACGCATTTTTGGAGTTTGTGCTCATACAAACAATTAATCTACGACACAAGACCTATCCAATGGTGTAGATTTCATTGCGATTTGAGCGAAAAAATTTTAAATTTTATTTTTCGAATAACTCCTTTTTTACGCATTTTTGGAGTTTGTGCTCATACAAACAATTAATCTATGATGCAAGACCTATCAAATGGTGAAGGTTTCATTGCGATTTGAGCGAAAAAAATTTTAAATTTTTATTTTTCGAATAACTCCTTTTTTACGCATTTTTGGAGTTTGAGCGAAAAAATTTTAAATTTTATTTTTCGAATAACTCCTTTTTTACGCATTTTTGGAGTTTGTGCTCATACAAACAATTAATCTACGACGCAAGACCTATCCAATGGTGTAGATTTTATTGCGATTTGAGCGAAAAAATTTTTAAATTTTATTTTTCGAATAGCACCTTTTTAACGCATTTTTGGAGTTTGTGCTAATAGAAACAATTAATCTACAACGCAAGACCTATCCAATGGTGTAGGTTTCATTGCGATTTGAGCGAAAAAAATTTTAAATTTTATTTTTCGAATAACTCCTTTTTTACGCATTTTTGGAGTTTGTGCTCATACAAACAATTAATCTACGACGCAAGACCTATCCAATGGTGTAGGTTTCATTGCGATTTGAGCCAAAAAAATTAAATTTTATTTTTTGAATAACTCCTTTCTTACGCGTTTTTGGAGTTTGTGCTCATACATACAATTAATTTACGACACAAGACCTATCCAATGGTGTAGGTTTCATTGCGATTTGAGCGAAAAAATTTTAAATTTTATTTTTCGAATAACTCCTTTTTTACTCATTTTTGGAGTTTGTGCTCATACAAACAATTAATCTACGACGCAAGACCTATCCAATGGTGTAGGTTTCATTGCGATTTGAGCTAAAAAATTAAATTTTATTTTTCGAATAACTCCTTTCTTACGCGTTTTTGGAGTTTGTGCTCATACACACAATTAATCTACGACACAAGACCTATCCAATGGTGTAGGTTTCATTGCGATTTGAGCGAAAAAATTTTAAATTTTATTTTTCGAATAACTCCTTTTTACGCGTTTTTGGAGTTTGTGCTCATACAAACAATTAATCTACGACACAAGACCTATCCAATGGTGTAGGTTTTATTGCGATTTGAGCGAAAAAATTTTTAAATTTTATTTTTTGAATAACTCCTTTTTTACGCATTTTTGGAGTTTGTGCTCATACAAACAATTAATCTACGACACAAGACCTATCCAATGGTGTAGATTTCATTGCGATTTGAGCGAAAAAATTTTAAATTTTATTTTTCGAATAACTCCTTTTTTACGCATTTTTGGAGTTTGTGCTCATACAAACAATTAATCTATGATGCAAGACCTATCAAATGGTGAAGGTTTCATTGCGATTTGAGCGAAAAAAATTTTAAATTTTTATTTTTCGAATAACTCCTTTTTTACGCATTTTTGGAGTTTGAGCGAAAAAATTTTAAATTTTATTTTTCGAATAACTCCTTTTTTACGCATTTTTGGAGTTTGTGCTCATACAAACAATTAATCTACGACGCAAGACCTATCCAATGGTGTAGATTTTATTGCGATTTGAGCGAAAAAATTTTTAAATTTTATTTTTCGAATAGCACCTTTTTAACGCATTTTTGGAGTTTGTGCTAATAGAAACAATTAATCTACAACGCAAGACCTATCCAATGGTGTAGGTTTCATTGCGATTTGAGCGAAAAAAATTTTAAATTTTATTTTTCGAATAACTCCTTTTTTACGCATTTTTGGAGTTTGTGCTCATACAAACAATTAATCTACGACGCAAGACCTATCCAATGGTGTAGGTTTCATTGCGATTTGAGCCAAAAAAATTAAATTTTATTTTTTGAATAACTCCTTTCTTACGCGTTTTTGGAGTTTGTGCTCATACATACAATTAATTTACGACACAAGACCTATCCAATGGTGTAGGTTTCATTGCGATTTGAGCGAAAAAATTTTAAATTTTATTTTTCGAATAACTCCTTTTTTACTCATTTTTGGAGTTTGTGCTCATACAAACAATTAATCTACGACGCAAGACCTATCCAATGGTGTAGGTTTCATTGCGATTTAAGCGAAAAAAGTTTTAAATTTTATTTTTCGAATAACTCCTTTTTTACGCATTTTTGGAGTTTGTGCTCATACAAACAATTAATCTACGACGCAAGACCTATCCAATGGTGTAGGTTTTATTGCGATTTGAGCGAAAAAATTTTAAATTTTATTTTTCGAATAACACCTTTTTTACGCATTTTTGGAGTTTGTGCTCATACAAACAATTAATCTACGACGCAAGACCTATCCAACGGTGTAGGTTTCATTGCGATTTGAGCCAAAAAAATTTAAATTTTATTTTTCGAATAACTCCTTTTTTTACGCATTTTTGGAGTTTGTGCTCATACAAACAATTAATCTACGACACAAGACCTATCCAATGGTGTAGGTTTTATTGCGATTTGAGCGAAAAAAATTTTAAATTTTATTTTTCGAATAACTCCTTTTTTACGCATTTTTGGAGTTTGAGCGAAAAAATTTTAAATTTGATTTTTCGAAGAACTCCTTTTTTACGCATTTTTGGAGTTTGTGCTCATACAAACAATTAATCTACGACGCAAGACCTATTCAATAGTGTAGGTTTCATTGCGATTTAAGCGAAAAAAATTTTAAATTTTATTTTTCGAATAACTCCTTTTTTACGCATTTTTGGAGTTTGTGCTCATACAAACAATTAATCTACGACGCAAGACCTATCCAATGGTGTAGGTTTCATTGCGATTTAAGCGAAAAAAATTTTAAATTTTATTTTTCGAATAACTCCTTTTTTACGCATTTTTGGAGTTTGTGCTCATACAAACAATTAATCTACGACACAAGACCTATCCACTGGTGTAGGTTTCATTGCGATTTGAGCGAACAAATTTTAAATTTTATTTTTCGAATAACTCCTTTTTTACGCATTTTTGGAGTTTGTGCTCATACAAACAATTAATCTATGACGCAAGACCTATCAAATGGTGCAGGTTTCATTGCGATTTGAGCGAAAAAAATTTTAAATTTTATTTTTCGAATAACTCCTTTCTTACGCATTTTTGGAGTTTGTGATCATACACACAATTAATCTACGACGCAAGACCTATCCAATGGTGTAGGTTTCATTGCGATTTGAGCGAAAAAATTTTAAATTTAATTTTTCGAATAACTCCTTTTTTACGCATTTTTGGAGTTTGTGCTCATACAAACAATTAATCTACGACGCAAGACCTATCCAATGGTGTAGGTTTCATTGCGATTTGAGCGAAAAAATTTTAAATTTTATTTTTCGAAGAACTCCTTTTTTACGCATTTTTGGAGTTTGTGCTCATACAAACAATTAATCTACGACGCAAGACCTATTCAATAGTGTAGGTTTCATTGCGATTTAAGCGAAAAAAATTTTAAATTTTATTTTTCGAATAACTCCTTTTTTACGCATTTTTGGAGTTTGTGCTCATACAAACAATTAATCTACGACGCAAGACCTATCCAATGGTGTAGGTTTCATTGCGATTTAAGCGAAAAAAATTTTAAATTTTATTTTTCGAATAACTCCTTTTTTACGCATTTTTGGAGTTTGTGCTCATACAAACAATTAATCTACGACACAAGACCTATCCACTGGTGTAGGTTTCATTGCGATTTGAGCGAAAAAATTTTAAATTTTATTTTTCGAATAACTCCTTTTTTACGCATTTTTGGAGTTTGTGCTCATACAAACAATTAATCTATGACGCAAGACCTATCAAATGGTGCAGGTTTCATTGCGATTTGAGCGAAAAAAATTTTAAATTTTATTTTTCGAATAACTCCTTTCTTACGCATTTTTGGAGTTTGTGCTCATACACACAATTAATCTACGACGCAAGACCTATCCAATGGTGTAGGTTTCATTGCGATTTGAGCGAAAAAATTTTAAATTTTATTTTTCGAACAACTCCTTTTTTACGCATTTTTGGAGTTTGTGCTCATACAAACAATTATTCTACGACGCAAGACCTATCCAATGGTGTAGGTTTTATTGCGATTTGAGCGAAAAAATTTTTAAATTTTATTTTTCGAATAACTCCTTTTTTACGCATTTTTGGAGTTTGTGCTCATACACACAATTAATCTACGACGCAAGACCTATCCAATGGTGTAGGTTTCATTGCGATTATTTTTCGAATAACTCCTTTTTACGCATTTTTGGAGTTTGTGCTCATACAAACAATTAATCTACGACACAAGACCTATCCAATGGTGTAGGTTTCATTGCGATTTGAGCGAAAAAATTTTAAATTTTATTTTTCGAATAACTCCTTTTTTACGCATTTTTGGAGTTTGAGCGAAAAAATTTTAAATTTTATTTTTCGAAGAACTCCTTTTTTACGCATTTTTGGAGTTTGTGCTCATACAAACAATTAATCTACGACGCAAGACCTATTCAATAGTGTAGGTTTCATTGCGATTTGAGCGAAAAAAATTTTAAATTTTATTTTTCGAATAACTCCTTTTTTACGCATTTTTGGAGTTTGTGCTCATACAAACAATTAATCTACGACGCAAGACCTATCCAATGGTGTAGATTTTATTGCGATTTGAGCGAAAAAAATTTTAAATTTTATTTTTCGAATAACTCCATTTTTACGCATTTTTGGAGTTTGTGCTCATACAAACAATTAATCTACGACGCAAGACCTATCCAATGGTGTAGGTTTCATTGCGATTTGAGCGAAAAAATTTTAAATTTTATTTTTCGAATAACTCCATTTTTACGCATTTTTGGAGTTTGTGCTCATACAAGCAATTAATCTACGACGCAAGACCTATCCAATGGTGTAGGTTTCATTGCGATTTGAGCGAAAAAAATTTTAAATTTTATTTTTCGAATAACTCCTTTTTTACGCATTTTTGGAGTTTGTGCTCATACAAACAATTAATCTACGACGCAAGACCTATCAAATGGTGTAGGTTTTATTGCGATTTGAGCCAAAAAAAATTAAATTTTATTTTTTGAATAATTCCTTTCTTACGCGTTTTTGGAGTTTGTGCTCATACACACAATTAATTTACGACACAAGACCTATCCAATGGTGTAGGTTTCATTGCGATTTGAGCGAAAAAATTTTAAATTTTATTTTTCGAATAACTCCTTTTTTACTCATTTTTGGAGTTTGTGCTCATACAAACAATTAATCTACGACGCAAGACCTATCCAATGGTGTAGGTTTCATTGCGATTTAAGCGAAAAAAATTTTAAATTTTATTTTTCGAATAACTCCTTTTTTACGCATTTTTGGAGTTTGTGCTCATACAAACAATTAATCTACGACGCAAGACCTATCCAATGGTGTAGGTTTTATTGCGATTTGAGCGAAAAAATTTTAAATTTTATTTTTCGAATAACACCTTTTTTACGCATTTTTGGAGTTTGTGCTCATACAAACAATTAATCTACGACGCAAGACCTATCCAACGGTGTAGGTTTTATTGCGATTTGAGCCAAAAAAATTTAAATTTTATTTTTCGAATAACTCCTTTTTTACGCATTTTTGGAGTTTGTGCTCATACAAACAATTAATCTACGACACAAGACCTATCCAATGGTGTAGGTTTTATTGCGATTTGAGCGAAAAAAATTTTAAATTTTATTTTTCGAATAACTCCTTTTTTACGCATTTTTGGAGTTTGAGCGAAAAAATTTTAAATTTTATTTTTCGAAGAACTCCTTTTTTACGCATTTTTGGAGTTTGTGCTCATACAAACAATTAATCTACGACACACGACCTATCCAATGGTGTAGGTTTCATTGCGATTTGAGCGAAAAAATTTTAAATTTTATTTTTCGAATAACTCCTTTTTTACGCATTTTTGGAGTTTGAGCGACAAAATTTTAAATTTTATTTTTCGAAGAACTCCTTTTTTACGCATTTTTGGAGTTTGTGCTCATACAAACAATTAATCTACGACGCAAGACCTATTCAATAGTGTAGGTTTCATTGCGATTTGAGCGAAAAAAATTTTAAATTTTATTTTTCGAATAACTCCTTTTTTACGCATTTTTGGAGTTTGTGCTCATACAAACAATTAATCTACGACGCAAGACCTATCCAATGGTGTAGATTTTATTGCGATTTGAGCGAAAAAAATTTTAAATTTTATTTTTCGAATAACTCCATTTTTACGCATTTTTGGAGTTTGTGCTCATACAAACAATTAATCTACGACGCAAGACCTATCCAATGGTGTAGGTTTCATTGCGATTTGAGCGAAAAAATTTTAAATTTTATTTTTCGAATAACTCCATTTTTACGCATTTTTGGAGTTTGTGCTCATACAAGCAATTAATCTACGACGCAAGACCTATCCAATGGTGTAGGTTTCATTGCGATTTGAGCGAAAAAAATTTTAAATTTTATTTTTCGAATAACTCCTTTTTTACGCATTTTTGGAGTTTGTGCTCATACAAACAATTAATCTACGACGCAAGACCTATCAAATGGTGTAGGTTTTATTGCGATTTGAGCAAAAAAAAATTAAATTTTATTTTTTGAATAACTCCTTTCTTACGCGTTTTTGGAGTTTGTGCTCATACACACAATTAATTTACGACACAAGACCTATCCAATGGTGTAGGTTTCATTGCGATTTGAGCGAAAAAATTTTAAATTTTATTTTTCGAATAACTCCTTTTTTACTCATTTTTGGAGTTTGTGCTCATACAAACAATTAATCTACGACGCAAGACCTATCCAATGGTGTAGGTTTCATTGCGATTTAAGCGAAAAAAATTTTAAATTTTATTTTTCGAATAACTCCTTTTTTACGCATTTTTGGAGTTTGTGCTCATACAAACAATTAATCTACGACGCAAGACCTATCCAATGGTGTAGGTTTTATTGCGATTTGAGCGAAAAAATTTTAAATTTTATTTTTCGAATAACACCTTTTTTACGCATTTTTGGAGTTTGTGCTCATACAAACAATTAATCTACGACGCAAGACCTATCCAACGGTGTAGGTTTTATTGCGATTTGAGCCAAAAAAATTTAAATTTTATTTTTCGAATAACTCCTTTTTTACGCATTTTTGGAGTTTGTGCTCATACAAACAATTAATCTACGACACAAGACCTATCCAATGGTGTAGGTTTTATTGCGATTTGAGCGAAAAAAATTTTAAATTTTATTTTTCGAATAACTCCTTTTTTACGCATTTTTGGAGTTTGAGCGAAAAAATTTTAAATTTTATTTTTCGAAGAACTCCTTTTTTACGCATTTTTGGAGTTTGTGCTCATACAAACAATTAATCTACGACGCAAGACCTATCCAATGGTGTAGGTTTTATTGCGATTTGAGCGAAAAAATTTTAAATTTTATTTTTCGAATAACACCTTTTTTACGCATTTCTGGAGTTTGTGCTCATACAAACAATTAATCTACGACGCAAGACCTATCCAACGGTGTAGGTTTTATTGCGATTTGAGCCAAAAAAATTTAAATTTTATTTTTCGAATAACTCCTTTTTTACGCATTTTTGGAGTTTGTGCTCATACAAACAATTAATCTACGACACAAGACCTATCCAATGGTGTAGGTTTTATTGCGATTTGAGCGAAAAAAATTTTAAATTTTATTTTTCGAATAACTCCTTTTTTACGCATTTTTGGAGTTTGAGCGAAAAAATTTTAAATTTTATTTTTCGAAGAACTCCTTTTTTACGCATTTTTGGAGTTTGTGCTCATACAAACAATTAATCTACGACGCAAGACCTATTCAATAGTGTAGGTTTCATTGCGATTTGAGCGAAAAAAATTTAAAATTTTATTTTTCGAATAACTCCTTTTTTACGCATTTTTGGAGTTTGTGCTCATACAAACAATTAATCTACGACGCAAGACCTATCCAATGGTGTAGATTTTATTGCGATTTGAGCGAAAAAATTTTTAAATTTTATTTTTCGAAGAGCACCTTTTAATTGAGTTTGTGCTCATACAAGCAATTAATCTACGACGCAAGACCTATCCAATGGTGTACGTTTCATTGCGATTTGAGCGAAAAAATTTTAAATTTTTTTTTTCGAATAACTCCTTTCTTACGCATTTTTGGAGTTTGTGCTTATAAAATCAATTAATTAACGACGCAAGACCTATCCAATGGTGTAGGTTTCATTGCGATTTGAGCGAAAAATTTTTAAATTTTATTTTTCGAATAACTCCTTTTTTACGCATTTTTGGAGTTTGTGCTCATACAAAAAATTAATCTACGACGCAAGACCTATCTAATGGTGTAGGTTTCATTGCGATTCGAGCGAAAAAATTTTAAATTTTATTTTTCGAATAACTCCTTTTTTACGCATTTTTGGAGTTTGTGCTCATACAAACAATTAATCTACGACGCAAGACCTATCCAATGGTGTAGGTTTTATTGCGATTTGAGCGAAAAATTTTTTAAATTTTATTTTTCGAATAACTCCTTTTTTACGCATTTTTGGAGTTTGTGCTCATACAAACAATTAATCTACGACGCAAGACCTATCCAATGGTGTAGGTTTCCTTGCGATTATTTTTCGAATAACTCCTTTTTACGCATTTTTGGAGTTTGTGCTCATACAAACAATTAATCTACGACACAAGACCTATCCAATGGTGTAGGTTTTATTGCGATTTGAGCCAAAAAAATTTAAATTTTATTTTTCGAATAACTCCTTTTTTACGCATTTTTGGAGTTTGTGCTCATACAAACAATTAATCTACGACACAAGACCTATCCAATGGTGTAGGTTTTATTGCGATTTGAGCGAAAAAATTTTAAATTTTATTTTTCGAATAACACCTTTTTTACGCATTTTTGGAGTTTGTGCTCATACAAACAATTAATCTACGACACAAGACCTATCCAATGGTGTAGGTTTCATTGCGATTTGAGCGAAAAAATTTTAAATTTTATATTTCGAATAACACCTTTTTTACGCATTTTTGGAGTTTGTGCTCATACAAACAATTAATCTACGACGCAAGACCTATCCAATGGTGTAGGTTTCAATGCGATTTGACCAAAAAAATTTAAATTTTATTTTTCGAATAACTCCTTTTTTACGCATTTTTGGAGTTTGTGCTCATACAAACAATTAATCTACGACACAAGACCTATCCAATGGTGTAGGTTTCATTGCGATCTGAGCGAAAAAAATTTAAATTTTATATTTCGAATAACACCTTTTTTACGCATTTTTGGAGTTTGTGCTCATACAAACAATTAATCTACGACGCAAGACCTATCCAATGGTGTAGGTTTCAATGCGATTTGACCAAAAAAAATTAAATTTTATTTTTCGAATAACTCCTTTTTTACGCATTTTTGGAGTTTGTGCTCATACAAACAATTAATCTACGACACAAGACCTATCCAATGGTGTAGGTTTCATTGCGATTTGAGCGAAAAAATTTAAATTTTATTTTTCGAATAACTCCTTTTTTACGCATTTTTGGAGTTTGTGCTCATACAAACAATTAATCTACGACGCAAGACCTATCCAATGGTGTAGGTTTCATTGCGATTTGAGCGAAAAAAATTTAAATTTTATTTTTCGAATAACTCCTTTTTTACGCATTTTTGGAGTTTGTGCTCATACAAACAATTGATCTACGACACAAGACCTATCCAATGGTGTAGGTTTCACTGCGATTTGACCAAAAAATTTTAGATTTTATTTTTCGAATAATTTCTTTTTTACGCATTTTTGGAGTTTGTGCTCATACAAACAAATAATCTACGACACAAGACCTACCCAATGGTGTAGGTTTCATTGCGATTTGAGCGAAAAAAATTTAAATTTAATTTTTCGAATAACTCCTTTTTTTTACGCATTTTTGGAGTTTGTGCTCATACAAACAATTAATCTACGACGCAAGACCTATCCAATGGTGTAGGTTTCATTGCGATTTGAGCGAAAAAATTTTAAATTTCATTTTGCGAATAACTCCTTTTATACGCATTTTTGGAGTTTGTGCTCATACAAACAATTAATCTACGACACAAGACCTATCCAATGGTGTAGGTTTCATTGCGATTTGAGCGAAAAAATTTTAAATTTAATTTTTCGAATAACTCCTTTTTTACGCATTTTTGGAGTTTGTGCTCATACAAACAATTAATCTACGACACAAGACCTATCCAATGGTGTAGGTTTCATTGCGATTTGAGCGAAAAAATTTTAAATTTTATTTTTCGAATAACTCCTTTTTTACGCATTTTTGGAGTTTGTGCTCATACAAACAATTGATCTACGACACAAGACCTATCCAATGGTGTAGGTTTCATTGCGATTTGACCAAAAAATTTTAAATTTTATTTTTCGAATAACTCCTTTTTTACGCATTTTTGGAGTTTGTGCTCATACAAACAAAATAATCTACGACACAAGACCTACCCAATGGTGTAGGTTTCATTGCGATTTGAGCGAAAAAAATTTAAATTTAATTTTTCGAATAACTCCTTTTTTACGCATTTTTGGAGTTTGTGCTCATACAAACAATTAATCTACGACACAAGACCTATCCAATGGTGTAGGTTTCATTGCGATCTGAGCGAAAAAAATTTAAATTTTATATTTCGAATAACACCTTTTTTACGCATTTTTGGAGTTTGTGCTCATACAAACAATTAATCTACGACGCAAGACCTATCCAATGGTGTAGGTTTCAATGCGATTTGACCAAAAAAATTTAAATTTTATTTTTCGAATAACTCCTTTTTTACGCATTTTTGGAGTTTGTGCTCATACAAACAATTAATCTACGACACAAGACCTATCCAATGGTGTAGGTTTCATTGCGATTTGAGCGAAAAAATTTAAATTTTATTTTTCGAATAACTCCTTTTTTACGCATTTTTGGAGTTTGTGCTCATACAAACAATTAATCTACGACGCAAGACCTATCCAATGGTGTAGGTTTCATTGCGATTTGAGCGAAAAAATTTTAAATTTTATTTTTCGAAGAACTCCTTTTTTACGCATTTTTGGAGTTTGTGCTCATACAAACAATTAATCTACGACGCAAGACCTATTCAATAGTGTAGGTTTCATTGCGATTTGAGCGAAAAAAATTTAAAATTTTATTTTTCGAATAACTCCTTTTTTACGCATTTTTGGAGTTTGTGCTCATACAAACAATTAATCTACGACGCAAGACCTATCCAATGGTGTAGATTTTATTGCGATTTGAGCGAAAAAATTTTTAAATTTTATTTTTCGAAGAGCACCTTTTAATTGAGTTTGTGCTCATACAAGCAATTAATCTACGACGCAAGACCTATCCAATGGTGTACGTTTCATTGCGATTTGAGCGAAAAAATTTTAAATTTTTTTTTTCGAATAACTCCTTTCTTACGCATTTTTGGAGTTTGTGCTTATAAAATCAATTAATTAACGACGCAAGACCTATCCAATGGTGTAGGTTTCATTGCGATTTGAGCGAAAAATTTTTAAATTTTATTTTTCGAATAACTCCTTTTTTACGCATTTTTGGAGTTTGTGCTCATACAAAAAATTAATCTACGACGCAAGACCTATCTAATGGTGTAGGTTTCATTGCGATTCGAGCGAAAAAATTTTAAATTTTATTTTTCGAATAACTCCTTTTTTACGCATTTTTGGAGTTTGTGCTCATACAAACAATTAATCTACGACGCAAGACCTATCCAATGGTGTAGGTTTTATTGCGATTTGAGCGAAAAATTTTTTAAATTTTATTTTTCGAATAACTCCTTTTTTACGCATTTTTGGAGTTTGTGCTCATACAAACAATTAATCTACGACGCAAGACCTATCCAATGGTGTAGGTTTCCTTGCGATTATTTTTCGAATAACTCCTTTTTACGCATTTTTGGAGTTTGTGCTCATACAAACAATTAATCTACGACACAAGACCTATCCAATGGTGTAGGTTTTATTGCGATTTGAGCCAAAAAAATTTAAATTTTATTTTTCGAATAACTCCTTTTTTACGCATTTTTGGAGTTTGTGCTCATACAAACAATTAATCTACGACACAAGACCTATCCAATGGTGTAGGTTTTATTGCGATTTGAGCGAAAAAATTTTAAATTTTATTTTTCGAATAACACCTTTTTTACGCATTTTTGGAGTTTGTGCTCATACAAACAATTAATCTACGACACAAGACCTATCCAATGGTGTAGGTTTCATTGCGATTTGAGCGAAAAAATTTTAAATTTTATATTTCGAATAACACCTTTTTTACGCATTTTTGGAGTTTGTGCTCATACAAACAATTAATCTACGACGCAAGACCTATCCAATGGTGTAGGTTTCAATGCGATTTGACCAAAAAAATTTAAATTTTATTTTTCGAATAACTCCTTTTTTACGCATTTTTGGAGTTTGTGCTCATACAAACAATTAATCTACGACACAAGACCTATCCAATGGTGTAGGTTTCATTGCGATCTGAGCGAAAAAAATTTAAATTTTATATTTCGAATAACACCTTTTTTACGCATTTTTGGAGTTTGTGCTCATACAAACAATTAATCTACGACGCAAGACCTATCCAATGGTGTAGGTTTCAATGCGATTTGACCAAAAAAAATTAAATTTTATTTTTCGAATAACTCCTTTTTTACGCATTTTTGGAGTTTGTGCTCATACAAACAATTAATCTACGACACAAGACCTATCCAATGGTGTAGGTTTCATTGCGATTTGAGCGAAAAAATTTAAATTTTATTTTTCGAATAACTCCTTTTTTACGCATTTTTGGAGTTTGTGCTCATACAAACAATTAATCTACGACGCAAGACCTATCCAATGGTGTAGGTTTCATTGCGATTTGAGCGAAAAAAATTTAAATTTTATTTTTCGAATAACTCCTTTTTTACGCATTTTTGGAGTTTGTGCTCATACAAACAATTGATCTACGACACAAGACCTATCCAATGGTGTAGGTTTCACTGCGATTTGACCAAAAAATTTTAGATTTTATTTTTCGAATAATTTCTTTTTTACGCATTTTTGGAGTTTGTGCTCATACAAACAAATAATCTACGACACAAGACCTACCCAATGGTGTAGGTTTCATTGCGATTTGAGCGAAAAAAATTTAAATTTAATTTTTCGAATAACTCCTTTTTTTTACGCATTTTTGGAGTTTGTGCTCATACAAACAATTAATCTACGACGCAAGACCTATCCAATGGTGTAGGTTTCATTGCGATTTGAGCGAAAAAATTTTAAATTTCATTTTGCGAATAACTCCTTTTATACGCATTTTTGGAGTTTGTGCTCATACAAACAATTAATCTACGACACAAGACCTATCCAATGGTGTAGGTTTCATTGCGATTTGAGCGAAAAAATTTTAAATTTAATTTTTCGAATAACTCCTTTTTTACGCATTTTTGGAGTTTGTGCTCATACAAACAATTAATCTACGACACAAGACCTATCCAATGGTGTAGGTTTCATTGCGATTTGAGCGAAAAAATTTTAAATTTTATTTTTCGAATAACTCCTTTTTTACGCATTTTTGGAGTTTGTGCTCATACAAACAATTGATCTACGACACAAGACCTATCCAATGGTGTAGGTTTCATTGCGATTTGACCAAAAAATTTTAAATTTTATTTTTCGAATAACTCCTTTTTTACGCATTTTTGGAGTTTGTGCTCATACAAACAAAATAATCTACGACACAAGACCTACCCAATGGTGTAGGTTTCATTGCGATTTGAGCGAAAAAAATTTAAATTTAATTTTTCGAATAACTCCTTTTTTACGCATTTTTGGAGTTTGTGCTCATACAAACAATTAATCTACGACACAAGACCTATCCAATGGTGTAGGTTTCATTGCGATCTGAGCGAAAAAAATTTAAATTTTATATTTCGAATAACACCTTTTTTACGCATTTTTGGAGTTTGTGCTCATACAAACAATTAATCTACGACGCAAGACCTATCCAATGGTGTAGGTTTCAATGCGATTTGACCAAAAAAATTTAAATTTTATTTTTCGAATAACTCCTTTTTTACGCATTTTTGGAGTTTGTGCTCATACAAACAATTAATCTACGACACAAGACCTATCCAATGGTGTAGGTTTCATTGCGATTTGAGCGAAAAAATTTAAATTTTATTTTTCGAATAACTCCTTTTTTACGCATTTTTGGAGTTTGTGCTCATACAAACAATTAATCTACGACGCAAGACCTATCCAATGGTGTAGGTTTCATTGCGATTTGAGCGAAAAAAATTTTAAATTTTATTTTTCGAATAACTCCTTTTTTACGCATTTTTGGAGTTTGTGCTCATACAAACAATTAATCTACGACGCAAGACCTATCCAATGGTGTAGGTTTCATTGCGATTTGAGCGAAAAAAATTTAAATTTTATTTTTCGAATAACTCCTTTTTTACGCATTTTTGGAGTTTGTGCTCATACAAACAATTGATCTACGACACAAGACCTATCCAATGGTGTAGGTTTCACTGCGATTTGACCAAAAAATTTTAGATTTTATTTTTCGAATAATTTCTTTTTTACGCATTTTTGGAGTTTGTGCTCATACAAACAAATAATCTACGACACAAGACCTACCCAATGGTGTAGGTTTCATTGCGATTTGAGCGAAAAAAATTTAAATTTAATTTTTCGAATAACTCCTTTTTTTTACGCATTTTTGGAGTTTGTGCTCATACAAACAATTAATCTACGACGCAAGACCTATCCAATGGTGTAGGTTTCATTGCGATTTGAGCGAAAAAATTTTAAATTTCATTTTGCGAATAACTCCTTTTATACGCATTTTTGGAGTTTGTGCTCATACAAACAATTAATCTACGACACAAGACCTATCCAATGGTGTAGGTTTCATTGCGATTTGAGCGAAAAAATTTTAAATTTAATTTTTCGAATAACTCCTTTTTTACGCATTTTTGGAGTTTGTGCTCATAGAAACAATTAATCTACGACAAAAGACCTATCCAATGGTGTAGGTTTCATTGCGATTTGAGCGAAAAAATTTTAAATTTTATTTTTCGAATAACTCCTTTTTTACGCATTTTTGGAGTTTGTGCTCATACAAACAATTGATCTACGACACAAGACCTATCCAATGGTGTAGGTTTCATTGCGATTTGACCAAAAAATTTTAAATTTTATTTTTCGAATAACTCCTTTTTTACGCATTTTTGGAGTTTGTGCTCATACAAACAAAATAATCTACGACACAAGACCTACCCAATGGTGTAGGTTTCATTGCGATTTGAGCGAAAAAAATTTAAATTTAATTTTTCGAATAACTCCTTTTTTACGCATTTTTGGAGTTTGTGCTCATACAAACAATTAATCTACGACGCAAGACCTATCCAATGGTGTAGGTTTCATTGCGATTTGAGCGAAAAAATTTTAAATTTCATTTTTCGAATAACTCCTTTTTTACGCATTTTTGGAGTTTGTGCTCATACAAACAATTAATCTACGACACAAGACCTATCCAATGGTGTAGGTTTCATTGCGATTTGAGCGAAAAAATTTTAAATTTTATATTTCGAATAACACCTTTTTTACGCATTTTTGGAGTTTGTGCTCATACAAACAATTAATCTACGACGCAAGACCTATCCAATGGTGTAGGTTTCATTGCGATTTGAGCGAAAAAAATTTTAAATTTTATTTTTCGAATAACTCCTTTTTTACGCATTTTTGGAGTTTGTGCTCATACAAACAATTAATCTACGACGCAACACCTATCCAATGGTGTAGGTTTCATTGCGATTTGAGCGAAAAAAATTTAAATTTTATTTTTCGAATAACTCCTTTTTTACGCATTTTTGGAGTTTGTGCTCATACAAACAAAATAATCTACGACACAAGACCTACCCAATGGTGTAGGTTTCATTGCGATTTGAGCGAAAAAAATTTAAATTTAATTTTTCGAATAACTCCTTTTTTACGCATTTTTGGAGTTTGTGCTCATACAAACAATTAATCTACGACACAAGACCTATCCAATGGTGTAGGTTTCATTGCGATCTGAGCGAAAAAAATTTAAATTTTATATTTCGAATAACACCTTTTTTACGCATTTTTGGAGTTTGTGCTCATACAAACAATTAATCTACGACGCAAGACCTATCCAATGGTGTAGGTTTCAATGCGATTTGACCAAAAAAATTTAAATTTTATTTTTCGAATAACTCCTTTTTTACGCATTTTTGGAGTTTGTGCTCATACAAACAATTAATCTACGACGCAAGACCTATCCAATGGTGTAGGTTTCATTGTGATTTGAGCGAAAAAAATTTTAAATTTTATTTTTCGAATAACTCCTTTTTTACGCATTTTTGGAGTTTGTGCTCATACAAACAATTAATCTACGACGCAAGACCTATCCAATGGTGTAGGTTTCATTGCGATTTGAGCGAAAAAAATTTAAATTTTATTTTTCGAATAACTCCTTTTTTACGCATTTTTGGAGTTTGTGCTCATACAAACAATTGATCTACGACACAAGACCTATCCAATGGTGTAGGTTTCACTGCGATTTGACCAAAAAATTTTAGATTTTATTTTTCGAATAATTTCTTTTTTACGCATTTTTGGAGTTTGTGCTCATACAAACAAATAATCTACGACACAAGACCTACCCAATGGTGTAGGTTTCATTGCGATTTGAGCGAAAAAAATTTAAATTTAATTTTTCGAATAACTCCTTTTTTTTACGCATTTTTGGAGTTTGTGCTCATACAAACAATTAATCTACGACGCAAGAGCTATCCAATGGTGTAGGTTTCATTGCGATTTGAGCGAAAAAATTTTAAATTTCATTTTGCGAATAACTCCTTTTATACGCATTTTTGGAGTTTGTGCTCATACAAACAATTAATCTACGACACAAGACCTATCCAATGGTGTAGGTTTCATTGCGATTTGAGCGAAAAAATTTTAAATTTAATTTTTCGAATAACTCCTTTTTTACGCATTTTTGGAGTTTGTGCTCATAGAAACAATTAATCTACGACAAAAGACCTATCCAATGGTGTAGGTTTCATTGCGATTTGAGCGAAAAAATTTTAAATTTTATTTTTCGAATAACTCCTTTTTTACGCATTTTTGGAGTTTGTGCTCATACAAACAATTGATCTACGACACAAGACCTATCCAATGGTGTAGGTTTCATTGCGATTTGACCAAAAAATTTTAAATTTTATTTTTCGAATAACTCCTTTTTTACGCATTTTTGGAGTTTGTGCTCATACAAACAAAATAATCTACGACACAAGACCTACCCAATGGTGTAGGTTTCATTGCGATTTGAGCGAAAAAAATTTAAATTTAATTTTTCGAATAACTCCTTTTTTACGCATTTTTGGAGTTTGTGCTCATACAAACAATTAATCTACGACGCAAGACCTATCCAATGGTGTAGGTTTCATTGCGATTTGAGCGAAAAAATTTTAAATTTCATTTTTCGAATAACTCCTTTTTTACGCATTTTTGGAGTTTGTGCTCATACAAACAATTAATCTACGACACAAGACCTATCCAATGGTGTAGGTTTCATTGCGATTTGAGCGAAAAAATTTTAAATTTTATATTTCGAATAACACCTTTTTTACGCATTTTTGGAGTTTGTGCTCATACAAACAATTAATCTACGACGCAAGACCTATCCAATGGTGTAGGTTTCATTGCGATTTGAGCGAAAAAAATTTTAAATTTTATTTTTCGAATAACTCCTTTTTTACGCATTTTTGGAGTTTGTGCTCATACAAACAATTAATCTACGACGCAACACCTATCCAATGGTGTAGGTTTCATTGCGATTTGAGCGAAAAAAATTTAAATTTTATTTTTCGAATAACTCCTTTTTTACGCATTTTTGGAGTTTGTGCTCATACAAACAATTGATCTACGACACAAGACCTATCCAATGGTGTAGGTTTCACTGCGATTTGACCAAAAAATTTTAGATTTTATTTTTCGAATAACTCCTTTTTTAAGCATTTTTGGAGTTTGTGCTCATACAAACAAATAATCTACGACACAAGACCTACCCAATGGTGTAGGTTTCATTGCGATTTGAGCGAAAAAAATTTAAATTTAATTTTTCGAATAACTCCTTTTTTTTACGCATTTTTGGAGTTTGTGCTCATACAAACAATTAATCTACGACGCAAGACCTATCCAATGGTGTAGGTTTCATTACGATTTGAGCGAAAAAATTTTAAATTTCATTTTTCGAATAACTCCTTTTATTCGCATTTTTGGAGTTTGTGCTCATACAAACAATTAATCTACGACACAAGACCTATCCAATGGTGTAGGTTTCATTGCGATTTGAGCGAAAAAATTTTAAACTTAATTTTTCGAATAACTCCTTTTTTACGCATTTTTGGAGTTTGTGCTCATACAAACAATTAATCTACGACACAAGACCTATCCAATGGTGTAGGTTTCATTGCGATTTGAGCGAAAAAATTTTAAATTTTATTTTTCTAATAACTCCTTTTTTACGCATTTTTGCAGTTTGTGCTCATACAAACAATTAATCTATGACACAAGACCTATCCAATGGTGTAGGTTTCATTGCGATTTGAGCGAAAAAATTTTAAATTTTATATTTCGAATAACTCCTTTTGCACGCATTTTTGGAGTTTGTGCTCATACAAACAAATAATCTACGACACAAGACCTACCCAATGGTGTAGGTTTCATTGCGATTTGAGCGAAAAAATTTAAATTTAATTTTTCGAATAACTCCTTTTTTGCGCATTTTTGGAGTTTGTGCTCATACAAACAATTAATCTACGACGCAAGACCTATCCAATGGTGTAGGTTTTATTGCGATTTGAGCGAAAAAATTTTAAATTTCATTTTTCGAATAACTCCTTTTATACGCATTTTTGGAGTTTGTGCTCATACAAACAATTAATCTACGACGCAAGACCTATCCAATGGTGTAGGTTTCATTGCGATTTGAGCGAAAAAAATTTTAAATTTTATTTTTCGAATAACTCCTTTTTTACGCATTTTTGGAGTTTGTGCTCATACAAACAAATAATCTACGACACAAGACCTACCCAATGGTGTAGGTTTCATTGCGATTTGACCAAACAATTAATCTACGACGCAACACCTATCCAATGGTGTAGGTTTCATTGCGATTTGAGCGAAAAAAATTTAAATTTTATTTTTCGAATAACTCCTTTTTTACGCATTTTTGGAGTTTGTGCTCATACAAACAATTGATCTACGACACAAGACCTACCCAATGGTGTAGGTTTCATTGCGATTTGAGCGAAAAAAATTTAAATTTAATTTTTCGAATAACTCCTTTTTTAAGCATTTTTGGAGTTTGTGCTCATACAAACAATTAATCTACGACGCAAGACCTATCCAATGGTGTAGGTTTCATTGCGATTTGAGCGAAAAAATTTTAAATTTCATTTTTCGAATAACTCCTTTTATTCGCATTTTTGGAGTTTGTGCTCATACAAACAATTAATCTACGACACAAGACCTATCCAATGGTGTAGGTTTCATTGCGATTTGAGCGAAAAAATTTTAAACTTAATTTTTCGAAAAAATTTAAATTTAATTTTTCGAATAACTCCTTTTTTGCGCATTTTTGGAGTTTGTGCTCATACAAACAATTAATCTACGACGCAAGACCTATCCAATGGTGTAGGTTTTATTGCGATTTGAGCGAAAAAATTTTAAATTTTATTTTTCGAATAACTCCTTTTGCACGCATTTTTGGAGTTTGTGCTCATACAAACAAATAATCTACGACACAAGACCTACCCAATGGTGTAGGTTTCATTGCGATTTGAGCGAAAAAATTTAAATTTAATTTTTCGAATAACTCCTTTTTTGCGCATTTTTGGAGTTTGTGCTCATACAAACAATTAATCTACGACGCAAGACCTATCCAATGGTGTAGGTTTCATTGCGATTTGACCAAAAAATTTTAGATTTTATTTTTCGAATAACTCCTTTTTTAAGCATTTTTGGAGTTTGTGCTCATACAAACAAATAATCTACGACACAAGACCTACCCAATGGTGTAGGTTTCATTGCGATTTGAGCGAAAAAAATTTAAATTTAATTTTTCGAATAACTCCTTTTTTTACGCATTTTTGGAGTTTGTGCTCATACAAACAATTAATCTACGACGCAAGACCTATCCAATGGTGTAGGTTTCATTGCGATTTGAGCGAAAAAATTTTAAATTTTATATTTCGAATAACTCCTTTTGCACGCATTTTTGGAGTTTGTGCTCATACAAACAAATAATCTACGACACAAGACCTACCCAATGGTGTAGGTTTCATTGCGATTTGAGCGAAAAAATTTAAATTTAATTTTTCGAATAACTCCTTTTTTGCGCATTTTTGGAGTTTGTGCTCATACAAACAATTAATCTACGACGCAAGACCTATCCAATGGTGTAGGTTTTATTGCGATTTGAGCGAAAAAATTTTAAATTTCATTTTTCGAATAACTCCTTTTATACGCATTTTTGGAGTTTGTGCTCATACAAACAATTAATCTACGACGCAAGACCTATCCAATGGTGTAGGTTTCATTGCGATTTGAGCGAAAAAAATTTTAAATTTTATTTTTCGAATAACTCCTTTTTTACGCATTTTTGGAGTTTGTGCTCATACAAACAATTAATCTACGACACAAGACCTATCCAATGGTGTAGGTTTCATTGCGATTTGAGCGAAAAAAATTTTAAATTTCATTTTTCGAATAACTCCTTTTTTACGCATTTTTGGAGTTTGTGCTCATACAAACAATTAATCTACGACACAAGACCTATCCAATGGTGTAGGTTTCATTGCGATTTGAGCGAAAAAATTTTAAATTTTATATTTCGAATAACACCTTTTTTACGCATTTTTGGAGTTTGTGCTCATACAAACAATTAATCTACGACGCAAGACCTATCCAATGGTGTAGGTTTCATTGCGATTTGAGCGAAAAAAATTTTAAATTTTATTTTTCGAATAACTCCTTTTTTACGCATTTTTGGAGTTTGTGCTCATACAAACAATTAATCTACGACGCAACACCTATCCAATGGTGTAGGTTTCATTGCGATTTGAGCGAAAAAAATTTAAATTTTATTTTTCGAATAACTCCTTTTTTACGCATTTTTGGAGTTTGTGCTCATACAAACAATTGATCTACGACACAAGACCTATCCAATGGTGTAGGTTTCACTGCGATTTGACCAAAAAATTTTAGATTTTATTTTTCGAATAACTCCTTTTTTAAGCATTTTTGGAGTTTGTGCTCATACAAACAAATAATCTACGACACAAGACCTACCCAATGGTGTAGGTTTCATTGCGATTTGAGCGAAAAAAATTTAAATTTAATTTTTCGAATAACTCCTTTTTTTTACGCATTTTTGGAGTTTGTGCTCATACAAACAATTAATCTACGACGCAAGACCTATCCAATGGTGTAGGTTTCATTACGATTTGAGCGAAAAAATTTTAAATTTCATTTTTCGAATAACTCCTTTTATTCGCATTTTTGGAGTTTGTGCTCATACAAACAATTAATCTACGACACAAGACCTATCCAATGGTGTAGGTTTCATTGCGATTTGAGCGAAAAAATTTTAAACTTAATTTTTCGAATAACTCCTTTTTTACGCATTTTTGGAGTTTGTGCTCATACAAACAATTAATCTACGACACAAGACCTATCCAATGGTGTAGGTTTCATTGCGATTTGAGCGAAAAAATTTTAAATTTTATTTTTCTAATAACTCCTTTTTTACGCATTTTTGCAGTTTGTGCTCATACAAACAATTAATCTATGACACAAGACCTATCCAATGGTGTAGGTTTCATTGCGATTTGAGCGAAAAAATTTTAAATTTTATATTTCGAATAACTCCTTTTGCACGCATTTTTGGAGTTTGTGCTCATACAAACAAATAATCTACGACACAAGACCTACCCAATGGTGTAGGTTTCATTGCGATTTGAGCGAAAAAATTTAAATTTAATTTTTCGAATAACTCCTTTTTTGCGCATTTTTGGAGTTTGTGCTCATACAAACAATTAATCTACGACGCAAGACCTATCCAATGGTGTAGGTTTTATTGCGATTTGAGCGAAAAAATTTTAAATTTCATTTTTCGAATAACTCCTTTTATACGCATTTTTGGAGTTTGTGCTCATACAAACAATTAATCTACGACGCAAGACCTATCCAATGGTGTAGGTTTCATTGCGATTTGAGCGAAAAAAATTTTAAATTTTATTTTTCGAATAACTCCTTTTTTACGCATTTTTGGAGTTTGTGCTCATACAAACAAATAATCTACGACACAAGACCTACCCAATGGTGTAGGTTTCATTGCGATTTGACCAAACAATTAATCTACGACGCAACACCTATCCAATGGTGTAGGTTTCATTGCGATTTGAGCGAAAAAAATTTAAATTTTATTTTTCGAATAACTCCTTTTTTACGCATTTTTGGAGTTTGTGCTCATACAAACAATTGATCTACGACACAAGACCTACCCAATGGTGTAGGTTTCATTGCGATTTGAGCGAAAAAAATTTAAATTTAATTTTTCGAATAACTCCTTTTTTAAGCATTTTTGGAGTTTGTGCTCATACAAACAATTAATCTACGACGCAAGACCTATCCAATGGTGTAGGTTTCATTGCGATTTGAGCGAAAAAATTTTAAATTTCATTTTTCGAATAACTCCTTTTATTCGCATTTTTGGAGTTTGTGCTCATACAAACAATTAATCTACGACACAAGACCTATCCAATGGTGTAGGTTTCATTGCGATTTGAGCGAAAAAATTTTAAACTTAATTTTTCGAAAAAATTTAAATTTAATTTTTCGAATAACTCCTTTTTTGCGCATTTTTGGAGTTTGTGCTCATACAAACAATTAATCTACGACGCAAGACCTATCCAATGGTGTAGGTTTTATTGCGATTTGAGCGAAAAAATTTTAAATTTTATTTTTCGAATAACTCCTTTTGCACGCATTTTTGGAGTTTGTGCTCATACAAACAAATAATCTACGACACAAGACCTACCCAATGGTGTAGGTTTCATTGCGATTTGAGCGAAAAAATTTAAATTTAATTTTTCGAATAACTCCTTTTTTGCGCATTTTTGGAGTTTGTGCTCATACAAACAATTAATCTACGACGCAAGACCTATCCAATGGTGTAGGTTTCATTGCGATTTGACCAAAAAATTTTAGATTTTATTTTTCGAATAACTCCTTTTTTAAGCATTTTTGGAGTTTGTGCTCATACAAACAAATAATCTACGACACAAGACCTACCCAATGGTGTAGGTTTCATTGCGATTTGAGCGAAAAAAATTTAAATTTAATTTTTCGAATAACTCCTTTTTTTACGCATTTTTGGAGTTTGTGCTCATACAAACAATTAATCTACGACGCAAGACCTATCCAATGGTGTAGGTTTCATTGCGATTTGAGCGAAAAAATTTTAAATTTTATATTTCGAATAACTCCTTTTGCACGCATTTTTGGAGTTTGTGCTCATACAAACAAATAATCTACGACACAAGACCTACCCAATGGTGTAGGTTTCATTGCGATTTGAGCGAAAAAATTTAAATTTAATTTTTCGAATAACTCCTTTTTTGCGCATTTTTGGAGTTTGTGCTCATACAAACAATTAATCTACGACGCAAGACCTATCCAATGGTGTAGGTTTTATTGCGATTTGAGCGAAAAAATTTTAAATTTCATTTTTCGAATAACTCCTTTTATACGCATTTTTGGAGTTTGTGCTCATACAAACAATTAATCTACGACGCAAGACCTATCCAATGGTGTAGGTTTCATTGCGATTTGAGCGAAAAAAATTTTAAATTTTATTTTTCGAATAACTCCTTTTTTACGCATTTTTGGAGTTTGTGCTCATACAAACAATTAATCTACGACGCAAGACCTATCCAATGGTGTAGGTTTCATTGCGATTTGAGCGAAAAAAATTTAAATTTTATTTTTCGAATAACTCCTTTTTTACGCATTTTTGGAGTTTGTGCTCATACAAACAATTGATCTACGACACAAGACCTATCCAATGGTGTAGGTTTCATTGCGATTTGACCAAAAAATTTTAAATTTTATTTATTGTGCTCATACAAACAATTGATCTACGACACAAGACCTATCCAATGGTGTAGGTTTCATTGCGATTTGACCAAAAAATTTTAAATTTTATTTTTCGAATAACTCCTTTTTTACGCATTTTTGGAGTTTGTGCTCATACAAACAAATAATCTACGACACAAGACCTACCCAATGGTGTAGGTTTCATTGCGATTTGAGCGAAAAAAAAATTAAATTTAATTTTTCGAATAACTCCTTTTTTACGCATTTTTGGAGTTTGTGCTCATACAAACAATTAATCTACGACGCAAGACCTATCCAATGGTGTAGGTTTCATTGCGATTTGACCAAAAAAATTTAAATTTTATTTTTCGAATAACTCCTTTTTTACGCATTTTTGGAGTTTGTGCTCATACAAACAAATAATCTACGACACAAGACCTATCCAATGGTGTAGGTTTCATTGCGATTTGAGCGAAAAAATTTTAAATTTTATTTTTCTAATAACTCCTTTTTTACGCATTTTTGCAGTTTGTGCTCATACAAACAATTAATCTACGACACAAGACCTATCCAATGGTGTAGGTTTCAATGCGATTTGAGCGAAAAAAATTTAAATTTTATTTTTCGAATAACTCCTTTTTTACGCATTTTTGGAGTTTGTGCTCATACAAACAATTGATCTACGACACAAGACCTATCCAATGGTGTAGGTTTCATTGCGATTTGACCAAAAAATTTTAAATTTTATTTTTCGAATAACTCCTTTTTTACGCATTTTTGGAGTTTGTGCTCATACAAACAAATAATCTACGACACAAGACCTACCCAATGGTGTAGGTTTCATTGCGATTTGAGCGAAAAAAATTTAAATTTAATTTTTCGAATAACTCCTTTTTTACGCATTTTTGGAGTTTGTGCTCATACAAACAATTAATCTACGACGCAAGACCTATCCAATGGTGTAGGTTTCATTGCGATTTGACCAAAAAAATTTAAATTTTATTTTTCGAATAACTCCTTTTTTACGCATTTTTGGAGTTTGTGCTCATACAAACAAATAATCTACGACACAAGACCTATCCAATGGTGTAGGTTTCATTGCGATTTGAGCAAAAAAATTTTAAATTTTATTTTTCTAATAACTCCTTTTTTACGCATTTTTGCAGTTTGTGCTCATACAAACAATTAATCTACGACACAAGACCTATCCAATGGTGTAGGTTTCAATGCGATTTGACCAAAAAATTTTAAATTTTATTTTTCGAATAACTCCTTTTTTACGCATTTTTGGAGTTTGTGCTCATACAAACAATTAATCTACGACGCAAGACCTATCCAATGGTGTAGGTTTCATTGCGATTTGAGCGAAAAAATTTTAAATTTCATTTTTCTAATAACTCTTTTTTTACGCATTTTTGCAGTTTGTGCTCATACAAACAATTAATCTACGACACAAGACCTATCCAATGGTGTAGGTTTCATTGCGATTTGAGCGAAAAAATTTTAAATTTAATTTTTCGAATAACTCCTTTTTTACGCATTTTTGGAGTTTGTGCTCATACAAACAATTAATCTACGACACAAGACCTATGCAATGGTGTAGGTTGCGATTTGAGCGAAAAAATTTTAAATTTTATTTTTCTAATAACTCCTTTTTTACGCATTTTTGCAGTTTGTGCTCATACAAACAATTAATCTACGACACAAGACCTATCCAATGGTGTAGGTTTCAATGCGATTTGACCAAAAAAATTTAAATTTTATTTTTCGAATAACTTCTTTTTTACGCATTTTTGGAGTTTGTGCTCATACAAACAATTAATCTACGACACAAGACCTATCCAATGGTGTAGGTTTCATTGCGATTTGAGCGAAAAAATTTTAAATTTTATTTTTCGAATAACTCCTTTTTTACGCATTTTTGGAGTTTGTGCTCATACAAACAATTAATCTACGACACAAGACCTATCCAATGGTGTAGGTTTCAATGCGATTTGAGCGAAAAAAATTTAAATTTAATTTTTCGAATAACTCCTTTTTTACGCATTTTTGGAGTTTGTGCTCATACAAACAATTAATCTACGACACAAGACCTATCCAATGGTGTAGGTTTCAATGCGATTTGAGCGAAAAAAATTTAAATTTAATTTTTCGAATAACTCCTTTTTTACGCATTTTTGGAGTTTGTGCTCATACAAACAATTAATCTACGACGCAAGACCTATTCAATGGTGTAGGTTTCATTGCGATTTGAGCTAAAAAATTTTAAATTTCATTTTTCTAATAACTCCTTTTTTACGC
Source organism: Neoascia interrupta (assembly GCA_947623515.1). NCBI lineage: Eukaryota > Metazoa > Arthropoda > Insecta > Diptera > Syrphidae > Neoascia > Neoascia interrupta. Next base: position 103,997,908 of record OX392462.1, read on the forward strand.
AGTTTGCAGTTTGCACTCCATTTTTGCAGTTTGTGCTCATACAAACAATTAATCTACGACACAAGACCTATCCAATGGTGTAGGTTTCAATGCGATTTGACCAAAAAATTTTAAATTTTATTTTTCGAATAACTTCTTTTTTACGCATTTTTGGAGTTTGTGCTCATACAAACAATTAATCTACGACACAAGACCTATCCAATGGTGTAGGTTTCATTGCGATTTGAGCGAAAAAATTTTAAATTTTATTTTTCGAATAACTCCTTTTTTACGCATTTTTGGAGTTTGTGCTCATACAAACAATTAATCTACGACGCAAGACCTATCCAATGGTGTAGGTTTCATTGCGATTTGAGCGAAAAAATTTTAAATTTTATTTTTCGAATAACTCCTTTTTTACGCATTTTTGGAGTTTGTGCTTATACAAACAATTAATCTACGACGCAAGACCTATTCAATGGTGTAGGTTTCGATGCGATTTGAGCGAAAAAATTTTAAATTTCATTTTTCTAATAACTCCTTTTTTACGCATTTTTGCAGTTTGTGCTCATACAAACAATTAATCTACGACACAAGACCTATCCAATGGTGTAGGTTTTATTGCGATTTGAGCGAAAAAATTTTAAATTTAATTTTTCGAATAACTCCTTTTTTACGCATTTTTGGAGTTTGTGCTCATACAAACAATTAATCTACGACACAAGACCTATCCAATGGTGTAGGTTGCGATTTGAGCGAAAAAATTTTAAATTTTATTTATCTAATAACTCCTTTTTTACGCATTTTTGCAGTTTGTGCTCATACAAACAATTAATCTACGACACAAGACCTATCCAATGGTGTAGGTTTCAATGCGATTTGACCAAAAAATTTTAAATTTTATTTTTCGAATAACTTCTTTTTTACGCATTTTTGGAGTTTGTGCTCATACAAACAATTAATCTACGACACAAGACCTATCCAATGGTGTAGGTTTCATTGCGATTTGAGCGAAAAAATTTTAAATTTTATTTTTCGAATAACTCCTTTTTTACGCATTTTTGCAGTTTGTGCTCATACAAACAATTAATCTACGACACAAGACCTATCCAATGGTGTAGGTTTTATTGCGATTTGAGCGAAAAAATTTTAAATTTAATTTTTCGAATAACTCCTTTTTTACGCATTTTTGGAGTTTGTGCTCATACAAACAATTAATCTACGACACAAGACCTATCCAATGGTGTAGGTTGCGATTTGAGCGAAAAAATTTTAAATTTTATTTATCTAATAACTCCTTTTTTACGCATTTTTGCAGTTTGTGCTCATACAAACAATTAATCTACGACACAAGACCTATCCAATGGTGTAGGTTTCAATGCGATTTGACCAAAAAATTTTAAATTTTATTTTTCGAATAACTTCTTTTTTACGCATTTTTGGAGTTTGTGCTCATACAAACAATTAATCTACGACGCAAGACCTATCCAATGGTGTAGGTTTCATTGCGATTTGAGCGAAAAAAATTTAAATTTCATTTTTCTAATAACTCCTTTTTTACGCATTTTTGCAGTTTGTGCTCATACAAACAATTAATCTACGACACAAGACCTATCCAATGGTGTAGGTTTCATTGCGATTTGAGCAAAAAAATTTTAAATTTAATTTTTCGAATAACTCCTTTTTTACGCATTTTTGGAGTTTGTGCTCATACAAATAATTAATCTACGACACAAGACCTATCCAATGGTGTAGGTTGCGATTTGAGCGAAAAAATTTTAAATTTTATTTTTCTAATAACTCCTTTTTTACGTTGTTGTTAGATTAATTGTTCATACAAACAATTAATCTACGACGCAAGACCTATCCAATGGTGTAGGTTTCATTGCGATTTGAGCGAAAAAATTTTAAATTTAATTTTTCTAATAACTTCTTTTTTACGCATTTTTGCAGTTTGTGCTCATACAAACAATTAATCTACGACACAAGACCTAACCAATGGTGTAGGTTTCATTGCGATTTGAGCGAAAAAATTGTAAATTTTATTTTTCGAATAACTCCTTTTTTACGCATTTTTGGAGTTTGTGCTCATACAAACAATTAATCTACGACACAAGACCTATCCAATGGTGTAGGTTTCAATGCGATTTGACCAAAAAATTTTAAATTTTATTTTTCGAATAACTTCTTTTTTACGCATTTTTGGAGTTTGTGCTCATACAAACAATTAATCTACGACACAAGACCTATCCAATGGTGTAGGTTTCATTGCGATTTGAGCGAAAAAATTTTAAATTTTATTTTTCGAATAACTCCTTTTTTACGCATTTTTGGAGTTTGTGCTCATACAAACAATTAATCTACGACGCAAGACCTATCCAATGGTGTAGGTTTCATTGCGATTTGAGCGAAAAAAATTTAAATTTAATTTTTCGAATAACTCCTTTTTTACGCATTTTTGGAGTTTGTGCTCATATAAACAATTAATCTACGACGCAAGACCTATTCAATGGTGTAGGTTTCATTGCGATTTGAGCGAAAAAATTTTAAATTTAATTTTTCGAATAACTCCTTTTTTACGCATTTTTGGAGTTTGTGCTCATACAAACAATTAATCTACGACACAAGACCTATCCAATGGTGTAGGTTGCGATTTGAGCGAAAAAATTTTAAATTTTATTTATCTAATAACTCCTTTTTTACGCATTTTTGCAGTTTGTGCTCATACAAACAATTAATCTACGACACAAGACCTATCCAATGGTGTAGGTTTCAATGCGATTTGACCAAAAAATTTTAAATTTTATTTTTCGAATAACTTCTTTTTTACGCATTTTTGGAGTTTGTGCTCATACAAACAATTAATCTACGACACAAGACCTATCCAATGGTGTAGGTTTCATTGCGATTTGAGCGAAAAAATTTTAAATTTTATTTTTCGAATAACTCCTTTTTTACGCATTTTTGGAGTTTGTGCTCATACAAACAATTAATCTACGACGCAAGACCTATCCAATGGTGTAGGTTTCATTGCGATTTGAGCGAAAAAAATTTAAATTTAATTTTTCGAATAACTCCTTTTTTACGCATTTTTGGAGTTTGTGCTCATACAAACAATTAATCTACGACGCAAGACCTATTCAATGGTGTAGGTTTCATTGCGATTTGAGCGAAAAAATTTTAAATTTCATTTTTCTAATAACTCCTTTTTTACGCATTTTTGCAGTTTGTGCTCATACAAACAATTAATCTACGACACAAGACCTATCCAATGGTGTAGGTTTCATTGCGATTTGAGCAAAAAAATTTTAAATTTAATTTTTCGAATAACTCCTTTTTTACGCATTTTTGGAGTTTGTGCTCATACAAATAATTAATCTACGACACAAGACCTATCCAATGGTGTAGGTTGCGATTTGAGCGAAAAAATTTTAAATTTTATTTTTCTAATAACTCCTTTTTTACGTTGTTGTTAGATTAATTGTTCATACAAACAATTAATCTACGACGCAAGACCTATCCAATGGTGTAGGTTTCATTGCGATTTGAGCGAAAAAATTTTAAATTTAATTTTTCTAATAACTTCTTTTTTACGCATTTTTGCAGTTTGTGCTCATACAAACAATTAATCTACGACACAAGACCTAACCAATGGTGTAGGTTTCATTGCGATTTGAGCGAAAAAATTGTAAATTTTATTTTTCGAATAACTCCTTTTTTACGCATTTTTGGAGTTTGTGCTCATACAAACAATTAATCTACGACACAAGACCTATCCAATGGTGTAGGTTTCAATGCGATTTGACCAAAAAATTTTAAATTTTATTTTTCGAATAACTTCTTTTTTACGCATTTTTGGAGTTTGTGCTCATACAAACAATTAATCTACGACACAAGACCTATCCAATGGTGTAGGTTTCATTGCGATTTGAGCGAAAAAAATTTAAATTTAATTTTTCGAATAACTCCTTTTTTACGCATTTTTGGAGTTTGTGCTCATATAAACAATTAATCTACGACGCAAGACCTATTCAATGGTGTAGGTTTCATTGCGATTTGAGCGAAAAAATTTTAAATTTCATTTTTCTAATAACTCCTTTTTTACGCATTTTTGCAGTTTGTGCTCATACAAACAATTAATCTACGACACAAGACCTATCCAATGGTGTAGGTTTCATTGCGATTTGAGCAAAAAAATTTTAAATTTTATTTTTCGAATAACTCCTTTTTTACGCATTTTTGGAGTTTGTGCTCATACAAACAATTAATCTACGACGCAAGACCTATCCAATGGTGTAGGTTTCATTGCGATTTGAGCGAAAAAAATTTAAATTTAATTTTTCGAATAACTCCTTTTTTACGCATTTTTGGAGTTTGTGCTCATATAAACAATTAATCTACGACGCAAGACCTATTCAATGGTGTAGGTTTCATTGCGATTTGAGCGAAAAAATTTTAAATTTCATTTTTCTAATAACTCCTTTTTTACGCATTTTTGCAGTTTGTGCTCATACAAACAATTAATCTACGACACAAGACCTATCCAATGGTGTAGGTTTCATTGCGATTTGAGCAAAAAAATTTTAAATTTAATTTTTCGAATAACTCCTTTTTTACGCATTTTTGGAGTTTGTGCTCATACAAACAATTAATCTACGACACAAGACCTATCCAATGGTGTAGGTTGCGATTTGAGCGAAAAAATTTTAAATTTTATTTTTCTAATAACTCCTTTTTTACGTTGTTGTTAGATTAATTGTTCATACAAACAATTAATCTACGACGCAAGACCTATCCAATGGTGTAGGTTTCATTGCGATTTGAGCGAAAAAATTTTAAATTTAATTTTTCTAATAACTTCTTTTTTACGCATTTTTGCAGTTTGTGCTCATACAAACAATTAATCTACGACACAAGACCTAACCAATGGTGTAGGTTTCATTGCGATTTGAGCGAAAAAATTGTAAATTTTATTTTTCGAATAACTCCTTTTTTACGCATTTTTGGAGTTTGTGCTCATACAAACAATTAATCTACGACACAAGACCTATCCAATGGTGTAGGTTGCGATTTGAGCGAAAAAATTTTAAATTTTATTTTTCTAATAACTCCTTTTTTACGCATTTTTGCAGTTTGTGCTCATACAAACAATTAATCTACGACGCAAGACCTATCCAATGGTGTAGGTTTCATTGCGATTTGAGCGAAAAAATTTTAAATTTTATATTTCGAATAACACCTTTTTTACGCATTTTTGGAGTTTGTGTTCATACAAACAATTAATCTACGACGCAAGACCTATCCAATGGTGTAGGTTTCATTGCGATTTGAGCGAAAAAAATTTTAAATTTTATTTTTCGAATAACTCCTTTTTTACGCATTTTTGGAGTTTGTGTTCATACAAACAATTAATCTACGACGCAAGACCTATCCAATGGTGTAGGTTTCATTGCGATTTGAGCGAAAAAATTTTAAATTTAATTTTTCGAATAACTCCTTTTTTACGCATTTTTGGAGTTTGTGCTCATACAAACAATTAATCTACGACACAAGACCTATCCAATGGTGTAGGTTTCATTGCGATTTGAGCGAAAAAATTTTAAATTTTATTTTTCGAATAACTCCTTTATTACGCATTTTTGGAGTTTGTGCTCATACAAACAATTAATCTACGACACAAGACCTATCCAATGGTGTAGGTTTCATTGCGATTTGAGCGAAAAAAATTTAAATTTTATTTTTCTAATAACTCCTTTTTTACGCATTTTTGGAGTTTGTGCTCATACAAACAATTAATCTACGACACAAGACCTATCCAATGGTGTAGGTTTCATTGCGATTTGAGCGAAAAAAATTTAAATTTTATTTTTCTAATAACTCCTTTTTTACGCATTTTTGCAGTTTGTGCTCATACAAACAATTAATCTACGACACAAGACCTATCCAATGGTGTAGGTTTCAATGCGATTTGACCAAAAAATTTTAAATCTTATTTTTCGAATAACTTCTTTTTTACGCATTTTTGGAGTTTGTGCTCATACAAACAATTAATCTACGACACAAGACCTATCCAATGGTGTAGGTTTCATTGCGATTTGAGCGAAAAAAATTTAAATTTTATTTTTCGAATAACTCCTTTTTTACGCATTTTTGGAGTTTGTGCTCATACAAACAATTAATCTACGACGCAAGACCTATTCAATGGTGTAGGTTTCATTGCGATTTAAGCGAAAAAATTTTAAATTTCATTTTTCGAATAACTCCTTTTATACGCATTTTTGGAGTTTGTGCTCATACAAACAATTAATCTACGACACAAGACCTATCCAATGGTGTATATTTCATTGCGATTTGAGCGAAAAAATTTTAAATTTTATTTTTCTAATAACTCCTTTTTTACGCATTTTTGCAGTTTGTGCTCATACAAACAATTAATCTACGACACAAGACCTATCCAATGGTGTAGGTTTCATTGCGATTTGAGCGAAAAAATTTTAAATTTTATTTTTCTAATAACTCCTTTTTTACGCATTTTTGCAGTTTGTGCTCATACAGACAATTAATCTACGACACAAGACCTATCCAATGGTGTAGGTTTCAATGCGATTTGACCAAAAAATTTTAAATCTTATTTTTCGAATAACTTCTTTTTTACGCATTTTTGGAGTTTGTGCTTATACAAACAATTAATCTACGACACAAGACCTATCCAATGGTGTAGGTTTCATTGCGATTTGAGCGAAAAAAAATTAGATTTTATTTTTCGAATAACTCCTTTTTTACGCATTTTTGGAGTTTGTGCTCATACAAACAATTAATCTACGACGCAAGACCTATCCAATGGTGTAGGTTTCATTGCGATTTGAGCGAAAAAAATTTAAATTTAATTTTTCAAATAACTCCTTTTTTACGCATTTTTGGAGTTTGTGCTCATACAAACAATTAATCTACGACGCAAGACCTATTCAATGGTGTAGGTTTCATTGCGATTTGAGCGAAAAAATTTTAAATTTCATTTTTCGAATAACTCCTTTTATACGCATTTTTGGAGTTTGTGCTCATACAAACAATTAATCTACGACACAAGACCTATCCAATGGTGTAGGTTTCATTGCGATTTGAGCGAAAAAATTTTAAATTTTATTTTTCGAATAACACCTTTTTTACGCATTTTTGCAGTTTGTGCTCATACAAACAATTAATCTACGACGCAAGACCTATCCAATGGTGTAGGTTTCATTGCGATTTAAGCGAAAAAAATTTAAATTTTATTTTTCGAATAACTCCTTTTTTACGCATTTTTGGAGTTTGTGCTCATACAAACAATTAATCTACGACACAAGACCTATCCAATGGTGTAGGTTTCATTGCGATTTGACCAAAAAATTTTAAATTTTATTTTTCGAATAACTCCTTTTTTACGCATTTTTGGAGTTTGTGCTCATACAAACAATTAATCTACGACGCAAGACCTATCCAATGGTGTAGGTTTCATTGCGATTTGAGCGAAAAAATTTTAAATTTAATTTTTCGAATAACTCCTTTTTTACGCATTTTTGGAGTTTGTGCTCATACAAACAATTAATCTACGACGCCAAACCTATCCAATGGTGTAGGTTTCATTGCGATTTGAGCGAAAAAAATTGAAATTTTATTATTCGTATAACTCCTTTTTTACGCATTTTTGGAGTTTGTGCTCATACAAACAATTGATCTACGACACAAGACCTATCCAATGGTGTAGGTTTCATTGCGATTTGAGCGAAAAAATTTTAAATTTTATTTTTCGAATAACTCCTTTTTTAAGCATTTTTGGAGTTTGTGCTTATACAAACAATTAATCTACGACACAAGACCTATCCAATGGTGTAGGTTTCATTGCGATTTGACCAAAAAATTTTAAATTTTATATTTCGAATAACTCCTTTTTTACGCATTTTTGGAGTTTGTGCTCATACAAACAATTAATCTACGACGCAAGACCTATCCAATGGTGTAGGTTTCATTGCGATTTGAGCGAAAAAATTTTAAATTTTATATTTCGAATAACACCTTTTTTACGCATTTTTGCAGTTTGTGCTCATACAAACAATTAATCTACGACACAAGACCTATCCAATGGTGTAGGTTTCATTGCGATTTGACCAAAAAATTTTAAATTTTATTTTTCGAATAACACCTTTTTTACGCATTTTTGCAGTTTGTGCTCATACAAACAATTAATCTACGACACAAGACCTATCCAATGGTGTAGGTTTCATTGCGATTTGAGCGAAAAAATTTTAAATTTTATATTTCGAATAACACCTTTTTTACGCATTTTTGCAGTTTGTGCTCATACAAACAATTAATCTACGACACAAGACCTATCCAATGGTGTAGGTTTCATTGCGATTTGAGCGAAAAAATTTTAAATTTTATTTTTCGAATAACACCTTTTTTACGCATTTTTGCAGTTTGTGCTCATACAAACAATTAATCTACGACACAAGACCTATCCAATGGTGTAGGTTTCATTGCGATTTGAGCGAAAAAATTTTAAATTTTATTTTTCGAATAACTCCTTTTTTACGCATTTTTGGAGTTTGTGCTCATACAAACAATTAATCTACGACGCAAGACCTATCTAATGGTGTAGGTTTCATTGCGATTTGAGCGAAAAAATTTTAAATTTTATTTTTCGAATAACTCCTTTTTTACGCATTTTTGGAGTTTGTGCTCATACAACCAATTAATCTACGACACAAGACCTATCCAATGGTGTAGGTTTCATTGCGATTTGACCAAAAAATTTTAAATCTTATTTTTCGAATAACTTCTTTTTTACGCATTTTTGCAGTTTGTGCTCATACAAACAATTAATCTACGACACAAGACCTATCCAATGGTGTAGGTTTCAATGCGATTTGACCAAAAAATTTTAAATCTTATTTTTCGAATAACTTCTTTTTTACGCATTTTTGGAGTTTGTGCTCATACAAACAATTAATCTACGACACAAGACCTATCCAATGGTGTAGGTTTCATTGCGATTTGAGCGAAAAAATTTTAAATTTTATTTTTCGAATAACTCCTTTATTACGCATTTTTGGAGTTTGTGCTCATACAAACAATTAATCTACGACACAAGACCTATCCAATGGTGTAGGTTTCATTGCGATTTGAGCGAAAAAAATTTAAATTTTATTTTTCTAATAACTCCTTTTTTACGCATTTTTGGAGTTTGTGCTCATACAAACAATTAATCTACGACACAAGACCTATCCAATGGTGTAGGTTTCATTGCGATTTGAGCGAAAAAAATTTAAATTTTATTTTTCTAATAACTCCTTTTTTACGCATTTTTGCAGTTTGTGCTCATACAAACAATTAATCTACGACACAAGACCTATCCAATGGTGTAGGTTTCAATGCGATTTGACCAAAAAATTTTAAATCTTATTTTTCGAATAACTTCTTTTTTACGCATTTTTGGAGTTTGTGCTCATACAAACAATTAATCTACGACACAAGACCTATCCAATGGTGTAGGTTTCATTGCGATTTGAGCGAAAAAAATTTAAATTTTATTTTTCGAATAACTCCTTTTTTACGCATTTTTGGAGTTTGTGCTCATACAAACAATTAATCTACGACGCAAGACCTATTCAATGGTGTAGGTTTCATTGCGATTTAAGCGAAAAAATTTTAAATTTCATTTTTCGAATAACTCCTTTTATACGCATTTTTGGAGTTTGTGCTCATACAAACAATTAATCTACGACACAAGACCTATCCAATGGTGTATATTTCATTGCGATTTGAGCGAAAAAATTTTAAATTTTATTTTTCTAATAACTCCTTTTTTACGCATTTTTGCAGTTTGTGCTCATACAAACAATTAATCTACGACACAAGACCTATCCAATGGTGTAGGTTTCATTGCGATTTGAGCGAAAAAATTTTAAATTTTATTTTTCTAATAACTCCTTTTTTACGCATTTTTGCAGTTTGTGCTCATACAGACAATTAATCTACGACACAAGACCTATCCAATGGTGTAGGTTTCAATGCGATTTGACCAAAAAATTTTAAATCTTATTTTTCGAATAACTTCTTTTTTACGCATTTTTGGAGTTTGTGCTTATACAAACAATTAATCTACGACACAAGACCTATCCAATGGTGTAGGTTTCATTGCGATTTGAGCGAAAAAAAATTAGATTTTATTTTTCGAATAACTCCTTTTTTACGCATTTTTGGAGTTTGTGCTCATACAAACAATTAATCTACGACGCAAGACCTATCCAATGGTGTAGGTTTCATTGCGATTTGAGCGAAAAAAATTTAAATTTAATTTTTCAAATAACTCCTTTTTTACGCATTTTTGGAGTTTGTGCTCATACAAACAATTAATCTACGACGCAAGACCTATTCAATGGTGTAGGTTTCATTGCGATTTGAGCGAAAAAATTTTAAATTTCATTTTTCGAATAACTCCTTTTATACGCATTTTTGGAGTTTGTGCTCATACAAACAATTAATCTACGACACAAGACCTATCCAATGGTGTAGGTTTCATTGCGATTTGAGCGAAAAAATTTTAAATTTTATTTTTCGAATAACACCTTTTTTACGCATTTTTGCAGTTTGTGCTCATACAAACAATTAATCTACGACGCAAGACCTATCCAATGGTGTAGGTTTCATTGCGATTTAAGCGAAAAAAATTTAAATTTTATTTTTCGAATAACTCCTTTTTTACGCATTTTTGGAGTTTGTGCTCATACAAACAATTAATCTACGACACAAGACCTATCCAATGGTGTAGGTTTCATTGCGATTTGACCAAAAAATTTTAAATTTTATTTTTCGAATAACTCCTTTTTTACGCATTTTTGGAGTTTGTGCTCATACAAACAATTAATCTACGACGCAAGACCTATCCAATGGTGTAGGTTTCATTGCGATTTGAGCGAAAAAATTTTAAATTTAATTTTTCGAATAACTCCTTTTTTACGCATTTTTGGAGTTTGTGCTCATACAAACAATTAATCTACGACGCCAAACCTATCCAATGGTGTAGGTTTCATTGCGATTTGAGCGAAAAAAATTGAAATTTTATTATTCGTATAACTCCTTTTTTACGCATTTTTGGAGTTTGTGCTCATACAAACAATTGATCTACGACACAAGACCTATCCAATGGTGTAGGTTTCATTGCGATTTGAGCGAAAAAATTTTAAATTTTATTTTTCGAATAACTCCTTTTTTAAGCATTTTTGGAGTTTGTGCTTATACAAACAATTAATCTACGACACAAGACCTATCCAATGGTGTAGGTTTCATTGCGATTTGACCAAAAAATTTTAAATTTTATATTTCGAATAACTCCTTTTTTACGCATTTTTGGAGTTTGTGCTCATACAAACAATTAATCTACGACGCAAGACCTATCCAATGGTGTAGGTTTCATTGCGATTTGAGCGAAAAAATTTTAAATTTTATATTTCGAATAACACCTTTTTTACGCATTTTTGCAGTTTGTGCTCATACAAACAATTAATCTACGACACAAGACCTATCCAATGGTGTAGGTTTCATTGCGATTTGACCAAAAAATTTTAAATTTTATTTTTCGAATAACACCTTTTTTACGCATTTTTGCAGTTTGTGCTCATACAAACAATTAATCTACGACACAAGACCTATCCAATGGTGTAGGTTTCATTGCGATTTGAGCGAAAAAATTTTAAATTTTATATTTCGAATAACACCTTTTTTACGCATTTTTGCAGTTTGTGCTCATACAAACAATTAATCTACGACACAAGACCTATCCAATGGTGTAGGTTTCATTGCGATTTGAGCGAAAAAATTTTAAATTTTATTTTTCGAATAACACCTTTTTTACGCATTTTTGCAGTTTGTGCTCATACAAACAATTAATCTACGACACAAGACCTATCCAATGGTGTAGGTTTCATTGCGATTTGAGCGAAAAAATTTTAAATTTTATTTTTCGAATAACTCCTTTTTTACGCATTTTTGGAGTTTGTGCTCATACAAACAATTAATCTACGACGCAAGACCTATCTAATGGTGTAGGTTTCATTGCGATTTGAGCGAAAAAATTTTAAATTTTATTTTTCGAATAACTCCTTTTTTACGCATTTTTGGAGTTTGTGCTCATACAACCAATTAATCTACGACACAAGACCTATCCAATGGTGTAGGTTTCATTGCGATTTGAGCGAAAAAATTTTAAATTTTATTTTTCTAATAACTCCTTTTTTACGCATTTTTGGAGTTTGTGCTCATACAAACAATTAATCTACGACACAAGACCTATCCAATGGTGTAGGTTTCATTGCGATTTGAGCGAAAAAATTTTAAATTTTATTTTTCTAATAACTCCTTTTTTACGCATTTTTGCAGTTTGTGCTCATACAAACAATTAATCTACGACACAAGACCTATCCAATGGTGTAGGTTTCATTGCGATTTGAGCGAAAAAATTTTAAATTTAATTTTTCGAATAACTCCTTTTTTACGCATTTTTGGAGTTTGTGCTCATACAAACAATTAATCTACGACACAAGACCTATCCAATGGTGTAGGTTGCGATTTGAGCGAAAAAATTTTAAATTTTATTTTTCTAATAACTCCTTTTTTACGCATTTTTGGAGTTTGTGCTCATACAAACAATTAATCTACGACACAAGACCTATCCAATGGTGTAGGTTTCATTGCGATTTGAGCGAAAAAATTTTAAATTTTATTTTTCGAATAACTCCTTTTTTACGCATTTTTGGAGTTTGTGCTCATACAAACAATTAATCTACGACACAAGACCTATCCAATGGTGTAGGTTTCATTGCGATTTGAGCGAAAAAATTTTAAATTTTATTTTTCTAATAACTCCTTTTTTACGCATTTTTGCAGTTTGTGCTCATACAAACAATTAATCTACGACACAAGACCTATCCAATGGTGTAGGTTTCATTGCGATTTGAGCGAAAAAATTTTAAATTTAATTTTTCGAATAACTCCTTTTTTACGCATTTTTGGAGTTTGTGCTCATACAAACAATTAATCTACGACACAAGACCTATCCAATGGTGTAGGTTGCGATTTGAGCGAAAAAATTTTAAATTTTATTTTTCTAATAACTCCTTTTTTACGAATTTTTGCAGTTTGCGCTCATACAAACAATTAATCTACGACACAAGACCTATCCAATGGTGTAGGTTTCATTGCGATTTGAGCGAAAAAAATTTTAAATTTTATTTTTCGAATAACTCCTTTTTTACGCATTTTTGGAGTTTGTGTTCATACAAACAATTAATCTACGACGCAAGACCTATCCAATGGTGTAGGTTTCATTGCAATTTGAGCGAAAAAAATTTAAATTTTATTTTTCTAATAACTCCTTTTTTACGCATTTTTGCAGTTTGTGCTCATACAAACAATTAATCTACGACACAAGACCTATCCAATGGTGTAGGTTTCAATGCGATTTGACCAAAAAATTTTAAATTTTATTTTTCGAATAACTTCTTTTTTACGCATTTTTGGAGTTTGTGCTCATACAAACAATTAATCTACGACACAAGACCTATCCAATGGTGTAGGTTTCATTGCGATTTGAGCGAAAAAATTTTAAATTTTATTTTTCCAATAACTCCTTTTTTACGCATTTTTGGAGTTTGTGCTCATACAAACAATTAATCTACGACGCAAGACCTATCCAATGGTGTAGGTTTCATTGCGATTTGAGCGAAAAAAATTTAAATTTAATTTTTCGAATAACTCCTTTTTTACGCATTTTTGGAGTTTGTGCTCATACAAACAATTAATCTAGGACGCAAGACCTATTCAATGGTGTAGGTTTCATTGCGATTTGAGCGAAAAAATTTTAAATTTAATTTTTCGAATAACTCCTTTTTTACGCATTTTTGGAGTTTGTGCTCCTACAAACAATTAATCTACGACACAAGACCTATCCAATGGTGTAGGTTTCATTGCGATTTGAGCGAAAAAATTTTAAATTTAATTTTTCGAATAACTCCTTTTTTACGCATTTTTGGAGTTTGTGCTCCTACAAACAATTAATCTACGACACAAGACCTATCCAATGGTGTAGGTTGCGATTTGAGCGAAAAAATTTTAAATTTTATTTTTCTAATAACTCCTTTTTTACGCATTTTTGCAGTTTGTGCTCATACAAACAATTAATCTACGACGCAAGACCTATCCAATGGTGTAGGTTTCATTGCGATTTGAGCGAAAAAATTTTAAATTTTATATTTCGAATAACACCTTTTTTACGCATTTTTGGAGTTTGTGTTCATACAAACAATTAATCTACGACGCAAGACCTATCCAATGGTGTAGGTTTCATTGCGATTTGAGCGAAAAAAATTTTAAATTTTATTTTTCGAATAACTCCTTTTTTACGCATTTTTGGAGTTTGTGTTCATACAAACAATTAATCTACGACGCAAGACCTATCCAATGGTGTAGGTTTCATTGCGATTTGAGCGAAAAAATTTTAAATTTAATTTTTCGAATAACTCCTTTTTTACGCATTTTTATAGTTTGTGCTCATACAAAAAATTAATCTACGACGCAAGACCTATCCAATGGTGTAGGTTTCATTGCGATTTGAGCGAAAAAAATTTTAAATTTTATTTTTCGAATAACTCCTTTTTACGCATTTTTGGAGTACAATACAAACATACAAATTGTCATACAAACAATTAATCTACGACACAAGACCTATCCAATGGTGTAGGTTTCATTGCGATTTGACCAAAAAATTTAAAATTTAATTTTTCGAATAACTCCTTCTTTACGCATTTTTGGAGTTTGTGCTCATACAAACAAATAATCTACGACACAAGACCTACCCAATGGTGTAGGTTTCATTGCGATTTGAGCGAAAAAATTTTAAATTTAATTTTTCGAATAACTCCTTTTTTACGCATTTTTGGAGTTTGTGCTCATACAAACAATTAATCTACGACGCAAGACCTATCCAATGGTGTAGGTTTCATTGCGATTTGAGCGAAAAAATTTTAAATTTAATTTTTCGAATAACTCCTTTTTTACGCATTTTTGGAGTTTGTGCTCATACAAACAATTAATCTACGACGCCAAACCTATCCAATGGTGTAGGTTTCATTGCGATTTGAGCGAAAAAAATTGAAATTTTATTTTTCGTATAACTCCTTTTTTACGCATTTTTGGAGTTTGTGCTCATACAAACAATTGATCTACGACACAAGACCTATCCAATGGTGTAGGTTTCATTGCGATTTGAGCGAAAAAATTTTAAATTTTATTTTTCGAATAACTCCTTTTTTACGCATTTTTGGAGTTTGTGCTTATACAAACAATTAATCTACGACACAAGACCTATCCAATGGTGTAGGTTTCATTGCGATTTGACCAAAAAATTTTAAATTTTATTTTTCGAATAACTCCTTTTTTACGCATTTTTGGAGTTTGTGCTCATACAAACAATTAATCTACGACACAAGACCTATCCAATGGTGTAGGTTTCATTGCGATTTGAGCGAAAAAATTTTAAATTTTATTTTTCCAATAACTCCTTTTTTACGCATTTTTGGAGTTTGTGCTCATACAAACAATTAATCTACGACGCAAGACCTATCCAATGGTGTAGGTTTCATTGCGATTTGAGCGAAAAAAATTTAAATTTAATTTTTCGAATAACTCCTTTTTTACGCATTTTTGGAGTTTGTGCTCATACAAACAATTAATCTAGGACGCAAGACCTATTCAATGGTGTAGGTTTCATTGCGATTTGAGCGAAAAAATTTTAAATTTAATTTTTCGAATAACTCCTTTTTTACGCATTTTTGGAGTTTGTGCTCCTACAAACAATTAATCTACGACACAAGACCTATCCAATGGTGTAGGTTTCATTGCGATTTGAGCGAAAAAATTTTAAATTTAATTTTTCGAATAACTCCTTTTTTACGCATTTTTGGAGTTTGTGCTCCTACAAACAATTAATCTACGACACAAGACCTATCCAATGGTGTAGGTTGCGATTTGAGCGAAAAAATTTTAAATTTTATTTTTCTAATAACTCCTTTTTTACGCATTTTTGCAGTTTGTGCTCATACAAACAATTAATCTACGACGCAAGACCTATCCAATGGTGTAGGTTTCATTGCGATTTGAGCGAAAAAATTTTAAATTTTATATTTCGAATAACACCTTTTTTACGCATTTTTGGAGTTTGTGTTCATACAAACAATTAATCTACGACGCAAGACCTATCCAATGGTGTAGGTTTCATTGCGATTTGAGCGAAAAAAATTTTAAATTTTATTTTTCGAATAACTCCTTTTTTACGCATTTTTGGAGTTTGTGTTCATACAAACAATTAATCTTCGACGCAAGACCTATCCAATGGTGTAGGTTTCATTGCGATTTGAGCGAAAAAATTTTAAATTTAATTTTTCGAATAACTCCTTTTTTACGCATTTTTATAGTTTGTGCTCATACAAAAAATTAATCTACGACGCAAGACCTATCCAATGGTGTAGGTTTCATTGCGATTTGAGCGAAAAAAATTTTAAATTTTATTTTTCGAATAACTCCTTTTTACGCATTTTTGGAGTACAATACAAACATACAAATTGTCATACAAACAATTAATCTACGACACAAGACCTATCCAATGGTGTAGGTTTCATTGCGATTTGACCAAAAAATTTAAAATTTAATTTTTCGAATAACTCCTTCTTTACGCATTTTTGGAGTTTGTGCTCATACAAACAAATAATCTACGACACAAGACCTACCCAATGGTGTAGGTTTCATTGCGATTTGAGCGAAAAAATTTTAAATTTAATTTTTCGAATAACTCCTTTTTTACGCATTTTTGGAGTTTGTGCTCATACAAACAATTAATCTACGACGCAAGACCTATCCAATGGTGTAGGTTTCATTGCGATTTGAGCGAAAAAATTTTAAATTTAATTTTTCGAATAACTCCTTTTTTACGCATTTTTGGAGTTTGTGCTCATACAAACAATTAATCTACGACGCCAAACCTATCCAATGGTGTAGGTTTCATTGCGATTTGAGCGAAAAAAATTGAAATTTTATTTTTCGTATAACTCCTTTTTTACGCATTTTTGGAGTTTGTGCTCATACAAACAATTGATCTACGACACAAGACCTATCCAATGGTGTAGGTTTCATTGCGATTTGACCAAAAAATTTTAAATTTTATTTTTCGAATAACTCCTTTTTTACGCATTTTTGGAGTTTGTGCTCATACAAAAAATTAATCTACGACGCAAGACCTATCCAATGGTGTAGGTTTCATTGCGATTTGAGCGAAAAAAATTTTAAATTTTATTTTTCGAATAACTCCTTTTTACGCATTTTTGGAGTACAATACAAACATACAAATTGTCATACAAACAATTAATCTACGACACAAGACCTATCCAATGGTGTAGGTTTCATTGCGATTTGACCAAAAAATTTAAAATTTAATTTTTCGAATAACTCCTTCTTTACGCATTTTTGGAGTTTGTGCTCATACAAACAAATAATCTACGACACAAGACCTACCCAATGGTGTAGGTTTCATTGCGATTTGAGCGAAAAAATTTTAAATTTAATTTTTCGAATAACTCCTTTTTTACGCATTTTTGGAGTTTGTGCTCATACAAACAATTAATCTACGACGCCAAACCTATCCAATGGTGTAGGTTTCATTGCGATTTGACCAAAAAATTTTAAATTTTATTTTTCGAATAACTCCTTTTTTACGCATTTTTGGAGTTTGTGCTCATACAAACAATTAATCTACGACGCAAGACCTATCCAATGGTGTAGGTTTCATTGCGATTTGAGCGAAAAAATTTTAAATTTTATATTTCGAATAACACCTTTTTTACGCATTTTTGGAGTTTGTGTTCATACAAACAATTAATCTACGACGCAAGACCTATCCAATGGTGTAGGTTTCATTGCGATTTGAGCGAAAAAAATTTTAAATTTTATTTTTCGAATAACTCCTTTTTTACGCATTTTTGGAGTTTGTGCTCATACAAACAATTAATCTACGACGCAAGACCTATTCAATGGTGTAGGTTTCATTGCGATTTGAGCGAAAAAATTTAAATTATATTTTTCGAATAACTCCTTTTTTACGCATTTTTGGAGTTTGTGCTTATACAAACAATTAATCTACGACACAAGACCTATCCAATGGTGTAGGTTTCATTGCGATTTGACCAAAAAATTTTAAATTTTATTTTTCGAATAACTCCTTTTTTACGCATTTTTGGAGTTTGTGCTCATACAAACAAATAATCTACGACACAAGACCTACCCAATGGTGTAGGTTTCATTGCGATTTGAGCGAAAAAAATTTAAATTTAATTTTTCGAATAACTCCTTTTTTACGCATTTTTGGAGTTTGTGCTCATACAAACAATTAATCTACGACGCAAGACCTATCCAATGGTGTAGGTTTCATTGCGATTTGAGCGAAAAAATTTTAAATTTAATTTTTCGAATAACTCCTTTTTTACGCATTTTTGGAGTTTGTGCTCCTACAAACAATTAATCTACGACACAAGACCTATCCAATGGTGTAGGTTTCATTGCGATTTGAGCGAAAAAATTTTAAATTTAATTTTTCGAATAACTCCTTTTTTACGCATTTTTGGAGTTTGTGCTCCTACAAACAATTAATCTACGACACAAGACCTATCCAATGGTGTAGGTTGCGATTTGAGCGAAAAAATTTTAAATTTTATTTTTCTAATAACTCCTTTTTTACGCATTTTTGCAGTTTGTGCTCATACAAACAATTAATCTACGACGCAAGACCTATCCAATGGTGTAGGTTTCATTGCGATTTGAGCGAAAAAATTTTAAATTTTATATTTCGAATAACACCTTTTTTACGCATTTTTGGAGTTTGTGTTCATACAAACAATTAATCTACGACGCAAGACCTATCCAATGGTGTAGGTTTCATTGCGATTTGAGCGAAAAAAATTTTAAATTTTATTTTTCGAATAACTCCTTTTTTACGCATTTTTGGAGTTTGTGTTCATACAAACAATTAATCTACGACGCAAGACCTATCCAATGGTGTAGGTTTCATTGCGATTTGAGCGAAAAAATTTTAAATTTAATTTTTCGAATAACTCCTTTTTTACGCATTTTTATAGTTTGTGCTCATACAAAAAATTAATCTACGACGCAAGACCTATCCAATGGTGTAGGTTTCATTGCGATTTGAGCGAAAAAAATTTTAAATTTTATTTTTCGAATAACTCCTTTTTACGCATTTTTGGAGTACAATACAAACATACAAATTGTCATACAAACAATTAATCTACGACACAAGACCTATCCAATGGTGTAGGTTTCATTGCGATTTGACCAAAAAATTTAAAATTTAATTTTTCGAATAACTCCTTCTTTACGCATTTTTGGAGTTTGTGCTCATACAAACAAATAATCTACGACACAAGACCTACCCAATGGTGTAGGTTTCATTGCGATTTGAGCGAAAAAATTTTAAATTTAATTTTTCGAATAACTCCTTTTTTACGCATTTTTGGAGTTTGTGCTCATACAAACAATTAATCTACGACGCAAGACCTATCCAATGGTGTAGGTTTCATTGCGATTTGAGCGAAAAAATTTTAAATTTAATTTTTCGAATAACTCCTTTTTTACGCATTTTTGGAGTTTGTGCTCATACAAACAATTAATCTACGACGCCAAACCTATCCAATGGTGTAGGTTTCATTGCGATTTGAGCGAAAAAAATTGAAATTTTATTTTTCGTATAACTCCTTTTTTACGCATTTTTGGAGTTTGTGCTCATACAAACAATTGATCTACGACACAAGACCTATCCAATGGTGTAGGTTTCATTGCGATTTGAGCGAAAAAATTTTAAATTTTATTTTTCGAATAACTCCTTTTTTACGCATATTTGGAGTTTGTGCTTATACAAACAATTAATCTACGACACAAGACCTATCCAATGGTGTAGGTTTCATTGCGATTTGACCAAAAAATTTTAAATTTTATTTTTCGAATAACTCCTTTTTTACGCATTTTTGGAGTTTGTGCTCATACAAACAATTAATCTACGACGCAAGACCTATCCAATGGTGTAGGTTTCATTGCGATTTGAGCGAAAAAATTTTAAATTTTATATTTCGAATAACACCTTTTTTACGCATTTTTGGAGTTTGTGTTCATACAAACAATTAATCTACGACGCAAGACCTATCCAATGGTGTAGGTTTCATTGCGATTTGAGCGAAAAAAATTTTAAATTTTATTTTTCGAATAACTCCTTTTTTACGCATTTTTGGAGTTTGTGCTCATACAAACAATTAATCTACGACGCAAGACCTATTCAATGGTGTAGGTTTCATTGCGATTTGAGCGAAAAAATTTAAATTATATTTTTCGAATAACTCCTTTTTTACGCATTTTTGGAGTTTGTGCTTATACAAACAATTAATCTACGACACAAGACCTATCCAATGGTGTAGGTTTCATTGCGATTTGACCAAAAAATTTTAAATTTTATTTTTCGAATAACTCCTTTTTTACGCATTTTTGGAGTTTGTGCTCATACAAACAAATAATCTACGACACAAGACCTACCCAATGGTGTAGGTTTCATTGCGATTTGAGCGAAAAAAATTTAAATTTAATTTTTCGAATAACTCCTTTTTTACGCATTT
Source organism: Neoascia interrupta (assembly GCA_947623515.1). Classification (NCBI taxonomy): domain Eukaryota; kingdom Metazoa; phylum Arthropoda; class Insecta; order Diptera; family Syrphidae; genus Neoascia; species Neoascia interrupta. The sequence goes on from OX392462.1 coordinate 104,018,646, forward strand.
TTGGAGTTTGTGCTCATACAAACAATTAATCTACGACGCAAGACCTATCCAATGGTGTAGGTTTCATTGCGATTTGAGCGAAAAAATTTTAAATTTCATTTTTCGAATAACTCCTTTTATACGCATTTTTGGAGTTTGTGCTTATACAAACAATTAATCTACGACACAAGACCATCCAATGGTGTAGGTTTCATTGCGATTTGAGCGAAAAAATTTTAAATTAAATTTTTCGAATAACTCCTTTTTTACGCATTTTTGGAGTTTGTGCTCATACAAACAATTAATCTACGACACAAGACCTATCCAATGGTGTAGGTTTCATTGCGATTTGAGCGAAAAAATTTTAAATTTTATTTTTCTAATAACTCCTTTTTTACGCATTTTTTGGGGTTTGTGCTCATACAAACAATTAATCTACGACACAAGACCTATCCAATGGTGTAGGTTTCATTGCGATTTGAGCGAAAAAAATTTAAATTTTATATTTCGAATAACACCTTTTTTACGCATTTTTGGAGTTTGTGCTCATACAAACAATTAATCTACGACGCAAGACCTATCCAATGGTGTAGGTTTCATTGCGATTTAAGCGAAAAAAATTTAAATTTTATTTTTCGAATAACTCCTTTTTTACGCATTTTTGGAGTTTGTGCTCATACAAACAATTAATCTACGACACAAGACCTATCCAATGGTGTAGGTTTCATTGCGATTTGACCAAAAAATTTTAAATTTTATTTTTCGAATAACTCCTTTTTTACGCATTTTTGGAGTTTGTGCTCATACAAACAAATAATCTACGACACAAGACCTACCCAATGGTGTAGGTTTTATTGCGATTTGAGCGAAAAAATTTTAAATTTAATTTTTCGAATAACTCCTTTTTTACGCATTTTTGGAGTTTGTGCTCATACAATTAATTAATCTACGACGCAAGACCTATCCAATGGTGTAGGTTTCATTGCGATTTGAGCGAAAAAAATTTAAATTTAATTTTTCGAATAACTCCTTTTTTACGCATTTTTGGAGTTTGTGCTCATACAAACAATTAATTTACGACGCAAGACCTATCCAATGGTGTAGGTTTCATTGCGATTTGAGCGAAAAAAATTGAAATTTTATTTTTCGTATAACTCCTTTTTTACGCATTTTTGGAGTTTGTGCTCATACAAACAATTGATCTACGACAAAAGACCTATCCAATGGTGTAGGTTTCATTGCGATTTGAGCGAAAAAATTTTAAATTTTATTTTTCGAATAACTCCTTTTTTAAGCATTTTTGGAGTTTGTGCTCATACAAACAATTAATCTACGACACAAGACCTACCCAATGGTTTAGGTTTCATTGCAGTTTGAGCGAAAAAATTTTAAATTTTATTTTTCGAATAACTCCTTTTTTACGCATTTTTGGAGTTTGTGCTCATACAAACAATTAATTTACGACACAAGACCTATCCAATGGTGTAGGTTTCATTGCGATTTGAGCGAAAAAATTTTAAATTTTATTTTTCGAATAATTCCTTTTTTAAGCATTTTTGGAGTTTGTGCTCATACAAACAATTAATCTACGACACAAGACCTACCCAATGGTTTAGGTTTCATTGCAGTTTGAGCGAAAAAATTTTAAATTTTATATTTCGAATAAGTCCTTTTTTACGCATTTTTGGAGTTTGTGCTCATACAAACAATTAATTTACGACACAAGACCTATCCAATGGTGTAGGTTTCATTGCGATTTGAGCGAAAAAATTTTAAATTTTATTTTTCGAATAACTCCTTTTTTACGCATTTTTGGAGTTTGTGCTCATACAAAAAATTAATCTACGACGCAAGACCTATCCAATGGTGTAGGTTTCATTGCGATTTGAGCGAAAAAAATTTTAAATTTTATTTTTCGAATAACTCCTTTTACGCATTTTTGGAGTACAATACAAACATACAAATTGTCATACAAACAATTAATCTACGACACAAGACCTATCCAATGGTGTAGGTTTCATTGCGATTTGACCAAAAAATTTTAAATTTTATTTTTCGAATAACTCCTTCTTAAATATTTTAAATTTTATTTTTCGAATAACTCCTTTTTACGCATTTTTGGAGTACAATACAAACATACAAATTGTCATACAAACAATTAATCTACGACACAAGACCTATCCAATGGTGTAGGTTTCATTGCGATTTGACCAAAAAATTTTAAATTTTATTTTTCGAATAACTCCTTTTTTACGCATTTTTGGAGTTTGTGCTCATACAAACAATTAATCTACGACACAAGACCTATCCAATGGTGTAGGTTTCATTGCGATTTGAGCGAAAAAATTTTAAATTTTATTTTTCTAATAACTCCTTTTTTACGCATTTTTGGGGTTTGTGCTCATACAAACAATTAATCTACGACACAAGACCTATACAATGGTGTAGGTTTCATTGCGATTTGAGCGAAAAAAATTTAAATTTTATATTTCGAATAACACCTTTTTTACGCATTTTTTGAGTTTGTGCTCATACAAACAATTAATCTACGACGCAAGACCTATCCAATGGTGTAGGTTTCATTGCGATTTAAGCGAAAAAAATTTAAATTTTATTTTTCGAATAACTCCTTTTTTACGCATTTTTGGAGTTTGTGCTTATACAAACAATTAATCAACGACACAAGACCTATCCAATGGTGTAGGTTTCATTGCGATTTGACCAAAAAAATTTAAATTTTATTTTTCGAATAACTCCTTTTTTACGCATTTTTGGAGTTTGTGCTCATACAAACAAATAATCTACGACACAAGACCTACCCAATGGTGTAGGTTTTATTGCGATTTGAGCGAAAAAAATTTAAATTTAATTTTTCGAATAACTCCTTTTTTACGCATTTTTGGAGTTTGTGCTCATACAAACAATTGATCTACGACAAAAGACCTATCCAATGGTGTAGGTTTCATTGCGATTTGAGCGAAAAAATTTTAAATTTTATTTTTCGAATAACTCCTTTTTTAAGCATTTTTGGAGTTTGTGCTCATACAAACAATTAATCTACGACACAAGACCTACCCAATGGTTTAGGTTTCATTGCAGTTTGAGCGAAAAAATTTTAAATTTTATTTTTCGAATAACTCCTTTTTTACGCATTTTTGGAGTTTGTGCTCATACAAACAATTAATTTACGACACAAGACCTATCCAATGGTGTAGGTTTCATTGCGATTTGAGCGAAAAAATTTTAAATTTTATTTTTCGAATAATTCCTTTTTTAAGCATTTTTGGAGTTTGTGCTCATACAAACAATTAATCTACGACACAAGACCTACCCAATGGTTTAGGTTTCATTGCAGTTTGAGTGAAAAAATTTTAAATTTTATATTTCGAATAACTCCTTTTTTACGCATTTTTGGAGTTTGTGCTCATACAAACAATTAATTTACGACACAAGACCTATCCAATGGTGTAGGTTTCATTGCGATTTGAGCGAAAAAATTTTAAATTTTATTTTTCGAATAACTCCTTTTTTACGCATTTTTGGAGTTTGTGCTCATACAAAAAATTAATCTACGACGCAAGACCTATCCAATGGTGTAGGTTTCATTGCGATTTGAGCGAAAAAAATTTTAAATTTTATTTTTCGAATAACTCCTTTTACGCATTTTTGGAGTACAATACAAACATACAAATTGTCATACAAACAATTAATCTACGACACAAGACCTATCCAATGGTGTAGGTTTCATTGCGATTTGACCAAAAAATTTTAAATTTTATTTTTCGAATAACTCCTTCTTAAATATTTTAAATTTTATTTTTCGAATAACTCCTTTTTACGCATTTTTGGAGTACAATACAAACATACAAATTGTCATACAAACAATTAATCTACGACACAAGACCTATCCAATGGTGTAGGTTTCATTGCGATTTGACCAAAAAATTTTAAATTTTATTTTTCGAATAACTCCTTTTTTAAGCATTTTTGGAGTTTGTGCTCATACAAACAAATAATCTACGACACAAGACCTACCCAATGGTTTAGGTTTCATTGCAGTTTGAGCGAAAAAATTTTAAATTTTATTTTTCGAATAACTCCTTTTTTACGCATTTTTGGAGTTTGTGCTCATACAAACAATTAATTTACGACACAAGACCTATCCAATGGTGTAGGTTTCATTGCGATTTGAGCGAAAAAATTTTAAATTTTATTTTTCGAATAACTCCTTTTTTAAGCATTTTTGGAGTTTGTGCTCATACAAACAATTAATCTACGACACAAGACCTACCCAATGGTTTAGGTTTCATTGCAGTTTGAGCGAAAAAAAATTGAAATTTTATTTTTCGAATAACTCCTTTTTTACGCATTTTTGGAGTTTGTGCTCATACAAACAATTAATTTACGACACAAGACCTATCCAATGGTGTAGGTTTCATTGCGATTTGAGCGAAAAAATTTTAAATTTTATTTTTCGAATAACTCCTTTTTTACGCATTTTTGGAGTTTGTGCTCATACAAAAAATTAATCTACGACGCAAGACCTATCCAATGGTGTAGGTTTCATTGCGATTTGAGCGAAAAAAATTTTAAATTTTATTTTTCGAATAACTCCTTTTTACGCATTTTTGGAGTACAATACAAACATACAAATTGTCATACAAACAATTAATCTACGACACAAGACCTATCCAATGGTGAAGGTTTCATTGCGATTTGACCAAAAAATTTTAAATTTTATTTTTCGAATAACTCCTTCTTAAATATTTTAAATTTTATTTTTCGAATAACTCCTTTTTACGCATTTTTGGAGTACAATACAAACATACAAATTGTCATACAAACAATTAATCTACGACACAAGACCTATCCAATGGTGTAGGTTTCATTGCGATTTGACCAAAAAATTTTAAATTTTATTTTTCGAATAACTCCTTCTTTACGCATTTTTGGAGTTTGTGCTCATACAAACAAATAATCTACGACACAAGACCTACCCAATGGTGTAGGTTTCATTGCGATTTGAGCGAAAAAATTTTAAATTTAATTTTTCGAATAACTCCTTTTTTACGCATTTTTGGAGTTTGTGCTCATACAAACAATTAATCTACGACGCAAGACCTATCCAATGGTGTAGGTTTCATTGCGATTTGAGCGAAAAAATTTTAAATTTAATTTTTCGAATAACTCCTTTTTTACGCATTTTTGGAGTTTGTGCTCATACAAACAATTAATCTACGACGCCAAACCTATCCAATGGTGTAGGTTTCATTGCGATTTGAGCGAAAAAATTTTAAATTTTATTTTTCGAATAACTCCTTTTTTAAGCATTTTTGGAGTTTGTGCTCATAAAAACAATTAATCTACGACACAAGACCTTCCCAATGGTTTAGGATTCATTGCAATTTGAGCGAAAAAATTTTAAATTTTATTTTTCGAATAACTCCTTTTTTACGCATTTTTGGAGTTTGTGCTCATACAAACAATTAATCTACGACACAAGACCTATCCAATGGTGTAGGTTTCATTGCGATTTGAGCGAAAAAATTTTAAATTTTATTTTTCGAATAACTCCTTTTTTACGCATTTTTGGAGTTTGTGCTCATACAAACAATTAATCTAAGACGCAAGACCTATCCAATGGTGTAGGTTTCATTGCGATTTGAGCGAAAAATTTTTTAAATTTTATTTTTCGAATAACTCCTTTTTTACTTATTTTTGGAGTTTGTGCTCATACAAACAATTAATCATTGCGATTTGAGCGAAAAAAAATTTAAATTTTATATTTCGAATAACTCCTTTTTTACGCATTTTTGGAGTTTGTGCTCATACAAACAATTGATCTACGACACAAGACCTATCCAATGGTGTAGGTTTCATTGCGATTTGAGCGAAAAAATTTTAAATTTTATTTTTCGAATAACTCCTTTTTACGCATTTTTGGAGTACAATACAAACATACAAATTGTCATACAAACAATTAATCTACGACACAAGACCTATCCAATGGTGTAGGTTTCATTGCGATTTGACCAAAAAATTTTAAATTTTATTTTTCGAATAACTCCTTTTTTACGCATTTTTGGAGTTTGTGCTCATACAAACAAATAATCTACGACACAAAACCTACCCAATGGTGTAGGTTTCATTGCGATTTGAGCGAAAAAATTTTAAATTTAATTTTTCGAATAACTCCTTATTTACGCATTTTTGGAGTTTGTGCTCATACAAACAATTAATCTACGACGCAAGACCTATCCAATGGTGTAGGTTTCATTGCGATTTGAGCGAAAAAATTTTAAATTTAATTTTTCGAATAACTCCTTTTTTACGCATTTTTGGAGTTTGTGCTCACACAAACAATTAATCTACGACGCAAGACCTATCCAATGGTATAGGTTTCATTGCGATTTGAGCGAAAAAAATTGAAATTTTATTTTTCGTATAACTCCTTTTTTAAGCATTTTTGGAGTTTGTGCTCATACAAACAATTAATCTACGACACAAGACCTACCCAATGGTTTAGGTTTCATTGCAATTTGAGCGAAAAAATTTTAAATTTTATTTTTCGAATAACTCCTTTTTTACGCATTTTTGGAGTTTGTGCTCATACAAACAATTAATCTAAGACGCAAGACCTATCCAATGGTGTAGGTTTCATTGCGATTTGAGCGAAAAAATTTTTAAATTTTATTTTTCGAATAACTCCTTTTTTACTTATTTTTGGAGCTTGTGCTCATACAAACAATTAATCTACGACGCAAGACCTACCCAATGGTGTAGGTTTCATTGCGATTTGAGCGAAAAAAATTTTAAATTTTATTTTTCGAATAACTCCTTTTTTACGCATTTTTGGAGTTTGTGCTCATACAAACAATTGATCTACGACACAAGACCTATCCAATGGTGTAGGTTTCATTGCGGTTTGAGCGAAAAAAATTTAAATTTTATTTTTCGAATAACTCCTTTTTTAAGCATTTTTGGAGTTTGTGCTCATACAAACAATTAATCTACGACACAAGACTTACCCAATGGTTTAGGTTTCATTGCAATTTGAGCGAAAAAATTTTAAATTTTATTTTTCGAATAACTCCTTTTTTACGCATTTTTGGAGTTTGTGCTCATACAAACAATTAATCTACGACACAAGACCTATCCAATGGTGTAGGTTTCATTGCGATTTGAGCGAAAAAATTTTAAATTTAATTTTTCGAATAACTCCTTTTTTACGCATTTTTGGAGTTTGTGCTCATACAAACAATTAATCTACGACGCAAGACCTATCCAATGGTGTAGGTTTCATTGCGATTTGAGCGAAAAAATTTTAAATTTAATTTTTCGAATAACTCCTTTTTTACGCATTTTTGGAGTTTGTGCTCATACAAACAATTAATCTACGACGCAAGACCTATCCAATGGTGTAGGTTTCATTGCGATTTGAGCGAAAAAATTTTAAATTTTATTTTTCGAATAACTCCTTTTTTAAGCATTTTTGGAGTTTGTGCTCATGCAAACAATTAATCTACGACACAAGACCTACCCAATGGTTTAGGTTTCATTGCAATTTGAGCGAAAAAATTTTAAATTTTATTTTTCGAATAACTCCTTTTTTACGCATTTTTGGAGTTTGTGCTCATACAAACAATTAATCTACGACACAAGACCTATCCAATGGTGTAGGTTTCATTGCGATTTGAGCGAAAAAATTTTAAATTTTATTTTTCGAATAACTCCTTTTTTACGCATTTTTGGAGTTTGTGCTCATACAAACAATTAATCTAAGACGCAAGACCTATCCAATGGTGTAGGTTTCATTGCGATTTGAGCGAAAAAATTTTTAAATTTTATTTTTCGAATAACTCCTTTTTTACGCATTTTTGGAGTTTGTGCTCATACAAACAATTAATCTACGACGCAAGACCTATCCGATGGTGTAGGTTTCATTGCGATTTGAGCGAAAAAATTTTAAATTTTATTTTTCGAATAACTCCTTTTTTAAGCATTTTTGGAGTTTGTGCTCATACAAACAATTAATCTACGACACAAGACCTACCCAATGGTTTAGGTTTCATTGCAATTTGAGCGAAAAAATTTTAAATTTTATTTTTCGAATAACTCCTTTTTTACGCATTTTTGGAGTTTGTGCTCATACAAACAATTAATCTACGACACAAGACCTATCCAATGGTGTAGGTTTCATTGCGATTTGAGCGAAAAAATTTTAAATTTTATTTTTCGAATAACTCCTTCTTAAATATTTTAAATTTTATTTTTCGAATAACTCCTTTTTACGCATTTTTGGAGTACAATACAAACATACAAATTGTCATACAAACAATTAATCTACGACACAAGACCTATCCAATGGTGTAGGTTTCATTGCGATTTGACCAAAAAATTTTAAATTTTATTTTTCGAATAACTCCTTCTTTACGCATTTTTGGAGTTTGTGCTCATACAAACAAATAATCTACGACACAAGACCTACCCAATGGTGTAGGTTTCATTGCGATTTGAGCGAAAAAATTTTAAATTTAATTTTTCGAATAACTCCTTTTTTACGCATTTTTGGAGTTTGTGCTCATACAAACAATTAATCTACGACGCAAGACCTATCCAATGGTGTAGGTTTCATTGCGATTTGAGCGAAAAAATTTTAAATTTAATTTTTCGAATAACTCCTTTTTTACGCATTTTTGGAGTTTGTGCTCATACAAACAATTAATCTACGACGCCAAACCTATCCAATGGTGTAGGTTTCATTGCGATTTGAGCGAAAAAAATTGAAATTTTATTTTTCGTATAACTCCTTTTTTACGCATTTTTGGAGTTTGTGCTCATACAAACAATTTATCTACGACACAAGACCTATCCAATGGTGTAGGTTTCATTGCGATTTGAGCGAAAAAATTTTAAATTTTATTTTTCGAATAACTCCTTTTTTAAGCATTTTTGGAGTTTGTGCTCATACAACGATTAATCTACGACACAAGACCTTCCCAATGGTTTAGGATTCATTGCAATTTGAGCGAAAAAATTTTAAATTTTATTTTTCGAATAACTCCTTTTTTACGCATTTTTGGAGTTTGTGCTCATACAAACAATTAATCTACGACACAAGACCTATCCAATGGTGTAGGTTTCATTGCGATTTGAGCGAAAAAATTTTAAATTTTATTTTTCGAATAACTCCTTTTTTACGCATTTTTGGAGTTTGTGCTCATACAAACAATTAATCTAAGACGCAAGACCTATCCAATGGTGTAGGTTCCATTGCGATTTGAGCGAAAAAATTTTTAAATTTTATTTTTCGAATAACTCCTTTTTTACTTATTTTTGGAGTTTGTGCTCATACAAACAATTAATCATTGCGATTTGAGCGAAAAAAATTTTAAATTTTATTTTTCGAATAACTCCTTTTTTACGCATTTTTGGAGTTTGTGCTCATAGAAACAATTGATCTACGACACAAGACCTATCCAATGGTGTAGGTTTCATTGCGATTTGAGCGAAAAAATTTTAAATTTTATTTTTCGAATAACTCCTTTTTACGCATTTTTGGAGTACAATACAAACATACAAATTGTCATACAAACAATTAATCTACGACACAAGACCTATCCAATGGTGTAGGTTTCATTGCGATTTGACCAAAAAATTTTAAATTTTATTTTTCGAATAACTCCTTCTTTACGCATTTTTGGAGTTTGTGCTCATACAAACAAATAATCTACGACACAAGACCTACCCAATGGTGTAGGTTTCATTGCGATTTGAGCGAAAAAATTTTAAATTTAATTTTTCGAATAACTCCTTTTTTACGCATTTTTGGAGTTTGTGCTCATACAAACAATTAATCTACGACGCAAGACCTATCCAATGGTGTAGGTTTCATTGCGATTTGAGCGAAAAAATTTTAAATTTAATTTTTCGAATAACTCCTTTTTTACGCATTTTTGGAGTTTGTGCTCATACAAACAATTAATCTACGACGCCAAACCTATCCAATGGTGTAGGTTTCATTGCGATTTGAGCGAAAAAAATTGAAATTTTATTTTTCGTATAACTCCTTTTTTACGCATTTTTGGAGTTTGTGCTCATACAAACAATTTATCTACGACACAAGACCTATCCAATGGTGTAGGTTTCATTGCGATTTGAGCGAAAAAATTTTAAATTTTATTTTTCGAATAACTCCTTTTTTAAGCATTTTTGGAGTTTGTGCTCATACAAACAATTAATCTACGACACAAGACCTTCCCAATGGTTTAGGATTCATTGCAATTTGAGCGAAAAAATTTTAAATTTTATTTTTCGAATAACTCCTTTTTTTACGCATTTTTGGAGTTTGTGCTCATACAAACAATTAATCTACGACACAAGACCTATCCAATGGTGTAGGTTTCATTGCGATTTGAGCGAAAAAATTTTAAATTTTATTTTTCGAATAACTCCTTTTTTACGCATTTTTGGAGTTTGTGCTCATACAAACAATTAATCTAAGACGCAAGACCTATCCAATGGTTTAGGTTTCATTGCAATTTGAGCGAAAAAATTTTAAATTTTATTTTTCGAATAACTCCTTTTTTACGCATTTTTGGAGTTTGTGCTCATACAAACAATTAATCTAAGACGCAAGACCTATCCAATGGTGTAGGTTTCATTGCGATTTGAGCGAAAAAATTTTTAAATTTTATTTTTCGAATAACTCCTTTTTTACTTATTTTTGGAGCTTGTGCTCATACAAACAATTAATCTACGACGCAAGACCTATCCAATGGTGTAGGTTTCATTGCGATTTGAGCGAAAAAAAATTTAAATTTTATTTTTCGAATAACTCCTTTTTTACGCATTTTTGGAGTTTGTGCTCATACAAACAATTAATCTACGACGCAAGACCTATCCAATGGTGTAGGTTTCATTGCGATTTGAGCGAAAAAAATTGAAATTTTATTTTTCGTATAACTCCTTTTTTAAGCATTTTTGGAGTTTGTGCTCATACAAACAATTAATCTACGACACAAGACCTACCCAATGGTTTAGGTTTCATTGCAATTTGAGCGAAAAAATTTTAAATTTTATTTTTCGAATAACTCCTTTTTTACTTATTTTTGGAGCTTGTGCTCATACAAACAATTAATCTACGACGCTAGACCTATCCAATGGTGTAGGTTTCAATGCGATTTGAGCGAAAAAAATTTTAAATTTTATTTTTCGAATAACTCCTTTTTTACGCATTTTTGGAGTTTGTGCTCATACAAACAATTGATCTACGACACAAGACCTATCCAATGGTGTATGTTTCATTGCGGTTTGAGCGAAAAAAATTTAAATTTTATTTTTCGAATAACTCCTTTTTTAAGCATTTTTGGAGTTTGTGCTCATACAAACAATTAATCTACGACACAAGACTTACCCAATGGTTTAGGTTTCATTGCAATTTGAGCGAAAAAATTTAAAATTTTATTTTTCGAATAACTCCTTTTTTACGCATTTTTGGAGTTTGTGCTCATACAAACAATTAATCTACGACACAAGACCTATCCAATGGTGTAGGTTTCATTGCGATTTGAGCGAAAAAATTTTAAATTTTATTTTTCGAATAACTCCTTTTTTACGCATTTTTGGAGTTTGTGCTCATACAAAAAATTAATCTACGACGCAAGACCTATCCAATGGTGTAGGTTTCATTGCGATTTGAGCGAAAAAAATTTTAAATTTTATTTTTCGAATAACTCCTTTTTACGCATTTTTGGAGTACAATACAAACATACAAATTTTCATACAAACAATTAATCTACGACACAAGACCTATCCAATGGTGTAGGTTTCATTGCGATTTGACCAAAAAATTTTAAATTTTATTTTTCGAATAACTCCTTTTTTACGCATTTTTGGAGTTTGTGCTCATACAAACAAATAATCTACGACACAAGACCTACCCAATGGTGTAGGTTTCATTGCGATTTGAACGAAAAAATTTTAAATTTAATTTTTCGAATAACTCCTTTTTTACGCATTTTTGGAGTTTGTGCTCATACAAACAATTAATCTACGACGCAAGACCTATCCAATGGTGTAGGTTTCATTGCGATTTGAGCGAAAAAAATTGAAATTTTATTTTTCGTATAACTCCTTTTTTACGCATTTTTGGAGTTTGTGCTCATACAAACAATTGATCTACGACACAAGACCTATCCAATGGTGTAGGTTTCATTGCGATTTGAGCGAAAAAATTTTAAATTTTATTTTTCGAATAACTCCTTTTTTAAGCATTTTTGGAGTTTGTGCTCATACAAACAATTAATCTACGACACAAGACCTACCCAATGGTTTAGGTTTCATTGCAATTTGAGCGAAAAAATTTTAAATTTTATTTTTCGAATAACTCCTTTTTTACGCATTTTTGGAGTTTGTGCTCATACAAACAATTAATCTACGACACAAGACCTATCCAATGGTGTAGGTTTCATTGCGATTTGAGCGAAAAAATTTTAAATTTTATTTTTCGAATAACTCCTTTTTTACGCATTTTTGGAGTTTGTGCTCATACAAACAATTAATCTAAGACGCAAGACCTATCCAATGATGTAGGTTTCATTGCGATTTGAGCGAAAAAATTTTTAAATTTTATTTTTCGAATAACTCCTTTTTTACTTATTTTTGGAGTTTGTGCTCATACAAACAATTAATCTACGACGCAAGACCTATCCAATGGTGTAGGTTTCATTGCGATTTGAGCGAAAAAAATTTTAAATTTTATTTTTCGAATAACTCCTTTTTTACGCATTTTTGGAGTTTGTGCTCATACAAACAATTAATCTACGACGCAAGACCTATCCGATGGTGTAGGTTTCATTGCGATTTGAGCGAAAAAATTTTAAATTTTATTTTTCGAATAACTCCTTTTTTAAGCATTTTTGGAGTTTGTGCTCATACAAACAATTAATCTACGACACAAGACCTACCCAATGGTTTAGGTTTCATTGCAATTTGAGCGAAAAAATTTTAAATTTTATTTTTCGAATAACTCCTTTTTTACGCATTTTTGGAGTTTGTGCTCATACAAACAATTAATCTACGACACAAGACCTATCCAATGGTGTAGGTTTCATTGCGATTTGAGCGAAAAAAATTTAAATTTTATTTTTCGAATAACTCCTTTTTTACTTATTTTTGGAGTTTGTGCTCATACAAACAATTAATCTACGACGCAAGACCTATCCAATGGTGTAGGTTTCATTGCGATTTGAGCGAAAAAATTTTTAAATTTTATTTTTCGAATAACTCCTTTTTTACTTATTTTTGGAGTTTGTGCTCATACAAACAATTAATCTACGACGCAAGACCTATCCAATGGTGTAGGTTTCATTGCGATTTGAGCGAAAAAAATTTTAAATTTTATTTTTCGAATAACTCCTTTTTTACGCATTTTTGGAGTTTGTGCTTATACAAACAATTAATCTACGACACAAGACCTATCCAATGATGTAGGTTTCATTGCGATTTGACCAAAAAATTTTAAATTTTATTTTTCGAATAACTCGTTTTTTACGCATTTTTGGAGTTTGTGCTCATACAAACAATTGATCTACGACACAAGACCTATCCAATGGTGTAGGTTTCATTGCGATTTGAGCGAAAAAATTTTAAATTTTATTTTTCGAATAACTCCTTTTTTAAGCATTTTTGGAGTTTGTGCTCATACAAACAATTAATCTACGACACAAGACTTACCCAATGGTTTAGGTTTCATTGCAATTTGAGCGAAAAAATTTTAAATTTTATTTTTCGAATAACTCCTTTTTTACGCATTTTTGGAGCTTGTGCTCATACAAACAATTAATCTACGACACAAGACCTATCCAATGGTGTAGGTTTCATTGCGATTTGAGCGAAAAAATTTTAAATTTTATTTTTCGAATAACTCCTTTTTTACGCATTTTTGGAGTTTGTGCTCATACAAAAAATTAATCTACGACGCAAGACCTATCCAATGGTGTAGGTTTCATTGCGATTTGAGCGAAAAAAATTTTAAATTTTATTTTTCGAATAACTCCTTTTTACGCATTTTTGGAGTACAATACAAACATACAAATTGTCATACAAACAATTAATCTACGACACAAGACCTATCCAATGGTGTAGGTTTCATTGCGATTTGACCAAAAAATTTTAAATTTTATTTTAGGTTTCATTGCGATTTGAACGAAAAAATTTTAAATTTAATTTTTCGAATAACTCCTTTTTTACGCATTTTTGGAGTTTGTGCTCATACAAACAATTAATCTACGACGCAAGACCTATCCAATGGTGTAGGTTTCATTGCGATTTGAGCGAAAAAAATTGAAATTTTATTTTTCGTATAACTCCTTTTTTACGCATTTTTGGAGTTTGTGCTCATACAAACAATTGATCTACGACACAAGACCTATCCAATGGTGTAGGTTTCATTGCGATTTGAGCGAAAAAATTTTAAATTTTATTTTTCGAATAACTCCTTTTTTAAGCATTTTTGGAGTTTGTGCTCATACAAACAATTAATCTACGACACAAGACCTACCCAATGGTTTAGGTTTCATTGCAATTTGAGCGAAAAAATTTTAAATTTTATTTTTCGAATAACTCCTTTTTTACGCATTTTTGGAGTTTGTGCTCATACAAACAATTAATCTACGACACAAGACCTATCCAATGGTGTAGGTTTCATTGCGATTTGAGCGAAAAAATTTTAAATTTTATTTTTCGAATAACTCCTTTTTTACGCATTTTTGGAGTTTGTGCTCATACAAACAATTAATCTAAGACGCAAGACCTATCCAATGATGTAGGTTTCATTGCGATTTGAGCGAAAAAATTTTTAAATTTTATTTTTCGAATAACTCCTTTTTTACTTATTTTTGGAGTTTGTGCTCATACAAACAATTAATCTACGACGCAAGACCTATCCAATGGTATAGGTTTCATTGCGATTTGAGCGAAAAAAATTTTAAATTTTATTTTTCGAATAACTCCTTTTTTACGCATTTTTGGAGTTTGTGCTCATACAAACAATTAATCTACGACGCAAGACCTATCCGATGGTGTAGGTTTCATTGCGATTTGAGCGAAAAAATTTTAAATTTTATTTTTCGAATAACTCCTTTTTTAAGCATTTTTGGAGTTTGTGCTCATACAAACAATTAATCTACGACACAAGACCTACCCAATGGTTTAGGTTTCATTGCAATTTGAGCGAAAAAATTTTAAATTTTATTTTTCGAATAACTCCTTTTTTACGCATTTTTGGAGTTTGTGCTCATACAAACAATTAATCTACGACACAAGACCTATCCAATGGTGTAGGTTTCATTGCGATTTGAGCGAAAAAAATTTAAATTTTATTTTTCGAATAACTCCTTTTTTACTTATTTTTGGAGTTTGTGCTCATACAAACAATTAATCTACGACGCAAGACCTATCCAATGGTGTAGGTTTCATTGCGATTTGAGCGAAAAAATTTTTAAATTTTATTTTTCGAATAACTCCTTTTTTACTTATTTTTGGAGTTTGTGCTCATACAAACAATTAATCTACGACGCAAGACCTATCCAATGGTGTAGGTTTCATTGCGATTTGAGCGAAAAAAATTTTAAATTTTATTTTTCGAATAACTCCTTTTTTACGCATTTTTGGAGTTTGTGCTTATACAAACAATTAATCTACGACACAAGACCTATCCAATGATGTAGGTTTCATTGCGATTTGACCAAAAAATTTTAAATTTTATTTTTCGAATAACTCGTTTTTTACGCATTTTTGGAGTTTGTGCTCATACAAACAATTGATCTACGACACAAGACCTATCCAATGGTGTAGGTTTCATTGCGATTTGAGCGAAAAAATTTTAAATTTTATTTTTCGAATAACTCCTTTTTTAAGCATTTTTGGAGTTTGTGCTCATACAAACAATTAATCTACGACACAAGACTTACCCAATGGTTTAGGTTTCATTGCAATTTGAGCGAAAAAATTTTAAATTTTATTTTTCGAATAACTCCTTTTTTACGCATTTTTGGAGCTTGTGCTCATACAAACAATTAATCTACGACACAAGACCTATCCAATGGTGTAGGTTTCATTGCGATTTGAGCGAAAAAATTTTAAATTTTATTTTTCGAATAACTCCTTTTTTACGCATTTTTGGAGTTTGTGCTCATACAAAAAATTAATCTACGACGCAAGACCTATCCAATGGTGTAGGTTTCATTGCGATTTGAGCGAAAAAAATTTTAAATTTTATTTTTCGAATAACTCCTTTTTACGCATTTTTGGAGTACAATACAAACATACAAATTGTCATACAAACAATTAATCTACGACACAAGACCTATCCAATGGTGTAGGTTTCATTGCGATTTGACCAAAAAATTTTAAATTTTATTTTTCGAATAACTCCTTTTTTACGCATTTTTGGAGTTTGTGCTCATACAAACAAATAATCTACGACACAAGACCTACCCAATGGTGTAGGTTTCATTGCGATTTGAGCGAAAAAATTTTAAATTTAATTTTTCGAATAACTCCTTTTTTACGCATTTTTGGAGTTTGTGCTCATACAAACAATTAATCTACGACGCAAGACCTATCCAATGGTGTAGGTTTCATTGCGATTTGAGCGAAAAAATTTTAAATTTAATTTTTCGAATAACTCCTTTTTTACGCATTTTTGGAGTTTGTGCTCATACAAACAATTAATCTACGACGCAAGACCTATCCAATGGTGTAGGTTTCATTGCGATTTGAAGGAAAAAAATTGAAATTTTATTTTTCGTATAACTCCTTTTTTACGCATTTTTGGAGTTTGTGCTCATACAAACAATTGATCTACGACACAAGACCTATCCAATGGTGTAGGTTTCATTGCGATTTGAGCGAAAAAAAATGAAATTTTATTTTTCGTATAACTCCTTTTTTACGAATTTTTGGAGTTTGTGCTCATACAAACAATTGATCTACGACACAAGACCTATCCAATGGTGTAGGTTTCATTGCGATTTGAGCGAAAAAATTTTAAATTTTATTTTTCGAATAACTCCTTTTTTAAGCATTTTTGGAGTTTGTGCTCATACAAACAATTAATCTACGACACAAGACCTACCCAATGGTTTAGGTTTCATTGCAATTTGAGCGAAAAAATTTTAAATTTTATTTTTCGAATAACTCCTTTTTTACGCATTTTTGGAGTTTGTGCTCATACAAACAATTAATCTACGACACAAGACCTATCCAATGGTGTAGGTTTCATTGCGATTTGAGCGAAAAAATTTTAAATTTTATTTTTCGAATAACTCCTTTTTTACGCATTTTTGGAGTTTGTGCTCATACAAACAATTTCGAATAACTCCTTTTTTACGCATTTTTGGAGTTTGTGCTCATACAAACAAATAATCTACGACACAAGACCTACCCAATGGTGTAGGTTTCATTGCGATTTGAGCGAAAAAATTTTAAATTTAATTTTTCGAATAACTCCTTTTTTACGCATTTTTGGAGTTTGTGCTCATACAAACAATTAATCTACGACGCAAGACCTATCCAATGGTGTAGGTTTCATTGCGATTTGAGCGAAAAAATTTTAAATTTTATTTTTCGAATAACTCCTTTTTTAAGCATTTTTGGAGTTTGTGCTCATACAAACAATTAATCTACGACACAAGACCTACCCAATGGTTTAGGTTTCATTGCAATTTGAGCGAAAAAATTTTAAATTTTATTTTTCGAATTACTCCTTTTTTACGCATTTTTGGAGTTTGTGCTCATACAAACAATTAATCTACGACGCAAGACCTATCCAATGGTGTAGGTTTCATTGCGATTTGAGCGAAAAAAATTTTAAATTTTATTTTTCGAATAACTCCTTTTTTAAGCATTTTTGGAGTTTGTGCTCATACAAACAATTAATCTACGACACAAGACCTACCCAATGGTTTAGGTTTCATTGCAATTTGAGCGAAAAAATTTTAAATTTTATTTTTCGACTAACTCCTTTTTTACGCATTTTTGGAGTTTGTGCTCATACAAACAAATAATCTACGACACAAGACCTACCCAATGGTGTAGGTTTCATTGCGATTTGAGCGAAAAAATTTTAAATTTAATTTTTCGAATAACTCCTTTTTTAAGCATTTTTGGAGTTTGTGCTCATACAAACAATTAATCTACGACGCAAGACCTATCCAATGGTGTAGGTTTCATTGCGATTTGAGCGAAAAAATTTTAAATTTCATTTTTCGAATAACTCCTTTTATACGCATTTTTGGAGTTTGTGCTCATACAAACAATTAATCTACGACACAAGACCTATCCAATGGTGTAGGTTTCATTGCGATTTGAGCGAAAAAATTTTAAATTTTATATTTCGAATAACACCTTTTTTACGCATTTTTGGAGTTTGTGCTCATACAAACAATTAATCTACGACGCAAGACCTATCCAATGGTGTAGGTTTCATTGCGATTTGAGCGAAAAAAATTTAAATTTTATTTTTCGAATTACTCCTTTTTTACGCATTTTTGGAGTTTGTGCTCATACAAACAATTAATCTACGACACAAGACCTATCCAATGGTGTAGGTTTCATTGCGATTTGAGCGAAAAAAATTTTAAATTTTATTTTTCGAATAACTCCTTTTTTAAGCATTTTTGGAGTTTGTGCTCATACAAACAATTAATCTACGACACAAGACCTACCCAATGGTTTAGGTTTCATTGCAATTTGAGCGAAAAAATTTTAAATTTTATTTTTCGAATAACTCCTTTTTTACGCATTTTTGGAGTTTGTGCTCATACAAACAATTAATCTACGACACAAGACCTATCCAATGGTGTAGGTTTCATTGCGATTTGACCAAAAAGTTTTAAATTTTATTTTTCGAATAACTCCTTTTTTACGCATTTTTGGAGTTTGTGCTCATACAAACAAATAATCTACGACACAAGACCTACCCAATGGTGTAGGTTTCATTGCGATTTGAGCGAAAAAAATTTAAATTTAATTTTTCGAATAACTCCTTTTTTAAGCATTTTTGGAGTTTGTGCTCATACAAACAATTAATCTACGACGCAAGACCTATCCAATGGTGTAGGTTTCATTGCGATTTGAGCGAAAAAATTTTAAATTTCATTTTTCGAGTAACTCCTTTTATACGCATTTTTGGAGTTTGTGCTCATACAAACAATTAATCTACGACACAAGACCTATCCAATGGTGTAGGTTTCATTGCGATTTGAGCGAAAAAAATTTAAATTTTATTTTTCTAATAACTCCTTTTTTACGCATTTTTGCAGTTTGTGCTCATACAAACAATTAATCTACGACACAAGACCTATCCAATGGTGTAGGTTTCATTGCGATTTGAGCGAAAAAATTTTAAATTTTATATTTCGAATAACACCTTTTTTACGCATTTTTGGAGTTTGTGCTCATACAAACAATTAATCTACGACGCAAGACCTATCCAATGGTGTAGGTTTCATTGCGATTTAAGCGAAAAAAATTTAAATTTTATTTTTCGAATTACTCCTTTTTTACGCATTTTTGGAGTTTGTGCTCATACAAACAATTAATCTACGACACAAGACCTATCCAATGGTGTAGGTTTCATTGCGATTTGACCAAAAAATTTTAAATTTTATTTTTCGAATAACTCCTTTTTTACGCAGTTTTGGAGTTTGTGCTCATTCAAACAATTAATCTACGACGCAAGACCTATGCAATGGTGTAGGTTTCATTGCGATTTGAGCGAAAAAAAATTAAATTTTATATTTCGAATAACACCTTTTTTACGCATTTTTGGAGTTTGTGCTCATACAAAAAATTAATCTACGACGCAAGACCTATCCAATGGTGTAGGTTTCATTGCGATTTAAGCGAAAAAAATTTAAATTTTATTTTTCGAATAACTCCTTTTTTACGCATTTTTGGAGTTTGTGCTCATACAAACAATTAATCTACGACACAAGACCTATCCAATGGTGTAGGTTTCATTGCGATTTGACCAAAAAATTTTAAATTTTATTTTTCGAATAACTCCTTTTTTACGCATTTTTGGAGTTTGTGCTCATTCAAACAATTAATCTACGACGCAAGACCTATGCAATGGTGTAGGTTTCATTGCGATTCGAGCGAAAAAAAATTAAATTTTATATTTCGAATAACACCTTTTTTACGCATTTTTGGAGTTTGTGCTCATACAAAAAATTAATCTACGACGCAAGACCTATCCAATGGTGTAGGTTTCATTGCGATTTGAGCGAAAAAAATTTAAATTTTATTTTTCGAATAACTCCTTTTTTACGCATTTTTGGAGTTTGTGCTCATACAAACAATTAATCTACGACACAAGACCTATCCAATGGTGTAGGTTTCATTGCGATTTGACCAAAAAATTTTAAATTTTATTTTTCGAATAACTCCTTTTTTACGCATTTTTGGAGTTTGTGCTCATTCAAACAATTAATCTACGACGCAAGACCTATGCAATGGTGTAGGTTTCATTGCGATTCGAGCGAAAAAAAATTAAATTTTATATTTCGAATAACACCTTTTTTACGCATTTTTGGAGTTTGTGCTCATACAAAAAATTAATCTACGACGCAAGACCTATCCAATGGTGTAGGTTTCATTGCGATTTGAGCGAAAAAAATTTTAAATTTTATTTTTCGAATAACTCCTTTTTACGCATTTTTGGAGTACAATACAAACATACAAATTGTCATACAAACAATTAATCTACGACACAAGACCTATCCAATGGTGTAGGTTTCATTGCGATTTGACCAAAAAATTTTAAATTTTATTTTTCGAATAACTCCTTTTTTACGCATTTTTGGAGTTTGTGCTCATACAAACAAATAATCTACGACACAAGACCTACCCAATGGTGTAGGTTTCATTGCGATTTGAGCGAAAAAATTTTAAATTTAATTTTTCGAATAACTCCTTTTTTACGCATTTTTGGAGTTTGTGCTCATACAAACAATTAATCTACGACGCAAGACCTATCCAATGGTGTAGGTTTCATTGCGATTTGAGCGAAAAAATTTTAAATTTAATTTTTCGTATAACTCCTTTTTTACGCATTTTTGGAGTTTGTGCTCATACAAACAATTGATCTACGACACAAGACCTATCCAATGGTGTAGGTTTCATTGCGATTTGAGCGAAAAAATTTTAAATTTTATTTTTCGAATAACTCCTTTTTTAAGCATTTTTGGAGTTTGTGCTCATACAAACAATTAATCTACGACACAAGACCTACCCAATGGTTTAGGTTTCATTGCGATTTGAGCGAAAAAAATTGAAATTTTATTTTTCGTATAACTCCTTTTTTACGCATTTTTGGAGTTTGTGCTCATACAAACAATTGATCTACGACGCAAGACCTATCCAATGGTGTAGGTTTTATTGCGATTTGAGCGAAAAAATTTTTAAATTTTATTTTTCGAATAACTCCTTTTTTACGCATTTTTGGAGTTTGTGCTCATACAAACAATTAATCTACGACGCAAGACCTATCAAATGGTGCAGGTTTCATTGCGATTCGAGCGAAAAAAATTTAAATTTTATTTTTCGAATAACTCCTTTTTTACGCATTTTTGGAGTTTGTGCTGATACAAACAATTAATCTACGACGCAAGACCTATCCAATGGTGTAGGTTTTATTGCGATTTGAGCGAAAAAAATTTTAAATTTTATTTTTCGAATAACTCCTTTTTTACGCATTTTTGGAGTTTGTGCTCATACAAACAATTAATCTACGACGCAAGACCTATCCAATGGTGTAGGTTTCATTGCGAATATTTTTCGAATAACTCCTTTTTACGCATTTTTTGGAGTTTGTGCTCATACAAGCAATTAATCTACGACACAAGACCTATCCAATGGTGTAGGTTTCATTGCGATTTGAGCGAAAAAATTTTAAATTTTATTTTTCGAATAACTCCTTTTTTACGCATTTTTGGAGTTTGTGCTGATACAAACAATTAATCTATGACGCAAGACCTATCAAATGGTGCAGGTTTCATTGCGATTGGAGCGAAAAAAAATTTAAATTTTATTTTTCGAATAACTCCTTTCTTACGCATTTTTGGAGTTTGTGCTCATACACACAATTAATCTACGACGCAAAACCTATCCAATGGTGTAGGTTTCATTGCGATTTGAGCGAAAAAATTTTAAATTTTATTTTTCGAATAACTCCTTTTTTACGCATTTTTGGAGTTTGTGCTCATACAAACAATTAATCTACAACGCAAGACCTATCCAATGGTGTACGTTTCATTGCGATTATTTTTCGAATAACTCCTTTTTTACGCATTTTTGGAGTTTGTGCTCATACAAACAATTAATCTACGACGCAAGACCTATCCAATGGTGTAGGTTTTATTGCGATTTGAGCGAAAAAATTTTTAAATTTTATTTTTCGAATAACTCTTTTTTTACGCATTTTTGGAGTTTGTGCTCATACAAACAATTAATCTACGACGCAAAACCTATCCAATGGTGTAGGTTTCATTGCGATTATTTTTAGAATAATTCCTTTTTTACGCATTTTTGGAGTTTGTGCTCATACAAACAATTAATCTACGACGCAAGACCTATCTAATGGTGTAAGTTTCATTGCGATTCGAGCCAAACAATTTTAAATTTTATTTTTCGAATAACTCCTTTTTTACGCATTTTTGGAGTTTGTGCTCATACAAACAATTAATCTACGACACAAGACCTATCCAATGGTGTAGGTTTCATTGCGATTTGAGCGAAAAAATTTTAAATTTTATTTTTCGAATAACTCCTTTTTTACGCATTTTTGGAGTTTGTGCTCATACAAACAATTAATCTAAGACGCAAGACCTATCCAATGATGTAGGTTTCATTGCGATTTGAGCGAAAAAATTTTTAAATTTTATTTTTCGAATAACTCCTTTTTTACTTATTTTTGGAGTTTGTGCTCATACAAACAATTAATCTACGACGCAAGACCTATCCAATGGTGTAGGTTTCATTGCGATTTGAGCGAAAAAAATTTTAAATTTTATTTTTCGAATAACTCCTTTTTTACGCATTTTTGGAGTTTGTGCTCATACAAACAATTAATCTACGACGCAAGACCTATCCGATGGTGTAGGTTTCATTGCGATTTGAGCGAAAAAATTTTAAATTTTATTTTTCGAATAACTCCTTTTTTAAGCATTTTTGGAGTTTGTGCTCATACAAACAATTAATCTACGACACAAGACCTACCCAATGGTTTAGGTTTCATTGCAATTTGAGCGAAAAAATTTTAAATTTTATTTTTCGAATAACTCCTTTTTTACGCATTTTTGGAGTTTGTGCTCATACAAACAAATAATCTACGACACAAGACCTACCCAATGGTGTAGGTTTCATTGCGATTTGAGCGAAAAAATTTTAAATTTAATTTTTCGAATAACTCCTTTTTTACGCATTTTTGGAGTTTGTGCTCATACAAACAATTAATCTACGACACAAGACCTATCCAATGGTGTAGGTTTCATTGCGATTTGACCAAAAAGTTTTAAATTTTATTTTTCGAATAACTCCTTTTTTACGCATTTTTGGAGTTTGTGCTCATACAAACAAATAATCTACGACACAAGACCTACCCAATGGTGTAGGTTTCATTGCGATTTGAGCGAAAAAAATTTAAATTTAATTTTTCGAATAACTCCTTTTTTAAGCATTTTTGGAGTTTGTGCTCATACAAACAATTAATCTACGACGCAAGACCTATCCAATGGTGTAGGTTTCATTGCGATTTGAGCGAAAAAATTTTAAATTTCATTTTTCGAGTAACTCCTTTTATACGCATTTTTGGAGTTTGTGCTCATACAAACAATTAATCTACGACACAAGACCTATCCAATGGTGTAGGTTTCATTGCGATTTGAGCGAAAAAAATTTAAATTTTATTTTTCTAATAACTCCTTTTTTACGCATTTTTGCAGTTTGTGCTCATACAAACAATTAATCTACGACACAAGACCTATCCAATGGTGTAGGTTTCATTGCGATTTGAGCGAAAAAATTTTAAATTTTATATTTCGAATAACACCTTTTTTACGCATTTTTGGAGTTTGTGCTCATACAAACAATTAATCTACGACGCAAGACCTATCCAATGGTGTAGGTTTCATTGCGATTTAAGCGAAAAAAATTTAAATTTTATTTTTCGAATTACTCCTTTTTTACGCATTTTTGGAGTTTGTGCTCATACAAACAATTAATCTACGACACAAGACCTATCCAATGGTGTAGGTTTCATTGCGATTTGACCAAAAAATTTTAAATTTTATTTTTCGAATAACTCCTTTTTTACGCAGTTTTGGAGTTTGTGCTCATTCAAACAATTAATCTACGACGCAAGACCTATGCAATGGTGTAGGTTTCATTGCGATTTGAGCGAAAAAAAATTAAATTTTATATTTCGAATAACACCTTTTTTACGCATTTTTGGAGTTTGTGCTCATACAAAAAATTAATCTACGACGCAAGACCTATCCAATGGTGTAGGTTTCATTGCGATTTAAGCGAAAAAAATTTAAATTTTATTTTTCGAATAACTCCTTTTTTACGCATTTTTGGAGTTTGTGCTCATACAAACAATTAATCTACGACACAAGACCTATCCAATGGTGTAGGTTTCATTGCGATTTGACCAAAAAATTTTAAATTTTATTTTTCGAATAACTCCTTTTTTACGCATTTTTGGAGTTTGTGCTCATTCAAACAATTAATCTACGACGCAAGACCTATGCAATGGTGTAGGTTTCATTGCGATTCGAGCGAAAAAAAATTAAATTTTATATTTCGAATAACACCTTTTTTACGCATTTTTGGAGTTTGTGCTCATACAAAAAATTAATCTACGACGCAAGACCTATCCAATGGTGTAGGTTTCATTGCGATTTGAGCGAAAAAAATTTTAAATTTTATTTTTCGAATAACTCCTTTTTACGCATTTTTGGAGTACAATACAAACATACAAATTGTCATACAAACAATTAATCTACGACACAAGACCTATCCAATGGTGTAGGTTTCATTGCGATTTGACCAAAAAATTTTAAATTTTATTTTTCGAATAACTCCTTTTTTACGCATTTTTGGAGTTTGTGCTCATACAAACAAATAATCTACGACACAAGACCTACCCAATGGTGTAGGTTTCATTGCGATTTGAGCGAAAAAATTTTAAATTTAATTTTTCGAATAACTCCTTTTTTACGCATTTTTGGAGTTTGTGCTCATACAAACAATTAATCTACGACGCAAGACCTATCCAATGGTGTAGGTTTCATTGCGATTTGAGCGAAAAAATTTTAAATTTAATTTTTCGTATAACTCCTTTTTTACGCATTTTTGGAGTTTGTGCTCATACAAACAATTGATCTACGACACAAGACCTATCCAATGGTGTAGGTTTCATTGCGATTTGAGCGAAAAAATTTTAAATTTTATTTTTCGAATAACTCCTTTTTTAAGCATTTTTGGAGTTTGTGCTCATACAAACAATTAATCTACGACACAAGACCTACCCAATGGTTTAGGTTTCATTGCGATTTGAGCGAAAAAAATTGAAATTTTATTTTTCGTATAACTCCTTTTTTACGCATTTTTGGAGTTTGTGCTCATACAAACAATTGATCTACGACGCAAGACCTATCCAATGGTGTAGGTTTTATTGCGATTTGAGCGAAAAAATTTTTAAATTTTATTTTTCGAATAACTCCTTTTTTACGCATTTTTGGAGTTTGTGCTCATACAAACAAATAATCTACGACACAAGACCTACCCAATGGTGTAGGTTTCATTGCGATTTGAGCGAAAAAATTTTAAATTTAATTTTTCGAATAACTCCTTTTTTACGCATTTTTGGAGTTTGTGCTCATACAAACAATTAATCTACGACACAAGACCTATCCAATGGTGTAGGTTTCATTGCGATTTGACCAAAAAGTTTTAAATTTTATTTTTCGAATAACTCCTTTTTTACGCATTTTTGGAGTTTGTGCTCATACAAACAAATAATCTACGACACAAGACCTACCCAATGGTGTAGGTTTCATTGCGATTTGAGCGAAAAAAATTTAAATTTAATTTTTCGAATAACTCCTTTTTTAAGCATTTTTGGAGTTTGTGCTCATACAAACAATTAATCTACGACGCAAGACCTATCCAATGGTGTAGGTTTCATTGCGATTTGAGCGAAAAAATTTTAAATTTCATTTTTCGAGTAACTCCTTTTATACGCATTTTTGGAGTTTGTGCTCATACAAACAATTAATCTACGACACAAGACCTATCCAATGGTGTAGGTTTCATTGCGATTTGAGCGAAAAAAATTTAAATTTTATTTTTCTAATAACTCCTTTTTTACGCATTTTTGCAGTTTGTGCTCATACAAACAATTAATCTACGACACAAGACCTATCCAATGGTGTAGGTTTCATTGCGATTTGAGCGAAAAAATTTTAAATTTTATATTTCGAATAACACCTTTTTTACGCATTTTTGGAGTTTGTGCTCATACAAACAATTAATCTACGACGCAAGACCTATCCAATGGTGTAGGTTTCATTGCGATTTAAGCGAAAAAAATTTAAATTTTATTTTTCGAATTACTCCTTTTTTACGCATTTTTGGAGTTTGTGCTCATACAAACAATTAATCTACGACACAAGACCTATCCAATGGTGTAGGTTTCATTGCGATTTGACCAAAAAATTTTAAATTTTATTTTTCGAATAACTCCTTTTTTACGCAGTTTTGGAGTTTGTGCTCATTCAAACAATTAATCTACGACGCAAGACCTATGCAATGGTGTAGGTTTCATTGCGATTTGAGCGAAAAAAAATTAAATTTTATATTTCGAATAACACCTTTTTTACGCATTTTTGGAGTTTGTGCTCATACAAAAAATTAATCTACGACGCAAGACCTATCCAATGGTGTAGGTTTCATTGCGATTTAAGCGAAAAAAATTTAAATTTTATTTTTCGAATAACTCCTTTTTTACGCATTTTTGGAGTTTGTGCTCATACAAACAATTAATCTACGACACAAGACCTATCCAATGGTGTAGGTTTCATTGCGATTTGACCAAAAAATTTTAAATTTTATTTTTCGAATAACTCCTTTTTTACGCATTTTTGGAGTTTGTGCTCATTCAAACAATTAATCTACGACGCAAGACCTATGCAATGGTGTAGGTTTCATTGCGATTCGAGCGAAAAAAAATTAAATTTTATATTTCGAATAACACCTTTTTTACGCATTTTTGGAGTTTGTGCTCATACAAAAAATTAATCTACGACGCAAGACCTATCCAATGGTGTAGGTTTCATTGCGATTTGACCAAAAAATTTTAAATTTTATTTTTCGAATAACTCCTTTTTTACGCATTTTTGGAGTTTGTGCTCATACAAACAAATAATCTACGACACAAGACCTACCCAATGGTGTAGGTTTCATTGCGATTTGAGCGAAAAAATTTTAAATTTAATTTTTCGAATAACTCCTTTTTTACGCATTTTTGGAGTTTGTGCTCATACAAACAATTAATCTACGACGCAAGACCTATCCAATGGTGTAGGTTTCATTGCGATTTGAGCGAAAAAATTTTAAATTTAATTTTTCGTATAACTCCTTTTTTACGCATTTTTGGAGTTTGTGCTCATACAAACAATTGATCTACGACACAAGACCTATCCAATGGTGTAGGTTTCATTGCGATTTGAGCGAAAAAATTTTAAATTTTATTTTTCGAATAACTCCTTTTTTAAGCATTTTTGGAGTTTGTGCTCATACAAACAATTAATCTACGACACAAGACCTACCCAATGGTTTAGGTTTCATTGCGATTTGAGCGAAAAAATTTTTAAATTTTATTTTTCGAATAACTCCTTTTTTACGCATTTTTGGAGTTTGTGCTCATACAAACAATTAATCTACGACGCAAGACCTATCAAATGGTGCAGGTTTCATTGCGATTCGAGCGAAAAAAATTTAAATTTTATTTTTCGAATAACTCCTTTTTTACGCATTTTTGGAGTTTGTGCTGATACAAACAATTAATCTACGACGCAAGACCTATCCAATGGTGTAGGTTTTATTGCGATTTGAGCGAAAAAAATTTTAAATTTTATTTTTCGAATAACTCCTTTTTTACGCATTTTTGGAGTTTGTGCTCATACAAACAATTAATCTACGACGCAAGACCTATCCAATGGTGTAGGTTTCATTGCGAATATTTTTCGAATAACTCCTTTTTACGCATTTTTTGGAGTTTGTGCTCATACAAGCAATTAATCTACGACACAAGACCTATCCAATGGTGTAGGTTTCATTGCGATTTGAGCGAAAAAATTTTAAATTTTATTTTTCGAATAACTCCTTTTTTACGCATTTTTGGAGTTTGTGCTGATACAAACAATTAATCTATGACGCAAGACCTATCAAATGGTGCAGGTTTCATTGCGATTGGAGCGAAAAAAAATTTAAATTTTATTTTTCGAATAACTCCTTTCTTACGCATTTTTGGAGTTTGTGCTCATACACACAATTAATCTACGACGCAAAACCTATCCAATGGTGTAGGTTTCATTGCGATTTGAGCGAAAAAATTTTAAATTTTATTTTTCGAATAACTCCTTTTTTACGCATTTTTGGAGTTTGTGCTCATACAAACAATTAATCTAGGACGCAAGACCTATCCAATGGTGTACGTTTCATTGCGATTATTTTTCGAATAACTCCTTTTTTACGCATTTTTGGAGTTTGTGCTCATACAAACAATTAATCTACGACGCAAGACCTATCCAATGGTGTAGGTTTTATTGCGATTTGAGCGAAAAAATTTTTAAATTTTATTTTTCGAATAACTCTTTTTTTACGCATTTTTGGAGTTTGTGCTCATACAAACAATTAATCTACGACGCAAAACCTATCCAATGGTGTAGGTTTCATTGCGATTATTTTTAGAATAATTCCTTTTTTACGCATTTTTGGAGTTTGTGCTCATACAAACAATTAATCTACGACGCAAGACCTATCTAATGGTGTAAGTTTCATTGCGATTCGAGCCAAACAATTTTAAATTTTATTTTTCGAATAACTCCTTTTTTACGCATTTTTGGAGTTTGTGCTCATACAAACAATTAATCTACGACACAAGACCTATCCAATGGTGTAGGTTTCATTGCGATTTGAGCGAAAAAATTTTAAATTTTATTTTTCGAATAACTCCTTTTTTACGCATTTTTGGAGTTTGTGCTCATACAAACAATTAATCTAAGACGCAAGACCTATCCAATGATGTAGGTTTCATTGCGATTTGAGCGAAAAAATTTTTAAATTTTATTTTTCGAATAACTCCTTTTTTACTTATTTTTGGAGTTTGTGCTCATACAAACAATTAATCTACGACGCAAGACCTATCCAATGGTGTAGGTTTCATTGCGATTTGAGCGAAAAAAATTTTAAATTTTATTTTTCGAATAACTCCTTTTTTACGCATTTTTGGAGTTTGTGCTCATACAAACAATTAATCTACGACGCAAGACCTATCCGATGGTGTAGGTTTCATTGCGATTTGAGCGAAAAAATTTTAAATTTTATTTTTCGAATAACTCCTTTTTTAAGCATTTTTGGAGTTTGTGCTCATACAAACAATTAATCTACGACACAAGACCTACCCAATGGTTTAGGTTTCATTGCAATTTGAGCGAAAAAATTTTAAATTTTATTTTTCGAATAACTCCTTTTTTACGCATTTTTGGAGTTTGTGCTCATACAAACAATTAATCTACGACACAAGACCTATCCAATGGTGTAGGTTTCATTGCGATTTGAGCGAAAAAAATTTAAATTTTATTTTTCGAATAACTCCTTTTTTACTTATTTTTGGAGTTTGTGCTCATACAAACAATTAATCTACGACGCAAGACCTATCCAATGGTGTAGGTTTCATTGCGATTTGAGCGAAAAAATTTTTAAATTTTATTTTTCGAATAACTCCTTTTTTACTTATTTTTGGAGTTTGTGCTCATACAAACAATTAATCTACGACGCAAGACCTATCCAATGGTGTAGGTTTCATTGCGATTTGAGCGAAAAAAATTTTAAATTTTATTTTTCGAATAACTCCTTTTTTACGCATTTTTGGAGTTTGTGCTTATACAAACAATTAATCTACGACACAAGACCTATCCAATGATGTAGGTTTCATTGCGATTTGACCAAAAAATTTTAAATTTTATTTTTCGAATAACTCGTTTTTTACGCATTTTTGGAGTTTGTGCTCATACAAACAATTGATCTACGACACAAGACCTATCCAATGGTGTAGGTTTCATTGCGATTTGAGCGAAAAAATTTTAAATTTTATTTTTCGAATAACTCCTTTTTTAAGCATTTTTGGAGTTTGTGCTCATACAAACAATTAATCTACGACACAAGACTTACCCAATGGTTTAGGTTTCATTGCAATTTGAGCGAAAAAATTTTAAATTTTATTTTTCGAATAACTCCTTTTTTACGCATTTTTGGAGCTTGTGCTCATACAAACAATTAATCTACGACACAAGACCTATCCAATGGTGTAGGTTTCATTGCGATTTGAGCGAAAAAATTTTAAATTTTATTTTTCGAATAACTCCTTTTTTACGCATTTTTGGAGTTTGTGCTCATACAAAAAATTAATCTACGACGCAAGACCTATCCAATGGTGTAGGTTTCATTGCGATTTGAGCGAAAAAAATTTTAAATTTTATTTTTCGAATAACTCCTTTTTACGCATTTTTGGAGTACAATACAAACATACAAATTGTCATACAAACAATTAATCTACGACACAAGACCTATCCAATGGTGTAGGTTTCATTGCGATTTGACCAAAAAATTTTAAATTTTATTTTTCGAATAACTCCTTTTTTACGCATTTTTGGAGTTTGTGCTCATACAAACAAATAATCTACGACACAAGACCTACCCAATGGTGTAGGTTTCATTGCGATTTGAGCGAAAAAATTTTAAATTTAATTTTTCGAATAACTCCTTTTTTACGCATTTTTGGAGTTTGTGCTCATACAAACAATTAATCTACGACGCAAGACCTATCCAATGGTGTAGGTTTCATTGCGATTTGAGCGAAAAAAATTTAAATTTAATTTTTCGAATAACTCCTTTTTTACGCATTTTTGGAGTTTGTGCTCATACAAACAATTAATCTACGACGCAAGACCTATCCAATGGTGTAGGTTTCATTGCGATTTGAAGGAAAAAAATTGAAATTTTATTTTTCGTATAACTCCTTTTTTACGCATTTTTGGAGTTTGTGCTCATACAAACAATTGATCTACGACACAAGACCTATCCAATGGTGTAGGTTTCATTGCGATTTGAGCGAAAAAAAATGAAATTTTATTTTTCGTATAACTCCTTTTTTACGAATTTTTGGAGTTTGTGCTCATACAAACAATTGATCTACGACACAAGACCTATCCAATGGTGTAGGTTTCATTGCGATTTGAGCGAAAAAATTTTAAATTTTATTTTTCGAATAACTCCTTTTTTAAGCATTTTTGGAGTTTGTGCTCATACAAACAATTAATCTACGACACAAGACCTACCCAATGGTTTAGGTTTCATTGCAATTTGAGCGAAAAAATTTTAAATTTTATTTTTCGAATAACTCCTTTTTTACGCATTTTTGGAGTTTGTGCTCATACAAACAATTAATCTATGACACAAGACCTATCCAATGGTGTAGGTTTCATTGCGATTTGAGCGAAAAAATTTTAAATTTTATTTTTCGAATAACTCCTTTTTTACGCATTTTTGGAGTTTGTGCTCATACAAACAATTTCGAATAACTCCTTTTTTACGCATTTTTGGAGTTTGTGCTCATACAAACAAATAATCTACGACACAAGACCTACCCAATGGTGTAGGTTTCATTGCGATTTGAGCGAAAAAATTTTAAATTTAATTTTTCGAATAACTCCTTTTTTACGCATTTTTGGAGTTTGTGCTCATACAAACAATTAATCTACGACGCAAGACCTATCCAATGGTGTAGGTTTCATTGCGATTTGAGCGAAAAAATTTTAAATTTTATTTTTCGAATAACTCCTTTTTTAAGCATTTTTGGAGTTTGTGCTCATACAAACAATTAATCTACGACACAAGACCTACCCAATGGTTTAGGTTTCATTGCAATTTGAGCGAAAAAATTTTAAATTTTATTTTTCGAATTACTCCTTTTTTACGCATTTTTGGAGTTTGTGCTCATACAAACAATTAATCTACGACGCAAGACCTATCCAATGGTGTAGGTTTCATTGCGATTTGAGCGAAAAAAATTCTAAATTTTATTTTTCGAATAACTCCTTTTTTAAGCATTTTTGGAGTTTGTGCTCATACAAACAATTAATCTACGACACAAGACCTACCCAATGGTTTAGGTTTCATTGCAATTTGAGCGAAAAAATTTTAAATTTTATTTTTCGACTAACTCCTTTTTTACGCATTTTTGGAGTTTGTGCTCATACAAACAAATAATCTACGACACAAGACCTACCCAATGGTGTAGGTTTCATTGCGATTTGAGCGAAAAAATTTTAAATTTAATTTTTCGAATAACTCCTTTTTTAAGCATTTTTGGAGTTTGTGCTCATACAAACAATTAATCTACGACGCAAGACCTATCCAATGGTGTAGGTTTCATTGCGATTTGAGCGAAAAAATTTTAAATTTCATTTTTCGAATAACTCCTTTTATACGCATTTTTGGAGTTTGTGCTCATACAAACAATTAATCTACGACACAAGACCTATCCAATGGTGTAGGTTTCATTGCGATTTGAGCGAAAAAATTTTAAATTTTATATTTCGAATAACACCTTTTTTACGCATTTTTGGAGTTTGTGCTCATACAAACAATTAATCTACGACGCAAGACCTATCCAATGGTGTAGGTTTCATTGCGATTTGAGCGAAAAAAATTTAAATTTTATTTTTCGAATTACTCCTTTTTTACGCATTTTTGGAGTTTGTGCTCATACAAACAATTAATCTACGACACAAGACCTATCCAATGGTGTAGGTTTCATTGCGATTTGAGCGAAAAAAATTTTAAATTTTATTTTTCGAATAACTCCTTTTTTAAGCATTTTTGGAGTTTGTGCTCATACAAACAATTAATCTACGACACAAGACCTACCCAATGGTTTAGGTTTCATTGCAATTTGAGCGAAAAAATTTTAAATTTTATTTTTCGAATAACTCCTTTTTTACGCATTTTTGGAGTTTGTGCTCATACAAACAATTAATCTACGACACAAGACCTATCCAATGGTGTAGGTTTCATTGCGATTTGACCAAAAAGTTTTAAATTTTATTTTTCGAATAACTCCTTTTTTACGCATTTTTGGAGTTTGTGCTCATACAAACAAATAATCTACGACACAAGACCTACCCAATGGTGTAGGTTTCATTGCGATTTGAGCGAAAAAAATTTAAATTTAATTTTTCGAATAACTCCTTTTTTAAGCATTTTTGGAGTTTGTGCTCATACAAACAATTAATCTACGACGCAAGACCTATCCAATGGTGTAGGTTTCATTGCGATTTGAGCGAAAAAATTTTAAATTTCATTTTTCGAGTAACTCCTTTTATACGCATTTTTGGAGTTTGTGCTCATACAAACAATTAATCTACGACACAAGACCTATCCAATGGTGTAGGTTTCATTGCGATTTGAGCGAAAAAAATTTAAATTTTATTTTTCTAATAACTCCTTTTTTACGCATTTTTGCAGTTTGTGCTCATACAAACAATTAATCTACGACACAAGACCTATCCAATGGTGTAGGTTTCATTGCGATTTGAGCGAAAAAATTTTAAATTTTATATTTCGAATAACACCTTTTTTACGCATTTTTGGAGTTTGTGCTCATACAAACAATTAATCTACGACGCAAGACCTATCCAATGGTGTAGGTTTCATTGCGATTTAAGCGAAAAAAATTTAAATTTTATTTTTCGAATTACTCCTTTTTTACGCATTTTTGGAGTTTGTGCTCATACAAACAATTAATCTACGACACAAGACCTATCCAATGGTGTAGGTTTCATTGCGATTTGACCAAAAAATTTTAAATTTTATTTTTCGAATAACTCCTTTTTTACGCAGTTTTGGAGTTTGTGCTCATTCAAACAATTAATCTACGACGCAAGACCTATGCAATGGTGTAGGTTTCATTGCGATTTGAGCGAAAAAAAATTAAATTTTATATTTCGAATAACACCTTTTTTACGCATTTTTGGAGTTTGTGCTCATACAAAAAATTAATCTACGACGCAAGACCTATCCAATGGTGTAGGTTTCATTGCGATTTAAGCGAAAAAAATTTAAATTTTATTTTTCGAATAACTCCTTTTTTACGCATTTTTGGAGTTTGTGCTCATACAAACAATTAATCTACGACACAAGACCTATCCAATGGTGTAGGTTTCATTGCGATTTGACCAAAAAATTTTAAATTTTATTTTTCGAATAACTCCTTTTTTACGCATTTTTGGAGTTTGTGCTCATTCAAACAATTAATCTACGACGCAAGACCTATGCAATGGTGTAGGTTTCATTGCGATTCGAGCGAAAAAAAATTAAATTTTATATTTCGAATAACACCTTTTTTACGCATTTTTGGAGTTTGTGCTCATACAAAAAATTAATCTACGACGCAAGACCTATCCAATGGTGTAGGTTTCATTGCGATTTGAGCGAAAAAAATTTTAAATTTTATTTTTCGAATAACTCCTTTTTACGCATTTTTGGAGTACAATACAAACATACAAATTGTCATACAAACAATTAATCTACGACACAAGACCTATCCAATGGTGTAGGTTTCATTGCGATTTGACCAAAAAATTTTAAATTTTATTTTTCGAATAACTCCTTTTTTACGCATTTTTGGAGTTTGTGCTCATACAAACAAATAATCTACGACACAAGACCTACCCAATGGTGTAGGTTTCATTGCGATTTGAGCGAACAAATTTTAAATTTAATTTTTCGAATAACTCCTTTTTTACGCATTTTTGGAGTTTGTGCTCATACAAACAATTAATCTACGACGCAAGACCTATCCAATGGTGTAGGTTTCATTGCGATTTGAGCGAAAAAATTTTAAATTTAATTTTTCGTATAACTCCTTTTTTACGCATTTTTGGAGTTTGTGCTCATACAAACAATTGATCTACGACACAAGACCTATCCAATGGTGTAGGTTTCATTGCGATTTGAGCGAAAAAATTTTAAATTTTATTTTTCGAATAACTCCTTTTTTAAGCATTTTTGGAGTTTGTGCTCATACAAACAATTAATCTACGACACAAAACCTACCCAATGGTTTAGGTTTCATTGCGATTTGAGCGAAAAAAATTGAAATTTTATTTTTCGTATAACTCCTTTTTTACGCATTTTTGGAGTTTGTGCTCATACAAACAATTGATCTACGACGCAAGACCTATCCAATGGTGTAGGTTTTATTGCGATTTGAGCGAAAAAATTTTTAAATTTTATTTTTCGAATAACTCCTTTTTTACGCATTTTTGGAGTTTGTGCTCATACAAACAATTAATCTACGACGCAAGACCTATCAAATGGTGCAGGTTTCATTGCGATTCGAGCGAAAAAAATTTAAATTTTATTTTTCGAATAACTCCTTTTTTACGCTTTTTTGGAGTTTGTGCTGATACAAACAATTAATCTACGACGCAAGACCTATCCAATGGTGTAGGTTTTATTGCGATTTGAGCGAAAAAATTTTTAAATTTTATTTTTCGAATAACTCCTTTTTTACGCATTTTTGGAGTTTGTGCTCATACAAACAATTAATCTACGACGCAAGACCTATCCAATGGTGTAGGTTTCATTGCGAATATTTTTCGAATAACTCCTTTTTACGCATTTTTTGGAGTTTGTGCTCATACAAGCAATTAATCTACGACACAAGACCTATCCAATGGTGTAGGTTTCATTGCGATTTGAGCGAAAAAATTTTAAATTTTATTTTTCGAATAACTCCTTTTTTACGCATTTTTGGAGTTTGTGCTGATACAAACAATTAATCTATGACGCAAGACCTATCAAATGGTGCAGGTTTCATTGCGATTGGAGCGAAAAAAAATTTAAATTTTATTTTTCGAATAACTCCTTTCTTACGCATTTTTGGAGTTTGTGCTCATACACACAATTAATCTACGACGCAAAACCTATCCAATGGTGTAGGTTTCATTGCGATTTGAGCGAAAAAATTTTAAATTTTATTTTTCGAATAACTCCTTTTTTACGCATTTTTGGAGTTTGTGCTCATACAAACAATTAATCTAGGACGCAAGACCTATCCAATGGTGTACGTTTCATTGCGATTATTTTTCGAATAACTCCTTTTTTACGCATTTTTGGAGTTTGTGCTCATACAAACAATTAATCTACGACGCAAGACCTATCCAATGGTGTAGGTTTTATTGCGATTTGAGCGAAAAAATTTTTAAATTTTATTTTTCGAATAACTCTTTTTTTACGCATTTTTGGAGTTTGTGCTCATACAAACAATTAATCTACGACGCAAAACCTATCCAATGGTGTAGGTTTCATTGCGATTATTTTTAGAATAATTCCTTTTTTACGCATTTTTGGAGTTTGTGCTCATACAAACAATTAATCTACGACGCAAGACCTATCTAATGGTGTAAGTTTCATTGCGATTCGAGCCAAAAAATTTTAAATTTTATTTTTCGAATAACTCCTTTTTTACGCATTTTTGGAGTTTGTGCTCATACAAACAATTAATCTACGACGCAAGACCTATCTAATGGTGTAGGTTTCATTGCGATTCAAGCAAAAAAATTTTAAATTTCATTTTTCGAATAACTCCTTTTTTACGCATTTTTGGAGTTTTTGCTCATACAAACAATTAATCTACGACGCAAGACCTATCCAATGGTGTAGGTTTCATTGCGAATATTTTTCGAATAACTCCTTTTTACGCATTTTTGGAGTTTGTGCTCATACAAACAATTAATCTATGACGCAAGACCTATCAAATGGTGCAGGTTTCATTGCGATTGGAGCGAAAAAAATTTAAATTTTATTTTTCGAATAACTCCTTTCTTACGCATTTTTGGAGTTTGTGCTCATACACACAATTAATCTACGACGCAAAACCTATCCAATGGTGTAGGTTTCATTGCGATTTGAGCGAAAAAATTTTAAATTTTATTTTTCGAATAACTCCTTTTTTACGCATTTTTGGAGTTTGTGCTCATACAAACAATTAATCTAGGACGCAAGACCTATCCAATGGTGTAGGTTTCATTGCGATTATTTTTCGAATAACTCCTTTTTTACGCATTTTTGGAGTTTGTGCTCATACAAACAATTAATCTACGACGCAAGACCTATCCAATGGTGTAGGTTTCATTGCGATTATTTTTCGAATAATTCCTTTTTTACGCATTTTTGGAGTTTGTGCTCATACAAACAATTAATCTACGACGCAAGACCTATCTAATGGTATAAGTTTCATTGCGATTCGAGCCAAAAAATTTTAAATTTTATTTTTCGAATAACTCCTTTTTTACGCATTTTTGGAGTTTGTGCTCATACAAACAATTAATCTACGACGCAAGACCTATCTAATGGTGTAGGTTTCATTGCGATTCAAGCGAAAAAATTTTAAATTTTATTTTTCGAATAACTCCTTTTTTACGCATTTTTGGAGTTTTTGCTCATACAAACAATTAATCTACGACGCAAGACCTATCCAATGGTGTAGGTTTCATTGCGAATATTTTTCGAATAACTCCTTTTTACGCATTTTTGGAGTTTGTGCTCATACAAACAATTAATCTACGACACAAGACCTATCCAATGGTGTAGGTTTCATTGCGATTTGAGCGAAAAAAATTTAAATTTTATTTTTCTAATAACTCCTTTTTTACGCATTTTTGCAGTTTGTGCTCATACAAACAATTAATCTACGACACAAGACCTATCCAATGGTGTAGGTTTCATTGCGATTCAAGCGAAAAAATTTTAAATTTTATTTTTCGAATAACTCCTTTTTTACGCATTTTTGGAGTTTTTGCTCATACAAACAAATAATCTACGACACAAGACCTACCCAATGGTGTAGGTTTCATTGCGATTTGAGCGAAAAAATTTTAAATTTAATTTTTCGAATAACTCCTTTTTTACGCATTTTTGGAGTTTGTGCTCATACAAACAATTAATCTACGACGCAAGACCTATCCAATGGTGTAGGTTTCATTGCGATTTGAGCGAAAAAATTTTAAATTTTATTTTTCGAATAACTCCTTTTTTACGCATTTTTGGAGTTTGTGCTGATACAAACAATTAATCTATGACGCAAGACCTATCAAATGGTGCAGGTTTCATTGCGATTGGAGCGAAAAAAAATTTAAATTTTATTTTTCGAATAACTCCTTTCTTACGCATTTTTGGAGTTTGTACTCATACACACAATTAATCTACGACGCAAAACCTATCCAATGGTGTAGGTTTCATTGCGATTTGAGCGAAAAAATTTTAAATTTTATTTTTCGAATAACTCCTTTTTTACGCATTTTTGGAGTTTGTGCTCATACAAACAATTAATCTAGGACGCAAGACCTATCCAATGGTGTACGTTTCATTGCGATTATTTTTCGAATAACTCCTTTTTTACGCATTTTTGGAGTTTGTGCTCATACAAACAATTAATCTACGACGCAAGACCTATCCAATGGTGTAGGTTTTATTGCGATTTGAGCGAAAAAATTTTTAAATTTTATTTTTCGAATAACTCTTTTTTTACGCATTTTTGGAGTTTGTGCTCATACAAACAATTAATCTACGACGCAAAACCTATCCAATGGTGTAGGTTTCATTGCGATTATTTTTAGAATAATTCCTTTTTTACGCATTTTTGGAGTTTGTGCTCATACAAACAATTAATCTACGACGCAAGACCTATCTAATGGTGTAAGTTTCATTGCGATTCGAGCCAAAAAATTTTAAATTTTATTTTTCGAATAACTCCTTTTTTACGCATTTTTGGAGTTTGTGCTCATACAAACAATTAATCTACGACGCAAGACCTATCTAATGGTGTAGGTTTCATTGCGATTCAAGCAAAAAAATTTTAAATTTCATTTTTCGAATAACTCCTTTTTTACGCATTTTTGGAGTTTTTGCTCATACAAACAATTAATCTACGACGCAAGACCTATCCAATGGTGTAGGTTTCATTGCGAATATTTTTCGAATAACTCCTTTTTACGCATTTTTGGAGTTTGTGCTCATACAAACAATTAATCTATGACGCAAGACCTATCAAATGGTGCAGGTTTCATTGCGATTGGA
Source organism: Neoascia interrupta (assembly GCA_947623515.1). Classification (NCBI taxonomy): domain Eukaryota; kingdom Metazoa; phylum Arthropoda; class Insecta; order Diptera; family Syrphidae; genus Neoascia; species Neoascia interrupta. The sequence continues at coordinate 104,058,123 of OX392462.1, forward strand.
GCGAAAAAAATTTAAATTTTATTTTTCGAATAACTCCTTTCTTACGCATTTTTGGAGTTTGTGCTCATACACACAATTAATCTACGACGCAAAACCTATCCAATGGTGTAGGTTTCATTGCGATTTGAGCGAAAAAATTTTAAATTTTATTTTTCGAATAACTCCTTTTTTACGCATTTTTGGAGTTTGTGCTCATACAAACAATTAATCTAGGACGCAAGACCTATCCAATGGTGTAGGTTTCATTGCGATTATTTTTCGAATAACTCCTTTTTTACGCATTTTTGGAGTTTGTGCTCATACAAACAATTAATCTACGACGCAAGACCTATCCAATGGTGTAGGTTTCATTGCGATTATTTTTCGAATAATTCCTTTTTTACGCATTTTTGGAGTTTGTGCTCATACAAACAATTAATCTACGACGCAAGACCTATCTAATGGTATAAGTTTCATTGCGATTCGAGCCAAAAAATTTTAAATTTTATTTTTCGAATAACTCCTTTTTTACGCATTTTTGGAGTTTGTGCTCATACAAACAATTAATCTACGACGCAAGACCTATCTAATGGTGTAGGTTTCATTGCGATTCAAGCGAAAAAATTTTAAATTTTATTTTTCGAATAACTCCTTTTTTACGCATTTTTGGAGTTTTTGCTCATACAAACAATTAATCTACGACGCAAGACCTATCCAATGGTGTAGGTTTCATTGCGAATATTTTTCGAATAACTCCTTTTTACGCATTTTTGGAGTTTGTGCTCATACAAACAATTAATCTACGACACAAGACCTATCCAATGGTGTAGGTTTCATTGCGATTTGAGCGAAAAAAATTTAAATTTTATTTTTCTAATAACTCCTTTTTTACGCATTTTTGCAGTTTGTGCTCATACAAACAATTAATCTACGACACAAGACCTATCCAATGGTGTAGGTTTCATTGCGATTCAAGCGAAAAAATTTTAAATTTTATTTTTCGAATAACTCCTTTTTTACGCATTTTTGGAGTTTTTGCTCATACAAACAAATAATCTACGACACAAGACCTACCCAATGGTGTAGGTTTCATTGCGATTTGAGCGAAAAAATTTTAAATTTAATTTTTCGAATAACTCCTTTTTTACGCATTTTTGGAGTTTGTGCTCATACAAACAATTAATCTACGACGCAAGACCTATCCAATGGTGTAGGTTTCATTGCGATTTGAGCGAAAAAATTTTAAATTTAATTTTTCGAATAACTCCTTTTTTACGCATTTTTGGAGTTTGTGCTCATACAAACAATTAATCTACGACGCAAGACCTATCCAATGGTGTAGGTTTCATTGCGATTTGAGCGAAAAAAATTGAAATTTTATTTTTCGTATAACTCCTTTTTTACGCATTTTTGGAGTTTGTGCTCATACAAACAATTGATCTACGACACAAGACCTATCCAATGGTGTAGGTTTCATTGCGATTTGAGCGAAAAAATTTTAAATTTTATTTTTCGAATAACTCCTTTTTTAAGCATTTTTGGAGTTTGTGCTCATACAAACAATTAATCTACGACACAAGACCTACCCAATGGTTTAGGTTTCATTGCAATTTGAGCGAAAAAACTTTAAATTTTATTTTTCGAATAACTCCTTTTTTACGCATTTTTGGAGTTTGTGCTCATACAAACAATTAATCTACGACACAAGACCTATCCAATGGTGTAGGTTTCATTGCGATTTGAGCGAAAAAAATTTAAATTTTATTTTTCGAATAACTCCTTTTTTACGCATTTTTGGAGTTTGTGCTCATACAAACAATTAATCTAAGACGCAAGACCTATCCAATGGTGTAGGTTTCATTGCGATTTGAGCGAAAAAATTTTTAAATTTTATTTTTCGAATAACTCCTTTTTTACTTATTTTTGGAGTTTGTGCTCATACAAACAATTAATCTACGACGCAAGACCTATCCAATGGTGTAGGTTTCATTGCGATTTGAGCGAAAAAAATTTTAAATTTTATTTTTCGAATAACTCCTTTTTTACGCATTTTTGGAGTTTGTGCTCATACAAACAATTAATCTACGACGCAAGACCTATCCAATGGTGAAGGTTTCATTGCGATTTGAGCGAAAAAAATTTAAATTTTATTTTTCGAATAACTCCTTTTTTACGCATTTTTGGAGTTTGTGCTCATACAAACAATTAATCTACGACACAAGACCTATCCAATGGTGTAGGTTTCATTGCGATTTGACCAAAAAATTTTAAATTTTATTTTTCGAATAACTCCTTTTTTACGCATTTTTGGAGTTTGTGCTCATACAAACAAATAATCTACGACACAAGACCTACCCAATGGTGTAGGTTTCATTGCGATTTGAGCGAAAAAAATTTAAATTTAATTTTTCGAATAACTCCTTTTTTAAGCATTTTTGGAGTTTGTGCTCATACAAACAATTAATCTACGACGCAAGACCTATCCAATGGTGTAGGTTTCATTGCGATTTGAGCGAAAAAATTTTAAATTTCATTTTTCGAATAACTCCTTTTATACGCATTTTTGGAGTTTGTGCTCATACAAACAATTAATCTACGACACAAGACCTATCCAATGGTGTAGGTTTCATTGCGATTTGAGCGAAAAAAATTTAAATTTTATTTTTCTAATAACTCCTTTTTTACGCATTTTTGCAGTTTGTGCTCATACAAACAATTAATCTACGACACAAGACCTATCCAATGGTGTAGGTTTCATTGCGATTTGAGCGAAAAAATTTTAAATTTTATATTTCGAATAACACCTTTTTTACGCATTTTTGGAGTTTGTGCTCATACAAACAATTAATCTACGACGCAAGACCTATCCAATGGTGTAGGTTTCATTGCGATTTAAGCGAAAAAAATTTAAATTTTATTTTTCGAATTACTCCTTTTTTACGCATTTTTGGAGTTTGTGCTCATACAAACAATTAATCTACGACACAAGACCTATCCAATGGTGTAGGTTTCATTGCGATTTGACCAAAAAATTTTAAATTTTATTTTTCGAATAACTCCTTTTTTACGCAGTTTTGGAGTTTGTGCTCATTCAAACAATTAATCTACGACGCAAGACCTATGCAATGGTGTAGGTTTCATTGCGATTTGAGCGAAAAAAAATTAAATTTTATATTTCGAATAACACCTTTTTTACGCATTTTTGGAGTTTGTGCTCATACAAAAAATTAATCTACGACGCAAGACCTGTCCAATGGTGTAGGTTTCATTGCGATTTAAGCGAAAAAAATTTAAATTTTATTTTTCGAATAACTCCTTTTTTACGCATTTTTGGAGTTTGTGCTCATACAAACAATTAATCTACGACACAAGACCTATCCAATGGTGTAGGTTTCATTGCGATTTGACCAAAAAATTTTAAATTTTATTTTTCGAATAACTCCTTTTTTACGCATTTTTGGAGTTTGTGCTCATTCAAACAATTAATCTACGACGCAAGACCTATGCAATGGTGTAGGTTTCATTGCGATTCGAGCGAAAAAAAATTAAATTTTATATTTCGAATAACACCTTTTTTACGCATTTTTGGAGTTTGTGCTCATACAAAAAATTAATCTACGACGCAAGACCTATCCAATGGTGTAGGTTTCATTGCGATTTGAGCGAAAAAAATTTTAAATTTTATTTTTCGAATAACTCCTTTTTACGCATTTTTGGAGTACAATACAAACATACAAATTGTCATACAAACAATTAATCTACGACACAAGACCTATCCAATGGTGTAGGTTTCATTGCGATTTGACCAAAAAATTTTAAATTTTATTTTTCGAATAACTCCTTTTTTACGCATTTTTGGAGTTTGTGCTCATACAAACAAATAATCTACGACACAAGACCTACCCAATGGTTGGGTTTCATTGCGATTTGAGCGAAAAAATTTTAAATTTAATTTTTCGAATAACTCCTTTTTTACGCATTTTTGGAGTTTGTGCTCATACAAACAATTAATCTACGACGCAAGACCTATCCAATGGTGTAGGTTTCATTGCGATTTGAGCGAAAAAATTTTAAATTTAATTTTTCGTATAACTCCTTTTTTACGCATTTTTGGAGTTTGTGCTCATACAAACAATTGATCTACGACACAAGACCTATCCAATGGTGTAGGTTTCATTGCGATTTGAGCGAAAAAATTTTAAATTTTATTTTTCGAATAACTCCTTTTTTAAGCATTTTTGGAGTTTGTGCTCATACAAACAATTAATCTACGACACAAGACCTACCCAATGGTTTAGGTTTCATTGCGATTTGAGCGAAAAAAATTGAAATTTTATTTTTCGTATAACTCCTTTTTTACGCATTTTTGGAGTTTGTGCTCATACAAACAATTGATCTACGACGCAAGACCTATCCAATGGTGTAGGTTTTATTGCGATTTGAGCGAAAAAATTTTTAAATTTTATTTTTCGAATAACTCCTTTTTTACGCATTTTTGCAGTTTGTGCTCATACAAACAATTAATCTACGACGCAAGACCTATCAAATGGTGCAGGTTTCATTGCGATTCGAGCGAAAAAAATTTTAAATTTTATTTTTCGAATAACTCCTTTTTTACGCATTTTTGGAGTTTGTGCTGATACAAACAATTAATCTACGACGCAAGACCTATCCAATGGTGTAGGTTTTATTGCGATTTGAGCGAAAAAAATTTTAAATTTTATTTTTCGAATAACTCCTTTTTTACGCATTTTTGGAGTTTGTGCTCATACAAACAATTAATCTACGACGCAAGACCTATCCAATGGTGTAGGTTTCATTGCGAATATTTTTCGAATAACTCCTTTTTACGCATTTTTGGAGTTTGTGCTCATACAAGCAATTAATCTACGACACAAGACCTATCCAATGGTGTAGGTTTCATTGCGATTTGAGCGAAAAAAAATTAAATTTTATATTTCGAATAACACCTTTTTTACGCATTTTTGGAGTTTGTGCTCATACAAAAAATTAATCTACGACGCAAGACCTGTCCAATGGTGTAGGTTTCATTGCGATTTAAGCGAAAAAAATTTAAATTTTATTTTTCGAATAACTCCTTTTTTACGCATTTTTGGAGTTTGTGCTCATACAAACAATTAATCTACGACACAAGACCTATCCAATGGTGTAGGTTTCATTGCGATTTGACCAAAAAATTTTAAATTTTATTTTTCGAATAACTCCTTTTTTACGCATTTTTGGAGTTTGTGCTCATTCAAACAATTAATCTACGACGCAAGACCTATGCAATGGTGTAGGTTTCATTGCGATTCGAGCGAAAAAAAATTAAATTTTATATTTCGAATAACACCTTTTTTACGCATTTTTGGAGTTTGTGCTCATACAAAAAATTAATCTACGACGCAAGACCTATCCAATGGTGTAGGTTTCATTGCGATTTGAGCGAAAAAAATTTTAAATTTTATTTTTCGAATAACTCCTTTTTACGCATTTTTGGAGTACAATACAAACATACAAATTGTCATACAAACAATTAATCTACGACACAAGACCTATCCAATGGTGTAGGTTTCATTGCGATTTGACCAAAAAATTTTAAATTTTATTTTTCGAATAACTCCTTTTTTACGCATTTTTGGAGTTTGTGCTCATACAAACAAATAATCTACGACACAAGACCTACCCAATGGTTGGGTTTCATTGCGATTTGAGCGAAAAAATTTTAAATTTAATTTTTCGAATAACTCCTTTTTTACGCATTTTTGGAGTTTGTGCTCATACAAACAATTAATCTACGACGCAAGACCTATCCAATGGTGTAGGTTTCATTGCGATTTGAGCGAAAAAATTTTAAATTTAATTTTTCGTATAACTCCTTTTTTACGCATTTTTGGAGTTTGTGCTCATACAAACAATTGATCTACGACACAAGACCTATCCAATGGTGTAGGTTTCATTGCGATTTGAGCGAAAAAATTTTAAATTTTATTTTTCGAATAACTCCTTTTTTAAGCATTTTTGGAGTTTGTGCTCATACAAACAATTAATCTACGACACAAGACCTACCCAATGGTTTAGGTTTCATTGCGATTTGAGCGAAAAAAATTGAAATTTTATTTTTCGTATAACTCCTTTTTTACGCATTTTTGGAGTTTGTGCTCATACAAACAATTGATCTACGACGCAAGACCTATCCAATGGTGTAGGTTTTATTGCGATTTGAGCGAAAAAATTTTTAAATTTTATTTTTCGAATAACTCCTTTTTTACGCATTTTTGGAGTTTGTGCTCATACAAACAATTAATCTACGACGCAAGACCTATCAAATGGTGCAGGTTTCATTGCGATTCGAGCGAAAAAAATTTTAAATTTTATTTTTCGAATAACTCCTTTTTTACGCATTTTTGGAGTTTGTGCTGATACAAACAATTAATCTACGACGCAAGACCTATCCAATGGTGTAGGTTTTATTGCGATTTGAGCGAAAAAAATTTTAAATTTTATTTTTCGAATAACTCCTTTTTTACGCATTTTTGGAGTTTGTGCTCATACAAACAATTAATCTACGACGCAAGACCTATCCAATGGTGTAGGTTTCATTGCGAATATTTTTCGAATAACTCCTTTTTACGCATTTTTGGAGTTTGTGCTCATACAAGCAATTAATCTACGACACAAGACCTATCCAATGGTGTAGGTTTCATTGCGATTTGAGCGAAAAAATTTTAAATTTTATTTTTCGAATAACTCCTTTTTTACGCATTTTTGGAGTTTGTGCTGATACAAACAATTAATCTATGACGCAAGACCTATCAAATGGTGCAGGTTTCATTGCGATTGGAGCGAAAAAAAATTTAAATTTTATTTTTCGAATAACTCCTTTCTTACGCATTTTTGGAGTTTGTGCTCATACACACAATTAATCTACGACGCAAAACCTATCCAATGGTGTAGGTTTCATTGCGATTTGAGCGAAAAAATTTTAAATTTTATTTTTCGAATAACTCCTTTTTTACGCATTTTTGGAGTTTGTGCTCATACAAACAATTAATCTAGGACGCAAGACCTATCCAATGGTGTACGTTTCATTGCGATTATTTTTCGAATAACTCCTTTTTTACGCATTTTTGGAGTTTGTGCTCATACAAACAATTAATCTACGACGCAAGACCTATCCAATGGTGTAGGTTTTATTGCGATTTGAGCGAAAAAATTTTTAAATTTTATTTTTCGAATAACTCTTTTTTTACGCATTTTTGGAGTTTGTGCTCATACAAACAATTAATCTACGACGCAAAACCTATCCAATGGTGTAGGTTTCATTGCGATTATTTTTCGAATAATTCCTTTTTTACGCATTTTTGGAGTTTGTGCTCATACAAACAATTAATCTACGACGCAAGACCTATCTAATGGTGTAAGTTTCATTGCGATTCGAGCCAAAAGATTTTAAATTTTATTTTTCGAATAACTCCTTTTTTACGCATTTTTGGAGTTTGTGCTCATACAAACAATTAATCTACGACGCAAGACCTATCTAATGGTGTAGGTTTCATTGCGATCCAAGCGAAAAAATTTTAAATTTTATTTTTCGAATAACTCCTTTTTTACGCATTTTTGGAGTTTTTGCTCATACAAACAATTAATCTACGACGCAAGACCTATCCAATGGTGTAGGTTTCATTGCGAATATTTTTCGAATAACTCCTTTTTACGCATTTTTGGAGTTTGTGCTCATACAAACAATTAATCTATGACGCAAGACCTATCAAATGGTGCAGGTTTCATTGCGATTGGAGCGAAAAAAAATTTAAATTTTATTTTTCGAATAACTCCTTTCTTACGCATTTTTGGAGTTTGTGCTCATACACACAATTAATCTACGACGCAAAACCTATCCAATGGTGTAGGTTTCATTGCGATTTGAGCGAAAAAATTTTAAATTTTATTTTTCGAATAACTCCTTTTTTACGCATTTTTGGAGTTTGTGCTCATACAAACAATTAATCTAGGACGCAAGACCAATCCAATGGTGTAGGTTTCATTGCGATTATTTTTCGAATAACTCCTTTTTTACGCATTTTTGGAGTTTGTGCTCATACAAACAATTAATCTACGACGCAAGACCTATCCAATGGTGTAGGTTTCATTGCGATTATTTTTCGAATAATTCCTTTTTTACGCATTTTTGGAGTTTGTGCTCATACAAACAATTAATCTACGACGCAAGACCTATCTAATGGTGTAAGTTTCATTGCGATTCGAGCCAAAAAATTTTAAATTTTATTTTTCGAATAACTCCTTTTTTACGCATTTTTGGAGTTTGTGCTCATACAAACAATTAATCTACGACGCAAGACCTATCTAATGGTGTAGGTTTCATTGCGATTCAAGCGAAAAAATTTTAAATTTTATTTTTCGAATAACTCCTTTTTTACGCATTTTTGGAGTTTTTGCTCATACAAACAATTAATCTACGACGCAAGACCTATCCAATGGTGTAGGTTTCATTGCGAATATTTTTCGAATAACTCCTTTTTACGCATTTTTGGAGTTTGTGCTCATACAAACAATTAATCTACGACACAAGACCTATCCAATGGTGTAGGTTTAATTGCGATTTGAGCGAAAAAATTTTAAATTTTATTTTTCGAATAACTCCTTTTTTACGCATTTTTGGAGTTTGTGCTCATACAAACAATTAATCTACGACGCAAGACCTATCTAATGGTGTAGGTTTCATTGCGATTCAAGCGAAAAAATTTTAAATTTTATTTTTCGAATAACTCCTTTTTTACGCATTTTTGGAGTTTTTGCTCATACAAACAATTAATCTACGACGCAAGACCTATCCAATGGTGTAGGTTTCATTGCGAATATTTTTCGAATAACTCCTTTTTACGCATTTTTGGAGTTTGTGCTCATACAAACAATTAATCTACGACACAAGACCTATCCAATGGTGTAGGTTTAATTGCGATTTGAGCGAAAAAATTTTAAATTTTATTTTTCGAATAACTCCTTTTTTACGCATTTTTGGAGCTTGTGTTCATACAAACAATTAATCTACGACGCAAGACCTATCAAATGGTGCAGGTTTCATTGCGATTGGAGCGAAAAAAATTTTAAATTTTATTTTTCGAATAACTCCATTTTTACGCATTTTTGGAGTTTGTGCTCGTACAAGCAATTAATCTACGACGCAAGACCTATCCAATGGTGTAGGTTTCATTGCGATTTGAGCAAAAAAAAATTTAAATTTTATTTTTCGAATAACTCCTTTCTTACGCATTTGTGGAGTTTGTGCTCATACAAACAATTAATCTACGACGCAAGACCTATCCAATGGTGAAGGTTTCATTGCGATTTGAGCGAAGAAATTTTTAAATTTTATTTTTCGAATAACTCTTTTTTTACGCATTTTTGGAGTTTGTGCTCATACAAACAATTAATCTACGACGCAAGACCTATCTAATGGTGTAGGTTTCATTGCGAATATTTTTCGAATAACTCCTTTTTACGCATTTTTGGAGTTTGTGCTCATACAAACAATTAATCTACGACACAAGACCTATCCAATGGTGTAGGTTTAATTGCGATTTGAGCGAAAAAATTTTAAATTTTATTTTTCGAATAACTCCTTTTTTACGCATTTTTGGAGTTTGTGCTCATACAAACAATTAATCTACGACGCAAGACCTATCAAATGGTGCAGGTTTCATTGCGATTGGAGCGAAAAAAATTTTAAATTTTATTTTTCGAATAACTCCATTTTTACGCATTTTTGGAGTTTGTGCTCGTACAAGCAATTAATCTACGACGCAAGACCTATCCAATGGTGTAGGTTTCATTGCGATTTGAGCAAAAAAAAATTTAAATTTTATTTTTCGAATAACTCCTTTCTTACGCATTTGTGGAGTTTGTGCTCATACAAACAATTAATCTACGACGCAAGACCTATCCAATGGTGTAGGTTTCATTGCGATTTGAGCGAAAAAAATTTTAAATTTTATTTTTCGAATAACTCCTTTTTTACGCATTTTTGGAGTTTGTGCTCATACAAACAATTAATCTACGACGCAAGACCTATCTAATGGTGTAGGTTTCATTGCGAATATTTTTCGAATAACTCCTTTTTACGCATTTTTGGAGTTTGTGCTCATACAAACAATTAATCTACGACACAAGACCTATCCAATGGTGTAGGTTTAATTGCGATTTGAGCGAAAAAATTTTAAATTTTATTTTTCGAATAACTCCATTTTTACGCATTTTTGGAGTTTGTGCTCATACAATTAATTAATCTACGACGCAAGACCTATCCAATGGTGCAGGTTTCATTGCGATTGGAGCGAAAAAAATTTTAAATTTTATTTTTCGAATAACTCCATTTTTACGCATTTTTGGCGTTTGTGCTCGTACAAGCAATTAATCTACGACGCAAGACCTATCCAATGGTGTAGGTTTCATTGCGATTTGAGCAAAAAAAAATTTAAATTTTATTTTTCGAATAACTCCTTTCTTACGCATTTGTGGAGTTTGTGCTCATACAAACAATTAATCTACGACGCAAGACCTATCCAATGGTGTAGGTTTCATTGCGATTATTTTTCGAATAACTCCTTTTTTACGCATTTTTGGAGTTTGTGCTCATACAAACAATTAATCTACGACGCAAGACCTATCCAATGGTGTAGGTTTCATTGCGATTTGAGCAAAAAAAATTTAAATTTTATTTTTCGAATAACTCCTTTCTTACGCATTTGTGGAGTTTGTGCTCATACAAACAATTAATCTACGACGCAAGACCTATCCAATGGTGTAGGTTTCATTGCGATTTGAGCGAAAAAATTTTTAAATTTTATTTTTCGAATAACTCCTTTTTTACGCATTTTTGGAGTTTGTGCTCATACAAACAATTAATCTACGACGCAAGACCTATCTAATGGTGTAGGTTTCATTGCGAATATTTTTCGAATAACTCCTTTTTACGCATTTTTGGAGTTTGTGCTCATACAAACAATTAATCTACGACACAAGACCTATCCAATGGTGTAGGTTTAATTGCGATTTGAGCGAAAAAATTTTAAATTTTATTTTTCGAATAACTCCATTTTTACGCATTTTTGGAGTTTGTGCTCATGCAAACAATTAATCTACGACGCAAGACCTATCCAATGGTGCAGGTTTCATTGCGATTGGAGCGAAAAAAATTTTAAATTTTATTTTTCGAATAACTCCATTTTTACGCATTTTTGGAGTTTGTGCTCGTACAAGCAATTAATCTACGACGCAAGACCTATCCAATGGTGTAGGTTTCATTGCGATTTGAGCAAAAAAAAATTTAAATTTTATTTTTCGAATAACTCCTTTCTTACGCATTTGTGGAGTTTGTGCTCATACAAACAATTAATCTACGACGCAAGACCTATCCAATGGTGTAGGTTTCATTGCGATTATTTTTCGAATAACTCCTTTTTTACGCATTTTTGGAGTTTGTGCTCATACAAACAATTAATCTACGACGCAAGACCTATCTAATGGTGTAAGTTTCATTGCGATTCGAGCCAAAAAATTTTAAATTTTATTTTTCGAATAACTCCTTTTTTACGCATTTTTGGAGTTTGTGCTCATACAAACAATTAATCTACGACGCAAGACCTGTCTAATGGTGTAGGTTTCATTGCGATTCGAGCGAAAAAATTTTAAATTTTATTTTTCGAATAACTCCATTTTTACGCATTTTTGGATATTGTGCTCATACAAGCAATTAATCTACGACGCAAGACCTATCCAATGGTGTAGGTTTCATTGCGATTTGAGCAAAAAAAAAATTTAAATTTTATTTTTCGAATAACTCCTTTCTTACGCATTTTTGGAGTTTGTGCTCATACAAACAATTAATCTACGACGCAAGACCTATCCAATGGTGTAGGTTTCATTGCGATTTGAGCGAAAAAATTTTTAAATTTTATTTTTCGAATAACTCCTTTTTTACGCATTTTAGAGTTTTTGCTCATACAAACAATTAATCTACGACGCAGGACCTATCCAATGGTGTAGGTTTCATTGCGAATATTTTTCGAATAACTCCTTTTTACGCATTTTTGGAGTTTGTGCTCATACAAACAATTAATCTACGACACAAGACCTATCCAATGGTGTAGGTTTAATTGCGATTTGAGCGAAAAAATTTTAAATTTTATTTTTCGAATAACTCCTTTTTTACGCATTTTTGGAGTTTGTGCTTATAAAAACAATTAATCTACGACGCAAGACCTATCCAATGGTGTAGGTTTCATTGCGATTGGAGCGAAAAAAATTTTAAATTTTATTTTTCGAATAACTCCTTTTTACGCATTTTTGGAGTTTGTGCTCATACAAACAATTAATCTACGACACAAGACCTATCCAATGGTGTAGGTTTAATTGCGATTTGAGCGAAAAAATTTTAAATTTTATTTTTCGAATAACTCCTTTTTTACGCATTTTTGGAGTTTGTGCTCATACAAACAATTAATCTACGACGCAAGACCTATCCAATGGTGTAGGTTTCATTGCGAATATTTTTCGAATAACTCCTTTTTTACGCATTTTTGGAGTTTGTGCTCATACAAACAATTAATCTACGACGCAAGACCTATCAAATGGTGCAGGTTTCATTGCGATTGGAGCGAAAAAAATTTTAAATTTTATTTTTCGAATAACTCCTTTCTTACGCATTTTTGGAGTTTGTGCTCATACACACAATTAATCTACGACGCAAAACCTATCCAATGGTGTAGGTTTCATTACGATTTGAGCGAAAAAATTTTAAATTTCATTTTTCGAATAACTCCTTTTATACGCATTTTTGGAGTTTGTGCTCATACAAACAATTAATCTACGACACAAGACCTATCCAATGGTGTAGGTTTCATTGCGATTTGAGCGAAAAAATTTTGAATTTTATATTTCGAATAACACCTTTTTTACGCATTTTTGGAGTTTGTGCTCATACAAACAATTAATCTACGACGCAAGACCTATCCAATGGTGTAGGTTTCATTGCGATTTGACCAAAAAATTTTAAATTTTATTTTTCGAATAACTCCTTTTTTACGCATTTTTGGAGTTCGTGCTCATACAAACAAATAATCTACGACACAAGACCTACCCAATGGTGTAGGTTTCATTGCGATTTGAGCGAAAAAAATTTAAATTTTATTTTTCGAATAACTCCTTTTTTACGCATTTTTGGAGTTTGTGCTCATACAAACAATTAATCTACGACACAAGACCTATCCAATGGTGTAGGTTTAATTGCGATTTGAGCGAAAAAATTTTAAATTTTATTTTTCGAATAACTCATTTTTTACGCATTTTTGGAGTTTGTGCTCATACAAACAATTAATCTACGACGCAAGACCTATCCAATGGTGTAGGTTTCATTGCGATTTGAGCGAAAAAAATTTTAAATTTTGTTTTTCGAATAACTCCTTTTTTACGCATTTTTGGAGTTTGTGCTCATACAAACAATTAATCTACGACGCAAGACCTATCCAATGGTGTAGGTTTCATTGCGATTTGAGCGAAAAAATTTTTAAATTTTATTTTTCGAATAACTCCTTTTTTACGCATTTTTGGAGTTTGTGCTCATACAAACAATTAATCTACGACACAAGACCTATCCAATGGTGTAGGTTTAATTGCGATTTGAGCGAAAAAATTTTAAATTTTATTTTTCGAATAACTCATTTTTTACGCATTTTTGGAGTTTGTGCTCATACAAACAATTAATCTACGACGCAAGACCTATCCAATGGTGTAGGTTTCATTGCGATTTGAGCGAAAAAAAATTTAAATTTTATTTTTCGAATAACTCCTTTTTTACGCATTTTTGGAGTTTGTGCTCATACAAACAATTAATCTACGACGCAAGACCTATCCAATGGTGTAGGTTTCATTGCGATTATTTTTCGAATAACTCCTTTTTTACGCATTTTTGGAGTTTGTGCTCATACAAACAATTAATATACGACGCAAGACCTATCAAATGGTGCAGGTTTCATTGCGATTGGAGCGAAAAAATTTTAAATTTTATTTTTCAAATAACTTTTATTTTTCGAATAACTCCATTTTTACGCATTTTTGGAGTTTGTGCTCGTACAAGCAATTAATCTACGACGCAAGACCTATCCAATGGTGTAGGTTTCATTGCGATTTGAGCAAAAAAAAATTTAAATTTTATTTTTCGAATAACTCCTTTCTTACGCATTTTTGGAGTTTGTGCTCATACAAACAATTAATCTACGACGCAAGACCTATCCAATGGTGTAGGTTTCATTGCGATTTGAGCGAAAAAATTTTTAAATTTTATTTTTCGAATAACTCCTTTTTTACGCATTTTTGGAGTTTGTGCTCATACAAACAATTAATCTACGACACAAGACCTATCCAATGGTGTAGGTTTAATTGCGATTTGAGCGAAAAAATTTTAAATTTTATTTTTCGAATAACTCATTTTTTACGCATTTTTGGAGTTTGTGCTCATACAAACAATTAATCTACGACGCAAGACCTATCCAATGGTGTAGGTTTCATTGCGATTTGAGCGAAAAAAATTTTAAATTTTGTTTTTCGAATAACTCCTTTTTTACGCATTTTTGGAGTTTGTGCTCATAAAAACAATTAATCTACGACGCAAGACCTATCCAATGGTGTAGGTTTCATTGCGATTTGAGTGAAAAAATTTTAAATTTTATTTTTCGAATAACTCATTTTTTACGCATTTTTGGAGTTTGTGCTCATACAAACAATTAATCTACGACACAAGACCTATCCAATGGTGTAGGTTTAATTGCGATTTGAGCGAAAAAAATTTTAAATTTTATTTTTCGAATAACTCCTTTCTTACGCATTTTTGGAGTTTGTGCTCATACACACAATTAATCTACGACGCAAAACCTATCCAATGGTGTAGGTTTCATTGCGATTTGAGCGAAAAAATTTTAAATTTTATTTTTCGAATAACTCCTTTTTTACGCATTTTTGGAGTTTGTGCTCATACAAACAATTAATCTACGACGCAAGACCTATCCAATGGTGTAGGTTTCATTGCGATTTGAGCGAAAAATTTTTAAATTTTATTTTTCGAATAACTCCTTTTTTACGCATTTTTGGAGTTTGTGCTCATACAAGCAATTAATCTACGACACAAGACCTATCCAATGGTGTAGGTTTAATTGCGATTTGAGCGAAAAAATTTTAAATTTTATTTTTCGAATAACTCATTTTTTACGCATTTTTGGAGTTTGTGCTCATACAAACAATTAATCTACGACGCAAGACCTATCCAATGGTGTAGGTTTCATTGCGATTTGAGCGAAAAAAATTTTAAATTTTGTTTTTCGAATAACTCCTTTTTTACGCATTTTTGGAGTTTGTGCTCATAAAAACAATTAATCTACGACGCAAGACCTATCCAATGGTGTAGGTTTCATTGCGATTATTTTTCGAATAACTCCTTTTTTACGCATTTTTGGAGTTTGTGCTCATACAAACAATTAATCTACGACGCAAGACCTATCCAATGGTTTAGGTTTCATTGCGATTTGAGCGAAAAAATTTTAAATTTTATTTTTCGAATAACTCCTTTTTTACGCATTTTTGGAGTTTGTGCTCATACAAACAATTAATCTACGACGCAAGACCTATCCAATGGTGTAGGTTTTATTGCGATTTGAGCGAAAAAATTTTAAATTTTATTTTTCGAATAACTCCTTTTTTACGCATTTTTGGAGTTTGTGCTCATACAAACAATTAATCTACGACGCAAGACCTATCCAATGGTTTAGGTTTCATTGCGATTTGAGCGAACAAATTTTAAGTTTTATTTTTCGAATAACTCCTTTTTTACGCATTTTTGGAGTTTGTGCTCATACAAACAATTAATCTAAGACGCAAGACCTATCCAATGGTGTAGGTTTCATTGCGATTTGAGCGAAAAAAAATTTAAATTTTATTTTTCGTATAACTCCTTTTTTACGCATTTTTGGAGTTTGTGCTCATACAAACAATTAATCTACGACACAAGACCTATCCAATGGTGTAGGTTTCACTGCGATTTGAGCGAAAAAAAATTTAAATTTTATTTTTCGTATAACTCCTTTTTTACGCATTTTTGGAGTTTGTGCTCATACAAACAATTAATCTACGACACAAGACCTATCCAATGGTGTAGGTTTCATTGCGATTTGAGCGAAAAAATTTTTAAATTTTATTTTTCGAATAACTCCTTTATTAAGCATTTTTGGAGTTTGTGCTCATACAAACAATTAATCTACGACGCAAGACCTATCCAATGGTGTAGGTTTCATTGCGATTTGAGCGAAAAAATTTTTAAATTTTATTTTTCGAATAACTCCTTTTTTACGCATTCTTGGAGAACAATTAAACTACGACGCAAGACCTATCCAATGGTGTAGGTTTTATTGCGATTTGAGCAAAAAAATTTTAAATTTAATTTTTCGAATAACTCCTTTTTTACGCATTTTTGAAGTTTGTGCTCATACAAACAATTAATCTACGACACAAGACCTATCCAATGGTGTAGGTTTCATTGCGATTGGAGCGAAAAAATTTTTAAATTTTATTTTTCGAATAACTCCTTTTTTACGCATTTTTGGAGTTTGTGCTCATACAAACAATTAATCTACGACGCAAGACCTATCCAATGGTGTAGGTTTCATTGCGATTTGAGCGAAAAAATTTTTAAATTTTATTTTTCGAATAACTCCTTTTTTACGCATTTTTGGAGTTTGTGCTCATACAAACAATTAATCTACGACGCAAGACCTATCCAATGGTGTAGGTTTCATTGCGATTTGAGCGAAAAAAATTTAAATTTTATTTTTCGTATAACTCCTTTTTTACGCATTTTTGGAGTTTGTGCTCATACAAACAATTAATCTACGACGCAAGACCTATCCAATGGTTTAGGTTTCATTGCGATTTGAGCGAAAAAATTTTAAATTTTATTTTTCGAATAACTCCTTTTTTACGCATTTTTGGAGTTTGTGCTCATACAAACAATTAATCTACGACGCAAGACCTATCCATTGGTGTAGGTTTCATTGCGATTTGAGCGAAAAAAAATTTAAATTTTATTTTTCGTATAACTCCTTTTTTACGCATTTTTGGAGTTTGTGCTCATACAAACAATTAATCTACGACACAAGACCTATCCAATGGTGTAGGTTTCATTGCGATTCGAGCGAAAAAATTTTAAATTTTATTTTTCGAATAACTCCTTTTTTACGCATTTTTGGAGCTTTTGCTCATACAAACAATTAATCTACGACGCAAGACCTATCCAATGGTGTAGGTTTTATTGCGATTTGAGCGAAAAAAATTTTAAATTTAATTTTTCGAATAACTCCTTTTTTACGCATTTTTGAAGTTTGTGCTCATACAAACAATTAATCTACGACACAAGACCTATCCAATGGTGTAGGTTTCATTGCGATTTGACCAAAAAATTTTAAATTTTATTTTTCGAATAACTCCTTTTTTACGCATTTTTGGAGTTTGTGCTCATACAAACAATTAATCTACGACGCAAGACCTATCCAATGGTGTAGGTTTCATTGCGATTTGAGCGAAAAAAAATTTAAATTTTATTTTTCGTATAACTCCTTTTTTACGCATTTTTGGAGTTTGTGCTCATACAAACAATTAATCTACGACACAAGACCTATCCAATGAAGTAGGTTTCATTGCGATTTGAGCGAAAAAATTTTTAAATTTTATTTTTCGAATAACTCCTTTATTAAGCATTTTTGGAGTTTGTGCTCATACAAACAATTAATCTACGACGCAAGACCTATCCAATGGTGTAGGTTTCATTGCGATTTGAGCGAAAAAATTTTTAAATTTTATTTTTTGAATAACTCCTTTTTTACGCATTTTTGGAGTTTGTGCTCATACAAACAATTAATCTACGACACAAGACCTATCCAATGGTGTAGGTTTCATTGCGATTTGAACGAAAAAATTTTAAATTTTATTTTTCGAATAACTCCTTTTTTACGCATTTTTGGAGTTTGTGCTCATACAAACAATTAATCTACGACGCAAGACCTATCCAATGGTGTAGGTTTCATTGCGATTTGAGCGAAAAAAAATTTAAATTTTATTTTTCGTATAACTCCTTTTTTACGCATTTTTGGAGTTTGTGCTCATACAAACAATTAATCTACGACACAAGACCTATCCAATGGTGTAGGTTTCATTGCGATTTGAGCGAAAAAATTTTTAAATTTTATTTTTCGAATAACTCCTTTTTTACGCATTTTTGGAGTTTGTGCTCATACAAACAATTAATCTACGACACAAGACCTATCCAATGGTGTAGGTTTCATTGCGATTTGAGCGAAAAAATTTTAAATTTTATTTTTCGAATAACTCCTTTTTTAAGCATTTTTGGAGTTTGTGCTCATACAAACAATTAATCTACGACGCAAGACCTATCCAATGGTGTAGGTTTCATTGCGATTTGAGCGAAAAAATTTTAAATTTTATTTTTCGAATAACTCCTTTTTTAAGCATTTTTGGAGTTTGTGCTCATACAAACAATTAATCTACGACGCAAGACCTATCCAATGGTGTAGGTTTCATTGCGATTTGAGCGAAAAAAATTTTAAATTTTATTTTTCGAATAACTCCTTTTTTAAGCATTTTTCGCACACCACCTATCCAATGGTGTAGGTTTTATTGCGATTTGAGCGAAAAAATTTTTAAATTTAATTTTTCGAATAACTCCTTTTTTACGCATTTTTGAAGTTTGTGCTCATACAAACAATTAATCTACGACACAAGACCTATCCAATGGTGTAGGTTTCATTGCGATTTGAGCGAAAAAAATTTTAAATTTTATTTTTCGAATAACTCCTTTTTTACGCATTTTTGGAGTTTGTGCTCATACAAACAATTAATCTACGACGCAAGACCTATCCAATGGTGTAGGTTTCATTGCGATTTGAGCGAAAAAATTTTAAATTTTATTTTTCGAATAACTCCTTTTTTAAGCATTTTTGGAGTTTGTGCTCATACAAACAATTAATCTACGACGCAAGACCTATCCAATGGTGTAGGTTTCATTGTGATTTGAGCGAAAAAATTTTTAAATTTTATTTTTCGAATAACTCCTTTTTTACGCATTTTTGGAGTTTGTGCTCATACAAACAATTAATCTACGACACAAGACCTATCCAATGGTGTAGGTTTCATTGTGATTTGAGCGAAAAAATTTTTAAATTTTATTTTTCGAATAACTCCTTTTTTACGCATTTTTGGAGTTTGTGCTCATACAAACAATTAATCTACGACACAAGACCTATCCAATGGTGTAGGTTTCATTGCGATTTGAGCGAAAAAAAATTTTAAATTTTATTTTTCGAATAACTCCTTTTTTAAGCATTTTTGGAGTTTGTGCTCATACAAACAATTAATCTACGACGCAAGACCTATCCAATGGTGTAGGTTTCATTGATTTGAGCGAAAAAAATTTTAAATTTTATTTTTCGAATAACTCCTTTTTTAAGCATTTTTGGAGTTTGTGCTCATACAAACAATTAATCTACGACGCAAGACCTATCCAATGGTGTAGGTTTCATTGATTTGAGCGAAAAAATTTTTAAATTTTATTTTTCGAATAACTCCTTTTTTACGCATTTTTGGAGTTTGTGCTCATACAAACAATTAATCTACGACACAAGACCTATCCAATGGTGTAGGTTTCATTGCGATTTGAGCGAAAAAAATTTAAATTTTATTTTTCGAATAACTCCTTTTTTAAGCATTTTTGGAGTTTGTGCTCATACAAACAATTAATCTACGACGCAAGACCTATCCAATGGTGTAGGTTTCATTGCGATTTGAGCGAAAAAAATTTTAAATTTTATTTTTCGAATAACACCTTTTTTACGCATTTTTGGAGTTGTGCTCATACAAACAATTAATCTACGACGCAAGACCTATCCAATGGTGTAGGTTTCATTGCGATTTGAGCGAAAAAAAATTTAAATTTTATTTTTCGTATAACTCCTTTTTTACGCATTTTTGGAGTTTGTGCTCATACAAACAATTAATCTACGACACAAGACCTATCCAATGGTGTAGGTTTCATTGCGATTTGAGCGAAAAAATTTTTAAATTTTATTTTTCGAATAACTCCTTTATTAAGCATTTTTGGAGTTTGTGCTCATACAAACAATTAATCTACGACGCAAGACCTATCCAATGGTGTAGGTTTCATTGCGATTTGAGCGAAAAAAATTTTTAAATTTTATTTTTCGAATAACTCCTTTTTTACGCATTTTTGGAGTTTGTGCTCATACAAACAATTAATCTACGACACAAGACCTATCCAATGGTGTAGGTTTCATTGCGATTTGAGCGAAAAAATTTTAAATTTTATTTTTCGAATAACTCCTTTTTTAAGCATTTTTGGAGTTTGTGCTCATACAAACAATTAATCTACGACGCAAGACCTATCCAATGGTGTAGGTTTCATTGCGATTTGAGCGAAAAAAATTTTAAATTTTATTTTTCGAATAACTCCTTTTTTAAGCATTTTTGGAGTTTGTGCTCATACAAACAATTAATCTACGACGCAAGACCTATCCAATGGTGTAGGTTTCATTGATTTGAGCGAAAAAAATTTTAAATTTTATTTTTCGAATAACTCCTTTTTTAAGCATTTTTGGAGTTTGTGCTCATACAAACAATTAATCTACGACGCAAGACCTATCCAATGGTGTAGGTTTCATTGATTTGAGCGAAAAAAATTTTAAATTTTATTTTTCGAATAACTCCTTTTTTACGCATTTTTGGAGTTTGTGCTCATACAAACAATTAATCTACGACACAAGACCTATCCAATGGTGTAGGTTTCATTGCGATTTGAGCGAAAAAATTTTAAATTTTATTTTTCGAATAACTCCTTTTTTAAACATTTTTGGAGTTTGTGCTCATACAAACAATTAATCTACGACGCAAGACCTATCCAATGGTGTAGGTTTCATTGCGATTTGAGCGAAAAAAATTTTAAATTTTATTTTTCGAATAACACCTTTTTTACGCATTTTTGGAGTTTGTGCTCATACAAACAATTAATCTACGACGCAAGACCTATCCAATGGTGTAGGTTTCATTGCGATTTGAGCGAAAAAAAATTTAAATTTTATTTTTCGTATAACTCCTTTATTAAGCATTTTTGGAGTTTGTGCTCATACAAACAATTAATCTACGACACAAGACCTATCCAATGGTGTAGGTTTCATTGCGATTTGAGCGAAAAAAATTTTAAATTTTATTTTTCGAATAACTCCTTTTTTAAGCATTTTTGGAGTTTGTGCTCATACAAACAATTAATCTACGACGCAAGACCTATCCAATGGTGTAGGTTTCATTGATTTGAGCGAAAAAAATTTTAAATTTTATTTTTCGAATAACTCCTTTTTTAAGCATTTTTGGAGTTTGTGCTCATACAAACAATTAATCTACGACGCAAGACCTATCCAATGGTGTAGGTTTCATTGATTTGAGCGAAAAAATTTTTAAATTTTATTTTTCGAATAACTCCTTTTTTACGCATTTTTGGAGTTTGTGCTCATACAAACAATTAATCTACGACACAAGACCTATCCAATGGTGTAGGTTTCATTGCGATTTGAGCGAAAAAAATTTAAATTTTATTTTTCGAATAACTCCTTTTTTAAGCATTTTTGGAGTTTGTGCTCATACAAACAATTAATCTACGACGCAAGACCTATCCAATGGTGTAGGTTTCATTGCGATTTGAGCGAAAAAAATTTTAAATTTTATTTTTCGAATAACACCTTTTTTACGCATTTTTGGAGTTGTGCTCATACAAACAATTAATCTACGACGCAAGACCTATCCAATGGTGTAGGTTTCATTGCGATTTGAGCGAAAAAAAATTTAAATTTTATTTTTCGTATAACTCCTTTTTTACGCATTTTTGGAGTTTGTGCTCATACAAACAATTAATCTACGACACAAGACCTATCCAATGGTGTAGGTTTCATTGCGATTTGAGCGAAAAAATTTTTAAATTTTATTTTTCGAATAACTCCTTTATTAAGCATTTTTGGAGTTTGTGCTCATACAAACAATTAATCTACGACGCAAGACCTATCCAATGGTGTAGGTTTCATTGCGATTTGAGCGAAAAAAATTTTTAAATTTTATTTTTCGAATAACTCCTTTTTTACGCATTTTTGGAGTTTGTGCTCATACAAACAATTAATCTACGACACAAGACCTATCCAATGGTGTAGGTTTCATTGCGATTTGAGCGAAAAAATTTTAAATTTTATTTTTCGAATAACTCCTTTTTTAAGCATTTTTGGAGTTTGTGCTCATACAAACAATTAATCTACGACGCAAGACCTATCCAATGGTGTAGGTTTCATTGCGATTTGAGCGAAAAAAATTTTAAATTTTATTTTTCGAATAACTCCTTTTTTAAGCATTTTTGGAGTTTGTGCTCATACAAACAATTAATCTACGACGCAAGACCTATCCAATGGTGTAGGTTTCATTGATTTGAGCGAAAAAAATTTTAAATTTTATTTTTCGAATAACTCCTTTTTTAAGCATTTTTGGAGTTTGTGCTCATACAAACAATTAATCTACGACGCAAGACCTATCCAATGGTGTAGGTTTCATTGATTTGAGCGAAAAAAATTTTAAATTTTATTTTTCGAATAACTCCTTTTTTACGCATTTTTGGAGTTTGTGCTCATACAAACAATTAATCTACGACACAAGACCTATCCAATGGTGTAGGTTTCATTGCGATTTGAGCGAAAAAATTTTAAATTTTATTTTTCGAATAACTCCTTTTTTAAACATTTTTGGAGTTTGTGCTCATACAAACAATTAATCTACGACGCAAGACCTATCCAATGGTGTAGGTTTCATTGCGATTTGAGCGAAAAAAATTTTAAATTTTATTTTTCGAATAACACCTTTTTTACGCATTTTTGGAGTTTGTGCTCATACAAACAATTAATCTACGACGCAAGACCTATCCAATGGTGTAGGTTTCATTGCGATTTGAGCGAAAAAAAATTTAAATTTTATTTTTCGTATAACTCCTTTATTAAGCATTTTTGGAGTTTGTGCTCATACAAACAATTAATCTACGACACAAGACCTATCCAATGGTGTAGGTTTCATTGCGATTTGAGCGAAAAAATTTTAAATTTTATTTTTCGAATAACTCCTTTTTTACGCATTTTTGGAGTTTGTGCTCATACAAACAATTAATCTACGACACAAGACCTATCCAATGGTGTAGGTTTCATTGCGATTTGAGCGAAAAAATTTTAAATTTTATTTTTCGAATAACTCCTTTTTTACGCATTTTTGGAGTTTGTGCTCATACAAACAATTAATCTACGACGCAAGACCTATCCAATGGTGTAGGTTTTATTGCGATTTGAGCGAAAAAATTTATTTTTCGAATAACTCCTTTTTTAAGCATTTTTGGAGTTTGTGCTCATACAAACAATTAATCTACGACGCAAGACCTATCCAATGGTGTAGGTTTCATTGCGATTTGAGCGAAAAAAATTTTAAATTTAATTTTTCGAATAACTCCTTTTTTAAGCATTTTTCGCACACCACTTATCCAATGGTGTAGGTTTTATTGCGATTTGAGCGAAAAAATTTTTAAATTTAATTTTTCGAATAACAACGAAGTTTGTGCTCATACAAACAATTAATCTACGACACAAGACCTATCCAATGGTGTAGGTTTCATTGCGATTTGAGCGAAAAAATTTTTAAATTTTATTTTTCGAATAACTCCTTTATTAAGCATTTTTGGAGTTTGTGCTCATACAAACAATTAATCTACGACGCAAGACCTATCCAATGGTGTAGGTTTCATTGCGATTTGAGCGAAAAAAATTTTTAAATTTTATTTTTCGAATAACTCCTTTTTTACGCATTTTTGGAGTTTGTGCTCATACAAACAATTAATCTACGACACAAGACCTATCCAATGGTGTAGGTTTCATTGCGATTTGAGCGAAAAAATTTATTTTTCGAATAACTC
The DNA here is from genome assembly GCA_947623515.1 of Neoascia interrupta. Classification (NCBI taxonomy): domain Eukaryota; kingdom Metazoa; phylum Arthropoda; class Insecta; order Diptera; family Syrphidae; genus Neoascia; species Neoascia interrupta. The sequence continues at coordinate 104,082,235 of OX392462.1, forward strand.
CTTTTTTAAGCATTTTTGGAGTTTGTGCTCATACAAACAATTAATCTACGACGCAAGACCTATCCAATGGTGTAGGTTTCATTGCGATTTGAGCGAAAAAAATTTTAAATTTAATTTTTCGAATAACTCCTTTTTTAAGCATTTTTCGCACACCACTTATCCAATGGTGTAGGTTTTATTGCGATTTGAGCGAAAAAATTTTTAAATTTAATTTTTCGAATAACAACGAAGTTTGTGCTCATACAAACAATTAATCTACGACACAAGACCTATCCAATGGTGTAGGTTTCATTGCGATTTGAGCGAAAAAATTTTTAAATTTTATTTTTCGAATAACTCCTTTATTAAGCATTTTTGGAGTTTGTGCTCATACAAACAATTAATCTACGACGCAAGACCTATCCAATGGTGTAGGTTTCATTGCGATTTGAGCGAAAAAAATTTTTAAATTTTATTTTTCGAATAACTCCTTTTTTACGCATTTTTGGAGTTTGTGCTCATACAAACAATTAATCTACGACACAAGACCTATCCAATGGTGTAGGTTTCATTGCGATTTGAGCGAAAAAATTTTAAATTTTATTTTTCGAATAACTCCTTTTTTACGCATTTTTGGAGTTTGTGCTCATACAAACAATTAATCTACGACGCAAGACCTATCCAATGGTTTAGGTTTCATTGCGATTTGAGCGAAAAAATTTTAAATTTTATTTTTCGAATAACTCCTTTTTTACGCATTTTTGGAGTTTGTGCTCATACAAACAATTAATCTACGACGCAAGACCTATCCAATGGTGTAGGTTTTATTGCGATTTGAGCGAAAAAAATTTTAAATTTAATTTTTCGAATAACTCCTTTTTTACGCATTTTTGAAGTTTGTGCTCATACAAACAATTAATCTACGACACAAGACCTATCCAATGGTGTAGGTTTCATTGCGATTTGAGCGAAAAAATTTTTAAATTTTATTTTTCGAATAACTCCTTTTTTAAGCATTTTTGGAGTTTGTGCTCATACAAACAATTAATCTACGACGCAAGACCTATCCAATGGTGTAGGTTTCATTGCGATTTGAGCGAAAAAAATTTTAAATTTAATTTTTCGAATAACTCCTTTTTTAAGCATTTTTCGCACACCACCTATCCAATGGTGTAGGTTTTATTGCGATTTGAGCGAAAAAATTTTTAAATTTAATTTTTCGAATAACAACGAAGTTTGTGCTCATACAAACAATTAATCTACGACACAAGACCTATCCAATGGTGTAGGTTTCATTGCGATTTGAGCGAAAAAATTTTTAAATTTTATTTTTCGAATAACTCCTTTTTTACGCATTTTTGGAGTTTGTGCTCATACAAACAATTAATCTACGACGCAAGACCTATCCAATGGTGTAGGTTTCATTGCGATTTGAGCGAAAAAAAAATTAAATTTTATTTTTCGTAAAACTCCTATTTTACGCATTTTTGGAGTTTGTGCTCATACAAACAATTAATCTTCGACACAAGACCTATCCAATGGTGTAGGTTTCATTGCGATTTGAGCGAAAAATTTTTAAATTTTATTTTTCGAATAACTCCTTTTTTACGCATTTTTGGAGTTTGTGCTCATACAAACAATTAATCTACGACACAAGACCTATCCAATGGTGTAGGTTTCATTGCGATTTGAGCGAAAAAATTTTAAATTTTATTTTTCGAATAACTCCTTTTTTAAGCATTTTTGGAGTTTGTGCTCATACAAACAATTAATCTACGACGCAAGACCTATCCAATGGTGTAGGTTTCATTGCGATTTGAGCGAAAAAAAATTTTAAATTTTATTTTTCGAATAACTCCTTTTTTAAGCATTTTTGGAGTTTGTGCTCATACAAACAATTAATCTACGACGCAAGACCTATACAATGGTTTAGGTTTCATTGCGATTTGAGCGAAAAAAATTTTAAATTTTATTTTTCGAATAACTCCTTTTTTAAGCATTTTTGGAGTTTGTGCTCATACAAACAATTAATCTACGACGCAAGACCTATCCAATGGTGTAGGTTTCATTGATTTGAGCGAAAAAATTTTTAAATTTTATTTTTCGAATAACTCCTTTTTTACGCATTTTTGGAGTTTGTGCTCATACAAACAATTAATCTACGACACAAGACCTATCCAATGGTGTAGGTTTCATTGCGATTTGAGCGAAAAAATTTTAAATTTTATTTTTCGAATAACTACTTTTTTAAGCATTTTTGGAGTTTGTGCTCATACAAACAATTAATCTACGACGCAAGACCTATCCAATGGTGTAGGTTTCATTGCGATTTGAGCGAAAAAAATTTTAAATTTTATTTTTCGAATAACTCCTTTTTTAAGCATTTTTGGAGTTTGTGCTCATACAAACAATTAATCTACGACGCAAGACCTATCCAATGGTGTAGGTTTCATTGCGATTTGAGCGAAAAAATTTTTAAATTTTATTTTTCGAATAACTCCTTTTTTACGCATTTTTGGAGTTTGTGCTCATACAAACAATTAATCTACGACACAAGACCTATCCAATGGTGTAGGTTTCATTGCGATTTGAGCGAAAAAATTTTAAATTTTATTTTTCGAATAACTCCTTTTTTAAGCATTTTTGGAGTTTGTGCTCATACAAACAATTAATCTACGACGCAAGACCTATCCAAAGGTTTAGGTTTCATTGCGAGTTGAGCGAAAAATATTTTAAATTTTATTTTTCGAATAACTCTTTTTTTAAGCATTTTTGGAGTTTGTGCTCATACAAACAATTAATCTACGACGCAAGACCTATCCAATGGTGTAGGTTTCATTGCGATTTGAGCGAAAAAATTTTTAAATTTTATTTTTCGAATAACTCCTTTTTTACGCATTTTTGGAGTTTGTGCTCATACAAACAATTAATCTACGACACAAGACCTATCCAATGGTGTAGGTTTCATTGCGATTTGAGCGAAAAAATTTTAAATTTTATTTTTCGAATAACTCCTTTTTTAAGCATTTTTGGAGTTTGTGCTCATACAAACAATTTATCTACGACGCAAGACCTATCCAATGGTGTAGGTTTCATTGCGATTTGAGCGAAAAAATTTTTAAATTTTATTTTTCGAATAACTCCTTTTTTACGCATTTTTGGAGTTTGTGCTCATACAAACAATTAATCTACGACACAAGACCTATCCAATGGTGTAGGTTTCATTGCGATTTGAGCGAAAAAATTTTTAAATTTTATTTTTCGAATAACTCCTTTTTTACGCATTTTTGGAGTTTGTGCTCATACAAACAATTAATCTACGACACAAGACCTATCCAATGGTGTAGGTTTCATTGCGATTTGAGCGAAAAAATTTTAAATTTTATTTTTCGAATAACTCCTTTTTTAAGCATTTTTGGAGTTTGTGCTCATACAAACAATTAATCTACGACACAAGACCTATCCAATGGTGTAGGTTTCATTGCGATTTGAGCGAAAAAATTTTAAATTTTATTTTTCGAATAACTCCTTTTTTAAGCATTTTTGGAGTTTGTGCTCATACAAACAATTAATCTACGACGCAAGACCTATCCAATGGTGTAGGTTTCATTGCGATTTGAGCGAAAAAATTTTAAATTTTATTTTTCGAATAACTCCTTTTTTAAGCATTTTTGGAGTTTGTGCTCATACAAACAATTAATCTACGACACAAGACCTATCCAATGGTGTAGGTTTCATTGCGATTTGAGTGAAAAAATTTTAAATTTTATTTTTCGAATAACTCCTTTTTTAAGCATTTTTGGAGTTTGTGCTCATACAAACAATTAATCTACGACGCAAGACCTATCCAATGGTGTAGGTTTCATTGCGATTTGAGCGAAAAAATTTTTAAATTTGATTTTTCGAATAACTCCTTTTTTACGCATTTTTGGAGTTTGTGCTCATACAAACAATTAATCTACGACGCAAGACCTATCCAATGGTGTATGTTTAATTGCGATTTGAGCGAAAAAAATTTTAAATTTTATTTTTCGAATAACTCCTTTTTTAAGCATTTTTGGAGTTTGTGCTCATACAAACAATTAATCTACGACGCAAGACCTATCCAATGGTGTAGGTTTCATTGCAAAATTTTAAATTTTATTTTTCGAATAACTCTTTTTTTAAGCATTTTTGGAGTTTGTGCTCATAAAAACAATTAATCTACGACGCAAGACCTATCCAATGGTGTAGGTTTCATTGCGATTTGAGCGAAAAAATTTTTAAATTTGATTTTTCGAATAACTCCTTTTTTACGCATTTTTGGAGTTTGTGCTCATACAAACAATTAATCTACGACGCAAGACCTATCCAATGGTGTATGTTTAATTGCGATTTGAGCGAAAAAAATTTTAAATTTTATTTTTCGAATAACTCCTTTTTTAAGCATTTTTGGAGTTTGTGCTCATACAAACAATTAATCTACGACGCAAGACCTATCCAATGGTGTAGGTTTCATTGCAAAATTTTAAATTTTATTTTTCGAATAACTCTTTTTTTAAGCATTTTTGGAGTTTGTGCTCATAAAAACAATTAATCTACGACGCAAGACCTATCCAATGGTGTAGGTTTCATTGCGATTTGAGCGAAAAAATTTTTAAATTTGATTTTTCGAATAACTCCTTTTTTACGCATTTTTGGAGTTTGTGCTCATACAAACAATTAATCTACGACGCAAGACCTATCCAATGGTGTAGGTTTCATTGCGATTTGAGCGAAAAAAATTTTAAATTTTATTTTTCGAATAACTCCTTTTTTAAGCATTTTTGGAGTTTGTGCTCATACAAACAATTAATCTACGACGCAAGACCTATCCAATGGTGTAGGTTTCATTGTGATTTGAGCGAAAAAATTTTTAAATTTTATTTTTCGAATAACTCCTTTTTTACGCATTTTTGGAATTTTGTTTGCTCATACAAACAATTAATCTACGACACAAGACCTATCCAATGGTGTAGGTTTCATTGCGATTTGAGCGAAAAAATTTTAAATTTTATTTTTCGAATAACTCCTTTTTTAAGCATTTTTGGAGTTTGTGCTCATACAAACAATTAATCTACGACACAAGACCTATCCAATGGTGTAGGTTTCATTGCGATTTGAGCGAAAAAATTTTAAATTTTATTTTTCGAATAACTCCTTTTTTAAGCATTTTTGGAGTTTGTGCTCATACAAACAATTAATCTACGACGCAAGACCTATCCAATGGTGTAGGTTTCATTGCGATTTGAGCGAAAAAATTTTAAATTTTATTTTTCGAATAACTCCTTTTTTAAGCATTTTTGGAGTTTGTGCTCATACAAACAATTAATCTACGACACAAGACCTATCCAATGGTCTCTGGACCTATCCAATATTTCGAATAACTCCTTTTTTAAGCATTTTTGGAGTTTGTGCTCATACAAACAATTAATCTACGAGTTTGTGCTCATACAAACAATTAATCTACGACGCAAGACCTATCCAATGGTGTATGTTTAATTGCGATTTGAGCGAAAAAAATTTTAAATTTTATTTTTCGAATAACTCCTTTTTTAAGCATTTTTGGAGTTTGTGCTCATACAAACAATTAATCTACGACGCAAGACCTATCCAATGGTGTAGGTTTCATTGCAAAATTTTAAATTTTATTTTTCGAATAACTCTTTTTTTAAGCATTTTTGGAGTTTGTGCTCATAAAAACAATTAATCTACGACGCAAGACCTATCCAATGGTGTAGGTTTCATTGCGATTTGAGCGAAAAAATTTTTAAATTTGATTTTTCGAATAACTCCTTTTTTACGCATTTTTGGAGTTTGTGCTCATACAAACAATTAATCTACGACGCAAGACCTATCCAATGGTGTATGTTTAATTGCGATTTGAGCGAAAAAATTTTTAAATTTGATTTTTCGAATAACTCCTTTTTTACGCATTTTTGGAGTTTGTGCTCATACAAACAATTAATCTACGACGCCAGACCTATCCAATGGTGTATGTTTAATTGCGATTTGAGCGAAAAAAATTTTAAATTTTATTTTTCGAATAACTCCTTTTTTAAGCATTTTTGGAGTTTGTGCTCATACAAACAATTAATCTACGACGCAAGACCTATCCAATGGTGTAGGTTTCATTGCGATTTGAGCGAAAAAATTTTTAAATTTTATTTTTCGAATAACTCCTTTTTTACGCATTTTTGGAGTTTGTGCTCATACAAACAATTAATCTACGACGCAAGACCTATCCAATGGTGTAGGTTTCATTGCGATTTGAGCGAAAAAAATTTTAAATTTTATTTTTCGAATAACTCTTTTTTTAAGCATTTTTGGAGTTTGTGCTCATACAAACAATTAATCTACGACGCAAGACCTATCCAATGATGTAGGTTTCATTGCGATTTGAGCGAAAAAAAATTTAAATTTTATTTTTCGAATAACTCCTTTTTTACGCATTTTTGGAGTTTGTGCTCATAAAAACAATTAATCTACGACACAAGACCTATCCAATGGTGTAGGTTTCATTGCGATTTGAGCGAAAAAATTTTTAAATTTTATTTTTCGAATAACTCCTTTTTTACGCATTTTTGGAGTTTGTGCTCATACAAACAATTAATCTACGACGCAAGACCTATCCAATGGTGTAGGTTTCATTGCGATTTGAGCGAAAAAAATTTAAATTTTATTTTTCGTATAACTCCTTTTTTACGCATTTTTGGAGTTTGTGCTCATACAAACAATTAATCTACGACACAAGACCTATCCAATGGTGTAGGTTTCATTGCGATTTGAGCGCAAAAAAAATTAAATTTTATTTTTCGTATAACTCCTTTTTTACGCATTTTTGGAGTTTGTGCTCATACAAACAATTAATCTACGACACAAGACCTATCCAATGGTGTAGGTTTCATTGCGATTTGAGCGAAAAAAAATTTAAATTTTATTTTTCGAATAACTCCTTTTTTAAGCATTTTTGGAGTTTGTGCTCATACAAACAATTAATCTACGACGCAAGACCTATCCAATGGTGTAGGTTTCATTGCGATTTGAGCGAAAAAATTTTTAAATTTTATTTTTCGAATAACTCCTTTTTTACGCATTTTTGGAGTTTGTGCTCATACAAACAATTAATCTACGACACAAGACCTATCCAATGGTGTAGGTTTCATTGCGATTTGAGCGAAAAAATTTTAAATTTTATTTTTCGAATAACTCCTTTTTTAAGCATTTTTGGAGTTTGTGCTCATACAAACAATTAATCTACGACGCAAGACCTATCCAATGGTTTAGGTTTCATTGCGATTTGAGCGAAAAAAATTTTAAATTTTATTTTTCGAATAACTCCTTTTTTAAGCATTTTTGGAGTTTGTGCTCATACAAACAATTAATCTACGACGCAAGACCTATCCAATGGTGTAGGTTTCATTGCGATTTGAGCGAAAAAATTTTTAAATTTTATTTTTCGAATAACTCCTTTTTTACGCATTTTTGGAGTTTGTGCTCATACAAACAATTAATCTACGACGCAAGACCTATCCAATGGTGTAGGCTTCATTGCGATTTGAGCGAAAAAATTTTAAATTTTATTTTTCGAATAACTCCTTTTTTAAGCATTTTTGGAGTTTGTGCTCATACAAACAATTAATCTACGACGCAAGACCTATCCAATGGTGTAGGTTTCATTGCGATTTGAGCGAAAAAATTTTTTAATTTGATTTTTCGAATAACTCCTTTTTTACGCATTTTTGGAGTTTGTGCTCATACAAACAATTAATCTACGACGCAAGACCTATCCAATGGTGTATGTTTAATTGCGATTTGAGCGAAAAAAATTTTAAATTTTATTTTTCGAATAACTCCTTTTTTACGCATTTTTGGAGTTTGTGCTCATACAAACAATTAATCTATGACGCAAGACCTATCCAATGGTGTATGTTTAATTGCGATTTGAGCGAAAAAAATTTTAAATTTTATTTTTCGAATAACTCCTTTTTTAAGCATTTTTGGAGTTTGTGCTCATACAAACAATTAATCTACGACGCAAGACCTATCCAATGGTTTAGGTTTCATTGCGATTTGAGCGAAAAAAATTTTAAATTTTATTTTTCGAATAACTCCTTTTTTAAGCATTTTTGGAGTTTGTGCTCATACAAACAATTAATCTACGACGCAAGACCTATCCAATGGTGTAGGTTTCATTGCGATTTGAGCGAAAAAATTTTTAAATTTTATTTTTCGAATAACTCCTTTTTTACGCATTTTTGGAGTTTGTGCTCATACAAACAATTAATCTACGACGCAAGACCTATCCAATGGTGTATGTTTAATTGCGATTTGAGCGAAAAAAATTTTAAATTTTATTTTTCGAATAACTCCTTTTTTAAGCATTTTTGGAGTTTGTGCTCATACAAACAATTAATCTACGACGCAAGACCTATCCAATGGTGTAGGTTTCATTGCGATTTGAGCGAAAAAATTTTTAAATTTTATTTTTCGAATAACTCCTTTTTTACGCATTTTTGGAGTTTGTGCTCATACAAGCAATTAATCTACGACACAAGACCTATCCAATGGTGTAGGTTTCATTGCGATTTGAGCGAAAAAATTTTAAATTTTATTTTTCGAATAACTCCTTTTTTAAGCATTTTTGGAGTTTGTGCTCATACAAACAATTAATCTACGACACAAGACCTATCCAATGGTGTAGGTTTCATTGCGATTTGAGCGAAAAAATTTTAAATTTTATTTTTCGAATAACTCCTTTTTTAAACATTTTTGGAGTTTGTGCTCATACAAACAATTAATCTACGACGCAAGACCTACCCAATGGTGTAGGTTTCATTGCGATTTGAGCGAAAAAATTTTTAAATTTGATTTTTCGAATAACTCCTTTTTTACGCATTTTTGGAGTTTGTGCTCATACAAACAATTAATCTACGACGCAAGACCTATCCAATGGTGTATGTTTAATTGCGATTTGAGCGAAAAAAATTTTAAATTTTATTTTTCGAATAACTCCTTTTTTAAGCATTTTTGGAGTTTGTGCTCATACAAACAATTAATCTACGACGCAAGACCTATCCAATGGTGTAGGTTTCATTGCAAAATTTTAAATTTTATTTTTCGAATAACTCTTTTTTTAAGCATTTTTGGAGTTTGTGCTCATAAAAACAATTAATCTACGACGCAAGACCTATCCAATGGTGTAGGTTTCATTGCGATTTGAGCGAAAAAATTTTTAAATTTGATTTTTCGAATAACTCCTTTTTTACGCATTTTTGGAGTTTGTGCTCATACAAACAATTAATCTACGACGCAAGACCTATCCAATGGTGTATGTTTAATTGCGATTTGAGCGAAAAAATTTTTAAATTTGATTTTTCGAATAACTCCTTTTTTACGCATTTTTGGAGTTTGTGCTCATACAAACAATTAATCTACGACGCCAGACCTATCCAATGGTGTATGTTTAATTGCGATTTGAGCGAAAAAAATTTTAAATTTTATTTTTCGAATAACTCCTTTTTTAAGCATTTTTGGAGTTTGTGCTCATACAAACAATTAATCTACGACGCAAGACCTATCCAATGGTGTAGGTTTCATTGCGATTTGAGCGAAAAAAATTTTAAATTTTATTTTTCGAATAACTCTTTTTTTAAGCATTTTTGGAGTTTGTGCTTATAAAAACAATTAATCTACGACGCAAGACCTATCCAATGGTGTAGGTTTCATTGCGATTTGAGCGAAAAAATTTTTAAATTTGATTTTTCGAATAACTCCTTTTTTACGCATTTTTGGAGTTTGTGCTCATACAAACAATTAATCTACGACGCAAGACCTATCCAATGGTGTAGGTTTCATTGCGATTTGAGCGAAAAAAATTTTAAATTTTATTTTTCGAATAACTCTTTTTTTAAGCATTTTTGGAGTTTGTGCTCATACAAACAATTAATCTACGACGCAAGACCTATCCAATGGTGTAGGTTTCATTGCGATTTGAGCGAAAAAAAATTTAAATTTTATTTTTCGAATAACTCCTTTTTTACGCATTTTTGGAGTTTGTGCTCATACAAACAATTAATCTACGACACAAGACCTATCCAATGGTGTAGGTTTCATTGCGATTTGAGCGAAAAAATTTTTAAATTTTATTTTTCGAATTACTCCTTTTTTACGCATTTTTGGAGTTTGTGCTCATACAAACAATTAATCTACGACGCAAGACCTATCCAATGGTGTAGGTTTCATTGCGATTTGAGCGAAAAAAATTTAAATTTTATTTTTCGTATAACTCCTTTTTTACGCATTTTTGGAGTTTGTGCTCATACAAACAATTAATCTACGACACAAGACCTATCCAATGGTGTAGGTTTCATTGTGATTTGAGCGCAAAAAAAATTTAATTTTATTTTTCGTATAACTCCTTTTTTACGCATTTTTGGAGTTTGTGCTCATACAAACAATTAATCTACGACACAAGACCTATCCAATGGTGTAGGTTTCATTGCGATTTGAGCGAAAAAAAATTTAAATTTTATTTTTCGAATAACTCCTTTTTTAAGCATTTTTGGAGTTTGTGCTCATACAAACAATTAATCTACGACGCAAGACCTATCCAATGGTGTAGGTTTCATTGCGATTTGAGCGAAAAAATTTTTAAATTTTATTTTTCGAATAACTCCTTTTTTACGCATTTTTGGAGTTTGTGCTCATACAAACAATTAATCTACGACACAAGACCTATCCAATGGTGTAGGTTTCATTGCGATTTGAGCGAAAAAATTTTAAATTTTATTTTTCGAATAACTCCTTTTTTAAGCATTTTTGGAGTTTGTGCTCATACAAACAATTAATCTACGACGCAAGACCTATCCAATGGTTTAGGTTTCATTGCGATTTGAGCGAAAAAAATTTTAAATTTTATTTTTCGAATAACTCCTTTTTTAAGCATTTTTGGAGTTTGTGCTCATACAAACAATTAATCTACGACGCAAGACCTATCCAATGGTGTAGGTTTCATTGCGATTTGAGCGAAAAAATTTTTAAATTTTATTTTTCGAATAACTCCTTTTTTACGCATTTTTGGAGTTTGTGCTCATACAAACAATTAATCTACGACGCAAGACCTATCCAATGGTGTAGGTTTCATTGCGATTTGAGCGAAAAAATTTTAAATTTTATTTTTCGAATAACTCCTTTTTTAAGCATTTTTGGAGTTTGTGCTCATACAAACAATTAATCTACGACGCAAGACCTATCCAATGGTGTAGGTTTCATTGCGATTTGAGCGAAAAAATTTTTAAATTTGATTTTTCGAATAACTCCTTTTTTACGCATTTTTGGAGTTTGTGCTCATACAAACAATTAATCTACGACGCAAGACCTATCCAATGGTGTATGTTTAATTGCGATTTGAGCGAAAAAAATTTTAAATTTTATTTTTCGAATAACTCCTTTTTTAAGCATTTTTGGAGTTTGTGCTCATACAAACAATTAATCTACGACGCAAGACCTATCCAATGGTTTAGGTTTCATTGCGATTTGAGCGAAAAAAATTTTAAATTTTATTTTTCGAATAACTCCTTTTTTAAGCATTTTTGGAGTTTGTGCTCATACAAACAATTAATCTACGACGCAAGACCTATCCAATGGTGTAGGTTTCATTGCGATTTGAGCGAAAAAATTTTTAAATTTTATTTTTCGAATAACTCCTTTTTTACGCATTTTTGGAGTTTGTGCTCATACAAACAATTAATCTACGACGCAAGACCTATCCAATGGTGTATGTTTAATTGCGATTTGAGCGAAAAAAATTTTAAATTTTATTTTTCGAATAACTCCTTTTTTAAGCATTTTTGGAGTTTGTGCTCATACAAACAATTAATCTACGACGCAAGACCTATCCAATGGTGTAGGTTTCATTGCAAAATTTTAAATTTTATTTTTCGAATAACTCTTTTTTTAAGCATTTTTGGAGTTTGTGCTCATAAAAACAATTAATCTACGACGCGAGACCTATCCAATGGTGTAGGTTTCATTGCGATTTGAGCGAAAAAATTTTTAAATTTGATTTTTCGAATAACTCCTTTTTTACGCATTTTTGGAGTTTGTGCTCATACAAACAATTAATCTACGACGCAAGACCTATCCAATGGTGTAGGTTTCATTGCGATTTGAGCGAAAAAAATTTTAAATTTTATTTTTCGAATAACTCTTTTTTTAAGCATTTTTGGAGTTTGTGCTCATACAAACAATTAATCTACGACGCAAGACCTATCCAATGGTGTAGGTTTCATTGCGATTTGAGCGAAAAAATTTTTAAATTTTATTTTTCGAATAACTCCTTTTTTACGCATTTTTGGAGTTTGTGCTCATACAAACAATTAATCTACGACGCAAGACCTATCCAATGGTGTAGGTTTCATTGCGATTTGAGCGAAAAAATTTTTAAATTTTATTTTTCGAAAACTCCTTTTTTACGCATTTTTGGAGTTTGTGCTCATACAAACAATTAATCTACGACGCAAGACCTATCTAATGGTGTAGGTTTCATTGCGATTCGAGCGAAAAAATTTTAAATTTTATTTTTCGAATTTTACGCATTTTTCCTTTCCTTTTTTCCTTTTTTACGCATTTTTGGAGTTTGTGCTCATACAAACAATTAATCTACGACGCAAGACCTATCCAATGGTGTAGGTTTCATTGTGATTTGAGCGAAAAAATTTTAAATTTTATTTTTCGAATAACTCCTTTTTTACGCATTTTTGGAGTTTGTGCTCATACAAACAATTAATCTACGACGCAAGACCTATCCAATGGTGTAGGTTTCATTGCGATTTGACCAAAAAAATTTAAATTTTATTTTTCGAATAACTCCTTTTTTACGCATTTTTTGAGTTTGTGCTCATACAAACAATTAATCTACGACACAAGACCTATCCAATGGTGTAGGTTTCATTGCGATTTGAGCGAAAAAAATTTTAAATTTTATTTTTCGAATAACTCCTTTTTTACGCATTTTTGGAGTTTGTGCTCATACAAACAATTAATCTACGACACAAGACCTAGGTTTCATTGCGATTTGACCAAAAAATTTTAAATTTTATTTTTCGAATAACTCCTTTTTTACGCATTTTTGGAGCTCGTGCTCATACAAACAATTAATTTACGCCACAAGACCTATCCAATGGTGTAGGTTTCATTGCGATTTGAGCGAAAAAAATTTTAAATTTTATTTTTCGAATAACTCCTTTTTTACGCATTTTTGGAGTTTGGGCTCATACAAACAATTAATCTACGACACAAGACCTATCCAATGGTGTAGGTTTCATTGCGATTTGAGCGAAAAAATTTTAAATTTTATTTTTCGAATAACTCCTTTTTTACGCATTTTTGGAGTTTGTGCTCATACAAACAATTAATCTACGACGCAAGACCTATCCAATGGTGTAGGTTTCATTGCGATTTGAGCGAAAAAATTTTAAATTTTATTTTTCGAATTTTACGCATTTTTCCTTTCCTTTTTTCCTTTTTTACGCATTTTTGGAGTTTGTGCTCATACAAACAATTAATCTACGACGCAAGACCTATCCAATGGTGTAGGTTTCATTGTGATTTGAGCGAAAAAATTTTAAATTTTATTTTTCGAATAACTCCTTTTTTACGCATTTTTGGAGTTTGTGCTCATACAAACAATTAATCTACGACGCAAGACCTATCCAATGGTGTAGGTTTCATTGGGATTTGACCAAAAAAATTTAAATTTTATTTTTCGAATAACTCCTTTTTTACGCATTTTTTGAGTTTGTGCTCATACAAACAATTAATCTACGACACAAGACCTATCCAATGGTGTAGGTTTCATTGCGATTTGAGCGAAAAAAATTTTAAATTTTATTTTTCGAATAACTCCTTTTTTACGCATTTTTGGAGTTTGTGCTCATACAAACAATTAATCTACGACACAAGACCTATCCAATGGTGTAGGTTTCATTGCGATTTGACCAAAAAAATTTAAATTTTATTTTTCGAATAACTCCTTTCTTACGCATTTTTGGAGCTCGTGCTCATACAAACAATTAATTTACGACACAAGACCTATCCAATGGTGTAGGTTTCATTGCGATTTGAGCGAAAAAAATTTTAAATTTTTTTTTTCGAATAACTCCTTTTTTACGCATTTTTGGAGTTTGGGCTCATACAAACAATTAATCTACGACACAAGACCTATCCAATGGTGTAGGTTTCATTGCGATTTGAGCGAAAAAATTTTAAATTTTATTTTTCGAATAACTCCTTTTTTACGCATTTTTGGAGTTTGTGCTCATACAAACAATTAATCTACGACGCAAGACCTATCCAATGGTGTAGGTTTCATTGCGGTTTGAGCGAAAAAATTTTAAATTTTATTTTTCGAATTTTACGCATTTTTCCTTTTTTACGCATTTTTGGAGTTTGTGCTCATACAAACAATTAATCTACGACGCAAGACCTATCCAATGGTGTAGGTTTCATTGTGATTTGAGCGAAAAAATTTTAAATTTTATTTTTCGAATAACTCCTTTTTTACGCATTTTTGGAGCTCGTGCTCATACAAACAATTAATTTACGCCACAAGACCTATCCAATGGTGTAGGTTTCATTGCGATTTGAGCGAAAAAAATTTTAAATTTTATTTTTCGAATAACTCCTTTTTTACGCATTTTTGGAGTTTGGGCTCATACAAACAATTAATCTACGACACAAGACCTATCCAATGGTGTAGGTTTCATTGCGATTTGAGCGAAAAAATTTTAAATTTTATTTTTCGAATAACTCCTTTTTTACGCATTTTTGGAGTTTGTGCTCATACAAACAATTAATCTACGACGCAAGACCTATCCAATGGTGTAGGTTTCATTGCGATTTGAGCGAAAAAATTATAAATTTTATTTTTCGAATTTTACGCATTTTTCCTTTCCTTTTTTCCTTTTTTACGCATTTTTGGAGTTTGTGCTCATACAAACAATTAATCTACGACGCAAGACCTATCCAATGGTGTAGGTTTCATTGTGATTTGAGCGAAAAAATTTTAAATTTTATTTTTCGAATAACTCCTTTTTTACGCATTTTTGGAGTTTGTGCTCATACAAACAATTAATCTACGACGCAAGACCTATCCAATGGTGTAGGTTTCATTGCGATTTGACCAAAAAAATTTAAATTTTATTTTTCGAATAACTCCTTTTTTACGCATTTTTTGAGTTTGTGCTCATACAAACAATTAATCTACGACACAAGACCTATCCAATGGTGTAGGTTTCATTGCGATTTGAGCGAAAAAAATTTTAAATTTTATTTTTCGAATAACTCCTTTTTTACGCATTTTTGGAGTTTGTGCTCATACAAACAATTAATCTACGACACAAGACCTATCCAATGGTGTAGGTTTCATTGCGATTTGACCAAAAAATTTTAAATTTTATTTTTCGAATAACTCCTTTCTTACGCATTTTTGGAGCTCGTGCTCATACAAACAATTAATTTACGACACAAGACCTATCCAATGGTGTAGGTTTCATTGCGATTTGAGCGAAAAAAATTTTAAATTTTTTTTTTCGAATAACTCCTTTTTTACGCATTTTTGGAGTTTGGGCTCATACAAACAATTAATCTACGACACAAGACCTATCCAATGGTGTAGGTTTCATTGCGATTTGAGCGAAAAAATTTTAAATTTTATTTTTCGAATAACTCCTTTTTTACGCATTTTTGGAGTTTGTGCTCATACAAACAATTAATCTACGACGCAAGACCTATCCAATGGTGTAGGTTTCATTGCGATTTGAGCG
Organism: Neoascia interrupta; assembly: GCA_947623515.1. Taxonomy (NCBI): domain Eukaryota; kingdom Metazoa; phylum Arthropoda; class Insecta; order Diptera; family Syrphidae; genus Neoascia; species Neoascia interrupta. The sequence continues at coordinate 104,098,059 of OX392462.1, forward strand.
AAAAAATTTTAAATTTTATTTTTCGAATTTTACGCATTTTTCCTTTCCTTTTTTCCTTTTTTACGCATTTTTGGAGTTTGTGCTCATACAAACAATTAATCTACGACGCAAGACCTATCCAATGGTGTAGGTTTCATTGTGATTTGAGCGAAAAAATTTTAAATTTTATTTTTCGAATAACTCCTTTTTTACGCATTTTTGGAGTTTGTGCTCATACAAACAATTAATCTACGACGCAAGACCTATCCAATGGTGTAGGTTTCATTGCGATTTGACCAAAAAAATTTAAATTTTATTTTTCGAATAACTCCTTTTTTACGCATTTTTTGAGTTTGTGCTCATACAAACAATTAATCTACGACACAAGACCTATCCAGTGGTGTAGGTTTCATTGCGATTTGAGCGAAAAAAATTTTAAATTTTATTTTTCGAATAACTCCTTTTTTACGCATTTTTGGAGTTTGTGCTCATACAAACAATTAATCTACGACACAAGACCTATCCAATGGTGTAGGTTTCATTGCGATTTGACCAAAAAATTTTAAATTTTATTTTTCGAATAACTCCTTTTTTACGCATTTTTGGAGCTCGTGCTCATACAAACAATTAATCTACGACACAAGACCTATCCAATGGTGTAGGTTTCATTGCGATTTGAGCGAAAAAATTTTAAATTTTATTTTTCGTATTACTCGTTTTTTACGCATTTTTGGTTTTACGCAAGACCTAACCAATGGTGTAGGTTTCATTGCGATTTGAGCGAAAAAATTTTTAAATTTTTTTTTTCGAAAACTCCTTTTTTACGCATTTTTGGAGTTTGTGCTCATACAAACAATTAATCTACGGCGCAAGACCTATCCAATGGTGTAGGTTTCATTGCGATTTGACCAAAAAATTTTAAATTTTATTTTTCGAAAACTCCTTTTTTACGCATTTTTGGAGTTTGTGCTCATACAAACAATTAATCTACGACGCAAGACCTATCTAATGGTGTAGGTTTCATTGCGATTCGAGCGAAAAAATTTTAAATTTTATTTTTCGAATAACTCCTTTTTTACACATTTTTGGAGTTTGTGCTCATACAAACAATTAATCTACGGCGCAAGACCTATCCAATGGTGTAGGTTTCATTGCGATTTGACCAAAAAATTTTAAATTTTATTTTTCGAATAACTCCTTATTTACGCATTTTTGGAGTTTGTGCTCATACAAACAATTAATCTACGACACAAGACCTATCCAATGGTGTAGGTTTTATTGCGATTCGAGCGAAAAAAATTTTAAATTTTATTTTTCGTATAACTCCTTTTTTACGCATTTTTGGTTTTACGCAAGACCTAACCAATGGTGTAGGTTTCATTGCGATTTGAGCGAAAAAATTTTTAAATTTTATTTTTCGAAAACTCCTTTTTTACGCATTTTTGGAGTTTGTGCTCATACAAACAATTAATCTACGACGCAAGACCTATCTAATGGTGTAGGTTTCATTGCGATTCGAGCGAAAAAATTTTAAATTTTATTTTTCGAATAACTCCTTTTTTACGCATTTTTGGAGTTTGTGCTCATACAAACAATTAATCTACGACGCAAGACCTATCCAATGGTGTAGGTTTCATTGCGATTTGAGCGAAAAAATTTTTAAATTTTATTTTTCGAATAACTCCTTTTTTACGCATTTTTGGAGTTTGTGCTCATACAAACAATTAATCTACGACGCAAAACCTATCCAATGGTGTAGGTTTCATTGTGATTTGAGCGAAAAAAATTTTAAATTTTATTTTTCGAATAACTCCTTTTTTACGCATTTTTGGAGTTTGTGCTCATACAAACAATTAATCTACGACGCAAGACCTATTCAATGGTGTAGGTTTCATTGCGATTTGAGCGAAAAAATTTTTAAATTTTATTTTTAGAATAACTCCTTTTTTACGCATTTTTGGAGTAATCTACGACGCAAGACCTATCCAATGGTGTAGGTTTCATTGCGATTTGAGCGAAAAAATTTTAAATTTTATATTTCGAATAACACCTTTTTTTACGCATTTTTGGAGTTTGTGCTCATACAAACAATTAATCTACGACGCAAGACCTATCCAATGGTGTAGGTTTCATTGCGATTTAAGCGAAAAAAATTTTAAATTTTATTTTTCGAATAACTCCTTTTTTACGCATTTTTGGAGTTTGTGCTCATACAAACAATTAATCTACGACGCAAGACCTATCCAATGGTGTAGGTTTCATTGCGATTTGAGCGAAAAAAATTTAAATTTTATTGTGCTCATACAAACAAATAATCTACGACACAAGACCTATCCAATGGTGTAGGTTTCATTGCGATTTGAGCGAAAAAATTTTAAATTTCATTTTTCGAATAACTCCTTTTATACGCATTTTTGGAGTTTGTGCTCATACAAACAATTAATCTACGACACAAGACCTATCTAATGGTGTAGGTTTCATTGCGATTTGAGCGAAAAAATTTTAAATTTAATTTTTCGAATAACTCCTTTTTTACGCATTTTTGGAGTTTGTGCTCATACAAACAATTAATCTACGACACAAGACCTACCCAATAGTGTAGGTTTCATTGCGATTTGAGCGAAAAAAATTTAAATTTAATTTTTCGAATAACTCCTTTTTTACGCATTTTTGGCGTTTGTGCTCATACAAACAAATAATCTACGACGCAAGACCTATCCAATGGTGTAGGTTTCATTGCGATTTGAGCGAAAAAATTTTAAATTTAATTTTTCGAATAACTCCTTTTTTACGCATTTTTGGAGTTTGTGCTCATACAAACAATTAATCTACGACGCAAGACCTATCCAATGGTGTAGGTTTCATTGCGATTTGACCAAAAAAATTTAAATTTTTTTTGTCGAATAACTCCTTTTTTACGCATTTTTGGAGTTTGTGCTCATACAAACAAATAATCTACGACACAAGACCTACCCAATGGTGTAGGTTTCATTGCGATTTGAGCGAAAAAAATTTAAATTTAATTTTTCGAATAACTCCATTTTTACGCATTTTTGGAGTTTGTGCTCATACAAACAATTAATCTACGACGCAAGACCTATCCAATGATGTAGGTTTCATTGCGATTTGACCAAAAAATTTTAAATTTTATTTTTCGAATAACTCCTTTTTTACGCATTTTTGGAGTTTGTGCTCATACAAACAATTAATCTACGACACAAGACCTACCCAATAGTGTAGGTTTCATTGCGATTTGAGCGAAAAAAATTTAAATTTAATTTTTCGAATAACTCCTTTTTTACGCATTTTTGGCGTTTGTGCTCATACAAACAAATAATCTACGACGCAAGACCTATCCAATGGTGTAGGTTTCATTGCGATTTGAGCGAAAAAATTTTAAATTTAATTTTTCGAATAACTCCTTTTTTACGCATTTTTGGAGTTTGTGCTCATACAAACAATTAATCTACGACGCAAGACCTATCCAATGGTGTAGGTTTCATTGCGATTTGACCAAAAAAATTTAAATTTTTTTTGTCGAATAACTCCTTTTTTACGCATTTTTGGAGTTTGTGCTCATACAAACAAATAATCTACGACACAAGACCTACCCAATGGTGTAGGTTTCATTGCGATTTGAGCGAAAAAAATTTAAATTTAATTTTTCGAATAACTCCATTTTTACGCATTTTTGGAGTTTGTGCTCATACAAACAATTAATCTACGACGCAAGACCTATCCAATGATGTAGGTTTCATTGCGATTTGACCAAAAAATTTTAAATTTTATTTTTCGAATAACTCCTTTTTTACGCATTTTTGGAGTTTGTGCTCATACAAACAAATAATCTACGACACAAGACCTACCCAATGGTGTAGGTTTCATTGCGATTTGAGCGAAAAAAATTTAAATTTAATTTTTCGAATAACTCCTTTTTTACGCATTTTTGGAGTTTGTGCTGTTTGTTGCTGTGATTTGAGCGAAAAAAATTTTAAATTTTATTTTTCGAATAACTCCTTTTTTACGCATTTTTGGAGTTTGTGCTCATACAAACAATTAATCTACGACGCAAGACCTATTCAATGGTGTAGGTTTCATTGCGATTTGAGCGAAAAAATTTTTAAATTTTATTTTTAGAATAACTCCTTTTTTACGCATTTTTGGAGTAATCTACGACGCAAGACCTATCCAATGGTGTAGGTTTCATTGCGATTTGAGCGAAAAAATTTTAAATTTTATATTTCGAATAACACCTTTTTTTACGCATTTTTGGAGTTTGTGCTCATACAAACAATTAATCTACGACGCAAGACCTATCCAATGGTGTAGGTTTCATTGCGATTTAAGCGAAAAAAATTTTAAATTTTATTTTTCGAATAACTCCTTTTTTACGCATTTTTGGAGTTTGTGCTCATACAAACAATTAATCTACGACGCAAGACCTATCCAATGGTGTAGGTTTCATTGCGATTTCAGCGAAAAAAATTTAAATTTTATTGTGCTCATACAAACAAATAATCTACGACACAAGACCTATCCAATGGTGTAGGTTTCATTGCGATTTGAGCGAAAAAATTTTAAATTTCATTTTTCGAATAACTCCTTTTATACGCATTTTTGGAGTTTGTGCTCATACAAACAATTAATCTACGACACAAGACCTATCTAATGGTGTAGGTTTCATTGCGATTTGAGCGAAAAAATTTTAAATTTAATTTTTCGAATAACTCCTTTTTTACGCATTTTTGGAGTTTGTGCTCATACAAACAATTAATCTACGACACAAGACCTACCCAATAGAGTAGGTTTCATTGCGATTTGAGCGAAAAAAATTTAAATTTAATTTTTCGAATAACTCCTTTTTTACGCATTTTTGGCGTTTGTGCTCATACAAACAAATAATCTACGACGCAAGACCTATCCAATGGTGTAGGTTTCATTGCGATTTGAGCGAAAAAATTTTAAATTTAATTTTTCGAATAACTCCTTTTTTACGCATTTTTGGAGTTTGTGCTCATACAAACAATTAATCTACGACGCAAGACCTATCCAATGGTGTAGGTTTCATTGCGATTTGACCAAAAAAATTTAAATTTTTTTTGTCGAATAACTCCTTTTTTACGCATTTTTGGAGTTTGTGCTCATACAAACAAATAATCTACGACACAAGACCTACCCAATGGTGTAGGTTTCATTGCGATTTGAGCGAAAAAAATTTAAATTTAATTTTTCGAATAACTCCATTTTTACGCATTTTTGGAGTTTGTGCTCATACAAACAATTAATCTACGACGCAAGACCTATCCAATGGTGTAGGTTTCATTGCGATTTGACCAAAAAATTTTAAATTTTATTTTTCGAATAACTCCTTTTTTACGCATTTTTGGAGTTTGTGCTCATACAAACAAATAATCTACGACACAAGACCTACCCAATGGTGTAGGTTTCATTGCGATTTGAGCGAAAAAAATTTAAATTTAATTTTTCGAATAACTCCTTTTTTACGCATTTTTGGAGTTTGTGCTCATACAAACAATTAATCTACGACGCAAGACCTATCCAATGGTGTAGGTTTCATTACGATTTGAGCGAAAAAAATTTAAATTTAATTTTTCGAATAACTCCTTTTTTACGCATTTTTGGAGTTTGTGCTCATACAAACAAATAATCTACGACACAAGACCTACCCAATGGTGTAGGTTTCATTGCGATTTGAGCGAAAAAAATTTAAATTTAATTTTTCGAATAACTCCATTTTTACGCATTTTTGGAGTTTGTGCTCATACAAACAATTAATCTACGACACAAGACCTACCCAATGGTGTAGGTTTCATTGCGATTTGAGCGAAAAAAATTTAAATTTAATTTTTCGAATAACTCCTTTTTTACGCATTTTTGGAGTTTGTGCTCATACAAACAATTAATCTACGACGCAAGACCTATCCAATGGTGTAGGTTTCATTGCGATTTGAGCGAAAAAAATTTAAATTTCATTTTTCGAATAACTCCTTTTTTACGCATTTTTGGAGTTTGTGCTCATACAAACAATTAATCTACGACACAAGACCTATCCAATGGTGTAGGTTTCATTGCGATTTGACCAAAAAATTTTAAATTTTATTTTTCTAATAACTCCTTTTTTACGCATTTTTGGAGTTTGTGCTCATACAAACAATTAATCTACGACGCAAGACCTATCCAATGGTGTAGGTTTCATTGCGATTTGAGCGAAAAAATTCTAAATTTAATTTTTCGAATAACTCCTTTTATACGCATTTTTGGAGTTTGTGCTCATACAAACAATTAATCTACGACACAAGACCTATCCAATGGTGTAGGTTTCATTGCGATTTGAGCGAAAAAATTTTAAATTTCATTTTTCGAATAACTCCTTTTTTACGCATTTTTGGAGGTTGTGCTCATACAAACAATTAATCTACGACACAAGACCTATCCAATGGTGTAGGTTTCATTGCGATTTGACCAAAAAAATTTAAATTTAATTTTTCGAATAACTCCATTTTTACGCATTTTTGGAGTTTGTGCTCATACAAACAATTAATCTACGACGCAAGACCTATCCAATGGTGTAGGTTTCATTGCGATTTGACCAAAAAATTTTAAATTTTATTTTTCGAATAACTCCTTTTTTACGCATTTTTGGAGTTTGTGCTCATACAAACAAATAATCTACGACACAAGACCTACCCAATGGTGTAGGTTTCATCACGATTTGAGCGAAAAAAAATTTAAATTTAATTTTTCGAATAACTCCTTTTTTACGCATTTTTGGAGTTTGTGCTCATACAAACAATTAATCTACGACGCAAGACCTATCCAATGGTGTAGGTTTCATTACGATTTGAGCGAAAAAATTTTAAATTTCATTTTTCGAATAACTCCTTTTATACGCATTTTTGGAGTTTGTGCTCATACAAACAATTAATCTACGACACAAGACCTATCCAATGGTGTAGGTTTCATTGCGATTTGAGCGAAAAAATTTTAAATTTTATTTTTCTAATAACTCCTTTTTTACGCATTTTTGGAGTTTGTGCTCATACAAACAATTAATCTACGACGCAAGACCTATCCAATGGTGTAGGTTTCATTGCGATTTGACCAAAAAATTTTAAATTTTATTTTTCGAATAACTCCTTTTTTACGCATTTTTGTAGTTTCTGCTCATACAAACAATTAATCTACGACGCAAGACCTATCCAATGGTGTAGGTTTCATTGCGATTTGAGCGAAAAAAATTTAAATTTCATTTTTCGAATAACTCCTTTTTTACGCATTTTTGGAGTTTGTGCTCATACAAACAAATAATCTACGACACAAGACCTACCCAATGGTGTAGGTTTCATTGCGATTTGAGCGAAAAAAATTTAAATTTAATTTTTCGAATAACTCCATTTTTACGCATTTTTGGAGTTTGTGCTCATACAAACAATTAATCTACGACGCAAGACCTATCCAATGGTGTAGGTTTCATTGCGATTTGACCAAAAAATTTTAAATTTTATTTTTCGAATAACTCCTTTTTTACGCATTTTTGGAGTTTGTGCTCATACAAACAAATAATCTACGACACAAGACCTACCCAATGGTGTAGGTTTCATTGCGATTTGAGCGAAAAAAATTTAAATTTAATTTTTCGAATAACTCCTTTTTTACGCATTTTTGGAGTTTGTGCTCATACAAACAATTAATCTACGACGCAAGACCTATCCAATGGTGTAGGTTTCATTACGATTTGAGCGAAAAAATTTTAAATTTCATTTTTCGAATAACTCCTTTTATACGCATTTTTGGAGTTTGTGCTCATACAAACAATTAATCTACGACACAAGACCTATCCAATGGTGTAGGTTTCATTGCGATTTGAGCGAAAAAATTTTAAATTTTATTTTTCTAATAACTCCTTTTTACGCATTTTTGGAGTTTGTGCTCATACAAACAATTAATCTACGACGCAAGACCTATCCAATGGTGTAGGTTTCATTGCGATTTGACCAAAAAATTTTAAATTTTATTTTTCGAATAACTCCTTTTTTACGCATTTTTGGAGTTTGTGCTCATACAAACAATTAATCTACGACGCAAGACCTATCCAATGGTGTAGGTTTCATTGCGATTTGAGCGAAAAAAATTTAAATTTCATTTTTCGAATAACTCCTTTTTTACGCATTTTTGGAGTTTGTGCTCATACAAACAATTAATCTACGACACAAGACCTATCCAATGGTGTAGGTTTCATTGCGATTTGACCAAAAAATTTTAAATTTTATTTTTCTAATAACTCCTTTTTTACGCATTTTTGGAGTTTGTGCTCATACAAACAATTAATCTACGACGCAAGACCTATCCAATGGTGTAGGTTTCATTGCGATTTGAGCGAAAAAATTTTAAATTTAATTTTTCGAATAACTCCTTTTATACGCATTTTTGGAGTTTGTGCTCATACAAACAATTAATCTACGACACAAGACCTATCCAATGGTGTAGGTTTCATTGCGATTTGAGCGAAAAAATTTTAAATTTCATTTTTCGAATAACTCCTTTTTTACGCATTTTTGGAGTTTGTGCTCATACAAACAATTAATCTACGACACAAGACCTATCCAATGGTGTAGGTTTCATTGCGATTTGACCAAAAAAATTTAAATTTAATTTTTCGAATAACTCCATTTTTACGCATTTTTGGAGTTTGTGCTCATACAAACAATTAATCTACGACGCAAGACCTATCCAATGGTGTAGGTTTCATTGCGATTTGACCAAAAAATTTTAAATTTTATTTTTCGAATAACTCCTTTTTTACGCATTTTTGGAGTTTGTGCTCATACAAACAAATAATCTACGACACAATACCTACCCAATGGTGTAGGTTTCATTGCGATTTGAGCGAAAAAAATTTAAATTTAATTTTTCGAATAACTCCTTTTTTACGCATTTTTGGAGTTTGTGCTCATACAAACAATTAATCTACGACGCAAGACCTATCCAATGGTGTAGGTTTCATTACGATTTGAGCGAAAAAATTTTAAATTTCATTTTTCGAATAACTCCTTTTATACGCATTTTTGGAGTTTGTGCTCATACAAACAATTAATCTACGACACAAGACCTATCCAATGGTGTAGGTTTCATTGCGATTTGAGCGAAAAAATTTTAAATTTTATTTTTCTAATAACTCCTTTTTTACGCATTTTTGGAGTTTGTGCTCATACAAACAATTAATCTACGACGCAACACCTATCCAATGGTGTAGGTTTCATTGCGATTTGACCAAAAAATTTTAAATTTTATTTTTCGAATAACTCCTTTTTTACGCATTTTTGGAGTTTGTGCTCATACAAACAATTAATCTACGACGCAAGACCGATCCAATGGTGTAGGTTTCATTGCGATTTGACCAAAAAATTTTAAATTTTATTTTTCCAATAACTCCTTTTTTACGCATTTTTGGAGTTTGTGCTCATACAAACAATTAATCTACGACGCAAGACCTATCCAATGGTGTAGGTTTCATTGCGATTTGAGCGAAAAAATTTTAAATTTAATTTTTCGAATAACTCCTTTTTACGCATTTTTGGAGTTTGTGCTCATACAAACAATTAATCTACGACACAAGACCTATCCAATGGTGTAGGTTTCATTGCGATTTGACCAAAAAATTTTAAATTTTATTTTTCGAATAACTCCTTTTTTACGCATTTTTGGAGTTTGTGCTCATACAAACAAATAATCTACGACACAAGACCTACCCAATGGTGTAGGTTTCATTGCGATTTGAGCGAAAAAAATTTAAATTTAATTTTTCGAATAACTCCTTTTTTACGCATTTTTGGAGTTTGTGCTCATACAAACAAATAATCTACGACGCAAGACCTATCCAATGGTGTAGGTTTCATTGCGATTTGAGCGAAAAAAATTTAAATTTAATTTTTCGAATAACTCCTTTTTTACGCATTTTTGGAGTTTGTGCTCATACAAACAAATAATCTACGACACAAGACCTACCCAATGGTGTAGGTTTCATTGCGATTTGAGCGAAAAAAATTTAAATTTAATTTTTCGAATAACTCCTTTTTTACGCATTTTTGGAGTTTGTGCTCATACAAACAAATAATCTACGACGCAAGACCTATCCAATGGTGTAGGTTTCATTGCGATTTGAGCGAAAAAAATTTAAATTTAATTTTTCGAATAACTCCTTTTATACGCATTTTTGGAGTTTGTGCTCATACAAACAAATAATCTACGACACAAGACCTACCCAATGGTGTAGGTTTCATTGCGATTTGAGCGAAAAAAATTTAAATTTAATTTTTCGAATAACTCCTTTTTTACGCATTTTTGGAGTTTGTGCTCATACAAACAATTAATCTACGACGCAAGACCTATCCAATGGTGTAGGTTTCATTACGATTTAAGCGAAAAAATTTTAAATTTCATTTTTCGAATAACTCCTTTTATACGCATTTTTGGAGTTTGTGCTCATACAAACAATTAATCTACGACACAAGACCTATCCAATGGTGTAGGTTTCATTGCGATTTGAGCGAAAAAATTTTAAATTTCATTTTTCGAATAACTCCTTTTTTACGCATTTTTGGAGTTTGTGCTCATACAAACAATTAATCTACGACACAAGACCTATCCAATGGTGTAGGTTTCATTGCGATTTGACCAAAAAATTTTAAATTTTATTTTTCGAATAACTCCTTTTTTACGCATTTTTGGAGTTTGTGCTCATACAAACAAATAATCTACGACACAAGACCTACCCAATGGTGTAGGTTTCATTGCGATTTGAGCGAAAAAAATTTAAATTTAATTTTTCGAATAACTCCTTTTTTACGCATTTTTGGAGTTTGTGCTCATACAAACAATTAATCTACGACGCAAGACCTATCCAATGGTGTAGGTTTCATTGCGATTTGACCAAAAAATTTTAAATTTTATTTTTCGAATAACTCCTTTTTTACGCATTTTTGGAGTTTGTGCTCATACAAACAAATAATCTACGACACAAGACCTACCCAATGGTGTAGGTTTCATTGCGATTTGAGCGAAAAAAAATTTAAATTTAATTTTTCGAATAACTCCTTTTTTACGCATTTTTGGAGTTTGTGCTCATACAAACAAATAATCTACGACACAGACCTACCCAATGGTGTAGGTTTCATTGAGCGAAAAAAAATTTAAATTTAATTTTTCGAATAACTCCTTTTTTACGCATTTTTGGAGTTTGTGCTCATACAAACAATTAATCTACGACGCAAGACCTATCCAATGGTGTAGGTTTCATTGCGATTTGAGCGAAAAAATTTTAAATTTCATTTTTCGAATAATTCCTTTTATACGCATTTTTAGAGTTTGTGCTCATACAAACAATTAATCTACGACGCAAGACCTATCCAATGGTGTAGGTTTCATTGCGATTTGAGCGAAAAAAATTTTAAATTTTATTTTTCGAATAACTCCTTTTTTACGCATTTTTGGAGTTTGTGCTCATACAAACAATTAATCTACGACGCAAGACCTATCCAATGGTGTAGGTTTCATTGCGATTTGAGCGAAAAAAATTTAAATTTAATTTTTCGAATAACTCCTTTTTTACGCATTTTTGGAGTTTGTGCTCATACAAACAATTAATCTACGACGCAAGACCTATCCAATGGTGTAGGTTTCATTGCGATTTGAGCGAAAAAATTTTAAATTTTATTTTTCGAATAACTCCTTTTTTACGCATTTTTGGAGTTTGTGCTCATACAAACAAATAATCTACGACAAAAGACCTACCCAATGGTGAAGGTTTCATTGCGATTTGAGCGAAAAAAATTTAAATTTAATTTTTCGAATAACTCCTTTTTTACGCATTTTTGGAGTTTGTGCTCATACAAACAATTAATCTACGACACAAGACCTATCCAATGGTGTAGGTTTCATTGCGATTTGAGCGAAAAAATTTTAAATTTTATATTTCGAATAACACCTTTTTTACGCATTTTTGGAGTTTGTGCTCATAAAAACAATTAATCTACGACGCAAGACCTATCCAATGGTGTAGGTTTCATTGCGATTTGACCAAAAAATTTTAAATTTTATTTTTCGAATAACTCCTTTTTTACGCATTTTTGGAGTTTGTGCTCATACAAACAAATAATCTACGACACAAGACCTACCCAATGGTGTAGGTTTCATTGCGATTTGAGCGAAAAAAATTTAAATTTAATTTTTCGAATAACTCCTTTTTTACGCATTTTTGGAGTTTGTGCTCATACAAACAATTAATCTACGACGCAAGACCTATCCAATGGTGTAGGTTTCATTGCGATTTGACCAAAAAATTTTAAATTTTATTTTTCGAATAACTCCTTTTTTACGCATTTTTGGAGTTTGTGCTCATACAAACAAATAATCTACGACACAAGACCTACCCAATGGTGTAGGTTTCATTGCGATTTGAGCGAAAAAAATTTAAATTTAATTTTTCGAATAACTCCTTTTATACGCATTTTTGGAGTTTGTGCTCATACAAACAATTAATCTACGACGCAAGACCTATCCAATGGTGTAGGTTTCATTACGATTTGAGCGAAAAAATTTTAAATTTCATTTTTCGAATAACTCCTTTTATACGCATTTTTGGAGTTTGTGCTCATACAAACAATTAATCTACGACGCAAGATCTATCCAATGGTGTAGGTTTCATTGCGATTTGACCAAAAAATTTTAAATTTTATTTTTCGAATAACTCCTTTTTTACGCATTTTTGGAGTTTGTGCTCATACAAACAAATAATCTACGACACAAGACCTACCCAATGGTGTAGGTTTCATTGCGATTTGAGCGAAAAAAATTTAAATTTAATTTTTCGAATAACTCCTTTTTTACGCATTTTTGGAGTTTGTGCTCATACAAACAATTAATCTACGACGCAAAACCTATCCAATGGTGTAGGTTTCATTGCGATTTGACCAAAAAATTTTAATTTTTTTTTTTCGAATAACTCCCTTTTTACGCATTTTTGGAGTTTGTGCTCATACAAACAAATAATCTACGACACAAGACCTACCCAATGGTGTTGGTTTCATTGCGATTTGAGCGAAAAAAATTTAAATTTAATTTTTCGAATAACTCCTTTTATACGCATTTTTGGAGTTTGTGCTCATACAAACAATTAATCTACGACACAAGACCTATCCAATGGTGTAGGTTTCATTGCGATTTGAGCGAAAAAATTTTGAATTTTATATTTCGAATAACACCTTTTTTACGCATTTTTGGAGTTTGTGCTCATACAAACAATTAATCTACGACGCAAGACCTATCCAATGGTGTAGGTTTCATTGCGATTTGAGCGAAAAAAATTTTAAATTTTATTTTTCGAATAACTCCTTTTTTACGCATTTTTGGAGTTTGTGCTCATACAAACAATTAATCTACGACGCAAGACCTATCCAATGGTGTAGGTTTCATTGCGATTTGAGCGAAAAAAATTTATATTTAATTTTTCGAATAACTCCTTTTTTACGCATTTTTGGAGTTTGTGCTCATACAAACAATTAATCTACGACGCAAGACCTATCCAATGGTGTAGGTTTCATTGCGATTTGAGCGAAAAAATTTTAAATTTCATTTTTCGAATAACTCCTTTTATACGCATTTTTGGAGTTTGTGCTCATACAAACAATTAATCTACGACGCAAGATCTATCCAATGGTGTAGGTTTCATTGCGATTTGAGCGAAAAAAATTTTAAATTTTATTTTTCGAATAACTCCTTTTTTACGCATTTTTGGAGTTTGTGCTCATACAAACAATTAATCTACGACGCAAGACCTATCCAATGGTGTAGGTTTCATTGCGATTTGACCAAAAAATTTTAAATTTTATTTTTCGAATAACTCCTTTTTTACGCATTTTTGGAGTTTGTGCTCATACAAACAAATAATCTACGACACAAGACCTACCCAATGGTGTAGGTTTCATTGCGATTTGAGCGAAAAAAATTTAAATTTAATTTTTCGAATAACTCCTTTTTTACGCATTTTTGGAGTTTGTGCTCATACAAACAATTAATCTACGACGCAAAACCTATCCAATGGTGTAGGTTTCATTGCGATTTGACCAAAAAATTTTAATTTTTTTTTTTCGAATAACTCCTTTTTTACGCATTTTTGGAGTTTGTGCTCATACAAACAAATAATCTACGACACAAGACCTACCCAATGGTGTAGGTTTCATTGCGATTTGAGCGAAAAAAATTTAAATTTAATTTTTCGAATAACTCCTTTTATACGCATTTTTGGAGTTTGTGCTTATACAAACAATTAATCTACGACACAAGACCTATCCAATGGTGTAGGTTTCATTGCGATTTGAGCGAAAAAATTTTGAATTTTATATTTCGAATAACACCTTTTTTACGCATTTTTGGAGTTTGTGCTCATACAAACAATTAATCTACGACGCAAGACCTATCCAATGGTGTAGGTTTCATTGCGATTTGAGCGAAAAAAATTTTAAATTTTATTTTTCGAATAACTCCTTTTTTACGCATTTTTGGAGTTTGTGCTCATACAAACAATTAATCTACGACGCAAGACCTATCCAATGGTGTAGGTTTCATTGCGATTTGAGCGAAAAAAATTTATATTTAATTTTTCGAATAACTCCTTTTTTACGCATTTTTGGAGTTTGTGCTCATACAAACAATTAATCTACGACGCAAGACCTATCCAATGGTGTAGGTTTCATTGCGATTTGAGCGAAAAAATTTTAAATTTTATTTTTCAAATAACTCCTTTTTTACGCATTTTTGGAGTTTGTGCTCATACAAACAAATAATCTACGACACAAGACCTACCCAATGGTGTAGGTTTCATTGCGATTTGAGCGAAAAAAATTTAAATTTAATTTTTCGAATAACTCCTTTTTTACGCATTTTTGGAGTTTGTGCTCATACAAACAATTAATCTACGACACAAGACCTATCCAATGGTGTAGGTTTCATTGCGATTTGAGCGAAAAAATTTTAAATTTTATATTTCGAATAACACCTTTTTTACGCATTTTTGGAGTTTGTGCTCATACAAACAATTAATCTACGACGCAAGACCTATCCAATGGTGTAGGTTTCATTGCGATTTGACCAAAAAATTTTAAATTTTATTTTTCGAATAACTCCTTTTTTACGCATTTTTGGAGTTTGTGCTCATACAAACAAATAATCTACGACACAAGACCTACCCAATGGTGTAGGTTTCATTGCGATTTGAGCGAAAAAAATTTAAATTTAATTTTTCGAATAACTCCTTTTTTACGCATTCTTGGAGTTTGTGCTCATACAAACAATTAATCTACGACGCAAGACCTATCCAATGGTGTAGGTTTCATTGCGATTTGACCAAAAAAAATTAAATTTTATTTTTCGAATAACTCCTTTTTTACGCATTTTTGGAGTTTGTGCTCATACAAACAAATAATCTACGACACAAGACCTATCCAATGGTGTAGGTTTCATTACGATTTGAGCGAAAAAATTTTAAATTTCATTTTTCGAATAACTCCTTTTATACGCATTTTTGGAGTTTGTGCTCATACAAAAAATTAATCTACGACACAAGACCTATCCAATGGTGTAGGTTTCATTGCGATTTGAGCGAAAAAATTTTGAATTTTATATTTCGAATAACACCTTTTTTACGCATTTTTGGAGTTTGTGCTCATACAAACAATTAATCTACGACGCAAGACCTATCCAATGGTGTAGGTTTCATTGCGATTTGACCAAAAAATTTTAAATTTTATTTTTCGAATAACTCCTTTTTTACGCATTTTTGGAGTTTGTGCTCATACAAACAAATAATCTACGACACAAGACCTACCCAATGGTGTAGGTTTCATTGCGATTTGAGCGAAAAAAATTTAAATTTAATTTTTCGAATAACTCCTTTTTTACGCATTTTTGGAGTTTGTGCTCATACAAACAATTAATCTACGACACAAGACCTATCCAATGGTGTAGGTTTCATTGCGATTTGAGCGAAAAAATTTTAAATTTTATTTTTCTAATAACTCCTTTTTTACGCATTTTTGCAGTTTGTGCTCATACAAACAATTAATCTACGAACAAGACCTATCCAATGGTGTAGGTTTCATTGCGATTTGAGCGAAAAAATTTTAAATTTCATTTTTCGAATAACTCCTTTTATACGCATTTTTAGAGTTTGTGCTCATACAAACAATTAATCTACGACGCAAGAGCTATCCAATGGTGTAGGTTTCATTGCGATTTGACCAAAAAATTTTAAATTTTATTTTTCTAATAACTCCTTTTTTATGCATTTTTGGAGTTTGTGCTCATACAAACAATTAATCTACGACGCAAGATCTATCCAATGGTGTAGGTTTCATTGCGATTTGAGCGAAAAAAATTTTAAATTTTATTTTTCGAATAACTCCTTTTTTACGCATTTTTGGAGTTTGTGCTCATACAAACAATTAATCTACGACGCAAGACCTATCCAATGGTGTAGGTTTCATTGCGATTTGACCAAAAAATTTTAAATTTTATTTTTCGAATAACTCCTTTTTTACGCATTTTTGGAGTTTGTGCTCATACAAACAAATAATCTACGACACAAGACCTACCCAATGGTGTAGGTTTCATTGCGATTTGAGCGAAAAAAATTTAAATTTAATTTTTCGAATAACTCCTTTTTTACGCATTTTTGGAGTTTGTGCTCATACAAACAATTAATCTACGACGCAAAACCTATCCAATGGTGTAGGTTTCATTGCGATTTGACCAAAAAATTTTAATTTTTTTTTTTCGAATAACTCCTTTTTTACGCATTTTTGGAGTTTGTGCTCATACAAACAAATAATCTACGACACAAGACCTACCCAATGGTGTAGGTTTCATTGCGATTTGAGCGAAAAAAATTTAAATTTAATTTTTCGAATAACTCCTTTTATACGCATTTTTGGAGTTTGTGCTTATACAAACAATTAATCTACGACACAAGACCTATCCAATGGTGTAGGTTTCATTGCGATTTGAGCGAAAAAATTTTGAATTTTATATTTCGAATAACACCTTTTTTACGCATTTTTGGAGTTTGTGCTCATACAAACAATTAATCTACGACGCAAGACCTATCCAATGGTGTAGGTTTCATTGCGATTTGAGCGAAAAAAATTTTAAATTTTATTTTTCGAATAACTCCTTTTTTACGCATTTTTGGAGTTTGTGCTCATACAAACAATTAATCTACGACGCAAGACCTATCCAATGGTGTAGGTTTCATTGCGATTTGAGCGAAAAAAATTTATATTTAATTTTTCGAATAACTCCTTTTTTACGCATTTTTGGAGTTTGTGCTCATACAAACAATTAATCTACGACGCAAGACCTATCCAATGGTGTAGGTTTCATTGCGATTTGAGCGAAAAAATTTTAAATTTTATTTTTCAAATAACTCCTTTTTTACGCATTTTTGGAGTTTGTGCTCATACAAACAAATAATCTACGACACAAGACCTACCCAATGGTGTAGGTTTCATTGCGATTTGAGCGAAAAAAATTTAAATTTAATTTTTCGAATAACTCCTTTTTTACGCATTTTTGGAGTTTGTGCTCATACAAACAATTAATCTACGACACAAGACCTATCCAATGGTGTAGGTTTCATTGCGATTTGAGCGAAAAAATTTTAAATTTTATATTTCGAATAACACCTTTTTTACGCATTTTTGGAGTTTGTGCTCATACAAACAATTAATCTACGACGCAAGACCTATCCAATGGTGTAGGTTTCATTGCGATTTGACCAAAAAATTTTAAATTTTATTTTTCGAATAACTCCTTTTTTACGCATTTTTGGAGTTTGTGCTCATACAAACAAATAATCTACGACACAAGACCTACCCAATGGTGTAGGTTTCATTGCGATTTGAGCGAAAAAAATTTAAATTTAATTTTTCAAATAACTCCTTTTTTACGCATTCTTGGAGTTTGTGCTCATACAAACAATTAATCTACGACGCAAGACCTATCCAATGGTGTAGGTTTCATTGCGATTTGACCAAAAAAAATTAAATTTTATTTTTCGAATAACTCCTTTTTTACGCATTTTTGGAGTTTGTGCTCATACAAACAAATAATCTACGACACAAGACCTATCCAATGGTGTAGGTTTCATTACGATTTGAGCGAAAAAATTTTAAATTTCATTTTTCGAATAACTCCTTTTATACGCATTTTTGGAGTTTGTGCTCATACAAACAATTAATCTACGACACAAGACCTATCCAATGGTGTAGGTTTCATTGCGATTTGAGCGAAAAAATTTTGAATTTTATATTTCGAATAACACCTTTTTTACGCATTTTTGGAGTTTGTGCTCATACAAACAATTAATCTACGACGCAAGACCTATCCAATGGTGTAGGTTTCATTGCGATTTGACCAAAAAATTTTAAATTTTATTTTTCGAATAACTCCTTTTTTACGCATTTTTGGAGTTTGTGCTCATACAAACAAATAATCTACGACACAAGACCTACCCAATGGTGTAGGTTTCATTGCGATTTGAGCGAAAAAAATTTAAATTTAATTTTTCGAATAACTCCTTTTTTACGCATTTTTGGAGTTTGTGCTCATACAAACAATTAATCTACGACACAAGACCTATCCAATGGTGTAGGTTTCATTGCGATTTGAGCGAAAAAATTTTAAATTTTATTTTTCTAATAACTCCTTTTTTACGCATTTTTGCAGTTTGTGCTCATACAAACAATTAATCTACGAACAAGACCTATCCAATGGTGTAGGTTTCATTGCGATTTGAGCGAAAAAATTTTAAATTTCATTTTTCGAATAACTCCTTTTATACGCATTTTTAGAGTTTGTGCTCATACAAACAATTAATCTACGACGCAAGAGCTATCCAATGGTGTAGGTTTCATTGCGATTTGACCAAAAAATTTTAAATTTTATTTTTCTAATAACTCCTTTTTTATGCATTTTTGCAGTTTGTGCTCATACAAACAATTAATCTACGACACAAGACCTATCCAATGGTGTAGGTTTCATTGCGATTTGAGCGAAAAAATTTTGAATTTTATATTTCGAATAACACCATTTTTACGCATTTTTGGAGTTTGTGCTCATACAAACAAATAATCTACGACACAAGACCTACCCAATGGTGTAGGTTTCATTGCGATTTGAGCGAAAAAAATTTAAATTTAATTTTTCGAATAACTCCTTTTTTACGCATTCTTGGAGTTTGTGCTCATGCAAACAATTAATCTACGACGCAAGACCTATCCAATGGTGTAGGTTTCATTGCGATTTGACCAAAAAAATTTAAATTTTATTTTTCGAATAACTCCTTTTTTACGCATTTTTGGAGTTTGTGCTCATACAAACAAATAATCTACGACACAAGACCTATCCAATGGTGTAGGTTTCATTACGATTTGAGCGAAAAAATTTTAAATTTCATTTTTCGAATAACTCCATTTATACGCATTTTTGGAGTTTGTGCTCATACAAACAATTAATCTACGACACAAGACCTATCCAATGGTGTAGGTTTCATTGCGATTTGAGCGAAAAAATTTTGAATTTTATATTTCGAATAACACCTTTTTTACGCATTTTTGGAGTTTGTGCTCATACAAACAATTAATCTACGACGCAAGACCTATCCAATGGTGTAGGTTTCATTGCGATTTGACCAAAAAATTTTAAATTTTATTTTTCGAATAACTCCTTTTTTACGCATTTTTGGAGTTTGTGCTCATACAAACAAATAATCTACGACACAAGACCTACCCAATGGTGTAGGTTTCATTGCGATTTGAGCGAAAAAAATTTAAATTTAATTTTTCGAATAACTCCTTTTTTACGCATTTTTGGAGTTTGTGCTCATACAAACAATTAATCTACGACACAAGACCTATCCAATGGTGTAGGTTTCATTGCGATTTGAGCGAAAAAATTTTAAATTTTATTTTTCTAATAACTCCTTTTTTACGCATTTTTGCAGTTTGTGCTCATACAAACAATTAATCTACGAACAAGACCTATCCAATGGTGTAGGTTTCATTGCGATTTGAGCGAAAAAATTTTAAATTTCATTTTTCGAATAACTCCTTTTATACGCATTTTTAGAGTTTGTGCTCATACAAACAATTAATCTACGACGCAAGACCTATCCAATGGTGTAGGTTTCATTGCGATTTGAGCGAAAAAAATTTTAAATTTTATTTTTCGAATAACTCCTTTTTTACGCATTTTTGGAGTTTGTGCTCATACAAACAATTAATCTACGACGCAAGACCTATCCAATGGTGTAGGTTTCATTGCGATTTGACCAAAAAATTTTAAATTTTATTTTTCTAATAACTCCTTTTTTACGCATTTTTGCAGTTTGTGCTCATACAAACAATTAATCTACGACACAAGACCTATCCAATGGTGTAGGTTTCATTGCGATTTGAGCGAAAAAATTTTGAATTTTATATTTCGAATAACACCATTTTTACGCATTTTTGGAGTTTGTGCTCATACAAACAAATAATCTACGACACAAGACCTACCCAATGGTGTATGTTTCATTGTGATTTGAGCGAAAAAAATTTAAATTTAATTTTTCGAATAACTCCTTTTTTACGCATTTTTGGAGTTTGTGCTCATACAAACAATTAATCTACGACGCAAGACCTATTCAATGGTGTAGGTTTCATTGCGATTTGAGCGAAAAAAATTTTAAATTTTATATTTCGAATAACACCTTTTTTACGCATTTTTGGAGTTTGTGCTCATACAAACAAAAATCTACGACGCAAGACCTATCCAATGGTGTAGGTTTCATTGCGATTTGACCAAAAAATTTTAAATTTTATTTTTCGAATAACTCCTTTTTTACACATTTTTGGAGTTTGTGCTCATACAAACAAATAATCTACGACACAAGACCTACCCAATGGTGTAGGTTTCATTGCGATTTGAGCGAAAAAAATTTAAATTTAATTTTTCGAATAACTCCTTTTTTACGCATTTTTGGAGTTTGTGCTCATACAAACAATTAATCTACGACGCAAGACCTATCCAATGGTGTAGGTTTCATTGCGATTTGACCAAAAAAATTTAAATTTTATTTTTCGAATAACTCCTTTTTTTACGCATTTTTGGAGTTTGTGGTCATACAAACAAATAATCTACGACACAAGACCTACCCAATGGTGTAGGTTTCATTACGATTTGAGCGAAAAAATTTTAAATTTCATTTTTCGAATAACTCCTTTTATACGCATTTTTGGAGTTTGTGCTCATACAAACAATTAATCTACGACACAAGACCTATCCAATGGTGTAGGTTTCATTGCGATTTGAGCGAAAAAATTTTGAATTTTATATTTCGAATAACACCTTTTTTACGCATTTTTGGAGTTTGTGCTCATACAAACAATTAATCTACGACGCAAGACCTATCCAATGGTGTAGGTTTCATTGCGATTTGACCAAAAAATTTTAAATTTTATTTTTCGAATAACTCCTTTTTTACGCATTTTTGGAGTTTGTGCTCATACAAACAAATAATCTACGACACAAGACCTACCCAATGGTGTAGGTTTCATTGCGATTTGAGCGAAAAAAATTTAAATTTAATTTTTCGAATAACTCCTTTTTTACGCATTTTTGGAGTTTGTGCTCATACAAACAATTAATCTACGACACAAGACCTATCCAATGGTGTAGGTTTCATTGCGATTTGAGCGAAAAAATTTTAAATTTTATTTTTCTAATAACTCCTTTTTTACGCATTTTTGCAGTTTGTGCTCATACAAACAATTAATCTACGAACAAGACCTATCCAATGGTGTAGGTTTCATTGCGATTTGAGCGAAAAAATTTTAAATTTCATTTTTCGAATAACTCCTTTTATACGCATTTTTAGAGTTTGTGCTCATACAAACAATTAATCTACGACGCAAGAGCTATCCAATGGTGTAGGTTTCATTGCGATTTGACCAAAAAATTTTAAATTTTATTTTTCTAATAACTCCTTTTTTATGCATTTTTGCAGTTTGTGCTCATACAAACAATTAATCTACGACACAAGACCTATCCAATGGTGTAGGTTTCATTGCGATTTGAGCGAAAAAATTTTGAATTTTATATTTCGAATAACACCATTTTTACGCATTTTTGGAGTTTGTGCTCATACAAACAAATAATCTACGAGACAAGACCTACCCAATGGTGTAGGTTTCATTGCGATTTGAGCGAAAAAAATTTAAATTTAATTTTTCGAATAACTCCTTTTTTACGCATTCTTGGAGTTTGTGCTCATGCAAACAATTAATCTACGACGCAAGACCTATCCAATGGTGTAGGTTTCATTGCGATTTGACCAAAAAAATTTAAATTTTATTTTTCGAATAACTCCTTTTTTACGCATTTTTGGAGTTTGTGCTCATACAAACAAATAATCTACGACACAAGACCTATCCAATGGTGTAGGTTTCATTACGATTTGAGCGAAAAAATTTTAAATTTCATTTTTCGAATAACTCCATTTATACGCATTTTTGGAGTTTGTGCTCATACAAACAATTAATCTACGACACAAGACCTATCCAATGGTGTAGGTTTCATTGCGATTTGAGCGAAAAAATTTTGAATTTTATATTTCGAATAACACCTTTTTTACGCATTTTTGGAGTTTGTGCTCATACAAACAATTAATCTACGACGCAAGACCTATCCAATGGTGTAGGTTTCATTGCGATTTGACCAAAAAATTTTAAATTTTATTTTTCGAATAACTCCTTTTTTACGCATTTTTGGAGTTTGTGCTCATACAAACAAATAATCTACGACACAAGACCTACCCAATGGTGTAGGTTTCATTGCGATTTGAGCGAAAAAAATTTAAATTTAATTTTTCGAATAACTCCTTTTTTACGCATTTTTGGAGTTTGTGCTCATACAAACAATTAATCTACGACACAAGACCTATCCAATGGTGTAGGTTTCATTGCGATTTGAGCGAAAAAATTTTAAATTTTATTTTTCTAATAACTCCTTTTTTACGCATTTTTGCAGTTTGTGCTCATACAAACAATTAATCTACGAACAAGACCTATCCAATGGTGTAGGTTTCATTGCGATTTGAGCGAAAAAATTTTAAATTTCATTTTTCGAATAACTCCTTTTATACGCATTTTTAGAGTTTGTGCTCATACAAACAATTAATCTACGACGCAAGACCTATCCAATGGTGTAGGTTTCATTGCGATTTGAGCGAAAAAAATTTTAAATTTTATTTTTCGAATAACTCCTTTTTTACGCATTTTTGGAGTTTGTGCTCATACAAACAATTAATCTACGACGCAAGACCTATCCAATGGTGTAGGTTTCATTGCGATTTGACCAAAAAATTTTAAATTTTATTTTTCTAATAACTCCTTTTTTACGCATTTTTGCAGTTTGTGCTCATACAAACAATTAATCTACGACACAAGACCTATCCAATGGTGTAGGTTTCATTGCGATTTGAGCGAAAAAATTTTGAATTTTATATTTCGAATAACACCATTTTTACGCATTTTTGGAGTTTGTGCTCATACAAACAAATAATCTACGACACAAGACCTACCCAATGGTGTATGTTTCATTGTGATTTGAGCGAAAAAAATTTAAATTTAATTTTTCGAATAACTCCTTTTTTACGCATTTTTGGAGTTTGTGCTCATACAAACAATTAATCTACGACGCAAGACCTATTCAATGGTGTAGGTTTCATTGCGATTTGAGCGAAAAAAATTTTAAATTTTATATTTCGAATAACACCTTTTTTACGCATTTTTGGAGTTTGTGCTCATACAAACAAAAATCTACGACGCAAGACCTATCCAATGGTGTAGGTTTCATTGCGATTTGACCAAAAAATTTTAAATTTTATTTTTCGAATAACTCCTTTTTTACACATTTTTGGAGTTTGTGCTCATACAAACAAATAATCTACGACACAAGACCTACCCAATGGTGTAGGTTTCATTGCGATTTGAGCGAAAAAAATTTAAATTTAATTTTTCGAATAACTCCTTTTTTACGCATTTTTGGAGTTTGTGCTCATACAAACAATTAATCTACGACGCAAGACCTATCCAATGGTGTAGGTTTCATTGCGATTTGACCAAAAAAATTTAAATTTTATTTTTCGAATAACTCCTTTTTTTACGCATTTTTGGAGTTTGTGGTCATACAAACAAATAATCTACGACACAAGACCTACCCAATGGTGTAGGTTCCATTGCGATTTGAGCGAAAAAAATTTAAATTTAATTTTTCGAATAACTCCTTTTATACGCATTTTTGGAGTTTGTGCTCATACAAACAATTAATCTACGACGCAAGACCTATCCAATGGTGTAGGTTTCATTACGATTTGAGCGAAAAAATTTTAAATTTCATTTTTCGAATAACTCCTTTTATACGCATTTTTGGAGTTTGTGCTCATACAAACAATTAATCTACGACACAAGACCTATCCAATGGTGTAGGTTTCATTGCGATTTGAGCGAAAAAATTTTGAATTTTATATTTCGAATAACACATTTTTTACGCATTTTTGGAGTTTGTGCTCATACAAACAATTAATCTACGACGCAAGACCTATCCAATGGTGTAGGTTTCATTGCGATTTGACCAAAAAATTTTAAATTTTATTTTTCGATTAACTCCTTTTTTACGCATTTTTGGAGTTTGTGCTCATACAAACAAATAATCTACGACACAAGACCTACCCAATGGTGTAGGTTTCATTGCGATTTGAGCGAAAAAAATTTAAATTTAATTTTTCGAATAACTCCTTTTTTACGCATTTTTGGAGTTTGTGCTCATACAAACAATTAATCTACGACACAAGACCTATCCAATGGTGTAGGTTTCATTGCGATTTGAGCGAAAAAATTTTAAATTTTATTTTTCTAATAACTCCTTTTTTACGCATTTTTGCAGTTTGTGCTCATACAAACAATTAATCTACGAACAAGACCTATCCAATGGTGTAGGTTTCATTGCGATTTGAGCGAAAAAATTTTAAATTTCATTTTTCGAATAACTCCTTTTATACGCATTTTTAGAGTTTGTGCTCATACAAACAATTAATCTACGACACAAGACCTATCCAATGGTGTAGGTTTCATTGCGATTTGAGCGAAAAAATTTTAAATTTTATTTTTCTAATAACTCCTTTTTTACGCATTTTTGCAGTTTGTGCTCATACAAACAATTAATCTACGAACAAGACCTATCCAATGGTGTAGGTTTCATTGCGATTTGAGCGAAAAAATTTTAAATTTCATTTTTCGAATAACTCCTTTTATACGCATTTTTGGAGTTTGTGCTCATACAAACAAATAATCTACGACACAAGACCTACCCAATGGTGTAGGTTTCATTGCGATTTGAGCGAAAAAAATTTAAATTTAATTTTTCGAATAACTCCTTTTTTACGCATTTTTGGAGTTTGTGCTCATACAAACAATTAATCTACGACGCAAGACCTATCCAATGGTGTAGGTTTCATTGCGATTTGACCAAAAAATTTTAAATTTTATTTTTCTAATAACTCCTTTTTTACGCATTTTTGCAGTTTGTGCTCATTCAAACAATTACAAAAAATTTTAAATTTTATTTTTCTAATAACTTCTTTTTTACGCATTTTTGCAGTTTGTGCTCATACAAACAATTAATCTACGACACAAGACCTATCCAATGGTGTAGGTTTCATTGCGATTTGAGCGAAAAAATTTTGAATTTTATATTTCGAATAACACCATTTTTACGCATTTTTGGAGTTTGTGCTCATACAAACAAATAATCTACGACACAAGACCTACCCAATGGTGTAGGTTTCATTGCGATTTGAGCGAAAAAAATTTAAATTTAATTTTTCGAATAACTCCTTTTTTACGCATTCTTGGAGTTTGTGCTCATACAAACAATTAATCTACGACGCAAGACCTATCCAATGGTGTAGGTTTCATTGCGATTTGACCAAAAAAATTTAAATTTTATTTTTCGAATAACTCCTTTTTTACGCATTTTTGGAGTTTGTGCTCATACAAACAAATAATCTACGACACAAGACCTATCCAATGGTGTAGGTTTCATTACGATTTGAGCGAAAAAATTTTAAATTTCATTTTTCGAATAACTCCTTTTATACGCATTTTTGGAGTTTGTGCTCATACAAACAATTAATCTACGACACAAGACCTATCCAATGGTGTAGGTTTCATTGCGATTTGAGCGAAAAAATTTTGAATTTTATATTTCGAATAACACCTTTTTTACGCATTTTTGGAGTTTGTGCTCATACAAACAATTAATCTACGACGCAAGACCTATCCAATGGTGTAGGTTTCATTGCGATTTGACCAAAAAATTTTAAATTTTATTTTTCGAATAACTCCTTTTTTACGCATTTTTGGAGTTCGTGCTCATACAAACAAATAATCTACGACACAAGACCTACCCAATGGTGTAGGTTTCATTGCGATTTGAGCGAAAAAAATTTAAATTTAATTTTTCGAATAACTCCTTTTTTACGCATTTTTGGAGTTTGTGCTCATACAAACAATTAATCTACGACACAAGACCTATCCAATGGTGTAGGTTTCATTGCGATTTGAGCGAAAAAATTTTAAATTTTATTTTTCTAATAACTCCTTTTTTACGCATTTTTGCAGTTTGTGCTCATACAAACAATTAATCTACGAACAAGACCTATCCAATGGTGTAGGTTTCATTGCGATTTGAGCGAAAAAATTTTAAATTTTATATTTCGAATAACTCCTTTTTTACGTATTTTTGCAGTTTGTGCTCATACAAACAATTAATCTACGACACAAGACCTATCCAATGGTGTAGGTTTCATTGAGGTTTCGATTTGAGCGAAAAAATTTTGAATTTTATATTTCGAATAACACCTTTTTTACGCATTTTTGGAGTTTGTGCTCATACAAACAATTAATCTACGACGCAAGACCTATCCAATGGTGTAGGTTTCATTGCGATTTGACCAAAAAAATTTAAATTTTATTTTTCGAATAACTCCTTTTTTACGCATTTTTGGAGTTTGTGCTCATACAAACAATTAATCTACGACGCAAGACCTATCCAATGGTGTAGGTTTCATTGCGATTTGAGCGAAAAAAATTTTAAATTTTATTTTTCGAATAACTCCTTTTTTACGCATTTTTGGAGTTTGTGCTCATACAAACAATTAATCTACGACGCAAGACCTATCCAATGGTGTAGGTTTCATTGCGATTTGAGCGAAAAAAATTTAAATTTTATTTATCGAATAACTCCTTTTTTACGCATTTTTGGAGTTTGTGCTTATACAAACAATTAATCTACGACACAAGACCTATCCAATGGTGTAGGTTTCATTGCGATTTGACCAAAAAAATTTAAATTTTATTTTTCGAATAACTCCTTTTTTACGCATTTTTGGAGTTTGTGCTCATACAAACAAATAATCTACGACACAAGACCTACCCAATGGTGTAGGTTTCATTGCGATTTGAGCGAAAAAAATTTAAATTTAATTTTTCGAATAACTCCTTTTTTACGCATTTTTGGAGTTTGTGCTCATACAAACAATTAATCTACGACGCAAGACCTATCCAATGGTGTAGGTTTCATTGCGATTTGAGCGAAAAAAATTTTAAATTTTATTTTTCGAATAACTCCTTTTTTACGCATTTTTGGAGTTTGTGCTCATACAAACAATTAATCTACGACGCAAGACCTATCCAATGGTGTAGGTTTCATTGCGATTTGAGCGAAAAAATTTTAAATTTCATTTTTCGAATAACTCCTTTTATACGCATTTTTGGAGTTTGTGCTCATACAAACAATTAATCTACGACGCAAGACCTATCCAATGGTGTAGGTTTCATTGCGATTTGAGCGAAAAAAATTTTAAATTTTATTTTTCGAATAACTCCTTTTTTACGCATTTTTGGAGTTTGTGCTCATACAAACAATTAATCTACGACACAAGACCTATCCAATGGTGTAGGTTTCATTGCGATTTGAGCGAAAAAATTTTGAATTTTATATTTCGAATAACACCTTTTTTACGCATTTTTGGAGTTTGTGCTCATACAAACAATTAATCTACGACGCAAGACCTATCCAATGGTGTAGGTTTCATTGCGATTTGACCAAAAAAATTTAAATTTTATTTTTCGAATAACTCCTTTTTTACGCATTTTTGGAGTTTGTGCTCATACAAACAATTAATCTACGACGCAAGACCTATCCAATGGTGTAGGTTTCATTGCGATTTGAGCGAAAAAAATTTTAAATTTTATTTTTCGAATAACTCCTTTTTTACGCATTTTTGGAGTTTGTGCTCATACAAACAATTAATCTACGACGCAAGACCTATCCAATGGTGTAGGTTTCATTGCGATTTGAGCGAAAAAATTTTAAATTTTATTTTTCGAATAACTCCTTTTTCGAGCGAAAAAATTTTTAAATTTAATTTTTCGAATAACTCCTTTTATACGCATTTTTGGAGTTTGTGCTCATACAAACAATTAATCTACGACACAAGACCTATCCAATGGTGTAGGTTTCATTGCGATTTGAGCGAAAAAATTTTGAATTTTATATTTCGAATAACACCTTTTTTACGCATTTTTGGAGTTTGTGCTCATACAAACAATTAACTTACGACACAAGACCTATCCAATGGTGTAGGTTTCATTGCGATTTGAGCGAAAAAATTTTAAATTTTATTTTTCTAATAACTCCTTTTTTACGCATTTTTGGAGTTTGTGCTCATACAAACAATTAATCTACGACGCAAGACCTATCCAATGGTGTAGGTTTCATTGCGATTTGAGAGAAAAAAATTTTAAATTTTATTTTTCGGATAACTCCTTTTTTACGCATTTTTGGAGTTTGTGCTCATACAAACAATTAATCTACGACGCAAGACCTATCCAATGGTGTAGGTTTCATTGCGATTTGAGCGAAAAAAATTAAATTTAATTTTTCGAATAACTCCTTTTTTACGCATTTTTGGAGTTTGTGCTCATACAAACAATTAATCTACGACGCAAGACCTATCCAATGGTGTAGGTTTCATTGCGATTTGACCAAAAAAATTTTAAATTTTATTTTTCTAATAACTCCTTTTTTACGCATTTTTGGAGTTTGTGCTCATACAAACAATTAATCTACGACGCAAGACCTATCCAATGGTGTAGGTTTCATTGCGATTTGAGAGAAAAAAATTTTAAATTTTATTTTTCGGATAACTCCTTTTTTACGCATTTTTGGAGTTTGTGCTCATACAAACAATTAATCTACGACGCAAGACCTATCCAATGGTGTAGGTTTCATTGCGATTTGAGCGAAAAAATTTAAATTTTATTTTTCGAATAACTCCTTTTTTACGCATTTTTGGAGTTTGTGCTCATACAAACAAATAATCTACGACACAAGACCTACCCAATGGTGTAGGTTTCATTGCGATTTGAGCGAAAAAAATTTAAATTTAATTTTTCGAATAACTCCTTTTTTACGCATTTTTGGAGTTTGTGCTCATACAAACAATTAATCTACGACGCAAGACCTATCCAATGGTGTAGGTTTCATTGCGATTTGAGCGAAAAAAATTTTAAATTTTATTTTTCGAATAACTCCTTTTTTACGCATTTTTGGAGTTTGTGCTCATACAAACAATTAATCTACGACGCAAGACCTATCCAATGGTGTAGGTTTCATTGCGATTTGAGCGAAAAAATTTTAAATTTCATTTTTCGAATAACTCCTTTTATACGCATTTTTGGAGTTTGTGCTCATACAAACAATTAATCTACGACGCAAGACCTATCCAATGGTGTAGGTTTCATTGCGATTTGAGCGAAAAAAATTTTAAATTTTATTTTTCGAATAACTCCTTTTTTACGCATTTTTGGAGTTTGTGCTCATACAAACAATTAATCTACGACACAAGACCTATCCAATGGTGTAGGTTTCATTGCGATTTGAGCGAAAAAATTTTGAATTTTATATTTCGAATAACACCTTTTTTACGCATTTTTGGAGTTTGTGCTCATACAAACAATTAATCTACGACGCAAGACCTATCCAATGGTGTAGGTTTCATTGCGATTTGACCAAAAAAATTTAAATTTTATTTTTCGAATAACTCCTTTTTTACGCATTTTTGGAGTTTGTGCTCATACAAACAATTAATCTACGACGCAAGACCTATCCAATGGTGTAGGTTTCATTGCGATTTGAGCGAAAAAAATTTTAAATTTTATTTTTCGAATAACTCCTTTTTTACGCATTTTTGGAGTTTGTGCTCATACAAACAATTAATCTACGACGCAAGACCTATCCAATGGTGTAGGTTTCATTGCGATTTGAGCGAAAAAATTTTAAATTTTATTTTTCGAATAACTCCTTTTTCGAGCGAAAAAATTTTTAAATTTAATTTTTCGAATAACTCCTTTTATACGCATTTTTGGAGTTTGTGCTCATACAAACAATTAATCTACGACACAAGACCTATCCAATGGTGTAGGTTTCATTGCGATTTGAGCGAAAAAATTTTGAATTTTATATTTCGAATAACACCTTTTTTACGCATTTTTGGAGTTTGTGCTCATACAAACAATTAACTTACGACACAAGACCTATCCAATGGTGTAGGTTTCATTGCGATTTGAGCGAAAAAATTTTAAATTTTATTTTTCTAATAACTCCTTTTTTACGCATTTTTGGAGTTTGTGCTCATACAAACAATTAATCTACGACGCAAGACCTATCCAATGGTGTAGGTTTCATTGCGATTTGAGAGAAAAAAATTTTAAATTTTATTTTTCGGATAACTCCTTTTTTACGCATTTTTGGAGTTTGTGCTCATACAAACAATTAATCTACGACGCAAGACCTATCCAATGGTGTAGGTTTCATTGCGATTTGAGCGAAAAAAATTAAATTTAATTTTTCGAATAACTCCTTTTTTACGCATTTTTGGAGTTTGTGCTCATACAAACAATTAATCTACGACGCAAGACCTATCCAATGGTGTAGGTTTCATTGCGATTTGACCAAAAAAATTTTAAATTTTATTTTTCTAATAACTCCTTTTTTACGCATTTTTGGAGTTTGTGCTCATACAAACAATTAATCTACGACGCAAGACCTATCCAATGGTGTAGGTTTCATTGCGATTTGAGAGAAAAAAATTTTAAATTTTATTTTTCGGATAACTCCTTTTTTACGCATTTTTGGAGTTTGTGCTCATACAAACAATTAATCTACGACGCAAGACCTATCCAATGGTGTAGGTTTCATTGCGATTTGAGCGAAAAAAATTAAATTTAATTTTTCGAATAACTCCTTTTTTACGCATTTTTGGAGTTTGTGCTCATACAAACAATTAATCTACGACGCAAGACCTATCCAATGGTGTAGGTTTCATTGCGATTTGAGCAAAAAATTTTAAATTTTATTTTTCGAATAACTCCTTTTTTACGCATTTTTGGAGTTTGTGCTCATACAAACAATTAATCTACGACACAAGACCTATCCAATGGTGTAGGTTTCATTGTGATTTGAGCGAAAAAAATTTAAATTTAATTTCTCGAATAACTCCTTTTTAACGCATTTTTGGAGTTTGTGCTCATACAAACAATTAATCTACGACACAAGACCTATTCAATGGTGTAGGTTTCATTGCGATTTGAGCGAAAAAATTTTAAATTTAATTTTTCGAATAACTCCTTTTTTACGCATTTTTGGAGTTTGTGCTCATACAAACAATTAATCTACGACGCAAGACCTATCCAATGGTGTAGGTTTCATTGCGATTTGAGCGAAAAAAATTAAATTTAATTTTTCGAATAACTCCTTTTTTACGCATTTTTGGAGTTTGTGCTCATACAAACAATTAATCTACGACGCAAGACCTATCCAATGGTGTAGGTTTCATTGCGATTTGAGCGAAAAAATTTTAAATTTTATTTTTCTAATAACTCCTTTTTTACGCATTTTTGCAGTTTGTGCTCATACAAACAATTAATCTACGACGCAAGACCTATCCAATGGTGTAGGTTTCATTGCGATTTGACCAAAAAATTTTAAATTTTATTTTTCGAATAACTCCTTTTTTACGCATTTTTGGAGTTTGTGCTCATACAAACAATTAATCTACGACACAAGACCTATCCAATGGTGTAGGTTTCATTGTGATTTGAGCGAAAAAAATTTAAATTTAATTTCTCGAATAACTCCTTTTTAACGCATTTTTGGAGTTTGTGCTCATACAAACAATTAATCTACGACACAAGACCTATTCAATGGTGTAGGTTTCATTGCGATTTGAGCGAAAAAATTTTAAATTTAATTTTTCGAATAACTCCTTTTTTACGCATTTTTGGAGTTTGTGCTCATACAAACAATTAATCTACGACGCAAGACCTATCCAATGGTGTAGGTTTCATTGCGATTTGAGCGAAAAAATTTTAAATTTTATATTTCGAATAACACCTTTTTTACGCATTTTTGGAGTTTGTGCTCATACAAACAATTAATCTACGACGCAAGACCTATCCAATGGTGTAGGTTTCGTTGCGATTTAAGCGAAAAAAATTTAAATTTCATTTTTCGAATAACTCCTTTTATACGCATTTTTGGAGTTTGTGCTCATACAAACAATTAATCTACGACACAAGACCTATCCAATGGTGTAGGTTTCATTGCGATTTGAGCGAAAAAATTTTAAATTTAATTTTTCGAATAACTCCTTTTTTACGCATTTTTGGAGTTTGTGCTCATACAAACAATTAACTTACGACACAAGACCTATCCAATGGTGTAGGTTTCATTGCGATTTGAGCGAAAAAATTTTAAATTTTATTTTTCTAATAACTCCTTTTTTACGCATTTTTTGCAGTTTGTGCTCATACAAACAATTAATCTACGACACAAGACCTATCCAATGGTGTAGGTTTCATTGCGATTTGAGCGAAAAAATTTTAAATTTTATATTTCGAATAACTCCTTTTTTACGCATTTTTGGAGTTTGTGCTCATACAAACAATTAATCTACGACGCAAGACCTATCCAATGGTGTAGGTTTCATTGCGATTTAAGCGAAAAAAATTTAAATTTTATTTTTCGAATAACTCCTTTTTTACGCATTTTTGGAGTTTGTGCTCATACAAACAATTAATCTACGCACAAGACCTATCCAATGGTGTAGGTTTCATTGCGATTTGAGCGAAAAAATTTTTAAATTTTATTTTTCGAATAACTCCTTTTTTACGCATTTTTGGAGTTTGTGCTCATACAAACAATTAATCTACGACGCAAGACCTATCCAATGGTGTAGGTTTCATTGCGATTTGAGCGAAAAAATTTTTAAATTTAATTTTTCGAATAACTCCTTTTATACGCATTTTTGGAGTTTGTGCTCATACAAACAATTAATCTACGACACAAGACCTATCCAATGGTGTAGGTTTCATTGCGATTTGAGCGAAAAAATTTTGAATTTTATATTTCGAATAACACCTTTTTTACGCATTTTTGGAGTTTGTGCTCATACAAACAATTAATCTACGACGCAAGACCTATCCAATGGTGTAGGTTTCATTGCGATTTGACCAAAAAAATTTAAATTTTATTTTTCGAATAACTCCTTTTTTACGCATTTTTGGAGTTTGTGCTCATACAAACAATTAATCTACGACGCAAGACCTATCCAATGGTGTAGGTTTCATTGCGATTTGAGAGAAAAAAATTTTAAATTTTATTTTTCGGATAACTCCTTTTTTACGCATTTTTGGAGTTTGTGCTCATACAAACAATTAATCTACGACGCAAGACCTATCCAATGGTGTAGGTTTCATTGCGATTTGAGCGAAAAAAAAATAAATTTAATTTTTCCAATAACTCCTTTTTTACGCATTTTTGGAGTTTGTGCTCATACAAACAATTAATCTACGACGCAAGACCTATCCAATGGTGTAGGTTTCATTGCGATTTGAGCGAAAAAATTTTAAATTTTATTTTTCTAATAACTCCTTTTTTACGCATTTTTGCAGTTTGTGCTCATACAAACAATTAATCTACGACGCAAGACCTATCCAATGGTGTAGGTTTCATTGCGATTTGACCAAAAAATTTTAAATTTTATTTTTCGAATAACTCCTTTTTTACGCATTTTTGGAGTTTGTGCTCATACAAACAAATAATCTACGACACAAGACCTACCCAATGGTGTAGGTTTCATTGCGATTTGAGCGAAAAAAATTTAAATTTAATTTTTCGAATAACTCCTTTTTTACGCATTTTTGGAGTTTGTGCTCATACAAACAATTAATCTACGACGCAAGACCTATCCAATGGTGTAGGTTTCATTGCGATTTGAGCGAAAAAATTTTAAATTTTATATTTCGAATAACACCTTTTTTACGCATTTTTGGAGTTTGTGCTCATACAAACAATTAATCTACGACACAAGACCTATCCAATGGTGTAGGTTTCATTGCGATTTGAGCGAAAAAATTTTAAATTTTATATTTCGAATAACTCCTTTTTTACGCATTTTTGGAGTTTGTGCTTATACAAACAATTAATCTACGACACAAGACCTATCCAATGGTGTAGGTTTCATTGCGATTTGACCAAAAAATTTTAAATTTTATTTTTCGAATAACTCCTTTTTTACGCATTTTTGGAGTTTGTGCTCATACAAACAAATAATCTACGACACAAGACCTACCCAATGGTGTAGGTTTCATTGCGATTTGAGCGAAAAAATTTTAAATTTTATTTTTCTAATAACTCCTTTTTTACGCATTTTTGCAGTTTGTGCTCATACAAACAATTAATCTACGACGCAAGACCTATCCAATGGTGTAGGTTTCATTGCGATTTGACCAAAAAATTTTAAATTTTATTTTTCGAATAACTCCTTTTTTACGCATTTTTGGAGTTTGTGCTCATACAAACAAATAATCTACGACACAAGACCTACCCAATGGTGTAGGTTTCATTGCGATTTGAGCGAAAAAAATTTAAATTTAATTTTTCGAATAACTCCTTTTTTACGCATTTTTGGAGTTTGTGCTCATACAAACAATTAATCTACGACGCAAGACCTATCCAATGGTGTAGGTTTCATTGCGATTTGAGCGAAAAAATTTTAAATTTTATATTTCGAATAACACCTTTTTTACGCATTTTTGGAGTTTGTGCTCATACAAACAATTAATCTACGACACAAGACCTATCCAATGGTGTAGGTTTCATTGCGATTTGAGCGAAAAAATTTTAAATTTTATATTTCGAATAACTCCTTTTTTACGCATTTTTGGAGTTTGTGCTTATACAAACAATTAATCTACGACACAAGACCTATCCAATGGTGTAGGTTTCATTGCGATTTGACCAAAAAATTTTAAATTTTATTTTTCGAATAACTCCTTTTTTACGCATTTTTGGAGTTTGTGCTCATACAAACAAATAATCTACGACACAAGACCTACCCAATGGTGTAGGTTTCATTGCGATTTGAGCGAAAAAAATTTAAATTTAATTTTTCGAATAACTCCTTTTTTACGCATTTTTGGAGTTTGTGCTTTTACAAACAATTAATCTACGACGCAAGACCTATCCAATGGTGTAGGTTTCATTGCGATTTGACCAAAAAATTTTAAATTTTATTTTTCGAATAACTCCTTTTTTACGCATTTTTGGAGTTTGTGCTCATACAAACAAATAATCTACGACACAAGACCTACCCAATGGTGTAGGTTTCATTGCGATTTGAGCGAAAAAAATTTAAATTTAATTTTTCGAATAACTCCTTTTTTACGCATTTTTGGAGTTTGTGCTCATACAAACAATTAATCTACGACGCAAGACCTATCCAATGGTGTAGGTTTCATTGCGATTTGAGCGAAAAAATTTTAAATTTTATATTTCGAATAACACCTTTTTTACGCATTTTTGGAGTTTGTGCTCATACAAACAATTAATCTACGACGCAAGACCTATCCAATGGTGTAGGTTTCATTGCGATTTGAGCGAAAAAAATTTTAAATTTTATTTTTCGAATAACTCCTTTTTTACGCATTTTTGGAGTTTGTGCTCATACAAACAAATAATCTACGACACAAGACCTACCCAATGGTGTAGGTTTCATTGCGATTTGACCAAAAAAATTTAAATTTTATTTTTCGAATAACTCCTTTTTTACGCATTTTTGGAGTTTGTGCTCATACAAACAAATAATCTACGACACAAGACCTACCCAACGGTGTAGGTTTCATTGCGATTTGAGCGAAAAAAATTTAAATTTAATTTTTCGAATAACTCCTTTTTTACGCATTTTTGGAGTTTGTGCTCATACAAACAATTAATCTACGACGCAAGACCTATCCAATGGTGTAGGTTTCATTGCGATTTGAGCGAAAAAATTTTAAATTTCATTTTTCGAATAACTCCTTTTATACGCATTTTTGGAGTTTGTGCTCATACAAACAATTAATCTACGACACAAGACCTATCCAATGGTGTAGGTTTCATTGCGATTTGAGCGAAAAAAATTTAAATTTAATTTTTCGAATAACTCCTTTTTTACGCATTTTTGGAGAATGTGCTCATACAAACAATTAATTTACGACACAAGACCTATCCAATGGTGTAGGTTTCATTGCGATTTGAGCGAAAAAATTTTAAATTTTATTTTTCTAATAACTGCTTTTTTACGCATTTTTGCAGTTTGTGCTCATACAAACAATTAATCTACGACACAAGACCTATCCAATGGTGTAGGTTTCATTGCGATTAGAGCGAAAAAATTTTAAATTTTATATTTCGAATAACACCTTTTTTACGCATTTTTGGAGTTTGTGCTCATACAAACAATTAATCTACGACGCAAGACCTATCCAATGGTGTAGGTTTCATTGCGATTTAAGCGAAAAAAATTTAAATTTCATTTTTCGAATAACTCCTTTTATACGCATTTTTGGAGTTTGTGCTCATACAAACAATTAATCTACGACACAAGACCTATCCAATGGTGTAGGTTTCATTGCGATTTGAGCGAAAACATTTTTAAATTTTATTTTTCGAATAACTCCTTTTTTACGCATTTTTGGAGTTTGTGCTCATACAAACAATTAATCTACGACACAAGACCTATCCAATGGTGTAGGTTTCATTGCGATTTGAGCGAAAAAATTTTAAATTTTATATTTCGAATAACACCTTTTTTACGCATTTTTGGAGTTTGTGCTCATACAAACAATTAATCTACGACACAAGACCTATCCAATGGTGTAGGTTTCATTGCGATTTGAGCGAAAAAATTTTAAATTTTATATTTCGAATAACTCCTTTTTTACGCATTTTTGGAGTTTGTGCTTATACAAACAATTAATCTACGACACAAGACCTATCCAATGGTGTAGGTTTCATTGCGATTTGACCAAAAAATTTTAAATTTTATTTTTCGAATAACTCCTTTTTTACGCATTTTTGGAGTTTGTGCTCATACAAACAAATAATCTACGACACAAGACCTACCCAATGGTGTAGGTTTCATTGCGATTTGAGCGAAAAAAATTTAAATTTAATTTTTCGAATAACTCCTTTTTTACGCATTTTTGCAGTTTGTGCTTATACAAACAATTAATCTACGACGCAAGACCTATCCAATGGTGTTGGTTTCATTGCGATTAGAGCGAAAAAATTTTAAATTTTATATTTCGAATAACACCTTTTTTACGCATTTTTGGAGTTTGTGCTCATACAAACAATTAATCTACGACGCAAGACCTATCCAATGGTGTAGGTTTCATTGCGATTTAAGCGAAAAAAATTTAAATTTCATTTTTCGAATAACTCCTTTTATACGCATTTTTGGAGTTTATGCTCATACAAACAATTAATCTACGACACAAGACCTATCCAATGGTGTAGGTTTCATTGCGATTTGAGCGAAAAAATTTTTAAATTTTATTTTTCGAAT
Organism: Neoascia interrupta; assembly: GCA_947623515.1. Classification (NCBI taxonomy): domain Eukaryota; kingdom Metazoa; phylum Arthropoda; class Insecta; order Diptera; family Syrphidae; genus Neoascia; species Neoascia interrupta. The sequence goes on from OX392462.1 coordinate 104,136,163, forward strand.
AACTCCTTTTTTACGCATTTTTGGAGTTTGTGCTCATACAAACAATTAATCTACGACACAAGACCTATCCAATGGTGTAGGTTTCATTGCGATTTGAGCGAAAAAATTTTAAATTTTATATTTCGAATAACACCTTTTTTACGCATTTTTGGAGTTTGTGCTCATACAAACAATTAATCTACGACACAAGACCTATCCAATGGTGTAGGTTTCATTGCGATTTGAGCGAAAAAATTTTAAATTTTATATTTCGAATAACTCCTTTTTTACGCATTTTTGGAGTTTGTGCTTATACAAACAATTAATCTACGACACAAGACCTATCCAATGGTGTAGGTTTCATTGCGATTTGACCAAAAAATTTTAAATTTTATTTTTCGAATAACTCCTTTTTTACGCATTTTTGGAGTTTGTGCTCATACAAACAAATAATCTACGACACAAGACCTACCCAATGGTGTAGGTTTCATTGCGATTTGAGCGAAAAAAATTTAAATTTAATTTTTCGAATAACTCCTTTTTTACGCATTTTTGGAGTTTGTGCTTATACAAACAATTAATCTACGACGCAAGACCTATCCAATGGTGTAGGTTTCATTGCGATTAGAGCGAAAAAATTTTAAATTTTATATTTCGAATAACACCTTTTTTACGCATTTTTGGAGTTTGTGCTCATACAAACAATTAATCTACGACGCAAGACCTATCCAATGGTGTAGGTTTCATTGCGATTTAAGCGAAAAAAATTTAAATTTCATTTTTCGAATAACTCCTTTTATACGCATTTTTGGAGTTTGTGCTCATACAAACAATTAATCTACGACACAAGACCTACCCAATGGTGTAGGTTTCATTGCGATTTGAGCGAAAAAAATTTAAATTTAATTTTTCGAATAACTCCTTTTTTACGCATTTTTGCAGTTTGTGCTTATACAAACAATTAATCTACGACGCAAGACCTATCCAATGGTGTTGGTTTCATTGCGATTAGAGCGAAAAAATTTTAAATTTTATATTTCGAATAACGCCTTTTTTACGCATTTTTGGAGTTTGTGCTCATACAAACAATTAATCTACGACGCAAGACCTATCCAATGGTGTAGGTTTCATTGCGATTTAAGCGAAAAAAATTTAAATTTCATTTTTCGAATAACTCCTTTTATACGCATTTTTGGAGTTTATGCTCATACAAACAATTAATCTACGACACAAGACCTATCCAATGGTGTAGGTTTCATTGCGATTTGAGCGAAAAAAATTTTAAATTTTATTTTTCGAATAACTCCTTTTTTACGCATTTTTGGAGTTTGTGCTCATACAAACAATTAATCTACGACACAAGACCTATCCAATGGTGTAGGTTTCATTGCGATTTGAGCGAAAAAATTTTAAATTTTATATTTCGAATAACACCTTTTTTACGCATTTTTGGAGTTTGTGCTCATACAAACAATTAATCTACGACACAAGACCTATCCAATGGTGTAGGTTTCATTGCGATTTGAGCGAAAAAATTTTAAATTTTATATTTCGAATAACTCCTTTTTTACGCATTTTTGGAGTTTGTGCTTATACAAACAATTAATCTACGACACAAGACCTATCCAATGGTGTAGGTTTCATTGCGATTTGACCAAAAAATTTTAAATTTTATTTTTCGAATAACTCCTTTTTTACGCATTTTTGGAGTTTGTGCTCATACAAACAAATAATCTACGACACAAGACCTACCCAATGGTGTAGGTTTCATTGCGATTTGAGCGAAAAAAATTTAAATTTAATTTTTCGAATAACTCCTTTTTTACGCATTTTTGGAGTTTGTGCTTATACAAACAATTAATCTACGACGCAAGACCTATCCAATGGTGTAGGTTTCATTGCGATTAGAGCGAAAAAATTTTAAATTTTATATTTCGAATAACACCTTTTTTACGCATTTTTGGAGTTTGTGCTCATACAAACAATTAATCTACGACGCAAGACCTATCCAATGGTGTAGGTTTCATTGCGATTTAAGCGAAAAAAATTTAAATTTCATTTTTCGAATAACTCCTTTTATACGCATTTTTGGAGTTTGTGCTCATACAAACAATTAATCTACGACACAAGACCTATCCAATGGTGTAGGTTTCATTGCGATTTGAGCGAAAAAATTTTTAAATTTTATTTTTCGAATAACTCCTTTTTTACGCATTTTTGGAGTTTGTGCTCATACAAACAATTAATCTACGACACAAGACCTATCCAATGGTGTAGGTTTCATTGCGATTTGAGCGAAAAAATTTTAAATTTTATATTTCGAATAACACCTTTTTTACGCATTTTTGGAGTTTGTGCTCATACAAACAATTAATCTACGACGCAAGACCTATCCAATGGTGTAGGTTTCATTGCGATTTAAGCGAAAAAAATTTAAATTTCATTTTTCGAATAACTCCTTTTATACGCATTTTTGGAGTTTGTGCTCATACAAACAATTAATCTACGACACAAGACCTATCCAATGGTGTAGGTTTCATTGCGATTTGAGCGAAAAAATTTTTAAATTTTATTTTTCGAATAACTCCTTTTTTACGCATTTTTGGAGTTTGTGCTCATACAAACAATTAATCTACGACACAAGACCTATCCAATGGTGTAGGTTTCATTGCGATTTGAGCGAAAAAATTTTAAATTTTATATTTCGAATAACACCTTTTTTACGCATTTTTGGAGTTTGTGCTCATACAAACAATTAATCTACGACACAAGACCTATCCAATGGTGTAGGTTTCATTGCGATTTGAGCGAAAACATTTTTAAATTTTATTTTTCGAATAACTCCTTTTTTACGCATTTTTGGAGTTTGTGCTCATACAAACAATTAATCTACGACACAAGACCTATCCAATGGTGTAGGTTTCATTGCGATTTGAGCGAAAAAATTTTAAATTTTATATTTCGAATAACACCTTTTTTACGCATTTTTGGAGTTTGTGCTCATACAAACAATTAATCTACGACACAAGACCTATCCAATGGTGTAGGTTTCATTGCGATTTGAGCGAAAAAATTTTAAATTTTATATTTCGAATAACTCCTTTTTTACGCATTTTTGGAGTTTGTGCTTATACAAACAATTAATCTACGACACAAGACCTATCCAATGGTGTAGGTTTCATTGCGATTTGACCAAAAAATTTTAAATTTTATTTTTCGAATAACTCCTTTTTTACGCATTTTTGGAGTTTGTGCTCATACAAACAAATAATCTACGACACAAGACCTACCCAATGGTGTAGGTTTCATTGCGATTTGAGCGAAAAAAATTTAAATTTAATTTTTCGAATAACTCCTTTTTTACGCATTTTTGCAGTTTGTGCTTATACAAACAATTAATCTACGACGCAAGACCTATCCAATGGTGTTGGTTTCATTGCGATTAGAGCGAAAAAATTTTAAATTTTATATTTCGAATAACACCTTTTTTACGCATTTTTGGAGTTTGTGCTCATACAAACAATTAATCTACGACGCAAGACCTATCCAATGGTGTAGGTTTCATTGCGATTTAAGCGAAAAAAATTTAAATTTCATTTTTCGAATAACTCCTTTTATACGCATTTTTGGAGTTTATGCTCATACAAACAATTAATCTACGACACAAGACCTATCCAATGGTGTAGGTTTCATTGCGATTTGAGCGAAAAAATTTTTAAATTTTATTTTTCGAATAACTCCTTTTTTACGCATTTTTGGAGTTTGTGCTCATACAAACAATTAATCTACGACACAAGACCTATCCAATGGTGTAGGTTTCATTGCGATTTGAGCGAAAAAATTTTAAATTTTATATTTCGAATAACACCTTTTTTACGCATTTTTGGAGTTTGTGCTCATACAAACAATTAATCTACGACACAAGACCTATCCAATGGTGTAGGTTTCATTGCGATTTGAGCGAAAAAATTTTAAATTTTATATTTCGAATAACTCCTTTTTTACGCATTTTTGGAGTTTGTGCTTATACAAACAATTAATCTACGACACAAGACCTATCCAATGGTGTGGGTTTCATTGCGATTTGACCAAAAAATTTTAAATTTTATTTTTCGAATAACTCCTTTTTTACGCATTTTTGGAGTTTGTGCTCATACAAACAAATAATCTACGACACAAGACCTACCCAATGGTGTAGGTTTCATTGCGATTTGAGCGAAAAAAATTTAAATTTAATTTTTCGAATAACTCCTTTTTTACGCATTTTTGGAGTTTGTGCTCATACAAACAATTAATCTACGACACAAGACCTATCCAATGGTGTAGGTTTCATTGCGATTTGAGCGAAAAAATTTTTAAATTTTATTTTTCGAATAACTCCTTTTTTACGCATTTTTGGAGTTTGTGCTCATACAAACAATTAATCTACGACACAAGACCTATCCAATGGTGTAGGTTTCATTGCGATTTGAGCGAAAAAATTTTAAATTTTATATTTCGAATAACACCTTTTTTACGCATTTTTGGAGTTTGTGCTCATACAAACAATTAATCTACGACGCAAGACCTATCCAATGGTGTAGGTTTCATTGCGATTTAAGCGAAAAAAATTTAAATTTCATTTTTCGAATAACTCCTTTTATACGCATTTTTGGAGTTTGTGCTCATACAAACAATTAATCTACGACACAAGACCTATCCAATGGTGTAGGTTTCATTGCGATTTGAGCGAAAAAATTTTTAAATTTTATTTTTCGAATAACTCCTTTTTTACGCATTTTTGGAGTTTGTGCTCATACAAACAATTAATCTACGACACAAGACCTATCCAATGGTGTAGGTTTCATTGCGATTTGAGCGAAAAAATTTTAAATTTTATTTTTCGAATAACTCCTTTTTTACGCATTTTTGGAGTTTGTGCTCATACAAACAAATAATCTACGACACAAGACCTACCCAATGGTGTAGGTTTCATTGCGATTTGAGCGAAAAAAATTTAAATTTAATTTTTCGAATAACTCCTTTTTTACGCATTTTTGCAGTTTGTGCTTATACAAACAATTAATCTACGACGCAAGACCTATCCAATGGTGTTGGTTTCATTGCGATTAGAGCGAAAAAATTTTAAATTTTATATTTCGAATAACACCTTTTTTACGCATTTTTGGAGTTTGTGCTCATACAAACAATTAATCTACGACGCAAGACCTATCCAATGGTGTAGGTTTCATTGCGATTTAAGCGAAAAAAATTTAAATTTCATTTTTCGAATAACTCCTTTTATACGCATTTTTGGAGTTTGTGCTCATACAAACAATTAATCTACGACACAAGACCTATCCAATGGTGTAGGTTTCATTGCGATTTGAGCGAAAAAATTTTTAAATTTTATTTTTCGAATAACTCCTTTTTTACGCATTTTTGGAGTTTGTGCTCATACAAACAATTAATCTACGACACAAGACCTATCCAATGGTGTAGGTTTCATTGCGATTTGAACGAAAAAATTTTAAATTTTATATTTCGAATAACACCTTTTTTACGCATTTTTGGAGTTTGTGCTCATACAAACAATTAATCTACGACACAAGACCTATCCAATGGTGTAGGTTTCATTGCGATTTGAGCGAAAAAATTTTAAATTTTATATTTCGAATAACTCCTTTTTTACGCATTTTTGGAGTTTGTGCTTATACAAACAATTAATCTACGACACAAGACCTATCCAATGGTGTAGGTTTCATTGCGATTTGACCAAAAAATTTTAAATTTTATTTTTCGAATAACTCCTTTTTTACGCATTTTTGGAGTTTGTGCTCATACAAACAAATAATCTACGACACAAGACCTACCCAATGGTGTAGGTTTCATTGCGATTTGAGCGAAAAAAATTTAAATTTAATTTTTCGAATAACTCCTTTTTTACGCATTTTTGGAGTTTGTGCTTATACAAACAATTAATCTACGACGCAAGACCTATCCAATGGTGTAGGTTTCATTGCGATTAGAGCGAAAAAATTTTAAATTTTATATTTCGAATAACACCTTTTTTACGCATTTTTGGAGTTTGTGCTCATACAAACAATTAATCTACGACGCAAGACCTATCCAATGGTGTAGGTTTCATTGCGATTTAAGCGAAAAAAATTTAAATTTCATTTTTCGAATAACTCCTTTTATACGCATTTTTGGAGTTTGTGCTCATACAAACAATTAATCTACGACACAAGACCTATCCAATGGTGTAGGTTTCATTGCGATTTGAGCGAAAAAATTTTTAAATTTTATTTTTCGAATAACTCCTTTTTTACGCATTTTTGGAGTTTGTGCTCATACAAACAATTAATCTACGACACAAGACCTATCCAATGGTGTAGGTTTCATTGCGATTTGAGCGAAAAAATTTTAAATTTTATATTTCGAATAACACCTTTTTTACGCATTTTTGGAGTTTGTGCTCATACAAACAATTAATCTACGACACAAGACCTATCCAATGGTGTAGGTTTCATTGCGATTTGAGCGAAAAAATTTTAAATTTTATATTTCGAATAACTCCTTTTTTACGCATTTTTGGAGTTTGTGCTTATACAAACAATTAATCTACGACACAAGACCTATCCAATGGTGTAGGTTTCATTGCGATTTGACCAAAAAATTTTAAATTTTATTTTTCGAATAACTCCTTTTTTACGCATTTTTGGAGTTTGTGCTCATACAAACAAATAATCTACGACACAAGACCTACCCAATGGTGTAGGTTTCATTGCGATTTGAGCGAAAAAAATTTAAATTTAATTTTTCGAATAACTCCTTTTTTACGCATTTTTGGAGTTTGTGCTCATACAAACAATTAATCTACGACGCAAGACCTATCCAATGGTGTAGGTTTCATTGCGATTTGAGCGAAAAAATTTTAAATTTTATATTTCGAATAACACCTTTTTTACGCATTTTTGGAGTTTGTGCTCATACAAACAATTAATCTACGACGCAAGACCTATCCAATGGTGTAGGTTTCATTGCGATTTGAGCGAAAAAAATTTTAAATTTTATTTTTCGAATAACTCCTTTTTTACGCATTTTTGGAGTTTGTGCTCATACAAACAAATAATCTACGACACAAGACCTACCCAATGGTGTAGGTTTCATTGCGATTTGACCAAAAAAATTTAAATTTTACAAACAAATAATCATACGATTGCGAAAAAATTTTAAATTTTATTTTTCTAATAACTGCTTTTTTACGCATTTTTGCAGTTTGTGCTCATACAAACAATTAATCTACGACACAAGACCTATCCAATGGTGTAGGTTTCATTGCGATTAGAGCGAAAAAATTTTAAATTTTATATTTCGAATAACACCTTTTTTACGCATTTTTGGAGTTTGTGCTCATACAAACAATTAATCTACGACGCAAGACCTATCCAATGGTGTAGGTTTCATTGCGATTTAAGCGAAAAAAATTTAAATTTCATTTTTCGAATAACTCCTTTTATACGCATTTTTGGAGTTTGTGCTCATACAAACAATTAATCTACGACACAAGACCTATCCAATGGTGTAGGTTTCATTGCGATTTGAGCGAAAAAATTTTTAAATTTTATTTTTCGAATAACTCCTTTTTTACGCATTTTTGGAGTTTGTGCTCATACAAACAATTAATCTACGACGCAAGACCTATCCAATGGTGTAGGTTTCATTGCGATTTGAGCGAAAAAAATTTTTAAATTTAATTTTTCGAATAACTCCTTTTTTACGCATTTTTGGAGTTTGTGCACATACAAACAATTAATCTACGACACAAGACCTATCCAATGGTGTAGGTTTCATTGCGATTTGAGCGAAAAAATTTTAAATTTTATTTTTCGAATAACTCCTTTTTTACGCATTTTTGGAGTTTGTGCTCATACAAACAATTAATCTACGACACAAGACCTATCCAATGGTGTAGGTTTCATTGCGATTTGAGCGAAATAATTTTTAAATTTAATTTTTCGAATAACTCTTCTTATACGCATTTTTGGAGTTTGTGCTCATACAAACAATTAATCTACGACACAAGACCTATCCAATGGTGTAGGTTTCATTGCGATTTGAGCGAAAAAAATTTTAAATTTTATTTTTCGAATAACTCCTTTTTTACGCATTTTTGGAGTTTGTGCTCATACAAACAATTAATCTACGACGCAAGACCTATCCAATGGTTTAGGTTTTATTGCGATTTGAGCGAAAAAAATTTTTAAATTTTATTTTTCGACTAACTCCATTTTTACGCATTTTTGGAGTTTGTGCTCATACAAACAATTAATCTACGACGCATGACCTATCCAATGGTGTAGGTTTCATTGCGATTTGAGCGAAAAAATTTTAAATTTTATTTTTCGTATAACTCCTTTTTTACGCATTTTTGGAGTTTGTGCTCATACAAACAATTAATCTACGACGCAAGACCTATCTAATGGTGTAGGTTTCATGGCGATTCGAGCGAAAAATTTTTAAATTTTATTTTTCGAATAACTCCTTTTTTACGCATTTTTGGAGTTTGTGCTCATACAAACAATAAGTCTACGACGCAAGACCTATCCAATGGTGTAGGTTTCATTGCGATTTGAGCGAAAAAATTTTTAAATTTTATTTTTCGAATAACTCCTTTTTTACGCATTTTTGGAGTTTGTGCTCATACAAACAATTAATCTACGACGCAAGACCTATCCAAACAATTAACCTACGACCTATCCAATGGTGTCGGTTTCATTGCGATTTGAGCGAAAAAAATTTTAAATTTTATTTTTCGAATAACTCCTTTTTTCCGCATTTTTGGAGTTTGTGCTCATACAAACAATTAATCTACGACGCAAGACCTATCTAATGGTGTAGGTTTCATGGCGATTCGAGCGAAAAATTTTTAAATTTTATTTTTCGAATAACTCCTTTTTTACGCATTTTTGGAGTTTGTGGTCATACAAACAATAAGTCTACGACGCAAGACCTATCCAATGGTGTAGGTTTCATTGCGATTTGAGCGAAAAAATTTTTAAATTTTATTTTTCGAATAACTCCTTTTTTACGCATTTTTGGAGTTTGTGCTCATACAAACAATTGATCTACGACGCAAGACCTATCCAATGGTGTAGGTTTCATTGCGATTTGAGCGAAAAAAATTTCAAATTTTATTTTTCGAATAACTCCTTTTTTACGCATTTTTGGAGTTTGTGCTCATACAAACAATTAATCTACGACGCAAGACCTATCCAATGGTTTAGGTTTTATTGCGATTTGAGCGAAAAAATTTTTAAATTTTATTTTTCGAATAACTCCATTTTTACGCATTTTTGGAGTTTGTGCTCATACAAACAATTAATCTACGACGCATGACCTATCCAATGGTGTAGGTTTCATTGCGGTTTGAGCGAAAAAAATTTTAAATTTTTTTTTTCGAATAACTCCTTTTTTACGCATTTTTGGAGTTTGTGCTCATACAAACAATTAATCAACGACGCAAGACCTATCCAATGGTTTAGGTTTTATTGCGATTTGAGCGAAAAAATTTTTAAATTTTATTTTTCGAATAACTCCTTTTTTACGCATTTTTGGAGTTTGTGCTCATACAAACAATTAATCTACGACGCAAGACCTATCCATTGGTGTAGGTTTCATTGTGATTTGAGCGAAAAAATTTTTAAATTTTATTTTTCGAATAACTCCTTTTTTACGCATTTTTGGAGTTTGTGCTCATACAAACAATTAATCTACGACGCAAGACCTATCCATTGGTGTAGGTTTCATTGCGATTTGAGCGAAAAAAATTTTAAATTTTATTTTTCGAATAACTCCTTTTTTACGCATTTTTGGAGTTTGTGCTAATACAAACAATTAATCTACGACGCATGACCTATCCAATGGTGTAGGTTTCATTGCGGTTTGAGCGAAAAAAAATTTAAATTTTTTTTTTCGAATAACTCCTTTTTTACGCATTTTTGGAGTTTGTGCTCATACAAACAATTAATCTACGACGCAAGACCTATCCATTGGTGTAGGTTTCATTGCGATTTGAGCGAAAAAATTTTTAAATTTTATTTTTCGAATAACTCCTTTTTTACGCATTTTTGGAGTTTGTGCTCATACAAACAATTAATCAACGACGCAAGACCTATCCAATGGTTTAGGTTTTATTGCGATTTGAGCGAAAAAATTTTTAAATTTTATTTTTCGAATAACTCCATTTTTACGCATTTTTGGAGTTTGTGCTCATACAAACAATTAATCTACGACGCATGACCTATCCAATGGTGTAGGTTTCGTTGCGATTTGAGCGAAAAAAAAATTAAATTTTATTTTTCGTATAACTCCTTTTTTACGCATTTTTGGAGTTTGTGCTCATACAAACAATTAATCTACGACGCAAGACCTATCCATTGGTGTAGGTTTCATTGCGATTTGAGCGAAAAAATTTTTAAATTTTATTTTTCGAATAACTCCTTTTTTACGCATTTTTGGAGTTTGTGCTCATACAAACAATTAATCTACGACGCAAGACCTATCCAATGGTGTCGGTTTCATTGACGTTTGAGCGAAAAAAAATTAAATTTTATTTTTCGAATAACTCCTTTTTTACGCATTTTTGGAGTTTGTGCTCATACAAACAATTAATCTACGACACAAGACCTATCCAATGGTGTAGGTTTCATTGCGATTTGAGCGAAAAAATGTTTAAATTTTATTTTTCGAATAACTCCTTTTTTACGCATTTTTGGAGTTTGTGCTCATACAAACAATTAATCTACGACGCAAGACCTATCCAATGGTGTAGGTTTCATTGCGATTTGAGCGAAAAAATTTTTAAATTTTATTTTTCGAATAACTCCTTTTTTACGCATTTTTGGAGTTTGTGCTCATACAAACAATTAATCTACGACGCATGACCTATCCAATGGTGTAGGTTTCGTTGCGAATCGAGCGAAAAAAATTTTAAATTTTATTTTTCGTATAACTCCTTTTTTACGCATTTTTTGAGTTTGTGCTCATACAAACAATTAATCTACGACGCAAAACCTATCCATTGGTGTAGGTTTCATTGCGATTTGAGCGAAAAAATTTTTAAATTTTATTTTTCGAATAACTCCTTTTTTACGCATTTTTGGAGTTTGTGCTCATACAAACAATTAATCTACGACGCAAGACCTATCCAATGGTGTCGGTTTCATTGCGGTTTGAGCGAAAAAAAATTAAATTTTATTTTTCGAATAACTCCTTTTTTACGCATTTTTGGAGTTTGTGCTCATACAAACAATTAATCTACGACACAAGACCTATCCAATGGTGTAGGTTTCATTGCGATTTGAGCGAAAAAATGTTTAAATTTTATTTTTCGTATAACTCCTTTTTTACGCATTTTTGGAGTTTGTGCTCATACAAACAATTAATCTACGACGCAAGACCTATCCATTGGTGTAGGTTTCATTGCGATTTGAGCGAAAAAATTTTTAAATTTTATTTTTCGAATAACTCCTTTTTTACGCATTTTTGGAGTTTGTGCTCATACAAACAATTAATCAACGACGCAAGACCTATCCAATGGTTTAGGTTTTATTGCGATTTGAGCGAAAAAATTTTTAAATTTTATTTTTCGAATAACTCCATTTTTACGCATTTTTGGAGTTTGTGCTCATACAAACAATTAATCTACGACGCATGACCTATCCAATGGTGTAGGTTTCGTTGCGATTTGAGCGAAAAAAAATTTAAATTTTATTTTTCGTATAACTCCTTTTTTACGCATTTTTGGAGTTTGTGCTCATACAAACAATTAATCTACGACGCAAGACCTATCCATTGGTGTAGGTTTCATTGCGATTTGAGCGAAAAAATGTTTAAATTTTATTTTTCGAATAACTCATTTTTTACGCATTTTTGGAGTTTGTGCTCATACAAACAATTAATCTACGACGCAAGACCTATCCAATGGTGTAGGTTTCATTGCGATTTGAGCGAAAAAATTTTTAAATTTTATTTTTCGAATAACTCCTTTTTTACGCATTTTTGGAGTTTGTGCTCATACAAACAATTAATCTACGACGCATGACCTATCCAATGGTGTAGGTTTCGTTGCGAATCGAGCGAAAAAAATTTTAAATTTTATTTTTCGTATAACTCCTTTTTTACGCATTTTTGGAGTTTGTGCTCATACAAACAATTAATCTACGACGCAAGACCTATCCATTGGTGTAGGTTTCATTGCGATTTGAGCGAAAAAATTTTTAAATTTTATTTTTCGAATAACTCCTTTTTTACGCATTTTTGGAGTTTGTGCTCATACAAACAATTAATCTACGACGCAAGACCTATCCAATGGTGTCGGTTTCATTGCGGTTTGAGCGAAAAAAAATTAAATTTTATTTTTCGAATAACTCCTTTTTTACGCATTTTTGGAGTTTGTGCTCATACAAACAATTAATCTACGACGCATGACCTATCCAATGGTGTAGGTTTCGTTGCGAATCGAGCGAAAAAAATTTTAAATTTTATTTTTCGTATAACTCCTTTTTTACGGATTTTTGGAGTTTGTGCTCATACAAACAATTAATCTACGACGCAAGACCTATCCATTGGTGTAGGTTTCATTGCGATTTGAGCGAAAAAATTTTTAAATTTTATTTTTCGAATAACTCCTTTTTTACGCATTTTTGGAGTTTGTGCTCATACAAACAATTAATCTACGACGCAAGACCTATCCAATGGTGTCGGTTTCATTGCGGTTTGAGCGAAAAAAAATTAAATTTTATTTTTCGAATAACTCCTTTTTTACGCATTTTTGGAGTTTGTGCTCATACAAACAATTAATCTACGACACAAGACCTATCCAATGGTGTAGGTTTCATTGCGATTTGAGCGAAAAAATTTTTAAATTTTATTTTTCGAATAACTCCTTTTTTACGCATTTTTGGAGTTTGTGCTCATACAAACAATTAATCTACGACGCAAGACCTATCCAATGGTGTCGGTTTCATTGCGGTTTGAGCGAAAAAAAATTAAATTTTATTTTTCGAATAACTCCTTTTTTACGCATTTTTGGAGTTTGTGCTCATACAAACAATTAATCTACGACACAAGACCTATCCAATGGTGTAGGTTTCATTGCGATTTGAGCGAAAAAATGTTTAAATTTTATTTTTCGAATAACTCCTTTTTTACGCATTTTTGGAGTTTGTGCTCATACAAACAATTAATCTACGACGCAAGACCTATCCAATGGTGTAGGTTTCATTGCGATTTGAGCGAAAAAATGTTTAAATTTTATTTTTCGTATAACTCCTTTTTTACGCATTTTTGGAGTTTGTGCTCATACAAACAATTAATCTACGACGCATGACCTATCCAATGGTGTAGGTTTCATTGCGGTTTGAGCGAAAAAAATTTTAAATTTTTTTTTTCGAATAACTCCTTTTTTACGCATTTTTGGAGTTTGTGCTCATACAAACAATTAATCTACGATGCATGACCTATCCAATGGTGTAGGTTTCATTGCGATTTGAGCGAAAAAATTTTTAAATTTTATTTTTCGTATAACTCCTTTTTTACGCATTTTTGGAGTTTGTGCTCATACAAACAATTAATCTACGACGCAAGACCTATCCATTGGTGTAGGTTTCATTGCGATTTGAGCGAAAAAATTTTTAAATTTTATTTTTCGAATAACTCCTTTTTTACGCATTTTTGGAGTTTGTGCTCATACAAACAATTAATCAACGACGCAAGACCTATCCAATGGTTTAGGTTTTATTGCGATTTGAGCGAAAAAATTTTTAAATTTTATTTTTCGAATAACTCCATTTTTACGCATTTTTGGAGTTTGTGCTCATACAAACAATTAATCTACGACGCATGACCTATCCAATGGTGTAGGTTTCGTTGCGATTTGAGCGAAAAAAAATTTAAATTTTATTTTTCGTATAACTCCTTTTTTACGCATTTTTGGAGTTTGTGCTCATACAAACAATTAATCTACGACGCAAGACCTATCCATTGGTGTAGGTTTCATTGCGATTTGAGCGAAAAAATTTTTAAATTTTATTTTTCGAATAACTCCTTTTTTACGCATTTTTGGAGTTTGTGCTCATTCAAACAATTAATCTACGACGCAAGACCTATCCAATGGTGTCGGTTTCATTGACGTTTGAGCGAAAAAAAATTAAATTTTATTTTTCGAATAACTCATTTTTTACGCATTTTTGGAGTTTGTGCTCATACAAACAATTAATCTACGACGCAAGACCTATCCAATGGTGTAGGTTTCATTGCGATTTGAGCGAAAAAATTTTTTAATTTTATTTTTCGAATAACTCCTTTTTTACGCATTTTTGGAGTTTGTGCTCATACAAACAATTAATCTACGACGCATGACCTATCCAATGGTGTAGGTTTCGTTGCGAATCGAGCGAAAAAAATTTTAAATTTTATTTTTCGTATAACTCCTTTTTTACGCATTTTTGGAGTTTGTGCTCATACAAACAATTAATCTACGACGCAAGACCTATCCATTGGTGTAGGTTTCATTGCGATTTGAGCGAAAAAATTTTTAAATTTTATTTTTCGAATAACTCCTTTTTTACGCATTTTTGGAGTTTGTGCTCATACAAACAATTAATCTACGACGCAAGACCTATCCAATGGTGTCGGTTTCATTGCGGTTTGAGCGAAAAAAAATTAAATTTTATTTTTCGAATAACTCCTTTTTTACGCATTTTTGGAGTTTGTGCTCATACAAACAATTAATCTACGACGCATGACCTATCCAATGGTGTAGGTTTCGTTGCGAATCGAGCGAAAAAAATTTTAAATTTTATTTTTCGTATAACTCCTTTTTTACGCATTTTTGGAGTTTGTGCTCATACAAACAATTAATCTACGACACAAGACCTATCCATTGGTGTAGGTTTCATTGCGATTTGAGCGAAAAAATTTTTAAATTTTATTTTTCGAATAACTCCTTTTTTACGCATTTTTGGAGTTTGTGCTCATACAAACAATTAATCTACGACGCAAGACCTATCCAATGGTGTCGGTTTCATTGCGGTTTGAGCGAAAAAAAATTAAATTTTATTTTTCGAATAACTCCTTTTTTACGCATTTTTGGAGTTTGTGCTCATACAAACAATTAATCTACGACACAAGACCTATCCAATGGTGTCGGTTTCATTGCGGTTTGAGCGAAAAAAAATTAAATTTTATTTTTCGAATAACTCCTTTTTTACGCATTTTTGGAGTTTGTGCTCATACAAACAATTAATCTACGACACAAGACCTATCCAATGGTGTAGGTTTCATTGCGATTTGAGCGAAAAAATTTTTTAATTTTATTTTTCGAATAACTCCTTTTTTACGCATTTTTGGAGTTTGTGCTCATACAAACAATTAATCTACGACGCATGACCTATCCATTGGTGTAGGTTTCATTGCGATTTGAGCGAAAAAATTTTTAAATTTTATTTTTCGAATAACTCCTTTTTTACGCATTTTTGGAGTTTGTGCTCATTCAAACAATTAATCTACGACGCAAGACCTATCCAATGGTGTAGGTTTCATTGCGATTTGAGCGAAAAAATTTTAAATTTTATTTTTCGAATAACACCTTTTTTACGCATTTTTGGAGTTTGTGCTCATACAAACAATTAATCAACGACGCAAGACCTATCCAATGGTTTAGGTTTTATTGCGATTTGAGCGAAAAAATTTTTAAATTTTATTTTTCGAATAACTCCATTTTTACCCATTTTTGGAGTTTGTGCTCATACAAGCAATTAATCTACGACGCATGACCTATCCAATGGTGTAGGTTTCGTTGCGATTTGAGCGAAAAAAAATTTAAATTTTATTTTTCGTATAACTCCTTTTTTACGCATTTTTGGAGTTTGTGCTCATACAAACAATTAATCTACGACGCAAGACCTATCCATTGGTGTAGGTTTCATTGCGATTTGAGCGAAAAAATTTTTAAATTTTATTTTTCGAATAACTCCTTTTTTACGCATTTTTGGAGTTTGTGCTCATTCAAACAATTAATCTACGACGCAAGACCTATCCAATGGTGTCGGTTTCATTGACGTTTGAGCGAAAAAAAATTAAATTTTATTTTTCGAATAACTCATTTTTTACGCATTTTTGGAGTTTGTGCTCATACAAACAATTAATCTACGACGCAAGACCTATCCAATGGTGTAGGTTTCATTGCGATTTGAGCGAAAAAATTTTTTAATTTTATTTTTCGAATAACTCCTTTTTTACGCATTTTTGGAGTTTGTGCTCATACAAACAATTAATCTACGACGCATGACCTATCCAATGGTGTAGGTTTCGTTGCGAATCGAGCGAAAAAAATTTTAAATTTTATTTTTCGTATAACTCCTTTTTTACGCATTTTTGGAGTTTGTGCTCATACAAACAATTAATCTACGACGCAAGACCTATCCATTGGTGTAGGTTTCATTGCGATTTGAGCGAAAAAATTTTTAAATTTTATTTTTCGAATAACTCCTTTTTTACGCATTTTTGGAGTTTGTGCTCATACAAACAATTAATCTACGACGCAAGACCTATCCAATGGTGTCGGTTTCATTGCGGTTTGAGCGAAAAAAAATTAAATTTTATTTTTCGAATAACTCCTTTTTTACGCATTTTTGGAGTTTGTGCTCATACAAACAATTAATCTACGACGCATGACCTATCCAATGGTGTAGGTTTCGTTGCGAATCGAGCGAAAAAAATTTTAAATTTTATTTTTCGTATAACTCCTTTTTTACGCATTTTTGGAGTTTGTGCTCATACAAACAATTAATCTACGACACAAGACCTATCCATTGGTGTAGGTTTCATTGCGATTTGAGCGAAAAAATTTTTAAATTTTATTTTTCGAATAACTCCTTTTTTACGCATTTTTGGAGTTTGTGCTCATACAAACAATTAATCTACGACGCAAGACCTATCCAATGGTGTCGGTTTCATTGCGGTTTGAGCGAAAAAAAATTAAATTTTATTTTTCGAATAACTCCTTTTTTACGCATTTTTGGAGTTTGTGCTCATACAAACAATTAATCTACGACACAAGACCTATCCAATGGTGTCGGTTTCATTGCGGTTTGAGCGAAAAAAAATTAAATTTTATTTTTCGAATAACTCCTTTTTTACGCATTTTTGGAGTTTGTGCTCATACAAACAATTAATCTACGACACAAGACCTATCCAATGGTGTAGGTTTCATTGCGATTTGAGCGAAAAAAAATTTAAATTTTATTTTTCGAATAACTCCTTTTTTACGCATATTTGGAGTTTGTGCTCATACAAACAATTAATCTACGACGCAAGACCTATCCAATGGTGTAGGTTTCATTGCGATTTGAGCGAAAAAATTTTAAATTTTATTTTTCGAATAACACCTTTTTTACGCATTTTTGGAGTTTGTGCTCATACAAACAATTAATCTACGGCGCAAGACCTATCCAATGGTGTAGGTTTTATTGCGATTTGAGCGAAAAAAATTTAAATTTTATTTTTCGAATAACTCCTTTTTTACGCATTTTTGGAGTTTGTGCTCATACAAACAATTAATCTACGACACAAGACCTATCCAATGGTGTAGGTTTCATTGCGATTTGAGCGAAAAAAATTTTTAAATTTTATTTTTCGAATAACTCCTTTTTTACGCATTTTTGGAGTTTGTGCTCATACAAACAATTAATCTACGACGCAAGACCTATCCATTGGTGTAGGTTTCATTGCGATTTGAGCGAAAAAATTTTTAAATTTTATTTTTGGAATAACTCCTTTTTTACGCATTTTTGGAGTTTGTGCTCATACAAACAATTAATCAACGACGCAAGACCTATCCAATGGTTTAGGTTTTATTGCGATTTGAGCGAAAAAATTTTTGAATTTTATTTTTCGAATAACTCCATTTTTACGCATTTTTGGAGTTTGTGCTCATACAAACAATTAATCTACGACGCATGACCTATCCAATGGTGTAGGTT
Source organism: Neoascia interrupta (assembly GCA_947623515.1). NCBI lineage: Eukaryota > Metazoa > Arthropoda > Insecta > Diptera > Syrphidae > Neoascia > Neoascia interrupta. The sequence continues at coordinate 104,154,171 of OX392462.1, forward strand.
TCATTGCGATTTGAGCGAAAAAAATTTTAAATTTTATTTTTCGTATAACTCCTTTTTTACGCATTTTTGGAGTTTGTGCTCATACAAACAATTAATCTACGACGCAAGACCTATCCAATGGTGTAGGTTTCATTGCGATTTGAGCGAAAAAATTTTTAAATTTTATTTTTCGAATAACTCCTTTTTTACGCATTTTTGGAGTTTGTGCTCATACAAACAATTAATCTACGACGCAAGACCTATCCAATGGTGTCGGTTTCATTGCGGTTTGAGCGAAAAAAAATTAAATTTTATTTTTCGAATAACTCCTTTTTTACGCATTTTTGGAGTTTGTGCTCATACAAACAATTAATCTACGACACAAGACCTATCCAATGGTGTAGGTTTCATTGCGATTTGAGCGAAAAAATGTTTAAATTTTATTTTTCGAATAACTCCTTTTTTACGCATTTTTGGAGTTTGTGCTCATACAAACAATTAATCTACGACGCAAGACCTATCCAATGGTGTAGGTTTCATTGCGATTTGAGCGAAAAAATTTTTAAATTTTATTTTTCGAATAACTCCTTTTTTACGCATTTTTGGAGTTTGTGCTCATACAAACAATTAATCTACGACGCATGACCTATCCAATGGTGTAGGTTTCATTGCGGTTTGAGCGAAAAAAATTTTAAATTTTATTTTTCGTATAACTCCTTTTTTTACGCATTTTTGGAGTTTGTGCTCATACAAACAATTAATCTACGACGCAAGACCTATCCAATGGTGTCGGTTTCATTGCGGTTTGAGCGAAAAAAAATTAAATTTTATTTTTCGAATAACTCCTTTTTTACGCATTTTTGGAGTTTGTGCTCATACAAACAATTAATCTACGACGCAAGACCTATCCAATGGTGTCGGTTTCATTGCGGTTTGAGCGAAAAAAAATTAAATTTTATTTTTCGAATAACTCCTTTTTTACGCATTTTTGGAGTTTGTGCTCATACAAACAATTAATCTACGACACAAGACCTATCCAATGGTGTAGGTTTCATTGCGATTTGAGCGAAAAAATGTTTAAATTTTATTTTTCGAATAACTCCTTTTTTACGCATTTTTGGAGTTTGTGCTCATACAAACAATTAATCTACGACGCAAGACCTATCCAATGGTGTAGGTTTCATTGCGATTTGAGCGAAAAAATTTTTAAATTTTATTTTTCGAATAACTCCATTTTTACGCATTTTTGGAGTTTGTGCTCATACAAACAATTAATCTACGACGCATGACCTATCCAATGGTGTAGGTTTCGTTGCGGTTTGAGCGAAAAAAATTTTAAATTTTTTTTTTTCGAATAACTCCTTTTTTACGCATTTTTGGAGTTTGTGCTCATACAAACAATTAATCTACGATGCATGACCTATCCAATGGTGTAGGTTTCGTTGCGATTTGAGCGAAAAAAATTTTAAATTTTATTTTTCGTATAACTCCTTTTTTACGCATTTTTGGAGTTTGTGCTCATACAAACAATTAATCTACGACGCAAGACCTATCCATTGGTGTAGGTTTCATTGCGATTTGAGCGAAAAAATTTTTAAATTTTATTTTTCGAATAACTCCTTTTTTACGCATTTTTGGAGTTTGTGCTCATACAAACAATTAATCAACGACGCAAGACCTATCCAATGGTTTAGGTTTTATTGCGATTTGAGCGAAAAAATTTTTAAATTTTATTTTTCGAATAACTCCATTTTTACGCATTTTTGGAGTTTGTGCTCATACAAACAATTAATCTACGACGCTTGACCTATCCAATGGTGTAGGTTTCGTTGCGATTTGAGCGAAAAAAAATTTAAATTTTATTTTTCGTATAACTCCTTTTTTACGCATTTTTGGAGTTTGTGCTCATACAAACAATTAATCTACGACGCAAGACCTATCCATTGGTGTAGGTTTCATTGCGATTTGAGCGAAAAAATTTTTAAATTTTATTTTTCGAATAACTCCTTTTTTACGCATTTTTGGAGTTTGTGCTCATACAAACAATTAATCTACGACGCAAGACCTATCCAATGGTGTCGGTTTCATTGACGTTTGAGCGAAAAAAAATTAAATTTTATTTTTCGAATAACTCCTTTTCTACGCATTTTTGGAGTTTGTGCTCATACAAACAATTAATCTACGACACAAGACCTATCCAATGGTGTAGGTTTCATTGCGATTTGAGCGAAAAAATTTTTAAATTTTATTTTTCGAATAACTCCTTTTTTACGCATTTTTGGAGTTTGTGCTCATACAAACAATTAATCTACGACGCATGACCTATCCAATGGTGTAGGTTTCGTTGCGGTTTGAGCGAAAAAAAATTAAATTTTATTTTTCGAATAACTCCTTTTTTACGCATTTTTGGAGTTTGTGCTCATACAAACAATTAATCTACGACGCAAGACCTATCCAATGGTGTAGGTTTCATTGCGATTTGAGCGAAAAAATTTTAAATTTTATTTTTCGAATAACACCTTTTTTACGCATTTTTGGAGTTTGTGCTCATACAAACAATTAATCTACGGCGCAAGACCTATCCAATGGTGTAGGTTTTATTGCGATTTGAGCGAAAAAAATTTAAATTTTATTTTTCGAATAACTCCTTTTTTACGCATTTTTGGAGTTTGTGCTCATACAAACAATTAATCTACGACACAAGACCTATCCAATGGTGTAGGTTTCATTGCGATTTGAGCGAAAAAATTTTAAATTTTATTTTTCGAATAACACCTTTTTTACGCATTTTTGGAGTTTGTGCTCATACAAACAATTAATCTACGGCGCAAGACCTATCCAATGGTGTAGGTTTTATTGCGATTTGAGCGAAAAAAATTTAAATTTTATTTTTCGAATAACTCCTTTTTTACGCATTTTTGGAGTTTGTGCTCATACAAACAATTAATTTGATTTGAGCGAAAAAATTTTTAAATTTTATTTTTCGAATAACTCCTTTTTTACGCATTTTTGGAGTTTGTGCTCATACAAACAATTAATCTACGACGCAAGACCTATCCATTGGTGTAGGTTTCATTGCGATTTGAGCGAAAAAAATTTTAAATTTTATTTTTCGAATAACTCCTTTTTTACGCATTTTTGGAGTTTGTGCTCATACAAACAATTAATCAACGACGCAAGACCTATCCAATGGTTTAGGTTTTATTGCGATTTGAGCGAAAAAATTTTTGAATTTTATTTTTCGAATAACTCCATTTTTACGCATTTTTGGAGTTTGTGCTCATACAAACAATTAATCTACGACGCATGACCTATCCAATGGTGTAGGTTTCGTTGCGATTTGAGCGAAAAAAATTTTAAATTTTATTTTTCGTATAACTCCTTTTTTACGCATTTTTGGAGTTTGTGCTCATACAAACAATTAATCTACGACGCAAGACCTATCCATTGGTGTAGGTTTCATTGCGATTTTAGCGAAAAAATTTTTAAATTTTATTTTTCGAATAACTCCTTTTTTACGCATTTTTGGAGTTTGTGCTCATACAAACAATTAATCTACGACGCAAGACCTATCCAATGGTGTCGGTTTCATTGCGGTTTGAGCGAAAAAAAATTAAATTTTATTTTTCGAATAACTCCTTTTTTACGCATTTTTGGAGTTTGTGCTCATACAAACAATTAATCTACGACACAAGACCTATCCAATGGTGTAGGTTTCATTGCGATTTGAGCGAAAAAATGTTTAAATTTTATTTTTCGAATAACTCCTTTTTTACGCATTTTTGGAGTTTGTGCTCATACAAACAATTAATCTACGACGCAAGACCTATCCAATGGTGTAGGTTTCATTGCGATTTGAGCGAAAAAATTTTTAAATTTTATTTTTCGAATAACTCCTTTTTTACGCATTTTTGGAGTTTGTGCTCATACAAACAATTAATCTACGACGCATGACCTATCCAATGGTGTAGGTTTCGTTGCGAATCGAGCGAAAAAATTTTAAATTTTATTTTTCGTATAACTCCTTTTTTACGCATTTTTGGAGTTTGTGCTCATACAAACAATTAATCTACGACGCAAGACCTATCCATTGGTGTAGGTTTCATTGCGAATAACTCCTTTTTTACGCATTTTTGGAGTTTGTGCTCATACAAACAATTAATCTACGACGCAAGACCTATCCAATGGTGTCGGTTTCATTGCGGTTTGAGCGAAAAAAAAATTAAATTTTATTTTTCGAATAACTCCTTTTTTACGCATTTTTGGAGTTTGTGCTCATACAAACAATTAATCTACGACACAAGACCTATCCAATGGTGTAGGTTTCATTGCGATTTGAGCGAAAAAATGTTTAAATTTTATTTTTCGAATAACTCCTTTTTTACGCATTTTTGGAGTTTGTGCTCATACAAACAATTAATCTACGACGCAAGACCTATCCAATGGTGTAGGTTTCATTGCGATTTGAGCGAAAAAATTTTTAAATTTTATTTTTCGAATAACTCCTTTTTTACGCATTTTTGGAGTTTGTGCTCATACAAACAATTAATCTACGACGCAAGACCTATCCAATGGTGTCGGTTTCATTGCGGTTTGAGCGAAAAAAAATTAAATTTTATTATTCGAATAACTCCTTTTTTACGCATTTTTGGAGTTTGTGCTCATACAAACAATTAATCTACGACACAAGACCTATCCAATGGTGTAGGTTTCATTGCGATTTGAGCGAAAAAATGTTTAAATTTTATTTTTCGAATAACTCCTTTTTTACGCATTTTTGGAGTTTGTGCTCATACAAACAATTAATCTACGACGCAAGACCTATCCAATGGTGTAGGTTTCATTGCGATTTGAGCGAAAAAATTTTTAAATTTTATTTTTCGAATAACTCCTTTTTTACGCATTTTTGGAGTTTGTGCTCATACATACAATTAATCTACGACGCAAGACCTATCCAATGGTGTAGGTTTCATTGCGATTTGAGCGAAAAAATTTTAAATTTTATTTTTCGAATAACTCCTTTTTTACGCATTTTTGGAGTTTGTGCTCATACAAACAATTAATCTACGACACAAGACCTATCCAATGGTGTAGGTTTCATTGCGATTTGAGCGAAAAAAATTTAAATTTTATTTTTCGAATAACTCCTTTTTTACGCATATTTGGAGTTTGTGCTCATACAAACAATTAATCTACGACGCAAGACCTATCCAATGGTGTAGGTTTCATTGCGATTTGAGCGAAAAAAAATTTAAATTTTATTTTTCAAATAACACCTTTTTTACGCATTTTTGGAGTTTGTGCTCATACAAACAATTAATCTACGACGCAAGACCTATCCAATGGTGTAGGTTTTATTGCGATTTGAGCGAAAAAAATTTAAATTTTATTTTTCGAATAACTCCTTTTTTACGCATTTTTGGAGTTTGTGCTCATACAAACAATTAATCTACGACACAAGACCTATCCAATGGTGTCGGTTTCATTGCGGTTTGAGCGAAAAAAAATTAAATTTTATTTTTCGAATAACTCCTTTTTTACGCATTTTTGGAGTTTGTGCTCATACAAACAATTAATCTACGACACAAGACCTATCCAATGGTGTAGGTTTCATTGCGATTTGAGCGAAAAAATGTTTAAATTTTATTTTTCGAATAACTCCTTTTTTACGCATTTTTGGAGTTTGTGCTCATACAAACAATTAATCTACGACGCAAGACCTATCCAATGGTGTAGGTTTCATTGCGATTTGAGCGAAAAAATTTTTAAATTTTATTTTTCGAATAACTCCATTTTTACGCATTTTTGGAGTTTGTGCTCATACAAACAATTAATCTACGACGCATGACCTATCCAATGGTGTAGGTTTCGTTGCGGTTTGAGCGAAAAAAATTTTAAATTTTTTTTTTTCGAATAACTCCTTTTTTACGCATTTTTGGAGTTTGTGCTCATACAAACAATTAATCTACGATGCATGACCTATCCAATGGTGTAGGTTTCGTTGCGATTTGAGCGAAAAAAATTTTAAATTTTATTTTTCGTATAACTCCTTTTTTACGCATTTTTGGAGTTTGTGCTCATACAAACAATTAATCTACGACGCAAGACCTATCCATTGGTGTAGGTTTCATTGCGATTTGAGCGAAAAAATTTTTAAATTTTATTTTTCGAATAACTCCTTTTTTACGCATTTTTGGAGTTTGTGCTCATACAAACAATTAATCAACGACGCAAGACCTATCCAATGGTTTAGGTTTTATTGCGATTTGAGCGAAAAAATTTTTAAATTTTATTTTTCGAATAACTCCATTTTTACGCATTTTTGGAGTTTGTGCTCATACAAACAATTAATCTACGACGCTTGACCTATCCAATGGTGTAGGTTTCGTTGCGATTTGAGCGAAAAAAAATTTAAATTTTATTTTTCGTATAACTCCTTTTTTACGCATTTTTGGAGTTTGTGCTCATACAAACAATTAATCTACGACGCAAGACCTATCCATTGGTGTAGGTTTCATTGCGATTTGAGCGAAAAAATTTTTAAATTTTATTTTTCGAATAACTCCTTTTTTACGCATTTTTGGAGTTTGTGCTCATACAAACAATTAATCTACGACGCAAGACCTATCCAATGGTGTCGGTTTCATTGACGTTTGAGCGAAAAAAAATTAAATTTTATTTTTCGAATAACTCCTTTTCTACGCATTTTTGGAGTTTGTGCTCATACAAACAATTAATCTACGACACAAGACCTATCCAATGGTGTAGGTTTCATTGCGATTTGAGCGAAAAAATTTTTAAATTTTATTTTTCGAATAACTCCTTTTTTACGCATTTTTGGAGTTTGTGCTCATACAAACAATTAATCTACGACGCATGACCTATCCAATGGTGTAGGTTTCGTTGCGGTTTGAGCGAAAAAAAATTAAATTTTATTTTTCGAATAACTCCTTTTTTACGCATTTTTGGAGTTTGTGCTCATACAAACAATTAATCTACGACGCAAGACCTATCCAATGGTGTAGGTTTCATTGCGATTTGAGCGAAAAAATTTTAAATTTTATTTTTCGAATAACACCTTTTTTACGCATTTTTGGAGTTTGTGCTCATACAAACAATTAATCTACGGCGCAAGACCTATCCAATGGTGTAGGTTTTATTGCGATTTGAGCGAAAAAAATTTAAATTTTATTTTTCGAATAACTCCTTTTTTACGCATTTTTGGAGTTTGTGCTCATACAAACAATTAATCTACGACACAAGACCTATCCAATGGTGTAGGTTTCATTGCGATTTGAGCGAAAAAATTTTAAATTTTATTTTTCGAATAACACCTTTTTTACGCATTTTTGGAGTTTGTGCTCATACAAACAATTAATCTACGGCGCAAGACCTATCCAATGGTGTAGGTTTTATTGCGATTTGAGCGAAAAAAATTTAAATTTTATTTTTCGAATAACTCCTTTTTTACGCATTTTTGGAGTTTGTGCTCATACAAACAATTAATTTGATTTGAGCGAAAAAATTTTTAAATTTTATTTTTCGAATAACTCCTTTTTTACGCATTTTTGGAGTTTGTGCTCATACAAACAATTAATCTACGACGCAAGACCTATCCATTGGTGTAGGTTTCATTGCGATTTGAGCGAAAAAAATTTTAAATTTTATTTTTCGAATAACTCCTTTTTTACGCATTTTTGGAGTTTGTGCTCATACAAACAATTAATCAACGACGCAAGACCTATCCAATGGTTTAGGTTTTATTGCGATTTGAGCGAAAAAAATTTTTGAATTTTATTTTTCGAATAACTCCATTTTTACGCATTTTTGGAGTTTGTGCTCATACAAACAATTAATCTACGACGCATGACCTATCCAATGGTGTAGGTTTCGTTGCGATTTGAGCGAAAAAAATTTTAAATTTTATTTTTCGTATAACTCCTTTTTTACGCATTTTTGGAGTTTGTGCTCATACAAACAATTAATCTACGACGCAAGACCTATCCATTGGTGTAGGTTTCATTGCGATTTTAGCGAAAAAATTTTTAAATTTTATTTTTCGAATAACTCCTTTTTTACGCATTTTTGGAGTTTGTGCTCATACAAACAATTAATCTACGACGCAAGACCTATCCAATGGTGTCGGTTTCATTGCGGTTTGAGCGAAAAAAAATTAAATTTTATTTTTCGAATAACTCCTTTTTTACGCATTTTTGGAGTTTGTGCTCATACAAACAATTAATCTACGACACAAGACCTATCCAATGGTGTAGGTTTCATTGCGATTTGAGCGAAAAAATGTTTAAATTTTATTTTTCGAATAACTCCTTTTTTACGCATTTTTGGAGTTTGTGCTCATACAAACAATTAATCTACGACGCAAGACCTATCCAATGGTGTAGGTTTCATTGCGATTTGAGCGAAAAAATTTTTAAATTTTATTTTTCGAATAACTCCTTTTTTACGCATTTTTGGAGTTTGTGCTCATACAAACAATTAATCTACGACGCATGACCTATCCAATGGTGTAGGTTTCGTTGCGAATCGAGCGAAAAAATTTTAAATTTTATTTTTCGTATAACTCCTTTTTTACGCATTTTTGGAGTTTGTGCTCATACAAACAATTAATCTACGACGCAAGACCTATCCATTGGTGTAGGTTTCATTGCGAATAACTCCTTTTTTACGCATTTTTGGAGTTTGTGCTCATACAAACAATTAATCTACGACGCAAGACCTATCCAATGGTGTCGGTTTCATTGCGGTTTGAGCGAAAAAAAAATTAAATTTTATTTTTCGAATAACTCCTTTTTTACGCATTTTTGGAGTTTGTGCTCATACAAACAATTAATCTACGACACAAGACCTATCCAATGGTGTAGGTTTCATTGCGATTTGAGCGAAAAAATGTTTAAATTTTATTTTTCGAATAACTCCTTTTTTACGCATTTTTGGAGTTTGTGCTCATACAAACAATTAATCTACGACGCAAGACCTATCCAATGGTGTAGGTTTCATTGCGATTTGAGCGAAAAAATTTTTAAATTTTATTTTTCGAATAACTCCTTTTTTACGCATTTTTGGAGTTTGTGCTCATACAAACAATTAATCTACGACGCAAGACCTATCCAATGGTGTCGGTTTCATTGCGGTTTGAGCGAAAAAAAATTAAATTTTATTATTCGAATAACTCCTTTTTTACGCATTTTTGGAGTTTGTGCTCATACAAACAATTAATCTACGACACAAGACCTATCCAATGGTGTAGGTTTCATTGCGATTTGAGCGAAAAAATGTTTAAATTTTATTTTTCGAATAACTCCTTTTTTACGCATTTTTGGAGTTTGTGCTCATACAAACAATTAATCTACGACGCAAGACCTATCCAATGGTGTAGGTTTCATTGCGATTTGAGCGAAAAAATTTTTAAATTTTATTTTTCGAATAACTCCTTTTTTACGCATTTTTGGAGTTTGTGCTCATACATACAATTAATCTACGACGCAAGACCTATCCAATGGTGTAGGTTTCATTGCGATTTGAGCGAAAAAATTTTAAATTTTATTTTTCGAATAACTCCTTTTTTACGCATTTTTGGAGTTTGTGCTCATACAAACAATTAATCTACGACACAAGACCTATCCAATGGTGTAGGTTTCATTGCGATTTGAGCGAAAAAAATTTAAATTTTATTTTTCGAATAACTCCTTTTTTACGCATATTTGGAGTTTGTGCTCATACAAACAATTAATCTACGACGCAAGACCTATCCAATGGTGTAGGTTTCATTGCGATTTGAGCGAAAAAAAATTTAAATTTTATTTTTCAAATAACACCTTTTTTACGCATTTTTGGAGTTTGTGCTCATACAAACAATTAATCTACGACGCAAGACCTATCCAATGGTGTAGGTTTTATTGCGATTTGAGCGAAAAAAATTTAAATTTTATTTTTCGAATAACTCCTTTTTTACGCATTTTTGGAGTTTGTGCTCATACAAACAATTAATCTACGACACAAGACCTATCCAATGGTGTAGGTTTCATTGCGATTTGAGCGAAAAAATTTTTAAATTTTATTTTTCGAATAACTCCTTTTTTACGCATTTTTGGAGTTTGTGCTCATACAAACAATTAATCTACGACGCAAGACCTATCCAATGGTGTAGGTTTCATTGCGATTTGAGCGAAAAAATTTTTAAATTTTATTTTTCGAATAACTCCTTTTTACGCATTTTTGGAGTATGTGCTCATACAAACAATTAATCTACGACGCAAGACCTATCCAATGGTGTAGGTTTCATTGCGATTTGAGCGAAAAAAAAATTAAATTTTACTTTTCGAATAACTCCTTTTTTACGCATTTTTGGAGTTTGTGCTCATACAAACAATTAATCTACGACGCAAGACCTATCCAATGGTGTAGGTTTCATTGCGATTTGAGCGAAAAAAAATTTAAATTTTACTTTTCGAATAACTCCTTTTTTACGCATTTTTGGAGTTTGTGCTCATACAAACAATTAATCTACGACGCAAGACCTATCCAATGGTGTAGGTTTCATTGCGATTTGAGCGAACAAATTTAAATTTTATTTTTCGAATAACTCCTTTTTTACGCATTTTTGGAGTTTTCATTTTTCATACAAACAATTAATCTATGACGCAAGACCTATCCAATGGTGTAGGTTTCATTGCGATTTGAGCGAAAAAATTTAAATTTTATTTTTCGAATAACTCCTTTTTTACGCATTTTTGGAGTTTTCATTTTTCATACAAACAATTAATCTATGACGCAAGACCTATCCAATGGTGTAGGTTTCATTGCGATTTGAGCGAAAAAAATTTTAAATTTTATTTCTCGAATAACTCCTTTTTTACGCATTTTTGGAGTTTGTGCTCATACATACAATTAATCTACGACGCAAGACCTATCCAATGGTGTAGGTTTCATTGCGATTTGAGCGAAAAAAATTTTAAATTTTATTTTTCGAATAACTCCTTTTTTACGCATTTTTGGAGTTTGTGCTCATACAAACAATTAATCTACGACGCAAGACCTATCCAATGGTGTAGGTTTCATTGCGATTTGAGCGAAAAAATTTTAAATTTTATTTTTCGTATAACTCCTTTTTTACGCATTTTTGGAGTTTGTGCTCATACAAACAATTAATCTACGACGCAAGACCTATCCATTGGTGTAGGTTTCATTGCGAATAACTCCTTTTTTACGCATTTTTGGAGTTTGTGCTCATACAAACAATTAATCTACGACGCAAGACCTATCCAATGGTGTCGGTTTCATTGCGGTTTGAGCGAAAAAAAAATTAAATTTTATTTTTCGAATAACTCCTTTTTTACGCATTTTTGGAGTTTGTGCTCATACAAACAATTAATCTACGACACAAGACCTATCCAATGGTGTAGGTTTCATTGCGATTTGAGCGAAAAAATGTTTAAATTTTATTTTTCGAATAACTCCTTTTTTACGCATTTTTGG